>OX369290.1:1459409-3859409 GCA_947284805.1 Coleophora flavipennella | reverse complement strand
TTTCATAGACGAATAGGGAGGTATTTTTTTTTACAGATTCCAATCGTGTAAAAAAATAAAAACACATAAAACGAGTTTAGCATCTTTTAACAGGAGGCACAGATATGGGAACCCTTCTGACGGCGACTATTTGCGTGTGGCAGTTGCTCTCCGCCTGCAATGTCAATATTTGTGAACCTCATCAATGTATTTGCGGGTCCACGTTGGAGGCAATTGTCCATCACTCACTGAGTTGCAGTCGTGTTTGTGAAGATTCCCACGTCACCAAACCCCTAATGACCTCACTCGGAGGGCACTGGTCTCGGCCAGATGGAATATTCCATCTTTGATGCAGCCGCCGGCCGGGCTTTAGTCGATCTGATGGCAAAAGCCGGAGGTTTTAAACAGGTGCTATGGCAGAGAGGAACGTGTCTGCTTTGGGAAGCCACTTTTTCTGCCTCACTCCTCACCCGTACGGTACTACTGCTCAATTTGCGGCGAGAAAGAAGCATAATAAGTACTCGGTCTTGGAGGCAAATTACTGCTTTGTGCCGCTGGTCTGTGAGACAACCGGCTGCTGAACCCTCAGAGGCCTTTGCCTTCACAAAGGAGATTAGCCTTCGCCTTCGAGAGAGGAGATGTGACGTGAGGTCCTACCTGCTGCTAAGGTTGTCTATTGCCATCCAGCGCGGCAACGAGAAGTGCGTCTTGGGCTCCTTTGGAGCTGATACGACTCGAGGATTTGACCCATATTAATATTGTTAGGAAATTTTATTACTACAATGATACCTATAATGATTTGAATTAGTTTTTTGATAATATAGGTAATGTGTTATTTCATAATGAAATCGATATTCGTATAGATATTGGTAAGTGGCAGATTCGAACCACGGCCTTCCGGACAGGAGGTAGTGGCCCTAACCGTTTTGCCACCGACTCTCTATATTTTATTTAAGATTTAGAAATCCTTACTTAATATTATAAATGTGAAAATGTGTTTGTTTGTTACCTATTCACACTTCAACACCTCTACCAGTCTTGATGAAATTTGGCATGCAGGTAGCCTGTATCACTAGGAATGAAATAGTCAACCTTTTATCTGTGGAAATTATCATAGCCCGATGCAGTTCCTGAGGAAACTAAAACAATACTCTTTGTTCGCAAATTTATTTAAAATCGTAACGAAAAAATGGATTGGTGCGATTTTTAGCACAGAGATGAGGTGAAAAATATAATTTACTAATAAGTATATCCTGACATGGTTCCCGAGGGATCTGGGGACAACTGTTTTCTACGCTCGCGCACGTCAGCGGAGCAACGGATTAAAGTGATTTTTTGTATAGAATTTGTTTGGGGGGGGAGGGAAGTGACAAAGACTGCTTGTCCGAATAGCCCGATACAGTCCCTGAGGTACCTGGAGAAAACTCATGTCCACGCTTGCGAGCTGATTGCGGCTCGCGCACCACTCATCCTCAAAAAGAGTCATAAAAGCTATGTCCACGTGGGCGAAGCCGCGGGCAAAAGCTAGTACCAAATATAGAAGCGGGCTTAACAAGATTCCCCAACGCATTTGAGGACTGGCTATTTTATCTTCAAGCCGGAACACATCTATGTTGTTAACACTGATGTTTGGCGGCAAGACTTAGATAAGATAGTGGTAGCTAGCCAGGCGGGCTTAGAAAATGCCCTACCACCACCAAACCGAGTCTTACAAGTTGACCCCGCCGGGAATCGAACCCGCGACCTCTTGGTGCGAAGTGAATGGACTAACCATTACGCCACCGAGGCGGTTAAAAAAATATTGCGAATCATCCATTAAATTATTAAATTTCGTCTTCTGAAATACATGCGTCTTTCAACCAGTCACAGGTTGACTGTATTACTTGTTTATAACCACAAGATGAAGACTTGCAAACAACAATCTCGAGATTATTCGTCATCTCATTTACCTTCTGAAATACATGCCACTTTCAACCAGTCAACCTGTATGTTGTAAACCACAAGATGAAGAGTTGCAAATACCTAGCTTGTAATAATTAGTCTTTTCATTCACCTCCTCAAATACGTTTGTCGTTTGTAAGGGGCCCTTTTAATTTTTTATTTTATCTTATATGATAGTAAAGGCTTAGTGATAAGGTCCCGTTGGAACACTTTGGGTACGGAACCCTAAAACATACATATATACATATAATAAATCTGTAACGGGGCCGTGTTTGTACATTAAATATTTTTGGAAAATAAAAACTGTGGTGGACATTACTAACGATATAGAGGCCAAAACAACATTTTTTTAAATTTTAATCTGTCTGTCTGTATGTTCGCGCATCACGCAAAAACTACCAGGTCGATTTTGATGAAATTTTGTATGGTGGTTCCTTATATCCCGTGTTAACATATATGATACTTTTTATCCCGGAAAATTCAATATTTCCCGTGGAAAAATTCTAAAACTTCACGCTGACGAAGTCGCGGACACAGCTAGTTTACTCATACAAACAAAATTGAGAACCTCCTCTTTTTTTGGAGTAGCTTGAAATTAAATCACCGGTATTTTCCTGAAAACAACATTTAAATATATTTTTAGAGCTATGTGTATTGATTATTACTTACAACTTATACCATTTACCAAATAAAATGAGAAAGCAAGCGGATATAAGATTTAAGACGAACTAAATCCTTGATAGGGAAACTTTGATTAACTTTCCCATCGCCTCTGATTGCGACTCCACCGATTTCTTTGTTCTGAATCCACTAAGCTTACGTCAGCGGGATTCGTATGGATTTTCCTTTATAAAGTTTATTACTAGATTCAGTATTCTCTTTTCTACTAGGAAACGCTGTCACTGGACGAACAGGATAGCATATTGTATCATACTAATATCAAAGTAGGTATATTATATTAGTACTAACATACAGTATGGACACTCCCTGCCGCTCTCTAGATTCCGACCTGAACCCTCCTCACCCAAATTCATACAGATTGGTTATTGTTTGGTTCTCGAACGTATAGGATTTCGCCATGATTTTGTTTGCTCCGTCATTTGGTTTTAGAAATGTCATTTCATGACCGTTGTAAGTATCCGGGGTGTGCTAATATTATAAATCGTCGTGTACCAGATCGTTGGTGGCGTAACGGTTAGGACCGGTACCTCCTATCCAGGAGGTCGTGGTTCGAATCCTGCCACGTACCAAAGTGTTTTTGAATTTCGATTTCATACGTTTATCCGACGCTCTTACGAGTGAAGGAAAACATCGTGACCCACGTCGTCAACTAAGACGCGATCTCTCTAATTCAGGGTAAGCACGAGCCCTTCGGTGGGGACGTATATGAGCTGACATGATGATAAATATTACAAATACAAAAATGAAAGTTTGTATGGATGAATCTTCAATCACGCCACAACAGCTGAACGGATCTAAATAAAATTTGGTCGGAACGGATCTAGATTAGAACCTGGATTAATATATGACTTTTCTACGCACTGGGCTCTATCAAAGGCAGTCATAGAATACGTGTCATAGTCATAGAACTAGTGATTTATAATTTTATTCTATGTACAGTATTTTATGTTTTATAATTGTATAAGTTTTTATGTGTAACATAGGTAAAAAAAACTTTACCAAAAAGTACTTTTATCATAATGTTGTAAAGCATCACGTTACTGAAATAATTATACAACTAAATGAAATAAAAACGTTTCGAGTCATTTCGAAATATAATTTCCAAATCAATAAAAAAATAATCAAAAATACTAGTTTTAAATAGGTACTAATAAAATAAAAAAATAAAAAAAATATGAAATGAAATAATAAAAAAAAATAACATAAAATAAAATAAAACAAAATACAACAAAATATATAATAAAAAAAATGAAATGAAATAAAGTGAAGTGAAATAAAATGAAATGATATGAAATGAAATAAAATAAAATAAATTAAAATAATATAAATTGAAATGAAACGAAACGAAGAGAAAAGAAATAAAATAATATCCACTAGAGCACAAGCACTTTTTGACCTGAGTCTTGAATTTATTCTCTAACAGACTAGTTTACCTACGTTTCTGGAACGTTACTGTAGAATCTTATACACTGGCCCCACAAATGTCTTTTTAACCTTACTCAGTTTCGAATAGGCTATATTTGATTTACAAATTATGCCTATCACTGTTTTTAGGAAATAAATGCAAATTCTTACGAACGTACAAGTACTGAGTTTTAGAACATTATGCTATATGAAATTAATTTTAATCATGTAAATCACTTTTTTTCATAAAAGTGATAAGATAAGATAGCCAGTTCACCATTGCGTTGGAAAATCTTGGTATATCGCATATACGTCCTGTATACAGCTCCTGTTGTAAAGCTAATGGAAATTATCCATTACGTCACGGAGGCGGTTAACTTGCAATAGCTCTAAAGATACGAACGAGAGACAAGACCAATATTACTTATAGAAAGGGACAGCCTATATTTAAGCTTTCGCAAACATACTGTGAGAGGATATGTTATTGGCGCCATATTGACAAATATACAGGAAGTCTTTTTTTTAATTCACAATTGGTAAGCCCTTGGCATCATCTCACCTGATGGTAAGTGACGATGATGATGCCGAAGATGGAAGCGGGCTTACCAAGATTCCCCAACGCAATGGAGAACTGGCTATCTTATGTTATATCAAGCCAGAACACATCAATGCTATCAACACTGATGTTTTGGCGGCAAGACTTATAGAAGATGGTGGTAGCTAGCCTTAGAAAATGCCCTACCACCAACCAAACCGAGTCTTACAAGTTGACCCACCGGGAATCGAACCCGCGACCTCCTAGTGTGAAGCGAATGGACTAACCACTACGCCACGGAGGCGTTTGTACGAATTTACCAAAAACATTTGATAGGTAAGTCATTAATCTAAGCCACAGCTTTTGTTTTAAGTACAACGGTGGGGACTTAAATTATGAGCTGATATGATGATGAAGACAACTTTGAGAAATTTGTAAGAAATTTGCCTAGTCAGCTGATCAATAATGTATAAAAGCCCATTTAAAAAAAACTTAATTTAATTAAGTTAACTTAATTTTTTGTCCTACTGTCTGTCAAAATTAATGAGAAAATCTAAAGTCCTTCTGTTCCCACAGGAAAAGTGAAATTTCTAAAGTCCAGAATAATAAGACCCCTATTTACCTAGAGCAGAGTATGTATTGAGTGGTCTTGTTCTGTTGTAAGTTAATTTGTGTGACCCCCTATAGCACTTGGCTGGTTTTTTTTACCTGAAGCCTGATTTGTGATTTCATCAAAGTTGTAATACAAAATGTTACCGCACACTTTGTTACGTCTTGTAAGTTGTACAGTGCACAAGGCTCTAAGCACACTTAAGTATCATTTTTTGCAACAGTATTTTTTTTTTCGAGAAAAGTCTTCGACCAATATATCAGCTATGGACCGGCCTACACGAACAGCAGTTTTGATGACTAAAAAATGAGTGCATCCGCTCGTTTTGCCTTAGTCGATTCCGTTCGTATTCCCCAAATGGGTTGAAGGTCGAAATTAGTGAAATTTAGTAGGTATCTCATTCGTGCTACATTGCGAGTAAGTCTCTCCATGTCTGTCATCTAAATATATATAACTCAAAGGTGACTGACTGACTGACATAGTGATCTATCAACGCACAGCCCAAACCACTGGACGGATCGGGCTGAAATTTGGTATGCAGGTAGATGTTATGACGTAGGTATCTGCTGAGAAAGTATTTTGGGAAATTCCCACGGGAACCGCAAAAATCGGGATCTGAGCGGGCGAAGCTGCGGGCATCCACTAGTTGTTTATATTTTAACGAGACTCGGTAGACTATAGTAGTGTGAGTGTGTGTTTGCGTGTAGTTGTATTTGACTCATTTTTCAAGCGACTTCTAAAAAGGAGGAGGTTCTCAATTCGACTGTATGTTTTTTTTTATGTGTGTTACCTCAGAACTTTTGACTGGGTGAATCTATTTTTATGATTATTTTTTTATTTGAATGCTAGTGCTTTCTGTGTGGTTCCATATCAATTTTATCCAAATTGGTGGAGTAATTTATTAGAAAATTAACAAAAAAACAAAAATAATAAGGCAAAAATGTACTAGTTTGTTGTTATGGAAGTCGGTTTTTTAACGTGTTTAGCGTTTTCAATTATTATAAGATTTATGTATGGATAGGGCCAGTCCATTACCTTTATTTAGTTGAAGAGAAAAGTACTTATTTCATTAAAATGTTTGGCTTTCGATTGTGCAGTTCAATAAATAAAAAATGTCAATAGTCCTCTGCCCACCCTCGTCGTATCTAGACGTCAAAAGTTCCGTGAATTATAGTACAATAAATTAATTTTGTTTACAACTTTGACAGTCTGGCGTAACTTTAGCTACGCGACACGACACTCTAATATTAGTGAAGTTACCGCATAGATTAGATTACCGGGAATCGTGGATATCACAGTTTAATTTTAATCCTTTATTAAGCTAACAGAAAGGTTAAGCGAACATTTCCAATTTCGGATAGATAAACAGGTAACATAAATAAACAAGGTCTTATCAAAAGCTTTGATTTGATACTGTTTCATATAGATTTTATTAAAATAATACCTAAATATAATAGTTATTGATATATTGTGGAATCTTTGCCTTTTTTTCGTTCATATTAAGATATTACTGTACGTTATATTTAGTGTATGCGATGGGATTCAATTTACTATTAGAAGGGTGCAGTTAAAATAAAGAAATAAGTCCTTTATTTAGTCCCTTTAATGACACACACAATATAATGATGGAATATACAGGGTGAGCTTATGGGGAGCGGTATGGAGAACGACTGGCAGCACCCAGGCATGGCGCGGCCGGCGAGCATGCGAGCTGCCTAGTCAGTCAGTGCTAACACCTCTTACAATTATTCATTCTTCTGGTGTCCTCTCTGTTTTTGTTTTCTTTCTCTTTGTGTCTTCTGTTTTAAAGGAAGTTTAAGGAAGATACTATCATGTCCGGTCTACTCCGTCAAGTTCTCCGTCCATGGTGATAATATACTAAGTCCACAAAAAGCAAGTAACATGTTTCTATTATTTATTTGTAACTTGCTTTGGCTCACGACTTTGCAACTTATACATACATAAGTTCTTCGTAGCTTATACATAGTTTTTTGGGTGAGACGCAAGCGGATCGCGAAAGTTCGAAACGATTTTTATGCCAGATCTTTCTAGGTCTATGTCAGGGTTTGCCGATAATTAGAAATATGTGTCACTTCCCATCGCGTTTACTATCTATGTTCAAGGTCTAATCAAAAGCTTCGAGTGGATACTATTTCTTAGATTTTATTAAAATAATACCTAAATATAATAGATTATCGATTTATTATAGAATCTTTCTTTTTATTATAGAATTTTATGAAGCCTCTGGATGCGGGCAGCGTAGAACCGGTCGTCGTGGAGATCCTTGGGGGAGGCCTATGTCCAGCAGTTGACTACCTTCGGCTGATATAATGATGATGATAGAATCTTTGCCTTTCTTTCGTTCATATTAAGATATTACTGTACGTTATATTTAGTGTATGCGATGGGATTCAATGTACTCTTTAAAGCTTCAGTTAAAGTAAAGAAATAAGTCCTTGATTTAGTCCGTTTATTGACACACACAATATAATGTTGGAATATACAGGGTGAGCTTATGGGACGCGGTATGGAGAACGACTGGCGGCACCCAGGCATGGCGCGGCTGGCGAGCATGCGAGCTGCCTAGTCAGTGCTAACACCTGTATGCCTACATTACAATAGGCTACTTTACTATACAGGACGGGCAGGAGTATACCGACAGATCTTAACCATGGATTCCTGTTGGTACCTAATAAATAATGTTATATTAACATGGGTCCAAAACTGCCCCTTTAACTTACTTAATTTTTAAACAAAAAAATCTATTAACGATAGTAATCCCTTCTGAACGAAACTATGATACTTGATTATTAAGAGTTCAAGACAACAAACGTCATATAAACATCTTATACAATTAAGGCGTGTTACCCTTGAGAATTTCGAGATTTTTCAACTTGTGGTTAATGAATATCTCGAAAATTAGGCTTTCATCCAGCAAGGTTTTCATAACTTTTTTGTGTTGGTTACAATCTGTCGGTATACTCCTTCCCTCCCTGTATAAAAATCAAAAACTACTATTCAATAAAAAGCATTTCTTCTAGAATAGCAAAAATACTTGCTCATTAGAAATATCAAACAATTTTTATTTTATATTTATTAAAAACAGCAAATTACTTCGTTAAAGACTATGGCACTAATGACGTCACTATGTCAGTAACGCGAACAATTACAGAACAAACTTTAATTTTGGACAGTTGATAAAAAGTTACTCAAATGACTGGCAGCAAAATACCGTATTATTCTTTTTCTGGTGTCCTCTCTGTTTTTGTTTTGATTCTCTTTGTGTCTTCTCGTTTTCAATGATCTGCCAAGAAAGACACTATCATGTCCGGTCCACTCCCTCAAGTGGTCCGTCCATGGTGATAATATACTAAATCCACAAAAAGCAGGTAACATGTTTCTATTCTTTATTTGTTACTTGCTTCGGCTCACTATATATACATTACTTATATAAATATATATATACATATACAGGGTGTAACATAAAGGTGTGGTGATACTTTAAGGTGGGCTTGTACCCATCAAACTGAACAACTTTCTCCATGGAACCCATAGTCAAATCGAAAAAAAAAATGAACTTCCCATACTAAGTTGGCTGATCAGCTGATCGAGTTAGTATGGGAGAGCCAAATTTTTTCATCATTGTTCAGTTTGATGTGTACAAGCCCACCTTAAAGTATCACCACACCTTTATGTTACACCCTGTATATATATATGGGACTATGTCGGAGTTTACTGATAGTTAGAAGTATGTGTCACTTCCCATATCGTTTACTATCTCCGTGCAAAAAATCACATCAATCTGTTGCTCCGGATGCAACGTGAAAGATTGCCAAGAGTAATTTTCGAAAAACCTAAAAACTTTTAGGTACAAGCTTTTAATATTGCATTGCCACGCGATATACATATGCATGCAAAATTTCAGCTTAATCGGAAACCAGGAAGTGGGTCAAATTTAACCTTCAAGATTTCACCCGAACAAACATACATATATTGCAAGATAATTAAAGGCTTTAAAAAACAAGAAAGATTTTTCCTGACCGCCAGGAAGTATGTGGATGCAATTATACGGGATAGAAATTATAAACTGGCCAACTACGAGACAGACTCGCGTAAATTAGGGTTCCGTTGTCTTTGAAAAAAATAAATGTATTTCAAAACAAAACTATATTTGCAGTTGGTAATGGAACATTTTCTTAAAATCTATGAACTTTTTTCAAATTCAACTGCACTCCTTAAATTGGTCGACTATTACTCCTTAACTAAGAACTTCCTTTTAAATTGATTAAATGTTCTACTATTTACTTTTTTTTCAGATTTCCTTAAATAGCGGTTTAGCTGGTGGGGGGGGGGGGGCAGGGGCATAACCTAGACATAGACATATATTTATTGGTAATTAATATTACAAGAAACAATTCTGAAATAAAATTTTATATTTAGCCCTTATATGTCAAAAATTCGTTATATGTGTAAAAGGACCGCTCGACAAGCCATTTCTGTAGCTTACTTTTAAAAGTGTCTAAACTAGAGGAGTTCCTAATGTCAACAGAGAGTTTGTTATACACCTGTGGGCCCATAATATGTATATTTCTCGCAGATTTCTCTAACCTGTGCGTTACGGCTGTGAGCAAGTTTGCACTCCGGAGATTGTGTATTTCACGGTCACCCCGTTTCGAATACCGAACCTTTGATGATACTACCCAAAATAAAATTTTATAAAAAAAACTAAAAACTGACTTCAAAAAGAACTCGACTCTAGCAAAAATTTGCAATTTAAAGCTTAATGTTAGTTTACAAACCGATCCCTGAATCTAAAATTAGTTTTAGCGAAGCCTCAGTAATTCTGAAAGACCTATTCAACAATAACCCACATAGGGTACGTCAACGAAAAAAAATCACCCCCTCTTTACATGTAGGGAAGCTACCCTAAAAAAAATATCGTCACTTACCACCAGGTGAGATATTGTCAAGGGTTTACCAATCGTGAATTAAAAAAAAAAAAAAAATCAATATTTTATTGCACTACTATGTCGGCCGTGATTAATATGTATACCCAAGCCAAATAACAGTTTTCTAGTACTAAGAGTCTCTGATTAATAATTAGAAACGTACACACGTTAAATAAATAAATATAATAAAATTCTTAAAAAAAAATTAAAATTAAAATTTTATACTTTTAAAAACCTACTTCCACCGCAACAATTTTATACAATTTTGCATTATTATTTTCGGTTTTTGTTAATTTTCTAATAAAGTAGGTACTACACTAATTTTGATAAACTTTATATGGAACCACACGGAAAGTACTAGATTTTTAAATAAAAAAAGTATCATCAAAATAGGTCTATCCAGCTAACAAACGTAAAAAATACGTTCGAATTGAAAACCTCCCATTTGGAAGTCAGTTGATAATGTGGACAGACGGACATGGTGATACTATAAGGATTCCTTGTTGACTATGGAACCATAGAATTGGTAAAAGTATCCCTCGGTCACCCTCAAATTACGTACTTATTTTTCCAGATTTCATGTTTATTTGAGTTGTAACATGAGAACTCCTTCTTCAAAAAGCCTAAACAGTGAAAATGGACATGGATGCATCCCAATGGCGTAACGAAGAACGAGATCGACTCCATCTTGTCGACGAGAAGGCAAATATTCAATGATGTCTCTGTGATCAACTCAGTAAAAACAGGAAGCGATCACCGAATGGTAAGAGGCACATTGAATCTAAAGACAAAGCTAGAAAGATGATGACTGATGAAGTCCACGCTCCGACCAGCGCTTATCCAGCTCCAAAACCCCGAGAACCTTTAGCTTGCGTTGCACAATCGCTTCGAATGCTTAGGAGACTACAAGAATGTGGACGATTATAATGACAGGTTCGTTGAAATTGTCCAAACGGTCGGGTCTAAGATTTCTTAAACTTGCCGTTCAAAAAGAACCAAAAAAATCTCGGACTTCACCAGAAACCTCATGAAAGAAAGACGCAGATTGGTTTTGCAGTCCTCTGAAGACGCTACTCAGTATCTCTAAGTTTCTAATAAATCTCTAATAAATAAGCAGATCTCTAAGTTTCTAACTCGCGATTTGTGCCAGTATAATACAAATTGTATTAAAGAGGCGATTGAGAACAACAAAGGCTCAAAAGTGTTCGCAAGAGATCTGTCTGTTGGAAAATGTCAACTGACCAAGCTGAAGACTGAGGAAGGCAGGATCATAACGTCTAAGACTGAGTTGCTGGAAAAAGTTGAGAAGTTCTACGGACAATTGTACACGACCACACGTCTGCCTGTCAGCGATCTGGCTAAAAACCCAAGAGCTAGACTAACCCGACACTATACAGAAGATATCTCGGACGTCAGCTTGTACGAGATTAGAATGGCTCTCACACAGCTCAAAAACAATAGGTCACCGGGTGATGATGGAATTACGGCTAAACTTCTGAAAGCAGGTGGAACACCAGTACTTAAAGCTCTTCAGAAGTTATTAAATTCCGTTATATTTGAGGGACAAACGCCTGAGGCATGGCACAGAAGTGTGGTCGTGCTTTTCTTCAAAAAGTGTGACAATACCCTGCTGAAGAACGACAGATCCATCTCACTTTTGAGCCATGTCTACAAGCTGTTTTCAAGAGTCAATACGAATCGTCTCGCACGCAGGTTTGACGACTTACAGCCTCCCGAACAAGCCTGTTTCGAAAAGGCTTTAGTACCATAGACCACATACATACGCTGCGGCAGATTATACAGAAGACCGAAAAGTACAATCAGCCACTATGCTTCAGGTTCGTGGACTATGAGAAAGCCTTCGATTCGGTCGAAACATGGGCTTAGTTACAGTCTCTCCAGCGGTGCCAAATTGACTATTGATATATCGAAGTATTTGTATGAAAACGCCACCATGTCGGTTCGCCTGCAAGATCAAAACTCGGAACCTATCCGGTTGCAGCGAGGGATGAGACAGGGAGACATTATATCTCCTAAACTGTTCACCGCCGCCCTGGAAGATGTTTTTAAGCTTATGGACTGGGGTGGACTCGGCATCAATATCAACGGCAAGTACATCACCCACCTTCGATTTGCTGGCGATATCGTGGTCATGGCTGAGACTATGGACGACTTAGACACAATGCTCGATGGCCTCAGTAGAGCCTCTCAAGAAGTGGGTCTTAGAATAAACATGGATATGACGAAAATTATGTTAAACGTCCGTGTCATACCTACTCCTCTGAAGATTGGAGGCTCTACACTCGAAGTTGTTACCGCGTCGATGGATCAGTCCTTCCGTCACTGTTTCCTTTTATATAATATAACGTTAAAGTCTGGGTTTAAGCGGCTGTGTATGCGTACATATGTTTTTACCAGGCAGGTAGACTCTGTAAGGGATATTTGTCCTGTCTATGCGAGAACTATCGTCGGCTTCCCTCAATCACCAGCACAGGTATAAATGCACAAATGTTCTTTTAATTATTTTTTTTTCATAACTATACTGTTGACCACTAAGGTGCGTGTACGTTTTTCTTGGTTTTGGCTGAAAAACAGCGTTGTGAGTGGTATGCGACTACATTTATGCTGAGCCTGGACCAGTTTCACTAACTTGGCACCACTGACACTGTTTCATATTTTTTATATAAACTAGTAATATTTGTCATTAAGTTTTATTTATTTGTTTGTGTATTGTTTAAATGTATGGTGTCTTTTTAGTGAAACAAAGTTTTATCTATCTATCTATAACAACTAATAAAACAAAATTAGAAAAAGTGGAAGTTTTATTAGTGAAAATTATTTTTTTAAACGTGAAGAAACTATCGCCTTTTAGTATGATAGTAGGGAACTGAAGAAACATCTAGTATAATGGTACGGAACCCTTTATGCGCGGTTTTGACTCGCACTTACTTGTTTTTTAAATTGAGGAAATTACGAGCAATTATTCATTTTGCTTTGTACCCCCTCTTAAATAGATCCATTCAATGGATCCTGGGTCGAAGCGGTCTCATTTTAGTCTACTTAATCGCTATTATTCATGACAACATGTAAGACCTAGCTATTGTTTTGCCTTCATCCATAGGTAATTAGTTTTGTTTGTTGAATAGTCAAACACCAATGGAATATGGGATTAAGTTTTTGTTGACCAATTCTATTGTTGTGAAATTAATTCAGCCCGATTGCTTCAACACTACTTTTTCGTCAACAGCGGTCGACTCTGTCAGAATATACAGTGTAAACTCTATATAGCGACACTCAGGGGACCTGGTATTTTGTGACGTTATTGAGAGTTTTCGTTATACAGAGAGAAATTAGCGTCAAAGTAAACCAACTGGAGCCAGAAAATTTTGACGTCTCAAAGAGTGCGTCGTTATATCGAGTGACGTTTTACAGAGTTTACACTGTAGTTTGCTGAATTAAGAGTTAATCATTATCACCATCATATAAGCTGAAAGACGTCTACTGCTTGACAAAGACCTCCCTAAAGTATTTCCACAACGACCTGTCCTACGCTGCCTGCATCCAAAGACCTCTAGCTATGTTGGCGAGAGGCCTGTATATAGGCTACTTTATATTCTTCCGATGCGCAGTAGCAACTCGAGAACTTTACTTCCCCAATGGTCATCTCTTTTACAAGCTATGTGCACCGTCCATTGCAACTTAAGTTTAGCGATTCTAATTCAATATCTTAAAAGTAAATAACTAAAGAGTGAGTTACTGTTAATTCGTTTCTAGGCTAATTTATTTGTCGTAGTGATGTCATAAAATTTACGATTTCATAAAATGGTTGAACGTTTCTTGAAATGGTGGTATTTTGTAAAATCATCAATTAAAGCGAGGTATTGATTGGAACAGTTGTCTCTGTCTTTTTCTTTACGTGTAAAGAGTAAAGAAAATAACCACGCTTTATCACTTTCTCAATGATTTTTCATTTCAATCAAAAACTACAATGAAACATTACTCACTTTGTATTATCATAGCAAATATTGTTGTATCATCATATCAGCCGAAGGAAGTCCACTGCTGGACATAGGCCTCCCCCAAGGATCTCCACAACGACCGGTTCTGCGCTGCCCGCATCCAGCGGCTTCCCGCGACCTTCACCAGGTCATCGGTCCACTGAGTGGGAGGCCTGCCTACACTACGCTTTTCGGTGCGTGGTCGCCACTCGAGAACTCTACTGCCCCAACGGCCATCTGTTCTACGAGCAATGTGCCCCGCCCACTGCCACTTAAGTTTAGCAATTCTGAGAGCTATGTCGGTTACTTTGGTTCTCTTACGGATCTCCTCGTTTCTGATTCGATCACGCAGAGAAACTCCGAGCATAGCACGCTCCATTGCCCTTTGGGTGACCTTGAGCCTTCTTATGAGGCCCATAGTAAGCGACCATGTCTCAGTTCCGTACGTCATCACTGGCAACACACATTGGTCGAAGACCTTGGTCTTAAGACACTGCGGTATCTGGGACGTAAAGATATTGCGAAGCTTCCCGAACGCTGCCCAGCCGAGTTGGATTCGACGATTGATCTCTTTCTCGAAGTTGGACCTACCTAACTGGACTTTTTGTCCCAGGTATACATATTCGGTAACAACTTCGAGTGTAGAGCCTCCAACCTTCAGAGGAGTAGGTATGACACGGACGTTTGACATAATTTTCGTCTTGTCCATGTTCATTCTAAGACCCACTTGTTGAGAGGCTCTACTGAGGCCATCGAGCATTGTGCCTAAGTCGTCCATAGTCTCAGCCATGACCACGATATCGTCAGCGAATCGAAGGTGGGTGATGTACTCGCCGTTGATATTGATGCCGAGTCCACCCCAGTCCAAAAGCTTGAAAACATCTTCCAGGGCGGCGGTGAACAGTTTCGGAGATATAACGTCTCCCTGTCTCACCCCTCGCTGCAGCTGAATAGGTTCCGAGTTTTGATCCTGGAGGCGAACCGACATGGTGGCGTTTTCATACAAACACTTCAGCACTTCGATATATCGATAGTCAATTTGGCACCTCTGGAGAGACTGTAACACAGCCCAGGTTTCGACCGAATCGAAGGCTTTCTCATAGTCTACGAACACCAAGCATAGTGGCTGATTGTACTCTTCGGTCTTCTGTATAATCTGCCGCAGCGTATGTATGTGGTCTATGGTACTAAATCCTTTTCGGAAACCGGCTTATTCGGGAGGCTGGAATTCGTCAAACCTGCGTGCGAGACGATTCGTAATGACCCTCGAAAACAGTTTGTAGACATGGCTCAGAAGTGAGATGGGTCTGTAGTTCTTCAGCAGGGTATTGTCGCCCTTTTTGAAGAAAAGCACGACCACACTTCTGTGCCATGCCTTAGGCGTTTGTCCCTCAAGTATAACGGAATTAAATAATTTCTGAAGAGCTTTAAGTACCGGTGTTCCACCTGCTTTCAGAAGTTCAGCCGTAATTCCATCATCACCCGGTGCTTTATTGTTTTTAAGCTGTTTAAGAGCCATTCTAATCTCGTACAGGCTGACGTCCGGGATATCTTCGGTATAGTGTCGGGTAAGTCTAGCTCTTGGGTCTTTAGCCAGATCGCTGACATGCAGACGTGTGGTCGTGTACAAATGTCCGTAGAACTTCTCAACTTCTTCCAGCAACTCAGTCTTAGACGATATGATCCTGCCGTCCTCAGTCTTCAGCTTGGTCAGTTGACTTTGACCAACAGACAGATCTCTAGCGAACACTTTTGAGCCTTTGTCGTTCTCAATCGCCTTTTTAATACAATTTGTATTAAAGTGGCGCAAATCGCGAGTTAGAGACTTAGAGATCTGCCTGTTTAGTTGCCGATACTGAGTAGCGTCTTCAGAGGACTGCAAAACCAATCTGCGTCTTTCTTCCATGAGGTTGCTGGTGAAGTCAGAGATTTTTTTGGTTCTGTTTGAACGGCGAGTTTTGAAAATTTTAGATCCGACCGTTTGGACAATTTCCACGAACCTGTTGTTATAATCGTCCACATTCTCGCAGTCTCCTAGGCATTCGAAGCGATTGTGCAACTCGAGCTGAAAGTTTTCGGGGTTTTGGAGCTGGATGGGCGCTGGTCGGAGTGTGGATTTCATCAGTCGACATCTTTCTAGCTTGGCCTTTAGATTCAATGTGCCTCTTACCATTCGGTGATCGCTTCCTGTTTTGACTGAGTTGATCACAGAGACATCATTGAATATTTGCCTTCTTGTCGACAAGATGAAGTCGATCTCGTTCTTCGCTACACCATTGGGATGCAACCATGTCCACTTTCGCTGTTCAGGCTTTTTGAAGAAGGAGTTCATCATAAAGAGGCCCTCCTTCTCCATAAAGTCGGCCAGCAGCTGGCCACGTGCATTTCTCTCTCCATATCCAAATTGCCCCACTCTCAGCTCACCATCACTTCGTTTGCCCAGTTTCGCGTTAAAGTCCCCCATAACAATGGTGTATTGAGTCCGGGAGCTATTATGTAGAGCTCTAGAGATATCCTCATATAGGAGCTCCACTTCGTCGTCGGAGTGTTACGCGGTCGGTGCATATACCTGAATAACTTTCAGCGAATACCGTTGATTGTTGTATTTTTTTTTTAATTATAATTCAAAATATTAGTCATAACTAGAGTTCAAATTAACGGTGTAGATCTATATTTGGATTTTTTTTCTATCAAGCCACAACTGCTCAATCGTGTTTTAATAGCTTTTTACTATAAGGAACATCATGAACAATAAGGGTATTTTTTTCAACACTGTTCTGTTTCATGAAATTGTTGACCAGATCATGAGATGGTGGTATTTCATAAAATCATCAATTAAAACTGACCATAACGTTAAACGTAAAAGTTTGTTATAAGTGTTTCAATACACGTTTGGCCAGATCATGAAATACTCGACCCATTTCATGAAATGGTTGACCAGATCGTGAAATGGTGGTATTTCATACAATCATCAATTAAAACTGACTATAACGTTTAACGTAAAAGTTTTTTATAAGTGTTTCAATACACGTTTGGCCAGATCATGAAATACTCGACCCATTTCATGAAATGGTTGACCAGATCGTGAAATGGTGGTATTTCATACAATCATCAATTAAAACTGACTATAACGTTTAACGTAAAAGTTTTTTATAAGTGTTTCAATACACGTTTGGCCAGATCATGAAATACTCGACCCATTTCATGAAATGGTTGACCAGATCGTGAAATGGTGGTATTTCATACAATCATCAATTAAAACTGACTATAACGTTTAACGTAAAAGTTTTTTATAAGTGTTTCAATACACGTTTGGCCAGATCATGAAATGCTCGACCCATTTCATGAAATGGTTGACCAGATCGTGAAATGGTGGTATTTCATAAAATCATCAATTAAAACTGACTATAAAGTTTAACGTAAAAGTTTGTCATAAGTGTTTCAATACACGTTTGGCCAGATCATGAAATGCTGGAACCATTTCATGAAATGGTTGACCAGATCGTAAATTGGTGGTATTTCATAAAATCATCAATTAAAACTGACTATAACGTTTAACGTAAAAGTTTGTTATACGTGTTTTTAATACACGTTTGGCCAGATCATGAAATGGTCGACCCATTTTATGAAATGGTTGACCAGATCGTGAAATGGTGTTATTTCATAAAATCATCAATTAAAACTGACAATAACGTTTAACGTAAAAGTTTGTTATAATTGTTTCAATACACGTTTGGCCAGATCATGAAATGCTCGACCCATTTTATGAAATGGTTGACCAGATCGTGAAATGGTGGTATTCATAAAATCATCAATTAAAACTGACTATAACGTTTAACGTCAACGTTTGATATAAGTGTTTCAATACATTTTTGGCCAGTTTATGAAATGCTCGACCCATTTTATGAAATGGTGGACTGATCATGAAATGACCGAGCACAACATTATAAGCAAACCTAACCTAACCTAAATGGGTACTTTAGGTGTTTCATTTTAGGTATTTTAGGCATCTAATAACAAAACAATAGCTAGCTCCTCTTTATATCATTTTTTAATGTATCTAAAGTAAATTATTTATTAGTAACAAATTAATCAGTCCTAAAAATAAAATACCAATACAAGAAAAATGCCTAAAATACTTAAAATAAAGCACCTAACCTAAATTAATACCGCTAACCAGGGGGTGAGCCTCGAGGCTCTTCGAAAGTATCATCATTAAACCTAACAAATCTATTATTAAACGCCCGGGCTTTTCATGGTCTAGTCAGCTCAGCTGTTAATATTGTCAAACGTTGATTCATTCATTGATATGGAAAGACTATATCATGATGTGGGAAGCAAGTATTGTCCCTTTTATGATCTGGTCACTCATTTCATGAAATGGTTGACCAAGTCATGAAATGGCCGAGCACATCATTCTAAACAAACCTTACCTAAACGCATTCCGCTACCCAGGGGGTGAGCCTCGAGGCTCTTCGACAGTATATTTTATTTATTTTTTTTATTTGTTAGAACACAGTCATACATGACATATTGTTTAATTATATAAATTTATTTATAAATAGACCTGGAGGTTCATTAATTAAAGTAAATAAATATTTTATTTTGGAGCACAATGACAAGAACATAAATAATAAAATAAAAAACCTAGATATTATTCTTTGAGCTTTTAAGCTACAGGCGTGAGATTGTTATTAAAATAGACACAAAATAAAGGATACATACAATAATTATATTAAAGATATTAAACTACGGTGCTTTCCAGACTCACATAATTTAATTACATGTTCAAAAAGAGATAATAACTAATAAAAGGTAATTTATAGGTTAATACTTATGCAATTCACGGTTTTTTTTGATACTGAAGATTAATTGAAAAGTTTTTTACAATTCTGTAATAAACAATTTTTTAAAGCGTCCTAACGAATTTTGAAAAGGGGTCATCATCAAACTTAACGAACCTTTTGTTGCTTGCTTAGCTCGCTCAACTCAGATCCGCCCTGGCTTTTCATGATCTAGACAGTTTAGCTATTCATATCGTCGAACGTTGATTTATTCATTAATATGGCAAGACCACATCATGATGTAGGAAACAAGTATTGTCCATTTTATGAATTATCATGATATGGTCTTACCATATTAATGAATGAATCAACGTTCGACCATATGAATAGCTAAACTGTCTAGATCATGCGAAAAGCCTGGCTGGATCTGAGTTGAGCGAGTTAAGCGAGCAATAATAGGTTCGTTAGGTTTGATGATGACCCCTTTTCAAAATTCGTCGTTGAGGCTCTTCGAAAGTATCATCATCAAACCTAACAAACCTATTATTAAACGCCCGGGATTTTCATGATCTAGTCAGCTTAGCTGTTAATATTGTCAAACGTTGATTCATTCATTGATATGGCAAGACCTTATCATGATCTAGGAAGCAAGTTTAGGAACCGTGCGTTCCTACTCTAAGAGAGCAAAGGAAGATATCTCCGTATCTGGTATGCCTGGGGTCCGGCCGTGGACCAATCGCTGATGATTGGTATCTGTATATTATATATACTCAGCGCTGAAGAAATTCTAAAAGCGCTTTCTAGATTTCATATTTCTTTTGTTCTCTCTTCGCTTGTGTTAAGGTTCAGGGCGGGTTACTGCAGTTGCCGCCACGTCAGTCCCCCTTCTAGACCGGAGGTCGATCTAATGAGAGCTGGCGGTCTAAGGTCACGCGTGTGCTGTCGACCTCGTTGAGTCGAGTCGATGTGCAGTGTGCCAGGCCGATGTCCACGGTGAGTCGGGATGAAGGCTGGCGTCAGGCGTAATGGCAAGGGGAGCAGGGGATGCACGGAGAGTTAGCGTGTGGCTGCCGACAACTTGCTGGTGCCCGAAGGTGAAGAAGCAGGCCAGGAAACTCGACGTCTCGGGTTGCCATGGTCCTGATTTAACTTCAGTGCGATGCGACTGCTGTGGTACTGAGGCTTACTATACCGGCTGGAGACTTGATGATGGAGTATCACGTCAGAGTCACCAATTAAAGAACGGTGCTATCCTACTAGAAGAGAGCAAAGGGAGATATCTCCGCCAGGTGAAGTGGTATGCCTGGGGTCCGGCAGAGTACCAATCGTCGATGATTAATATCTGTAAATATATTCAGCGCTGAAGAAATTCTAATAGCGCGTTCTAGAAGTCGTATTTCTTTTGTTCTCTCTCCGCTTGTGTTAAGGTTCTGGCGGGTTACTGCACTTGCCGCCACAGCAACTATTGTCTATACCTTGAAATACTACCATTTTGTTATCTGGTCACTCATTTCATGTAATGGTCAATTCTAAGATATCGCAACGACATATTGAAGGCGCAGTATTAACCGCCTCCTCGGCGTAATGGTTATTCCTTAAGGTCGCGGGTTCGATCCGGGCGGAGTCTCACTTTGTAAGACTTCTAGTGCAAGAGCATTTTCTAAGCCCACCTGGCTAGTGCCGAACCCTTACTACTATCTAAGTCCTGCCACCAAATATAAATTTTAACAGCATTTATGAGTTCCGGCTTTGATTCAAGATCCAGGATTCAAAGTATTTATTCAAAATATGTAGGTGCAAATTATACTCTTTCTGATAGTAATAAAATAATAATAACATAATCATTAGTTAGTAACGTCAAAATTAAATATTTGAAATAAACCAGTTTATGTTATTAGAAAATGAAAACAATATGAAACGAAAAGTTATACATAAAAATCATTGATACCTTTGACCAGGGTAGGCCAGTTCACACGAACAGCACCCGGTCACGAGTATAACGCGAGAGTCAGCCATCGCTCCCAGCAACCATATTAGAGGGAAAGGAACGACCCGGCTCCCGATGCGCCACCATCCGCACAAACATTTAAGCGAGCATGCTTAAATATAAGATAGCCAGTTCCCTATTGTTTTGGGGAATCTTGGTAAGGTCGGTTTCATCTTCGGCATCATCGTCACTTACCATCATCATGCGCCTGGCATCGTCTTACCTAAAACAACAGATTACCATTATTATGCAGTACAGTAGGTAGATACATGTATTTTTGAGCCATATTTTGTCAAAAGGTATGTATCAGTCTGGTTTCAGTACATTTGCTTCACACCAGAAGGTCATAGAATCGATTTCCAGCGGGGTTCAATTTGCTTGGAGATAGGGTCTTAGCCAGCTTGGCTAGCTATCACCATCTTATCTAAGTCTTACCGCCATATATCAATATAAATAGCATAAAGATAGCCAGTTGCCCATTGCGTTGAGGAATCTTGACAAGTCCAAGTGAGATGACGCCAAAAGCTTACCAATTGGCAGTGTTCAGTTTTTATGAGCTCCACCTAATTGGAAAACCATTTTGAGGAATAGCTTCTGCGATAAAAATCCAATTATTAGATATTTCGGAAATCACAAGTGATTTGGTTTACTTTATGAAAACAACCGGTAAAGTTCGGGTCAGAACCGCGCACAAAGATTTCCGTACCATCATACTAGATGGTGCTTATTTCTTCACGTTTAAAAAAACACGTTTTTTATATGGTGACCTTCACTTTTTCTAACTTTTATTATTTGTTGTTATAGCGGCAACAGAAATACATCATCTGTAAAAATTTCAACTGTCTAGCTATCACGGTTCATAAAATACAGCCTAGTGACAGACGGACAGACAGCGGAGTTTTTTTTTTATATTAAAAATTTTAGTGCGCTTGACTGCAATTTACCTGATGGTAAGTGATGTTGATTCCAAACTATAGGAATCGGGAGAGACTGATTTCAGTAAGTAATAGGGTCCCGTTTTTACCCTTTGGATACGGAACCCCTAAATTTGATTTGCCTTTAAGTGGCCTACGATGACGTCACTGCCGGAATTACACAATTATAAAAAAACCAATGATCAAAAAGCAAAAAAAGCATTCAAATTAGTCTCTTATAATTGACAGTTTTTCAAAAAAATTAATTAAAATAAGTACCTTATTTTTTTATCAATGGCAATTGTGGATATTAAAAACCAGCCAAGTGCGAATCGGACTCTCCGTTCCGTACCACCAAATCTCTGGATAAGGAAACTTTAAAATAATGAATCGAAAACTAAACATCATTTAAATAATTAAAAATCTGTTTAAGCTTGTGCCACTGAAGCCCTTCGATACGATACCCCGCATGACACGGTTAACTCAATTCAAAATTTGGACCGCCGTCCTTTGCATAATTGATTACGTACATTAAATGAAGACCATATTTTTATGATTTAAATACAAATATATAGTTTTCAGATTTTTCCTATACTTGTAGTAATAGGAATTAGACGGTATTATTTGTCTTTCATTGTTCTAGGTCAACGTAAAGTACCCTATAAATTTTGATTCCCTTGACAGTGTCGAAATATACGTATTTTGCGGCATAAACGGCTGTATCTATTTTCTACGTCAACTTAGAAATTTAAATTATTACATAGATTTAAGAGACTATAGAACAAAGTATATGGTTTAAATTTCAACTCGATACCTCCACGCGTTCTCGCGATAAAGGGTCTTGACAGACAGACGAACGGACAACAAAGTGATCCTATAACGGTTCCGTTTTTTCCATTTGAGGTACGGAACCCTAATCTTAACGTGAATCGTCTATTCTAGGTTACAACAGCGAGCTAACCGTATAAGCTAAATAATAAAATCAGATTCATATTTTTACGATTTATATCTTTGTAAGTTATAAAGTAAAAAAAAGATATTTATAATTACCACATTTGAAAATCGAGCCCATTTACACGCATAATATTATAGATAGTTCGTTTCCTTTGCACCGAATGCTACTAAGAAAAGAGATGCCAATTGGCATCTTTTTATTTGCATGTCTTTTTGGACGTATGTAACCTATATATGGGTTGTGCACTAGTAAACCACATTTGAAAATCGAGCCCATTAACACACACAATATTATAGATAGTTCGCTTCCGTTGCACCGAATGCTACTAAGAAAAGAGATGCCAATTGGCATCTTTTTATTTTGCATCACTTTTTGGACGTATGTAACCTATCTATGGGTTGTGCACTAATAAACCACATTTGAAAATCGAGCCCATTTACACACACAATATTATAGATAGTTCGCTTCCGTTGCACCGAATGCTACTAAGAAAAGAGATGCCAATTGGCATCTTTTTATTTGCATCACTTTTTGGACGTATGTAACCTATCTATGGGTTGTGCACTAGTAAACCACATTTGAAAATCGAGCCCATTTACACACACAATATTATAGATAATTCGCTTCCGTTGCACCGAATGCTACTAAGAAAAGAGATGCCAATTGGCATCTTTTTATTTGCTTCACTTTTTGGACGCATGCAACATATCTACCTCCCCTTATACAGGTTGTAAAAAATTGGTGTACGAGCCATTAACGGGCGGTTCTACTCATCATACTAAACAACTTTCCCCAAAGAACCCATAGTAAATTCTCAAAAAAAAAACTGGACCCTCCATACTAAAATGCTCAAATTTGGTCGATCAGTTGATCGATTTGTATGAAGAGTATTTTTTTTTATTTCAACAAAGTCGTAGAAGAAAAGTTGTTTAGTGTGATGAGTAGAAGTCCCAGTTAATGGGACTTACACCAATTTTGTTACATCCTGTATATAGCATATAACTGATTATAAATGAATATTATACCAATTCGTTACGGTCCACTTTTCTTGACCTGGTACCCGTGTAAGAATTTGAAGTAAAACTTCTTTACGCACGCTTGACTTGGGGAGTAAGCTGGTGGATGCGTGACCAGAGCGTTACGGAAGTGTGGTCGTAAATAAAAATCCAATCGATGTTTTCCCTTCAGTCACCTATGAACTTTATCTTAGTGAATAAATCATATTATCAAATTACTAATTTTAAGAATAAAACCGAATATAGACGATAAAATGGCTCGAAAAGAGGTACATTTGCAAAATTATTCTATCGAGCCAACTTTCCACTCGATATAGTCCCTCGTAACTATTCTCAATAATACCAATATGTTTTCCTATATTTTAAATTTACTGTTATCTACTTCAAAAATGAATTCTAGAAACCTGTTTAAGTGGATTTTTAGGTACCACTGCGCCTTAACGTCAAAAACTAAAAAGGAACATAAGTTCCCCTTTTACGATTGAATCTCTTAAATCTAATGCTGCTAGAAGAGACACTTTCACCAAACTCAACAACAATATATACATAGTCCCTTATTTGGGTCCATAGATTGTTTTCCCTCATCGATTGGCTTGGGTTGTCCTTTGTGTAGGACGAGCTTCTATTGAAATTCAGCCTTAGCTGTACCGATTGCGATAGTTTCATAATAGGGAGATGTATCTCCGAAAATTTAAACATAATAGTCGATAATAACTTTGCGTGATATGATTTATGTAACCTAGAGTGAGGTTAATGGAATTGGAATTGGGTTGCGATCCCTTTTTTACGGTTCGCACAAATCGGTCAAGTGCGAGTCGGACTCATACACCAAGGGTTCCATGTAGGCCAGGAAGGCCATTTTTTGTCTATTATTTTTTAATATTTGCTATTATTGCGACATTCCCTCTCGTATAGATATACCAGATGGTAGATACCAGATACGCTAAAACTACCACGTTTATGATATAGCGTCCCCACTTACCTACCTGGACAGTAGGTAGTGGTTCTCTTCCACGAGGCACTCGCCTCGCAGAGTACCGGGATAAGCGTCTTGGCGGCAAGACTTACCGTAACTGGTCCTTGTCTTTACCTTTATGTGTTGGCAGGAATAGCGGCCCCCACTGTTATGCCCAAGGGTTATTATTGCGACAGTAAAAATACATCATCGTCTTCATCAGATCCAAAAAACTTGTCCACTGCTGGACAAAGGCCTCCCTCAAGGATTTCCACGACGACCGATTCTGCAGAAAATAAAAATACAGACAGTGAAAATTTTAACTGTCTACCTACACGGTTCAAGAATTATACAGCTCGCTAACAAAAAGACAGAACTAACAAAAATCAGGTTTCTTGTATGGAGGCCCCCTCTCTATTTTTATATGTTATTTATTATTTGTTTCTATATCAGAATCGAGGAGATCCGTAGGAGAACCAAAGTTACCGACATAGCTCTCAGAATGACTAAACTTAACCACTTAAGTTAACCACCAGTGGGCGGGGCACATTGCTCGTAGAACAGATGGCCGTTGGAGCAGTAAAGTTCTCGAGTGGCGACCACGCACCGGAAAACGTGGCAGGCCTCCCACTCGGTGGAACGATGACCTGGTGAAGTTCGCGGGAAGCCGCTGGATGCGGGCAGCGCAGAACCGGTCGTCGATCCTTGGGGAAGGCCTATGTCCAGCAGTGGACGACATTCGGCTGATATGATGATTATATTTGTTTCTAGACCGGTAACGGAAATACACAGTCTGTGCATTTTCAACTGTCTACCTACTACGGTTCATGGATACAGCCCGCTGACAGACAGATAGACGGAGGTTCCGCGGAGGCTTAGTGATAGGGTCCCGTTATCAACTTTTGGGTGTACGAGACCCTAAAAAAATTAATAGAATATCTTGTCTTTTTACTGATTGAATGCTTGCTTACGAAAATTGAAAACCAATTTCGATGAATGAAATAGGATTCAGTTATTACTGATACAATAAGGCACAGTGATTAATTGTTATTACTTACTTGAGTACAAGTGCGGTGCACGAGGCACAAGCAGCTTGCGGGGTTTTTTTGTTATACAGGGTAACACAATTGGTGTAGGTCCCGTTAATAGGGGCTTCTACTCATCCATCTTCGGCATTATCGTCACTTACCATCAGGTGAATTATGCAAAGTGCTTATCAATTGTGGATAAAAAAAATCATATCTACTGAACATTTTTTGTTCTACGACTTTGCTGAAATCGCAAAAAGACTCTCCATACAAATCGATCAGCTGATCGACCTACTTTGTGCTTTTTAGTATGGAGGGTCCAAATTTTTTTTTGAGGATTGACTATGGGTTCCTTGGGGAAAGTTGTTCAGTATGATGTGTAGAACCCCCAGTTAACGGGTCCTATACCAATTTTTCAAGCGACTTCCCAAAAGGAGGAGGTTCTCAATTCGTCTGTATGTTTTTTTTTATGTTTGTTACCTCAGAACTTTTGACTGGGTGAACCGATTTTTATGATTCATTTTTTATTTGAAAGCTAGTGCTTCCCGTGTAGTCCCATATAAATTTTTCTAAAATCGGTGTAGTACTTTAGTAGAAAATTAACAAAAACCAAAAATAATAATGCAAAAGTGTACTAATTTGTTCAGATGGAAGTAAGTTTTTTAACTTGTTTAGCGTTTTCAATTATTTACAGTCTGTATACAAACTTGTCTTAACAACTACGAACACACCAAAAAAAACCATCAAATCGGTCGTGCCGTTTTCGGGTTTTTGCGAGACTAAACGCACGGTAATTGATTTTTTTATGTATACAAGATGTGTCTTCCGGTATTTTACTGGGTTTTAAGTAGGTATTTTACTCATGGGAACATTTCTACTAATTTACTTTGTAACCGGGAATACGCCTTAAATTTTAATTTTTGGATCTTTCCTGGTAGCCTTACTGGGTATAATTTCTTATGTACTTATAATACAAGTACCTACAAATGTTTTTTTTTATTTACTATCTGTTTCCCGCGGTTTCACGCGGACTTTTCAAAGGGTGCGCAGTGCGCGAGCCGCAAGCGGCTCGCGAGCGTAAAGTAAAGCAGCCTTTGTGTTAATCCAGATCATAATCTGTCTACCTAACAAACAGCCAGAACCCTTGAGTAATTTTTGCGTGAATGAGTATCAAACATACATCCATACAACTTTCGTGTTTATGATATGAGAAGGATTTATTATTTATTTATTTATTTAACAATTGAAAAAAAAATACACTGGTAAACATTGTACCCAGAAAACCGAGTGATCAGTTTGTGTAATCGACAGTCTCACCCGTTATTACCCGAATACCTAAAAGGGGGGTAATGTTCTTGGGTGTATGTATCTATGTCTGATTCTTTGGCCGAGCTATTAGCCCAAACGGCTTCACGGATTTTGGAGCACCTAGTGTCGTTAGACTAGTCTCGATCCTGAGAGTGAGATACAATACATTTTTGCTCGACTGTCCTTTATAGAGAGGTAATGTATAAATTAAGACGTTTTTTTAATTTAAGTGAAAACTTCTTTAGGCGCTTTGGGCATTTTAGAGATGGGAAAACCATTGAACTCGCGACACCGTCACCGAACCTTACCAGGAAAACTCACAGGGTCAAAACTTATTAAACTGTAAATTGAGATGGGAAAAAACCATTAAACTGGCGACACCATCACCGACACCGTCACTGACACCTTACCAAGAACACTCGTAGGGTCAAAACTTATAAAACTAAAAAGTTTTCACTTCTGTCGGCACTCCCGTGGTGTTTTTTTTCATAAACTTGGTAAGGTAATATTAATAATTTTGAACAAAAAAAAACTTCCTTCAAACAGAAAAACTAAGGTTCCTTTCGATTTCTTTGGAATGCCATCATCAGATCCTGGTTTCCTTATCATAGTACCACCCTTGGGATATCATCTTTCCGATAAAAAAAGAATAATCAAAATCGGTTAATAAACGACGAAGTTATCCGCGAACACACATATATTTAAATTTTTGCATGTTATGTATCTATTTTTGATGTACAATAAAGAGTTATTTGAATTTGAATTAAAAAAATATATACGGTCAAGTTGAGAAACCTCCTCCTTTTTTGAAGTCGTTTAATGAAGTCGTTTCAAAAAAGGTATAATTCTCTTGAATTTTTAAAAAGATAGGCCACAAGCCCTTTTACTCATTATAAAGCAAATGAACACAGAACTTTTGTTAAACTTCATCAAAAATGATAAAGGTCAGAGTCGAAATATTTCGCGAATTGAATATTTCAAAATAACAAAAGGCATCCAAGTTTTGAGTACTTAACTCTGTGTAACTTTCCCTATTATATTTTGTGCTCATGAAATCCTCACAAAATGAATATATATACTCAGCTTTATAATAGCACTTACAGCAAAATTTTAAGAGCTTTCCAGTTGGATCAATTAAATATTTATAAACAAAGACCTAATTATTTTGTAAAGACAAGCCTGTTGACGTTGGAATTGAGATAACTGCAACTGCAGGTGAAGTGCAAATGAAACATATACTAGATCGTTCAATAAGTCCCGAGACTCACTAACAAGAAGGCGCCTTTTAACCGCCTCCTTGGCGTAATGGTTAGTCCATTCGCTTTACACCAGGAGGTCCCGGGTTCGATTCCCGGTGGGGTCAACTTGTAGGACTCAGTTTGGTTGGTGGCTAGCTACCACCATCTTATCTAAGTCTGGCCGCCAAACATCAGTGTTAACAACATTAATTGTTCCGGTTTGAAGATAAGATAGCCAGTTCTCCATTTCATTGGGGAATCTCAGTAAGCCCGCTTCCATCTTCGACATCATCGTCACTTACCATCAGGTGAGATGATGCCAAGGGCTTCCTAATTGTGAATTTAAAAAAAAATGTGTCAGATAGCAGTGAATCTCAATCGAGAATAGACACCAGGGTTTGAAATTATCGAGATAATTATTTCCTTTTATAATTATCATGATGATAATTCGATAATTATCAGATGATAATCCGATAACTATCGGCGTTGATTATTATTTTTGGCTCTTTTTTTAACTAAAAATCATCAACATCTTCATTATGCTGATATGTCAGCCGAAAAACGTCCACTGCTGGACTTCAGGATTTCTACGACACCGGAGAAAAAAAATGGTAAATAAAAAATGCAGAAAAAACCCAAGTAACTTTCAATTGTTTAAGTGTTTTACGGCTATTAATCAACAATTTCATTTTTGGTTCGAGTTTTGACGCCGCGAAGTCACGAAACGTCAAATTGTGTTTAGACCAACATGGCAGGACATAGCGCTAGTCAAAGATAACTTACTTACTACTGTTTTGTTTTTGCAATTAATTTTATAATTATCAAGATAATTACCAACGACATAATTATCAAGATAACTATCAATGATAATTATCACTTCTAACCCAATAACCTGAGTAGTTTAACGAACTTGGTAGACGTCATAGAATTATATTCATCGCATCAGCTCATATATACCTCCCGGACAAGAGCTAGCGGCCCTTGCCATTACGGCACCGACTCGCATACTCTTTTTTATTTATTTAATTTAGCCCTTTGAACTGGGTGAGATATCTGAACTTTTAGGCTTTGTTGAATTTGTTGTAGGTTAAAGTTGTAATAGAATGTCTCTCAGCTCAGTGTGCCTGTTGGTAAAGCCCTCATCCAGTAGCTTTCATTGTTTACGGTCTTGAGCAACTCTTTTCCATTTGGATCCCACAGTAAGTTTAAGCTCATCCTCCCAGCTCATTCGTTGTCGTCCTCGGCGTTTTTTGCCGTCTCTATGATACCATTAAGTTATGATTTGGCTCCATTTCTTGTCTGGATCTCAACATATGGCCGGTCCATCTCCATTTTTGTAGGTCTATTCTTTCCAGGATGTCGGTTAGTTTGGTTTTTGCTCTTTGCTAAATCTGTCTTGCCTTCTTACTCCTATCATGCTTCGTTCCATAGCTGTCTGGCATTTTTCTAATTCGTCTCTATGGCATTTTGTAAGGGACCATGTTTCACAGCCATAGGAGATGCATGGAAGGATGCATGTGTTGAAAACTTTTCTTTTGGTTGACATGATAAGGTCTTTAGATTTAATAATTTCCTTTTGGGACCAATACCTCTTTCATCCATTGGCAATTCTCTTATTTATTACTTTATTTGTTTGATCTTTAGGGGAGATGATCAGACCCAAATAGCAATACTCGTCGATATATTCTAGTTGTTGTTCTTCAATACCTATGGGTTCCATTTTTGAATTGGTCATAAGATTCGTCTTTGTTATTTTTATTTTTAGACCCACTTTAGCACTTTCAGTATTTAGAGTTTGTATCATCTTATCGAGCTTCTTTGGACATTATTCCAGAAAAAACAAGTCGTCCGTAAATCTGAGGTGGTTTAATTTCCTCCCGCCTATGTTGAGTCCTAGATGCTCCCTGTCAAGATTGCGGAAGACATTTTTTAAAACTGCTGAAAAAAGCTTTGGGGACAGTGGATCTCCTTGTTTGACTCCTCGCTTGATTCGGAATTATTTGCCCAAAACTTCTAGTTGGATTTTAGCTTTACTGTTTGCATATATAGTTTTGATAATATAAATATGTATATGTTGCTGGTATATCTTGCCTTTCTAAACTTTCCCATATTGCCTTATGACTAATATAAAGGCTATATAAAGTGTTTTATTATACTCATTATATTTCTCAATTATCTGTATAAGTGTATGTATATGGTCTATCATTGAAAAGTTCCGTCTGAAACCGGCCTGTTCCATTGGTTGGCTCTCGTCTAGTTTTGCGGTTTTCTACCCAAGATAATCTTAGCAATTTTTTTATAGACATTCGACAGTGGGCTTATTGGTCGGTAGTTCCCCATGTCATGCTTTTCGCCTTTTTTGCGTAGTAGGGTTATATATGAAGTTTCCCATTGTGCAGGCATGTATCCACTTCTCAAAATTTGGTTGAACGTCTAGGTAAGTATTTGTATCAATTCATCAATAGCCCCCCTCTCAACATCTCTTTTGGGATTTTGTCAGGTCCCGGTGCCTTCTCCATTTTTTGACAGCTTTTTCCACTTCACTCTGCAAAATGTAATTTTGCCTCTCAGGCTGGTTGACTGTTGTTTCAAGTCTTAAGAGTCGTTAATAGAATTAAATTGTTCTAATACTTCATTTTTTGCTCATAAATATAATGAAATAAGATATTTTATTACCCATCAGAAAATAAGATGAGATTCATAGACCATAGTAAGGTCAAAGTATATATATTAGTACTAACATATAGAATGGACACCCGATATTAGAAAGCCTTCCCCCTGGACATGACTTGCCATGGCCGGTTTGGAAGTCTTTAAACAGACTCCGGACCCTGACCGGTCGGAGCAAAGAAAACATGGTCAGGTGGGGATTTTTGGGTGAAAGTGAATTAAACTGTTTGTGCGGTGCAGTTCAAACGATGACACATTTAACATCGTGCCCTGCTTGCCCCTACATCTGGACGCAGGAAGACCTCATGACAGCGGCTGATAATGCTGTTAACGTGGCAAAATTCTGGGCTGCTACAGTGTAGTGTCTGCCATCGACACGCTAAGAAGAAGATTGTCGGTAGAGGTGAGTTTCGCTTCTTTGCGTACCTGCCAAGTAAAAGGTGATATTATTTGGTCCTAGATTGACGTTAGGTTTCAAAGGTCTACGATTAACACGGTAAAATTTTAAGTATTTACGCCGTAGAATAAACGTAAAACTTGTAGCCTTTTGTTCCAGAAAACTTAGAGTATTAAACTTTGTTATTAACATTTTAAGTGTGTATTTTAACCAACGTAGCCAGCTCCATGGCGTAAAAGTTAGTGCATTAGTTTCATATCAGGAGATCGTGGATTCGATTACTGGTGGGGTCTAACTTTTTAAGACTCGGTTCGGATGGTAGTAGGGCATTTCCTAAGCCCGTCTGGTTAGCTTAGTTCCCTTTTGCGTTTCGGAATGAAGGCAAGATAGCCAGTTCCCTATTGCGTTTCTGAATGAAGGTAAGATAGCCAGTTCCCTATTTAGTTTTGGAATGAAGGTGAGATAGCCAGTTCCCTATTGCGTTTCGGAATAAAGGTAAGATAGTGAGTTCCCTATTGCTTTTTAGAATTAAGGTAAGATAGCCAGTTCCCTATTGCGTTTCGGAAAGAAGGTAAGATAGCCAGTTCCCTATTGGATTTCGGAATGAAGGTAAGATATCCAGTTCCCTATTTTGTTTCAGAATGAAGATAAGATAGTCCGTTTCAGATTGCGTTCCGGAATGAAGGTAAGATAGCCAGTTCCCTATTTTGTTTCAGAATGTAGGTAAGATAGTCCGTTTCATATTGCGTTCCGGAATGAAGGTAAGATAGCCAGTTCCCTATTGCGTTTCGGAATGAAGGTAAGATAGCCAGTTCCCTATTTAGTTTTGGAATGAGATGAGATAGCCAGTTCCCTATTGCATTCCGGAGTGAAGGTAAGATAGTGAGTTCCCTATTGCGTTTCAGAATGAAGGTAAGATAGCCAGTTCCCTATTGCGTTTCGGAATGAAAGTAAGATAGCCAGTTCCTTATTGCGTTTCGGAATGAAGGTAAGATAGTCAGTTTCCTATTGCGTTTCGGAATGAAGGTAAGATAGTCAGTTCCCTATCGCGTTTCAGAATGAAGGTAAGATAGCCAGTTCGCTATTGCGTTTCGGAATGAAGGTAAGATAGCCAGTTCCCTATTGCGTTTCGGAATGAAGGTAAGATAACCAGTTCCCTATTGCGTTTCGGAATGAAGGTAAGATAGTCAGTTTCCTATTGCGTTTCGGAATGAAGGTAAGATAGTCAGTTCCCTATCGCGTTTCAGAATGAAGGTAAGATAGCCAGTTCGCTATTTCGTTTCGGAATGAAGGTAAGATAGGCAGTTTCCTATTGCGTTTCGGAATAAAGGTAAGATAGTCAGTTTCCTATTGCGTTTCGGAATGAAGGTAAGATAGTCAGTTCCCTTTTGCGTTTCAGAATGAAGATAAGATAGACAGTTTCCTATTGCGTTTCGGAATGAAGGTGAGATAGTCAGTTACCTTTTGCGTTTCAGAATGAAGGTAAGATAGAGAGTTTCCTTTTGCGTTTCGGAATGAAGATAAGATAGCCAGTTCGCTATTGCGTTTCGGAATGAAGGTAAGATAGCCAGTTCCCTATTGCGTTTCTGAATGAAGGTAAGATAGCCAGTTCCCTATTGCGTTTCGGAATGAAGGTAAGATAGTCAGTTTCCTATTGCGTTTCGGAATGAAGGTAAGATAGTCAGTTCCCTATCGCGTTTCAGAATGAAGGTAAGATAGCCAGTTCGCTATTGCGTTTCGGAATGAAGGTAAGATAGGCAGTTTCCTATTGCGTTTCGGAATAAAGGTAAGATAGTCAGTTTCCTATTGCGTTTCGGAATGAAGGTAAGATAGTCAGTTCCCTTTTGCGTTTCAGAATGAAGGTAAGATAGACAGTTTCCTATTGCGTTTCGGAATGAAGGTAAGATAGTCAGTTACCTTTTTGCGTTTCAGAATGAAGGTAAGATAGAAGTTTCCTTTTGCGTTTCGGAATGAAGGTAAGATAGACAGTTACCTATTGCGTTTCGGAATGAAGGTAAGATAGTCAGTTCCCTATCGCGTTTCAGAATGAAGGTAAGATAGTCAGTTCGCTATTGCGTTTCGGAATGAAGGTAAGATAGCCAGTTCCCTATTGCGTTTCGGAATGAAGGTAAGATAGCCAGTTCCCTATTGCGTTTCGGAATGAAGGTAAGATAGTCAGTTTCCTATTGCGTTTCGGAATGAAGGTAAGATAGTCAGTTCCCTATCGCGTTTCAGAATGAAGGTAAGATAGCCAGTTCGCTATTGCGTTTTGGAATGAAGGTAAGATAGGCAGTTTCCTATTGCGTTTCGGAATGAAGGTAAGATAGTCAGTTCCCTTTTGCGTTTCAGAATGAAGGTAAGATAGACAGTTTCCTATTGCGTTTCGGAATGAAGGTAAGATAGTCAGTTACCTTTTGCGTTTCAGAATGAAGGTAAGATAGACAGTTTCCTATTGCGTTTCGGAATGAAGGTAAGATAGTCAGTTACCTTTTGCGTTTCAGAATGAAGGTAAGATAGACAGTTTCCTTTTGCGTTTCGGAATGAAGGTAAGATAGACAGTTACCTATTGCGTTTCGGAATGAAGGTAAGATAGGCAGTTTCCTATTGCGTTTCGGAATGAAGGTAAGATAGCCAGTTCCGTATTGCGTTTCCGAATGAAGGTAAGATAGCCAGTTCCCTATTGCGTTTCGGAATATTAGTAAATTCCATTTCCATTTTCCGCATTATTAGTCACTTAACAGCAGGTGAGATATCACGGGCATCATCATCATCATATCAGTCGAAGGACTTCCACTGCTGGACATAGGCCTTATACCAATCACGGGCATATTAACTATGAATGTTAAAAAAAATATCTTGCCTATTACTGGTGTTCACAATAAAAAAAAGAGATTTTTTTTTATCCATTATTGTTAAGCCCTTGGCATCATTAGAAAACGAAAAACCAAAAAAAATTTAGGTACTAGCTTTAAAAAATAAATTTTAATTAATATATTTCGTATTCTTCTCAGAAAATCCTCTCATTTAATACCCATATGGGGGGTAGAGGGGGGGTGGGTGCATTAAAAAAATAACTGGTCCGCCTACTTTAGTATTTCGGATGTCACTTACCTAACCATGCATTGTTCTCCAAACTTAAAGTTTATGCCCAATTTCAGCTTTCAAAAAAACGACGTCTACTACGATTACTGAACATAATGGCATCCACCTTCAATTTATTTGAAGACGGAATCGTCATAATTCAAAATTAAACAAGGTCACGTTAAAATAGCTAATTCACATTTTGTGATTACTAATGTGAAAATAATTTGTATAGTGCGTGCAAGAATGGCAGCCTTTTACCACAGTATTACGATATGGCTTACAGTAGCGCAACGCCTTTGATGTCTCACGATGCCGCCACGGCGTAGGTACTAGCAGTATTAACCTGTAGCCAGCCTGGCAAAGTCGCGGTGCCCCGTCGCCCGCTGCCCCGCAAGTACAAAGACCAAGGTACCAGACCAATTCAAAACAATTAATCTTAATCTTAATTAATTGATTTATTCTACTGTTTATTTAATCATTATTTAATGACATCCTTAGAAAGATTGTACCAATATTGTCTCAATTTTTTTTTCTTATTTTTATTATTTTAATTTGTATGCTGTACTCAGCTAGACATGAGAGCTCCTATGTTATAGACATCTAAAATCACCATGTTTACCAAAAACAAAGATTTTTGAATTTGAATTGAATACCGTTTATTCTTTTGCTCTGCGTAAGTACATTCGTTGCACTACTGTTACCCTCTATATTGTAATACTGTGCTGTTACCAGTCAGATTGCTATTACGATTGTACTCGTAGATAGGGAGTGAGGTTTCCGTACCACCACACCTCTTCACACAACTACATAGTATAATGACAATGAAACCTATTCACATTTTAAACAAAAGACATTAACGCGAGTGACATAAATATGTTTTTTATTATTCAGTTTGGACTCCTTGGCGCCGCGAGTACGACTCACACTTGACCGTTTTTTATTTATTTTACTGCAGTATTGGTACTATTATCACACCAAGTTTCGCGTATGTATGTATTACAGTTTTTACGATAAAGCTAAACAAACAATACTTCTAAAGAACTTTAAAAAACACGTTTTTTTATGGAGTCCAGCCTTATTTTTTCACTTTTCCTAATTTTTTGTATTTATACTAAAGTGGCAACATTAATACAAATTCTGTAAAAATTTCAACTATCTTCCTATTACGGTTTATGAAATACAGCTCGCTGACGGAAGGACAGACGGACAAACAGCGGAGGCTTAGTAATAGGGTCCCGTTGGTCACCCGTTGAACGTAACGGCTAGGCCCTCTACCTCCTGTCGGGAGGTAGTGGTTCAAGTCCTGCCACGTACCAAAGTGTTTCCGAACGTTTATCCGACGCTCTTACGGTGAAGGAAAACATCGTGAGGAAACCTGCACACGTCTGCGAGGAAACGCGAAGTTTGTGTGTGAAATCGATGGTTGATGTTGGTCGATTTCATTGATGTTTCGTTTAGTTTACGCATTGCATGCACTGGCTGGATGTACGTACACATTCATTGACTATCAATAAGGTGTGTGGAATATCTGATACTTTACGTGACGTCATATTTTCAATCCCTGATAATCAAAGGTTCCTTCAGGAAAAGAAGAAAATTGTATCTTTAGAATGGCTGTGGACGATTTTCAGTTGATATGATGATGATGATGACGGCAGCAAAGGAACTAGTCATCAAGGAAATCCTTAGAGGAGGCCTTTGTTCAGCAGTGGACGTCTTTCGGCTTATATGATGATGAGGAATTTTATTAAAAATTTTGTGCGTTTGGCTGCACCTCACCTGATGGTAAGTGCCGATGCAGTCGAGAAGTAACGCGTAAGCTCAAATAGTGCCATTCACTGTCATCTTGAAGATTGCAAAATTATACGAATCGCGGAATACAGACGCGGGCAGAGAATTCCACTCCTTGGCCGTTCCCAAGAGGAACGATGAAGCAAAAGACTTCGTGCGTATAGGTGGAACTTAAACGACAAAGGGATGGAATTGCACTCCGCGCCTGGTCGTTCGATGATGAAATGGACTGGAGGGGCATGAGTTCGTAAAACTCCAGCGCACACTTTCCGAATTTAATCCTGTAGAACGACTAACTCACCCGCAAACCTGGCATGGCCATTTAGTAATATAGTATTGCTGCCCTGGTGGCACATTTCACTCTTGGCAGCAAACTTTCCTAACCAGGTTTTGTTTATTAGCGAGTTCTTCTGCAAGCTCCCTCAGTCATGATGGGACTGACTTGATTTAACGTAGCGCTAAATGGAGGTCTGCAGTGGAATCCTATGTTCATCTGGATTAGCCCCAATTCAGGGTAGGTTCGAGCCCCTCGGATTGGACAAATATGACCTGATACGGTTATTAAATCACCTATAGTAAACTCATATTCTTTAAAAAAAACAGCCAGCTACCTATTATGGTTCCAAATCCCAAACGTTCGAGAACCAAACTGTAACCAATATGTATCAATCTGGGTGACGAGGGGGTGAGTTCGCAATCTAGAGAGCGGCAGGGAGTGTTCATACTGTATGTTAGTACTAATATATATACTTTGGTAATAGGGTCCCGTAACTTGGTACGAAACCCTAAAAACTAAGGACTACTTTAATACATTGTGCAATTTTTCAGTTTTTAAAAATTTATTTTAAAAACAGTTTCACGTTAAGTTTAGAGAAAAATGCATAGTTACCTAAGTTACAGATAAGATACTAGTTATTGCACTTCCTTATAAAACGAAAATTTCTACGCATTTATTCACCTGCTCTTTCCTACTGTCAGACAGTACACGGAAACATGGGTATTATGGCGCTCGACTTAGCAGCTATAACTGCGTACACGGGCGGCGTGTGAATTACAGCGGCGACTGTACGGCGTTCTAGCGCTGACGAGCGGAGCGCGGTCTGTAGGCCGAGCCAATGTGTAGGTACTTATCTCGCCTGATCGACCGAGTGACGAGGGCCTGCCTAAGTGACGTCATTTTAAATCCAATATGGCAGATTCATGGCGGATCAGTTTTTTTATGCACCCCCATGATATGAGTATCAAATGGAAGGGTTTGCTAAAAAGTATACGAATTATATAAAATTCTATTCAAATTTAAGCTAAGTTTAGTACCTAAAAATTTTTAGGTTTTTCGAAAATAATCTTCACTAGCTTTTGCCAGCGTCTTCGCTCGCGTGTGCATAGTTTCTATGACTGTCTTTTTGGATGCGGCGAGCGTGGAAAATGTAGCCTATATGTTAATCCAGGTCCTAATCTGTCTACCTACCAAATTTCAGCCAGATATATTCAGTAGTTTTTTGCATGAAAAAGTAACAAACATCTATACATACATCCATACATACAAACTTTCACATTTATAATATTAGTAGGATGGTGTTTTTACCGTTTTTTATTTATTTAATAGTTTATTGTACACTGGATACACAAAATACAGATTCCAAACAGTTTTTAATGTTCATCCAGCCTCAAAGAGTTCCAAATCAGAAAAGAAAAATATATCTTATTTTTTCTTTTTTTTTCAACCATTGTTTTTAAATAAAAATGAATGTTAGTAAGTAAAAACCATGAAAACTTTTCTTCATGGTCATTAATTTTTAAAACTCTTTAATTAAGAGTTGAGTCCTCAAAGTTTATGTCTAGATAAGTATTAAGCTTAATTTTTTTGAAGACTACCAATTTTCTACAAAAGAAAATCATAAATAGCCACCCAGCTCCAAGCAAACATTGGAACCAATTCAGCGTTCTATTCCCCTGGAGGATGGTGATAAAAAAGGGAAAGATTACACGTCTAGAATTTTTTCAGAGCGAAAGGCTGCCGACTCTGAAATATTGTTAATCCTATTTTTATTGCGAATCGTGAAGGCATCAAAGAGACAGATTAAATGTCTATGTGAACCGGGTTTATAGACCTATAAATTTCGTAGATGTCACGGAGATATTTTATTAGTATTAGTGATGGCAAATAAGGCCTAAGACGATATGAGTAGAAGTCAGTCGTAAATATAAATTGCTTTGAAATTTTATCACCGATCGAGAACTTCTCTATAATCAGGGAATCTGGAGATTTGTAAAGTCATTTTGACGCAATATAAAATGTCGACACAGTTAAAACTAAAGTGATCGAAGCTCATATACGTCCCCAACCACGCGCTGAGCCTACCCTGTATTAAGGCGATCGGGCGTTAGCCGACCACGCGGGCCCAGTGCGGGTTGGCCGACTTCACATACAGCCTTCTAGTTTCTTCGCAGGCGTGTGCAGATTTCCTCACAATGTTATTCCTTCACCGTAAGAGCGTCGGATTAACGTATGAAGTCGAAATTCGAAAACACATTGGTACGTGGCAGGATTTTAAGCACGACATTGAGGTACCTAGCGGCCCAAGCCGTTAAGCCACTACGCCTTTTATGAAACGGCTGAAATATTAAATTATATTATATTTACCAGTTTATATATACGTATGTTGTTCTGAATGTATTTATTGGTTAATTATTTTAATACTTATGATATGTATTTTTTGCGGCGGTGGCGTAACGGTTACGGCCGCTACCTGCTGTCCGGGAGGCCGTGGTTCGAATCCTGCCACGTACCAATGTGTTTTCGAATTTCGATTTCATATGTACATTTATCCCACGCTCTTACGGTGAAGAAAAACATCGTGAGGAAACCTGCATACGCCTGCGAAGAAACTCCAAGATTGTGTGTGAAGTCGACCAACCCGCACTGGGCCCGCGTGGTCGACTAAGGCCCGATTGCCATAATTCAGGGTAGGCTCGAGACCCTCGGTGGAGGCGTATATGAACTGATAAGATGTATTTATTGCACACAAACCCTTTGTTAAATTTCAAGTTCTCATCTATCCAAAGGTTGTCAGTAAGAGATTACTGTTAAGCGATAAGACCGCAAATCCGTATGACTGTCCTTTGTCTGTATCTAATGTATCCTATGTATGCTTTGCAATAAAGTGAATGAAATCTATCAACCAACATTTTTCGGCTGATATGATAATGATGATGATAGCATCATCTCACCTGATAGTAAGTGACGATGGTGCCGAAGATGATCATAAGAAACTAGAATATCCTTAACATTTATTTCTTGATAGGCACTTCTAAATCAAAGCGTCGAACATGGATAAGAAAATCAGACAAACAAATATCGTGGGAACCTAGAAAAAGGTTTTTGAACCTTTTGAAGGGGTTGATCTTGGAGCTTACAGAGCTGTAAGGTTTGGACGGACTATAAGCTCAAAGGCTTTCGTGAAGCTATGGATGGGAGAAGGCAAGGTACTCTTAAATCTTTTGAACAATAAAATTATAAAGAACGAAAATAAAGGTATAATGTAAGCTTTGTGAAAACAAGAAAATCTTATTTTCCACTTGAAGATGAAAATATAAGACGGCTCACGGCAAATAGACGTAAAAAGCATTTTAATGTAAAAATTTTATGATTTGTGTATTAACAATGTTGAGTCAACCTTGGAAGGTAAAATGTAAATGTAGATATTTTTTATTGGATTACAGATTCTAGTATTAAAGAAGTAAACCATGTTCTGTCAAAAACAAGATATCTCCTAAAGTAAGAAATGACCTACTTATATAATTTATTGTTGCAAATAATTCTTCGAGAAATTCTGAGAATCGTGTCTGACCTTTTTTTTAATTACAACTAGCTTTTGCCCGCGTGGACATCGTTTTTGTGATTGACTTAGAGTGTGCGCGGTGCGCGAGCCGCAAGCGGCTAGCGAGCGTGGATATTAATTTTCTCCAGATCCCTCGGGAACTATCCCTCAACCATCTCTGTGCAAAAAATCACACAATCCATTGTTCCGTTGCGAAGTTAAAAAAAATAACCAAAAAAAGAGTATATTTTCAGTTCTCTCGGGAATTGCATCGGGCTTTGCTATTATCACGGAATAAAAAATAGCCTATGTCCTTCCTTGTGACACAGGCTACCTGCATGCTAAATTTTATTAAGATTGGTCAAGGCGTTGAAGCGTAAAAAGGTAACATACAAACAAACAAACACATTTTCACATTTATAATATTAGTAAGGAATGGTAAGCGCTTAGCATCGGCTCCTGGCTAAGAATAGGATCATCCCAGTTCTTCCAATGGGGGTCGTAAGAGTCGACTTAGGGACTTAAAATCTGAGGATGGGCAGCAGCGTCCATTCCGTGCAATGCAACACATCTGCAACCACACTGCGATCGCCAAATTTAAAAAGGATCTCCACGACTACTGGTTCTGCGCTGCCCGCATCCAGCGGCTTCCCGCAACCTTCACCAGGTCATCGGTCCACCGAGTAGGAGGCCTGCCTACGCTACGTTTTTCTGTGAGCGGTCGCCACTTGAGTACTTTACTGCCCCAACGTTCTACGAGCTATGTGCCCCGCCCACTGTCACTAAAACATATTTGAACATCGCATCGAGATACACTCCGTGTGTACGCTGACTCGTATAGCAAACAAACGTGTGTTTACAAATGGTAGAGCATGTTTACGCGTTTTCTTATTTATGTGAGTTCTCAAAGATAATATATATTGTTACGCGACTTGGAAGATTTTCTGGCCTACTTCATTGCGTTAAATTGATCGTCTTTTTTGCGAGCTTCACACTTTAATGTAAGTGTCAGTTATGTGTTTGCTAAAGCAAGCTGATTAGCAAGAATTGATACTAATAATAAGGCCGATTACCGATTGCTTTAACTGTGAAGGAAAACATCGTGAGGAAACCTGCACACGCCTGCGGTGAAACTCGCAGGTTGTGTGTGAAGTTGACCAACCCGCACTGAGCCTGCGTGGTTGACTAAGGCCTGATCGCCCTAATTCAGGATAGGCTCGAGCCCCTCGGTGGGGACGTATATGAGCTGTTATGATTATGATGAATAATAGGCATTACACTAACCTTTACTTAATATTATAAATGTGAAAATGTGTTTGTTTGTAACCTTTTCACGCTTCAACGCCTTGACCAATCTTTATGAAATTTAACATGCAGGTAGTCTGTGTCACGGGGAAGGACATAGGCTACTTTTTATCCCGGGAAAATAGCATAATCCGATGCAGTTCCTGAGGGAACAAAAACTACTCGATTGTTGTGTTTTTGCACGTGCACAGAGATGGTTGAGTAGGTGGGAAACGACATAATTTAATAATCACCCTTAAAGACAGGCATAAAAACGACGTCCACGCGGGCGGAGCCGCGGGAAAAAGCTAGTCTATAATATAATAAAACTGTAACGGGGCCGTGTCTGTACATGAAATATTTTTGGAAAATAATAACTGTGGTGGACATTACTAACGATACAGAGGCCAAAACAACAACTTTTGGAATTTTTGTCTGTCTGTCTGTCTGTCTGTCTGTCTGTATGTTCGCGCATCACGCAAAAACTACCAGGCCGATTTTGATGAAATTTTGTATGGTGGTTCCTTATAGCCCGGGTTAACATATAGGATACTTTTTATCCAAGAAAATTCAAGAGATCCCGTGGGAAAATCAAAAGTTTTCATTAATAGAATGGCTCACCATGCAAATGTGGCTTGACCTATTACAATCAAATTTTACACGTTGATACCCTTATCGCGAACTAAAACTGGGACTAAAACTGAATCCCAAAAAAATTAGGGTTCCTACAGGAATGTAAAAAATTTTATCTTTAGAATGACTCAACGTAACAATATGAAACCTTTACATTGGGATGGTGTGTTTTTGACCATCATTGTATAGTCGGGTATTCTTTATCCCGGAAAACTAAAGAGGTCCCGTGGGAAATTATCTATCGATACTTATAATAATATCACTAGAGTACTTTTTTCTATATATTAGCTACACATACCAAACATTATAATAATAGTAGCAGAATGTCAATAGATGGCACTGCAGGGATAATAAAACGCGCTTAAGATGTATTAAAACATTAAAATATTATTTCATACTTTTGAGTGGAATTCTTTTATGTATTTTTCAGCATACGCTACTTTAAACTCTGGACCTATGGTACGATAGCGATGAGTATCATAGACGAACAGAGAGGTATTTTTTTACAGATTCCAATCGTGTAAATAAATAAAAACACATAAATCGAGTTTAGCATCTTTTAACAGGAGGCACAGATATGGGAACTCTTCTGACGGCGACTATTTGCGTGTGGCAGTTGCTCTCCGCCTGCAATATCAATATCTGTGAACCTCATCAATGTATTTGCGGGTCCACGGCGGAGGCAATTGGCCATCACTCACTGAGTTGCAGTCGTGTTTGTGAAGATTCCCACGTCACCAATTCCTTAACGACCTCACTCGGAGGGCACTGGTCTCGGCCAGATGGAATTGATTCCAGACAGAATGGAATATTCCATCTTTGATGCAGCCGCCGGCCGGGCTTTAGTCGATCTGATGGAAAAAGGCCGGAGGGTTTAAACAGGTGCTATGGCAGAGAGGAACGCGTCTGCTTTGGGAAGCCAGTTTTTCTGCCTCACTCCTCACCCGAACGGTACTGCTGCTCAATTTGCGGTGAGAAAGAAGCATAATAAGTACTCGGTCTTGGAGGCAAATTACTATTTTGTGCCGCTGGTCTGTGAGACAACCGGCTGCTGAACCCTCAGAGGCCTTTGAATTCACAAAGGAGATTGGCCTTCGCCTTCGAGAGAGGAGATGTGACGTGAGGTCCTACCTGCTGCTAAGGTTGTCTATTGCCATCCAGCGCGGCAACAAGAAGTGCGTCTTGGGCTCCTTTCGAGCTGATTCGACTCGAGGATTTGACCCATATTAATATTGTTAGGAAATTTTATTACTAGATTGATACCTATAATGATTTAAATTAGTTTTTTATAATATAGGTATGTGTTATTTCATCATATCAGTTTATATACGCCCCCACCAAGGGGCTCGACCTGCCCTGAGTTAGGGCGATCAGGCCTTAGACGATCATGCGGGCCCATTGCGGGTTGATTGACTTCACACACAACCTTCGAGTTTTTTCGCAGGCGTGTGCAGGTTTCCTCACGATGTTTTTCTCACTGTAAGAGCGTCGAATAAACGTACATACCAGTATGAAATCGATATTCGTATAGATATTGGTAAGTGGCAGGATTCGAACCACGGCCTTCCGGTCAGGAGGTAGTGGCCCTAACCGTTACGCCACCGACGCTCTATATGTTATATAAGATTTAGAAATCCTTACTTAATATTATAAATGTGAAAATGTGTTTGTTTGTTTGTTACCTATTCACCCTTAAACACCTCTACCAATCTTGATGAAATTTGGCATGCAGGTAGCCTGTATCACTGGGAATGAAATAGTCATATTTTATTTGTGGAAATCATTATAGCCAGATGGAGTTCCTGAGGAAACTAAAACAATACTCTTTGTTCGTTAAGTTATTTAAAATCGTAACGAAAAAATGAGTTAGTGTGATTTTTAGCACACAGATGAAGTGGAAAATGATCTAATTTACTAATGTGTTTGTTTGTTTGTTACCTATTCACCCTTAAACACCTCTACCAATCTTGATGAAATTTGGCATGCAGGTAGCCTGTATCACTGGGAATGAAATAGTCATATTTTATCTGTGGAAATCATTATAGCCAGATGGAGTTCCTGAGGAAACTAAAACAATACTCTTTGTTCGTTAAGTTATTTAAAATCGTAACGAAAAAATGAGTTGGTGTGATTTTTAGCACACAGATGAAGTGGAAAATTATCTAATTTACTAATAAGAATATCCTGACATAGTTCCCTAAGTAATCTGAGGACAACTTTTTTCTACGCTCGCGCACGTCGGTGGCGTCGCAACAGAGCAACGGATTAAAGCGATTTTTTGTATAGAATTTGTTGAAGGGGTGGGAAGTGACAAAGACTGCTAATCCGAATAGCCCGATACAGTTCCTGAGGTACCTGGAGAAAACTCATGTCCACGCTTGCGAGCTGATTGCGGCTGGCGCACCACTCACCCTCAAAAAGAGTCATAAAAGCTATGTCCACGTGGGCGAAGCCGCGGGCAAAAGCTAGTAATATAATAAAAGCGAAAGTTGGTGAGTGTGTATGTTTGTTACTTCTTCACGCAAAAACTACTAGATTAGGACCTGGATTAATACATAGGCTACTTTTTTCATGCTCGCGAGCCGCTTCGCACACTGCGCACCGTCGAAAAGTCATAGAAACGTTGTCCACGCGGGTGAAGCCGCGGGAAAGAGCTAGTAAGGAATAAATTCATAAGACGGACGTTATGTATTTTAAAATCCGTATCAATTTAAACAATGCCTTACTTACTAAGTTAGAAAATTATCTACGACTATTGTGCGGCCGTTCTATTATGCTTTTTACAAATTTGATTTTTTTTTGTTAAAAATTTTACCTGTGACACCTGAGATGATAATAAAAAAACGAGACCTACAGTACTCCCATATGATGTGTAACATGTGACAAAATACTTATGAAATTAATTAATTATCGGGTCGTACATTCACGGGCCGACCCTTCGAATAGTAGTATGTCATCTTTGCCTTTGCCATCACACTAGGCGGCATGGCTATGACAACCTTAGTTTTCGAGAGTTAAAAGAGTTCGCATTTCCTGTTACACATTTTCGTCCCATTTCACGAAATCACTCCCACAAATTGCAGGAAAGCGAGAGCAAAGATGTTACACATCAAAAAGTGTGCGTGTCAGCTCCAATGCGCGACAGGAGTTTACTCAATCTGTTTTTTTTTTTTTTTAGGGTTCCGTACCCATAGGGTAAAAACGGGACCCTATTACTAAGACTTTACTGTCCGTCCGCCCGTCCGTCTGTCTGTCTATCACCATCAAGCTGTATTTCATGAACCGTTATAGGTAAACAATTGAAATTTTTACAGCTCACGTATTTCTGTTGTCGCTATAACGACAAATATTAATAATTAGAAAAAGTGACAAAAAATAAAGAGTTTCTTCATACAAAAAATGTGTTTTTTTGAACGTGAGAAATCTAGCGCCATCTAGTATGATGGTACGGAACCCTTTGTGTGCGGTTCGAAATCGCACATGGCCGTTTTTTTACTAAGTGCGTTTGTACTCGGCCCCGGCCTCGCGGTTTAGCCTGAATTGACTTCTGATGACTTGTGACTAACATTTATTATATCAGCTCATATACGTCCCCACCGAGGGGCTCGAGCCTACCCTGAATCAGGGCGATTAGGCCTTAGTCGACCACGCGGGCCCAGTGCGGGTTGGTCGACTTCACACACAACCTTCGAGTTTCTTCGCAGGCGTGTGCAGGTTTCCTCACGATGTTTTTCCTTCACCGTTAAACAACATAAAACTAACGTAAAACGTGAATATACACCGTGTTATAGTGTCTCATGTCTTAAGGGTCCCCAGGAGGCTCGATTTTCCATACAAACGTAGTTCCGCTTTAATACAAAAACTACATGCCGGATTGAATCCAAACTTTGTAAATATTTTGAGTAGACACATATCGATGTTTGTAATTAGTTTTCGTCGTAGTAAATTGAAACATAACTAAACGAAGGCTTAAATTAGTTTTATACTGAAAGTTTGAAATTACTTTTATTTTTTTCCGTTTTATATTAGTACATCGAAAACTAATTACAAACATCGATATGTGTCTCCTCAATATATTCGTAAAGTTTGGATTCAATCCAGTATGTAGTTTTTGTATTAAAGCGGAACTACTTTTGTATGGAAACTCGAGCCTCCTGTGGACCTTTAACGGTCGACATAGAATGTCAATAGTCCACAAAAAAAATAATTGTGACACGCAAAAAAAAAAGGCAGTAAACAAACGCTTTACTCAAAGTTTTTTTATCTCAAGGCGTGTTGCTGAAGAAAACACTTTTTATTCCCCCATAATACCAAACTTCTCGACGGTGAGAAATAAACGAGGAATTATTTGTTTAAATTACGTGAGGAAGCAACAAATTTTCTATCTTTATCTCGCAGGGCACAAGAAGGTGAGATAAGAAACAGCCTCGCGTTCTCGTAAAGTTTACGAGTTCTTTATTTTACTTTACTTTAGCTTCAGTTTGGTAAAAGTAATGGCTTTTTTCCGGAATGAGATTTCTCACAAATAATTTATTGGCGGTGCTTTAAAAGGAGTAATAATTGTTTTTTAAAGTAGAACGGGTCATTAAATCACCAGGAGAAGAGCTTAGATCAAACTAAGCTTCGATAGATGCTCTGCAAACTGTGCGTGTCATTAACGACGTCATCTTTGCACATACTGATCATCATCGTCACTTACCATCAGGTGAGATATTATCATCATCATCATTATATAAGCTCATATACGTCCCCAACGAGGGGCTCAAACCGACCCTGAATCAGGGCGATCGGTCGTTAGTCGAGCACGCGGGCTCAGTGCGGGTTGTTCGACTTCACACACAACCTGCGAGTTTCTTCGCAGGCGTGTGCAGGTGAGATTTCATCATCATCATATCAGCTCATGTACGTCCCCACCAAGGGACTCGAGCCTACCCTGAATTAGGGCGATCGGGCCTTAGTCGACCACGCGGGCCCAGTGCTGGTTGGTCGACTTCACACACAACCTGCGAGTTTCTTCGCAGGCGTGTGCAGGTTTCTTCATGATGTTTTTCCTACACCGTAAGAGCGTCGGATAAACGTACATATGAAATTTTCAAGATAGGTAGAGCAGAGGGAGATATCTCCGCCAGGTGAAGTAGTACGCCTGGGGTCCGGCCGTGGACCAATCGTTAATGATTGGTATCTGTATATATACGTAGCGCTGAAGAAATTCTAATCGCGCGTTCTAGATGTAGTATTTCTTTTGTTCTCTCATCGCTTGTGTTGAGGTTCAAAGACGGTTTAATGCAGTTGTCGCGACACCTTGTTCTTGGGAATTTATGAAAGTATCAATCACAATTCCTTTCAGCCATCAGTTGATTGAATTGACCTTAATTTACTTCATCCTTTTGTCGACTCCAATAATCCAATAATAAAACTGAATCTCTCTCCGACACATCACCTTGATGGAACAATATAATTTTTAGTCTCATGTGAGCTACGCGAAATGGGGATCATAAAGTCTCCTCCGGAGCTCAGAGGAAAGAACTCAATTATTTTCACGACATCGTACCGAAACGATATTGTATTGATTTCTAGCTGGCTCGATGTTATATTTGCTTTTACTTGTGACCTTTCGACGGCGCGCTTCCAAAAATACATGAGGTCCCTTGATAAAGTGAACATCATGGTCATAGTTTTGTTTATTTTCTTCAGTTACAAATAATATTAAAAAGTAATTGTATAAATTTAAAAGTAAGTGTAATAGTTTTATGAAACCACGGTAAAAGTGAAACTTTACAGAGGACGAAACGATCATGGCTGCTCTCGCTACGGTACAGAGGACGAAACGATCATACCGTCAGACGAAAGCAACCGTCACGCGACATGTAACACACAGACGAAAAAATGTGAGACGATGTAATAAAGGTTTCACTTTAAAAGAACTAAAATATTTAAAATATAGAACAGATGACCGTTGGGGCAGTAAATTTCTCGAGTGGCGACCGCACAGCGGAAAACGTAGCGTAGGCAGGCCTCCCACTCGGTGGACTCTAGTGAAGGTTGCGGGAAGCCGCTGGATGCGGGCAGCGCAGAACCGGTCGTCGTGGAAATCCTTGGGGGAGGCCTATGTCCAGCAGTGGACGTCCTTCGGCTGATATGATGATGATTTAATATGCATGCGCAAATAAAATAAAACGAAATCCTGAAAACTGGCCAAGTGCGTGACGGACTACGCATAGTGTAGGGTTCACAGTGATTATTTAATGACTTGAAAACTGTTAATAACATGATACCCCAAATCTTATACAGACGTAACAAAATGGACCCGGTAACGGAGGTTCTACTCATCATACTGAACAACTTTCCCCAAGTTAGTAAGTTACCCATAGTCAATTCCCAAAAAAAAATTGGACCCTCAAATTTTACAAAATTGTACCATCAGCTGATCGATTTGTATAAAGTGTTATTTTTTTGCCACCACCATCTTATCTAAGGCTTGCCGCCAAACATCAGTGTTAACATTGATGTGTTTCGGCTTAAAGATAAGATGGCCAGTTCTCCAATGCATAGGGGAATCTTAGTAAGCCCGTTTCCATCATCGTCACTTACCATTAGGTGAGATGACGCTTAGGGCTTACCAATTTTGAATAAAGAAAAAAAACGACTTAGCTGTCTGCATTTTGCAAAAGGTCCTACTAATGTTATAAATTTTAAAGTTTGTATGTATAGATGTATGGATGTATGTATGGATATTTGTTAATCCTTCACGCTTCAACCACGGGACGGATCGGGATGAAACTTGGCGCACATATAGGTTAGGTTCTGTAATAGGACATAGCCTACTTTTTACCCCGGGAAAACATCTTATTCCCACGGGAAAATCGAAAATAACGCGGGCGTAGCCGCTGGGGGACGGCTATATAGCTATAATTGTTGGAAGTATCGGAAAAAGTCAAGCCGCCTGAGAGATTTAATCAAAAATATAACAAAACAATGTATTTATATAAAGTCCGTAGTGGCATACATCTATCTTTTAATATTAACTTACTGTAACCATTCTATCTTATGAAAAAATCATCACAAAAAATGTAGGCATAATATACTCTACAACTCGTGCGAAGCCGGGCGGGTCGCTAGTACTCGTATACCTCATAAATGCAGACATAATAATGATGATGACTAAATTTTAAAAAACAATGTATGACATACTTAGAAAATTCAAGTTTTTCAAAATACTTATTTACATGTATGGGAGCTGACCACATTGATTTTTAAAATTCAGTCATTAAGTTAAAAACATACTTAGAAAATTCAACTTTTTCAAAATACTTATTTACATGTATGGGAGGTGACCACATTGTTTTTTTAAAATTCAGTCATCATAATTATCATGTCAGCCGAAGATGTCCACTGCTGGACAAAGACCTCCCCAAGGATTTCCACGACGACCGGTCCTGCGCTGTCCGCATCCAGCGGCTTCCCGCAAACTTCAACAGGTCGTTGGTTCACCGAGTGGAAGACGTGCCTACGCTACGTCTTCCGGTACGCGGCTGGCACACGCTACGTCTTTCGGTACGCGGCCGGCACTCGAGAACTTTATTGCCAAACGGCCATCTTTTGTAGGAGCCGTGTGTCCAGCCCACTGCCACTTATGTATGGCAATTCTGTAAGCTTTCGGTGAGATGTCGGTAATCATAATATATTTATATATTATCTATTGATTTAATATTATCTATATATTAGGTACACAATTTATAACTCAAGAACGGTTGAACCAATTTTGATCATTTTTGGTTTGTTGGATTTTTCTCGATGCCGAATAGCGGAATAACTGTTAACACATCGAAAAATTTCACAAAAAAATAATTAAAAAACAATTTATTTTCCCATCTATAATGTGTAGTATAGTGTAGTGTAGTATAGAGTAGTAGAGTTTGTGAGGCGGCACGAAATTCACCGGGATAGCTATTAATAATCAAACAATTAGTTATTTTAGCTTTTCGGTTCATAAATGTAAAAAATATGACGTTATAACTAGAGAGCCAAAGAGAACGGTCGGAACAATGTTGTAAGGGTTCCTCACAAGGACAACGGAACTCTAAAAATATCTTCAATAGTGCTACCTATACAATAGATTCACTCGCGATCACCACTCGATCACACCCCGGATCAAGTTGACAGCAAGTTGAATGGAGTGTGAGTATTTTCTGCACCCTTAATTAACTGATCACTCATCCCTCTAGGGTATCTACCAAATTGATTGGAGTAAAGACATGACTTAGAATAACTATAATAAGACAAGCTGTCCCGGCGAACTTCGTACCACGCTACACTACACACCCTACCCTACCTTACATTACGCTACACTACGCTACCCAACCCTACTATATCCTACACTACCGTACCCTACCTTACCCTACTCTATCCTACCCTACCCTACTCTACCCTATCCTACTCTACCCTATCCTACCCTACTCTACCCTACTGTACCCTACCCTACTCTATCTTACACTACCCTATCCTACCCTACATAAGAACCTTCTCCTGACAATAAAGAACTCAACAAAAAAAGAATTATCGAAATTGGTCCAGCCGTTCACGCGTGATACAATGACCAAGGGAAATAGACATTCATTTTTATATATAAAGATTATTTGATTGCAATTAGTCGTCAGTGGCGTAACGGTTAGGGCTACTACTTCCTGTCCGACATTCTGCTCTCGTCGGTGAGGACTGCGTCCCCCCGCTTCTGACTCTAACCAACGCTACCGGCATATACCTGGCCGCTTCTCTTCGATCCTCCCCACTCCAGAGTAAAGTTATGTACTTACTGACTAAACTAAAATACACACTTACTTAAACTAAATTACTTACATACTGAAACTGAGTTCTGTACCTATAAATATACTAACATTAAGTTAGATACTTACTTATGTACTAAAATTAAGTTACGTACTTACATGTATATGTTACTGTTTGTTTTACAATAAAATAGCCTGCGCCTGCGCCTGCCAGAAGAGGTCCGTGCCCACCTGGCCGCCCTTAGAAAATTGCATATTTTTTCTTTGTATTGAGTGCCCTCCGCACTTGCCTCCCCTCTCCGGTGAAGTTGTGAAGGCCCCCACGGCCACCAACAAGCTTGTCATATCAAAAAAATATGTCCGTGAGGTCTAAGTCTTACTTCGAATCCTGCTACGTACCAATGTGTTTTTGAATTTTGATTTCATATGTACGTTTATCTAACGCTCTTAAGGTGAAGGAAAACATCGTGAGGAAATCTAAATACGCCTGCGAAGAAACTTAAAGGTTGCGTGTGAAGTCGACCAACCCGCACTGGGCCCGCGTAATCGACTGAGGCCCGATCGCCCTAATTCAGGGTAGGTTCGAGCCCCTCGGTGGGGACGTATATGAGCTGATATGATGAAGATTTACTGTTTTCTTATTTATTTTAGCAAGCTAGGTAATAAATCTACCAAAAAAGCTTATTTGCTTTGCCATGCCAGTCTTTTTAACCCTCTTGTTACTACTGTAGTTTTAAAACATTTTATCAAACAAAAAAAAATCAGATTTTTTCTTATTGTTATTATATATTAAGTTACATATACGTTTCGAATACAAATTTGCGAAAAATTTTTTTTTAGTAAAAAGTGGGTAAGATCCTACAGCTTATTAAAGTTGAAAGAATGGAATATTTATATAGTTTCATAAAAAATTGCAATAAAAATTATTAAAATTATACATAAAATAAAGATGATTCCAAGCTTTGTATGCGCTAGTGCCAATTCTGAGTTAATTATACAGTTGCTTTCATTAGATGGCAGTCGTCAAGCCGTGTCACATGCCAGACTTCTGACAGGCTTAGGGCTAGTCCTACAACCTCCCGAGTTTGGGAAGAGACCAGTGCCCCACAATAGGGACGCTTATTATTTGTTAACAACATTCGCTAGTGATTCCTAATTATATTAGGTCTTTACCTATGAAATTGTCGATTGTATAATCACACTAATATTATAAAGGCAAAAGTTTGTGAGTGTGTATGTTTGTTAAATTTAGTAGGTAGACAGATTAGGACCTGGATTAACACGTAAGCTACTTCTTTCACGCTCGCAAAGCGTACTGCGCACCCTCGAAAAGTCAGAGGAACGTTGTCCACGCGGGTGAAGCCGCGGGAAACAGCTAGTAAAGTTTAAAGATGAAAATTAATATTAAGAACAATAGTTATTAAATCAAAATTTATTCTCAAAAAGCAATAGACTATAAGAAATTAAATGGCGGTAAACATATGCCTATTGTTTAGATATTTTGAGAGCGGGATGGCTTTAACTCCATGAAGTCAGGTAAATTCACCTGAAAAAATCGCCTTTATTAAAGCAAAAAAAAACATTTTGAATTTTCAAGCTATCGCAGCAGTTTCTTCGTTACTAATGTCATATTTGGGAATACCTCACATAAGATTTCGTTAGTAAAATTCAAGAAAACTAACTAGTCTAAAAATATGCCCCATCTAACCACTAAGAAAAAGCCTTTGTTACATTCAATGGTACAACGCTCAGGGGATTATAACATGAAAAGCATTCCACTAGTTACTAATAAAAGACCATAAGTAGTGTCACCATAAAGGTCAATGATTAATATAAAAGCAATACTTTATTTTCAATAAAAAGTTGGCATTGAACTTTAAAAACTGAATCGCCTACGTATGCGACCACCAGTGATACATAATTAAGGGAACAGGCTGTAGACTACATTCTGTGGACCAGGAAACGTGCGATAGGGAACAAAAAATGTTTTGTATCAGGGTTCGAGTGGTGAGCGACATCTGTTGAGTAAAGTTGATAGTTATCAGTAAACAGAACTTCGGAAGAATAAAAATATTTAGTTACAGAGACCAGCATATCAAGCTTGACACTTCGGACTTTGTACTATTCTTATGCCGTATGCGTATTGACAAAGAATAAAGACTATTTACTACGTAAAAGAAGGTTAACTCCGCAAAATCATTTGAATGAATGGCGACTCTTGCTACGACACAATAAAGTGCAAATTCAGGTCTCACAGCGCTAATTACCTACATCCCCTATCGTATATCTACCAGATACGCTAGACTTCCAGGTTTATGATATAGCGTCCCCACTTACCTACCCTAGGGCATAACAGTGGGGGCCGCTATTCCTGCCAACACCATAAGGTGAAGACAAGGACCAGTTACGGTAGGTCTTGCCGCCAAGACGCTTGTCCTGGTACTCTGCAAGGCGAGTACCTCGTGGAAGAGAACCACTACCTACTGTCCAGGTAGGTCCCGGAGCTGTAGGCGTGCTCACCTCCCGCGGCTTTCGCTGCTGGCGGTTCGATCCTCGCTCGGGACGCCAGAGAAGCTGGCTCCCACATATCCGGTGTGGTACCGGAGCTGTAGGCACGCTCACTTCCCGGCGCTTATCGCACCTGTCCAGACTTACTCCTACGCGGCTGGATCGGCCGGAGCAGTACTAGCTTAGCTCTTCTTGCTGACCAGGCAAGTGACGGAGATGCTTCCCTGCCAGTAGTTAAACCAGCAGTTCCGCTTAATGGACAACTCACGTGCCCCGCGTTGTTTTCGCCCTTGTTACCTACAGATATATTCACCTACAAGTTGCCTCTCTTTCTATCGCGTAACTCTTATCTCTTCTGACTACTGAATTTGCACCTTGCAAGGGGCCGCGCGGTTTGGCGCGGCGTAGGTAAGTTTTAAAATTTTCATACCTACAGCGCAGAGTGCGACAGGCCAGGGGGCCAATGCAGTTAATGTATTTTTCACTTTACCAAACTTAAACCACACCGTTTTAGCCATAAATCTGCCTTTTGGTATGCCACTAAACAAAAGTGACCGTAACAGGCGCTACGAAACGGCAACTAAACTAAGCTGTGCTTTCACATGCTACTATTTGAACCGTCTGCAGGAACAATTCGGTTACGTCAAATGCGGCATGCCACTAAATTTTGGAAGCCGATTTAGTGCGCTCTAATGTCATATTTTGACTTTTAACATTAGTTCTCATTTCGTGGTGAAAAAGTTGCTTGCGACCTACTTTTTCAGTGCGAATTCAGAACGTTACGTACAAATAAGTAATATGTGAAGTGATTAATGTTCAAACAAAATGTTCGGAGCCTTCTGGAAGGTTTATACGAGAAAAGAAAATTCTCCAGAAAAGAAAATGTGGGCTTTGTTGGTCTTTCTGACCATATACAAAACGAAAACATAAAGGCTAACAAAGTCTCTTACCCGAGATGTATTTGAGGACCTAAGGCATCACATTCAGTCACTCGTCAGTCAGATGGAATCGACGTGGAGACAAAGGTAGGTTAAGTGTGTTCTAAGGTTACGTAGGTACCCTGCGACGATTTTTCACTTTACACCCGCGATATGCATGCTTGTTACTCGTTCACTCAAAAGCATGCTAGCTACTGGCATGTACCCTCGCGGAGAAGATGGGGAGGAGGGATTCCATGCACTAAACAGCTAGCCTTTATAAGTAAATTTCACATCTCTTGCATGCTTAACAGGCATGTTGTCATTTCGACACACCATGTAAGGTATTGGCATCCCAGTAGGTAGCTAGCATGCTACCTATAGGCATGTGCATCTCGGTTTTTAAGACACCTTCCTAATAACAACATAACCATGCTAAATTTGACAATGGTAAGAGAAAGGTAAATTCCTTATCCCAGTTGGCTGTGTGAAGGGAAATTAAGGAGGTACCGGCTGCATGGAGCGAGATGCAGTAAAACAGGAATAAGGACTTGAATTGATCTTTTGATAAGTTAATGATGACTAATGCCACTGAAGTACTTAAGTATAAAAATGATTAAAGTTGTAAATTTTCAGACCTTTAGGTACTTATTATCACCTTTACAGTTTCCACAGAATGTAAAGAATCCCAGGAGTGTATTGATAGCACACCATATTATGGCCATTGTTTGCCCAAACTCCCATGAAGAAAGGTACTTCAACAGGAAACAATATCATTCCTAAAACTGTATGATAGTAAAGTTGATGATGGTTAAACAATTCCTATGTAGTTTATCCGCATAGGTATCATGCTAATTTTTTATTTATTTTTAGATATGTTTAGCAAACATGCAAATACTGACTATGGACTCCAGTAATAACAGACACCGAAGGTACATGACTCCAAGCCTCCAAGGTGTGGGAAGATAACCCTCTACAGTCTACACCTACATCTTCAACATGATGTAACCACTGGTAGTGAACTGGTACATCTCTTAAGTAAAAATAATAAAACATCAAGTTTTTATAAATATTAAATAAGTAAACAGGTACAAGACAATTACACATGGCTACAACTTATATGACAAAACATAAAACTAATCAGTTACACTAAGAAAAGTTGTAGCACACCCCGGACACTGCGTACAAGGTCATGAAATGACATTTGTAAATACAAATAACAGAGCAAACAAAATCACGGCGAAATCCCATACGTTCGAGAACCAAACTGTATCAATCTGGGTGACGTGGGGGTGAGGTCGCAATCTAGAGAGCGGCAGGGAGTGTCCATACTGTATGTTAGTACTAATATATATACTTTGGTTGTAGTGCATCTCCAGGTTTACCACTTTCAATCCATATTAAGTAATGAATTTACTAGCATTATGGGTATCCCCAGTGGTCCTCTCTCTCAAGTTAACTTAAATTTCGAAAAACCTAAAAGCTTTTAGGTAGGTACCTACAAGCTTTTTACGATCCAAGTACTCGTCAATATGAATCAATCGAGGCCAAACTCGATGGGGTTGTGTCGTTTTATTGCGGAGTTCCTATGGCCACCTTCAGCTCCATGTCATCATAATATTGCATTGTCACGCGATATACATATGCATGCAAAATTTCAGCTCATCGGAAACTGGAAAGTGGGTCTAATTTAACTTGCAAGATTTCATTACAGACACCAGGACAAATGAAACTAAATAGCTTTTACCTTCCAGCTCCGGCATCAGATCAGCTCCATGTCATCATAATATTGCTTTGTCACATGATATACATCATCATCATCATCATATCAGCCGAAGGAAGTCCACTGCTGGACATAGGCCTCCCCCAAGGATCTCCACGACGACCGGTTCTGCGCTGCCCGCATCCAGCGGTTTCCCGCGACCTTCACCAGGTCATCGGTCCACCGAGTGGGAGGCCTGCCTACACTACGCTTTCCGGTGCGTGGTCGCCACTCGAGAACTTTACTGTCCCAACGGCCATCTGTTCTACGAGCAATGTGCCCTGCCCACTGCCACTTAAGTTTAGCAATTCTGAGAGCTATGTCGGTTACTTTACCTACCTACCTATACCTCTATATTATTGTTATATACCTACTCCTCTGAAGGTTGGAGGCTCTACACTCGAAGTTGTTACCGAATATGTATACCTGGGACAAACAGTCCAGTTAGGTAGGTCCATCTTCGAGGAAGAGATCAATCGTCGAATCCAACTCGGCTGGGCAGAGTTCGGGAAGCTTCGCAATATCTTTACGTCCCACATACCGCAGTGTCTTAAGACCAAGGTCTTCGACCAATGTGTGTTGCCAGTGATGACGTACGGAACTGAGACATGGTCGCTTACTATGGGCCTCATAAGAAGGCTCAAGGTCACCCAAAGGGCAATGGAGCGTGCTATGCTCGGAGTTTCTCTGCGTGATCGAATCAGAAACGAGGAGATCCGTAAGAGAACCAAAGTAACCGACACGATATACATATGCATGCAAAATTTCAGCTCAATTGGAAACCCGGGAGTGGGTCAAATTTAACTTACAAGATTTCCTCACAGACACCAAGACAGGTGAAAGTAAATAAAAGCTTGTAAAAATATGCTATTTGCTTTTGAAAAGTCCATATCTACTTATAGGTTACAGTTTCTCTTGGTCAATCAGCTGATGGATTTGTATAGAGTCTATTTTGCAAATAGACTATTGGTCTTTGGGGAAATTTGTTCAGTCTGATTGAAGCCCTGTCAGTTAACAGATCCTGCACCAATTTTGTTAAACCCTGTATAATACCATATGCATTCCTTATGTTAACTGCTTTGCATTTCTAGGCTGGGACTGCTCCCGAGTTACAAGCTCGTCGCAATTATGGTCTGGCTTGGCTAGAAGGAAGAGAGCACTAAAGATTTTAATGCGGATGGAGGCAGGAAGGACAAGTATTATAAGGAAGAAGGATAATGCTAAAATTAAATAAGGGTGTTTTATGCAGTGTATTAGATTTCTATGCAATATAGGTAGGTACCTATTCATTTGCTATTAGCATCAGGTGAGATGATGCCAAGGGCATACCAGTTGTGGATAAAAAAATGTACCTAAGTAAATAAAAGACTTCAATACTATGGACTTACTTTTTTAATATATCCCAGTAAATCAGTTTAATATTAGTATAACATTAATCTGCGAATTGTGAGTCGGTCAACGACATAAAAGACATCAACGAGACCTATAGTAGAAATGTTTTACATTAAGTCAGATTCCTAAGCACAAGTATGACTTGCATGGGTTTATTGTACCCCTCGGGGCAGTTGGCAGTTTTCCACACACGGGTCCAAGTCCTGCTGCTATTCCACTGATGAACTGCCACTATGCTGCGGTGGCGCCTCATATACCACCACTGAACCTGTAAAACATAAAAGTTGTCTTAAAACAATTGTTTGTTCAAGTTCAGTGTAAGTAAACGTTACAAATATTATGCGATTCAATTCATTATATTTATTCAAAACTAGCTGTCCCAGCGAACTACGTACCGCCTTACATTACATTATACTGCCCTACCCTACCCTATCCTACCCTACATACACTACACTACCCTACCCTACCCTACACTACCCTACCCTACATACACTACACTACACTACCCAACCCTACCCTATACTTTCCTACCCTACACTACACTACCCTACACTAACTTACCCTACCCTACATACACTACACTACCCTACCCTACCCTACATACACTACACTACCCAACCCTACCCTACACTACCCAACCCTACACTACGTTTAAACCTTCTCTGGACTTCCACAAATAATTCAATACCAAAATTAGCCAAATCGGTCCAGCCGTTCTCGAGTTTTAGCGAGACCAACGAACAGCAATTCATTTTTATATTTTATTTATTTATTTATATAACAATTACTGCGAACTATTACCTATAATTATTGCGAACTACGTACCGCCTTACATTATATTACACTGCCCTACCCTACCCTACACTACACTATCCTACATACACTACACTACCCTACCCTACACTACCCTAACCTACAATACCCTACCCTACATACACTACACTACACTACCCTACATACACTACCCTACTCTACCCTACACTACACTACCCTACCCTACACTACCCTACCCTACATACACTATACTACACTACCCAACCCTGCCCTACCCTACCCTAAAAAAAAATAGATGTTGGCCGATTCTCAGACCTACTCAATATGCTTACAAAATTTCATGAAAATCGGTCAAGCCGTTTCGGAGGAGTACGGGAACTATTATGCGATTCAGTTAATTATATTTATTCAAAACTAGCTGTCCCAGCGAACTACGTACCGCCTTACATTACACTGCCCTACCCTACACAATACACTACCCTACATACACTACACTACCCTACCCTACATACACTACACTACCCTACATACACTACACTACCCTACACTACACTACCCTACCCTATACTTTCCTACCCTACACTACACTACCCTACCCTACATACACTACACTACCCTACCCTACACTACACTACCCTACCCTACCCTACACTACACTACCCTAACCTACACTACCCTACCCTACACTACCCTACCCTACCCTACATACACTATACTACACTACCCAACCCTGCCATACCCTACCCAAAAAAAAAAAGATGTTGGCCGATTCTCAGACCTACTCAATATGCTTACAAAATTTCATGAAAATCGGTCAAGCCGTTTCGGAGGAGTACGGGAACTATTATGCGATTCAATTAATTATATTTATTCAAAACTAGCTGTCCCAGCGAACTACGTACCGCCTTACATTACATTACACTGCCCTACCCTACACAATACACTACCCTACATACACTACACTACCCTACCCTACACTACACTACCCTACATACACTACACTACCCTACACTACACTACCCTACATACACTACACTACCCTACCCTACACTACCCTACACTACACTACCCTACCCTACCCTATACTTTCCTACCCTACACTACACTACCCTACACTACACTACCCTACCCTACACTACCCTACCCTACACTACCCTACCCTACACTACCCTACCCTACATACACTATACTACACTACCCAACCCTGCCATACCCTACCCTAAAAAAAAAATAGATGTTGGCCGATTCTCAGACCTACTCAATATGCTTACAAAATTTCATGAGAATCGGTCAAGCCGTTTCGGAGGAGTACAGGAACTATTATGCGATTCAATTAATTATATTTATTCAAAACTAGCTGTCCCGGCGAACTACGTACCGCCTTACATTACATTACACTGCCCTACCCTACACTACACTACCCTACATACACTACACTACCCTACCCTACACTACACTACCCTACCCCACCCTACATACACTACATTACACTACCCTACCCTACACTACACTACCCTACCCTACACTACCCTAACCTACACTACCCTACCCTACATACACTACACTACCCAACCCTACACTACGTTTAAACCTTCTCTGGACTTCCACAAATAATTAAATACCAAAATTTGCCAAATCGGTCCAGCCGTTCTCGAGTTTTAGCGAGACTAACGAACAGCAATTGATTTTTATATATATACTAGCTGTCCCGGCGAACTACGTACCGCCTTACATTACATTACCCTACCCTACCCTACACTACACTACCCTACCCTACACTACTTTACCCTACACTACACTACCCTACCCTACACTACTCTACCCTACACTATACTACCCACCCTACACTACACTACCCACCCTACACTACCCTACCCTACCCTACATACACTACACTACCCTACACTACACTACCCTACACTACCCTACCCCACCCTACACTACAGTACACTACCCTACCCTACATAAAAACCTTCTCCTGACAACAACGAACTCGACAAAAAAAGAATTAGCGAAATCGGTCCAGCCGTTATCGAGTTATGCGCTTACCAACACATTTTGCGATTCATTTTAATATTATAGACTAGCTGTCCCGGCGAACTACGTACCGCCTTACATTACACTACCCTACCCTACACTACACTACACTACCCTACCCTACCCTACACTACTCTACCCTACACTACACTACCCTACACTACCCTACCCTACACTACCCTACATACACTACACTACACTACCCTACACTACACTACCCTACCCTACCCTACATAAGAACCTTCTCCTGACAATAACGAACTCGACAAAAAAAGAATTAGCCAAATCGGTCCAGCCATTCTCGAGTTATGCGCTTACCAACACATTTTGCGATTCATTTTTATATATTAGATATAGATAGACTAGTTGTCCCGGCGAACTACGTACCGCCTTACATTACATTACACTGCCCTACACTACATTACACTACACTACCCAACCCTACGTTTAAACCTTCTCTGGACTTCACAAATAATTCAATACCAAAATTAGCCAAATCGGTCCAGCCGTTCTCGAGTTTTAGGGAGACTAACGAACAGCAATTGATTTTTATATATATACTAGCTGTACCGGCGAACTTCGTACCGCCTTACATTACATTACACTGCCCTGCCCTACCCTACACTACACTACACTACCCTACCCTACCCTACCCTACATACACTACACTACACTACACTACCCTACCCTACACTACTCTACACTACCCTACACTACACTACCCTACCCTACACTACCCTACCCTACACTACCCTACCCTACACTACCCTACCCTACCCTATCCTATCTCTCAAGTTGGATCGAACTGCACATGGTGTGCGAATTTTATTATAATCGGTTAAGTGGTTTAGGAGTTCATTGGGGACAAACATTGTGACACGAGATTTATATATATTAAGATATATATAGATAGGTGCAAATTACACTTTCTGATGGTCATAAAATAAATAACAATGGTGTCGATTCGGTGCGACACGATTTAACTTATTTGACAGAACTAAACTAAATTTAAGCATTCTATCCTTGTCTTTTCGATACAGAAAGTAAAAGACAGAATGCGTAAATTTAGTTTAATCCTGAAGTCGTGTTACACCGAATCGACACCAATGTCATTTGTTACTGTGTCTGGGTTTGTTCTGTGTCTGGGTGTTAAATATAATATATGTAATTATTTAAACGTATATAAGTATGTATATCAGTCTCTGGTAACCCATAACACAGGGAATCCTACTTTGGGGCCAGATGACCATGTGTGATTTGTCCCAGAATATTTATATTTATATTTGTGAAGAATCAAGAAATAAACAATAATTAGTTAATAATGTCAGAATTCAATCCTTGATATAAACCAGATTCATTAGAACATGAAAACAATATGACATGAAAAGTTGTACATAAAAATGATTGAATGTCATTAATGCCTTTAACAAGAGTAGGCCAGTTCACACGGACAGCACCCAGTCACGAGTATAACACAAGAGTCAGCCATCAGCAAATTATATTTAATTTTAACAGCTGCAATACTTACATATGATAACGATGTGGCAGTGGTGACAGAGCTGAAGTCTCTTGGTATGTCCAAGGGAATGGAGATTTCAAGACTTTTCCTGTAATATATAATTAAACATATCAATAATAACAACACACAATATCTGCAATGATCGTCCGCCCATCAAAAGATACCCCAAAAAACATTATGAAAACCTGATCCTTAAAAACATTAACTACTTTTCTTACAACGCCTATAGTAATTAGGTAATTTCATAAATATATCACCTCCACGGGTAATGGCCAGTCCACTCATTTCACACCAAGAGATCGCAGGTTTGATTTCCAGCAGCTCTGATTCTTCGAAGCCTGCCTAGTTAGGTACCATTATCTTATGTTCCCCATTGCATTGGGGAATCCTGGTAAGCCGGCTTCTATCTTAGGGCGTCATCATCATTTACCATCTAGTGAGATGGTGCCAGTTTTACCAATTGTAGATAAAAAATGTCATATGCTTTATTTCAAATTTAGGATCCATATATTTCTCTGAAAACTAAAGATTAAAAACTTGTCATAGAAAAATATACTCACGAAGTCAGGAGATTGTGATTGCCCATCATGCCAGGCAACTCTAGTGCTACATCGAAATCTTTTTGGTTACTGTGACATGTGAGTCCACTTGAGAGGGCAGCCCTCCTGAGTGCAGTCCAAGCAAAAGACGTCTTACAAAACTCAGAATTTCTTTGGTCTGAGCTTACAAAAGGTATTTGGATATACTTCTTGGATAATGTATCAGCCGAAAGAGGTCACTGCAGGACAATGCCCTTCGCCAAGGATTTCCACAACGACCAGTTCTACGCTGCCCGCATCCAGCGGCTTTCCGGGACCTACACCAGGTCGTCGTCTGTCCTTCTTTATAAACAGCAAACAATTATAACAATATCCAGCCAGAGCTCGAACGAAGATTTATATTTACTTTGTTCAAAAGAACAACAAGTTGTCAAGTCGAGTTTAATCATGTTTTTTTTATTCATTCTGCGTTTAGTGGTACTACTAAACAAGGAAAACGCTATACCAATTATATATTTTCATCTCTTTTTAGCTAATCATTCCTTACTGTTATTGTATGTCAAAACTAAACTCATAGACAATTTTCGCTTTTTTAAAAATAACACCTCATTTCCAGCTGTTTCCGGCTTGCACAAAGAGTAAATGTTTGAAAGGTGTTGCTACAAATAGTAGTGATCTGTGGAAAGAGGTAGCTTATGTTTCGTTTCAGTTATGCTAGTAAAGTTTTAGTTTACGTATTGCAAGAAAAATAGTAGGGTACCGTTTGCACCATACGTTGAACGATTGTGAAACTTGAACTTTGCGACAACCAAACCGTTTTGGTAATTAGTAGCATTTGCTCCCTGGTATTGATCAGAATCGCACTAAAAGACGTGTCTAGCTTCATGTGCTGGGCAAAAAAGCAATACAAGTGTCTAGATTGATGTGTTGGCCTGTGGACGATCTGTATATTTTGCCAACACGCTTGTAACTTTACTGTTACCGCACACTTAGCGTTTAGGCTATCTACTTTGTGGTTCAGATATCAAAACGTAAATATTTGTTTTCTATGCAATTTGACAAAATAATATTGTATTAACAAATTAAAAACAAATATAAACTATACTTTTTACACATACATACATAAATATCGAACATAGTTTGATTATCCTACTCATAATCCTTAATCCTTAATATATATATTATATTATATATTATATTATATTATATTATATAATATATATATAATAATAATAATAATAATAACAACACATAACAGGAGCATGCACAACTCTCACTCAGACAGACTACACTCACAGACATAACCAACTAGCAAACATCATACACCAGAAACTAGCACACAAACATAATCTGAAAAAAGACACAAACACCCCATACTACAAATACTCACCTCAGACTGTTTTGGAAAACACATCACATGAACTTTATTACGACCGCGCTATACTCACAGACAAGACCATACATTTCAACAGACCGGATATAACCTTACAAGACAAAATAAATAAAATTACTTACCTCATAGATATCGCAGTTCCCAACACCCATAACATTCAAAAAACAATAGCTGAAAAGATAAACAAATACGCAGACCTCAAAGAAGAAGTGACCCGAATCTGGAAACAAAATAAAGTTTACATCGTCCCCATAGTAATTTCAACCACCGGAGTTGTACCAAAAACCCTAAATCAATACCTACGAACAATAGATTTAAAAGAAAACATAATACACACCTTACAAAAAGCCGCTATCCTAAATACCTGTCGTTTGGTGAGAAAGTTCCTGCAGTTTAACGAAATTAGCGATAACTAATATAATATCACTCACACCCTGTAATTACTTGGCATAGCCCGTAATTACAGGCTTAACCAGCAAAAAGCTGAGAAAAAAAAACTTACCTTAAAATAATAATGATAATAATATTATAAATGTGAAAGCGTGGATGTTTGTTACGCTTTCACGCAAAAACTACTGAACGGATTTGGCTGAAATTTGGTAGGTCGACAGATTAGGACCTGGATTAAGACATAGGCTACTTTTTACCACGCTCGCGAGCCGCTTGCGCAACCTCGAAACGTGGTTTTTATAAACGCGAAAGTTTGTAAGAATGTATGGATGTATGTTTGTTACTCTTTCACGCAAAAACTACTAGACGGATCTGGCTGAAATTTGGTAGGTAGACAGATTAGGACATGAATTAACACATAGGCTACTTTTTTTCACGGTCACAAGCAACTTGCGGCTCGCGCACTGCGTTAGAATTTACTGTTTTAGAAGAGGGGCAAGTGACAAGAATAGGGTGAATTACTCTAGTCATCTTAATTATATCGGAATCTACTATCTACGTAAAACTCGCCAGAACCTATAGTCACACCCTGGACACTTCATACAACGGGCCAGAAATGACATTTCAAAAAGGGAATGACGGAACAAACAAAATGGCGGCGAAATCCTATAAGTTCGACAACCAAACATAACCAATCTGTATCAATCTGGGTGACGAGGGGGTGAGGTCGCAATCTATAGAGCGGCAGGGAGTGTCCATACTGTATGTTAATACTAATATATACTTTTCTATAGTACAGCACAACCCACAGACCAAACAATAGGTCTATAGAGCAATTCTTTTTCGTCGGTTTCCGTCACGAACGCGGTCGCGGTATCGGATTCCGGCGGCGGGATAAAATATCTGACAGGAAAAGGGAACACCTTTCCCAAACACATATATAAGTACTTAGGTTGTTATACTGTCCCACCATTATGTGGGCATGTAATGTAGTGACAATAATAATAGGTAAAAACAGAGTGAAAACAATATATGGGGTCTTAACAAAGGTATGCACTTATTTTTAACTGAAGCTTGTACTCATGAAACTGAACAACTTTCCCTAAGAAACTCTGGATAATTTGTAAAAAAAAATTTTTGGACTTCTATACAAAGTTTGCCCGCCAGCTGATCGATTTGCATGGAAAGTCCAAAAATTTTTTTGCCAATTGACCATGGGTTTCTTGGGGATAGTTGTTCAGTTTCATGTGTACAAGCTTCAGTTAAAAATAAGAGCATACCTTTGATAGGACCCTGTAAATTAGTACTAAAATACAGTATGGACACTCCCTGCCGTTCTCTAGATTCCGACCTCACCCCCTCGTCACCCAGATTGATACAGATTGGTTCTCGAACGTGCTCCGTCATTTGTTTTTAGAAATGTCACTTCACGACCATTTATATGCAGTGTCCGAGGGTTGAACCATGAGAGGTTTAAAGATGAATTTAGAAAGCTTTTCTTAGAAAACGTATGGTTAATACTCAAATAACCTAAATAAATGAGAAAGCCGACTGCATTAAAACATCATCTCTCTTCTTTAGGACGTCAGGTAAAAATGTATCATATGTCATTCATAGGATCAAAACGAATCTAACGACCATCCATCAAGCCGTTTAAGACGAGGTATTGAATGGAAAAGTTGTCTCTGTCTTTTACTTTACGTGTAAAGAGTAAAGAGCGTCGGTGGCGTAATGGCTAGGGCCGCCGCCTCCATCTGGGAGGTCGTGGTTCGAACCTGCCACGTACCAATGTGATTTCTAATTTAAATTTTATATGTACTTTTATCCGACGCTCTTACGGTGAAGGAAAACATCGTGAGGAAACCTGCACACGCCTGCGAAGAAACTCGCAAGTTGTGTGTGAAGTCGACCAACTCGCACTGGGCCCGTGTGGTCGACTAAGGCCCGATCACCCTAATTCAGGGTAGGCTCGAGCCCCTCGGTGGGGACGTATATGAGCTGATATGAATGAATGAAAGAGTAAAGAAAATAACCACACATTTTCACTTTTTCAATGGTTTTTGTTTCAATAAAAAACTATTATGAAAGTATAAAAAATAATAAAATTACTCGCTTTGTGTTTAATTTTAATTTATACTTCAAAATATTAGTCTTATCTAGAGTTGAAAGTAACGGTGTAGACCTATCTTTGAGATTTTTTTCTATTAAGCCAAAAATGCTCAATCGTGTTTTTAATAGCTTTTGACTTTAAGGAATATTATCACCACAAAGGGTTTTTATTCAACTTTGGGTTTTCTGTCGTTTGAGAGTAATTGACGTCAAAAATAACGAAAATCTGTAATATTACTGCCTTAAGCTACTTGATTAACCAAAGAAACAGATATACAATACCCGAATAACATTCCCCTCCGTTCTAAGCAGTTATAAAAAGCTTTTGTTGTACAAAATCGATCAGCTGATGAGCCAGCTTTGTATGACAAGCCCATTTTTTTTTTTGATAACTGACCCCCATTTTTCCTCTTTTCTGGCCGTTCAGTTCCATGTTCTTATTTTATTGTTCAACCAATTATCCTTTTAGTTTCAATATTGATTTCAATTTCGAATATAAAAAAATGTTCTTGAAATTTTAAGAGGTTCTTCCCATATTATCATCAAATCAGCCGAAGGACGTCCACTGCTGCACATAGGCTTCCCCTCCCCCAAGAATTTTCACGACGACCGGTTTTGCGCTACCCGCATCCAGCGGCTTCCCGCGACCTTCACCGGGTCATCGGTCCACCATTATATGTGTAAATATATATGTAAAGAATTTATAGGTCCCATATTATATGTGAAGAAAAATGAAAATTGTTTTGTTTTAATGCACCTCCACTCTTGTGACGGACTGACGGAAAAACAAAGTTATAAGGAAACCGTGTAGGGACAGAACCCCAAAAGCCCACGAATTTTATTTTCAGATTTTTTCTGTTCTTTCGCCTTGCCTTGGACTTTATTTAAAATATACTTAAAATTCATTATTGTTAGTCATTTGCGACCTTGAAATTGTATCAAGAGCTAGATTATTTCCGAAGTTCTTCGTAAATGGTTAGTATTGTTAAGCGAACGGTCTTGAGACACACACATAAAACAAAAAAACTAAAACTGGCCAAGTGTGAGTCGTACTTCTGCTTATTATTCTGATGATTTTACTGTCAGTCTCGTTGATGTTTTTAAGCTGAAAATGATTCGAAGTTCTTTCACAGATATTAGGAAGGAACGTATTAAAAATTATATTAATACTAAAAATTAAAAATTTGATGTGTGTGGTGTGTGTGTGTGTGTGAGAGAGAGAGAGAGTATGTGCGTATGTGAAAGTGTGTGGTTCATGTGAGTATTGTCGAGCAAACAATGACGTCGTCCTAGAGACACACACAACGTAAAAACTTATCGGCCAAATTAAGAGGGTGGGTGGTATTTTGGGTAGTATTTAATCGTAAATAAAAAAAAAAACACTTTTTGTAAGAATCCCAATTCATATTAAAGTTAATGACTGCACAGAAAAATACTTACCTCAAAATATAATTTACTAGCTGTTTCCCGCTGTTTCACCCGCGTGGACAACGTTTCTATGACTTTTCGAGGGTGCGCAGTGCATGGAAGCGTGAAAGAAAGTAGCCTATGTCTGAATCCAGGTCCTAATCTGTCTACCTACCAAATTTCAGCCAAATCCGTTCAGTAGTTTTTGCGGGAAAGCGTAACAGACAGACAGAGTTACTTTCACATTTATAATATTATATATTATACTAGCTGTCCCGGCGAACTTCGTACCGCCTTACATTACATTACACTGCCCTGCCCTACCCTACACTACCCTACACTACACTACCCTACCCTACCCTACCCTACATACACTACACTACACTACCCTACCCTACACTACTCTACACTACCCTACACTACACTACCCTACCCTACCCTACACTACCCTACCCTACACTACCCTACCCTACCCTATCCTATCTCTCAAGTTGGATCGAACTGCACATGGTGTGCGAATTTTATTATAATCGGTTAAGTGGTTTAGGAGTCCATTGAGGACAAACATTGTGACACGAGATTTATATATATTAAGATAGCTGTCCCGGCGAACTTCGTACCGCCTTACATTACATTACACTGCCCTGCCCTACCCTACACTACACTACACTACCCTACCCTACCCTACATACACTACACTACACTACCCTACCCTACACTACTCTACACTACCCTACACTACCCTACCCTACCCTACACTACCCTACCCTACACTACCCTACCCTACCCTATCCTATCTCTCAAGTTGGATCGAACTGCACATGGTGTGCGAATTTTATTATAATCGGTTAAGTGGTTTAGGAGTCCATTGAGGACAAACATTGTGACACGAGATTTATATATATTAAGAAGATAGCTGTCCCGGCGAACTTCGTACCGCCTTACATTACATTACACTGCCCTGCCCTACCCCACACTACACTACACTACCCTACCCTACCCTACATACACTACACTACACTACCCTACCCTACACTACTCTACACTACACTACACTACACTACCCTACCCTACCCTACACTACCCTACCCTACCCTATCCTATCTCTCAAGTTGGATCGAACTGCACATGGTGTGCGAATTTTATTATAATCGGTTAAGTGGTTTAGGAGTCCATTGAGGACAAACATTGTGACACGAGATTTATATATATTAAGATAGTAGGGAAGGGATTAAACAAAAATTTAAGTTCATGGCGTACCGCTATTTACCTAAAAGTATAGCCTTTTTTTCCGCCACTCGCTTCACGAGACTCCTCGACAGTGTAATCAATCAAACCTAACCGAACCTACTACCGCTCGCTTCGCTCGCTCAACTCTATCTAGTTGAGAAGGATAGATAATTTTGATGTGCAATCAGCAATTTTGATATGATTGTTGTTAGGTGATTAGTTGTTCGATGTGAAACTAAAAATATTCCATTATCCATAATCGAAACGTATGACAGGCGGGTTTGCGATTTTGTTTTTTTTTATTTATTTAGTTTTTTTTAAATTGAAGTGCAAAAAAAAAGTTTTGATAGCAAGCATAAGGGTCGTGGAAATCCTTGGGGGAGGCCTATGTCTAGCAGTGGACGTCCTTCGGCTGATATGATGATGATGATGATAAGGGTCCATCATGCAGCTTTATTATTCATGTAAACGTAATTTCATGCCGCATGATCGTCTAGGGTCCCCAGAAATCACAACTCCAATTAATGGTAGGTGAAAAAAAATTTGAACTACACGGTAGACATACTATTATACATGTCGCAGCCATATTGAACAATTAGCCGTTTTACAAAACAGCGCGTCGCTCTGTAAACTACTGAGTAGAAAACTCCGAATAAAATCGAGTCAGACGGATGAACGGATAGACAGTTAAATTATGTTGGGTGAAAAGGAGCCCCGTCCGTTCGACTCGGTTTTATTCGGAGTTTTTTTTTACCTAGTCGATTAACAAAGCGGCGTGCCGTTTTTTAAAACAGCTGATTCTACGATATGGCTGCGACATACATTTACGTCACTATTGGCGGGTTATAGGTATAAAGCACAACCTTTTTCCGCTGCTTCACCAACGTGGACATCGTTTCCATGACTATCTTTTAGGGTAAGTAGAGCGCGGACTTGAATTTTCCTCAGATCCCTCAGGAACGATATCAGGCTTTTCTGACAAGAAGTCTATATCACTTCCCACCTCCGCAACCAATTCTATACAAAAAATCACTTCAGCCCGTGACGTGCGCGAGCGTGGAAATGAGTTTTCCCCAGATCCCTCGGGAACCATATCAGGATATGCTAATTAGTAAATTATGCCATTTCTCATCCCCTCAGCTATATATGTACAAAAAATCACAGCAATCCATTGTTCCGTTGCAATGTTAAAGAAACTTACTAAAAAAAGAATCTATTTTCAGAACTGCATAGGACTATGCTATTTTCACGGGATAAAAAGTAGCCTATGTCCTTTCCAGTGACACAGGCTACCTGCATGCCAAATTTCATCAAGATTGGTTAAGGTGTTGAAGCGTGAAGAGGTAACAAACAAACAAACACATTTATAATATTATATAAACCATTACATACGTATTGGCGCAGATAAAGAAGAGAATATTGCTAGAGAAGTCAACAATTCCATTTCAAGGATATTGTTAACATCCCCCGTGCATACATTTCACAAGTTTTATAGTCAAGAATGAGTGTTTCTTCGGAAGCTTTAAGAATCATCAGCGAACAACAGCGCAAACTGACATTAACAGACACTACTGTTGGTGTTGGTATGCACAAGTTCTGAGTACATCGTTTTATTGCCACATAAACGTTGTTGCCTTTTGCAACGAAGAATTGTAATGGCGTGATAAAGCTAACAAAGTATTTTATGTTGTATCTGAACTACAAATGGTGGCTTAAAAACTTATACATTTACCTTACCGGCAGAATATCAGCGCGAATAGCGTCGGTGGCTCAACCGGTAACGACTCGGTCCATCTAACCAGAGGTACCGGGTTGAAATCTGGATGGCCAATGTACCAATGAGTTTTTCAAAAAACTTACGTACATACTTACCGATTGCTTTAACGGTGAAGGAAAACATCGTGAGGAAACCTGCACACGCCTGCGAAGAAACTCGAAGGTTGTGTGTAAAGTCGACCAACCCGCACTGGGCCCGCGTGGTCGACTAAGGCCTAATCGCCCTGATTCAGGGTAGGCTCGAGCCCCTCGGTGGGGACGTATAAGAGCTGTAATGATGATGATCAGCGCTGTTAGTACAGAGTTACCTGCAGCATAATGCTGAGTCGGACCTATTTCGAAGCTACTGCACAATTTAAGGTATCTACCCTCTTATTACATTTAAGCTTAGATATCATCACATCAGCTCGTATGCGTCCCCACCAAGGGGCTCGAGTCTACTCTAATTTAGGGCGATCAGGCCTTAGTCGACCACGCGGACCCAGTACAGGTTGGTCGACTTCACATACAACCTTCAAGTTTCTTCGCAGGCGTGTGCAGGTTTCCTTACGATGTTTTCCTTCACCGTTAAAGCAATCGGTAAGTTTAAATACGTAAGTTTTGAAAAACTCATTGGTACATTGGCCGTCCAGATTTGAACCCGGTACCTGTGGTTAGAAGGACCGAGTAGTTACCGGTCAGGCCACCGACGCTTTTTAAGCTTAGATATAAGTAGTTTTTATTATTTTTTGTTTTCTTTTCGTGTATCAACTGTAGTGTAGCTTTGAATATATATATTTTTTTTATCTATCTACCTGCTGATCACGTTAAAAAGTATAGATTTAGAGAAATACTGCAAGAATTGCACGACCTCATTCGCCCAGCTCCATTCCACTCCTAGGGAGAGGTTCCACCCTTAAGTTGTTTATATTCAGCCTCTACGCACGAAGCGTTACGCTTCCTCATTTATTATGCGGACAGCGATGGAGTGGAACTCCTTGCCTGCGTCTGTGTTTCCCGACTCCTGCAATTTGGGGATCGATTCAAGGCGAGAGTGAATAGGCATTATTTGAGTTTGCGTGTACCATCCTTGACGATATCGTCACTTACCATCAGGTGAGATGTGGTCAAACGCACTCAAACTTATTAAAAAAAATATACAATGGAGGATAGATCTGCAGAATTTCACCGCTTGACGCCGCTGTAAAAATAAAACACTAAACATTTCTGAACTGCGCTATTCCTGAAATACGGATTGCTCGGTAGCTGGAGGGGGTGCCGCGAGGAGTGATTTTAAGTATATTTTTTTTTATTTTTTAGTGAACTTACACATGCGCAAACACACAGCGGGTAATTAATATTCGACCTCATAAAAGAAGATATTAGAATGTTTTATCTCGAAGCTAAATAATATGACAGATATATTTTTTAATTTTATGTGCACAGTTGTCAAAATATCTAAGATTTTTAGACATTAAGTCATAGTTTCTAAATATTGTTGATTTTTGTGAAAAAAAAATACTACTTTGTTTTTTTATAGCTTTTATACTTTTATAACTAGAACTGGGTAATTTTATCATTTTACCTCATGTTCCTAATTTTAATTATTATACTACAGTAATAAATAGTCATTTCAGTTATCAAAATCGTCAATTTCTATATTTGGGTATGTCATACCCACCTCGCAGTTGGTGTAACTATTTTACACCTCATTCACACCTGAATTAGCGCTCGTACTTTATTTCCTCACAATGTACGTACAGCCTGGCAAAAAATAGTTTGGAGAAAATGATGACGCCACTATCACCACTCTTGTAGTCTCATTAATTCTTCAGTCAGTTTAGCAATATTAAATGCGAAATTCAATAACATTTATAAAAAACCACAACCACTGACAATGCAATGACAAATCCGTTGCCAGCAAGCTAGTTTTACCATGAAAATTCCCGGTCATCACCCGTGGTACAGTTGGGTTGTCCGGCCAACCGAACCACGGAAAACATAAATTTTCTGTGGTACAGTTGACCGGTCCATGGGTAATATTTTTTTTTCCATGGTCCAGTCAACAGGACCTCGGAAGATTGTTGATACGCAGATGACCAGATTCTGTTTCGCAAATTACCAGGGGTCATCTTCCGATAATTTCTTCTGCTGCGAAGTATTTTGGTACCCAGGGTGGGGAGCCTCGTTTCGCGAGGCTCTTTGACTGTTAAATCAATCAAACCTGACCGAACCTAACATCGCTCGCTTCGCTCGCTCATTTATTCTTAACATATTTTTTTCTTAATAACCAGAGCATACCACAGATAAATATATTAACAGAACCATGTAAAAAATTATTTTTCTATAGTCCGGTTAACCGGACAACCCAACCTTACCACGGGTGATGACCCAAAATTCCACCTGTCACCACCTTAAACTCTTTTTTGCCAAGCTGTATGGAAAACAGTACGCGTAACTTGAGATAGATGGCACTGTCTATGCTTGATACATTAGAATAAAAAATATTTCAGGTTTGACATTTGCCATTTGCATGCTTTGACAGATGAAATACAGCTTACTTAATTCACGCTCCGGGTAAACATCGCATAGTCAAAACCTGGACCCTGACGAAAGTGATGAAATACTGTAACGGAAGTGGCGGTCAATATGACCCCTAAAAGTCTTTAGCTGCGGCTGCGTCTGGCTTGTACTCTACAGAGTAGGGGAGAAGTGGCATGAAAGAGCCAGTTTTCTTTAAGGAGGAAAAAAGACTACTTACAATTAAAATAATGACATTATTTTGTTTTTAAATTATTCTTTATTTTTTGAGCATGTAATTTCGTACAAACAAATCTTAAACAATGTATAAAAATAAAGGTAATACGCATTTCAAAAAATGTGTTACAACAAAAAAATCGAATTACAACGCTTAATTAAGAAAATTATCAAAAATAATAATAAATGCGACATGAAAAAAAAACTCTTAATACAATTATAACAAATTTCTTTAAGTAGTTACTAACACTTTAAGAAAATTTTAATTCTATCAGTCATTTTAAGTAATCGTTTGTAACGCTTTAATCTTAACATAATTAATCAGTCATAGGTACATATACCTACTATATAACCTAATATATAGGCAGCTTTTTATTAATAACAGTCTCTAAAATAAATAAAATATAAACCTTCTATCAAAACCAACATCAATAAATCTTCAGGAACTTAAAAAAGTAATATTGCTAACTTTGAGCCGGCTTTTTCAATGCCCATTCATCCGGCCCTTTACTACTGGTTCCAGAAAAAAATATAACCTTCAAAATAACAACAATATCAAACCTTTTGCAGCTTAGTTTTTATGAAGCTATAAGGCCAAATATATGCACGAACTGAATCTATAATCCATTTGCCTATAATTTTTAACAAAAAAATACCGAAAAACGACTTAAATGAAGCAAAAAACTTTCTTTTGAGTGCTAAAATCTTTGACTCGATGTACCGGCGTCTGTTGGTTTCGGCGAACTGTCCAATGTTTGTAGGTGACGGGAAATCAGTATTGCTACCTAAAAATAATATTGCCAACCAAATATGTTTTAAACATACCGAAACAATGCAAATGGCTCTTTCAAAACCTGGCTCTTTCATGCCACTTTCCCCTAAACGTTGCGTCGAGGGATAGAATCTCTTTCTCTTGCTACTCGAGCTCTTGCACTCCAGTTTTTTACGATATGTAACGCATGTGGTGGTATAGTAGTCATCATCATAATCAGCTCATATACAGCAAATAGTCTTTATTCTTTGCCTTTGCCTATCAATGATTCTATTGACATTATGTTTGTCTATAATTTTTTAACAATCTGACATTATGTAATGTAGTCGCTATCTTATGACCATCAGAAAGAGTATTATAAGCACCTATTTTGGATAAACATTTTGAAATCTTGAAATCCTTAGTCGACCACGCGTGCCCAGTGCGGGTTGGTCGACTTCACACAAAACCATCGAGTTGCCTCGCAGGTTGCCTCACGATGTTTTCCTTCAAAGTAAGAGCGTCGGATAAACGTATATATGAAATCTAAATTCGAAATCACATTTGTACGTGGCAGGATTCGAACCACGACCTCTCAGACAGGAGGTAGTGGCCTAGTCTTTATGCCACTGACGCTCTAAATATAGGTGCATTAGGAGCTTTCTTTAAACTTCTGCAAAACAACTGCGTAAATTTTGTTTCATGTTTTTATATAGACTAGTGGATGCCCGCAGCTTCGCCCGCCCAGATCCCGATTTTTGCGGTTCCCGTGGGAATTTCCCAAAATTCTTTCTTAGCGGATGCCTACGTCATAACATCTACCTGCATGCCAAATTACAGTCCGATCCGTCCAGTGGTTTGGGCTGTGCGTTGATAGATCACTATGTCAGTCAGTCAGTCAGTCACCTTTGAGTTATATATATTTAATTAGATACTCGTGGGTTAACAAACTTCTGGATTTAGCAACGTTTAAAACCTTGTAGTTACTTTCATCTATTCCTTTGTTTCTCATAAACAAAACAACAGTCAAGAGACCAAATGCAGGCTATTGTTTTCATTCTACCCTCTTTTGAAAGTGTCAAAGACTGCTTGTTTACTTAAATCCCGCAATATTACGAGAAAATACCCCCATTAATCATACTCTGTTACCAGTTAACATTTCTTTTACACCAAATATTTTATCTTAAGATGTTATTTTCTCTGTAATTCATTATAATGGACCTCCTTTAACCGCTTGTTTTCACCGCCTTTGTGGCGTAATGGTTAGCCCATTTGCTTCACACTAGGAGGCCGCGAGTTCGATTCCCGGCGGGATCTAATTATGTAAGACTTGCTTGGTGGTAGAGAATTTTCTAAGCCCACCTGGCTAGCTACCACCATCTTATCTAACTTTTTCCGCAAAACATCAAAGTTTTTTTTTAATTTACAATTGGTAAACCCTTGACAACATCTCACCTGGTGGTAAGTGACGATGTTGCCGAAGATGGAAGCGGGCTTACCAAGATTCCCCAACGCAATGGGGAACTGGCTATCTTATATTCATGCCGGAACACACCAATTTGATTAATATTTGGCGGCAAGACTTAGATAAGATGGTGGTAGCTAGCCAGAAGGGTTTAGAAAATGCCCTACCACCAACCAAACCGAGTCTTACAATTGACCCCGCCGGGAATCGAACCCGCGACCTCCTGTATAAAGCCAGAGAACTTTGCCTCTGAGCTATCGAGGCGGTTAAAACGAAAAGTTAACGGCATTGATGTCTTCCGGCTTGAAGATAAGATAGGCAGTTCCCCATTACGTTAGGGAATCTTGGTAAATCCGCTACCATCTTCGAAATCAGATTAGAGTCAGTCTTGCCGCCAAATATCAATGTTAAAATCATCGGTGTGTTTCGGCATAGAGGTGAGATAGCCAGTTCCCCGTTGCGTTGGGGAATCTTGGTAAGCCCGCTTCCATCTTTGGCAACATCGTCACTTACCATCAAGATGATTACCACGTAAGATGTTGTCAAGGGTTTACCAATTGTGAATAAAAAAAGGTTAGATACCAAGTAGATACTTATCAATGGTGGATAAAAAATTGGAGATTTTTTCAGAATAAGAAAGTTTTTGGAAATAGATAGATAGATAACACGTTTTTTTGTCACTCCAAACACACACATAGATACTAGTACATTATACATTTTAAATAATTTTGAACAAAAAAAACCGACTTCAAACAGGAAACTAAGGTTCTCCTCGATTTCTCTGGGATGCCATCATCAGATCCTGGCTTCCTTATCATGGTACCACCATTGAGATATTTCCTTTCTAACAAAAAAAATAATTTAAATAAATAAGTTTACACGAGTGTAATGCAGTGCAAATGGGCCATAGCTCAGTAAATAGCTTTGCCCCTGAAGCGAAACAACTCGCTACCTCTTCCGCTCCGCTTGTGCTTATTGTACCACAAATCTACACACAGACAACTTGTTTGGACGGCGCAATCATAGATACCCTCAGAAGATCCAAAAAGTGATTCAATGCGAAGACGATGCGACCGACAGTACTTAGTTAGCGTCTCAATCGATTATTACGTACTATTTGTAAATTGTGTCAGATATCATAATAAAAAAAAAACGAGACCTACAGTACTCGCATATGATGTGTAACAAATCACTTTTACACATTTCCGTCCCATTTCACGAAATCACTCCCACAAATTGCAGAAAAACGAGAGCAAAGCTCATTCGTCAGATCGAATAGCGCGCGCTTTCGCGACTTCCTGTTACACATTTCCGTCCCATGTTACACATTTCCGTCCCATTTCACGAAATCACTCCCACAAATTGCAGGAAAGCGAGAGCAAAGATGTTACACATCAATAATCTATTCATAAAATTTTACCTACTTTAATATTTCTCACTAAATTCAGTTATTAGTTATTCAGTAACGACAACTTTCAATCAAGTTCGATTCCTGTCCACCAGCAAGTAGAAACTACACCCCTGTAGGAGAACACCAATGATTTTTCTGCCACGACCCGAAATAGAGACAAGTTCTTAAATAATTGTATGCCAATAAAGATGGGAGAACATTTTATTTTGTTCCGGATCCCATCTACGTTTCTCAAAATTTAGGGTATAATTACGGCATTTATACGATTGATCACGATAATAAACGTTACTTGTTTTGACGTGAATAGATTTATCTACCTCTATATTGACTGACTCTGTGGCTCAGTGGTTAGTGCCCTTGACTACTGATCCGAGAGTCGTGGGTTCGATCCCCACCCAGGGCAAGCATTTGTGTGATGAGCAGATTTGTTTGCTCTGTGTCTGGGTGTTAATTATTTCTATATATGTATGTATTTAAACGTATATAAGTATGTATATCAGTCTCTGGTAACCCATAACACAGGGAATCCTACTTTGGGGCCAGATGACCATGTGTGATTTGTCCCAGAATATTTTTTTTTATTTTTTTTTATTGTATTTTTTTTTTATTCACAATTGGTAAACCCTTGACAACCTTTTATTACTTAACCCAATTTCGTTAGCAGCAATTTTAAACGTTTTTTGGGTTCCGAAAATCTGATGCAAATTAGGAGTTAATCAAAACTTTTAGTTTTGATTAACTATTAGTTACTGCATCAAAACTTTACCTCTATTTTTTGCCAAGTTGGGTAAAATAAAAATTTATTCTATGTCACTCACGGGATCAAGAAAAATCTAACGACATCTCGCACTCCAAAATACATCATGCCGCTTGGGCTACAAAGCGTGCCAAATAAATAAATAACCTCTTTTTCGGCTAGTCGGGTCAAAATGTATCCTATGTTACTCACGAAATCAAGACGACTCTAGCGACACTTCGCAGGCTACAAGGCGTGCCAAAGATATAAACATAATACATACATACTGAAACGCACAGTATCGATTCAAGCCGATCTTCTTTCTTGCGTTTCATGATTAAATTCTCTTTTGGTTTTGTTCGTCTATGAAAATTTAATTTGAAAATGATTGTTAGCTTTTGACAAGAAAAAAACAATTGATGACCGTCGAAATGTGTGGTTGGACAAAAATATTTTAAAGTGCTGTGATTTTCCTTTTTGTTAACAAGACCTCCTATTTTTATCAGGGGTAAGTGATTTATGTTTAGAGACAGCTATCCGTTTTTATTTGTTGCTGTTGCGAACTAAATTTTTATTTATGTTCGTAGGGTCTTCCACCCTGCCCGTATGAATCATTATAACCCTGGGTCACTGCTGAGTCTTCCACCGGCATTTATTTCGCCGCTCTGCACTACCTGCCGCTTACCCAAAGGGAAGTAGAACCTTTACTTCTATCTAATTTTAAGGCCCATACATATTGCGTATCATTGGTGACCAAGCATTACGACCTGCCACGCCAATTGGTTATCACTGGTGACCAAGCACTACTACTGCCCTGCAAAATTCTACTACCTGCTTCCAAGCGCAGCTGCTGGCCTGCATAACCTCCTATTTCCGTTTAATTTAACAATTTAGCATTTAATTTAAAATTATTACGAGTATCGTTTACCCAAAGTGTTTCCTACAACTTTGGGGGGTAATTCCGACACCAAATAAATTAACTCCTTTTATGTTTTAGGTATTTATTCGATCATTTTTTATACCTGGGGGGACGATCGATCGTTACCTAACCTTTTTTTGTATTTTAAAATTATGTAAATGTGTTATTTTTTATTAGTCTATTTCCACGGTCATCCATTTGTTTACATCTTTACCTATTTTTTTAATATTATAAAATAAAAGTATTCCATATTACCCCAAAATTTATTTTCTTTCCGAAATTCATATTTAGGCTGTGAGTAAAAATTCTACGTATAATGTAGCGAAAGCAATACTGCATTGTTATATTATTTAACCCATTTTAATTAAATTATGCTGCAATACATACACTCGTAAAACATTACCTTCCTTTTGGCGCAGTCGGGTAAAAAGGACATATGTGTGTTTCTATTCGAAAATAAAGTAATAAAAAAAAATTTGGTTTTGAACTCGTTGAAAGTTTGCCGACTCATTCACGGACAAGTGACTTAACTAATAAAATAACTAAATTATGAGTATTACATTTTTTTATTATTATTTTAAAGTAAAATTAATATTAAAATAAATAATAATTAATAAAGTAAATTTTTATGTTTGAAGATCATCATGTCAGCTCATATACGTCCCCACCGAGAGGCTCGAGCCTACCCTGAATTAGGGCGATCGGGCCTTAGTCGACCACGCGGGCCCCCTTTCGAGTTGTTCGACTTCACACACAACCTGCGAGCTTCTTCGCAGGCGTGTGCAGGTTTCCTCACGATGTCTTCCTTCACCGTAAGAGCGTCGGATAAACGTACATATGAAACCTAAATATGAAATCACATTGGTAGGATTTGAACCAGAACTCCCGGACAGGAGGCGGCGTACCTAGCCGCTACGCTAACGATTTTAGAGGATATAAGAGAAAATGTACGAAAATTGACCATTCTCTCCTTATCTCCAAATCCAAAAAAAAATTAAAGCCAAAAATTAAAAAAAAACAGGCTTTAGAACCACACATAAAGATTACCGGAAAATCTAAATAAAATCCAATGAATCATGAGTCTTTCAGTAGTCTAAAAGCAGTTTTTTTTTTCAAATTATAGTGGATCAAATGAAAAGGCTCATCGTGAGAATTACAAAACAATTATTATTTTAATTTGAAACAAAAACTCTAAAACATAAAACCTTTTAATTACCTTTCATTAGTGGTTATCTCTTTTGAAACATGTAATTAAATAATTGGAGTCTGGAAAGCACCGTAGTATACTATCTTTAATATATTGTATGTATCCTTTACTTTGTGTCTATTTTAATAACAATCTCACGCCTGTAGCTCAAAAGCTCAAAAAATAATATCTAAGGCATTGTTCTTGTATCTTCTCTATTATTTATGTACTTGTCATTGTGCTCCAAAATAAAATATTTCTTTACTTTAATTAATGAACATCCAGGTCTATTTATAACTAAATTTACATAATTAAACAATATATTATGTATGACTGACTGTGTTCTAAAAAATAAATAAATAAAACATAATTGAATTTTTGTAAATGATGTGTTCCGGTTTGAAGATAAGATAGCCAGTTCTCCATTGCGTTGGGGAATCTTGGTAAACCCGCTTCCATCTTCGGCATCATCGTCACTTTATATTAGGTGAGATGATGCCAAGGGTGAATAAAAAAAATTAAAAAAAAAAGTTCCTACCGAAAATAGAATGATACGGAACCCTCGCCACGAGAGTCCGACTCACACTTAGCTGGTTTTTTTTTTACAGGGTGTCACACTGATAAAACACGAAGCTCTCTTACCTACTTATATATGGATTGCATTTGCAAACAGGTGGTGTTTGAAGAACGGTTAAGTGGGTACACACTTTAATAGACTTCCACGGATGGCAGACTTATGCCTGTTTTTGACAGTAAATAAATTTCAAGATTTTTTCTATTTCTCCAGCTATTTTCAACATTTTTTTTAATCACATGTAATAAAAATATATAATCTAATATATAAAAATGAATCGCAAAATGTGTTGGTAAGCGAGAACTCGAGAACGGCTAGACCGATTTCGCTAATTCTTTTTTTGTCGAGTTCGTTATTGTCAGGAGAAGGTTCTTATGTAGGGTAGGGTAGGGTAGTGTAGTGTAGGTTAGGGTAGTGTAGGGTAGTGAAGTGTAGGGTAGAGTAGTGTATGGTAGGGTAGTGTAGTGTAGGGTAGAGTAGTATAGGGTAGGGTAGTGTAGGGTAGGGTAGTGTAGGGTAGGGCAGGGTAGTGTAGTGTAGGGTAGGGTAGTGTAGTGTAGTGTAGGGTAGGATAGGGAAGGGTAGGGTAGTGTAGTATAGGGTAGGGTAGTGTAGTGTAGTGTAGGGTAGGGTAGGGTAGGGCAGTGTAAAGTAATGTAAGGCGGTACGTAGTTCGCCGGGACAGCTAGTAATTGAATAAATACTGCTAATCTTTGATTAAAAACGATCGAAGATGACCAAATTTTTAATAAGTTTATGTTCAGAGAGTTATAACAAGCTAGTATTTTCGGGATTTTTCCTAATACCCTTGCTATTGTTATACAAATATTGGAAGTAATTATATAAATCATATCGGCAGAAGGACGTCGACTGCTGTACAAAGGCCTCCCCAAAGGAGTTCCACGAAGACGGGTCCTAGCTTGGGCAACGAATAATTTGTGGATGGAAAAGTCGAAAGCAGAAAGTTTGACTTAGAAACTTTGTTTGGACCAGTTAGGAGATAAACATACTAAAAGTCCTGACATCTCCGAGTGGAGCCCGAGGGGGGAGGGGGGCACAAAGGTCCCGTTTTTTGGTTTTTTGCTTACATCTCGAAAACGGTGCGTTGTACGAAATTTTGTTGTACCACATAATAAAAGCTGATAAAATTCTCTATAACTTTGGCTTTCACACTTTGTATCTATCTCCAATATTTGCCTAGCTATGAGCTTCGAAAAATGGTCGATTTTCATAAATTCCCAATAATATCTATCAATATGCCTTCGGGCTTATTTTTTTATTACGTTCGTGACCTATAGAGTATTGTGACTGTGCACCCGGTAACGTAGGGAAGCAGTCACAAAATATTTTGCACATACGCACGTTTTCAAGATGACAGACATGTGTTTTGTTTGTAATGAAGTGCTGGAAGAAGGTGGAGAAAATGTTTCGAAGGTCGGCGAAAAAGGCATAAATTCTCTGATTTCTGCCAGTAACCTCAGAAATGATCAAAAGAGCTCACAACTTAAAGATTTAAGTCGCTGTGGGTTCACACATCTTGTCGAAAAGAATACACGAGACCCGACAGCATTAAAGCTGATCTGAGGAAACGTGTTCCGTCCGCTGGGCCCTCCGCAACTCATACTTTGAGGTCATCAAAACCGAAATTTGACTTCAAAACTCGATGCCTTTTTTGTTCATGCGCATTTGAAGATGAAAATAAAAAACCTGTTGAAAAGCGACAGACAGTATACTCTGTCAGAAACGTAGCCTTCAAAGACTCATGCATTGAGGCTGGGCATGCAAGACGAGATGATTGGGGCGAAGAAGTAGTGGGTCGTTTAGCGTCAATAGTTGATCTGGTTGCAGTGGAAGCCTTATACCACGACGACGGTGGGGATGATGTAGCTGAAGTAGTAGCCTGCGTTCCATCATCTGATAACGATTCAACAGACGAGGAGAAAGAAGAGGCAAACGTTGAGGAACCACAACCAGGCCCGTCACGCCCAAAGAGGCGGCGAGTGATAAAGTGGTTCTTAATTATATTAATTGAAATATGTATAAATAAAAAAAGGTAAAAAAAATTAAAAAATGAATAAAAAAGTTAAAAAAGTTAAGTAAGCTGCGAAAAGTTATGAATCAATGTATGACAATTGACAGAAAACGCAAGAGTGTAAAGTAGAACAGATTTTTGAAAATCGACCATTTTTCGAAGCTCATAGCTAGGCAAATATTGGAGATAGATACAAAGTGTGAAAGCCAAAGTTATAGAGAATTTTATCAGCTTTTATTATGTAGTACAACAAAATTTCGTACAACGCACCGTTTTCGAGATGTAAGCAAAAAACCAAAAAACGGGACCTTTGTGCCCCCCTCCCCCCTCGGGCTCCACTCGGAGGGGTCAGGACTTTTAGTATGTTTATCTCCTAACTAGTCCAAACAAAGTTCCTTAGTTAAACTTTCTGCTTTCCACTTTTCCATCCACATCCCCCTTTTGAGCACTCATTGACCAGTCTATCCTGCGCTGCCCGCATCCAGCGGCTTCCCGCGACCTTCACCAGGTATCGATTCACCGAGTGGGAGGTCTTCATTTATTATTTATGTTGTGTTAATAAAATAAAGAATATTGCATTTTATTGTAACAATTGATTCTGCCTAGGATTAGTCTTCCGCTGCGAGGTCAACTTTACTGACCCAACAGCTATATATCTGTTCTACGAGCTATGCGCCCCGCCCACTGCCACTTAAGAGCCCGCTGGAGTTCATGAATCCCATACAAACGTAGTATTTGATTCATGTTTTAACCACACAACCGATTTTGAAATAATTTTATATAGATAATCGAATGACGTTTATTTGTGTCGGTATCCCATTCCTTTTTTGAAAAACGAAACAGGAATACATTATTAACCAATATTTTTAAGGTAAAAAACGGAAAACAAGTTTATTGGTTAATAATGGATTCCCGTTTCTTTTTTCCCAAAAGTAATGCAATGCCGACACAGATATACGTTGTCCGACTATCGATATAAAGTTATTTCAAACTAGCGTTTTCCCGCGGCTTCGCCCGCGTGGACATCGTTTTTACGGCTCCCTTTGAGGGTAAGTGGTGCGGGAGCCGCAAGCGGCTCGCAAGCGTAAAAATGAGTATTCTCCAGATCTTTATCTCAGATCGGGCTATTGTAATTAGCAATCTATGACACTCCTTAACCATATGTGCAAAAAATCAAAAAAATCCATTGTTCCGTTGCTATTTTCAAGAATTAGCCAAAAAAGAGTATTTTTTTCAGTCCCCACAGGAACTGCATAGGACTTTGCTTTTTTCACGTGATTAAAAGTAGCCTATGTCCTTTTACGTGACACAGGCTACCTGCATGCCAAATTTCATCAAGATTGGTCAAGGTGTTGAAGCGTGAAAAGGTAACAAACAAACAAATAAACAAACACATTTTCACATTTATAATATTAGTAAGGATTCGGTTGTTTGGTTAGCAAATGAATCAAATACTAAGTTTTTATGGGATTTATGAACTCCAGCGGGCTCTTAAATTTAAAAGATAGCTATATTACACATATTATGTAAAATTTTCGTTAACTTACTTAGAAGTCGCTCAGGTGGACCAGGCTTACATGTTTCTAAGTGTATCTATAGTTGCCTACCTTACTCAATCGAGGAACTTGGAGTTTGGCAGAAATTAATTTAAGCGGGCAGACTACAACATACCAGATGACACCACCTTGCATGGAAACTTTGCCGGAAAACACACTGCGTCGCCAACCGCGGTGGTTTGCGGCGCTGCGGTCGTATCGATGTATTATAATGTACTAGCTTTTGGCCGTGGCTTCGCCTGCGTGGACATCGTTTTTATCTGTCTTTGTGGGTGAGTGGTGCGCGAGCCGCAATCGGCTCGCAAGTGTGAACATTAGTTTTCTCCAGATCACTATCGCAGATCGGGCTATTCTGATTAGCAGTCTATGTCATTTCCCACTTCCTCGGCCATCTTTATGCAAAAATCACAACAATCCATTGTTCCGTTGTGATGTTATAGAAATGAACAAAAAAAGACTACTTTCTTCTGTTCCCTCAGGAACTGCATCGGACTCTACTATTTTCATGGGATAAGAAGTAGTTTGTGTCCTTCCACGTAACACAGGCTACCGGCATGACAAATTTTATCAAGATTGGTCAAGGTGATGAAGCGTGAAAAGGTAACAAACAAACAAACACATTTTCACATTTATAATATTAGTAATTAATAATGTTTAAAACTGGTTCGATCCTGTCACGTACCAATGTGTTTTTGAATTTCGATTTCATATGTACGTTTATCCGACGCGACGCTCTTGCGGTGAAGGAAAACATCGTGAGGAAACCTGCACACGCTTGCGAGGAAACTCGCAGGTTGTGTGTGAAGTCCACCAACCCGCACTGGGCCCGCGTGGTCGACTAAGGCCTGATCGCCCTTATTCAGGTGCGGCTCGAGCCCCTCGGTGGGAACGTATATGAGCTGATGTGATAATGATCGGGTGAGATGAGATTTTCCGAATTTATAGCTTGTCAAAATTATTAACAACGTGTCCAATGTGTTTATAAACTAATGGATCTAGAAAGATAATTATGGGCCTTCCCCCAACTAAGTAGCGCTGCCATCCGTTAAAAAATAATTACTCCAACCCTCCTCTCGCAACCGCCTCCGTGGCGTAATGGTAATGTAATGATGCTGATATGGCCTAAAAAACCAAACGGTTAGTGTAATGGTTTAGCCCATTAAATTTACGTCAGGAGGTCGCGGGTTCTATTCCCGGCGGAGTCTAACGTTATAAGACTCGTTATGGTTGATGGAAGGGCATTTTCTAAGCGCGTCTGGCTAGCTACCACCATCTTATCTAAGTCTTGCCGCCAAAGATAAAATAGGCAGTTTTCCATTGCGTTCGGGAATCTACCACTAACCATCAGGTAAGATGATGCCAAGGGCGTACCAATTGTGAATAAGAAAACTCGCCAAGTACATACTTTGTTGAAAATTTTCAAAACTCAATTTGAAGAATAGTTAACTGTTGTAAATTTTTTTTGGGGTTTTTGGGGGTTTACCCAAAGGGTAAAAACGGGAACCTATTACAGAGACTTCGCTTTCCGTCTGTCCATCTGTTACCAGGCTGTATTTTATGAACTGTGTTACCTAGATAGTTAAAATTTTCACAGGTGATGTATTTCTGTTGTCGCTTTAACAAAAAATACTACAAAAACAGAATAAAATAAATATTTAAGGGGGCTCCCAAACAACAAACGTAATTTTTTTGCTCGATATTGATCACGGCAACAGGTAGACGGTTGAAATAGTTGTATTGTTTACTATTAAAATAAACAATTAAATCAAATTTTTAATAAAAAATTAAATAAAAATAAAATTAATATGTAAGAGGGGCTCCCATACAAAAAACGTGATTTTTTGTAGATAATGGTATGGAACCCTACGTGCGCGAGTCCGACTCGCACTTGGCCAGTTTTTATTTTATTTATTTAATAAAATATAAATAAATAAATAAATATTCTGGGGCAAATCACACATGGTCATCTGGCCCCAAAGTAGGATTCCCTGTGTTATGGGTTACCAGAGACTGATATACATATTAATATACGTTTAAATACATACATATATAGATATAATTTAACACCCAGACACAGAGCAAACAAATCTGCTCATCACACAAATGCTTGCCCTGGAAGAAAGAAAAAAAAAGAAAGTAACAATGAGAACCTCCTTCTTTTTGAAGTCGTTTGAAAAATTATGATAATATAAGTACTTCAAAAACCTTCACATGTTTATCCATGCACTAGTTAACATCGTTGCTGATATAATCCTCTTAAATTAAATTAAAGTAAGTACCTACCCTATGTTATTAAAAATCAAAAAGATAAAGAATATATATAAGAAAATGTATCAGCATTACAAACTGTATCAATATTACGAAACGTATCAGTATTACTAAATGTATCAATATTACAAAATGTATCAGTATTACAAAATTTTGAAACTATTATCACTGTGAAATATAGTTCGCTGTAGTTACAGTTAATCCGGCAATGACGTGTAAAAAATAACGCGGATGATGACGCTGGGTCAATATGACCCGAATGTTTTTTTTTTCTTAATAATTATCTGGCTGAATTATAACAAATTTAATACAAAGTAAGAACTATTGAGGCAGTAAAGTTCTCGAGTGGCGACCACGCACCGGAAAGCGTGTAGGCAGGCCTCCCACTTGGTGGACCGATGACTTGGTGAAGGTCCCGGGAAGCCGCTGGATGCGGGTAGCGCAGAACCGGTCGTCGTGGAGATCCTTGGAGGAGGCCTATGTCCAGCAGTGGACTTCCTTCGGCTGATATTATGAAGAACTATTGCATGACCACGAAGTCATTGTAGTACCAAGATGTTTAAGTTAACTTAAGTATCAAACTATAATTTGGTTTTAATGCAATAACCTCAAAAGGGCAACTAAAATAATTTCTCTTTTGAAACTAAAAATATATGGAGCTGTGGCCGTTTTATAACCATTCTTCACTGGCGCTTGCTTGTCTTGAGGTCTTGTCTCCAGCTACTGAGAAAAACCATAACGATTATAATATGTTTTTTTTCGAAATTTCCCCAATTGAAAATCGCTTGGGTCAATATGACCCAACGTCATTGGCGCCGGGTTAATAAATGCTAAAAGTAGTCATAAATAAACTAGAGCTGATTGTGTACAAGTAGGCACAAATAAAAAAACATAACAGACATAGAAGAATTAAAATTAAAACGCATTTAAACGCGTCGAGAGAGACACCATACTCGCAGAAGCCAAGGATAACGTACCGCTTCTATACCCCTTTTGTACCAATGCTACGCCGAACCTAGCAACTTGTACTACGGGAATACTGCTATTTCCTCGCAAGTGGGTGCTCAGCAGGCAGATCCTTTGGGACCTCTGATCTTTAACCTGGCAATCCATAAGTCGATCACGCTCTTGAAGTCTCCATTAAACGTGTGGTATTTGGATGATGGCACCATCGGTGGGCCGCCAGAGGTAGTCGCCCAAGATATCCAGTTACTGTTCCCGGCACTTAGGGAATTGGGCCTGGAAGTTAATACTCAGAAGTGTGAGTTCTTTCCTTGAAGTCCAGTCGCGGAAGCATGTCGAGCACGTTTCGAAACTTGGATTCCCGGCCTGAGAACCATTGACAGGGATAATTTCAATCTTCTAGGTGCCCCAATATTCCAGGATGCTATCGCTGCTGGTATCAAGGCTAAGACTGAAAACCTAGCAGCCCGTCTGGAACACTTTATCCTTCTGCCTACTCACGTATCTTTGATATTTCTGAGGAGTTGGTTCGCAATGGCTAAACTGGTTTACACAATCAAGACGGCTCCTACCTGGTTGTTCCCGCATGAGGTAGAGCTATTCGATCTTGCTCTGAGGCACATCCTTGAACGTATTCTGATCGTTAGCCTCAGTGATACCCAATGGTGTCAGGCCAGTATGCCTGTCCGTTATGGAGGGCTGGGAGAACGGCGGCTAACTGACGCGGGTCCCATTGCCTTCCTGTCCTCCGCTCACGGGGTTGCAGAACTCGTCACTCATATTATTCCATTTGATGGTGACGTGAACTGCATTCTATTCATGGCGGAGGTGAAAAGCCTCAGGCGTGGGATATTTTTTGTCCAACTGGAGATCGCCGATATCGTTTGCAAGCGGCTCCTCGCAGATTTAACGGAACTAGCTACGGGGGCAGACCTCACCCGAATCTTTTCCGTGTCCAGACCGGAATCTGGTGCCTGGTTACAGGCCCTACCATCACCCCATATGGGGACGCTTTTAGACGATAACACACTAAGGTTGGCAGTTGCCATTAGGTTGGGTTGTCCGGTATGCGAACCCCACCACTGCTTCTTTGGATCAGCAGTGGAAGCTGACGGACATCATGGACTGGCTTGCTTGAAGAGCGCGGGTCGGTTTTCTAGGCATCAGGCAATAAATGACATCATCCGGCGAGCTGCTGTCTCCGCGGGAATACATTGTGTCCCGGTTTATGCCGAACGGACGTTAAAGGGCCGGATGGGCTCACACTGATACCTGGCAAAAAGGTCGATGCCTTCTTTGGGACGTCACCTGCGTAAGTACATTAGCGCCCTCTCACCTAAGAAGCACACAGCAGACACCTGGATCAGCGGCCGAGACAGCAGCCGCCCATAAACACACAAAATATGCCTGTCTGGTGCCTAAATATAAATTCGTTCCGATTGCTCTCGAGACATCAGGGCCATGGTGCTCTGAGGCCAAGTCTTTTGTAAACAATTTAGGGCGTCGTATGAGGGAAAAGGGCCTGGACCCGAGATCGGGTTCCTTTTTGACCCAACGCATCTCGCTAGCTATTCAGCGGGGGAACGCAGCAAGCGTCATGGGCACGTGGGGGGCACTGCGAGGAGGGCTTTTTGACTAAGCCCGGAGTTTGTTGAGCCTCTTCCCTAAGAATTATCTTTATGAAATTGTATTTTGGTTCACTAACAATATGTTTCTTATATTAAATATCTGACATAGAAGAAAGTGATACTATTGATATATCAAAAGTATGTTTGATTTAGCTCTATCGTAAAAACGGTAATACACACAAGCGTGAAACTTGGTGTGATTAAAGTACTAATACTGAAGTAAAACATAAATAATAAAAATATATATATCGGCGATCGGGTCTTAGGACACCACGTGGTCCCAGTGCGGGTTGGTCGACTTCACATACAACCTTCGAGTTTCTTCGCAGGCGTGTGCAGGTTCCCTCACGATGTTTTCCTTCACCGTAAGAGCGTTTACGCTACGTTTTCCGGTGCGCGGTCACTACTCGAGAACTTTACTGCCCCATCGGCCATCTGTTCTACGAGCTATGTGCCCTGCCCACTGCCACTTCAGTTTAGCGATTCTGTGAGCTATGTCGGTTACTTTAGTTCTCCTGCGGATCTCCTCGTTTCTGATTCGATCACGCAGAGAAACTCCGAGCATAGCACGCTCCATTGCCCTTAGCGTAGGCAGGCCTCCCACGCGATGGACCGACGACCTGGTGAAGATCGCGGGAAGCCGATGGATGCGGGCAGCGCAGGACCGGTCGTCGTGAAAATCCTTGGGGGAGGCCTTTGTCCAGCAGTGGACGATTTTTCGCTGATATGATGAAGAGCGTCGGATAAACGAACATATGAAATCGAAATTCTAAAAAAACACATAGTTACGTAAAAGGATTCGAACCACAACCTCCCGGACAGGAGGTAGCGGCCCTTGTCATTACGCCACCGACGCTCAATAATAAATTAATAAAACTGTTTGATTTTGATTGCTAGTACAACAGGAAATTAACATATATGTGAGATCTTACCCTTTTTAATAGCTTGCCTGTAGGGAGAACAATCTCGAAAACTTTTGTTTTAGGAAAAGTTAAGGGACGTAGGGAGCGAGTTATATATTCCAGACGACCTTCAGTGTTCGTAGGTATTCGAATCATCGTATTTCTTAATAGCTACCTACTCTATAGTCTAGACGCCGTAGTGTAGAGTATCGGCCCTAGCCGTTACGCCACCGACGCTCTCTTGTCTTTTGTAATGTGAATAGGTATGATTGTCTATAAGCTATGTAGTTGTGTGGGGAGCTATGGAGGTACGCAACCCTTGGAGTGCTAGTCCGACTCACACTTGGCCAGTTTTTTAACTGATGTTAGCGCTATTTTTCGTAAGAGGATTTCCTTTAGAGTATCCTGATACAAACAGTTTTTAAGTAATGACTCCTGAACCCTACGTTATGCACGGTCAGATACGTACTTTGCCGAATTTTTAGTGTTGAAATACTAAAAAAAAACCAATTGAATCCTTTAACTAAAATGTTGCCATTGAATGAAACATCCACGTCTTAAAGTAGACATTCATGAGCAAAATTAAATATTCACGCTTTTTTTTAATAGTTTTTATTAAATTTTATGAGAACTTCAATAAACCATGTTCCGGCTCGAACATGTAATAGCCACATTCATTGCGTTGGGGATTATTGGTATTAAGCCCGCTTCCATCTTCGACATCATCGTCACTTACCATCAGGTGAGATGATGCCAAGGGCTTATCAATTGTGTTAAAAAGAAGACCCTGACAAATAAAAAATATCAGTCATTTTTCTCCAAGAAATAATAAAGCCGTATTAAAGTCTGCTATCATTTTATCGTAATTTTAGCGACATCAAAAGGCATTTTTAACGTTAAATCCTCCGTTAGAAACACAAACAGAATAAGACGAAGAGGCAAAGCTTGGAATTCTGTATTCACTGAAGGTTGGACATACCTAATTGAGATGGACGGATGGACCCTTGAGAGCAAGGGGTAGCAGCAAATTCCGTAAGAATTTCTCATGCTCAGATCAGTTTTGGATGTAAAAAATGTTTGTTTCTTTGATATTGAAGTACACGTTTTATAGCTTTCCTAGTTCGATGTACGTATAATTGAAACATGTTTCGTTCTTTTTTCATTCGACCTTTTTACATTCCATCTGTTTATTGTTTTACGCATGCGTTGACATTTGATTTCAAAAACCATAAATTCTATTCGTCCTATCCTCACTGTCATATTTTAAAATAAAATTAATTTAATTCTTAAACTAATTATCTCTTATAAAAGTCCCATTTTTGGTTGGTTATAATTGTGTTTTTGTCCATAGATTGTGATATAAATTAACGTGTGTAATCCTTTTATAATTTTTTCATCAATAAACATTATCACGTATCCACGAACGGAGTTTTTAAACCCACGCCCTCATCTTACCTATTGTACCCTACACCTATCTGTCGTGCTACAATCATACTTCTTCAAAAATAAGGCTGGACAAGCAGTAATCGAGATCCCAACAGAGTTCTTTCTGGATAATTTTGATGATATTGATGTTGATGACATGTGGTTTCAGGGTTTTTACAAGACGGTGCCACATGCCATACACCCCGTAAAACAATTCAATAATTGCATGAGCTATTTTCTGGTCGTGTACAAAACAATCTAAAGGGAAACAATTTTCGAAAAACCTGAAACCTTTTAGATACAAGCCATTAATATTGCATTGTCACACAATATACATATGCATGCAAAATTTCAGCTCAATCGGAAACCGGAAAGTGGGTCAAATTCAACTTGCAAGATTCCACCCGAACAAAAATACATACATTGCAAGTTAAATAAAAAGTTGTAAAAACTGTGCTTTCTATTTCATCATCATCATCATATCAGCCGAAGGACGTCCACTGCTGTACGTAGGCCTCCGCTAAGGATTTCCACACTTTCTATTTAATTCAATTCTATTCAACTCAATCTTGCGTGAATTTTGCGACATCCTTAACGCGGGATAAAACGTGTTTTAATGTGTTATGAAGTGGGTTTGACTGCTATTGAAGTCGACATACCTACATAACATGTTTGGATAAAAGTGTTTTATTGTGTTTTGTTTTATTGTTTATGCTAAAATTTCATAAGCTTTCTTGAATTTTCAACGCTCCCTATATACAAGTTTGTTTCGTATTTCCTATTACCGTCGCGCTACTCAGTTGCCAACATTCCTATTTCAAACCCCAATAGGGTTGGGGGCGTAAATTTTATTCGTGTTGAACACGGATAGAATACCAATAGATTCGAGATGGATTCAAGTTATCCGATAGGCCGCCGGAATGTTGCAAGTTAGCAAATGTGTCACTTTCACAGATAGCTTATTACTATGTAAGGCGGAGTTTTCCACTATTGACATTGGAGTAAACTAAATTGATATTGGTAAATGTCAATGGTCACTTATTCCATTGGGTGCCCACAGGGATCTATACTTGGGCCGTTGCTTTTTATAATGTACCTGCTTTTACCCGCGTGGACATCGTTTTTATGACTGACTTTTAGGGTGAGTGGTGCGCGAGTCGCAAGCGGCTCGCGAGCGTGGACATGAGTTTTCCTCAGATCCCTCCGGGCTATTCTTATTAGAAGTCTATTTCACTTCTCGCTCCCTCAACCAATTCTATTCAAAAAACACTTCAGTCCGTAGTTCGTTGCGACGCTGACGTGCGCGAGCGCGGAAATGAGTTTTCCCCAGATCCCTCGGGAACCATGTCAGGATATGCTGATTAGTAAATTATGTCATTTCCCCCCCCCCCCCAGCCAAAAAATCACAGCAATCCAATGTTCCGTAGCAATGTTAAAGAAACTAACTAAAAAAGAGTATATTTTCAGCTTCCTGAGGAACTGCATCGGACTATGCTATTTTCACGGGATAAAAAGTAGCCTATGTCCCTCTTAGTGACACAGGCTACCTGCAAGCCAAATTTCATTAAGATTTGTCAAGGCGTTGAAGCGTGAAAAGGTAACAAACAAAAAAACCCATTTTTTTTACATTTATAACATTAGTATATTCGTCATGACTTAAATAAACACCGGAGTTCTTTTAATGGTCATCAACAACCCATTAAAGTCCGCACTGCTGGGGAAAGGGTCTGCCCCCAAACTCGGGACGGTTAGAAAGACCATACTCCTCACACAGTGGCCAAGTCCAAGCTGGTGGAGGTTGTAGGGCTAGTGGCGAACCCGATCACGTAGGTAAACTGACTTGAAGCACGGTCGTTACCTAGATGGGTTTGACTGTTAGTGTGATTTTCAGTTACCGTCGCAAGGCGCTTCAAGCTGTTACTAGACACTCGTAGCAGTCATTGAGCCATGTTAGATGCCTTATAGGTGAGTATCTTGAAAAACTTGTCTTATTGGTAAAGTAAATGCTTTTTTGGCAAAATTTTGGATTGTTAGTCGGTAGAAATTACGCATCATGCCTATGCTACTTCTACGATACAAAAAAACCAGCCAAGTGGGAGTTGAACTCGAGTGGAGATGGTTCCACACAATGCCAAAGTCAAATACAAAATATCACATTTGAAATCCTCACAGTAAAACGCGAGTTATTTTTTTAATTTAATTTTAACTAAAAATTTGAGTGAGTATGGCTGCACCTCACCTGATGGTAAATGCCCATGTAGCCCAGGACGTAACATGCAAGCTCAAATAGTGCCTATTCACTCGCGTCTTGAAAATTCCTAAACTATACGAATGGGGGAATTCCACCCCTTGGCCGTTCGCATGATGAACGAAGAAGCACAACGCTTCGTGCGTAAAGGTGGAACATTGACGACAAAAGGGTGGAACCACCCTCCGCGCCTGGTCGTCCGATGATGAAATGGAGAGGGGGGAATGAGGTTGTGAAGCTCCAGGGCACACTCTCCAAAATGAATCCTGTAGAATACCGATAGACAGGCGACTTTGTGGCAATGCTCGAGGCTTTGGAGCCTGTTTCATACAAGTTCCTCGTCGTAAATGAGTCTCCTAGCGCGTCGATCGATAGAATCCAAGGCATCTAGCTGGTAACGAGCCGATCCGTCCTATAAGTGAGAGCAATAAACCATACAGATAACTAACTTCTACTAGCGCAGTCTAGTGGTATTTTAGTGAACTTCTTTTTTTTTTCAGCTGAGGGTAAGTGCCGATGCAGCCGAGGATATAGCACGCAAGCTTAAAAAAGTGCCTATTTACTCTCGTCTTGAAGATTCCTAAATTATACGAATCGGGGAATAAAGACGCCGAGCAGAGAATTCCACTCTTTGGCCGTTTGCATAATGAACGAAGAAGCAAAACGCTTCGTGCGTAAACGTGGAACATCAACGACAAAGAAGTGGAATCACCCTCCGCACCTGGTCGTCCTATGATGAAATGGAGAGGGGCAATGAGTTCGTGATAGGATAGTTCGTCTAGGATATACTCTCCGAAATGAATTATCTGAAACACCGATAGACTATTTTCTATTATGACTAGAACTATTTTCCGTAAGTGAACTTTAGCCGGCTAATCTTAATTTTATATGTTTACACCCACCTTAAGCCGTGACATAAACACTACTGCGTCTAGACTATAGAGTAGGTCCCTATTAAGAAATAAGATAATTCGAATACCTACGAACACTGAAGGTCATCTGGAAGAAGTAACTCGCTCCCTACGTCACTTCATCATCATCATCATCATATCAGCCACAAATCGTCCACTGCTGAACAAAGGCCTCCCCCAAGGATTTCCACGACTTCCGGTCCTGCGCTGCCCGCATCCATCGGCTTCCCGCGACCTTCACCACTTACCACTACGTCACTTAACTTTTCCTAAAACAAAAGTTTTCGAGATTGTTCTCCCTACAGGCAAGCTATTAAAAAAGGGTAAGATCTCACATTTATGTTAATTTCTTGTTTTGCTAGCAATCAAAATAAAACAGTTTTTTAAATTTATTTTTGTGTGTCGGTGGCGTAATGGCAAGGGCCTTTACCTCCTGTCCGGGAGGTCGTGGTTCAAATCCTGCCACGTACCAATGTGTTTTTTACAATTTCTATTATATGATATGTACGTTTATGTGACGCTCTTACTGTGAAGGAAAACATCGTGAGGAAACCTGCACACACCTGCGAAGAAACTCGAAGGTTGTATGTGAAGTCGACCAAACCGCACTGGGCTCGCGTGGTCGACTGGGGCCCGATCACCCTAATTCAGGGTAGGCTCGAGCCCCTCGGTGGCGACATATATGACCTTGTATGATGATTATTCTATTAAAAATAGAAAAAAGCAATTAAGAACAGAGCATTAAAATAATAATTATGTGGTTCGCCCCAAATTGTGAACTCGCGATCGAATCGGAACGGCCAATGTAACAATGAGTTTTTTCGAAACTCATGTACATATACTCACTTTGATTGCTTTAACAGTGAAGGAAAACATGATGAGGAAACCTGCACATCTGATTCCAGATATGTATAAAGGTCGCGTTGCGCACGTCCGTAGGTGTAAATCTAAATGCCCTACGCGTGACCGTGGGTGACGCTTAGTGCAACACCAGGCAACCGCCGTCGTCTATTCCTTGAATAGCACGGTTAACTATACCACACGATAAGAGAAGAGAAGAATTTAAAAAATAGATAGATAATTCATTTATTCATTGACAGTTCACAAGGAGTAATGTAAAAAGTTAGGTTAATACACTTATTTTAACTACACAAAGAACAAGATTAAAAATAAAAGACGTAATAAAACTAAATTAAAACACAAACAGGACGAACGAAGTACTGCCAATGAAACGGCACTGAGTCATCATAAATGTTGTGGATTGTGTTACCACAGCTCCACAACGCAGATATTCAGTCAGTACCAGTGGTTACGTCGTGCGCACCTCGAATGATCATTTCATCACACCTTGAATCCATAAGATAAATACACTCACTAACGCTTGCGCTATGTAGGATCCGTCCATCGCCATTCGATGGTGTTTAAATATTCACAACCTCCTATATCTCGGTAACCCCTTGACCGATTTGTTTGGTCTTTTTTTTGTGTCATTGATTCGCCTACCAAATTTCACGACGACATTCCGATTTAAAAGCGTCGGTGGCTCAACCGGTAACGACTCGGTCCATCTAACCAGAGGTACCGGGTTCAAATCTAGATGGCCAATGTACCAATGAGTTTTCAAAAAAAACTTACGTACATACTTATCGATTGCTTTAACGGTGAAGGAAAACATCGTGAGGAAACCTGCACAAGCCTGCGAAGAAACTCGAAGGTTGTGTGTGAAGTCGACCAACCCGCACTGGGCCCGCGTGGTCGACTAAGGCCTAATCGCCCTGATTCAGGGTAGGCTCGAGCCCCTCGGTGGGGACGTATATGAGCTGTAATGATGATTCCGATTAAAAGATACTCAAGTTGTCGTCGAACAAACATTTATACATAAATCATCATCATCACCATATCAGCCGAAGGACGTCCACTGCTGGACATAGGCCTCCCCCAAGGATTTCCACGACGACCGATTCTGCGCTGCCCGCTTCCAGCGGTTTCCCGCGAACTTTACCAGGTCATCGGTCCACCGAGTGGGAAGCCTGCCTACACTACGTTTTCCGATGCGTGGTCGCCACTCGAGAACTTTACTGCCCCAACGGCTATCTGTTCTACGAGCAATGTGCCCCGCCCACTGCCACTTAAGTTAGCAATTCTGAGAAGTATGTCGGTTACTTTGGTTCTCCTATGGATCTCCTCGTTTCTGATTCGATCACGCAGAGAAACTCCGAGCATAGCACGCTCCATTGTCCTTTGGGTGACCTTGAGCCTTTTTATGAGGCATAAATACATAAATACAAACGCTGTATTTTCCCAGTATACCTGAGAACTCGCTTCACTCGTTCAATTTAAATTTGGAAAACTCCTGACATTTATCTTTCCTGCTCCATCATCAGACAAACGCTGATCACCATGTATCTATAACTGACTCATTGAGACCATTCCAATGAGCCCAAACAAAATATATCTGCTGTAAGTTGGTCAGGACTTCGGTATGCTGCAGATTTCAGGTATGCTGCAGCATCATGTCAAAGTTACCATGTTCTAACAATGTTATTGAAGTAACAGCAAATTTCTAATCAATCCAACCTGTGAAAGTTGCTCAGATCTTTTCATTAACTAGAAAAGATATGATAATCCTCAAATGATTTAACAGATATTCTTTACAATACAATACAATTCAATATTCTTTATTGCATCACAACATAAAAAAAAGAAATTGACAATATAGAAGAAATAACATATAATATATTTTAATAATATAAAGCCTTTTTAATGGTTCTTAAACCATTTCTTATACCCTGCTGAGCTTTCACACAGAATGCAGTTTTTGCGTCAAAATCGGTTCATACATTTGGGAGCTAAGATACCACAGACAGATACACACATTAAACTTTTAACACCCGTTTATGCGTCGAGGGTAAGAATGAGAACAAAACCATAAAGAAAGAGCATTAAAATAAAAACCAAGGTATTGCTACTACCGAATCTGAACCATTATAAAATCAAGTATCATTTTTCAACTTTTTACAGGCTAACTTTTTAGCTGGGATTGCGAATATTGGCCAGGTTCGGAATCCGGTTGGCTGGCGACCAAAGTCGGGTTAAATCCTGCAAGATAACGAGCTGAGCTGAACAAGCTTTGTTGGACACAGTTTGGTGGCTAGAAACTTTATGTGTTTCGCATATATCTCGAACTCTTAATATTTTTCTTATCCTGTTGTGAATAAATTTGCATCAATAAACATTTATTCTATTCTATTCTATCAATAGGGGATCGGATTGCTAGTCATTTGAGTTACTTTTTATGATCTGCCAAAAACGAACTTTTGTTCTAAAAATGTTTGAAATACCCACAAGTGACGTCATAGATTTTAAGCGTCATTGACGAACTTATTTTGTGAGTTTGATCAATTAAAAATTGAAGACGTGACAGAAAAACAAAACAAGTAAGGTTTTTTGAAACTTGAAGAGGAGAGAAATTTAGGAATCATATTTCAGATTTTATTTTTGATGCAGTCCGATCCCCTATTGAGATGATGAATGCATGAATAAGTGCTCTGGGTCTTGATGATGATTGACATGATCAACAAGAGGGGATCCGTAATGTGAGATTCATCATATCAGCCGAAAAACGACCACAGCTGGACAAAGCCCTCCCCCAAGGATTTCCACGACGACCGGTCCTGCGCTGCCTGCATCCAGCGGCTTTCAGCGATCTTCACCAGGTCGCCAGTCCACCGCATGGTAGGCCTGCCTACGCTACGTTTTGCGGTGCATGGTTGCCACTCGAGAACTTTATTTTGCCAACGGCCATCTGTCCTACGAGCTCTGTGAGATTGCTTAACTGCAATCGTTCATTATCATCTTTGCTTTGTGCGTCAAAAAACTGTCTTTATGCTACTCAGACTTCGGGGGAATGGCGATGGTACCCTTAAGTGATTGATTGCAGACCGGATGGATGGTTCTATCCAGAAATTCTGGTTGGATCGTCTTATATGGTCATTTAAATAAACTGATTATGTTATTTATTTATTTTACTAACCTAGTTATAAGTCTGCTACTAACCTACCTTTAGATTTTTAACCAGATAGTAAAAAGTTATTAATTTATTTTTACCCTACTTTTTCGAGTGTATGTATGTATAATGTATATTTATTTAGCACGCTCTGTAGCCTTAACCTCTTGATGGATTTTGAAATTCGAGGTATTGTTAGATGTCTTAATCCCACCCAACGAGTGACATTGGATACATTTTTACCCGACTGGACAAAAAGGGGAGCTAAGTTTTAATGCATTCGGGTTTTTTATTTTTTTTATTAACTGGTTTAGTTATAATTTAAGTATTTATTTATTATTACCAATCATATAGCGTCGGCTTTAAACGTATTTTGTCTTCATTTTGGTCCCATTTCTTTCTTAGTTCCCGCATCACTCCACACCTTTTCCTATCTATCCTAAGTTCCTAACCCTATCTTACTAAAGCAATCGATAAAGATGTAGGGAGAAAATGTGTCGTTGGGGTTTCTGTGACGGAGAAGAGTGCCCATGTGGAGTCACCCCACAAACTATGACGCACTTATTGGCTTGCCCCGAGTGCCCGGACACCTGCACAATGGTAGACCTCTGGGGGGCCACTGATAATGGCATACGCGTGGCTTCCTATTGGGCCAATAAGATATAAAATAACAGGTGTCAATATTCAAACCATCGATTCGAAAAGAAGAAGAAGAAGATCGATAAAGAAGCTATAAAGCTACACAATACAAAAAACTAACAGATTTTCGAGTCCAGCCATTTTGCATTTTAAGCATTTTCATAAACATTATCATCTTAAGAGACGCTGTAGTTGGTGAAGTTACCGCTATCATGTCCTAATATTTGCCAACAAGAGTACTCTCCTACTGGTGAAGTAACCGCTATCATGTCCTAATATTTTCCAACAATATTACCCTCCTATTGGTGAAGTTACCGCTATAATGTTCTAAAATTTGCCAACAAGAGTATGCTCTTACTGGTGAAGTTACCGCTATCAAGTCCTAATATTTTCCAACAATATTACCCTCCTATTGGTGAAGTTACCGCTATAATGTTCTAAAATTTGCCAACAAGAGTATGCTCTTACTGGTGAAGTTACCGCTATCAAGTCCTAATATTTTCCAACAAGAGTACGCTCCTATTGGTGAAGTTACCGCTCCGCCTCCGCCAAGGATTTCCACAGCGACCGTTTCTGCGCTGCCCGCATCCATTTGCAATTAGATAATTAACCTATGATGTATGTATTAATATTTTTTCAAATACAAAGGAAAGGTTTTCCTTCAATCCGATTGTTGTACTTGTCCATGTTTGTAGGGTTTCTCTAAATGTCTTATGGTCAAAGAGTAAAAAATATTACTTTAAAAAGTACTATGGTACCCACGGATCAGATAAATAAGGTTGGATTGGAAATGTGTGCTGGGCAGGCGCGCCACAAGTATGATTAGACAATCATACTTAACCGAAGCACGCGTTCATAATTTTTATTTGCGTGTGGTTGTGTGTAACGTACAGACTCTCGAAATGGTGTGAGACACAATTGCAGCCCTGTGTTCTAAGTTTGTTTTGTTTTTTAGTGCGCGCAATTCGTGTATGTGTTATTATTGCTTGTGTAGTGGAGTTTATGGGTGGAGGACAGGCGTAGACGCTGGTTTTCAAACAAAAGTGTGACTATCGCCAATCCAACCTTATTTATCTTATCCGTGATGGTACCGATAAACGGCTGGGTCAACGGTCTCGCGGTTTAGACTGTGTGGCAATTAGGCCAGTCATAGCTTACATTTGGAATAGCAATAATTGTGGTAAACTTACTTTTTTGATATGTTGCTTGGGTCCCCTTAGATAGTGTTTTTCCATATTTTTAGCAGTTTTAACCATGAGCGCGCTGAGTTATTGCTGAAAAACCGCCATTTTTTTTTCTTTTTTTAGTTTTGTGACAAAAAAAACACATAGGAACGCTCTGTCGAGAAAAGTTCTATTACTTTTTTGAAGTAGATAAAATTCCAGACAATTTGAGCCCTCATCCAATTTTCTAAATGTAATAGTTCCCAAGATACAGGGTTACTAATTTTCGTTATTTTTCTCAAAAACATTAAAAAAATGGATCTCCGCCAATTATTGACCAAAATTACTGGTATAATGAGGTATCTAACAGGAAAATCAAAAGAAATTGAAGTCGTAGCAATTTTAATTACCTTTACTTTTTTGAAGTAGATAAAATTCCAGACAGTTTGAACCCAAATCCAATTTTCTAGATGTAATATAGTATCAAAAACATGTAAAAATCAAGAATTGGGCGTTCGGTTTCAACGTAACAGCCGCCCTGTAGCCCGCATTGATTCAAACTGAAAATGAATAGACTTACGTATAGCGGCAACAGAAATACATCATCTGTGAAAATTTCAGCTATCTAGCTATCACGGTTCATGAAATACAGCCTGGTGACAGACGGTTAGACAGACAGACGGACTCACAGCGGAGTCTTAGTAATATGGTCCCGTTATTACCCTTTGGGTATGGAACCCTAATAAAAAGCAAAACTTGGTGTTGGTTTATCTAGAAAAGTACAACAATAGTTACTTGTTATTCAAGGCTGCGAAGTTGTTATTCGGCGCGAGCTACCTCGATTGAAAGCTGAGCAAGTGAAAGATTCTAGGTTCAAAGATATAAGCCTAAGCGTTGCGAGGGTTCCAAAGACACGTACTTAACGCAAAATAACTTTGGTGCCGAACAAACCACTCAATTTTTCATCTCACTACAGCGAGGAATTCAATTCAATTCAATATATTTATTCAAAATAGGTGCAAATTACACTCTTTCTGATAGTCATAAAATAATAATAACAATGTCATTTGTGAAGAAACAAAAATAATCAATAATTAGTTAATAACGTCAAAATTAAATCCTTGATATAAACCAGACTATGTCATTAGAAAATGAAAACAATATGACACGAAAAGTTATACATAAAAAAAAATCATTGAATGCATTTAAAAAGAGTAGGCCAGTTTACACGGACAGCACCCGGTCACGTGTATAACGCGAGAGTCAGCCATCGCTCCCATCAACCATATTAGAGGAAAAGGAACGACCCGGCTCCCGATGCGCCACCATCAACAACTCCCTCCAACCATATAAGAGATAAAGGAACGACCCTGCTCCCGATGCGCCACCATCCGCAAGAACATTACGAACTAAGGCCTGATGGCCCTAATTCAGGGTACTTTAGGAACGGTGCGTTCCTACTCGAAGAGAGCAACAATTTTTAAGTGCAAGAAAAACAGCTTAAATAATATAGTAATAGTCTAAAACGACTATTACTCGAAACCGATGAATTCCGAGCTGTAGTTATAATGACTAAAAAAAGAAAGAAAATCAAAGCAAATTTACTTGAGTGACCAAAAGTATAGGTAGCGTAGGCAGGGCTCCCAGTCTTTGAATCGTCATCCCGTTGGGGACGTAAAGTGCTCGAGCGGTGACCGCACACCGACGTAGTGTAGGAAGAGCTACCACTCTTTATATGGACGACCTGGTGAAGGGCGCTGAAAGGCGCTGGATATGGGCAGCGCAGGACCGGTCGATGTGGAAATCATTGGTGGAATCCTTTGTCCAGCAGTGGACGTCCTTCGGCTAATAAAACAAATGCTGGCTTTATAATTACTTTCGTCAGGTTCATAAACTAAATTAAAGTCCTCTCCTAGTCCGTCTGACCTAGTTATTTAAAATATTTTCCTACTCTGTTCAGTGTTATTTAATTAAACAAAAGGAGTAGTTTAAACACACTTAACCACTATAATTATTGTTTTATATTAGAACATCATAACTGCTCATGTTTTTCTTTTGTTAAGAAAGTTGAACCAGTGGGTTGAGGTTTAATTAAAGTTATGACACAGTATATCATCACATCAGCTCACATATACGCTCCCACCGAGGGGCTCGATCCTACCTTGAATTAGGTCGTTCGGGCCTTAGTCGACCACGCGGGCTCAGTGCAGGTTGGTCGACTTCACACACAACCTTCGAATTTCTTAGCAGGCGTGTCCAGGTTTCCTCACGATGTTTTCCTTCACCGTAAGAGAGTCGGATAAACGTACATATGAAATCTAAATTCGAAAACACATTGGTACGTGACAGGATTCGAACAAAGTATGTAAAGGATGTAAAAACCCGTTAACTGGGGATTCTACTCATCGTACTCAACAGCTTTCCCCAAGGAACCCATAGTCAATTCTCCAAAAAAAATTGGTACTTTCCATACTAAAATACACAAAATTTGTCGATCACCTGATCGATCTGTAATTTTGTATGAAGAGCTAAACTTTTTTTTGAGATTTCAGCAAAGTCGTAGAACAAAAGTTGTTCAGTATGATGAGTAGAAGCCCCATTTAATGGGACCTACACCAATTTTGTTACACCTTTAGTTATGTCAACGATAGAATACATCTTATCACATGAAAGTGCTTTAATTTCGGTCACTTGCGGATCAGATGAAAGCCACCATAGCAGGTTTCAAAATTATCAAGATATTTTTTTTTGATAATTATCATATATTAATTAATTATATAATATATTAATTATCCTATAATTAGCAGTTTTTGTGACTCTTATTTTCTGAGTTCAAGGTTTGACGCGTTAACAATAGCAGTTTAAACATAGCAGGACATAGCACAAAGCTATGTTTAACTATGTTAGGCTATGTTTGGCTAGCGTTTTGTCAAAGATAAATAATATAACTGTTTTTGTAAATAATTTTATAGTTATAAAGATAATTATTGACGCTATAATGATCGATAAATATCAATGATAATTATCACTACGAACTCTGCACCATAGAACTGATTTTTTCAAGGATGCCACCTATTTAGATTTTATTAATGACTAGCTGTCCCGGCGAACTACGTACCGCCTTACATTACATTACACTGCCTTAGCCTACCCTAACCTACACTACACTACACTACCCTACCCTACACTACACTACCCTACACTACCCTACACTACACTACCCTACCCTACACTACCCTACCCTACCCTACACTACCCTACATAAGAACCTTCTCCTGACAATAACGAACTCGACAAAAAAAGAATTAGCGAAATCGGTCCAGCCGTTTAGGAGGAGTTCAATGACTAACACACGGATAGAAGATTTATATATATAAAGATTTATTTAAATAAGACATTGTCTGAATACAAAACTTCAATCAAATCGATCGAGCTATTTCTAAGACACCAATTTTATGCATACAACAATCATTATTCGATAATTATTAGTTTTTGTCACACTTATTTTCTTACTTCAAGGATTGAGGCGTAAACAATAGCAGAATAAACATAGCAGTACATAGCACATGGCTAGCGTTTTGTCAAAGATAAATTATATTGCTGTTTTGTTGTTGTAATTAATTTTATAATTATCAAGATAATTATCAACGCTATAATTATCAATAGGTATCAAGGATAATTATCAATTCGAACCCTGCACCACAGAACGGATTTTTTCAAGGGTGCAACCTAAATTGATAAATAAAAAAATATCTAAATACAAAATCTCATTCAAATTGTTCAAGCCGTTTCCAAGAAATCAATTTCATGCATACAATTGCTAACTTAAAGTATTGGACATTAACGCTGTTTCTTTTGTTTTGATGTTTTTTTTATACACAATTGGCTAGCCCTTGGCATTATCTCACCGGATGGTAAGTGACGATGATGCGAAGATGGAAGCGGGCTTACCAAGATTCCCCAACGCAATGTAGAACTGGCTATCTTATCTTCATGCCGGAACACATCAATGTTTTTTAACACACTGATGTTTGGCGGCCAGACTTAGATATGATGGTGGTTGCTAGCCAGGCGGGCTTAGAAAATGGCCGGTGCAACCTAAATTGATAAACTTGATAAATAAAATATTATCTAAATACAAAATCTCATTCAAATTGTTCGAGCCGTTTCCAATAAATCAATTTCATGCATACAATTGCTAACTTAAAGTATTGGACATTAACGCTGTTAACATTGATGTTTTTTTTATACACAATTGGTAAGCCCTTGGCATTATCTCACCTGATGGTAAGTGACGATGATGCGAAGATGGAAGCGGGCTTACCAAGATTCCCTAACGCAATGTAGAACTGGCTATCTTACCTTCATGCCGGAACACATCAATGTTTTTAACACACTGATGTTTGGCGGCCAGACTTAGATATGATGGTGGTTGCTAGCCAGGCGGGCTTAGAAAATGCCCTACCACCAACCAAATCGTCTTACAAGTTGACCCCACCGGTAATAGAACCCGAATCCGTGTGAAACTAATGAACTAACCATTACGCCACGGAGGCGGTTAAAAATGTTTGGCGGCAAAACTTGGACAAGACGGTGATTGGTGGTAGCTAGCTAGGCAGGCTTAGAATATCCCCTACCACCAACCAAACCAAGTCGTACAAAGTGAGACCCCGCCGGGAATCGAACCGGCGACCTCCTGATGTGAAGCGAGTAGACTAACCATTATACCTACGACACGGAGACGGTTTGTTGAGTCGTTTTTTTTTAGAAAACGAACTCATTTATAAATTTAGGTAAACCAATTATATGTATAGAAATTATTATATCTAAGTCTGGCCACCAAACATCAGTATGTTAAAAACATTGATGTGTTCCGGCATAAAGATAAGATAGCCAGTTCTACATTGCGTTGGGGAATCTTGGTAAGCCCGCTTCCATCTTCGCATCATCGTCACTTACCATGCATGTTATTCTATATAATATAAGCACATTTTAAAAGACAATTTGTACTTTAATCATAGGTAATTAGGTAACTTGTATCTTAACCCGGCGAGCATGTGGCAGGGTATGTCATACACGGGCTACAAAAATAAAAACAACAAAATAAAAACAATAAAATCTGAAAATTAAAATGAATATTAATAAAAAAATAATCGTTTTCAGGTTTTTGAAATAGGTCATCCTTCATCGACTTTTAGTTTCTGATTCGATCGCGTAGGGAAACTTTCGAGCATTCTGTACTAATTAACCAAACACGTCTGCAATAGTCTGCAAAATTTATCAGAGACCAGTAGAGCTGAACCATAAATCTAGCTGGACACAGGTGTGGAACGCCCCTCTGTAACAAGGGCTTTGAGGGTTCCCTAACAACGCAGGCCACTATACAAAGCTTGGCTAAAAAGCTTTGGGTTTTGAAATGCACTTAAAATTAGCTTTGACCGGGCGTGATAAGTGAGTTCAGCTGGGATTTGGATAACACTGGATATTTGCGATTAATGAATCCAATATATATAACATTATAAATGAGAAAGGTTGAATGTAATATGGATGTTTGTTACTCTTTCACGCTTCAACCACTGGACGGATCGGGATAAAACTTGGCATACATATAGGTTAGGTCCTGGAATAGGACATAGGCTACTTTTTATCCAGATTTCTTAAGTGGTTCCCGTAGGATAGCTGTAAACTCTCTCTTTTTTAGAAATTTACCCCGGGATAACGTCTTATTCCCATGGTAAAATCAAAAACAACGCGGGCGTAGCCGCGGGCGGACGGCTTGTCTTTACTTATTTTACAAAAGTGAAAATGTGTTTGTTTGTTTGTTACCTTTTCACGCTTCAATACCTCAACCAATCTTGATGAAATTTGGCAATCAGGTGACGTGTGTCACTAGCAAGGACATACTCTACTTTTTATCCTATGAAAATAGCATAGTCCGAAGCAGTTCCTGGGGGAACTGCAAAAAATACTCTTTTTTGGTTAATTTCTTTAACATCGCAACGGAACAATGGGTTGTGGTGATTTTTGCACATTATATAGTTGAAGAGGTGGGAAATGACATAATTAACTAATTAGCACCTCCTGACATAGTTCCTGAGGGATCTGGTAAAGACTCGTTCCAAGCAACGGATCGAAGTTGATTTTTGTATAGAATTGGTGATGGGGTGTTAAGTGACATAGACTGCTAATCAGAATAACCCGATATATTTCCTAAGGAATCTGGATATCATGTCCACGCCCACAAACCACACACGAACACCTAGCACTCCAAAATCCATCAAGCAAAGAAAGAAATAAATATACATTATAAGTTGTCGACTAAGGCCTTATCGTCCTAATTCAAGTAAAAAAAAAACCTAACCACTCCGGGAGTACCGACAGAAGTGAAAACTTTTTACATTTTTATAAGTTTTGACCCTCCAGGTGTTCCTGGTAAGTGTCGGTATCGATCACGGTGTCGCGAGTTTAACGGTCTTTTCCCATTTCAATTGTAGTTTTATAAGTTTTGACCCTCCGAGTGGTCCTGGTAAGGTGTCGAATATCGGTCACGGTGTGGCAAGTTCAATTGTTTTTTCCTATCTCAAAAAATGCCCAGCGCGCCTAAAGAAGTTATCACTTCAAAAAAGGCTCGAGCCCCGCGATGATTGGAACGTAGGTATATGAGCTGATATGATGATGACATACAAACATACACTAGAAAAACGTAACCCTCCTTTTGGCACAGTAGGGTAAGAATAAAATTTTCAAGATGGCAGCTGGCTTTTCCATCACTTGAAACATTCCCGCTTTACATAAACAATTTGAGAGTAATGTTACCCGCGATCGGAAGAGAATTACTCTCTTAAAGATTTCCTTGGAATTAATTTGAAACTCTTGATTATAGCGTCCTTCCTCCTATAAATCTATTTGTGTTCCGGAAATTAAGCGTAAATGGTTCAAATTTGATTAACGTTTCCAATACAAAGGAAGCAGTCCAAAAATAGGGATGAGACGACAGCATCAGAAATAAATTATGAAGTCTTGATCACTAAATTGCCCTCCTACTTAAACGTCGGAAAACCTTACTTGTTTTGTTTTCCGTCAAGTCTTCGATTTTTAATTCATCAAAATTACAAAATGAGTGTATATATGACGCTGCTAAACTATGACGTCACGCCTAGGTATTTCTAACATTTTTAGACCAAAATGTCGTTTCTGACAGATGATAAAAAGTAACTCAGATGACTAGCATTCGTCATCACTATAACTTGCTTATTAATGGTTTCTGTTTTCAACCGACTTCAAAAAAGGAGGAGGTTTTCAATTCGACTGTATGTTTTTTTTATGTGTGTTACCTCAGAACTTTTGACTGGGTGAACCGATTTTTGTTATTATTTTTTTATTTGAAAGCTAGTGCTTCCCGTGTGGTCTCATATAAATTTAATCAAAATCGGTGTAGTCCTTTATTAGAAAATTAACAAAAACCCAAAATAATGATGCAAAAATGTACTAAGTTGTTGCAATGGAAGTCAGTTTTTTAACGTGTTTAGCGTTTTCTAATAATTATAATTAATTTTATCTTACGTCACATAGTAATTCAGGCAGATTTTAGTTCAAATTTAAACGGCAAATGCAAAAATAATTCTTTGAATTTTATATAGTTTTCTTTTTTTCGTAGTAACAAGTCCAGCCGAATCTAGTAGAAAAACTGGTTTCTTAAAAAGCATAAGGATCAAAGTCAGCCTAAAACCAAAGAAAAGAACATCAAGAGTTAATACCAAGATTTTGTTTGTGAAAATTATGATGTTCAATTAGCTGCATATGATTCTTATATAATTATCTTTTTTTTACATTAAGCTTACCTATTATGATTACCCCACTGATCGTTAAAACAAGTCAGAAAAAATAATCAAAAAATAATATGAGCGTAAATTGGGTCAACAGGTAACACAGCTCCATAAAAAAAATTGTTGCCCTGGATATTTTAGCAAATTTTGATGTTTTCAAGTGCCCAGATTACGAATTTATTCATGAAAGTATTGAATGTGCTCTTGTTTTTATGATTATTTCATTCTTATATTTAGATCAATTATCAGCTTATTAGTAAAAATTTATAATATGATGATAAAATTTATATTCCCAGGCATAATTAGAGTTCTGCGCAAAAAATCGAGAGCATATCTCACATAATTTGAAACAAAAAAAAAACCGACTTCAAACGAACTAGTCGCCACTACGACTCTTTGAAGGTTCTTCTCGATTCCTCTGGAATGCCATCATCAGATCTTGGTTTCCTTATCTTGGGATATCACCTTTCCAACAAAAAACATAATCATCATAATCGGTTCATAAACGACGAAATTTTCCGCGAACACAAATAAAAAAGACATACATACGGTCGAATTGAGAAACCTCCTCCTTTTTTAAGTCGGTTAAAAACGTCCTCCTTTTTTCAAGTCGATTAAAAATCATTGATAGTTTCATGAAATGTGAGCATAAATATATCCAAAATCGATCTTCATTGTAGACCAGTGAATATATTTAATTTCATTTTAAAACCTCTTATATTAATTTTTCAACGTAATTTATATCTAACATGCCCGAAAAATCGATAATTAACTCTCATTTAAGTGAAATATTATTTAGCGTTAACGGCACCACCATTGCCTATCATTAATTCAAATTTCATCATTAGCTCCATTCATTACCGCTTTCTACTGCTTCCAAGCATTAATCATTTTAATTAAGAAAATCATTTACTTTACAAAGACTTACCTGATAATAATCCTTTTCTGAATTGTTAATTTACACAGCGTCTCTTTGAACTAACTTCCTTTTATATTATTGGACACTTGAATTATTTTCCATAGGTAATAGTATTAGTCACTGTTTTATTCACTTTAAATTTAAACACTTCACTCTTAAACTTTTACAAGTTTATTTGGATTCACTTAACAACTGTCCACAACTTCATCCCTTTATTTATTTTGTCTGGACTCGAAATTGAGGGCAAATAAGTGTTTTCCTTTGACAAGTTCACATGTCACATCACTCTTCGTCGCGTCGTAAATCAACAGCACGGGAAACCATACGTCCAACCGCCACGAGGTCTGAACCGGCACTGACAAATGTAGAGAACATCGCCAGGGTTGATGGTCTATTTGTGTGCGTGGCAAACCCCTATACGTGAACGTCGAACGACTTGTACCTACGACGTGTAAACTTGCTGTTGTGTGCGTGATTTCAGTTAGTGTCCGTGATTTCAGCACAGAAGACGGAACAGTATTTCAGACGATTCTGCGCTGTGCGTATAGAGTGAGTTTCTATGTATGCGTGAGAGCCTAGTGGTTCATTTGTAGTGGTGTATTGTGGGATCCGGAAAAACGGACTATTTGAATTTTTTGCGCGCATGCCCACGGCTACGGCTTCGAAATTAAATTGTGTTTCGCGCTTTTTAAATACTGATATGACAGCGAAATTAATCCTACAATTGTGTAAAATAAAGGTGAGTGATTTTTGTGGCTTTGGGATTTCATCGGCTCCAGTTTTATCCCTTTGTAAACCTCGCATGTATTTTGATTTAGGTACATATATCCTGGCAAATTTTCGACATAAACATTAGAATACTGCTTCAAATAAAAGAATATAGTTAAAAACTTATTTACTATTTCTTGCAAATGGATGAGCCGATTCTAATTAAGCTTTATACACATAAGCAAGTCACGAAATTCTAGTTTGTGGATAGTTTACATTAAAAAAAATAGAGTTGTCTGTCACTAAATAATAAATATATTTTCGTAATAATCTTAAAATTCACCAATATGTTTGAAACTAAAGTACTTTCAAAATATAATCTATACACTAACTACAATATCGTGATTTTCTTTATTGTATAAAGTTTCATTAGAATCGACTTATCCATTTTCAAGAAGGAGTAATTTTAAGTTTGTATGGGAAACGATTTTGTTAATACGATCTTAACAACCCATAAACGTCACTGTTAGGTGGCGCATCGGCAAGGGCCGCTACCTCCTATCCGGGAGGTTGTGGTTCGAGTCCTGCCACGTACCAATGTGTTTTCGAATTTGGATCTCATATGTACGTTTATCCGACGCTCTTACGGAGAAGGAAAACATCGTGATGTAACCTTCACACGCCTGAGAAGAAACTCGAAGGTTGTGTGTAAAGTCGACCAACCCACACTGGGCCCACGTGGTCGACTAAGGCCCGATGGCCCTTATTCAGGGTAGGCTCGAGCCCCTTGGTGGGAACGTATATACGAGCTGATGTGATGATGATGATGGGTGGGGCATGAGTTTCTTCCAAAACTCGGAAAGGTTAGGCTATATCCACACACGGGGTCAGGTCCGGGTTGGTGGAACTTGTAGGGCTAGTGGCGAAGCCCACTGTCAGAAGTTTTTCAAGCCATCTATACGGCATCTGACACGGCTTAACGACTGCCATCTAGTGATAGCAACAGACACCAACGGTTTAACGTGCCTTGCAAAGCACAGAAACGGTCAAGAAGAACGCCACTAACTGTCAAACCCTTCCCGATTTAAACAGTGTATCAGGTCAGTTAACCTGCGTGATCGACCCAACCACGCCAGTCACACTGAACTATTGAAACCCGCTTCAAGCTTATGAGAATGTTAGGTTAATTATTTCTAATCTGAGATGTACTAGTTTTTAGCGAAAAAAAAATATTCGAGCGAGACCTACAGTACTCGCATAATTATGATGTGTAACATGTGACAAAATACTTTAGGTTAGTTAGATTTGATGACGATATTGTACCTGGGTGGCGGATCTGACAGTAACGAAAAAAACCGACCAAGTGCGAGTCGGGCTCTCGTAAAGTAGAATTACGCACTTTCGCGACTTCCTGTTACACATTTCCGTCCCATGTTACACATTTCCGTCCCATTTCACGAAATCACTCCCACAAATTGCAGGAAAGCGAGAGCAAAGATGTTACACATCAATAATGAGGAAACATTTTCTTGTAACTGTAACGAAAAACAGGCCAAGTTCGAGTTGGACTCGAGCACCGACTGAGTGTTTCGTATACGAATAAAATATATTTGTGTTATGTATTTATCAAATTAAAATACATCAAAGACACGACCGGCACCAACGGCTCGTGCCTTGCAAAGCACAGAAACGGTCAAGATAAATGCCACTAACTTGCAAACCCTTCCCGGTATTAACCGTGCTTCAGTGCAGTTGACCTGTTGAATAAAAATGAGTGCGATTTAGTACCCATAAACCCTCATCAACACTTTATGGTCTACTAGTGGATGCCCACAGCTTCGCCCGCGCAGATTTTTGCGGTTCCCGTGGGAATTTTCCAAAATCCTTTCTTAGCGGATGCGTACGTCATAACATCTACCTGCCAAATTTCAGCCCGATCCGTCCAGTGCTTTGAGCTGTGCGTTGATAGATCACTATGTCAGTCAGTCAGTCACCTTTGAGTTATATATATTTAGATTACATAAAAATATAACTTTCCTTTTGTCGCAGTCATGTAAAATGATGTTATATATATGTTCTTTAATTACACTCAAATATTTACATGAAGAAACGCTAAACACGTTAAAAACCGACTTCCATCGCAACAACTTAGTACAATCTTGCATTATTATTATATTTTTTTTGACGTAACAACGTCTAATAAATCGATTGACGCCGGCTACACGCACGAAAAAGGATGACTAATTATCCCGTTACGCTCATTGTCCCGTTACGATATGACGTTGTCACGGTAAACTATCGTCCGTAAACCGACTTTAAAAACAACCAATTTTTTTAATTTTCTAATAAAATACTACACTGATTTTGATGAAATTTATATGGGACCACAAGGGAAGCACTAGCTTTCAAATAAAAATAATCATCAAAATCGGTTTATCCAGTCAAAAGTTTTGAAGTAGCACACATAAAAAACATACAGTTGAATTGAGAACTTTCTCCTTTTTGGAAGTCGGTTGAAAATATATTTGTGTTATGTATTTATCAAATTAAAATATATTTATTTAAAATATAAAAGATATTTTTTTCTTTAATTCAATTGGGGATCATCCTGAGTGCGAGTACATACACACTCACACTTGGTCGTTTTTATATGGATACTAGCTGACTCCGCAAACGTATTATTGCCATAATAAAATAAACTTTTTCTACTTACATTTGGTAATATGCTTAATACATAATCTCAAATCATATCACAGAAGTATTCATACCTACAAGTCGTTTTACAATGATCATTTCAAAACGAGACAACTGTACTACAATAAAACTTTTTAAATATTTTTATGGCTTTGGCTTTCAAAACGAGACAACTGTACTACACTAAAACTTTTTAAATATTTTTATAGCTTTGGCTTCAAAAATTCAATTTCAATGTATTTTTTACAAGATGTCAAAGCCATTACTACAATAAAACTTTTTAAATATTTTATGGCTTTGGCTTTCAAAACGAGACAACTGTACTACAATAAAACTTTTTTAATATTTTTATAGCTTTGGCTTCAAAAATTCAATTTCAATGTATTTTTTGCAAGATGTCAAGGCCATTACTACAATAAAACTTTTTAAATATTTTATGGCTTTGGCTTTCAAAACGAGACAACTGTACTACAATAAAACTTTTTTAATATTTTTATAGCTTTGGCTTCAAAAATTCAATTTCAATGTATTTTGTGCAAGATGTCAAGGCCATTTAAAAAAACGTTCGTACCTGCGCCATGGCTAAACATCAAGTGTGATAGGATACAGCCTATTGAGAATTTTTGACGGTTTAAAATTTTCTTCCATTTATTTCATGGTCGTAGAAAAAGTATTGTATGCCACTACACGCAATTAGCCATTGTAACACTCGTGCTGTCTATTGTGCCACTCAGATTCATTTCGTGGCACAAACTAGCACTCATGTTACAATGGCTCTCATTACTTGGCAGTCGCATAGATAACCATTACGACTTATTCCCATACCTACCAAATACAAATAAAAAATTTCATAGAATTTGGTCTAGCCGTTTTCGAGGAGTAAGAACACAAACACTGTGACACGATATTTTTTAAATAGATAGAAGAAGAAGAAATAATAAGGATAATTACATTTATTAATGAATAAGTTGTTGTTAAATACAATAGAGTTTGCACAGTAATCAGTTTGAAGCTTGTTTTTACTACTGTTTTTAATTTAACACAGTGTAAGATATTAAGTAGTTAGGTTATTTAATAGTCTGTCAAACGAATTTTAAGTGATACATGATCATAAACAAGCGTGGTCGACTAAGGCCTAATCGCCCTGATTCAGGGTAGGCTCGAGCCCCTCGGTGGGGACGTATATGAGCTGTCATGATGATCATAAACAATTAAGGACTTAGCTTAAGGCTTTTTTGTTGGAGAGGTGTTTCTATAGTATAGACGAGTTTATAAACTGTAGGGATAAGTAGACGCAATAATATATTTATTTAGAATCATTAATTAGCATCATAAATAAATTTTGAACAATGTATTTTAATTTAGTTTATTATGAATTGTTACGATGTGTAAGTAATAATTGATGTTAGTGTAAATGTATTTTTTTTTCTCTCATTTTCATTATAAACTTTTTTTATTTTGTAAATTTCCGACACAGTTGTAAAATATTGTATGGAATAAATAAAAAATGAGCATAATGAAAAACCTTGAAAAACACTGCTTGGTTGTCACACGTAACGGGTGGTCGAACGTATGGGATTTCGCCGTGATTTTGTTTGTTCCGTCATTCCTTTTTCAAGCGAGGAGGAGGTTCTCAATTTGACTGTATGTTTTTTTTATGTTTGTTACCTCAGAACTTTTGAATGGGTTAACCGATTTTTATGATTCTTTTTTCATTCGAAAGCTAGTGCTTCCAGTGTGGCATTTTATTCGAAAATTAACAAAAACCAAAAATAATAATGCAAAATTTTTTGAAGTTGTTGCGATGGAAGTCGGTCTTTTAACGAGTTTAACGTTTTTTGAGATATAATTTCTGGCCCGTTGTATGAAGTGTCCAGGGTGTGGTAAAAGCTTCTCTTTGTTACTCTTTACACACGGTACCCTCAAAAGCAAAAGTTTGAATGGTTCTTTTACATTTAAACTCCTGCCAACTTAAGTGGTGTTAGAGGATAAAACCTTTTAAAAGTAAGGAGCTAAACAAGTGGTAATTTCGAAGAGAGGAAGATCGTAGCCTATTTATTTACCACCTCCGTGGCGAAGCAGGTTAAGTCCATTAGCTTCACATCAGGGGGTCGCGGGTTCGATTCCTGGCGGAGTATACCTTTGTAAGACTCGGTTTGGTTGATGGAAGGGCATTTTCTAAGCCCGCCTGGCTAGCTACCACCATCTTATCTAAGTCTTGCCGCCAAACATCAATGTTAACAGCATTGATGTGTTCTGGTTTGAACATAAGATAGCCGCTCCTCGTAGCGTTATGGAATCTTGGTAAGTCCGCTTTAATCTTTGGCATAACCGTTACTTACCTTCAGGCTAAGGTAAGGACACTCCCTGCCGCTCTCTAGATTGCGACCTCACCCCCTCGCCACCCAGATTGATTACAGTTTGGTTGTCAAACGTAACGTTTGTACCGTAATTCCTTTTTTTAAATGTCATTTCTGAGCCGTTGTATGAAGTGTGCAGGGTGTGCTTCAGGTGAGATGATGCCAAGGGCTTACTAATTATGGATTGAAAAAGGAAAATTAAAATTTAATTAAATAAGGTGAAATTTGTGCGACATATGTATGCACGATAGGTTTCTATGTATCTGTGGTTCATTTAAAGTGATGTATTGGAGGATCCTTGTGAATTTCGCGAGAAACATCGCAGCTGGATGCGGGTAGCGCCAGACGTTGTGAAAATCCTTGGGAGAGACCTTTGTCCAGCAGTGGACGTCTTTCGGCTGGCTAATCATGATGATTGAAGGAACCAGAAAAAAATACGGTTAGATTTTTTTATTTAAGGAGGTAACTTATCAAAGGTTTTATTCAAATTTGGAACTGACTTGCAAATAGAACGCTGTTTATTTAAAAAAAAAAACCAAGGAACACTTTGGAGCGTAAAAAAATATTGTTGTTGGTTTTTCGTCAATGATTTTGATAAGTAATTATTGTAGTTTTAATTTCCGCGAATTATTTAAGAAAAGTACTATACAAGCATTAACCACAACTAGGCATTAATGGAATAACGTATGTGTGCCTCGGCTTCGCCTCACCCCATATTTACTCGATCGTCCGTCAAGGCCTTTTTGCTGGCCGCTACAGTAATGTACACAGGTCAGCACATCAAGCTAGACACTCGTAGTGCGACTCTGATCCATAAGCGTACGGCATAAGAACGGTACATACAAAGTCCAAAGTGTTTAGCTTGATAAGCTGGCCTCTGTACTATAAAGCGAGCAACCATCATTGCATAAAGACAAGTACTTAATTTTTGGACTGCTTCCTGTTGTACCCGAAACGTTAATCAAATTTGAACCATTTACGCTCAATTTCCGGAACACAAATAGATTTATTTATATAGGAGGAAGGACGTTATAATCAAGAGTTTCAAATTTATTCAAAGGAAATCTTTGGGAGAGTACATCAATGTCTCTTTTGCTGGCCGCTGCAGTAATGTACTTATTTACGGTCATAAATCGTTTATTTCTCCAAATGGCTTTATTAAATTGATATGCTTTATAAAAAACTGTACAATGATAATCACACTAATATTATAAAGGCGAAAGTTTGTGAGTGTGTATGTTTGTTAATTCTTCACGCAAAAACTACTGAACGGATCTGGCTTAAATTTGGTGGTAGACAGATTAGGACCTGGATTAACACATAGGCCACTTTTTTTCACGCTCGCACGCACTGCGCACCCTCGAAAATTCATAGAAAGGTTGTCCAATATATCGATGGTCTAGAAGACACTCACACTAAGTGCAACTTTTTGAGTTTTTGACTTTTGAATGCCACATGTACTAACTACGCATGCCGCACCGTTTGCGCTGATCAAAATTCCATATTTCCATCTCTTTCGGCCACAATCATGTCTTGACGTTTGCAATAAGTGCGTGAATTCCAAGCCAAATCAAATATAGTACTTTATTTTGTTAAAAATAGTTCTTAAGGTATATTAAGTAGCTTTAAACTTTTTGTCTTCATACTTTTATAATTCACATAACACCTAAAGTTATTTATTAATTTAGCATTCGACAAATTTTAGTTACCAATCCTGCTAAGGGATTTTATTCACATAAGTATGGAAAGCCAGACATAATAAGTGATTTTATTATAACTGATTATTCTGTCTAAAAAATGTAAGTGCCTAATGACTAGTGGTCAGCTTAAAGCTGTTCGTGGACTAATGTTTTAAGTGATGTTATATTTTATTTGACATAAAACATTAATGATTTTATTACAAATGCCAATTTAATCTTATTACGGTAAGTAGATTTAGACTAGAAAGGTAATAAAAATAATTGAAGGAAAATGTGTTATGTATTGTTATAATGTTTGCACAGTAGGATGTTTTGTTTTAATGAACATTAGTACCTATTGTTCACCGGTACATCTTAAAATATCGTACGTAATCATTTTTGGCGCCAAATTCTCGCTAAGCAACATGCGCTTGAACCGCTTGTTAACTGACTGACTGCAGTGTTGTCAATCCTTATCAAAATTTACCCCTAAGATTTTTTCAAATGCCCCTAAAACCCCTAAGTGTCGGTTTTATAATAAACTAGCTTTTGCCTGCGGCTTCGCGAGAAAATCTCAAAATTTACCCCTAAGATTTTTTCAAATCCCCCTAAAAACCCCTAAGTGTAGGTTTTATGATAAACTAGCTTTTTCCTGCGGCTTCGCGAGGAAATCTCAAAATTTACCCCTAAGATTTTTTCAAATCCCCCTAAAAACCCCTAAGTGTAGGTTTTATGATAAACTAGCTTTTTCCTGCGGCTTCGCGAGGAAATCTCAAAATTTACCCCTAAGATTTTTTCAAATCCCCCTAAAAACCCCTAAGTGTAGGTTTTATAATAAACTAGCTTTTGCCTGCGGCTTCGCGAGGAAATCGATTTTATGCCTATGTTTGAGGGTAAGTGAAGCGTGAGCTTGACAAAAACAACGCGGGGCACGTGAGTTGTCCATTAGCGGAACTGCTGGTTTGTTTACTGGTGGAGAAGCATCTCCGACACTTGCCTGGATAGCAAGTACAGCTACGATTGTTCTGCTTCGGCCAACCTAGCTGCGTAGGAATGAGACTGGACAGGTGCAATAAGCACCGGGAAGTGAGCGTGCCTGCAGCTCCGGTACCACACTGAAGATGTGGGAGCCAGCTTCTTTGGTGTCCCGAGCGGGGATCGAACCGCCAGCAGCGAAAGCCGCTGGAGGTGAGCGTGCCTGCAGCTCCGGTACCTACTTGGAGAGTAGGTAGTGGTCTCTTCCACGAGGCACTCGCCTTCCTTGCAGAGTACCAGGACAAGCGTCTTGGCGGCAAGATCTACCGTAGTTGGTCCTTGCCTTCGCCTTATGGTGTTGGAAGGAATAGCTACCCTCACTGTATGACGAAGCTGCCGGTAAGTGGGGACCAGTCAGGAAACATAGAAAAATATTTACGGCAAGAGAATACGCCTTGGTGGTCTCGTGTGCAAGATCTAATCCAAAACCGTACAATGTCAACATAATAAAGTATACAGATTTTTATGATCTGAAAGACTTGTAAAAATCAATAGGTTGCAACACGGTGAAAAATGTCAATAAAGAGATAGTAAAGTGAATGAAAATTAAGTGGCTACAAGTAAGTAAAGAATCTCCGACATCAGTGTTTTACAAATATAACCTGGGAAACGCAGAATTCGAAGAAATCGATATCTCGATAAATACAAGTAGATCGAAGAAAAAGAAAGTAGCAGCCCTTAACTAGGTATCTAGAAAAGTCTCTAAAAAAGCCTAAAAATCATTGATACCGATTTCAAAGGCAAAGAAAAAAGATCTTATGACTTTAAAATTCAAATTTAAAATAAAATTCCTGAAGATTATGCAGAGTACTATCGCAACATTCCAGCAAGTGATACTGAGATTGTTAATGATATTTTGAATAATGAGTATAACGACAGTGACTAATTAGTACCTAAGTTTAAGATGAGCAATTGAAGTCTTAGGTTATTAAGAGGACTCTCTTCGCAGCGCGCTCCATACAAACGTAGTTTAGTTCTCATTTAAAGAATACGCAATCAAAATTAATGCAGTTTTGCAGACATGATCTCATAACTAATACCTATCTGTGTTTCTGGTTCTTCAGATTTGCACTGAAGCAGTTGTTTCAAAGTTACACCGGTTCAAAGTTTTGTATGGAAAACTGTGATTCCTAATAACTTTGAGACAACGCGCTTTTACGGAAATCTGAAAAACTACAAACACAGATATTAGTTGTCAGTAAAAGCGGCAGGAATAGACGACCTGAGGGTGGAGCAAATGAATAGATTCGGCCCAATTGCGAAAAGCTGGCTCCTGGACTTGTTCAATTGCTGCATTGACAGAAACATCGTCCCAAAGCTCTGGCTTAGATCTCACGTCACAGCTATACTGAAACCAGGTAATGACCCGTCAGACCCAAAAGGTTATCGCCCAATCTCGCTACTCTGCCACACCCTTAAAGTATACGAGCGCCTTATACTCGACCGCATCACCTTGGAGAAACATCTCATTGACGAGCAAGCTGGATTCAGACCGGGCAAATGCTGTGCATCACAAATTGTTAACCTCACCCAACATATTGAGAATGGTTTCGAACGAGGCATGGTCACGGGCGCTGTATTTGTCGACCTTACTGCAGCCTATGATACAGTAAACCATAGAAAACTGATCCTGAAACTCTACGAGACTACCAAGGATTACAAGCTCACACAGGTGATTCGAATCTGTCGAATCGCAGGTTCTATGTTTCCTTCCAGGGACACAACAGCAGATGGCGACGTCAAAAGAATGGCCTCCCCCAGGGAAGTGTACTGGCCCCCACATTATTCAATGTCTACACCAACGACCAACCACTAGCAAAAAACCTAAAACACTTCCTTTTCGCGGACGATTTTGCACTTACCGCTCAAGAGAAGACCTTTGAAGAGGTGGAGAAGCATCTGAACGAAACTCTTGTGCTGCTGTCGAAGTACTACGTCGAAAACCCGACAAAAACACAAATCTCAGCATTTCATCTGAAGAGTCGAGAAGCTTCGAGTAAACATTGTATGGGAGGGCCAGCGATAGGAACATACACAGACACCGAAATATCTTGGAGTCACACTTAATCGTACACTCTCTTTCAAGCAACACTGCGGCGTTAACACCAAGCAGAAAGTGTTTTCAAGAAACAACATCCTTCGACGTCTGACAGGTAGCACTTGGGGAGCCAACCCCACACTCTTCGAACCACGGCCCTTGCACTTAGCATATCGTTGGCCGAATACGCCTGCCCAGCCTGGAAAAACTCGCCCCACGCCCACCAAGTGGATGTAGCAGTCAATGAGGCGTGCCGTCTGGTGACTGGCTGTTTGAAACCCACTCCTGTGCAGAAACTCTACCAACTTGCAGGAATTGCACCACCAGCCATACGCCGTGAAGTTGCTGCAGCCGTCGAGAGAACCAAGCAGAGCACAGACAGTAGACACCCTCTTTACTCGCACACCCGCGAGCCTCGTCGTCTTAAGTCTCGGAAGAGCTTTTTCACCAATAGGCACCCCTCAAGAAGCTCGCCTCAATCTGTGGAAAGACTAACTGTCCGGAGAGGACGTGATCATCACTCCCGCAGAGCATCTACCTGCTGGAGCCTCTGAAAGCTGGCCCATATGGAAGGGTCTGAACCGTTTGAGAGCAGGGGTTGGAAGGAGCAAAGAAAACTTACAACGATGCGGTATACTGCCACCCCACATCAGTACGGGCTGCATTTGTGGGCAGGTGCTGTCCACTCAACACCTCAAACAATGCCCGCAGTGCCCATTCACTTGCACTGACGAGGACCTGGCGTCGGCCTCCCCTCAAGCCTTGGCGGTCGTGAAACATTGTCTCAAGCAGCTATGACTCTCACACGAATAAGAAGAAGAAGAAGAAGTTGTAAGATCATATCTGCAAAACTGCATTGACTTTGATTGCGTTGTCTTCAAGTGAGAACTAAACTACGTTTGTATGGAGCGCGCTGCGAAGAGAGTCCTGTTAAGTTGATTATTTTTCTTTGTGTTGTCAATTATCTTAGAAAGTTTAAGAAGGTGGGTAATAAAATTTGCCCCCTTTACTACTGGTAGTAAGGTCTGATAGTAAGGTGGGAAACGGACGAGTTTGAAGAGTGTATGTTTGATAAAAAAAGATTTAACAAGAATTTCGAAAGGTATGAAAAAGGCCTTTGATAATATTATTATGATGCTCATTCTGATGAAAGGTTTTGTTTCAATTTATGTTTATGATCATTTTTAGTTTTAGTTCAGCAGGTCTAAGTTCAGTTTGGGTTAGAAGAATGCCCTTTTTATAAAAAAAAATAGCAAGAGATTTATGGTCATGGTCAAGGAAAAGACCTATAAAAACACTTATTTTGGTGTAAGTTTTTGTTTCATGGGATCTTGAATTTATGATTACCAAGGTTCGCATTACGTTTAAAATTTAAAAAACCTAGATGAGTGCAATAAACTATTTTGTTTTACTTTAAGTGGGTACTTTAATGTAGGTATGCTTCAGTTAAATACTTTTTGGTAAATTTTTATGTACGAATTTCCAGTTAATAATAAATGTGTATAATTTTTTAACGATGTTTAATGTTGAAGCCCTTAATTTCTGACAATTTACTTAGTAATTAAAAATAATATGCAATAGACAAAACCATTAAGTAACACACTTGAATACAAGTTGAATGCTCATAAATATTAAGTGATGGTCTTTTTTTATTTTTCTGATTATTATTGTAGTAAATTTCAAAAATTTAAATTTCTTTCTTTAAGTAATTACTACTTAGATAAATTCTCTAACTAATGATAAATGGTATACACACTCTTTCCTAACTCATTTTTGAGGGCGACGTGTCAAACATTCAACTTTTTTTAAACTGCTCTCCTGTAAAATTACCAAATCTGCACTTAATGTGAGTGTCTTCTAGGCCATCGATATATTATTCAATATATATTTTTATATGTATTTTTTTTAAATTCAAAGTAGGTGCAAACTACACTCTGTCTGATCATCATAAAATAATGATAACAATGTTATTTGTGAAGAATAAAGAAATAAACAATAATTAGTTAATAACGACAAAATTTAATCCTTCATATGAAAACCTTAAACCATATTATGTCATTAGAACATGAAAACAATATGACACGAAAAGTTAAACATAAAAAAAATCATTGAATGCCTTTAACAAGAGTAGGGCAGTTCACACGGACAGCACCCGGTCACGAGTATAACACGAGAGTCAGCCATGGCTCCACGCGCGTGAAGAAGCGGGAAACTGCTAATTGTGGATAAAACAGATATCACTAGCCTCCGACCAATAGAACAATTGGTTGAAGTCACTAGCTAAATATACCGTTCATTTTTCCTTAAACATCTTCTCGCTCACTGCCCGCAGGCAGGCTTTTCTGTTAAATAATTGTCGGTATTTTATGCATGATCACCTTTTCTCTCTTACAGGTAATTTTGTGTCATTTTCACTTATGTAGCGAATGGTTTAATTTGGTTTAGGGTAGGGTAGCGTAGCGTAGTTTAGCGCAGCGTAGCGTAACGTAGCGTAGTGCAGCGTAGTTTAGCTCAAGGTAGCGTAACGTTGTACAGTGTAGCGTTGCGTAAATTAGCATAGCGTAGTGTAGCGTAGTGTAGGGTAGCGTAGTGTAGTATAGTGTAGCGTAGCGTTGTGTAGCATAGAATATCGTAGTGGAGCGAAGTGGAACGTAGCGTAGCATAGTTTAGCGTAGTGCAGTGTAGCGTAGCGTAGCGTATCGTAGCGTAGCGTAGTGCAGTGTAGTGTGAGGTGGAACGAAGTTCGCTGGGACAGCTAGTGCTATATAAAACTGTGACGAAGTCAATCTCTTTGGTTTTATTTTCATACTGTTTTTGTGTCATCTTTTCGTCTATTTCTTCTTTTAGTTAATTTGCTATGTTTTTTTGAAATTTTCATTCCATTCCTTTATACTATTGACCGATACTTCACGTCTGTTTCAATATTTCACGTAAATTTTTTTTCTTAATACATTTATTCGGTTTTGGTAGATTTTACCTTTTTTTTTAAAAATCTGCCCTTCCCTCCATAAACAACTTAGCGGCGTAGATAGAGGGTGCGACGGACGCCGCAAAACGCAATTGTGAATAATAAATTTTCGCCAATTGTGTTAAAAAACTTCAAAACTATTAATCTTAGTAATATTAAAAAAAACATTTGAAATATTCACAACAGGCCTTTTCATTTCATTTCATATGTCACACACACAATATTGTTTGGAAATTTAAAGTCACTGATTTTTGTGCGTTGGTTTCATTGAACATCAACTAATTGTTTTCGAGAAATTTGCAATTAAGGCGCAATGATACTTAAAAATCTGTCTTTGTCTTTTTTCTTTACTAAAGATGGAAGAAAATAACCACACTTTTGCACTTTTTCGATGTTTTTCTTTTTTATTTTCATCATATTTATCTTAAATAAACATCCATTAGAGCTAGTCAGTGACAAGCTGCAAAGCCTTGAGTATCGCCGCAAAGTCGCCTGTCTGTCGGTATCCTATCGAATTCATTTCGGAGAGTGCGCGCAAGAACTTCACGACCTCATTCCCCCGCCTCCATTCCACCGTCGGTCAACGAGACGCAGGGAGGGGTTGCACCCCTTTGTTGTTGATGTTCCACCTTTTCGCACGAATCGTTACGCTTCTTCATTTATTAAGCGTACAGCGCAGGAGTGGAACTCCTTGCCTGCGTCAGTGTTTCCCGATTCCTATAACTTGGGGATCTTCAAGGCAAGAGTGAATAGGCATTATTTGAGTTTGCGTGTACCATCCTCGAATGCATCATCACTTACCATCAGGTGAGTTGCAGTCAAACGCACTCAAAATTTTAATTAAAAAAAATATAGTTTTTTTCCCTTCAGTCACCTATGAACTTTGTATCAGAAAAAAAACATATTATCAAATTACTTATTTTAAGAATAAAACCGTAAATAGACGATAAGAGGTACCTTAGGCTCGCAAAGAGGTACCTTTGCGAAAATATTTTATCGAGCCAACTTTATTAAATCGTGTTTCCAGTCTACATAGTCCCTCGTAACTATTCTCAATAATACCAGTATGTTTTCCTAGAATTTAAATTCACTGTTAACTACTTCAAAAATTTCATTCTAAAAACCTGTTTAAGAGGATTTTTAGGTACGACGGGGCCTTAATGCCAAAAACAGGGTCTACAATATATTTTCTTTACATCAAAAGTGTTAACATTTTTATAATTGTAATCAATTAATCGATTTTTAATTACTTTAAGTATATTTTTTTTCCATAGTGATATCTTTACACAGTCTTTCAATAATTTGAATTGAATATTGTTATTAGACCCAGCTTTGGTAGCATAGCTAGTCGGGCTCAGAACATGCCCTCAACAAAACCAAGTCTTATAAAGTTAGACTCCGCCAGGCATCGAACCCTAGACCTCCTGAAGCGAATAGACTAACAATAACGCCACGGAGTTAGTTAAATTTATCATCTCTCTCTTATCGTGTAGCACAACTAACCTCGCTATCCAAGGGATAGACGGCAGTTGCCTGGTGTTGCACTTAGCATCACCTGCGGTCACGTGTAGGGCATTTAGATTTACACCTACGGACGTGTGCAACGCGACCTTCATATGGACGGATCTGTAATCAAGATTCGCAGGTTTCCTCACGATGTTTTCCTTCAGCGTTAAAGCAATCGGTAAGTATATGTACGTAAGTTTCGAAAAACTCATTGGTACATTGGTAGTCCGGATTTGACCCCGGGACCTGTGGTTAGGAGGGACGAGTCGTTACCCGTTTAGCCACCGACGCTTAAATTTATAATGAAGTCGTTATTCTATATATATATTGCTCGTAGAACAGATAGACGTTGGGGCAGCAAAGTTCTCGAGTGGCGACCATGCACCGGAAAACGAAGTATAGGCAGGCCTGCCACTCGGTGGACCGATGACCTGGTGAAGGTCGCGAGAAGCCGCTGAATGCGGGCAGCGCAGATCCGGTCGTCGTGGAAATCCTTCGGCTGATATGATGATGATTATATTTGGATCACACAACATATTTGGCTAGTTTCCCTGCGTTTCTTATATAGAGACTGACGCCCACCAAGTAACGTTGACAATACCCAACACGAAATCTGGCTATTTGTGAGTAATCAGCGCATTCCTGCTCCATACCGTCTCATTGGGTCCTCAATGTACGACAAAACGCCACTGGATGAGGCACTTTCAATGGAATTTACTTGGGAATTTTATTCCGAGAATATCGTGTGCAGAATTGGAACAACATTCGTGGAATTTCTCGTTCTGAAGCTTGAGCTTGGCTAGAAATAGGACGGAAATCTTTACTGACGCATTCCAGAAGATCCTAATATTAAAACAACCTAAATTTTCAATTCGCTTTATTATTATTATTATTACTAGCTGTCCCGGCGAACTTCGTACCGCCTTACATAACATTACACTGCCCTACCCTACCCTAACCTACACTACACTACACTACCCTACCCTACACTACCCTACCCTACCCTACATACACTACCCTTCCCTACACTACCCTACACTACTCTACACTACACTACACTACCCTACCCTACCCAACCCTACCCTACATAAGAACCTTCTCCTGACAATAACGAACTCGACAAAGAAAGAATTAGCGAAATCGGTTCGTGCGTTCTGGAGTTATAGCGTCAGGAAGAAAAACCCGTTTTCATTGTTTTTAAGATGTATTCTGCTATTCGGGGCGGAAACAAATCCAACAAATCAAAAACCATGGCAATCGGTCCAGCCGTTCTCGAGTTATAAGTGTTGTAACAAACACGACTTTCTTTTATATATATAGATTATTATTTACCGTGCACGGGAAAACGTAGCGTAGGCAGGCCTCCCACGCGATAGACCGACGACCTGGAGGATAGCGGGAAGCCGCTGGATGCGGGCAGCGCAAGACTTGTCGTTGTGGAATTCCTTCAGGGAGGCCTTTTGTCCAGCAGTGAACGCTTTTCGGCTGATATGATGATGGTGAACATTATTTACAATTGGGCATGCATATATATATATATCGCGTGACAATGCAATGTTATGATGACATGGACGTGACCTGATGCTGGAGCCACCTTGGCCATAGGAACTCAGCAATAAAACGACACATCCCCATCGAGTTTAGGCTCGTTTGATTCGTATTGACGAGTAGTTTGATCGTTAAAAGCTTGTACCTAAAAGCTTCTAGATTTATCGAAAATTATCTTCTTTACTATATAAAAATAAGTCGGGTTTTCATTCCTGACGCTATAACTCCAGAACGGCTGGACCGATTTCGCTAATTCTTTTTGTCGAGTTCGTTATTGTCAGGAGAAGGTTCTTATGTAGGGTAGGGTAGGGTAGGGTAGGGTAGGGTAGGGTAGGGTAGGGTAGGGTAGGGTAGGGTAGGGTAGGGTAGGGTAGGGTAGGGTAGGGTAGGGTAGTGTAGTGTAGTGTAGGGTAGGGTAGTGTAGGGTAGGGTAGGGTAGTGTAGGGTAGGGTAGGGTAGTGTAGGGTAGGGTAGGGTAGTGTAGGGTAGTGTAGGGTAGGGTAGGGTAGTGTAGTGTAGGGTAGTGTAGTGTAGTGTAGGGTAGTGTAGGGTAGTGTAGGATAGTGTAGGGTAGTGTAGGGTAGTGTAGGGTAGTGTAGTGTAGTGTATGTAGGGTAGGGTAGGGTAGTGTAGGGTAGGGTAGTGTAGGTAGTGTTGGGTAGGGTAGTGTAGTGTAGGGTAGAGTAGTGTAGTTTAGGGTAGGAAAGTATAGGGTAGGGTAGTGTAGGGTAGGGTAGTGTAGGGTAGGGTAGGGTAGTGTAAGGTAGGGTAGTGTAGGGTAGGGTAGTGTAGTGTAGAGTAGAGTAGTGTAGGGTAGGGTAGGGTAGTGTAGGGTAGGGTAGTGTAGGGTAGGGTAGTGTAGTGTAGTGTAGGGTAGGGTAGGGTAGGGCAGTGTAATGTAATGTAAGGCGGTACGTAGTTCGCCGGGACAGCTAGTTTCCTATAAAAACAAACTATCCATGAAGTTATAATAGAGTAGAGAGTTTCATTAACATTTTTGAGTAAAAAAACGATACCTATATGTTTTTCAATCGACTTAAAATAATTGAAAACATCAATATACGTTAATAAACCCTTACTTGCATCGCAACAACTTAGTACAATTTTGCATTATTATTTTTATTTTTTGTTAATTTTCTATTAAAGCACTACATCGATTTTGATAAAATTAATATAGGGCCAATTCGAGAGCATATTCTACCGAAAAAAAAATAATCATGAAAATCGGTTAACATACAAAAAAAAAACTTTCGAATTGAGAAGGAACCTTCTCCTTTTGGAAGTCGTTTCAAAAGAGGAGGTTCTCAATTCGGCTGTATGTTTTTTTTGTACGTTTCTTACGCGATTTGTATATCGATTGTTATTATAAGTCAGTCCTTTTATTTGATAATTTATGCCTTCAGATTAGTCCCATTTAAATTTTGTCGTTAGATAATAAACAAAAATAAAAGAATGTAGCAAAATTCATCTTAATTTCTCGTGTTTGTTGAAAATGAAGTCGGTTTTTTTTTTGCGTTGTCAGTTATTACTATCGTGGCAACCTTAAATAATCGAGCTGGGAAGTCGTAATCAGTCACTCAAATGTAATATCCCATCTTTTTTTTAAGTGAAAATGTATTTGTTGGTTTGTTACCCCTTCACGCTCAAACTCCTCAACTAATTTTGACGAAATTAGGCATGCACATAGCCTGTAGCATGGAGAAGGACAAAGGCTATCTTTTATTCCGACTTTTTAAGTGGTTCCTGTGGGATAGCTGTTTAAATGACAAAAGAGATTAACTTTCTCTCTATTTCGTTATACTCTTTTGTTAACTTTTTCAATAGATTAACTCTCTTATTTTCTTAAATCTGTTTTACATCGCAATTTAGCGAAGGATAGACGTGATATTTTACAAAGATATAGTTAAGAGTGTAGAAAGTGACACAGCTTGTTATTAGCATAACCTGAGATAGTTACAAAGGATATGGAGAAAGTTTCCACGCTCGCCAACCGCTTGCAGTTTGCGCACCACGCAATCCACAAAATATTCACGCGGGCGAAACCGCGGAAAAAGCTAGTTGCTAATGCAAAATAATTAAGAAGGGGTATTGATTGGAACAGTTGTCTCTGTCTTTTACGTAAAGACGTGTTAAGAGTAAAGGAAATAACCACACTTTTTCAATGGTTTTTCGTTTCAATCAAAAACTACAACAAAAGTATAAAAAATAATAACATAACTCACTTTATATTGTCATAAAAAAATATAATGGTTATTTTTTTAAAATTTACATTTAACAATTCCAGTTCCCCATTGTGTTGGGGAATCTTGGTAAACCCGCTTCCATCTTCGGCAACACCATCACTTACCACCAGGTGAGATGTTGTCAAGGGTTTACCAATTGTGAATAAAAAAAAAAAGTTATAACTAGATTTCAAAGCAACGGTGTAGACCCATCTAGGATTTTTTTCTATCGAGCCAAAATAGCTCAATCGTGTTTCTAATAGCATTTGACTTTAAAGAACATCATTAGTAATAAGGTATTTTTTTTAACCTTGGGTTTTCTATCGTTTAGGAGTAATTAGGCATTATTTGAGTTTGCGTGTACCATCCTCGACTACATCGTCACTTACCATCAGGTGAGCTGATATAGTCAAACGCACTCCAATTTTTTAATAAAAAAAAATTGACATCAAAAATAAAGAAAATCTGTAATACTACCGCCTGAAGAATCAACAACAGCAAAGTGACATCCCTAACGTTATATTTGCCTTCTCTATTATAATTCGTGTTCTGGACCTCTGTTTTCAATATCAGAGGGTGGCGTGCTAAACACCTTTATTATACGGAGGTAATTACCTTCCCCTGTATATCGCCACACCTAAGGGAATGTCTACAAACCCTTGTTACGTGTTATGCCTTATTTTGTTCCGTTCAGATTATTTAGTTTGGAAATTACAGAGGGTGACGTTTTTAGGAAAAAAACGTCTTTATGGGGTTTTAACACGCGTTCATTAAGTATTAAAACACACCCTGGAAACTTCATACAACGGGCCAGAAATGACATTTCAAAAAACGAATGACGGAACAAACAAAATGGCGGCGAAATCCTATACGTTCGATAACCAAATTGTAACCAATCTGTATCAATCTGGGTGACGAGGGGGTGAGTTCACAATCTAGAGAGCGGCAGGGAGTGTCCATATTGTATGTTAGTACTAATATATATACTTTGGTTAAAGTTTCATTTTTAGGGTTCCGTACCTAAAAAGGAAAAAAACGGAACCCTTATAGGATCACTTTGTGTGGTCCGTCCATCCGTCTGACTGTCAAGAGCGTTTATCTTGGTAACTCGTGTAGTTATCGAGTTGAAATTAAAATCATATACTTCGGTCCCTTGTAGCTGCAAAAATCAAACTTCTAAGTTACCGTAAAAAAGATAGAGCCATTTATGCCGCAAAAAAATGTATATTTCGACACTCTCATGGGTATCAAAATTCATAGGGTATTTTCCGTCGACCTAGAACTATGAAATGTGGCAAGTAATACCGTCTTATACTACAAGTATAGAAAAAAATCTGAAAACTATACATTTGTAATTAAATCATAAAAAAATAGTCTTTATTTAAAGTAAGTATAATCAATTATGCAAGGAACTGCGGTCCAAATTTAGAATTGAGTTAACCGTGTCATGTGAGGTATCGTATGAAAGGGTTTCATTGACACAAGCTTAAATTTTTATTATTTTTTTATGATGTACAGTTTTCAATTTATGACAAAAAGTGAAAAAAAATATTCTCTTTTTGTATGTATAGGTAGGTACCTAATAATTTTGGTATATGTAGTACGGAACTGTTTGCTATGTTACGTACCTACACATTTGTACGGAACACACAGTGGGCGAGTCCGACTTGCAATTGTCCGGTTTTTTTGGTAACCGGATCAGGAATAAGTACCTTTTAGGTTAACAAAAAAAAATTGACATTTCAAAAAAAGAATGACGAAACAAACAAAATGGCGGCGAAATCCTTTACGTTCGGCAACCAACATGTAACCAATCTGTATCAATCTGGGTGGTGAGTGGCAGGGAGTGTCCATACTGTATGTTAGTACTAATATATTATATATATACTTTGTTAAAGGCGTTAACGACGTCGGCCGAATTAAAAATCCGATGACCGACGAGTCGGACCAAACAACGGAAGTAAAGCTCTTATAGCATGTTTTTTTTTACAATAGATAAGCACCGGACGACGTAGCGTAGGCAGGCCTCCCACGCGGTGGACCGATGACCTGGTGAAGGTCGCGGGAAGCCGATGGATGCGGGCAGCGCAGGACCGGTCGTCGTGGAAATCCTTGGGGGAGGCCTTTGTCCAGCAGTGGACGATTTGTGGCTGATATGATGAAGCCCTTGGCTTCATCTCACCTGATAGTAAGTGACGATGATGCCGAAGATGGAAGCGGGCTTACCAATATTCCCCAACGCAATAGAGATCTGGCTATCTTATCTTCAAGCCGGAACACATCAATGCTGTTAACACTGATGTTTGGCGGCAAGACTTAGATAAGATGGTGGAAGCTAGCCAGGCGGGCTATGAAAATGCCCTACCACCAACCAAACCGAGTCTTACAATGTTGACCCCGCCGGGAATCGAACACGCGACCTCCTGGTGTAAAGCGGATGGACTAACCATTACGCCACGGAGGCGTTTAACATAAAGCTTTTTCCAACCAGCTTTATTTCGTTCTGCGTGTACAAATGTTATTCTAGCCTAGTGAGTAAAAATGTAATGGAATGAAATAAACAATAGCTCTCCCGACAATAATTTATTCGCACTATTTTTGGATTTTATTGTTTAATGTAACTCGTTACGAGGTTTTATTGAAGGTAGTAACCGACATAGCTCACAGAATCGCTAAACTGTAGTGGCAGTGGGCAGGGCGCATAGCTCGTAGAACAGATGGCTGATGGGGTAGTAAAGTTCTCGAGTGGCGACCGCGCACCGGAAAACGTAGCGAAGATCGCGGGAAGCCGATGGATGCGGGCAGCGCAGGACCGGTCGTCGTGGAAATCTTTGGGGGAGGCCTTTGTCCAGCAGGTGGACGTCTTTCAGCTGATAGGTATTTAAGTAACTTACGTACATTTACTTACCGATTTCTTTAACGGTGAAGGAAAACATCGTGAGGAAACCTGCACACGCCTGCGAAGAAACTCGAAGGTTTGTGAGTGAAGTCGACCAACCCGCACTGGGCCCGCGTGGTCGACTAAGGCCTAAGGCCTAATCAATTAAATAACAACAAAAAAAACATCAAAATCGGTTCATAAAAGAAAAAGTTATTCGCGAACACACATGGAAAAAATACGGTCGAATTTAGAAACCTTCTCCTTTTTTGAAGTCGGTTAAAAAAAGTGTGCGTTGCAGCTCCGACGCGCTATAAGAATTTATCTTTCGGCCTCGCAGGGAGCGATCCGGTCTTCACCCTACGAGGAGCTCCTACGCAGAGCTCGGCCTCCGTCCTCACACGGAACGCTCCGGGCTTCGCCCTACGAGGAGCTTGTCCTCCGGGCTCACAGGTAGTGCTCCGGGCTTTGCATTAGGCGGCATGGCCGTGTTTCCTTAGTGTTAGTTTATTTGATTTTACTCCCTATATATTTTTCATACCGCGCTGTATATATGAATGAACTAGCTGTTTCCCGCGGCTTCACCCGCGTGGACAAAGTTTCTATGAATTTTCGAGGGTGCGCAGTGCATGGAAGCGTGAAAAAAGTAGCTCATGTGTTAATCCAGGTCCTAATCTGTCTACCTACAGAATTTCAGCCAGATCCGTTCAGTAGTTTTTGTGTGAAAAAGTAACAAACATACATCCATACATTCTCACAAAGTTTCGCTTTTATAATATTAGTAGAATTCTATTCTAAAGAACTTCAAAAACCAATCATTGTAGAGAGTTTTTTTTTATACATTTTTTTGGTAAGCCCTTGGCATCATCTCACCTGATGGTAACGATGTAAGCGGGCTTACCAAGCTTACTCCGATTTTAAGTAGTTATGTACTGTTAATGCCAATAAAAGCAGTAATTTTCATGTCAATAAATAGGCACGAGGCATGTATTTTCATGCCAATAATAAACCTTCGGCATGTAATTATTTTCCGTGGCGGCACCCACTATTTTCGGGACACTAATTAATTGTTTGTCAATGTCACCAACAATTTATCCTCAGATAAAAGATTTCTCAAGAGTGACCCGGTTTTTGCTTGTGGCGTCGTCGTTCGTTGGATTACAACGTTATTTTGTTATTTTTTGTTAAGTTGACGTCAAAAGTGTCACTCAATCACTCAATAGATCTTAATGGAGGTGTCTTGCGTTCAGTGGTATTATACCCCCCTACCCATTAAGGAGTTATTTTATTTTTAGGCATCGCCGCCCTTTTCCCTCCCTTTTTTAGGGTTCCGTGCCCAAAAGGTAAAAACGGGATTCTATTATTAAGACTCTGCTGTCCGTCCGTCTGTCTGTCTCGAGGAGCGTTCAATAATTTATCTACCTATGTAAGAAAAAGACATTATAGTTAAAAAACTTTATTTTTATTTTTCAATGTTATCTCCGCTAAGCTCAATACACTTGGTCTACTTTTCTTGCAATGACTTAAAACCCTTAGAAAAAAAATGGGGCGCTCGTCAAATTAAAAGGCCACAGATTCCTTGATCTCTTCATCACAATAAAATCGTTGCCCTCAAAGGAATTTTTTTGAGGTTCAGAATAGAAAGTAATCGGACGGGGCTAGATCAGGGCTGTAGGGTGAATGATTGAGCTGTTGAAACCCGCAGGCTTGAATGGTGGCCTGTGCTTCTGCACTTTATGTGCACAGCATTGTCGTGAAGGAGCAGAATGTTTGATGTGAGCATTCCGCGACTTTTCTCCTTGATAGAATCTCGCAATGCATTTATGGTACTAGCGTAGGTCTCTCCCTTTATGGTAGTCTTATGTGGCATGAACTCCAGTAGTAAAAGTCCTTCCACGTCCCAAAAAACAGTGGCTATGACCCTGCTTGTAAATTTTTCAACTTTAAACATTTTAGCGGCGGGTGAAGATCTGTGCTTCCACTATATGGACTCTATTTTTGACCGGGGATCTCTATGGTGAACCCACGTTTCGTCTCCTGTCACCAGTCGTTGAAAAAAACTTCCTGGGTTCTCACCAATCAGGTCCAAGTTCTTTTGGCAACATTTGGGTCGGGCGTCCTTTTGAAGTAGTGTCAGAAACCGCGGGACCCATATTGCGCTGACTCTAGACATTTGCAAATGTTCATGAATTATATTCCAAACTGTATCTACCGAGAAGTCCATTTCTTCAGCTATCCTGGAAACAGTCACTCGCCTATATGCCAAAATAAATTAATCCATTATTTTACACATTTCTGGAGTCGTTGCCGTCACGGGCCGCTCCGTATCAGGGTCGTCTTCTATGGACTCTCTTCCCCATTAAAACTGCTTGCTCAAAAATTTGACTTTATATTCAGAGGGCATAGACTCCTTTTATATTGTAGTTATGCATTCAAATATTTCTTTAGGCTTCTTTCCCTCTTTAGTGAGGAACTCAATAACCGATCGCTACTCTAAATCGAGCAATTTTTAGTAGACACGGTTTTTAGTATTTTTAGTATTAATTGAATTTAAATTTCGAACACGTCACACGAAGAAACAAAGCTACACGCATGAACATGTCTCGACTTGTTCAGCGGTGCACTTTACCCTTCATCATCATATCAGCTCATATACGTCCCCACCGAGGGGCTCGAGCCTACCCTGAATTAGGGCGATCAGGCCTTAGTCGACCACGCGGGCCCAGTGCGGGTTGGTCAACTTCACACACAACCTTCGAGTTTCATCGCAGGCGTGTGCAGGTTTCCTCACGATGTTTTCCTTCACCGTTACAGCAATCGGTAAGTATGTACGTAAGTTTTGAAAAACTCATTGGTACATTGGCCGTCCAGATTTGAACCCGGTACCTCTGGTTAGATGGACCGAGTCGTTACCGGCTGAGCCTCCGACGCTTTACTTTACCCTTAGGTTGATATAATATTGAACGCTCCTGATATTTATGTTGCCATTATAACAACAAATACTAAAAATTAGGAAAAGTGAAAGTCTCCACACAAAAACGTTTTTTTTTAAACGTGAAGAAACTAGCGCCTTATGGTATGATGATACGGAACCCTTTGTGCACGGTTCTGACTCGCACTTTACCAGTTTTCATAAAATAGGTACCTATATTTCTAAGATACACGTTTTTTGCCCCTTTTTAATAAAAAGCTATCTACGTATTGGGTTGGGGAAAAAGTTTCATCGTATTTCTTCGTACCTATACAAATTCAAACAGGGTGACTGGAGCGAGCTGCATCTTGAACGTTAAAATTTACAGATTGGGAACGCTTGAACCAAGTTTGTGCTTGTGTTTCATCATATCAGCCGAAGGACGTCCACTGCTGGACATAGGCCTCCCCCAAGGATTTCCACGACGACCGGTTCTGCGCTACCCGCATCCAGCGGCTTCCCGTGATCTTCACCAGGTCCACCGAGTGGGAGGCCTGTCTATGCTAAGTTTTCCGGTGCGCGGTCGCCACTCAAGAACTTTACTACCCCAACGGCCATCCGTTCTACGAGCTATGTGTCTCACTCACTGCCACTTAAGTTTAGCAATCCTGAGAGCTATGTCGGTTACTTTGGTTCTCCTGTGGATCTCCTCGTTTGTGACTCGATCACGCAGAGAAACTCCGAGCATAGCACGCTCCATTGCCCTTTGGGTGACCTTGAGCCTTTTTATAAGGCTGGTGTTCAGTCGCGACCTATGTTGATTTTTACGTTTATTAAATTAAATTTCAAAATATAGGTAGTTTCTTCGTGTATTGCTCTCACTCATGACAGAAAAAACAATTCAAAAATGGATCCAATTTTTTTTTAACATTTAATATATGAATGTTCACCGTTTCAACCGACTTCCAAAAAGGGTAGGTTCTCAATTCGACGTTTATAAAATTCACAATTAGTAAGCCCTTGGCATCATCTCATCATATCAGCTCATATACGTCCCCACCGAGGGGCTCGAGCCTACCCTGAATTAGGGCGATCGGGCCTTAGAAGACCACGCGGGCCCAGTGCGGGTTGTTCGACATCATCTCACCTGGTGGTAAGTGATGCTGAGGATGGAAACGGGCTTACCAAGATTCCCCAATGCAATGGAGAACTGACTATCTTATCTTCCATCCGGAACACATCAATGTTGTTAACACTGATGTTTGGCGACAAGACTTAGATAAGGATGGTGGTAGCTGGCCAGGCGGGCTTAGAAAATGCCCTACCACCAACCAATCCGAGTCTTACAAGTTGACCCCACCGAGAATCGAACCCGCCACCGCCTGGTGTGCAGCGAATGGACTAAGCATTACACTACGGAGGCGGTTAAATATTATGTTTGTATGTTTGTTACAATCTTCGTATATTGTAGATCGATTTTCATGATTATTTTTTTATTAGACATGGTACCTATGCTGCCAAGTTGGTTCCATACAAATTTTGAATTTAGAAAATTAATAAAAACCAAAAAAAAGAACTCTAAATTGTTGCTATGGAAGTCGGTTTTTAACTTGTTCAGTGTTTTCAATTACTAATTAGTTTCCAATTATTAATTAACTTTATTCCAGCCAGTAACAAATAATACAATCAAAGAGATGTGATTACAAATTTATACTAACAATATTCGAATAAACTTTGTCCTTGACCTATTAAGGGTCCCCAGGAGGCATGAGTTTCCATACAAACGTAGTTCTGTTTTAATACCAAAACTACATGCAGGATTGAATCCAAACTTTGCAAATACATTGAATAGACACAAATCGATGTTTGTAATTAGTTTTTGATGTACTGACATATAAAAACGGAAAAAAGAGCAGTTTCAATCTTTCAGTACAAAAATAATTTTGGCCTTCGTTTAGTTATTTTTAAATTTACTACGATGAAAACTAATTACAAACATCGATATATGTCTACTTGATATATTTGCAAAGTTTGGATTCATTCCGGCATGTAGTTTTTGTATTAAAGCAGAACTACGTTTTTATAGAAACCAGAGCCTCCTGGGGACACTTGTAGCGCGGTGCGCAGTTATTCAATCTTCTTTCATTCGATCTTTTTTTTATTCCATCTATTTCTTCTTTTTAACGCATGCGCTGATATTAGTTTTCAAAAAATAATTCTATATTTTTCAACATTTCTCCATTTCGTTTCTTTCATCATAATCTAGTATAACTTCTATTTAAACCTGTAATATGGAATTAAGACCCATCTCGGGTGAGATTAATTTATATTTCCTTGATTTCTATTTTAATTTTAAGTTTGTATCGTTTTCTAATTATTATGTTCTTTTTCAAGCGACTTCCAAAAAGGAGGAGTTTCTCAATTCGTCTGTATGTTTTTTTTTATGTTTGTTACCTCAGAATTTTTGACTGGGTGAACAGATTTTTATGATTCTTTTTTTATTTGAAAGCTAGTGCTTCCCGTGTGGTCCAATATAAATTTTATCAAAATCGGTGTAGTACTTTAGTAGAAAATTAACAAAAACCAAAAATAATAATGCAAAAATGTACTAATTTGTTGCGATGGAAGTCGGTTTTTTAACTTGTTTAGCGTTTTCAATTATTAGGTCTTTATTTCATCACTAGCTTTTGCCCGCGGCTTCGCCTGCGTGGACATAGTTTGTATGATTGTCTTTGAGTCACTCACCGTGTTGCGCGAGCCGCAAGCGGCTTTGAGCGTGGACATGAGTTTTCTCTAGATCCCTCAGAAACTATCTCATAATATGCTAATTAGTAAATTATATCATTTCCCACCCCCTTCAACCATCTCTGTGCAAAAAATCACAACAATCTATTGTTCCGTTGTGATGTTAAAGAAATTAACCAAAAAAAGAGTTTTTTTTTTAATTTCCCCAAGAACTGCATCGGACTATAATAATAATAAATAATAATAATAATAAATAAATATTCTGGGACAAATCACACATGGTCATCTGGCCCCAAAGTAGGATTCCCTGTGTTATGGGAACCAGAGACTGATATACATACTTATATACGTTTAAATACATACATATATAGATATTTAACACCCAGACACAGAGCAAACAAATCTGCTCATCACACAAATGTTTGCCCTGTGTGGGGATCGAACCCACAACTCTCGGATCAGTAGTCAAGAGCACTAACCACTGAGCCACCGAGTCAGTCTATGCTATTTTCACGGGATAAAAAGTAGCCTATGTCCTTCCCCGTGACAAAGGCTACTTGCATGCCAAATTTCATAAGGATTGGTCAAGGTGTTGAAGCGTGAAAAGGTAACAGAGAAACAAACAAACACAGTTTCACATTTATTATATTAGTAAGGATTCTTAAATTCCGATTACCTACCCGTGGCACGCATTTATTTCGAAGTCCACGCCCTAACTACCCATACTTACCTAAGCCGTGCTACACCCTTAAGTAGATACTTTACCTTAAGTACGGGTTCTTTGAATACGACAATAATAATAAAACCTAGAAAATAGTCTTCACATTTATTATCTGTATATCTGTGCTCAATATAACTCGCCACGTTTTTGTGGTAAACAGGCCTTTAACTTGTTGGGATGGGGGAATATTCTTGGTATACACATGTCAACCTGGCCTAGGGATATATTTAGACTTTTCGTACAAAACACCGGTTTTTGAAGCACTATCCTACTAATATGATAAATGTGAGAGTTTGTGTGTATGGATGTGTAGATGGTTGTGTGAATGTTTGTTACTCTTTCACGCAAAAACTACTGAACGGATCTGGATGAAATTATGTAGGTAGACAGATTAGGACCCGGATTGAAACACAGGCTACTTTTTTCCACGCTCACGAGCTGCTTGCGGCTCGCGCACTGCGCACCCTCGAAGACAGTCATAGATACTATGTTCACGCGAGCTAAGCCGCTGGCAAAATATAGTAAAAAATACTTAGAATATGTGATATAGTTACCTTCTCAGTTTTTAAAAATTAATTAAATAAATTCTTGTAAAAACGCGCGGAAAATTAAAATTGTGTTCTTATATTGTCATAGAAGGATGGCACAGATTGTATGAAATTGCTTAGTTAGAACCCATGTTTATAAGAAATAAGAACTCGTAAATATAGCATTTGCCCATCTTGAAAGATTTTAGGGTTCCGTACATAAAGGGTAAAACCGGAACCCTATAAATAAAACTGTCCGTCCGTCGGTCACCAGGCTGTATTTCATTAACCGTGATAGCTAGACAGCTGAAATTTTCACACATGATGTATTTCTGCTACCGCTAAAAAATTGAAAAAGTGAAAAAATAAGAGGAGTCTCCATACAATAAACGTGTTTTTTTTAAACATGATGAAACTAGTTCCATGTAATATGATGGTTTTTGAAACATGAAACTAGCGCCATCTAGTATGATGGTATGGAACCCTATGTGTGCGGGCACTTAGCTGGTTTTTTTATACCCTTTATTGCACATGTCCTAAGTATATTTAATAGCTTTTTCAAGAAACCATGTTTTGCATTAAAATTTTTAAAATATCCGTAGGCAATGTTGAGCAGTATACTTATTACTACTAATAACATATCCAATTAAAAAAAAACCGACTGCATTAAAACATTACCTCCTCTTATTTGGCAGTTAGGTAAAATCCTATGTCACTCACAGGTTAAAGACGAATCTAAAGACACCTCGTGTAGGGCAAAACCGGATAGTTGCCACACTTTTTGAAATCCCTCTATTACAAAAAGCAAAGTACTTTAATTGTAAAACTGGCCGGCACTTTGGTTTTTTATCCACAAATTTATGAAAAGTAAAAACATTATCCTTTATATTTTTAGAGTATTAGCCATTTTTGCGGACCTCTATATTTCGGGACATCTAGTTGCTCAATTTATGTAAATTACGTTTAAGATAGATGCCCTGCCGAGAAACAGGACATCTAGCCCGAAATTTTTTTTATCGCATTTTTCCTTTCCATGCAATCGCACAGAGACATTAGACTCGGTCAACTTAGTTGTAGTTGGAGAATCTTTCGATAGATTAATAAAATAGCATGCGATTCATCCACGAAACTATAGTAATTATAGAAAATATTGGGGCAACTATCCTGGTTTTACCCTACTCTAAAATCCATCAAGCTCTGCCAAGTCCGGCTTGTTGGAGGTTTCATGGTAGTAGCGGACCCCAGTCTCCACTGTCTGTATTTTCTAAGCGGCTTATAAGGCCTCTGACATGGCGTAAAGACCACCATCCATTGATAGCAACCGGCACTAACGGCGTAACATACCTTGCGAAGCACGAAAACGATCGAAATAAATCGAACCAGGTAATGACCATTTTTCTGGTCAACTAACTTCTGATTTTTCTTTTCCATCTTATGTTTCACCTTTTTAGGGTTCAATACACCCAACGGATGACCAACGGGACCCTATTAATAAGCCTCCACTGTCTGTCCATCTGTCACCAGGCTATATTTCATAAACCGTAATAGGTAGACAGTTGAAATTTTCACAGAATATGTGTTTTTGTTGCCGCTATAACAACTAATACCTCTCTATAATTAGAAAAAGTAAAAAAATAAGGGGGGTTTCCATACAAAAAAAACTTATTTTTTTACTTTTCTAGAAGTATTTTTGATTTAGCTCTATCGTAAGAACAGCAATACATATAAACATGAAACTTGGTGTTATAATACAACTAATACTGATGTAATACAACAAATACTGTACTCTTGGGGAATCTTGTTAAGCCCGCTTCCATCTTCGGCATCATCACACTTAGCATCAGATGAGATGATGCCAAGGGCTTGCCAATTGTGAATAAAAAAAAACTAAAATTGGCCAAGTGTGAGTTGCACTCGCGCTAAGGAGTCCGAACTGAATAACAAAAAATCTTATTTTTGTAGCTCGCTTTGATGTCTTTTGTTTGTAATGTGAATATGTATCATTGTCATTATTACTAAGTAGTTGTAGGGAGAGGTGTGGAGGTACGGAACCCTTTGGACCGCTAGTTTGACTCACACTTAGCCGGCATTTTTTTACGTTTGTGTCACAAACAACTAAAATTTAATAGCTTCACTGTTGGTAATTCCTATTTTCATTTCATGAAACTTGCTCTGCTGCTTCTCTGCCCTTTAAATCTTCGTTTTGCTTGTGCTTGCAACGTCGAGAGTCGGAGGGCGCGACAGGGCTGCAGATCCCGTCATGAAAATTGTGCTGAGCTACGACCACTATTTCCACCGCCACCAATAAAAAAATCTAACTCTTTATACTCTTTATTTTTCATTCACAATTGGTAAGCCCTAGGCATCATCTCACCTGATGGTAAGTGACGATGATGCCGAATATGGAAGCGGGCTTACTAAGATTCCCTTAACGCAATGGGGACACAAACACTGATGTTTGGCGGCAAGACTTAGATTAGATGGTGGTAGCTAGCCACGCGGGCTATGAAAATGCCCTACCACCAACTTCTTGTCTAAGACCACCAACCAAACAGAGTCTTACATAGTTCGCCGGAAATCGAACCCGCGACCTCCTGGTGTAAAGCGATTGGACTAACCATTACGCCACGGAGGCGGTTTAAAGTATTTATAAGTTTCGAGGTATCACTATTGGGCCAATAAGATATAAAATAACAAGAGTCAATATTCAAACCATCGATTCGAAAAGAAGAAGGTATCACTTTAATCCTGGCAGGCTGCACTAACAAAATCCAGTGAAATCCATTCCAATCTCGACAAATCTGATTAAATAATGTCCTCCAATGGTTTTAATTCTCAAAGCCAATTAACGTTTCATATCATTAAGAACGGTCATCGTGTTGCGTTCAGTTCGCTAATCAATATGTTTGTGTCCGATGATACCGTTAATTTAAATGTTATTTTAATTATTTTAATTAATGTTATTTTTTAAATGTTATTTTAATTATTGACATTTTATTTTCTCCTATTTAATATACTAACGTGTTAACGATTTTCACTTTCTTCTTAGTTTTTTTTGAGATCAGTACTGGATAACGGGTTCCTAATTTTAAGCCCGCCAAAGCTAACCGTCTATCCGTCTGTCTGTCTGTCTGTACGACTTTTATAGGGCTATATCTTTTGACTTGTGAAAGGTACAGATCGCGGCATCAAAGTTGAACATTGTGCAGAGTGAATAATTTCAGTCATTTTGGTATATATTTACACTAATTTCACGGAAATTAAATAAAAATACACGTTATAATTTGTCAGCGACCGGTTTCGAACACCATCTTCAGGCAGACTGCCTGTAGTGTAGTTTAATTTAATTTCCGTGGAATTAATGCAAATATATACCAAAATGAGTGATATAATGTTATAATGTTCCACCAAGAACCTACAATCAAAAGTATCAACTATCTTATTTTCAGGTCTCAATCGAGGTACGAAGAAGTGACAACAAGAATCGAAAAAATAACTCGCACGCTCCCTACCTGCACGAACTACCGTCATGTGTTCTGATTGTAGCTGGTTGAAATTTTCACAAAACATGCGTTATTATAAGGGATTTACTAAAAAACAATTTTAAAAAATTGAAAAAAGTTAAAAAAAAACGGGGTTGTGATAAAATAAACGTTTTTTAAGAGGATTTTGTTTGTTTGTTTGTAAACTCTTTATTTTACAACAAAATATACAATTATTGATACATAATAGCAGTATCATGCACAAAGGTGGACTTATCCCAAACAGGGATCTCTTCCATCCAACACTTAATTACTGAAAGGATTTTATTATTATTATTATTTTATTTTTTGTTAATATGCGGTTATATGTACATAGAAACGTTAAAATTAGTGTGATTATAGTACTAATTCTACAGTAAAACAACAAATAATAATAACTGGCCAAGTATGAGTCGCACTCCCGCCAAGGAGTCCGAACTGAAAAAAAAAACTATTTATTACGGCTTGCTTTGATATTTTTTGTTTAAATAAACAGGTGTCATGTAACTTGTGTGGCGGTATGGAACCCTCAGTGCGCAAATCCGACGCGCCCTTGGCAGTTATTTTTTAACTTTTTTTAAAACTACGGATAAAAAAAGTAAGTGTGTGGTTTTATGAAACCACGGTAAAAGTGAAACTTTACAGAGGACGAAACGATGATGGCTGCTCTCGCTACGGTACAGAGGACGAAACGATCATACCGTCAGACGAAAGCGACCATCACGCGACATGCAACACACAGACGAAAAAATTTGAAACGATGTAAAAAACTTCAATATCCTCTCAATTGACTCACCACCACCTGTTCCTACCACCGCTGCTCTTATAGAACCCTCATATCTGTCCGCACCCTTGCTTGACGAACCTATAAAGTACAAAGTGTCTATGCAACGTGGAAACATTATGTTTTGCGACATCGTAAAACTACCTCTCGTCTACGAACACCTGTTACTTATTGATACTTAGGTTTGTGTACAGAAAATTAGTGCCTGGTCTAATAAGTGGGTAGCTGCCTGAATACATAAAATATAATTTTAAACAAAAAAACCGACTTCCAACAGGAAACTAAGGTTCCCATCGATTTCTCTGGGATGCCATCATCGGATCCTGGTTTCCTCATCATGGTACCACTCTTTGGATATCTCCTTTCCAACAAAAAAAGAATCATCAAAATCGGTTCATAAACGACGAAGACATCCGCGAACAAACATAAAAAAAATATACGGTCGAATTGAGAAACCTCCTCCTTTTTTGAAGTCGGTTAAAAATGCAAGATATGTACGAGCGAGTCTTACCCAGGATTACTACTCAGCGCCTGCCACTGCTCCTGCTACTGCCAGAAATATTGCCCTCAGCCGTTTTTTTTTACTGCAGCACAAAGGCCGACAATCGCGGCCTTGACAGTGTTATACTCAGCCCCTGCCACTACTCCTGCTACTGCCAGAAATATTGCCCTCAGCCGTTTTTTTTTACTGCAGCACAAAGGCCGACAATCGCGGCCTTGGCAGTGTTATACTCAGCCCCTGCCACTGCTCCTGCTACTGCCAGAAATATTTCCCTAAGCTGATTTTTTTGACTAATGCAAAAAAGCCCACAAGCGTGGCCAATTCCTTTGACTTCCGCACAAAACCCGACAATCGCGGCAATGGCAGTGTTATACTCAGCCCCTGCAACTGTTCCTGATAGTGCCAGAAATATTGCCCTCAGCCGCACTCAGCCAATTCCTTTGACTTCCGCACAAAACCCGATAATCGCGGCAATGGCAGTGTTATACCCAGCCCCTGCAACTGTTCTTGATAGTGCCAGAAATATTGCCCTCAGCCGCACTCAGCCAATTCATTTGAATTCCGCACAAAAGCTGACCATTGTGGCAATGGCAGTGCACTCAGACCCTGCCATTATTCTTGCTACTGCCAGAAATATTGCCCTCAATACTTCTACGGCAGCATTGACGCAAGTGAGTGTTCACACTTAGCCGATTCCTTTGACCTCCGCACAAAAGCCGACTATCGCGGCAATAGCAGTGTTATACTCAGACTCTGCCACTGCTCTCGCTACTGCCAGAAATATTTCTCTAAATACTTCTACGGCAAGATCGACGCAAGTGAGTGTTCACACTCAGTCGACCACTTTGACTTCCGCACAAAAGCCGTCAATCGCAGTAATAGAAGTATTATACTCAAGCCCTGCTACTGCTCCTGCTACTGACAGAAATATTTCCTTCAGCTGATTTTTTGATATATGCAAAAAAGCCCACAAGCGCGGCAATGACAGTGTTATACTCAGCCCCTGCCACTGCTCCTGATAGTGCTAGAAATATTGCCCTCAGCCGCACTCAGCCAATTCCTTTGACTTCCGCACAAAAGCCGACAATCGCGGCAATTGCAGTGTTATACTCAGCCCCTGCCACTGCTCCTGATAGTGCCAGAAATATTGCCCTCAGCCGCACTCAGCCAATTCATTTGACTTCCGCACAAAACCCGACAATCGCGGCAATGGCAGTGTTATACTCAGCCCCTGCCACTGTTCCTGATAGTACCATAAATATTGCCCTCAGCCGCACTCAGCCAATTCCTTTGACTTCCGCACAAAAGCTGACCATCGTGGCAATGGCAGTGCACTCAGACCCTGCCACTGTTCCTGCTACTGCCAGAAATATTTCTCTAAATACTTCTACGGCAAGATCGACGCAAGTGAGTGTTCACACTCAGTCGACCACTTTGAATTCCGCACAAAAGCCGTCAATCGCAGTAATAGAAGTGTTATACTCAGGCCCTGCTACTGCTCCTGCTACTGACAGAAATATTTCCCTCAGCTGATTTTTTAAGATATGCAAAAAAGCCCACAAGCGCGGCAATGACAGTGATATACTCAGCCCCTGCCACTGCTCCTGATAGTGCCAGAAATATTGCCCTCAGCCGCACTCAGCCAATTCCTTTGACTTCCGCACAAAAGCCGACAATCGCGGCAATGGCAGTGTTATACTCAGCCCCTGCCACTGCTCCTGATAGTGCCAGAAATATTGCCCTCAGCCGCACTCAGCCAATTCATTTGACTCCCGCACAAAACCCGACAATCGCGGCAATGGCAGTGTTATACTCAGCCCCTGCCACTGTTCCTGATAGTACCAGAAATATTGCCCTCAGCCGCACTCAGCCAATTCCTTTGACTTCCGCACAAAAGCTGACCATCGTGGCAATGGCAGTGCACTCAGACCCTGCCACTGTTCCTGCTACTGTCAGAAATATTGCCCTAAATACTTCTACGGCAGCATCGACGCAAGTGAGTGTTAACACTCAGCCGATTCCTTAGACTTCCTCACGAAACCCGACAATCGCGGCAATATCAGTGTTATACTCAGGCCCTACCACTGCTCCTGCTACTGCCAGAAATATTGCCCTAAATACTTCTACGGCAGCATCGACGCAAGTTAGTGTTCACACTCAGCCGATTCCTTTGACTTGCTCACAAAAGCCGACAATTGCGGCAACGGCAGTGTTATGCTCAGGCCCTGCCATACTGCCAGAAATATTGCCCTAATTACTTATACGGCTGCATCGACGCAAGTGAGTGTCCACACTCAGCCGATTCCTTTGAATTCCGCACACCATCATATCAGCCAATAAACGTCCACTGCTGGACGTAGGCTTCCCCCAAGGATTTCCACGACGACCGGTTCTGCGCTAAAGCCGACAATCGCAGCAATGGCAGTGTTATAATCAGGTTCTGCCACCACTCCTTTTAATACTAGAAATATTGTCATAAATATTTCTAAGGCAGCATCGATGCAAGTAAGTGTTCACACTCAGCCGATTCCTTTGACTTCCGCGCAAAAGCCGACAATCGCGGCAATAGCAGTGTTATACTCAGACCCTGCCACTGTTACTGCTACTGCCTGAAATATTTTCCCAAATACTTCTACGGCAGCGTCGACGCAAGTGAGTGTTTACACTCAGCCGATTCCTTTGACTTCCTCACGAAAATCGACTATCGCGCTAATGGCAGTGGCAGCATCATAGCAGTGGCAGCGCGAATGACTTATTTACATTCTCACGCTGCCCACTTTCCTGATCACTTTCCTGCCTGACAGGGCTGAGAGTAAATGCGCCATAAATGGAGAAGGGAGAGGACGGAGTGCGCCAACAGCCAGCACCATCTAGAAAACTGAGCTCAATCCATTTCATTCAATATTCCCCATCGACACGGCCACCGACCGCCGCTTTTTATGTTCTCAATATTTTAACCTCTCGTCTGTGAGATGGCTGAATTCTACTAGAATTTTTTTTTTTGCAGAACTGTCAGGTGGCTGAATTCAGCCATATTTTGCAAACTTCATATTTCGCAAAAAAACTCGTGCGTATAAATACCTCAGAAAATAACTCAAGCGATAAGCGCGTTTATCAAAGACTGAGCTTGAAAGACATCTTCATTTGTCCTGGCGCGCACACCTAGAGAAAAAAAAAACAGTTCAAACAATCTTTCAAATTTCTGTCAGTTGAGCACAAAAATTTTAAACGTATGTTGTTGAAAAAGTTTCTACGAAATACATTGATTTTCTTTGTTAAATATGTTAAAATATGTATTGTTAATAAAGTAAAACACTCATAATAATCAAACATATTATATTGTTTAAATAGTAATAAAAAAATATGGGTACCTTATTTTTATGTATCATCTGCTATCACCTCAGCTTTTTTACAGTTGAATTTTTTAAAGACATGGGTACAGAACTTAATATTGAGAGTAAATGAGTTATGGAAATGAAGCAATAGTAACTAATTAGTAATCTGTGGCAATAGCCTCTTATAGAACTGAAGAAATCAGTCTAAAATTCGTTGTCTGTAAAGTCGGTTTACGGACAATAGTTTAACGTGAAAACGTCATAACAAAACATTGATGATGTGATTGCATACTTTTATGACGAGTCAATTAGCGTAACGGGACAATGAGCGTAACGGGACAATGAGTCAACCTTTTTCGTGCATGCAGCCGGCGTCCATCGATTTATTAGACGTTGTCACGTCAAAAATATAAGGAGCAAAAAGACCTCTGTTTGTCAGGGTGGCTGAATTCTGCCTCACAGATGCCCACTGCCGGGTCAATAAGGTTTCTCAGACGAGAGGTTAATAAATAACTCTTTTCATGCTTTTCTTGGCTATTGAAAAGAGTATCAAAAATTAATATGTGTGTGTATAGCATTTAAATTGCTTGTACAGAGTGTAAAAAAAATAACGTAGGAGCCGTTAACTACGGCATCTACTCATACATATTGCACAATTCTCCCCAAGAAATGTTGACTAGGTTTTCATAAAACCTGCCAAGTGCGAGTGTGACTCGCGCACTGAGGGTTCCGCACCAAAACATCCTCATATCAACTACGTACATATAGAAGATACTACTAAATCCTACTAGATGCCGCTAGTTTCTTCACGTTTCAAAAAATCATGCTTCTTGTATGGAAGCGCTCTAATTTTTTTTTGTTATAGCGGTAATAGTAATACACACTCTGTGAAAATTTCGACCGTCTGCCTATCACGGTTCATGAGATTTGAGATTTGACGTTCGTCCATCAATTCCACGCGGGCCCAGTGCGGGTTGGTCGACTTCACATACAACCTTCGAGTTTCTTCGCAGGCGTGTGCAGGTTTCCTCACGATGTTTTCCTTCACCGTAAGAGTGTCGGATAAACGTACATATGAAATCAAAATTGGAAAACACATTAGTACGTGGCAGGATCGAACCACGACCTCCCGGACAAGAGGTAGCGGCCCTAGCCAGTACGCCACCGACGCTAAATTATAATATTAGCACACCCCGGATACTGCATTAAAATGGTCGTGAAATGGCATTTCTAAAAACAATGACGGAGCAAACAAAATCACGGCGAAATCCCTTAAGTTTGAGAACCAAACTGTAACCAATCTGTATCAACCTGAGTGACGAGGGGGTGAGGTCGCAATCTAGAGAGCGGCAGGGAGTGTCCATACTGTATGTTAGTACTAATACTTTGATATTATGATTTATTTTTGGATTACGTTGTCCGAAATAAATGTTTTGATTTGATTTGATTATTAAGGATAATTAATTAAGGGCTAAAAACTTTAAACATTTTTAAAAAGACCCGTATTAATTAATTATTTACTTCCCTTATCAAATTTTCCTATTAGCTTCGAAATAACTGGTGATTATCTAATAAAGTTCATCATTGAAGCCCATCATAAAATAAAACAGTTGATTAGATAAGTACTTAAATACACCAAATACATTATTATCTACTTCTACTTTTAACCGCCTCCGTGGCGTAATAGTTAGTCCATTCGCTTCACACCAAGACATCCCGGGTTCCAATCCCAAGCGGGGTCAACTTTGTAAGACTCGGTTTGGTTGTTGGTAGGGTATTTTTATAGCCCGCCTGGCTAGCTTTCACCATCTTATCAAAATCTTGCCGCCAAACATCAGTGTTTACAGCGTTGATGTGTTCCAGCTTGAAGACAAGATAGCCAGATTCCCATTGCGTTAGGGAATCTTGGTAAGCCCGCTTCCATCTTCGGCATAATCGTCACTTACCATCAAAGGTGAGATAATGCCAAGGGCTTACCAATCCTACTAATATTATAAACGCGAAAGTTTATAAGAAAGTATGGTTGATACTCTTTCACGCAAAAAGTACTCAACGGATCTGGCTGAAATTTGGTAGGTCGACAGACATGGACCTATTTTAACATATATGCTACTTTTTTCCACGCTCGCAAGCCACTTGCGGCTCGCGCACTGCGCACCCTCGAAAAGTCATAGAAACGTTGTCCACGCGGGTGAAGCCGCGGATAACAGCTAGTTGTGAATAATAAATAAAAGGAGACAGAAGCCCCGTAGGGCGAGTTCATTAACCAATGAAGTGTATGTAGTTAATAGTCGGCAGTAAATAGTCCCAGGCCTTTCATCGCGGAGCTCCGAAAAATACTAAGTCGACAGGATATTTTTTACGGTAGCACCAAAAATTATAAACGACCCTAACTATAGTATTTTTCGGAGCCCTGCTATGAAATGCCTGGGCCTTTTACGATCTGCCTGGTAATATCTGGGCAGATCGCGATCTGCCGGATTCTCACAATGTGCCGCCGACATATACAGAGTGAGATTTTATTTCACTCCTACTTACCTCTTAGATTTTTGTAATGACAGTGAGTGTGGGACAAATATCGTGTATTTTCAGTGACGATAAGGAACTTTGATACCTTTTCTAGTTTACGTAAAGTTTATTTTCCCCCAGCTATGTCTTAGTGTCTGTTACCCTACGCGGAGCTCGCCCTATGGCCGCGCGCGCGGTTTCTTATTTGTTTATATGGAATAAGGCATTATGGCTGTGGAGCCTTAGCATTGTCGTGAAACAGAACCAAGTCTCTTTCGTTCCTTCCGTTACTGTCCAGGTTTTTGACTTGGTGCTTCGTATGTGATTTTAAACTTTTCACGACAAAAACGAAAATTTGCTGTAGCTCGCATTGATGTGTTTTGGTTGAAATGGCTAGGTATCATTGCTATACTTGAGTGAAGAGGTGTGATTTTACGGCACCCTCGGTGCGCAAATTTAACTCACACTTAGCCTGTTTTTTTAATTCTATTTTCTTTTAACTCCCCATCACATATTCCGTACATTTTTACGATGTACAATTCAAATACAATTCAGTTAAATTCAATTACGGTTCCAAAGATACATCGTTTTAAAGGTTGGACAGACAGACAGACAGTGTAGGTTTAGTAATAGTGAGACCTCGACGCGCCCTCCAACCGCGTCTAAGCTCGCTCAAGTACTTAACTCAGAAGGTGTCGGAGGGCAATGGAACCTAAATTAATAAAACTAACCACCAAACAGATATATTAAAAAAACAGCCAAGTGCGAGTCGGACTCGTGCTAAGTAGGGTTCCGAAGTATGTTCAAAAAATAAATGTTTACTTTAAAAAACAAAATTATATTCACAATTAACCGCCTCCGTAGCTCAGAGGCAAAGTTCACTGGCTTAACACAGGAGGTCGCGAGTTCGATTGCCGGCGGGGTCAATTGTAAGACTCGGTTTGGTTGGTGGTAGGGCATTTTCTAAGCCCGCCTGGCTAGCTACCACCATCTTATCTAAGTCTTGCCGCCAAACATCAGTGTTAAAAAAACATTGATGTGTTCCGGCATGTAGATAAGATAGCCATATCGCGTTGGGGAATCTTGGCAAGCCCGCTTCCATCTTCGGCATCATCGTCACTTACCATCTGGTGAGATGATGCCAAGGGCTTACCAATAGAGAATAAAAAAAAATTGAATTAGATCATTTTGTATGGAAAATCTATGAACTTTTGACAAATCCAACTGCACATCTCAAGTTGGTCGACTATTACTCTTAAACTTAGAAAGCCTATTTAGCTGTAATAGTTTTTCTTTTAAATTGATTGAACGGCCTGCTATTAGAATTTTTTTGAGATGTTCTGAAAAAGCAGGTTAGCTTGTAGGGGGCGGGGGGGGGGGGGGGGGGGGGGAGGAACACTAGATTCGAACAAAAACTAATCAAATCAAAACAATTTATTTCAAAAAGGTGTTTACACACACTTTTAACACACACTAATATTTCGCAAATCAATCCCTAAATCACAAATGGTTTTAGCAAACCCTCAATTGTTCTGAAAGACCTATTCAACAATACCCCACACGATAGGGTACGTTAGCAAAAAAAAATTCAACCCCTTTTTAACCCTCGGGTGGTCGCGCTTTTTTTGTGACACCGTCGGTCACGTGGGGTCTTTAAACGCCCGGAGATTTTAAATATTTAGATTTTTTTATTACTTATTATTATTATTTTTTTTTTTTTTTTTTGTAGCATAATAAAATTTTAAATAAAACCCATAGTGTGGTTTTAAATAATTTTAATGATAGGAACTTATTTTTAACAAATAACAATATGTATTACTTTTATATATTATTTTTGCACTAATTGATAGTTAAGTATGTTTTAGGAAGCTACCCTGAGGTACAAATTTGAATATTTAATATGGAACAAAATATAGCAGTTTTTGCAAACGTCGGGCTTTTAAAGACCCCACGCGACCAACCGAGGGTTAAATGTAGGGGAGTCACCATTAAAAGTACAACTTTGTAGGCGTTATTATAACAAATTATCTAGTATTGATAGTCTCTGAGCACAGCCGCGGACAGGCGGACAGACGGACAGATAGACACGGCGAAACTATAATGATACCTTGTTGACTTCGGAACCCTTAAAAGAGGATGATCATCATCATCATATCAGCCGAAAATCTTCCACTGCTGGACAAAGGCCTCCCCTAAGGATTTCCACGACGACCGGTTCTGCGCTGCCCGCATCTATCGGCTTTCCGCAATCTTCACCAGGTCGTCGGTCCACCGCGTAGGAGGCCTGCCTACGCCACGTTTTTCGGTGCGCGGTCGCCACTCGAGAACTTTACTGTACCATCTATTCGAGCTATTTGCCTGCCCACTGCCACTTCAGTTTAGCGATTCTGTCAGTTATGTCGGTTACTTTGGTTCTCCTGCCGATCTCCTCGTTTCTGATTCGATCACGCAGAGAAACTCCGAGCTTAGCACGCTCCATTGCCCTTTGGGTGACCTTGAGCCTTCTTATGAGGCCCATAGTAAGCGACCATGTCTCAGTTCCGTAAGTCATCACTGGCAACGCACACATCCTCTCCTAAAAAGAGGATGATCATAAAGCTAAAAATAGAATTAAAAACAAATAGACAGAAGAAGGTAGCAACAGTACTATGAAATACAGCGGAAGTCATTTAATTTTAAAACAACATTAAAACAAAAAAAAAAATCAAAAGAAAATAATACAAAACAGATGGAAAATGAACAAAAAGAATGAATTCGTCACAATAAGGTCCCTTTATCTGGTACGGAACCTTAATACTCCTTACTTTTTTCGTTTAACTGTGTTTTTGGTAATGAAAAAAAAAATCAAAAGAAAATAATACAAAACAGATGGAAAATGAACAAAAAGAATGAATTCGTCACAATAAGGTCCCTTTATCTGGTACGGAACCTTAATACTCCTTACTTTTTTCGTTTAACTGTGTTTTTGGTAATGAAATAAAATTTATTATTTATTATTTATTTATTATTAATGTTATAAATGTGTTTTTTTATTAGTCACTTTTTTACGCTTTATCATCTCAACCAATCATGACAAAATTTGGCATGGAGGTAGCCTGTGTCATGTCATGGGGAAGGGCATAGGCTACTATTTATACCGTGAAAATAGCACAGTCCTATACAGTTATTTTGGTTGATTTCTTTAACATCGCAACGAAGCAACGGATTATTGTGATTTTTCAACCGACTTCCAAAAAGGAGGAGGTTCTCAATTCCACTGTATTTTTTTTATGTGGGTTACCTTAGATCTTTTGACTGGATGAACTGATTTTTATGATTCTTTTTTTATTTAAGCTATTATTTTATTATTTATTATTTTATTTATGCTTCCCGTGTGATTCCATATAAATTTTATCAAAATCAGTGTAGTAATTAATTAGAAAATTAACAAAAACCTAAAATATTAATGCAAAAATGTACTAACAATAAGTAGTTGCGATAGAAGTCAGTTTTTTAACGTGTTCAGCGTTTTAGCAAAGAGATGTTTGAAGGGATGGGAAATGTATAGATTACTAATAATAATATCCTGAGACCCTTTCCAAGGGATCTAGGGAAAACTCATTTTCAGAATCGGAATCAGAATCAGAGTTTTTATTGTTGATTATGGTACAAAGATCTTAAAATAATATAAAGTTTCACATAATCTACCTAAAATAGCATACATTACATTTTAGCTTACAAGAAAAATAGAGACAAAAAACACTTAGTACCTTTAAATTTTAAATTATTGATGTCAAATGTGGAAGACATAAGAATGTACATAAGAATATAAATTTAACTAGCTGTCCCGGCGAACTACGTACCGCCTTACATTACATTACACTGCCCTACCCTACCCTACCCTACACTACACTACCCTACCCTACCCTACACTACACTACCCTACCCTACACTACCCTAACCTACACTACCCTACCCTACATACACTACACTACACTACCCTACCCTACCCTACCCTACACTACACTACCCTACCCTACCCTACACTACCCTACCCTACACTACCCTACCCTACATACACTACACTACACTACACTACCCTACCCTACACTACCCTACACTACACTACCCAACCCTACCCTACCCTACCCTAAAAAAAAATTGATGTTGGCCGATTCTCAGACCTACTCAATATGCTCACAAAATTTCATGAAAATCGGTCAAGCCGTTTCGGAGGAGTAAGGGAACGAAAACTGTGACACGAGAATTTTATATATTAGATGTACGAGTGGAACATAAATAAATCACTTTAAGTCACAATATGTCATCATTTAAATATTAATACATGTCATAGTAGGTCTTTTATAGTAACAGTTCGCGTAACTTGTTTTTAAAACTCGAAATGCCGTCAAACTCACGGATTTTCCAAGGTACTTTAATATATATTTTAGGACCTAATGTAAATACAATTTTGTGGAGTAGGACTGTATTACATGGAACTGTGCAAAGAGTGTTACAATGTCTTTGAGATTTACCTACCTAGATAACTAAACATTCGTTCACGTGACGACGCCCCCTCTCTTGAAAGTCGAGTTCACTTACTTCCCCGCGTCCCCCGCCTGCCACTCTTTGTTTACCTTCCTGATTGGTGCAAATAGTACATCGCGTGACGGAATTGCGATCACACGATAATTAGGAGTTGACCTACGGCTACATTGTCGTCCGGTGGACGAAAGTTTAGTTACGACGCAAGTTTTTTGACAAAGTATGTAGTATTACTGTTTAATTGTTTATAATATATGAAACGCCAAAACTAAATGTTTATTATTCGATTTAATTTAGATGATGTTTATTTGAATATTTATAAATAAAATTTATTATAAAAATGTGGAATTTCATGCATTTTTATGAAAATCGTGTTTTTTTTTGTTGCAACTGAATTATTTCCATTTTTGACATGTTTATAATAAATTTTATTTTTAGATGGATTTGAGAAAAAAATATGAGCAAATAGTCAGTGCCACGAAGTAGAGATCGAAGATGACCTTGAGGAGGTGTCTGATAATTCAGTTTCAGAGACAGAGGATAATTTGAAGGAAGAAATACATCGAGACACTGGCAGTGATTCGGATTTTCCCAATTAATCTTCGGAGTCTGAAGATGAAATTACAAGACCTAGTAAAATCAACCGAACATGGACAAGAAACTACAGGAAAACCAGAGATAATTCACTTTTATAAAAGTTACAAGGGTGCCGTAGATACTGTTTATCAAATGTACTCGAATATGTGTGTTAATCAAAAAACCAAAAGATGGGCACTATGCATTTTGTATAACATGCTGAACCTATCTTCAATCAATTCTTATGCCGTCCATCTCTCAAATAACGTGATATAAAAAAAATATCTTGGCGTGATTTTGTCATAAAAATAGGATATCAACTGATGGAGCCCTGGCTACGGCAGCGAATACAGATGGTGACTTTGCAGCGTGACATCAAGTACATGATAAAATATGATCTTGGCGATTCTTCCAACCTAGAATCTTCTGTTCAAACTGTGACAAATGTGTGCAAAATGTCCATTTAGGGCTCGTAGGATGACAAAACATCGATGCATGCCATGTAACAAGTTCCTTTTAAAAACTTTTGATAATATTTCCGTTTTTTATTGCGTAGTCCGCCTGAATAATGTTTAGTATGTGACTGTAAATATAGTTTAGTTTTCTAGGGTTAAATAGGTGCAAATTAGATTTCTCTAATACAGCTACTTAGTAGACAAACATACAAGAAAAAGTTAGCAGTTTATATCTCTTGAAATGAGGTCTGCAGCTGTCAGTTCGATAAATGTTACAAATAGATCTTTTACATCTTATTTGAGCCCGTAATATCATTTCCCTACGAGTTGTTTCCAAAAAATATTATCCCATATCTCAGAGTGGATGCGACATAACCATGGTATGCAGTCAGCAAGTCTTCATGGTTTACCATTTTACTTAGCATATAAAGAACGTATGAGTATCTATTTAGTTTATTGCAAACTCTCTCAATTTGTGTACTCCGGCTCATATTGCTGTTTATGTGAAGCCCTAAAAATTTCGGGACAGAAGCTGTTGCTATTTTTGTTTCCTGATACATATATTTGAAATTAGTTTTTTTGGCTGGTCTTTGTTCAAATTTCATTATTTTTGTCTTACCTAGATTAATATTTAAATTGTTGATTTGTAGGCAGTTAACTAAGCATTTAATATTTTCATTTATGTTAGTTTCTAGATTATCTGAACTGTCATATATTACTGTAATGTCGTCAGCGAAGAATACCATGGGGAATTGAGATGCTTTAAGGATATCATTAATGTAAACTAGGAATAGTAAAGGCCCTAACACGCTGCCTTGTGGTACTCCGTATTGGACATTTCTAAGCTTTGATGTAAATTCTTCGTTTGTCTAATTCTGTTGATTTGTGTAAGGTATGATACCATTAAATTTAAAATGTTTCCCCTTACTACATTTGTATTTAATTTTGATAAAATAATTGTATGGTCTACGTAGTCGAAGGCTTTTGTCATATTTATGTATAAGGCTGATACTGGTTTCATCATATCAGCTCATATACGTCCCCACCGAGGGGCTTAAGCCTACCCTAAATTAGGGCGATCGGGCCTTAGTCGACCACGCGGGCCCAGTGCGGGTTGGTTGACTTCACTCACAACCTGCGAGTTTCTCCGTAGGCTTGTGCAGGTTTCCTCACGATGTTTTCCATCACCGTTAAACAATCGGTGAGTATATGTACGTATTTTTCGAAAAACTCATTGGTACAATGGCCGTCCGGATTGGAACCCGGCACCTCTGGTTAAGAGGACCGAGTCGTTACCGGTTGAGCCACCGACGCTTTTGCATATACATAAGTTCATCAAAAAGCTTAGAATGAGAGCAATAACTGGAGATGAATACTTTTTACCTTTGTACTGATATTGACAAAACCTGTTATATTTGTGTTTTTTAGTTCACCAATGATGGGCACTATTTCTTCAGGTGTTGTTGTCTACATGAACAAAGAATCACAAACCCTGTATTTGCATGTATTACAAGAACTATTGCCCGTCAAGATCGGTTTTACTTGATGGACATAAAAATTCTTAAAAGCCCCAGCAATACTCAGGGTTAGTTATTACTTAATTATCTATGTGTAACTTACTGATTAGTTCTCTTGGGACAATAGTAAATTTAAGAGCAACGGGTTGAAGTGTTTTTTGTAAGAAGATGTTTGAGGCGGTGGTTCATGACATACAATACAATATTCTTTATTGCATCACAACATAAAAAAAGAAATTGACAATATAGAAGAAAGCCTATACAATAGGCGGCCTTATTGCTAGGTAGAAATTTCTTCCAGGTAACCTTTTGATAGGGAAACAGCGATAGAATAAGTTAAGGGGCGGTGCAATAGTTAAAAACAGAAAAAATTGCAAATATAAAGAGTTATTATAAAATACTTAATAATAATTATAAATATCAATAAAATACTTAAATAATATAACAACAATATATAATATAATAAATATATACATAAGCAAACAAAAACATAAATAAATTAAATACATACATTACTCATAAGCATAATCTGAGACAGTTCCCGAGGGATCTAGTGAAAACTAATTTCAAGACGCGCGCACGTCGGCGTCGCAACGGATCAACGGATTCACGTGATTTTTTCTCATAGAAAAAGTGGAGAGTGTAGGAAGTGCGTTAATCACAATAGCCCGATATAAATCTCGACGGATCTGGAGTAAACTCCTGCCACTCACCCTCAAAGACAGTCAGAAAAATGATGCCCACGCAAGCGAAGCCACGGGCAAAAGCTAGTAATGTATATAGAAAACAATATTACTTTTTATGACAATTACTTACGCAATTCAACGGAAACTCAACACACACAAAATAGGATCAAAACACCCGGAAACACTGGAGCCGCCATGTTTGCGCGGCAACCACTGCTCGACCGACTTCCGGGTACGGCAGCCATCTTTACTTTGAAGGAGTTTGCTTAGTAAGGAGAACACATTGTTTTCAAAGTTCCAAGTGTGGCACTTTGCCAACTTTTGGGGTCTGATTTTTATTTAAGAAAGCCGAAAATAAAATAATGTTTTAACGGTGAGTTTAAAAAAGGGTAATTTTTAAAATTTTGGTCTGTTGAATTATTTTTATTGAATTTTTGGCAGCTTTGTTACATAATTACTTGCAACGCTCTCTAGTTATTATTATTTTGTAAATTCTTCTTGGATTCATTGTTTTTACTGGAAATTAGTGCCAGCTCGAAAAAATTTTCACTTTAGGCAATTCGGGCACAACAGCGCCCTTGTAAACAGAGTAAGTGTGTAACTTTTTAATCATTAATTGACAAGCCCCTGGAATCACCTCAGCTGATGGTCAGTGATGATGATGCCGAAGATGGAAGCGGGCTTACCAAGATTCTCCAACGCAATGGGTGACCGGGCATCTTAACTTCAAGCCGGAACACATCAATGCTGTTATCATTGAGGTTTTGGCGGTATGAAATGAGATAAAATGATGCCCCAATCAAACCGAGTCTTTTAAAGTTAGATCCCGCTGACATCGAACCGACAACGACCACGGATACTTTTTTTTTCTCTGAATAATCATTAATTTATCATTTAATAATTATTATCATGATAAATCATTTAATCAATCATTTGTTGCGGGAAAAAAACCCGCACAATGTGTTTTCTCTGCTCGCCTTTCAAAAGCGCAATCTGACGCCATGGCTTCTTTACAAAACAATGGCACTATACAAAACAAATGGGCGAGCGAAGTAAGCCCGGAAATTATGTCTTGCAGGTCACAAAATTGTTTTATCTACTGTCTTGTGCTATCCTTATCATATTGCACAAACAGAGAGTACAGAGATGCTCTGCATTTAATTTTGACTCATGGCGAGCGACACGTTAGGGATGACGACAGTATCAAAAATAAATTATGAACTCTTGACCACTAAATTGCCCTCTTACTTAAACTTCGGAAAAACTTGCTCGTTTTGTTTTCCATCAAGTCTTCGATTTTTAATTCACCAAAATCACAAAATGAGTATTTAAATGACGCTGCAAAACTATGACGTCAAGCCTAGGTATTTCTAACATTTTTAGAACAAAATGTCGTTTTTGACAGATGGTAAAAAATAAATCAGATGACTAGCATTCGACATCCCTAACGGGATCGATTCCCGTGGTCGGTCGCTACCCGCTCGCCATGCCGCCCCTAAATACGAGCGCCCTAGGCCATATGAACGGGCCGGCTCTGGTGGAAATTGGACCTTAGCCTGTTTCAACATCCAGAAACACTTAAAAAATGTAAACATAAAAAAACGCCCAAGTTGGAGTCAGAACCGCACACATAGGGTTCTGTACCATCATATTAGATGGCGCTTGTACAAAGGGTGCCGTACCATCATACTAGATAGCGCTAGATTGTTCACGTTTAAAAAAACACGTTTTCTATTTTAGTTTTTTTTTGTTATATCGGCAACAGAAATATATCATGTGTGAAAATTTCACCAGTCTAGCTATCACGGTTGATGAAATCATGGTGACAGACGGACAGACAGACAGACGGACAGACAGACAGACGGACGGACAGCGATGTCTTAGTAATAGTACACCCTGGACACTTCATACAACGGGCCAGAAATGACATTTCAAAAAAGGAATGACGGAACAAACAAAATGGCGGCGAAATCTATACGTTCGACAACCAAACTGCAACCAATCTGTATCAATCTGGGCGACGAGGGGGTCAGGTCGCAATCTAGAGAGCGGCAGATAGTGTCCATGCTGTATATGTTAGTACTAATATATAAGGTCTAACAATATTAGCTGAAACTGTTTTAACTAGTGCTTCTACCCATGAAACTGAAAAACTTTCGCCATGAAACCTATAGTCAAATCTCAAAAAAATAAGTGAACTTCCTATACTAAGTTGGCTGATCATGGGAGATAATTTTTTTTTTGCGATTTGACTATAGGTTCCATGGGGAAAGTTGTTCAGTTTCATGGGTAGAAGCACCAGTTCAAATAGTTTCAGCTAATTTTGCTTCACCTTATATTTACTTTGTTTAATAGGAACCCTAAGAACGAAGTCCATATTTCAAGGCACTGAAGCATTGTACACGAACGGAACTCTTTCAAACTTTTCAATTTCATGCCCGTTCCTCACTTCACCCTACTCCGTTAAAGTATGTTAGTACTAATATATATACTTTGGTAATATGATCCCGTTTTTACCCTTTGGTCGCGGAACCCTAAAAAACGAAGTCCATATTTCAAGGCACTGTGGCATTTCATCATCATCATCATCATATCAGCCACAAATCGTCCACTGCTGGACAAAGGCCTCCCCCAAGGATTTCCACGACGGAACTCTTTCAAACTTTTCAATTTCATGCCCGTTCCTCACTTCACCCTACTCCGTTAAAGTATGTTAGTACTAATATATATACTTTGGTAATATGATCCCGTTTTTACCCTTTGGTCGCGGAACCCTAAAAAACGAAGTCCATATTTCAAGGCACTGTGGCATTTCATCATCATCATCATCATATCAGCCACAAATCGTCCACTGCTGGACAAAGGCCTCCCCCAAGGATTTCCAAAACGGTCCTGCGCTGCCCACATCCATCGACTTCCCGCGACCTTCACCAGGTCATCGGTCCACCGCGTGGGAGGCCTGCCTACGCTACGTTTTCCAGTGCGCGGTCGTTACTCGAGAACTTTACTGCCCCATCGGCCATCTGTTCTACGAGCTATGTGCCCTGCCCACTGCCACTTCAGTTTAGCGATTCTGTGAGCTATGTCGGTTACTTTAGTTCTCCTGCGGATCTCCTCGTTTCTGATTCGATCACGCAGAGAAACTCTGAGCATAGCACGCTCCATTGCCCTTTGGGTGACCTTAAGCCTTCTTATGAGGCCCATAGTAAGCGACCATGTCTCAGTTCCGTAAGTCATCACTGGCAACACACACTGGTCAAAGACCTTAGTCTTGAGACACTGCGGTATTTGGGACGTGAAGATATTGCGAAGCTTCCCGAACGCTGCCCAGCCGAGTTGGATTCGTCGATTGATCTCTTTCTTGAAGTTGGAACTACCTAGCTGGACTGTTTGTCCTAGGTATACATATTCGTCAACAACTTCCAGTGTAGAGTCTCCAACCTTTAGAGGAGTGGGTGCGACACGGACATTTAACATTATTTTCGTCTTGTCCATGTTCATTTTAAGACCCACTTGTTGAGAGACCTTACTGAGGCCATCGAGCATTGTGCTTAGGTCTTCCATAGTCTCAGCCATGACCACAATATCGTCAGCGAATCGGAGGTGGGATATGTACTCGCCGTTGATATTTATGCCGAGTCCACCCCAGTCCAGAAGCTTAAAAACATCTTCCAGGGCGGCGGTGAACAGTTTCGGAGATATAACGTCTCCCTGTCTCACCCCTCGCTGCAACTGGATAGGTTTCAAGTTCTGGTCCTGGAGGCGAACCGACATGGTGGCGTTTTCATACAGACACTTCAACACCTCGATGTATCGATGGTCAATTTGGCACCGCTGGAGAGACTGTAGCACAGCCCAGGTTTCGACTGAATCAAAGGCCTTCTCATAGTCCACAAACGCCAAGCATAGTGGCTGATTGTACTCTTCGGTCTTCTATATAATCTGCCGCAGCGTATGTATGTGGTCTATGGTACTAAAGCCTTTTCTGAAACCGTCTTGTTCGGGAGGCTGGAAGTCGTCAAACCTGCGTGCGAGACGATTCGTAATGACTTTCGAAAACAGCTTGTAGACATGGCTTAGAAGTGAGATGGGTCTGTAGTTCTTCAGCAGGGTGTTGTCACCCTTTTTGAAGAAAAGCACGACCACACTTCTGTGCCATGCCTTAGGCGTTTGTCCCTCGAATATAACGGAATTAAATAACTTCTGAAGAGCTTTTAGTACCGGTGATCCACCTGCTTTTAGAAGTTCAGCCGTAATTCCATCATCACCCGGTGCCTTGTTGTTCTTGAGCTGTTTGAGTGCCATTCTAATCTCGTACAGGCTGACGTCCGGGATATCTTCGGTATAGTGTCGGGTTAGTCTGGCTCATGGGTCTTCAGCCAGATCGCTGACAGGCAAACGTGTGGTCTTGTACAATTGTCCATAGAACTTCTCAACTTCTTCCAGCAACTCAGTCTTAGACGATATGGTCCTGCCGTCCTCAGTCTTCAGCTTGGTCAGTTGGCTTTGTCCAACAGACAGATCTCTCGCGAACACTTTTGAGCCTTTGTTGTGCTCAATCGCCTCTTTAATACAATTTGTATTATATTGGCGTAAATCGCGAGTTAGGGACTTAGAGATCTGCCTGTTTAGTTGCCGATACTGAGTAGCGTCTTAAGAGGACTGCAAAACTAATCTGCGTCTTTCTTCCATGAGGTTGCTGGTGAAGTCGGAGATTTTTTTGGTTCTGTTTGAAAGGCGAGTTTTAAAAATCTTAGACCCGACCTTTTGAACGAACCGAACGAACCTGTCATTATAATCGTCCACATTCTCGCAGTCTCCTAGGCAATCGAAACGATTGTGCAACTCGAGCTGAAAGCTCTCAGGGTTTTGGAGCTGGATGGGCGCTGGTCGGAGCGTAGACTTCATCAGTCGACATCTTTCTAGCTTGGTCTTTAGATTCAATGTGCCTCTGACCATCCGGTGATCGCTTCCTGTTTTGACTGAATTGATCACGGAGACATCATTGAATATTTGCCTCCTTGTCGACAAGATGAAGTCTACCTCTTTTTTTGTTACGCCATTGGGATGCAACCATGTCCACTTCCGCTGTTTTGACTTTTTTAAGAAGGAGTTCATCATAAAGAGGCTCTCCTTCTCCATAAAGTCGGTCAGCATCTGGCCACGTGCATTTACACGAACGGAACTTTTTCAAACTTTTCAATTTCATGCCCGTTCCTCACTTCACCCTACTCCGTTAAAGTATGTTAGTATTAATATATATACTTTGGTAATATGGTCCCGTTTTTACTCTTTGGTCACGGAACCCTAAAAAACGAAGTTCATATTTCAAGGCACTGTAGCATTTACACGAACGGAACTTTTTCAAACTTTTCAATTTCATGCCCGTTCCTCACTTCACCCTACTCCGTTAAAGTATGTTAGTACTAATATATATACTTTGGTAATATGGTCCCGTTTTTACCCTTTGGTCACGGAACCCTGAAAAACGAAGTCCATATTTCAAGGCACTGTGGCATTTACACGAACGGAACTTTTTCAAACTTTTCAATTTCATGCCCGTTCATTACTTTACCCTACTCCGTTAAAGTATGTTAGTACTAATATATATACTTTGGTAATAGGGTCCCGTTTTTACCCTTTGGGTACGGAACCCTAAAAAACGAAGTCCATATTTCAAGGCACTGTGGCATTTACACGAACGGAACTTTTTCAAACTTTTCAATTTCATGCCCGTCCCTCACTTCACCCTACTCCGTTAAAGTATGTTAGTACTAATATATATACTTTGGTAATATGGTCCCGTTTTTACCCTTTGGTCACGGAACCCTGAAAAACGAAGTCCATATTTCAAGGCACGGTGGCATTTGCACGAACCGAACTTTTTCAAACTTTTCAATTTCATGCCCGTTCATTACTTTACCCTACTCCGTTAAAGTATGTTAGTACTAATATATATACTTTGGTAATAGGGTCCCGTTTTTTCCCTTTGGGTACGGAACCCTAAAAAACGAAGTCCATATTTCAAGGCACTGTGGCATTTACACGAACCAAACTTTTTCAAACTTTTCAATTTCATGCCCGTTCATTACTTTACCCTACTCCGTTAAAGTATGTTAGTACTAATATATATACTTTGGTAATAGGGTCCCGTTTTTACCCTTTGGGTACGGAACCCTAAAAAACGAAGTCCATATTTCAAGGCACTGTAGCATTTACACGAACGGAACTTTTTCAAACTTTTCAATTTCATGCCCGTTCATTACTTTACCCTACTCCGTTAAAGTATGTTAGTACTAATATATATACTTTGGTAATAGGGTCCTATTTTTAACCCTTTGGGTACGGAACCCTAAAATACCAAGTCCATAATTCAAGGCACTGTGGCATTTACACGAACGGAAGTTTTTCAAACTTTTCAATTTCATGCCCGTCCCTCACTTCACCCTACTCCGTTAAAGTATGTTAGTACTAATATATATACTTTGGTAATATGGTCCCGTTTTTACCCTTTGGTCACGGAACCCTGAAAAACGAAGTCCATATTTCAAGGCACTGTGGCATTTACACGAACGGAACTTTTTCAAACTTTTCAATTTCATGCCCGTCCCTCACTTCACCCTACTCCGTTAAAGTATGTTAGTACTAATATATATACTTTGGTAATATGATCCCGTTTTTACCCTTTGGTCACGGAACCCTAAAAAACGAAGTCCATATTTCAAGGCACTGTGGCATTTACACGAACGGAACTTTTTCAAACTTTTCAATTTCATGCCCGTCCCTCACTTCACCCTACTCCGTTTAAGTATCGTTTTTCTGCTTTCCATTTCCACTTGCGATGTTCCGGTTGGCTTCATTAAAAACCTATCAAGTTCTGCCACGTCTATATTGATCGTGAATATTTATTTACATTAGAAAATAAACCGTATTCACAAAGAAGTTAAAAGAAATTTTGCTCAGAAAGTTCTAATAGACACTTAATGAATTCCTACAGGATAAAATAAAACATCAATATAAATTGAACAATAAATTATGTAAAATAATCTTTTTATTCGAAACACATATGTAGTGAACCAAAATACAATTTCTTAGATAATTCTTAAGGAAGAGGCTCAGTCTCAACAATAAATAAATTAAATTATGTAACATATTTTTTTATGAACTTAAAGCAAATAAATTAGTAGTTTTATACATTTGTTTAAAAAATTATATTATATAACCGTAATAGCTAGATAGTTGAAACTTTCACAGATGATGTGATTCTGTTGCCGCTATAACCGCAAATACAAAAAATTACAAAAAGTGATAAACAAGTGGGCGCCATACAAGATCCGTGTTTTTTTAAACGTAAAGAAACTAGCACCATCTAGTATGATGGTACGGAACCCTCGTGCTAACGCCATCTGGTATGATGGTACGGAACCCTCGTGCTAACGCCATCTAGTATGATGGTACGGAACCCTCGTGCTAACGCCATCTAGTATGATGGTACGGAACCCTCGTGCTAACGCCATCTAGTATGATGGTACGGAACCCTCGTGCTAACGCCATCTGGTATGATGGTACGGAACCCTCGTGCTAACGCCATCTAGTATGATGGTACGGAACCCTCGTGCTAACGCCATCTAGTATGATGGTACGGAACCCTCGTGCTAACGCCATCTAGTATGATGGTACGGAACCCTCGTGCTAACGCCATCTGGTATGATGGTACGGAACCCTCGTGCTAACGCCATCTAGTATGATGGTACGGAACCCTCGTGCTAACGCCATCTGGTATGATGGTACGGAACCCTCGTGCTAACGCCATCTAGTATGATGGTACGGAACCCACGTGCTAACGCCATCTAGTATGATGGTACGGAACCCTCGTGCTAACGCCATCTAGTATGATGGTACGGAACCCTCGTGCTAACGCCATCTGGTATGATGGTACGGAACCCTCGTGCTAACGCCATCTAGTATGATGGTACGGAACCCTCGTGCTAACGCCATCTGGTATGATGGTACGGAACCCTCGTGCTAACGCCATCTGGTATGATGGTACGGAACCCTCGTGCTAACGCCATCTAGTATGATGGTACGGAACCCTCGTGCTAACGCCATCTAGTATGATGGTACGGAACCCTCGTGTTAACGCCATCTAGTATGATGGTACGGAACCCTCGTGCTAACGCCATCTGGTATGATGGTACGGAACCCTCGTGCTAACGCCATCTGGTATGATGGTACGGAACCCTCGTGCTAACGCCATCTAGTTGTGAATAAAAAAAAATACATAACGCTGCGTCCATGTCACAGCCTACTGTTTAAATTAGCCATTCAATTAACTGCCTAGCCGGTTCATTAAATGGCGGCATTCAACTAACTGCCTGAACGATAATACTTTTAATGACTTGGCTGGCTGATGCTTAGGCTATTCATTAAACGAGTGAAGCGAATACAAATGTAGTAGCTCCGAAGGGGCTCTGTCGACTGCTATATAGAACAATCGAAACAAGAGCGGGAGCGAGCGAAGCTAGCTCGGAATTTCGAAGGACTCCGAGCAAGCTTATTAACTAATTAGAAACATCGATATGTGTCTACTCAATATATTCGCAAAGTTTGGATTCAGTCCGGCATGTAGTATTTGTATTAAATCGGAACTACGTTTGTATGGAAACTCGACAAACATTTCATATGGGGTGACCTTATTAGTGACTAGCTTTTGCCCGCAGCTTCGCCCGCGTGGACATAGCTTTTATGACTCTTTTTGAGGGTGAGTGGTGCGCGTGCCGCAATCAGTTCGCAAGCGTGGACATGAGTTTTCTCCAGGTACCGCAGGAAATATATCGGGCTTTTCGGATTAGCTGTCTTTGTCACTTCCCACCCCCTCAACAAATTCTATACAAAAAATCATTTTAATCCGTTGCTCCGTTGCGACGCCACCGACGTACGCGAGCGTAGAAAATAGTCGTCCCCAGACCCCTCGGGAACTATGTCAGGATATACTTATTAGTAAGTTATATCATTTTCCACCTCATCTCTGTGCTAAAAATCACACCAATCCATTTTTTCGTTGCGATTTTTAATAACTTAACGAACAAAGAGTATTGTTTTAGTTTCCTCAGGAACTGCATCGGGCTATGATAATTTCAAGAGATAAAAAGTAGACTATTTCATTTCTAGTGATTAAGGATACCTGCATGCCAAATTTCATCAAGATTGGTAGAGGTGTTGAAGTGTGAATAGGTAACAAACAAACAAACATATTTTCACATTTATAATATTAAGTAAGGATTTCTAAATCTTAAATAACAAATAGAGCGTCGGTGGCGTAACGATTAGGGCCACTACCTCCTATCCGGAAGGCCGTGGTTCGAATCCTGTCACTTACCAATATCTATACGAATATCGATTTCATACTCGTATTGTACGTTTATCCGACGCTCTTACGGTGAGAAAAACATCGTGAGGAAACCTGCACACGCCTGCGAAGAAACACGAAGCTTATGTGTGAAGTCAATCAACCCGCAATGGGCCCGCGTGATCGTCTAAGGCCTGATCGCCCTAACTCAGGGCAGGTCGAGCCCCTTGGTGGGGACGTATATAAACTAAATGATGAAAAAACACATATACCTATATTATCAAAAAACTAATTCAAATCATTATATCAATCTAGTAATAAAATTTCCTAAAAATATAAATATGGGTCGAATCCTCGAGTCGTATCAGCTCCAAAGGAGCATAAAACGCACTTCTCGTTGCCGCGCTGGATGGCAATAGACAACCTTAGCAGCAGGTAGGACCCGGAGCGTGCGTCACGTCTCCTATCTCGAAGGCGGCGGCCAATCTCCTTAATGAAGGCAAAGGCCTCTAAGGGTTCAGCAGCCAGTTGTCTCACAGACCAGCGGCACAAAGCAGTAATTTGCCTCCAAGACAGAGTACTTATTATGCTTCTTTTTCGCTGCTCAATGCAGCAGTACCGCACGGGTGAGGTGTGAGGCAGAAAAAGTGGCGTCCCAAAGCAGGCACGTTCCACTCTGCCATGGCTACTGTTTAAACCTTCCGGCCTTTTGCCATCAGATCGACTAAAGCCCGGCGGCTGCATCAAAGATGGAATATTCCATCTGGCCGAGACCAGTACCCTCCGAGTGAGGTCATTAAGGAATTGGTGACGTGGGAATCTTCACAAACAACGACCGCAACTCAGTGCGTGATGGCCAATTGCCTCCACCGTGGACTCGCAAATACATTGATTGAGTGAACCTATCACAGATATTGATATTGCAGGCGGAGAGCAACTGCCACACGCAAATAGTCGCCGTCAGAAGAGTTCCCACATCTGTGCCTCCTGTTAAAAGATGCTAAACTCGATTTATGTGTTTTTAATTTTTTTACACGATTGGAATCTGTAAAAAATACCTATCGGTTCGTCTATGAAACACATCGCTACGTGCCATAGTTCCAGAGAGTTGTGTACAGTAACGTATGCTGAAAAATACATAAAAGAAATCCAATCAAAAGTATGAAATAATATTTTATGTTTTAATACAACTTGAGCACGTTTTATTATCCCTGCAGTGCCATCTATTGACATTCTGCTGCTATGATTATAATGTGTGGTATGTGTAGCTAATATGGGGAAAAAATACTCTATTGTTATTATTGTAAGAATGGATAGATCTAACTTCCCACGGGACCTCTTTAGTTTTCCGGGATAATATAGTCAAAACAACCCATACCAATGTAAAGGTTTCATATTGTTACGTTGAGCCACTAAAGATACAATTTTTTGCATTCCTGTAGGAACCCTAATTTTTTTGGGATTCACAATGTCCCAGTTTTAGTTCGCGATAAGGGTATCAACGTGTAAAATTTGATTGTAATAGGTCAAGCCACATTTGCATGGTGAGCCATTCTATTAATGAAAACTTTTGATTTTCCCACGGGATTTCTTGAATTTTCTGGGATAAAAAGTATCCTATATGTTAACCCGGGCTATAAGGAACCACCATACAAAATTTCATCAAAATCGGCTTGGTAGTTTTTGCGTGATGCGCGAACATACAGACAGACAGACAAAAATTCCAAAAGTTGTTGTTTTGGCCTCTGTATCGTTAGAAATGTCCACCACAGTTATTATTTTCCAAAAATATTTCATGTACAGACACGGCCCCGTTACAGTTTTATTATATTAATAGACTATTTAAGACTAACAAGTCTTCGCAAAATATTCAGAAATTCCCCATTCGTTTATACGGCCACCACGTGAATTGAGTGTTATTGTGTTTGAGTGTGTGTTTTTGTGTTCGCGCTTGTGTGTGTGTGTGTGTTTGTGTCTCTCTGTGTGTGTTTTTGTGTGTGCGTTTGTAAGTTTGTATGTGTGTGTGTGTGTGTGTATGCGCACTGTGCAGTTTCTAATATAAAAAATATAGGAAATTATATAAAAAAAGGATTTTATTTGAGACCGGTTTTAATTCCGGTTTTCGTTGAGTTGTTAAATGTTAAGAAATCGTTCTGAACTCCAGAAAAGTATATAGTATACTAGCTGTCCCGGCGAACTTCGTACCGCCTTACATTACATTACACTGCCCTACCCTACCCTACACTACCCTACACTACACTACACTACCCTACCCTACACTACCCTACCCTACATACACTACACTACACTACCCTACCCTACACTACACTACCCTACCCTACACTACACTACACTACCCTACCCTACACTACTCTACCCTACCCTACCCTACACTACCCTACCCTACACTACCCTACCCTATCCTATCTCTCAAGTTGGATCGAACTGCACATGGTGTGCGAATTTTATTATAATCGGTTAAGTAGTTTAGGAGTCCATTGATGACAAACATTGTGACACGAGATTTATATATATTAAGATTAGTACTAACATACAGTATGGACACTCCCTGCCGCTCTCTAGATTGCGACCTCACCCCCTCGTCACCCAGATTGATAAATATTGGTTATAGTTTGGTTCTCGAACGTACAGGATTTCATCGTGATTTTGTTTGCTCCGTCATTTGTTTTTAGAAATGTCATTTCATTACCGTTGTATGTAGGTGTCCGAGGTGTGACACCAGAGTTACGGAGCTCCGAAACTCCGGATCGAAAGCCCTAGTTACAGCACCATATGCCCAGGTTCTTACGATAATAGGAGATGAAAGAAAACTTTGCTTCTATGCCAATAACGAAAATACCTTTGGGGAAAGTTAATAAGTCATGGAAGTCTCCCAGTTTTACTAAGTAAAGTGGGGAGCAATTAAGATGGTAGAACTTCTAATAGCTTAATTAATGCGGATTCGATCTTGGTACGACTTGCAAGGGAAAGCTGGTCATTATATGCGAGAACTCGGTGATGTTCCTCCTATTGTGTTATACACACATCTGATAAGAATAAACAATAATAATAAAATTTAGAAATCGAAAATGTTTTTGCAATAAAATTTATCAGTCATTATTAATTGCACACAACTTTACATAATTGAAAACGCTAAACACGTTAAAAAACAGACTTCCATCGCAACAACTTAGTACCTACATTTTTGCATTATTATTTTTGGTTTTTGTAAATTTTCTAAAAATTTCATAATCATCATCATCATCATGTCAGCTGAAAAACGTCCACTGCTGAACAAAGGCTCTAAGGATTTCCACGACGTCCAGACTTGCGCTGCTGCAGACATACGGCATCTTACCGCGATCTTTACCAGGTCGTCGGTCCGCCGCGTGCGAGGCCTGCCTACGCTACGCTTTCCGGTGAGCAGTCGCCGCTCGAGAACCTTGAGAAAAAAATAATTGATAAATCTTTATTTAAAAGGAAAACCATTATAGTCTTACAGAAAAAAATTTTTTAGCTCCCCTGCAGTTGTGGAAAAGAAAAAGTGAACAGATTTTGCTTGGAACCTATCAATTGTTTGATTTATAAAAAAATGTATGGTCCGCCATCCATGGGAGTCTGCCATATTAGATTTAGAATTAGGTTGATTAACTAATTTTGCTTAAATGTTAAGTTTGGAGAACAATGCTTTTTCCAAATTTAACGTGTAAGCAAAATTTCAGCTCAATCGGAAACCGTGAAGTTTCTATTTTAACTTCCAATATTGTCCTAAACTAACTAACAGACTCACTTAGTAACTAACACGGCAAGCTATATCATCATATCAGCTGATATACGTCCCCACCGAGAGGCTCGAGCCAACCTTGAATTAGGGCTATCGGATCCTATTCGACCACACTTCCATATAAACAATCATCATCATCATATCAGCCACAAATCGTCCACTGCTGGACAAAGGCCTCCCCCAAGGATTTCCACGACGACCGGTCCTGCGCTGCCCGCATCCATCGGCTTCCCAATATAAACAATACAGCATTTGAAACTGTAAAACAATTCAAATACAGTGTTAACTCTGTATAACGTCACACGATATAACGTTAGTTGGTTTACTTTAACACTAATTTCTCTCTGTATAACGAAAACTCTCAATAACGTCACAAAATGTCCGGTCCCTTGAGTGTCGCACTGTATTTAAGGCGAGGCATTTGTAAAACAGTTGTCTCTGTTTTTTCTTTTACGTGTAAAGAGTCAAGACAATAACCACACTTTTGCACTTTTTCAATGTTTTACGTTGTTATTTTTCTTAAAACTTAACACCTCTGAGTCATACGGGAAGGGGGGCTGAAGTTTTAACCCTTTTAATGAATAACGTTTAAACTCTAAATCCGTTCGACTAAACAGTCTGCAGGTGGCGCTTTTTATAATTTCCGAAATTTTACAAGTTTTTTATACATACATAGATACTTAAATAACAAATAATAGTCACTGGAGAGTCAGACTTATCAATTGCTATTTCCAAAATGTTGGAAATAAGAATTGCTACCAAAACTTAACACCTTTAAGTCACATGGGAAGGGGGGCGGAAGCTTGAACCCTTTTAATGAATAACGTTTAAACTCTAAATCGGCTCGAATCAACAGTCTGCAGGTGGCGCTATTTATAACTTCCGAAATTTTACAAGTTTAATATTATATACTTGGATACTTAAGCAACAAATAATTGTCACTGGAGAGTCAGACTTATCAATTGCTAATTCCAAAATGTTGGAAATAAGAATTGCTACCAAAACTTAACACCTTTGAGTCACACGGAAAGGGGAGCGGAAGCTTTAACCCTTTTAATGAATAACGTTTAAACTCTAAATCGGCTCGACTCAACAGTCTGCAGGTGGCGCTATTTATAACTTCCGAAAATTTGCAAGGTTGACGTGAGTTTCTGCCTTCTGCAGGTAAACAACAGTGAAATTAGAGTTTTAAAAGCAGCAATTTTCCGTAAATAAGCTTCTTAACCCAAATTCGCCTACCGAGCGTTATAAAACCCAATTTTAATTTTTTTTTCAATTCAGGAGATTGATAAAAAAGCATATGCAATAATAATAAAAAATAATACATAAGAAAGTGGGTTAATGCGATGCCTCGTGTGATAAAAATGTATTTTTTGTAAATTTCACCTAGTTATAAATAGCAGGGTTGTTTTCTTCTCATGAAACTAGCCAGAAGCCATAGCCAGTTCTCCATTGCGTTGAGGAATCACGGTAAGCCCGCTTCCATCTTCGGCATCAACGTCACTTACCATCAGGTAAGTTGATGCCAAGGGCTTACCAATAGTGAATAAAAAAAACCGAACAACGTTCCTCAAGAAATCTTAGTCAATTCGAAAAACGTGGCTAAACCAGTAGCAACTAAGTATCCCTAACCAGTGGTCCCGGGTTCAAATCCAGACGGCCTATGTACCAATGAGTTTTTCTAAATTTACTTACCGATTGCTATATCGGAGAAGGAAAGCATCGCGAGAAAACCTACACATCTGATTTCGGAACAACATCTGGTGTTCAGCTTTTTTTTCTCTTCATGTCCGCCAGTGGCGTAACGGCTAGGGCCGCTGCCTCCTATCCGGGAGGTCGTGGTTCGAGTCCTGCCACGTACCAATGTATTTTGGAATTTCAATCTCATATGTACGTTTATCCGACGCTCTTACGGTAAAGGAAAACATCGTGAGGAAACCTGCACACATCTGCGAAGAATCTCGAAGGATGTGTGTGAAATTGACCAACCCGCACTGGGCCCGCGTGGTCGATTAAGGCCCGATCGACCTAATTCAGGTCAGGCTCGATCCCCTCGGTAGGGACGTATTGCACACGTTCGTAGGTGTATAAATCTAAATGCTCTACAGCAGGCAACCGCCGTCTATCCCTTGGATAGCACGGTTAATTGTGCCACACGATAAGAAAGAATCAATTCGAAAAAATGTTTTAACTTTCAGTGTTTTTGCCAGTACTATATTTTATTTTTATTTTTTACGGAAAACTATGTAACATAACATAAGTAAATAGTAAATATGTATGAAATGTTCAAAACTTTTTGCATTTATTTAACAAATAAGCTAGTTTTCCAAGCGCTAAAGGTTAGTTTCGAACTAACAATACATCAGTAATATTAAAATAATCATATCAGCTCATCAACGTTCCCACCGGGTGGCTCGAGCCTACCCTGAATTAGGGCCTTAGTCGACCACGCGGGCCCAGTGCGGGTTGGTCGACTTCACACATAACCTCCGAGTTTCTTTGCAGGCGTGTACAGATGTCCTCACGATGTTTTCCTTAACCGTAAGAGCGTCGAATAAACGTACATATGAAATCGAAATTCAAAAACACATTGGTACGTGGCAGGGTTCGAACCACGACCTCCCGGACAGAAGGTAGCGGCCCTAGCTGTTACGCCATCGGTTACACCAGTCATTAATATACATGAAAAGAAAAAAGAGCTAAACAAATTATGAGTTTCTCGAAAAATGTTTTAGCTTCGTGAGTAGAATTCTCAATTTTATTTGCCAAAAATTAATAATTTTAACTTGTATTTAACCGTCTCCGTGGTGCAATGGTTAGTCCATTCGTCCTTTTCCAGGACCTAACCTATATGTGTGCCGAGTTTCATCCCGATCCGTCCAGTGGTTGAAGCATGAAAGAGTAACAAACATCCATATATACATACATACAAATTTTTACATTCATAATATTAGTAGGATCTACCGGTTCAATAGTTATTACTTTTCACCCTTTTGTTACCATTACTACCAAAGTATAAATATTAGTACTAACATTTAGTATGGACACTCCCTGCCGCTCTCAAGATTGCGACCTCACCCCCTCGTCACCCAGATTGATACAGATTGGTCACAGTTTGGTTGTCGAACGTTTAGGATTTCGCCACCATTTTGTTTGTTCCGTCATTTCTGGCCCATTGTAAGAAGCGTCCAGGATGTGGCAATACTTTGTTACTAAGGCTTCAGGAATTCCTTTCAGAAACTCTTGTAAAAAAGGTTTTTACAAAAATTCTAATTGGCAAAATCCATTATTCGACGTCGCGAAAAATTTTAATGATCCGAACATCAAACATAATATCCTGTCTCAAAATCAATTTTTATGAGTCTCATCTCCGGTATTTACCCGCAGTCAAAGCTATAGAGGATGTCAATATCATATTTTTTTTGCGTCAAACGTTTTTAATTAAGCACAGGAAAAGTAAACAGACCCCAGCGCGTATTAGCTGCCGATAAAATTTGACGATCGTTCGTTTCTGACGTCCTTTTTATACTTCGAACAAATTGTCGTCGTCATCCGAAGCGAAGCGCGGTCGTATTTTTGACAACCAACACAATTCAACAGGGTTACATCAAGGTTTATAATAGGGATGACGACAGCATCAGAAATAACTTTTGAACTCTGGATCACTAATCTGCCCTCCTACTTAAACTTCGGAAAACCTTATTCGTTTTGTTTTCCATCAAGTCTTCGATTTTTAATGAACCAAAAACACAAAATGAGAACATAAATGACGCTGCAAAACTATGACGTCACGCCTAGGTATTTCAAACATTTTTAGAACAAAATGTCGTTTTTGACACATGATAAAAAGTAAATCAGATGACTAGCATTCGTCATCCCTATTGGGGCATGTTAGAAACTAGATACTTATACTCTCATCTCAAGTAGGTAACTAAAACAAAAAGTCTGGGAAAAACAAAATGTTTTGGACAATTTGTAAAAAAAAAATGGTCATCAGTTACTTGATTCGCAACTTTGAAGAAGTCCAGTTGATCTCCAGAATACTATTTTTATTTATTTATTTAAGTAAGGGTTTTTTGGGTTCCATGGATAGTAATTAGGTATTAGATCGTTTTGTCCGTCTGTCCGATATGCATTGGTCAGCTTTTATTTCTGTCAAATTATATCAACAGAGGGTTTTTTTTCTATTATGAAAATTTAAAATTATTATTATTATTATCTACGAGTATATAGTATGTATTGGATAGAATTTAACTAAATCCATCAAGCCGTTAAAGCGTTAGGCTCAGCCAAATAAACAAATATACATACAAACACTCAATAAATATGACCTTCCTTTTATGGCAGTCGGGTAAAAAGACCATTATGCTTCCTAAATCCATCAAGCCGTGAGAGCGTTAGGCTCAGCCAAATAAACAAATATACATACAACCACTCCATAAATATTACTTTTTTGGCAGTCGGGTAAAAAGGCCATTATGCTTACTAAATAAAGTAGAAGGTTCCAAAAGACTACTAAAACATACCAGGTTAACAAGATATTTAGTTTTGTTCTTCTCCGTTGTAACATATTATATACAGAGTGTAACAAAATTATTGTAGGACCTGTTCACTGGGACTTTTACACATTATACTGAACAACTGTTTTATTGGTGGAAAATTTTTAATGGCATTGTTTTTAACTATTTAAGTTTATTTATTGTTTTTAATTTGTCTGTAAGTTTTCTTAAATAAATCAATCAATCAATTAAGCTTTATTGTACAATAACGAAAAAATATATAAATAATAAGTAGTCAGGATACACAGTAAAATTTTAAATTGTACAATGTAGGTATGTTTATACAAAAAAAAAAAAACCTTCCCTAAACCTACCTTTAAAGACTAAGAACAATTCTCAAAAAAATATTTCGATGCTCCGTACGAAAATAAAAATTCAACAACCCCCAAAATTTCTCTTTCTCAGACCCTGATAAGTATCTTATACAACCTATTCATTGAGACTATTTTAATAAGCCCTCTGCTGTAACTAGGTACTTTCAATGCAACCCCAATCTTCTTTATATATAAAAATTATGTGTCACGTTGTTTGTCCGCGATGGACTCCTAAACTACTGAACCGATTTTAAATTTGATTTGCACACCGTGTGCAAATCGACCCAACTTGAAAGATAAGATAGCTTACATTTCAATTTATAGTCGCAATACTTAAGTCATTAAGGTCTTTAAAGACAGTCATAAAAACGATTTCCACGCGGGCGAAGTCGCGGGAAAAAGCTAGTTATTTATATTTTTCATCAAGTCTGATATACCTAACGTTATATCTAAGTAAGTGTTGTGACTATTGTTGATTTTCTATGCCCGACTACGATAGACGGAAAGTATCCATAACGAGGCTGTACAAAATTTAAAATGTTACTGCGACATATGTGTACACTTGTGGGTGCCCGCGGCTTCACCCGCGCAATTCCCGTTTTTTGCCGTCCCCGTGGGAATTTCCCAAAATCCCTTCTTAGCAGATGCCCACGTCCTAATTGCTATCTGTATTACAAATTTCAGCGAAAACTGTTCATGGTTTCGGCTGTGCGTTGATATACCAGTCAGTCACCTTTTCCTTTTATAAATACAGATATATACTAGAATCGTATTATTTTGAACTACGGTACGGAACCCTTCGTGTGGGAGTTCGACTCTCACTTAGCCGGTTGTATATGTATCTTTTTTCTCAATCTCTATTTCTTTACGATTTCTTTTACGAATTTAATAATTTTAATTGGATAATAATTTGATCTTACCAATGTTGTTTTGTTGTTATTTCCAATAAGCTATTGTTATGGTATCAGATTTACGGAAAACATAAGTTTCTATTACCTACCATAGTGAGGGCTTATTTATTTATTATATTAAACAAGCAAAGTCATAAAAATATTGGTTTACTTAATCACAATAATATTATAGTTTGTATCTGCAAGACACATTAATTAGTTTTGACGAAATATGTGTAAATTTTCGACACCCGTACACATTATCTATATTCGATTTTCGAGATTCATATAAATCACTCATATCATCACTATCACTACATAGTATAAAACAAAGTCGCTTTCTCTGTCCCTATGTCCCTTTGTATGCTTAAATCTTTGAAACTACGCAACGGATTTTGATGCGGTTTTTTTTAATAGATAGAGTGATTCAAGAGGAAGGTTTATATGTATAATAACATCCGTTAAATAGTGGAGAAGTACTGTTATTTTTGAGGTTTATAATGTGATGTCGTAAATAATTACATTTTTTCCGCTTACATTGCAAACGCAGGCTGAACCCTACGAGTTTTATCAAAATAATGCACTAAGTATTGTACACATTGAAAAGGTCTACAGAGAAGTCCGTGATGGTATATGTCTATCTCTTATGGATAACCCACAATAACTTTTTTTTTCGAAGCGATTTTAACCAATTAAATACCTTGAATACACTGTTCATTTAATATAGATCTATATGGCCCGTTACACCGTATGATTTAAGTGAATATTTTCGAAGATATTACAGATTTAAAAATTGCGGGACGTAGCGTTTGCGGCGGTACCGGCCGGCCGCACGTTCTAAGTTTTTCTGTAGTGTATTTAGTATCAGCATTGCACCCGTGCGAAGCGGGGGCGGGTCGCTAGTAATGTATAATAGGGGGCAACTTTTCGAAGTTATTTTTTTATATCCATAATTGGTAAGCCCTTGGCATCATCTCACCTGATAGTAAGTGACAATGATGCCGAAGATGGAAGCGGGCTTACCAAAATTCCCCAACGTAATAGGGATCTGGCTGTCTTATCTTCAAGTCGGAACACATCAATGACGTTAACACCGATGTTTGGCGGCAAGACTTAGTTAAGATGGTGGTAGCTAGCCAGGCGGGCTATGAAAATACCCTACCACAGTGACTTATATATTACTGGCGTACCCTACCACCAACCAAACCGAGTCTTACAAAGTTAACACCGCCGGGAATCGAACCCGCGACATCCTGGTGTGAAGCGAATGGACTAAACATTACGCCACGGAGGCGGTTAAATCACTCATTATAATATGAGGTGAATTTTCTTAGTCTCAAAGTAAAAACTTCACAACCGAAGAACACTTACATAGTGAAATTGATTTCAGTTGAAGCATAAAGGAACGATCACAATGAGTTCCACAGGATTAGTACCGGTTCAAACCGGATTCCGTGGTCAGCATTTGGAAGAACGAAATTCTCTGAACTGGAATATTTTTATCATGTTCTATATTTTACAAAAGTACTTGACTTTGTGCACTTAGTTTAACTATATCATCATAGCCGAAGGACGTCCACTGTTGGACAAAGGCCTCCCCCAAGGATTTCCATGACGACCGGTTCTGCGCTATCCGCATCCAGCGGCTTCCCGCGACCTTCAACAGGTCATCGGTCCACCGAGTGGGAGGCTTGCCTACACGACGTTTTCCGGTGCGCGGTCGCCACTCGATAACTTTACTGCCCCAACTGCAACCTGTTCTACGAGCAATGTGCCCCGCCCACTGCCACTTAAGTTTAGCAGTTCTGAGAGCTAGGTCGGTTACTTTGGTTCTCCTACGGATCTTTTTTTTTTAATTACAAATGGTAAACCCTTGACAATATCTCACCTGGTGGTAAGTGACGATGTTGCCGAAGATGGAAGCAGGCTTACCAAGATTCCCCAACGCAATGGGGAACTGGTTATCTTATCTTCATGCCGGAACACACCAATGATATCAACATTGATATTTGGCGGCAAGACTAAGATAAGATGGTGGGAGCTAGCCAGGCGGGCTTAGAAAATGCCCTACCACCAACCAAACCGAGTCTTACAATTGACCCCGCCGCGGGAATCGAACCCGCGACCGCCTGTGTAAAGCCAGTGAACTTTGCCTCTGAGCTACGGAGGCGGTTAAAAATCGATCTCCTCGTTTCTGATTCTATCACGCAGAGAAACTCCTAGCATAGCACGCTCCATTGCTCTTTGGGTGACCTTGAGCCTTCTTGTAAGACCCATAGTAAGCGACCATGTCTCAGTTCCGTATGTCATCACTGGCAACACACACTGGTCGAAGACCATGATCTTAAGACACTGCGGTATCTGGGACGTAAAGATATTTAGACTTTAACTATATACCAAATCAATATACTGTAAACAACATCATCATATCGTATCAGCTGAAACACGTCCACTGCTGGACAAAAGCCCCCCAACGATTTCCACGACGACCGGTCCTGCGCTGCCCGCATCCAGCGGCTTCCCGCGACCTTCAACTGGGTTCCCCCTCGTATATCTACCAGATACGCTAAACTACCAGGTTTATGATATAGTGTCTCCACTTACTGACCCTTAGGGCTTCACCAGGGTTGACGGTCCACCAAGTCTCACTACGGCCTACCTACTTTGCGTCTTTCGGTGCGCAGTCGCTACTCGAGAACTATACTACCCTCACGGCCATCCTATGTGCTCCGCCCACTGCCACTTACCCACACCCTGGACACTCCATACAACTGGCCAGAAATGACATTTCAAAAAACGCAACAAAATGGCGGCGAAATCCTATACGTTCGACAACCAAACTGTAACCAGTCTGTATCAATCTGCGTGACGAGGAGGTGAGGTCTGAATCTAGAAAACGGCAGGGAGTGTCCATACTGTATGTTAGTACTAATATATATACTTTGAATTAACTTTAACCTGATTCTGTGAGCTATGTCGGTTTACTTTGGTTTTCCTACGGATCTTCTCATTTTTGATTCGATCGCGTAAGAAAATATCTCGCTCCAACGCCTTTTGGGTGACACAGTAAGCATAATAATAATTTACCATAATTTAGATATTCTGAAAATTTTAAATCGATCTATCTCACTGTCTTCTTACTTAAAAGGCTTTTTCGTGAAAACCGAAAAATAAAATGTATAAAAACTAAAAACCATATTCGTTTTAATAAGAAAATACGACTAAAGTCTTGGTAATGCACTAAAAACAAAACTACAGTAATTAAAAGAGGTACTCGAGGATGCACTGAGATTTTAAAATTAAAATTTATATTCTCACGGGGACTGTTGAAAAGTGACCAGTGGGATATTTGGTTTTGCCTCAAAACGCAGTGTACAAAATAGTGTCTGTATTAATAACTAACTTTTGCCTGCGGGTATGCCCGCGTGGATGTAGTTTTTATGACTGTATTATGAGGTGAGTGGTGCGCGGACATGAGTTTTCTCCAGATCCCTCAGGAACTAAATTGGGCTATTTCAATTAGCAGTCTATGTCACTTCCCACCCTCGCTACCAATTCTATACAAAAAAATCACAATCTGTTGCTCCGTTGCGACGCCGACGAGCGCAAGCGTGGAAATGAGTTTACCTGATCCCTCGGGAACTATGTCAGGATATGCTCATAATAAAATTGTTTTATTTCCCACCCCTTGAACCATCTCTGCAAAAAATCATAACAATCCGGTGTTCTGTTGCGACGTTAAAGAAATTAACAAAAAAAAGAGTATTTTTTCAGTTCCCTCAGCGACTGCATTGGACTTTGCTATTGTGACGGGATAAAAAGTAGCATATGTCCTTCTAAGTGACACAGGCTATCTGCATGTCAAATTTCATCAAGTTTGGTCGAGGTGTTGAAGCGTGAAAAGGTAACAAACACACAAAAAAACACATTTTTACATTCAAAATATTAGTAAGGATGTTGTCAACGTTTTTACACCGTGCGGTTTTCGTTCAAATTTAATTCAATTTTATGCAAGAACGCTTTGGCTTTGTAAATAATTTTAAGGGGCACTATAGCAGAGGTGGAGCTTGCGGAAGATAAAATTAAATTCGACTTCCTTTTTTGAAATGAGATTTCTGACCCGTTGTATGAAGTGTCCAGGTTGTGCCTGCATGCCAAATTTCATCAAGATTGGTCGAGGTGTTGATGCGTGAAAAGGTAACAAACATACAAACAAACACATTTTCACATCTATAATAGAATAAAACTGTAACGGAGCCGCGTCTGTACATTAAATATATTTGGAAAATAATAACTGTGGTGGACATTACTAACGATATAGAGGCCAAAACAACAACTTCTGGAATTTTTGTCTGTCTGTCTGTCTGTCTGTCTGTCTGTCTGTCTGTCTGTCTGTATGTTCGCGCATCACGCAAAAACTACCAGGCCGATTTTGATGAAATTTTGTATGGTGGTTCCTTATAGCCCGGGGTAACATATAGGATACTTTTTATCCCGGAAAATTGAAGAGTTCCCGTGGGAAAATCAAAAGTATTCATTTATAGAATGGCTCACCACGCAAATGTGGCTTGACCTATTACAATCTAATTATACACTTTGATACCCTATATCGCGAACTAAAACTGGGACATTGTGAATCCCAAAAAAATTAAGGGTTCCTGCAGGAATGCAAAAGATTGTATCTTTACATTGGCTCAACGTAACAATATGAAACCTTTACATTGGGATGGGGTGTTTTGACCATCGTTGTATAGTCGGGTATTCTTTATCCCGGAAAACTAAAGAGGTCCCGTGGGAAATTAGATATATCGATTCTTACAATAATAACAATAGAGTATTTTTTTTCCCATATTAGCTACACATACCACACATTATAATCATAGTAGCAGAATGTCAATAGATGGCACTGCAGGGATAATAAAACGCGCTTAAGTTTTATTAAAACATTAAAATATTATTTCATACTTTTGATTAGATTTCTTTTATGTATTTTTAGCATACGCTACTTTACACAACTCTAACTCTGGAACTATGGCACGTAGCGATGTGTTTCATAGACGAACCGATAGGTATTTTTTACAGATTCCAATCGTTTAAAAAAATTAAAAACACATAAATCGAGTTTAGCATATTTTAACAGGAGGCACAGATATGGAAACTTTTCTGACGGCGACTATTTGCGTGTGGCAGTTGCTCTCCACCTGCAATATCAATATCTGTGATAGGTTCACTCAATCAATGTATTTGCGGGTCCACGGTGGAGGCAATTGGCCATCACGCACTGAGTTGCGGTCGTTGTTTGTGAAGAATCCCACGTCACCAATAATTGGAAGGAATTATTCCTTAATGACCTCACTCGGAGGGTACTGGTCTCGGCCAGATGGAATTTACCATCTTTGATGCAGCCGCCGGGCTTTAGTTGATCTGATAGCAAAAGGCCGGAGGGTTTAAACAGGTGCCATGGCAGAGAGGAACGTGCCTGCTTTGGGACGCCACTTTTTCTGCCTCACACCTCACCCGTACGGTACTGCTGCTCAATTTGCGGCGAGAAAGAAGCATAATAAGTACTCTGTCTCGGAGGAAAATTACTGCTTTGTGCCGCTGGTATGTGATACAACCGGCTGCTGAACCCTCGAGGCCTTTGCCTTCATTGAGGAGATTGGCCGTCGCCTTCGAGAGAGGAGACGTGACGCCCGCTCCGGGTCCTACCTGCTGCTAAGGTTGTCTGTTGCCATCCAGCGCGGCAACGAGAAGTGCGTCATGGGCTACTTTGGAGCTGATACGACTCGAGGATTTGACCCATATTAATATTTTTAGGAAATTTTATTACTCTTTTATTACATGATTTGAATTAGTTTTTTGATAATATAGGTATATGTGTTATTTCATCATATCAGTTTATATACGTCCCCAGGGGCTCGACCTGCCCTGAGTTAGGGCGATCAGGCCTTAGACGATCACGCGGGCCCATTGCGGGTTGATTGACTTCACACATAAGCTTCAAGTTTCTTTGCAAAAGTGTGCAGGTTTCCTCACGATTTTTTTCTCACCGTAAGAGCGTCGGATAAACGTACATACGAGTATGAAATCGATTTTCGTATAGATATTGGTAAGTTACTAATAAGTATATACTGACATAGTTCCCGAGAGATCTAAGTCGGTGGCGTCGCAACGGAGCAACGGATTAAAGTGATTTTTTGTATAGAATTTGTTGAGGGGGTGGGAAGTGACAAAGACTGCTAATCCGAATAGCCCGATACAGTTCCTGAGGTACCTGGAGAAAACTCATGTCCACGTTTGCGAGCTGATTGCGGCTCGCGCACCACTTACCCTCAAAAAGAGTCATAAAAGCTATGTCCACGCGGGCGAAGCCGCGGGCAAAAGCTAGTTTATAATATTAGTAAGGATGTTGCCAGCGGTTACATCGTGCGGTTCGCGTTCACATTTAATTCAATTTTATGCAAGAACGCTTTGGCTTCGTAAATAATTTTAAGGGGCACTGTAGCAGAGGTGGAGCTTGCGGAAGATAAAATTAAATTCGACTTGTTACAATTACAATGGGTACGTAAAGGGTCTTGAGTAAATACGTACCAAAGCTTGTAAAATTATGAGGGAGAATTTTGTTTCAATTTTGTTGCGTTAAATTCAACGGGAGAGGTTTTTGAAGTGGGCGAGTATTTTTTTTGTAATGATTTTTAGCTTTATTCATAAGTTGAACTAACCAATCAAATTTAAAAAACCTGGCATCATAAAAACATGACTCCTATTTTTTTGGCAGTCGGGGTTTTTGAAGTGGGCGAGTATTTTTTTTGTAATGATTTTTAGCTTTATTCATAAGTTGAACTATTCAATCAAATTAAAAAAAACCTGGCAGCATAAAAACATGACTCCTCTTTTTTTGGCAGTCGGCTAAGATATATATCCTGTGTCACTCACCGAATCAAGACCAATCTAACCACACCTCCCACTCTAAAATCCATCTAATAGTTTAGGCTACAGGCTTAGTCAAAGGAACAGACAATCATACATACATACATACATACAACCGAAAAATAGTTTTTTTTTAGTGGGCGTTTTTGGGACTCCCTCATTTTAATGCCGCAATACTTGCTTTTTTTTTGCATGGTTCAAAATAAAATTATAGAATACTAGCTTTTGCCCGCGGCTTCACCCGCGTGGACATCTCTTTTATGACTGTCTTAGAGGGTGCGCGGTACGCGAGCCGCATGCAGCTCGCGAGCGTAGACATGAGTTGTCTACAGATGCCTCGGGAACTATGTCAGGATATGCTTATTAGTAAATCATGTCATCTCTGTGAAAAAAATCACACAATCCATTGTTCCGTTGCGATGTTAAATAAATTAACCAAAAAAGAGTATAACTTCAGTTCCCTCAGGAACTGCATCGGATTATGCTATTTTCACGGGATAAAAAGTAGCATATGTGCTAGAGTATAATTTCAGTTCCCTCAGGAACTGCATCGGATTATGCTATTTTCACGGGATAAAAAGTAGCCTATGTGCTTCCTCGTGACACAGGCTACCCGAATGCCAAATTTCATTAAGATTAGTCAAGGCGTTGAAGCGTGAAAAGATAACAAACAAACTAACAAACAAACACATTTTCACATTTATAATATTAGTAAGGATATTCGGGGGACTTTCAAATACTTTTTATACGTAAGTGAAGACAAATCTAAACATAGTGTTCATGATATAAATAAAGTGGCTACCGTCTTGAGGCGCGTGCCATAGATAAAATAAAGTGGGTAGAGTTTCTGCGATAAAGATACGCTTAATATTAACCACCTTTTATGTACAACAGTTTTGGTGATAAAGATACGCTTAATATTAACCACCTTTTATGTACAACAGTTTTGGTGATAAAGATACGCTTAATATTAACCACCTTTTATGTACAACAGTTTTGGTGATAAAGATACGCTTAATATTAACCACCTTTTATGTACAACAGTTTTGGTGATAAAGATACGCTTAATATTAACCACCTTTTATGTACAACAGTTTTGGTGATAAAGATACGCTTAATATTAACCACCTTTTATGTACAACAGTTTTGGTGATAAAGATACGGTTAACATTAACCACCTTTTATGTACAACAGTTTTGGTGATAAAGATACGCTTAATATTAACCACCTTTTATGTACAACAGTTTTTGTGATAAAGATACGCTTAACATTAACCACCTTTTATGTACAACAGTTTTGGTGATAAAGATACGCTTAACATTAACCACCTTTTATGTACAACAGTTTTTGCAATAAAAATACGCTTAATATTAACCACCTTTTATGTACAACAGTTTTTGCGATAAAAATAAGCTTAATATTAACCACCTTTTATGTACAACAGTTTTTGCGATAAAAATACGCTTAATATTAACCACCTTTTATGTACAACAGTTTTTGTGATAAAGATACGCTTAATATTAACCACCTTTTATGTACAACAGTTTTGGTGATAAAGATACGCTTAATATTAACCACCTTTTATGTTCAACTGTTTTGGTGATAAAGATACGCTTAATATTAACCACCTTTTATGTACAACAGTTTTTGCGATAAAGATACGCTTAATATTAACCACCTTTTATGTACAACAGTTTTGGTGATAAAGATACGCTTAATATTAACCACCTTTTAAGTACAACAGTTTTGGTGATAAAGATACGCTTAATATTAACCACCTTTTATGTACAACAGTTTTGGTGATAAAGATACGCTTAACATTAACCACCTTTTATGTACAACAGTTTTGGTGATAAAGATACGCTTAATATTAACCACCTTTTATGTACAACAGTTTTTGTGATAAAGATACGCTTAATATTAACCACCTTTTATGTACAACAGTTTTTGTGATAAAGATACGCTTAATATTAACCACCTTTTATGTACAACAGTTTTGGTGATAAAGATACGCTTAACATTAACCACCTTTTATGTACAACAGTTTTGGTGATAAAGATACGCTTAATATTAACCACCTTTTATGTACAACAGTTTTGGTGATAAAGATACGCTTAACATTAACCACCTTTTATGTACAACAGTTTTGGTGATAAAGATACGCTTAACATTAACCACCTTTTATGTACAACAGTTTTGGTGATAAAGATACGCTTAATATTAACCACCTTTTATGTACAACAGTTTTGGTGATGAAGATACGCTTAATATTAACCACCTTTTATGTACAACAGTTTTGGTGATAAAGATACGCTTAACATTAACCACCTTTTATGTACAACAGTTTTGGTGATAAAGATACGCTTAAGATTAACCACCTTTTATGTACAACAGTTATTGCAATAAAGATACGCTTAATATTAACCACCTTTTTTGTACAACAGTTATTGCAATAAAGATACGCTTAATGTTAACCACCTTTTATGTACAACAGTTATTGCAATAAAGATACGCTTAATATTAACCACCTTTTATGTACAACAGTTTTTACGATAAAGCAAAATCAAAAAGACTTATTTGTACTCCCCTTTTTTATTACTTGTTGGGAAACTTGCCATAATAATACATTTTCTGTGGAAATCCCACAAGATATAGCCCTTTAAACCTTAAAAGACAGACAAACGGTGCGGCGTAGGCGTAGAACGTTAATAACACAACACGGAAAGCAAACACGAGCTGAAAGAAACAAGAATCTAAGATTACCAAAAATAATAAATTTGTACGGAAAAAGAAAACTAAAATATATTGTACCGTTCCTATCAACAAACTACCAACAGGTCTCAAGGAAGAAATTAATTAAAAATATATTAAAAATAAATTAAAATTATTCTTTCTTGCTAATCCTAATAAAAAAAATATAATCATAAAATTCTGAACAAAGAAAAATAATAAATTAATAACATACAAAAAAAAAACAATAACAATTTAACACACCAAAATTCACATCCTGATGTTTGTCAAGAAAACATACATGTATCAGCGACATACAATCACACACAAGCACACATAAAGTTATTTTCACAGATAGAGGCACTATACATTGAAGTCATCATTGTTCTTGAGTTGTGAACATATTTAAAGCAGTTCTTTTTATTTAAGGGTTAACTGGAGGGACGAAATCCCATACAAACGTACTTTCGTTTTAATTTCGAAACCATAAAACTCATCGTATTCAAATTTTTTACAAGCATTAAGATGATAAATATCTAGATCTGTAATTAGTTTTGGTTCGAAAATAATAAACAAAAAAAAGTTATAGCAACTTAAAAAATTTGCCCTTTTTATCGACGAAATCGAGTAATATATAAGTAACTTTTTTTTTGTTTATTATTTTCGAACCAAAACTAATTACAGATCTAGATATTTATCATCTTAATGCTTGTAAAAAATTTGAATACGATGAGTTTTATGGTTTCGAAATTAAAACGAAAGTACATTTGTATGGGATTTCGTCCCTCCAGTTAACCCTTAAGGGCCGCCACCAGGAGGCTCGAGCTTCCATACAAACGTAGTTCCGCTTTAATACAAAAACTACATGCCAGATTGAATCCAAACTTTGCAAATATATTGAGGAGACACATATGGATGTTTGTAATTAGTTTTAAAATATAAAATGGAAAAAAATAATAGCAGTTTCAAACTTTTAGTACAAAACTAATTTAAGCCTTCGTTTAGTTCAGTTAAAATTTACTACGATGAAAACTAATTGCAAACATCCATATGTTTTTACTCAATATATTTACAAAGTTTGGATTCAATCCGGCATGTAGTTTTTGTATTAAAGCTGAACTACGTTTGTATGGAAACTCGAGCCTCCTGGTGGCCCTTAAATAAAAATATTTTTTTGTATGGAAACTCCTGCCTCCTTCTTAAGTACCTACACTACATAATTATGCTTTTGCTGTCACCTACTTACTTATTATTTAATAGTCTTCTACTTATGTGCAATATACAAAACCGATAAGGTTTCCATTGTACTGTGTTTATATGTTGTTTTTTTTTTTTTCGAAAGGACAAGCTTGTTGTTGGTCGTTGGGACCTTTACAACTTCACCGGGCAGGGGAGGCGAGTACGGAAGGCACTCAACCTAGTGAGTGTGTGTTTATATGTTTATGTTTGTCTTTTAAGAGGAAACGCCGTCTAAAGAATAGGTATTCAAATAAAATGTTGCTGTCTCCCTCCCCAAACCTCTCCGCACAGAGCAAGAAAGGGAGAACTGCAGCGCAGACCGATAATAGGCACTCAAATTGACCAAAACAGCATTTTGTAGTCCCCTATTTATTCCTCCAAAACTTAATCAAAAATAATATTTTTTTCAAAAATAATTAACAAAACGCTTTACCTGTGCTTCTATGTTTTTATTTTATTGTTAATATGCGTATTATTTTTTTGGTGAGTCTCTGAAAATGCCGTTTCTATTGGTCAATTTTCTCAGTCTTTGAAAGCTCCTACTTCCTATTATAATTAGAATATGGGTAAAACAAATCATAGGAGCATGGCCATGTTAGACATAGGTTCTATGCAAAAAAAAAGTGTGTGTGTCAGCTCCGACGCACGACTGGAGTTTACTTCTTAAGTACGATTGTCTAAACAGGCACAAAACAGGGCTTGACTTTGGTGTTAAGTTGGTCTCCTCCGACCTGTTTTGCAAAACAATACACAGATACAGTACAATTATACTCCCCGCGCGGGTGGAGAGGGGAAGGATTTGTTTCATTTTTCTACAACTGCCGTGTCGCGCACATTTTTTTTTTCAGAAACATTTCCCTGTAGCAGGAGACGGCTTGAGTATGAAAACAAATGTTTTTGTTTCATGTTTTCTGTGTAATGTTTCAAAAAAGCGGGCGCAGGAGACACGCCTTAAGACTGCAACAATGACAGAACGACATCTTAGATTCAGCCAATCCTGACTGTTTTGTATCACGTGACAGAGGTGCGCACAATAGGTTGCGCGTAAAAAACGTAACGCGCAAAGAGAATATAACAAACTACGTTTTCGATCACTAGATTTTACTCCTCATATTTTTTTCATACCGGGCGCCTTATATGCAAATCGATTCTTAAGGAGTAAACTCCAAAAAAATGTTGCTCTATTGTCATTATCCAGGGAGAAAATCGGGGATTAAGTTTGTATGGAAAAAAAGGCACCCGCGTCTTTCCTCTTACAGCTATGAATAAAAAAAGTAAGTGTGTGGTTTTATGAAACCACGGTAAAAGTGAAGCTTTACAGAGGATGAAACGATCATAGCTGCTCTCGCTACGGTCAGACGAAAGCGACCGTCACGCGACATGCAACAAACAGACGAAAAAATTTAAGACGATGTAATAAAAGTTTCACTTTAAAAAAAATAGGGTCCCTTTAGCAGCCTTTCGGCACGGAACCCTAAAACAGAACCATGTAGAACTTGTTTATATCCATCTATCTGAAATCCATGCCATAAATACGAAAGGGAGAGAGAAATGTGTTTTGTGCTGTTTACAGCGCACATTACAATGTCATTAGAAGCCATACCGGCTCCAAGTCACGCGCCACCTAGCTTATGTATCGCTGGTTTTTTTTTTTTGCAGAGGCAACCCTAATGATGGTCATATATAGGATGTAACAAAATGATAAAATTTTATTGGTAACAAACAGTCGTAAAATAATATCTCACTAATTACAAATTACACCTAAAATGGAACACCTAAATTTCCTAAAATCATACCTTAAATACCTCTTTCATTTTGTTATTTAATTTATGTGTGTAATGTTTTTGTAATTATTATGTATTTTTTTTAAGTCTTATATTTGTATATTAGATTACTGTGATTTCTTAACCGCCTCCGTGGCGTAATGGTTATTCCATTCGCTTTTTAGGTTTTATATTTCTATAATAAAATACTGTGATATAACCTCCGTAAGACTCAGTTGGGTTGGTGGTAGGGCATTTTCTAAGCCCGCCTGGCTAGCTACCACCATCTTATCTAAGTCTTGCCGCCAAACATTAGTGTTAACAACATTGATGTGTTCTGGCTTGAAGATAAGATAGCCAAGTTTTCCATTGCGTTGGGGAATCTTGGTTAGCCCGCTTCCATCTTCGGCATCAATGTCACTTACCATCAGGTGAGATGATGCCAAGGGCTTACCAATTAGGTATAAAAAAAACTGTGTGCACGTAAGGTATTTAACCCACGTACTGCCTACCGTAACTACCTACTACGGACTTGCCACAAGATTACGGGTCATACACCAATTTCGTTACACAATGTATAGGTAACTACCTATTGTATAAGGGATTAGGGGCAAGATTGGACAAATTATTGTGTGTTAGCAACACCACATATAGCGCGGTGCGCAGTTATTCGGTCTCCTTTCATTCCATCTATTTTATTTTTCGAGCATCCATCTGACATTATTAATTAAAAAAAAACAAAATTCTTCCGATCCATTCTTCCTTCATATTTTTTAATAAAATATATTAAATATTTATTTTATGAAAGACCCATTTTGGGTAAGTTTTAGTTTATATTTTGTGAATTGTATTTTAAATTTCAGTGTATATTATTTTCCTAATTTTTATGTTGTTTTCAGGTCTTTTTTTTCTTATTTTTGTACCAATAAACTAAATTGTTCACGAACTTCTTTTTAAACCCACGCTCATTACCTTGAAGTCGTGTTACACACAGATGATTTTTTTTAGTCACAGACTATTATTTAACGACACAACTTCGAAAAAAAATACTTCGTCACAACAGATTCTACCTTAAAAACGACACTACCTGCCAGCACCAAAGAATAAAAATTATTTACTACGTAAAAGAAAGTTTACTCCGCAAGAATTATTTGAATGAATGGCGACTCTTGCTACGACACAATAAAGTGCAAATTCAGGTCGCACAGCGCTAATTACCTACAGCTGTATTCACCTTTTAGTTGCCTCTCTTTCTATCGCGTAAATCATATCTCTACTGACTACTGAATTTGCCCCAGGCCGCGTGGTGTGGGCGTTAGTATATATTATGTCGCAAGCATACTGAATAATTCGTCATTTTACATACGCTCAGGCAAATTATATAATAGCGAGAGCGGGGTGCCTCGCTTTGCGAGGCTCCTTGACAGTTAAATCAATCAAACCTGACCGAACCTATTATTACAAATTGCCTGAATTGACGTACAGCATTTTACATTTTGCCTGACCGTTTACCTACGGACGAATTTATACAATTTGTCTAACCGTATGTAAAATGACTAATCATAAAATTTGCCGGCCACACATAATTATACTTTGGCGTAGGTACATTTTCATGCCTACAGCGCTACAATAGAAAACCTATAAAAATGAAAAGAAAAAAAGACTCTATGAAATTTCGGATTGGATGAAAAATTTTAAAGAATAAAATTAGTATTAAAAAAAGTTGATAAAACAAAATTTATTCTCAAAACAGAATTAGAGTAATAGAAAATAAATGGTGGTAAATTTATGCCCGAAGACATTACATTTCTCACCTCTTAGACTGATGGTACAAGCACAGTATTACGATATGGTTTATAGTAGCGCAACGCTACTGTAAACCATATGTCGCATGATGCGCCACCGGCGTAGGTACTAGCAGTGTAGTATTATAGTAGTACCGCCTCCCGCTGCCCCGCAAGTACCCTTCCGTTGCTCTGCGTAAGTACATTCGTTGCACTACTGTAAGCCGCTATATTGTTATACTGTGGTATAGGGCATCGTTCGCTCGCCGCAAGTGGGTCAGCTGACCCAGGAAAATTTAAACGTCATTAAAGTTCAATTTTCACTTATCTGTTATGATCTGTCAACAAAGAATTATTGCAGAAAATTTCCAAGATTTTCTATGAACGCACCTAATTGCATTGTAGTTTTTTGTGGAAACCTTACTACTTAAATAGTAAATTCATGCTGTGTGTATAGCGTCGGTGGCTCAACCGGTAACGACTCGGTCCTCCTAACCAGAGGTCCCGGTTTCAAATCCAGACGGCCATTGTACCCATGAGTTTTTGAAACTTACGTACATATACTTACCGATTGCTTTAACTGTGAAGGAAAACATGGTGAGGAAACCTGCACATCAGATTCCAGATGTGTATTAAGTTCGTGCTGCACACGTCCGTAGGTGTAAATCTAAATGTCCTACATACACGTGACCTCGGGTGATGCTAAGTGCATCACAAGGTAACCGCCGTCTGTCCCTTGGATAGCACGGTTAATTGTGCCACACGTGAAAAAGAAGTAAATCTATGTTTTCCTTTCTTAACCATTATCGTCATCAATATTTTAATTTATATAATTATTTATTGGGGATACGCAAACGACAGAAAAAAATAGTTTTTCTGTCATTCTGTCCCCATAATGCGAGAATGACTCACTCTGTCATTCTGTCCCCATAATGCGAGAATGACTCACTCTGTCATTCTGTCCCCATAATGCGAGAATGACTCACCCTGTCATTCTGTCCCCATAATGCGAGAGTGACTCACTCTGTCATTCTGTCCCCATAATGCGAGAATTACTCACTCTGTCATTCTGTCCCCATAATGGGAGAATGACTCACTCTGTCTTTCTGTCCCCATAATGGGAGAATGACTCACTCTGTCATTCTGTCCCCATAATGGGAGAATGACTCACTCTGTCATTCTGTCCCCATAATGCGAGAATGAGTCACACTTGTCCGGTTTTTAGAGTTCCGCAAACCCAAAGAGTGACCAACGAGACCCTATTACTGAGCCTCCGCTGTCCGTCTGTTTGTCTGCCTGTCAGCGGGCTGTATTTCATGAACCGTAATAGATAGACAATTAAAATTTTCACAGTCTGTACTTCTATTGCCGCTAAAAAGCCACTAAAACTGTTTTTAACCTAGTTTTCCTTAAAAATAAAAAAAATATAATAAATTAGATAAAACAAGTAATAAAATAAAAATAATATTAAAGGGGGCTCCCATACAAGAAACGTATTTTTTTTTAATGTAAAAAAACTAGGGACATATGTAGTATGTATTATGTACTTATATGATGATTTGTTAGAGTCCAACTCGTACTTGGCCGGTTTTAAAAGAGTTTTATTATCCTCTGATAATGATCAAATCTTTTTTATCTTTTATTTGTTTTGATTGAATAGACAACCGTATATTGTTGCCTTGGCAACCGATTTTGTTGGTAAACAAAAATAAATAGCATCTCTCTTTCTATCTTCACTAATTTATATATCCCTCTCAACTTCCGTTCGCCTCGCCCGAACACACTTCCGTAACGCTCTCGTCACGCATCCACCAGCTTACTCCCCAAGTCAAGGGTGCGTAAAGAAGTTTTACTTCAAAAATTACATATTTTGATTTGGGGTTTGCATGGAAAATACTCAGATTTTTCATGAAGTAATGATTTACTTAATCTGTGTATTAGGCCTTAAAGAGAACCCTCAGAAACCCTTACAACGCTGTGTACGCTGTTAGAATGTTGTATTATTTGTCTCCTCTTATTTTAATTTGAACTTATAAATCATGGTATGATTATAACACAGCTTTCGCACATGGGTCAACTTTACACAGAAGACAATCAACGCCTTGCGCGTTCAGTATGACAACGCATTCAGGATGCTGTTGGGGCTGCAGCGCATCAGGCATGTTTGCTGAAGCTCGTACGGATGGCTTTCATGCCGCCAAAGAGGGCGCCTCGTTGCTGAACCGTGTTCGTGGCAGCACCAACGGCATCCTGAGCGTTGTGGCTAGCCGAACCGAGTGTCCTATCTTGTGGTAATTGGTACACCTGCCCTGCATGTTAAGTAATTTTAATTTGTGTAGCCTTACTAACCTTAATGTCTTTATTATATTTTCTCGGACTAACACTCTATGGATTCTGTTGTCCGAAATAAATGTTTTGATTTGATTTGATTACATTTTATTCAGACTTACCCCTCAATGTCGCCCACGTGTTTCCATATTGAAACCAAAGCATTAAATTGGCACTCTATTGAGAAGAGCGATTTTTTTTACTCTGTATTTATGCCTACTAATTCGATATTTTTTTAGATTTTATTTAGATTTAGATAGATAGAAGCGTCGGTGGCTCAACCGGTAACGACTCGGTCCATCTAACCAGAGGTACCGGGTTCAAATCTGGACGGCCAATGTACCAATGAGTTTTTCAAAAACTTACGTACATATCATTACCGAGTGCTTTAACGGTGAAGGAAAACATCGTGAGGAAACCTGCACAGGCCTGCGAAGAAACTCGACGGTTGTGTGTGAAGTCGACCAACCCGCACTGGGCCCGCGTGGTCGACTAATGCCTAATCGCCCTGATTCAGGGTAGACTCGAGCCCCTCGGTGGGGACGTATATGAGCTGATATAATAATTTAGATAGGGCCTCGGCCCACATTTACACGTTCGTCCATCCATGCCTCTATTGCTGGCCGCTGCAGAAATGTACTATTTCTCAAACATGCTTAGAAATTTAAGCATTACTTTGACAACCTTCTTCGAGATATATTATATTTCGAAATAGAAATTGTTGTACTCGCCAATTACATGCGAGCAGCGGCCGGCAAAAGTTGTATGAAAATCCATATTAGTCGTGTTTTAGCGGCCAAATAAATTACTATGTAAACTCATATCAATCGTGTAATTTAAAAATGGAATGATCTTTTACTCCGAAACATGGCAACCAAGGAGGTAACTTGTCAAAGATTTTATTTAAATTTCGAACTGGCTTGCAAAAAGAAAGCTGTTTATTGAAAAAAAAAACAAACGAACACTTTGTCGCGTGAAAAATTATTGTTGTTCGTTGTTCGTCATTGATTTTGTACAGTAATTGTAAGGTACTACTTAGTTTTAATTTCCGCGCATTATTTGAGAAAAGTAGTATACAAGCCTTGGCCACAACTTGGCAGATGGACTTACAACACCAACCAGAGCGAGTCATACAATATATGACTCCGCCGGGAATCGAACCCGTGACCTCCTGATGTGAAGGTAATGGCCGTTACCAGTACGCCACGGAGGTTGTTGGAGTTATACCTTTGAATGAAGACTCTAGAAATAATTGTATTTATTAACTTTAAAAACCATGACTATAAATTTGACAGGGCTTATCATCGTTATGAATGAACTAGCTGTTTCCCACGACTTCACCCGCGTGGACAACGTTGCTATGACTTTTCGAGGGTGTGCATTGCGCGAGCCTCTGCGGCTCGCGAGCGTGGAAAAAAGTAGTCTAGTGTTAATCCAGGTCCTAATCTGTCTACATACCAAATTTCAGCCAGATCCGTTCTGTAGTTTTTGCGTGAAAGTGTAACAAACATACATCCATACATACGCTTTTACGGTGAAGGAAAACATTGTGAGGAAACCTGCACACGCCTGCGAAGAAACTCGCAGGTTATGTGTGAAGTCGACTAACCGGCACTGGGCCTGCGTGGTCGACTAAGGTCCGATCGCCCTAATTCAGGGTAGGCTCGAGTCCCCCGGTGGGGATGTATATGAGCTAAAATGACGATGATCCATAATGATCCATACATCCATACATTATTACAAGTTTTCGCGTTTATAATATTAGTAGGATTGCGTCAAAAACCAATTTCTGATATTCCGACACAATCATAATATTATGTACTAGCTTTTGCCCGCGGCTTCGCCCACGTGGACATAGCTTTTATGGCTCTTTTTGAGGGTGAGTGGTGCGCGAGCCGCAATCAGCTCGCAAGCGTGGACATGAGTTTTCTCCAGGTACCTCAGGAACTGTATCGGGCTATTCAGATTAGCAGTCTTTGTCACTTCCCACCCCCTCAACAAATTCTATACAAAAAATCACTTTAATCCGTTGCTCCGTTGCGACGCCACCGACGTGCGCGAGCGTAGAAAACAAATGTCCCCAGATCCCTCGGGAACTATGTCAGGATATACTTATTAGTAAATTTTATCATTTTCCACCTCATCTCTGTGCTAAAAATCACACCAATCTATTTTTTCGTTACGATTTTATATAAAACGAAAAAGAGTATTGTTTTAGTTTCCTCAGGAACTGCATCGGGCTATGATAATTTCCACAGATAAAAGGTTGACTATTTCATTCCCAGTGATACAGGCTACCTGCATGCCAAATTTCATCAAGATTGATAGAGGTGTTGAAGTGTGAATAGGTAACAAACAAACAAACACATTTTGACATTTATAATATTAAGTAAGGATTTCTAAATCTTAAATAAAATATAGAGCGTCAGTGGCAAAACGGTTAGGGCCACTACCTCCTGTCCGGAAGGCCGTGGTTCGAATCCTGCCACTTATCAATATCTATACGAATATCGATTTCATACTGGTATGTACGTTTATCCGACGCTCTTACGGTGAGAAAAACATCGTGAGGAAACCTGCACACGCCTTCGAAGAAATTCGAAGCTTATTTGTGAAGTCAATCAACCCGCAATGGGCCCGCGTAATCGTCTAAGGCCAGATCGCCCTAACTCAGGGCAGGTTGAGCCCCTTGGTGGGGACGTATATAAACTGATATGATGAAATAACATATATACCTATATTATCAAAAAACTAATTCAAATCATTATAGGTATCAATCTAGTAATAAAATTTCCTAACAATATTAATATGGGTCAAATACTCAAGTCGTATCAGCTCCTAAGGAGCCCAAGACGCACTTCTCGTTGCCGCGCTGGATGGCAATAGACAACCTTAGCAGCAGGTAGGACCTCACGTCACATCTCCTCTCTCGAAGGCGACGGCCAATCTCCTTTGTGAAGGCAAAGGCCTCTGAGGGTTCAGCAGCCGGTTGTCTCACAGACCAGCGGCACAAAGCAGTAACTTGCCTCCAAGACCGAGTACTTATTATGCTTATTTCTCGCCGAAAATTGAGCAGCAGTACCGTACAGTGAGGCAGAAAAAGTGGCTTCCCAAAGCAGACACGTTCCTCTCTGCCATAGCACCTGTTTAAACCCTCCGGCCTTTTGCCATCAGATCGACTAAAGCCCGGCCGGCGGCTGCATCAAAGATGGAATATTCCATCTGGCCGAGACCAGTGCCCTCCGAGTGAGGTCATTAAGGAATTGGTGACGTGGGAATCTTCAAAAACACGACTGCAACTCAGTGAGTGATGGCCAACAGATATTGATATTGCAGGCGGAGAGCAACTGCCACACGCAAATAGTCGCCGTCAGAAGAGTTCCCATATCCTGTGCCTCCTGTTAAAAGATGCTAAACTCGATTTATGTGTTTTTATTTTTTTACACGATTGGAATCTGTAAAAATATACCTCTCTGTTCGTCTATGAAACACATCGCTACGTACCATAGTTCCAGAGTTTAAAGTAGCGTATGCTGAAAAATACATAAAAGAAATCCACTCAAAAGTATGAAATAATATTTTAATGTTTTAATACAACTTAAGCGCGTTTTAATATCCCTGCAGTGCCATCTATTGACATTCTGCTACTATGATTATAATGTTTGGTATGTGTAGCTAATATATAGAAAAAAGTACTCTATTGTTATTATTGTAAGTATCGATAGATAATTTCCCACGGGACCTCTTTAGTTTTCCGGGATAAAGAATACCCGACTATACAATGATGGTCAAAACACCCCATCCCAATGTAAAGGTTTCATATTGTGACGTTGAGTCATTCTAAAGATACAATTTTTTGCATTCCTGTAGGAACCCTAATTTTTTTTGGATTCACAATGTCCCAGTTTTAGTTCGCGATAAGGGTATCAACGTGTAAAATTTGATTGTAATAGGTCAAGCCACATTTGCGTGGTGAGCCATTCTATAAATGAATACTTTTGATTTTCCCACGGGAATTTTCTGGGATAAAAAGTATCCTATATGTTAACCCGGGCTATAAGGAACCATCATACAAAATTTCATCAAAATCGGCCTGGTAGTTTTTGCGTGATGCGCGAACATACAGACAGACAGACAGACAGACAGACAGACAGACAGACAGACAAAAATTCCAAAAGTTGTTGTTTTGGCCTCTGTATCGTTAGTAATGTCCACCACAGTTATTATTTTTCAAAAATATTTCATGTACAGACACGGCCCCGTTACAGTTTTATTATATTATAGACGAACGATTAGATATTGTAGAATTGAATGTGTCTTGAGGGGTTGAATTTGACAAGGGTTTGAATTAAGTAATGAACATTTGGGATTTTACCAAAGTATATATTATATTAGTACTAACATACAGTATAGACACTCCCTGCCGCTCTCTAGATTCGGACCTCACCCACTCGTCACCCAGATTGATACAGATTGGTAACAGTTTGGTTCTCGAACGTGAGGGATTTCGCCGTAATTTTGTTTGCTCCGTCATTGGCTCCGTCATTTGTTTTTAGAAATGCAATTTTACGGCCATTTGTATGCAGTGTCCGGGGTGTGACTTTGTTCTGGAATGTCGTAAATGGACACCCAATCTTAAGAATGTTAATAATCCAAGTCGTAATAAAATGTAGTAAAGTGTAGGTCATCATCATCATATCAGCCGATTTTCTCGACGACCGGTTCTGAGCTACCTGCATCCAGCCGCTTCTCGCGACCTTTCACCAAGTCACCGGTCCACCGAGTGGGAGGCCTGCCTACGCTCCGTTTTCCGGTTCGAGAACTTATCTGCCCCAACGGCCATCTGTTCTACGAGCTATGTGCCCCGCCCACTGCCACTTAAGTTTGCAAATTCTGAGATCTATGTCGGTTATTTTGGTTCTCCTATGGATCTCCTCGTTTCTGATTCGATCACGTAGAAGAGAAAATATCTTATTATCCGTGGCGTAATGGTAAGTCCATTCGCTTCACACCAGGAGGTCGCGGGTTCGATTCCCGGCGGGGTCAACTTTTAAGACTCGGTTTGGTTGGTGGTAAGGCATTTTCTATGCTTGCCTGGCTAGCTAGTGCCATCTTATCTAAGTCTACCACCAGGTGAGATGATGCCAAGGGCTTACCAATTACAAATAAAAAAAATAATTACAAGTTTAAAGTTAATTATAAGCAAATACCAACATTCCCGAAAATCATTCCGCTAAGGTGTGAAACGGGATTAATTAACATAAAAAAGCTACGAAATGTTAAATCATACAAACAAGGTTAAAACTAAAAATTATCAATTAAACTTAGACTTGGCGCAACGTAATAAAAATAAAGTGTTACCTAGTTTTCAATTGAATCCAAACAATCACCCGAGACACCAGATATACAGCCATGAAAACTATTCACCTATACAATCCACCATGTTTATTTTTAATGCTTGATTATGTCCTTCTAGCTGTTTCCCGCGGCTTCACCCGCGTAGACAACATTTCTATGACTTTTCGAGGGTGCGCAGTTCGCGAGCCGCTTGCCTGATAAAAAGTAACCTATGTATTAATCCAGGTCCTAATCTGTCTACCTACCAAATTTCAGCCAGATCCGTTTAGTAGTTTTTGCGTGAAGAAGTAACAAACATACACACTCACACACTCACAAACTTTCGCCTTTATAATATTAGTGTGATGACACGCGGAGTAATGGCACGAATTCAAAGACTCAACATTTGTCACAAGTGGTTAAGGAAATACGGGTGAACAGATGAACATACATAAATACAAACATACACACACTGTGAAAAACATAATCCTACTTTTCGGCAGTCGGGTAATTAATTTAATAAGAATCATGAAACGATAACGTAGTCTATCATTCAGCAGCAGAAAGTATATTTTAAATTCTAAGAGAAAATGTCTAACTAAATGGGCCAAAAAAACAGCCAAGTCAGACACGCGCTTCGAGGGTTCCATACCACAACCCCTCTTCATACAACTATAACAATGATATCTATTCACATTAGATACATGGTATTTATTCAAAATAGGTGCAAATTACACTCTTTCTGATAGTCATTAAATAATAATAACATAATGTCATTTGTGAAAAATAAAGAAAAAAACAAACATTAGTTAATAAAGTCAAACATGAAAACAATATGACACAAAAATTTAACCATAAAAATCATTGATTGTCATTTATGCCTTTGACAAGAGTAGGTCAGTTCACATGGACAGCACCCGCTCACGAGTATAATGTCATTGCAAGTGACAGAAAATTTTTTTTTTTATTCAGTTGGGACTTCTTAGCGCAAGTACGACTCACACTTGGCCAAGTTTTACAATTTTTTGTATTATTTCAGAAATATTACTATTATAATAAGACCAAGTTTCACGCTTGTATGTATTACCGTTTTTATGATAGAGCAAAATCAAAAATTATTCTAAAACGCCTTTAAAAAACATTTTTTTTATATATGGGAAACCCCTCTATTTTATTTTTACTTATATATATATATATATATATATATATATATATATATATATATATATATATATTTAATGGCAATAGAAATACGAAGTCTGTAAAAGGTTCAGCTGTTCTTCAATTACAGCCCACACAACAAACACTCAGATAGACGGACAATCGGGCGGACAGCGTCGGAGGCTTAGAAACAGGGTCCCGTTAATAACTCTTTGGGTTTACAGAACCCTAAAAATAATGTCCAAAGTCTAGACATTCTCTAATCATTCGAGTCACCCAATCATACGGTTCAACCAAACCGTAGATTGAAATCTACTTTCAGTAAAAAAAAAACAGCGTAAAATCACACCCTGGACACTTCATACAACGGGCCAGAAATGACATTTCAAAAAAGGAATGACTGAACAAACAAAATGGCGGCGAAATCCTATACGTTGGACAACCAAACTGTAACCAATCTGTATCAATCTGGGTGACAAGGGGGTGAGGTCGCAATCGAAAGAGCGGCAGGGAGTGTTCATACTGTATGTAAGTACTAATATATATACTTTAGTACTAATATACTATACTTTGATAGCAATAAGGCTTGATAATACCATTTCATCCAAAAGTTTATAAAGGTTGTAACAAAATTGGTGTAGCTCCCGTTAACTGGGGGTTCTACTCGTCATACTGAACAACTTTCTCCAAGGAACCAATAGTCAATTCTCAAAAAAAAAATAGGACCCTCCATACTAAAATGCACAAAAACCAAACTGTAACCAATCTGTATAAATCTGGGTGACAAGGGGGTGAGGTCGCAATCGAAAGAGCGGCAGGGAGTGTTCATACTGTATGTTAGTACTAATATATATACTTTAGTACTAATATACTATACTTTGATAGCAATAAGGCTTGATAATACCATTTCATCCAAAAGTTTATAAAGGTTGTAACAAAATTGGTGTAGCTCCCGTTAACTGGGGGTTCTACTCGTCATACTGAACAACTTTCTCCAAGGAACCCATAGTCAATTCTCAAAAAAAAATAGGACCCTCCATACTAAAATGCACAAAAACCAAACTGTAACCAATCTGTATAAATCTGGGTGCCAAAGGGGTGAAGTCGCAATTGAAAGAGCGGCAGGGAGTGTCCATACAGTATGTTAGTACTAATATAATATATACTTTGGTAAAACTCTGAAACTCCATTTCGCTCTTTTCAATTTTCGCTAAATCGTGAAAAAAGCGCCAGGACGATGGGAAACATGTGGTTTAATTATTCGGAAACTGCCTACCGCGGACTGTACTCGACATTTTGCGACTGAATCATTTGGAGCAAAAATTATGGATCTACGAACAATGCGACGTCCTATTCGGGTGTTGGAAATTCTTTGTACTTTTCTGATATAATAGTCCTTTGTTTGGCCAGTTTTGGTCAGAGCACAGTAAATTTAATAGAAAGAAAGAGAAAACTAACTATAATAATTTTTTAGTTATGTATTATATATGCTATTAATTTATTTATTATATGTATGTGTTATTTATGTACGTAGATTAAGTTAGTATATATTTGATTGTATTTCATTTAGTTTATATGATTATTAAGTACACAGGTTTGCCTCCCATACTTTAGTCTCCTAACACCCGGTTAGGTTGGCTGTAAGAGATCTCTTATAGAGATAAGTACACCATTGTAAACGTCTTCTCTAAGTTCTTGGCATTTAAATGTTTGTGTACAATAAAGGACATATACAAGTTTATTAAATTCTACAAAAGGATTTTTACTGCTGACTGTACATAAGAACTTATTTAAGGTACTTACCAACTTTAAATTTCTAGTATCGATCGAGTTGACGACAAAATAATAGGGATGACGACAGCATCAGAAATAAATTTTGAACTCTTGATCACTAAATTGCCCTCCTAACTTAATAAATTATTGTATTTTTTTTTATTAACAATTGGTAAGCCCTAGGCATCATCTCACCTGATGGTAAGTGACGAAGATTCCGAAGATGGAAGCGGGCTTACCAAGATTCCCCAACGCAATTATCGGTTCTTAATATTGTGTGTAAATATCAGATTCATTCCGACGTCTTCATGTGGGTAAAAATCACGATTAAAGATTTTGTTACCATATATAGTAAATATATAACATAACTACTGACGTTATTAAGGACAATAGTGCGGACAATAGCATCGTACTCTGTAACCGATTAACACATATCCTAAATCTTTCCTTTGAACAAGGAATCTTTCCTGAAAAACTAAAGTATGTATTAATAAAACCAATCCATAAAAAAGGAAGCAGGCTTGATATCGATAACTACAGACCAATTTCTCTTATATCGATATTTTCTAAAATACTTGAAAAGATGATGTACTCGCGTGTCATTGATTTTCTTGACAAACAAAAAATTATCCCCAACTCTCAATTTGGCTTTAGAAAAAATAAATCTACGTCAATAGCTGTATATGAACTTATAAAAGTAGTGACCACTTGTACAGATAACACGATACCTGTAGCTGCGATATTCATGGATATGTCTGAAGCGTTTGATAGAGTATGTCATGAAATACTTTTATCTAAGCTTATTAATTACGGCATACGTGGAAATTGTTACAACTGGCTCAAATCGTATCTCCAAGGACTTAAACAATGTACGTTGGTATCATCATATTGTTTTAAGAACAAATCTTTAAAAGAGTACAGATTAGAGTATCGCGTGACTAACTATGGTGTACTACAGGGCAGTATCCAAGGGCCCCCACTGTTTTTCCTGTATATTAACGACTTGTCTTTTATAACAAAACATAAAGTAATACTTTTTGCCGATGACTGTTCAGTTGTTATTCGCAAAGACAATACATCTGAAATAAATAAAGTTTTCAATGATTTAAATAAATGGCTCGAGATAAATAATTTAAAATTCAATCTTACAAAGACGAAGTACATACAATTTTATGCTCCACAAGGTAATCCGTTGGATATTGAATTATGTTATGAGGGTGAAAAAATTTAATGTGCCAGTAACACTTAGTTCCTTTGAATTGTTGTCGATCGTTTTACAGATTGGAAAGATCATAATATTGAGTACATCGTTAATAAACTAAGTAATTTTGTGTATGCTTTAAAACGACTATCTGATGTCTCCACGAGGAAAACCGCTATTCTTGCATTTCACTCTTATATTATGTCCAACCTTCGATATGGAATATTACTTTGGGGTAATTCCACTAACAAAGATCTGGTTTTCAAACATCAAAAGCGCTGTATTCGGGCTATTTTTAATCTCCAACAAATAGAATCATGTCGTCCTTACTTTAAGGAGAACAAAATATTAACATTGCCGTGTTTGTATATTTTCGAAGTTTGTATGTTTGGGAAAAATAACCTAAGTATGTTCAAATCAAAACAATCAACTACTAAATTTTCCTTTAGATATGCTTGTGATTTAGTTTTGCCAAGGTCTAAATCTGCGTTATTCCACAAAAATGTAATCTAAGTATATTTAATTAAAGCAAAGATGCGGGTAAAGATATATAGAGAGATAAATAGTTTATTTCTCATAGCCTTACAAACAAATGAAATAGTAGATATGAACAAATACGGTAATCAAAAGGTAACTAAAATAAATAAATAAAAACATTATATAATATTATATAACAAAACGAAATAAAATTTGTAGCAAATTGTTTTGTTGGGACTCAGCATGCGCTATAATAAATAGTATGACAAATAACCACTTTTGCATTTATAATATAAGTAAGATGTTCAACGATATAGTTTGTAAAACTTTTTTTTGAATTTTCTAATTTACCCCACAAAAGTGGCCCCCCAATTTAATTAATTTACGTTACATAGCCGTCCTTGGGTCACCAACTTACATACGTGTACCAAATTTAAACTCAATCGGTCCATTAATTTCGGAGCAAATTGGCTGTGACAGACGGATGGATGGACAGACAGACACCAGAATATTCTACTATAATGGTTCCGTTTAACCTATTGAGGTACGACACACAAAAAAATCTACCCTTTGTACTTTTCCGGTTTTTCCGGGGATAATTGGGTTTTTTGGATTAAATTTAGATTTCACTTAAGTTTACCGCCTTAGTTTTAACCGGCTCCGTAGCGTAATGGTAAATCCATTCGCTTCACACCAGGAGGTCGCGTGTTCAATTCCCGGCGGGGTCAACTTTGTAAGACTCTGTTTGGTTGGTGGTAGGGCATTTTCATAGTCCGCCTGGCTAGCTACCACCATCTTAACTAAGTCTTGCCGTCAAACATCAGTGTTAACAGCATTTATGTGTTCCGGCTCGAAGAAAAGATAGCCAGATCCACATTGCGTTGGGGAATCTTGGTAAGCCCGCTTTTATGTTCGGCATCATCGTCAATTACCATCAGGTGAGATGATGCCAAGGGCTTAACAATTGTGAATAAAAAAACTCAACTTCGTATTGAATAGAATTTTTCTACTAAATCATCTTAATACCAAATAAAGTGGTAAAATTACTTGACAGGAAAAACCATGACGAAATTTTTCTGAAAATCGTTATCGTCGTTTGTAAATCGGAAAAATTCCCTTCATGTGTTCACAGTGCTAGTGATATTTAGTGATTTTAATATTAAAGAAAGATTTGATATAGAGAAAGAAGGAAATACTTTTATTGGTTCCTGGAACACCACACCAAGCCTATCCTACTTCCTACGAATATTTTAAACGCGAAAGTTTGTAAGAATCTATGGATGTGTGTTTGTTACTCTTTCACACAAAAACTACTGAACGGATCTGGCTGAAATTTAATGAGTAGACAGATTAGGACCTGGATTAAAATATAGGCTACTTTTTCCACGCTCGCGAGCCGCAAGCAAGCAATCACTGCGCAACCTCGAAAAGTCATAGAAACGTTGTCCACGCGAGTGAAGCCGCGGGAAATAGCTAGTGCATAATAAATAAGTAACAAAAGTTTAGGTAAATATTTCAAAAATACATAATATATTCATGAGGTTCCACTGCAACCACAGGGCCCCAACTCAGCATATGCTAGGCTCGGAAGCGAAGCGCTGGTATTCTGTTGGTACCCGTGGCTGTCAGTTAGCTTTCTTAGATAGATAGATAATAGATAACACGTTTATATGTTACACACAGGTTATAAATTTATTAAAAAAACTTAGCGAATTAAAAGAGCAAAAAAAGAAAGAGAGAGAGAACATTAAAAAAGAAGAATCAAACAAATTATAACAAAATATTTGTTTTATCTACAATTAGTAAGCTCTTGGCATAATCTCACCTGATGATAAGTGATGATGATTCCGAAGGTGTAAGCGGGCTTACCAACATTCCCCGATGCAATGGGGAACTGGCTATCTTATCTTCAAGCCGGAACACCTCAATGTTGTTAACACCGCCCAAATTGTACCGCTATAGTACCTATTTATGTTTATTTTTTATAAGTGTTTGTTATTTTTATATTTTTTGAGTTAAGGTTTTTAAATTTTTATAATGTGCTTATACTTTTTTTTAACTTGTGTGTGCAATAAAGAGTATTTTTCTTATTGATGTTTGGCAGCTAGATTTAGATAAGATGGTGGTAGCTAGCCAGGCGGGCTTAGAAAATGCGCTTCCACCAACCAAACAGAGTCATACTAAGGTAGAATCCGCCGGGAATCGAACCCGCGACCTCCTCATGCGAAGTAAATGAACTGAATCATTACGCCACTGATTCGGTAAAAAATATTTGAATTTTTCTTACCTACAATTTAAAAAAAGGACTTTTGAAAAAACTGGTTTTTTTCAGTTGGGTTTGACCCAATGTAAAATTGTGGGTGTGTTAAATTGTCCGAACAACTTCAAAAACCAAAATGAGTATATTATATAGTACTATGACGTCGTCTACGGGACGCCGGGGGTATAGCTTAAAATGAAAGATTTGGAATACGTATTAAAAGATCACCAGCGATGATAATATATTTTAACACGTAAAATATTGTCAGCTGACTTATTATTATATCTTAATCGATTCCTATTACTTTTTTGCCGAGACTTTAGGGACCTCAGCCCAGACGCGCGGATAACAAAAATATACTTTTAGTAAAATGGAGCTCCGTCTTGGCTCGCTGTCCACCATATAATCAACATCTCTTGCTTTGCAAAGCTTTCGAACGACATATCAATTCAAATTTAAATTAATAATCTTACTTCGTTTTCGCGCTGGCAAGAAAATAACCAAAGGAGTTGTAAGTGCATAAATGTACCTATAGATCATTTGACTATTATTAGGTTGGTACCACTGCATATCTATCTATAATAATATAATAAAACTGTAACGGGGCCGTGTCTGTACATGAAATATTTTTGGAAAATAATAACTGTGGTGGACATTACTAACGATACAGAGGCCAAAACAACAACTTTTGGAATTTTTGTCTGTCTGTCTGTCTGTCTGTCTGTCTGTATGTTCGCGCATCACGCAAAAACTACCGGGCCGATTTTGATGAAATTTTGTATGGTGGTTCCTTATAGCCCGGGTTAACATATAGGATACTTTTTATCCCAGAAAATTCAAGAGTTCCCGTGGGAAAATCAAAAGTATTCATTTATAGAATGGCTCACCACGCAAATGTGGCTTGACTTATTACATTTAAATTTTACACGTTGATACCCTTATCGCGAACTAAAACTGGGACATTGTGAATCCCAAAAAAAATAGGGTTCCTACAGGAATGCAAAAAATTGTATCTTTAGAATGACTCAACGTAACAATATGAAACCTTTACATTGGGATGGGGTGTTTTGACCATCATTGTATAGTCGGGTACTCTTTATCCCGGAAAACTAAAGAGGTCCCGTGGGAAATTATCTATCGTTACTTACAACAATAACAATAGAGAACTTTTTTCTGTATATTAGCTACACATACCAAACATTATAATCATAGTAGCAGAATGTCAATAGATGGCGCTGCAGGGACAATAAAACGCGCTTAAGTTGTATTAAAACATTAAAATATTTTTTCATACTTTTGAGTGGATTTCTTTTATGTATTTTTCAGCATACGCTACTTTAAACTCTGGTGTTTCATAGACGAACAAAGAGGTATTTTTTTACAGATTCCAAACGTGTAAAAAAATAAAAACACATAAATCGAGTTTAGCATCTTTTAACAGGAGGCACGGATATGGGAACTCTTCTGACGGCGACTATTTGCGTGTGGCAGTTGCTCTCCGCCTGCAATATCAATATCTGTGAACCTCATCAATGTATTTGCGGGTCCACGGTGAAAGCAATTGTCCATCACTCATTGAGTTGCAGTCGTGTTTGTGAAGATTCCCACGTCACCAATTCCCTAATGACCTCACTCGGAGGGCACTGGTCTCGGCCAGATGAAATATTCCATCTTTGATGCAGCCGCCGGCCGGGCTTTAGTCGATCTGATGGCAAAAGTCCGGAGGTTTTAAACAGGTGCTATGGCAGAGAGGAACGTGTCTGCTTTGGGAAGCCACTTTTTCTGCCTCACTCCTCACCCGTACGGTACTACTCCTCAATTTGCGGCGAGAAAGAAGCATAATAAGTACTCGGTCTTGGAGGCATATTACTGCTTTGTGTCGCTGGTCTGTGAGACAACCGGCTGCTGAACCCTCAGGGGCCTTAACCTTCACAAAGGAGATTGGCCTTCGCCTTCGAGAGAGGAGATGTGACGTGAGGTCCTACCTGCTGCTAAGGTTGTCTATTGCCATCCAGCGCGGCAACGAGAAGTGCGTCTTGGGCTCCTTTGGAGCTGATACGACTCGAGGATTTGACCCATATTAATATTGTTAGGAAATTTTATTACTAGATTGATACCTATAATGATTTGAATTAGTTTTTTGATAATATAGGTAATGTGTTATTTCATCATATCAGTTTATATACGTCCCCACCAAGGGGCTCGACCTGCCCTGAGTTAGGGCGATCTGGCCTTAGACGATCACGTGGGCCCATTGCGGGTTGATTGACTTCACACATAAGCTTCGAATTTCTTCGCAGGCGTGTGCAGGTTTCCTCACGATGTTTTTCTCACCGTAAGAGCGTCGGATAAACGTACATACCAGTATGAAATCGATATTCGTATAGATATTGGTAAGTGACAGATTCGAACCACGGCCTTCCAGACAGGAGGTAGTGGCCCTAACCGTTTTGCCACCGACGCTCTATATTTTATTTAAGATTTAGAAATCCTTACTTAATATTATAAATGTGAAAATGTGTTTGTTTGTTTGTTACCTATTCACACTTCGACACCTCTACCAGTCTTGATTAAATTTGGCATGCAGGTAGCCTGTATCACTAGGAATGAAATAGTCAACCTTTTATCTGTGGAAATTATCATAGCCCGATGCAGTTCCTGAGGAAACTAAAACAATACTCTTTGTTCGCAAATTTATTTAAAATCGTAACGAAAAAATGGATTGGTGCGATTTTTAGCACAGAGATGAGGTGGAAAATATAATTTACTAATAAGTATATACTGACATAGTTCCCGAGGGATCTGGGGACAACTGTTTTCTACGCTCGCGCACGTCAGTGGCGTCGCAACGGAGCAACGGAATAACGTGATTTTTTTGTATAGAATTTGTTGTGGAGGGAGGGGTGGGAAGTGACAAAGACTGCTTATCCGAATAGCCCGATACAGTTCCTGAGGTACCTGGAGAAAACTCATGTCCACGCTTGCGAGCTGATTGCGGCTCGCGCACCACTCACCCTTAAAAAGAGTCATAAAAGCTATGACCACGTGGGCGAAGCCGCGGGCAAAAGCTAGTAATATAATAAAACTGTAACGGGGCCGTGTCTGTACATGGAATATTTTTGGAAAATAATAACTGTGGTGGACATTACTAACGATACAGAGGCCAAAACAATAACTTTTGGAATTTTTGTCTGTCTGTCTGTCTGTCTGTCTGTCTGTCTGTATGTTCGCGCATCACGCAAAAACTACCGGGCCGATTTTGATGAAATTTTGTATGGTGGTTCCTTATAGCCCGGGTTAACATATAGGATACTTTTTATCCCAGAAAATTCAAGAGTTCCCGTGGGAAAATCAAAAGTATTCATTTATAGAATGGCCCACCACGCAAATGTGGCTTAACCTATTACAATCAAATTTTACACGTTGATACCCTTATCGCGAACTAAAACTGGGACATTGTGAATCCCAAAAAAATTAGGTTTCCCACAGGAATGCAAAAAATGGTATCTTTAGATTGGCTCAACGTAACAATATGAAACCTTTACATTGGGATGGGGTGTTTTGACCATCATTGTATAGTCGGGTATTCTTTATCCCGGAAAACTAAAGAGGTCCCGTGGGAAATTATCTATCGATACTTACAATAATAGCAATAGAGTACTTTTTTCTATTTATTAGCTACACATACCAAACATTATAATCATAGTAGCAGAATGTCAATAGATGGCGCTGTAGGGATAATAAAACGCGCTTAAACAACTTAAAATATTATTTCATACTTTTGAGTGGATTTCTTTTATGTATTTTTCAGCATACGCTACTTTAACCGCTCCGCTGGCAAGCACTTGAAAATCGTTACCCGCTCAACTGGCAAGAAGTGACGACGTTCCTGCTATCAAAACATCCGTCAGCTGCCAAGCGGTGACGCTGTACCTTGCTAGCTGTCGTCACATATTTCATTGTTTTGCTAAAAAGAAACGGAACGTGTCGTGAAAATAGAATACAAAACGCTCCTATGATAGACAAAGACAGAGCCGCTCCACTGGCAAGAAGTAACGACGTTCCTGCTATCAAAACGAACGTGATTTCCTAGTACCGTTCCCGAGCGACGGCAGTGCTTGTGAGTTCGTGGTTTATTTTTGTTATGTTAAATGTATCTTTTGTGGTCTTTTAGGTTAAATTAAAGTAAAACAATCTTTTCTCTTTTCAAATACATAATTATTTCATTGAAACGTTTTTATTTATTAGATTTTTGGGTATTTATACAAAAAACCGGAAAAAAAAAGTCAACCAATATTATAGCTAAGGATTGTCACAATTACAAAATCTATCTTGTATAGATTATTCTACAACGAGTTAGCTTGTTTCATAACGAACTCGGCGTTATAAGTTACACACTTGTAACATTCATAGTACTTGAGAAATCAAGCATATTGTAACCGGAGTCCGCGAACAGGTGCGCCCCCCCGACGGGCTGTGGCAGCTGACGGTTATACGATTTTCAAGTGCTTGCCAGCGGAGCGGGCTTTTGATAGCAGGCACGACGTCACTTCTTGCCAGCGGAGCGGTTAAACTCTGGAACTATGGTATGTAGCGATGTGGTTCATAGACGAACAGAGAGGTATTTTTTTACAGATTCCAATCGTGTAAAAAAATAAAAACACATAAATAGAGTTTAGCATCTTTTAACAGAAGGCACAGATATGGGAACTCTTCTGACGGCGACTATTTGCGTGTGGTAGTTGCTCTCCGCCTGCAATATCAATATCTGTGAACCTCATCAATGTATTTGCGGGTCCTCGGTGGTGGCAATTGGCCATCACTCACTGAGTTGCAGTCGTATTTGTGAAGATTACCACGTCACCGATTCCTTAATGACCTCACTCGGAGGGCACTGGTCTCGGCCAGATGGAATATTCCATCTTTGATGCAGCCGCCGGCCTGGCTTTAGTCGATCTGATGGCAAAAGGCCGGAGGATTTAAACAGGTGCTATGGCAGAGAGGAACGTGTCTGCTTTGGGAAGCCACTTTTTCTGCCTCACTCCTCACCCGTATGGTACTGCTGCTCAATTTGCGGTGAGAAAGAAGCATAATAAGTACTCGGTCTTGGAGGCAAATTACTGCTTTGTGCCGCTGGACTGTGAGACAACCGGCTGCTGAACCCTCAGAGGCCTTTGCCTTCACAAAGAAGATTGGCCTTCGCCTTCGAGAGAGGAGATGTGACGTGAGGTCCTACCTGCTGCTAAGGTTGTCTATTGCCATCCAGCGCGGCAACGAGAAGTGCGTCTTGGGCTCCTTTGGAGCTGATACGACTCGAGGATTTGACCCATATTAATATTGTTAGGAAATTTTATTACTAGATTGATACCTTTAATGATTTGAATTAGTTTTTTGATAATATAGGAAATGTGTTATTTCATCATATCAGTTTATATAGGTCTCTACAAAGGGGCTCGATCTGCCCTGAGTTAGGCAGGTCTGGCCTTAGACGATCACGTGGGCCCATTGCGGGTTGATTGACTTCACACATAAGCTTAGAATTTCTTCGCAGGCGTGTGCAGGTTTCCTCACGATGTTTTTCTCACCGTAAGAGCGTCGGATAAACGTACATACCAGTATGAAATCGATATTCGTATAGATATTGGTAAGTGGCAGATTCGAACCACGGCCTTTCGGACAGGAGGTAGTGACCCTAACCGTTTTGCCACCGACGCTCTATTTTTTATTTAAGATTTAGAAATCCTTACTTAGTATTATAAATGTGAAAATGTGTTTGTTTGTTACCTATTCACACTTCAACACCTCTACTAATCTTGATGAAATTGGCATGCAGGTAGTCTGTATCACTGGGAATGAAATAGTCAACCTTTCATTTGTGGAAATTATCATAGCCCGATGCAGTTCCTGAGGAAACTAAAACAATACTCTTTGTTCGCAAATTTATTTAAAATCGTAACGAAAAAATGGATTGGTGTGATTTTTAGCACAGAAATGAGGTGGAAAATATAATTTACTAATAAGTATATCCTGACATAGTTCCCGAGGGATCTGGGGACAACTGTTTTCTACGCTCGCGCACGTCAATGCCGTCGCAACGGAGCACCGGATTAAAGTGCTTTTTGTATAGAATTTGTTGGGGGGGGGGGGGGGGAAGTGACAAAGACTGCTTATCCGAATAGCCCGATACAGTTCCTGAGGTATCTGGAGAAAACTCATGTCCACGCTTGCGAGCTGATTGCGGCTCGCGCACCACTCACCCTTCATAAAGAGTCATAAAAGCTATGTCCACGTGGGCGAAGCCGCGGGCAAAAGCTAGTCTCACATAGATACGGATACGCCCTTCCGCACCCAAACCCATGAAATGTTGTAATAACTTTACTGTCACGTTATCTTAGGTATGTGATTAATTTTGGTGATAATTTAGATTTATTTAGAAAAAAATATGTATTTTTACCTCATTGCACGAAAAGGAAGGTATAATTATTTTCGTGTGTATGTATTGTGACAACTTTTAGTGATCGTCAAGACAAGAGGCTAGCTAGCTCAGGGTAGCTTAGTGAAAAGCAGAGATTTGCTTTGGTTATCATAATTCCTTTTATTTCACTTTATTTTTAACTGAGTCGGCTGGCTTCTAATTGATGTAGAAATAGACTTAGTTCTACTATTATGTAGCTGTTCATGCAAAGATACGTAATCAATTAATATAATGGGACCTCTGTTCTGAGCGAAGACCGACCGCAGAATAGATCTAGAAGGTTCCAGACAACATTCTGATCTCAATAAAATTTAAGGCCAGTTATTGATTAGAACAGTTGCCTCTGTCATTTTCTTTACGTGAAAGAAAATAAACACACTTTTCCACTTTTTCAATAGTTTTTCGTTTCAATCAAAAACCAACATAACATATAAAAAAAAAAATATAACATTACTCAGTTTGTATTATCATAACAATTATTGTTGTATATTTTTTAAAATTTATAATTCAAAATATTGGTCATAACTATAGTTGGAAGTAATGGTGTAGATCTATGTTTGGGATTGTTTTCTATCGAGCCAAAACTGCTCAATCGTGTTTCTAATAGCTTTTGACTTTAGGGAACATCATCAACAATAAGTGAATGTTTTTTTAATCTTGGGTTTTCTGTCGTTTAGGAGTAATTGACGTCGAAAATAACGAAAATCTGTAAAATTACCGCCTTAATGGTTTTGGAGTCGAGGTGTCGTTTTTAGTAGATGCGTCTTGACACAGGCTACATTTTTACCCAAATGTCCAAAAAAGGAGGAAAATGCAGTCAGGTTATTATTTAGATTTGTTTAGGTTTATTATTAACTTCTTCCAATGTTGTTGTATGTCCCAGTTCATGTTTCATACAATGACACCGCCTTTGTGTATTAATGGTTTATCCATTAGCTTCATCTAAGAAGGTCACGGGTTCGATTCCCGGCGGAGTCCGACTTTGTAAGACTCGGTTTGGTTGGCATTTTGTAAGCCCGCCTGGCTATTTACCACCATCTTATCTTAAACCTAGCCGCCGAATATCAATGTTACAATTAACACCACTGATGAGTTCCGGCTTGAAGATAAGATAGCCAGTTTCCGATTGCGTTGTAGAATCTTGGTAAACCAGCTTCCATCTTTGGCATTATAGCCACTTACCATCAAGTGAGATGATGCCAAGGGCTTACCAATTGTGAATAAAAAAAAACTTAATGAAATAAAGATATTCATTAAAATTTAAAAAGCTTTAAAACTTAATTCAATTATCATTACACTCGGTTTTCTCTCCAAATGTGGATTATTTTAACATAAACACGCTCTTTGCGAAACTAATTCGCTAGTGAAACGAATAGTGTAAATTTAATTATTTACACGGTATCATTCTTAGTAAATTAAGCTCACTTTGGGTGAATTTAATACTTCTACTACAGTTTCTCGAAAGAGAATTATTTGATTGTAAATTAGGTTGCAACTATGAAGAAAAAAAATGCGTCTAGGGGCATATTTTATTTTCCTTCATGGTTGCAATGAAGGCGGGTAAATCACATTGTAAATTTGGAGACAAATCTGGCCTCTTCTGCACTGTCTGTGAAGGCAACCCTGTAAGGCCTGACTCGTCGGCATGTTATTCCAGCTAGCCAAAGCTCATCATTGATAAACAAGTGTAGCTTAATATTGGAAACCAATATTTTATATGAGTTGTATTCTTTTTAATTTTCTGCAAAATGACTTTTTCAGTTTTCCGAAATATCTTTTTCAACTGTGTCTTTGTGAATGTTCGACAAAAAAGGCTATTTTTAAATGAGTGGGCTAAAACTTATCATGGGGCCTATATGCAACCTTACCGCGTACCCCCTCTGATTCTGAAGACCTGTTCTTTTGCCTTCTCCTCTACACTTTGAACCAATTCTTCATTTGGACGTTCCTCTTTTCATTCACCAATTTTTGTTACATCCGCCAAAATTTTGTTTTGATTTACATCTACTACCTTTTGAAACGCAAACTATCGTTTCGAGCCGATCTCCTTTGTTGCTGTTTCATATTAATTTTTTTTTGGTTTCCGCTGTTGGCTCCTTCAGTTTTGGATTATATTCACTTTTCCGAATTGTTTTTAAAATTGTGATTGATTGTCAAACTGCCGTCTGTTGTTTTTTAGAGAAAGGAATCGTCATCGGACCATTATTTGTATTTTTCCAAAATATTTTATAAATTTATCCATTAGTGCCAGTTTCGCTCAGCAAGATGTTCTAATTATTGTACTCGGTCCCTCTACGATATTTTTTAAGAGGTAAGTATTTCCATATTTATTTCATCGTTTTAACTTGTGTCAAGTGGTGATGAGAATCACGGTCCTTTTACGTTTTAGGGTCTTAGTCTACGACGTCCCAACAATGCAGAGAGCCAGCTCGTGCTCGTCATTGTGAGCACCAAAGGACTAGGGTGTGCGTTTCTTCGTCCGGCCCACCGGTTTTTGTTTGAGCGCCCCCATTTGGGTACACCTCAGCGTGGACAGCGTGGTTGATTGCAATTCAAGTAATACCTTTTATTTATTCTCTCCCGCGAAATGGATACCCAAACTTAGGAATTAAATGAACTTTAAATTTAAGTGAAGATTACAAGTGCCATTTATTTTTAGATTTTATGTGCTAACTTAATTTTTTTTAAAAGAAAACCATCTGTTATAGCAACTCTGCACGTGCGTGGTTGCTACCGTATATTTAAATATTTCATTATTTTAATTGTTTGAAAACTTGTAAATTCCAAATCTTATTGTTTAGTTCCTTCTTTTTCCAATCATCGATGACATTCCTATTTTATAATCTTTTTTAATCCTCTAATCTATTTCTTTGATTACATTTCTATATTTACCATGCAATTTTCTTTTTCTTTCATAGGTTTCAACTATTAGGTAATCTTTCAAAATTCTACGTATCATGTAGCATTGTTATAAAATTGATTTTAATTAATTTATGCTACATTTAATGGCGCCCGAACTAATGTTTTTATCCCTATTTCTGCTATTTCTCTTTCCCTAACGAACCCGTTTTTTTGTCGTTCGTGGGTGGATCCGTTTTCCGGATATTATGGTCCAAGTTTTAATACCTCAAGACCCACTTACTTAATTTAATCGTGCAGTTTTCTTGGAAACGTGTGTTTTTTTTGTTTGTATGCACGGTATTTTTTTGCTTCTCTTCACACGGGTCGTTTTTTTTTCCCGGCTTAGTGGCATTATACCTTTTTCGGATAATTGCTTACGTGTTGTTGAGTTGTTTTTGCCTGTGTATTCCCTTACGATTCCAAGAGAATTTTTAATTTAAGTAGTCGATGGCCAGACTCTAGATTTCTTTCAATCGAAAGTCGGGACAGACTTTCTTTAGTTCACGATTATTTAATGTTGGTTTAAGGGAAAAATCTTTAAGGGTTACTGTTTGGAATATTTTTACGCGTTGGTTTGCGAGGTACTCCTTAAATTTTTGGCGTACCCTGTTCACTTTTATGTGACAACGTTTATGTATTTCTCAGTATTGTTTAGATTTCTTGAGGTCTTATAACAATTTCCCATTTTTCAAACTTCTTTCATTAATCTTGCCCTTGTCTTACCTCAAATGGCCTATTTTTCGGTAGAGTTGTCCCTTTAGACTCTTGCGTATCGCGTTTCAGACTTCCGGTGTTAATTTTATCCGTGAGTCGGATTTTTCACGCATCCGCCTTTACCGCTTTTGTCCATATTTTCGCTGGGGTAACCGACAATGTTTTGCAAGTTTTTTTCAGTTTTTGACAACCCTACTGGTCTTTAATGTTTTACTAGTTGTGTGGTTTTTTCCCTCGAGAAGTGTTAAGCTTGACAGCCCTACTTGCCTATTGTGCGAAGTGCTCCGTTTTTTCTTCTTCGTTCTCTCTTTATATTATCTAGTTTTAGTTAGTTGTTTAGTTATGCTCTTTCCTAATTAATTGACTAGTTTTAGGCTGTGCATAGCGATCCCTTAACACTAGTGTGTCGTTGGGGTTATTAAGTTTGTTCACTTTTAGATGGAGTTTTTGGCGTTTGTATGTGTACGCGAATCGTGTATAAATGTCTTTTTCTTCCAGCTTCAAGTAAACGTTAGTAGTTAGCTAGTTGCTTAGGAAGTTTTTATTTTTCTTCCTCAGGGCTGTCCAACCACTTTAGGGTTGTCCAAACTTAAAAAAATTTTTGGACTTCTCGCCTTTTTTTGTGAGTTTGTGGGTATTTTGAAACGCAAACTATCGTTTCGAGCCGATCTCCTTTGTTGCTGTTTCATATTAAATTTTTTTTGGTTTCCGCTGTTGGCTCCTTCAGTTTTGGATTATATTCACTTTTCCGAAGTGTTTTTAAAATTGTGATTGATTGTCAAACTGCCGTCTGTTGTTTGTTAGAGAAAGGAATCGTCATCGGACCATTATTTGTATTTTTCCAAAATATTTTATAAATTTATCCATTAGTGCCAGTTTCGCTCAGCAAGATGTTCTAATTATTGTACTCGGTCCCTCTACGATATTTTTTAAGAGGTAAGTATTTCCATATTTATTTCATCGTTTTAACTTGTGTCAAGTGGTGATGAGAATCACGGTCCTTTTACGTTTTAGGGTCTTAGTCTACGACGTCCCAACAATGCAGAGAGCCAGCTCGTGCTCGTCATTGTGAGCACCAAAGGACTAGGGTGTGCGTTTCTTCGTCCGGCCCACCGGTTTTTGTTTGAGCGCCCCCATTTGGGTACACCTCAGCGTGGACAGCGTGGTTGATTGCAATTCAAGTAATACCTTTTATTTATTCTCTCCCGCGAAATGGATACCCAAACGTAGGAATTAAATGAACTTTAAATTTAAGTGAAGATTACAAGTGCCATTTATTTTTAGATTTTATGTGCTAACTTAATTTTTTTTTAAAGAAAACCATCTGTCATAGCAACTCTGCACGTGCGTGGTTGCTACCGTATATTTAAATATTTCATTATTTTAATTGTTTGAAAACTTGTAAATTCCAAATCTTATTGTTTAGTTCCTTCTTTTTCCAATCATCGATGACATTCCTATTTTATAATCTTTTTTAATCCTCTAATCTATTTCTTTGATTACATTTCTATATTTACCATGCAATTTTCTTTTTCTTTCATAGGTTTCAACTATTAGGTAATCTTTCAAAATTCTACGTATCATGTAGCATTGTTATAAAATTGATTTAAATTCATTTATGCTACACTTTGCAATAGAATCGGCTAAGGTACAAGCAGAAGCGGGTGTGGTGTGGGAAGTCTTATGCCAGGCCTCCGTCACTCCATGTACTTGCGCGCTATAATTACCTACCGTCTGGCCCAGCGTTCTCGGGCCGTTTGCGGACCCAATTCAGTGCGGTTTTCACAAACGAAGCGCACGCACGTAGTTCAATTTAAATCGTTTCGTTCGTTCGTACGCGTACCTACGATGCCGTCTGGTGCCTTTTGTGCTGTAGATGGGTGCAAATAAAGCAAAAGAAGAGATAAACACCTAACATTTTTCCATTTACCTGTCAATGAAGAAATGTAAGTGATAAACTATTACTATTTTTTGTCGTTTTAAAATTATTTTTAATACTAGGTATACTAAGCATTAGCTAGTACTCTTTATTACACTGTGGCATTAGCTTGCCTTTCAAACACAGATTTACATTTTTTTGTTACATAGAAACGTCATACTTATCTTAAACACTATTAAAAAGCTATTTTTATTAAAATAAAATTGTGATAATATGTGAGTCGCAGGCGCGGCGACCTGTCTCAACTTGTCGTGCTGTTAGCGCACACAAACACTTGTGACATAACTATTTAGTAATCTGTGCTTGTGATTCGGTTTTATGCGATTTATAACCGAGAATTTAGAAAAGGTAAGAAATTAATAAAAAAATATATCAAAATAAAACACATGTAAACTCTTAAAGATTTTTTTCATTTTACTTACACACTGACCTCTAAAATAATGTGTTATCTAGATGTATTGCACAATCAGCACCTTTTTAAAAAATATATATATTTTACTAGCTGTTGCCCGCGGCTTCGCCCGCGTAGGGGTATGAAAAATAGATAAGAACCTATTCTCAGACCTACCCGATATCCACACAAAATTTCATAAAAATCGGTCGAGCCGTTTCGGAGAAGTATGGTTACTAACACTGTGGCACGAGAATTATATATATATACTAGCTGTCCCGGCGAACTACGTACCGCCTTACATTACACTACACTACCCTACCCTACACTACCCTACCCTACCCTACACTACCCTACATAAAAACCTTCTCCTGACAATAACAAACTCGACAAAAAAAGAATTAGCCAAATCGGTCCAGCCGTTCTCGAGTTATGCGCTTACCATCACATTTTGCGATTCATTTTTATATATTAGATATATAGATAGATAAATGATACAATTTTAAACTACCACCAATAAGTCAAAACATATTCACAGTTCTCAATAACATAGACACAAAAAGTTATGTTAATTTAATTTTATCGAAGAGGCAGCCCTGCGATTGCTGTGGGATCGCGTGGTGTGAAGCAAGCTGACGCCACACCCCGGACACTCCATACAAACGAGCGAGAAATGATATACATAATTATAACTGACGTATCTATAGGCAAGAATGCAGGTAGGGTTGAATCACACCGGCGGTATTGGTCACGAAATGTTTGTTAGTTATTAACTGCATGCACACTCAACAGCAACAATCAACAGTTATCTTACATGATTAAGTAACTTACATGGATAACATTGTTCATTTGTTCTTCAAACACAGGTTTTGTCCGTGAAACAATCTCATTTAGCAACCTACAATAATAGTCAATCTCAATCTATAATTCCGAGATCACATTTTATAATATCACACCACACCATCTAATCAAATTATTACAAACAATCATTTTAAATTAATAAAACGAACAAAATAACTCACAAGCCACAAAAACAAACTGACATCTGACATATGAAAAACATAAAGGAACTACATTTCTAAAAAAAAAAGATACAGCTAGTATGAAGATTCATAGGAACTGATTGTTCTTAGATTTGGTCGTATAATATTGGTGGTCAGCCAATCATGATACGAGGCATGCTGAGACGCCGCCGCCGCCTATTGGCGTCGAGCGGTGAGCGGCGCGCAAAGTAAATATAAGTGACGTTAATCGCGCATGCGTAGTTCGTCCTTTACGTTCGGTAAATAGTTGCTTTTTATTCCGGTGTACGAAATCACAGCGGCGCGCAAAGTGAATATAAGTGACGTTTATCGCGCTTGCGTAGCTCGTCCTTTACGTTTGGTACCCAATCTACATCCAATCTGAGTGACGGGGGGGTGAGGTCGAATTTAGAGAGCGGCAGGGAGTGTCCATACTGTACGTTAGTACTAATATATATACTGTGCTGACGCGATGGAGTAGGCTATTATAGCAGTAGGTATTGGAAATTTACTACTGAGTGAAGTATCTGTTACGTAGTAACTAATTAGTAATCTGTGCTTATGCTGTTATTGTTTTTTTTTGTTCTCTCGGACTGCGGTGGAGGGGAGGAGGAGAATGCGTTTATGCATATTAATACAGCCGGCTGTACTGGTTATGTGGGATTCACAGCCATGCGCCTATATGCATACATACCCATTATATACATAAGGTATTATATAAATAAATATGCACAGGCCCAAGACCACACTACCCATTAAACTCCCCCTAAGGCTTTGGCAGCATAGGCCACCTTAAAAGCCCATCTGAGCGACCCATATACCCTTAGGGAAGGGTGTGGGTGCGAAATTTTAACACTAAGGGGATACCTGATGGGACTCCTGATGGGAGCGGCCGCTTAGACAATCACATTAATGTGTTAGTGAATGGGACAGTGTCATTCAAGAAATGACACCATCGGATCCTGTCCTCGTTATTGCAAACTGGATTATTGTTATAGGACTTATAGGCATTGAACTAGCGGAAGGTAAGTCGCCACGGACCGTCACGCTCCCTCCACTTGCTTTGATCGCTGCCGCTCCGCTGATGAAGGATGCAGTGCTATTTTTATCAGTCACGCCCGCGCCGAGTGCGAAGGTGACGGCACTACTACGGGCTGAGGCATCGGCCGGGGGCTTATCAGATTTCCGCGGGGGTAAAGAGGACTGTCCATTCAACTGCTCCGTATTTCGATTCTCCGGTGTTCTGTTGGTGTTGGTAGAAATATTTAAGATACCACTCGGGCCGCTATCAAAATCACAATCTAGTAAATATGCGCCCCGTTTTTCGTTTACATTTACTAAAAATGCAAATTTCATGTGATTACGATCTCCAGCTGTTCGGTTGTAGCGTAGGATTCTTACATGGTCATAATCTCAGATTTTAACAATACGAAGTCTTTTAGTGAGTCTGTTACATCAATGTGATTTACTGTACAGCACACGCTGGTTCACTTTATCAATAGGCCGGTACAGTAGATTTTAGAGATATGACTTTAGATTTCAGAGATAAATTCTTTGGACATTTAATCGTTGTAAGTATTATCACAGTAGACTAAAGAGTCCTATTGTGGTATTATGTATTTTTATTTCTCACCTATCTACTTATCTGAATTTGTTTTTTTAATTTAATTCCTTTACTTAAGTTCAAGTAATTTGACAGTGTTGTAGTGTGTATTCAAATTTTTTTTTTTGGAATCTTAATATTACTTGTAACGACATACAAGTTCATTGACCTTATATTAATTAAAAACGAGTATTGTAGCCAATAGTAACATTCTTCAAGACATATATACATAGTTGTAATGCTTTTCAAGCAAAGTTTCTACTTAAAGACTTTAATCGCCTTAAATGTTCAGTGGTAAGAGTTTGAAATGAATTATATAGTTGTATTGCATTTGAAGCAAGGTTTATGTTTAAAGACTTTAATCGCCTTCAATGTTCAGTGGTAAGTGTTTGTAACAGTAGGTTTTATTAATACTGTGACAAAATTATGTGGCAACCGTTAATCGAGGGCTTCCTTCACATCGTACTGAACAACTTTCCACATGGTACTCATCCTTATATCCTTATCTATATCTATAAAAGAAAGTCGTGTTAGTCACACTATTTACAACTCAAGAACGCTGGACCGATTTCGCTACTTCTTTTTTTGTTGAGTTCGTTATTGTCAGGAGAAGGTTTTGGGGTAGGGTAGGGTAGTGTAGTATAGTATAGTGTAGTGTAGTATTGTGTAGTGTAGTGTAGTATAGGGTAGGGTAGGGTAGGGAAGGGTAGAGTAGTGTAGTGTAAGGTGGAAATAAGTTCGCCGGGGACAGCTAGGAATATTATAAACTAGCTTTTGCCCGCGGCTTCGCCCGCGTGGACATAGCTTTTATGACTCTTTTTGAGGGTGAGTGGTGCGCAAGCCGCAATCAGCTCGCAAGCGTGGACATGAGTTTTCTCCCGGTACGTCAGGAACTGCATCGGGCTTTTCGGATTAGCAGTCTTTGTCACTTTCCACCCCCTTCAACAAATTCTATACAAAAAATTACTTTAATCCGTTGCTCCGTTGCGACGCCACCGACGTGCGCGAGCGTAGAAAACAGTTGTCCCCAGATCCCTCGGGAACTATGTCAGGATATTCCTCTTTTGTAAATTATATCATTTTCCACCTCATCTCTGTGCTAAAAATCACACCAACCCATTTTTTCGTTACGATTTTAAATAACTTAACGAACAAAGAGTATTGTTTTAGTTTCCTCAGGAACTGCATCGGGCTAAGATAATTTCCACAGATGAAAAGTAGACTATATTCCTAGTGATACAGGCTACCTGCATGCCAAATTTCATCAAGATTGGTAGAGGTGTTGAAGTTTGAATAGGTAAAAAACAAACAAACACATTTTCACATTTATTATATTAAGTAAGGATTTCTAAATCTTAAATAACATATAGAGCGTCGGTGGCAGAACGGTTAGGGCCACTACCTCCTGTCCGGAAGGCCGTGGTTAGAATCCTGCCACTTACCTATATCTATACGAATATCGATTTCGTACTGGTATGTACGTTTATCCGACGCTCTTACGGTGAGAAAAACATCGTGAGGAAACCTGCACACGCCTGCGAAGAAACTCGAAGCTTATGTGTGAAGTCAATTAACCCGCAATGGGCTATATAAATCTAGTAAAAAAATCCTAAAAATATTAATATGGGTCAAATCCGCTAGTCGTATCAACTCCAAATGAGCCCATAACGCACTTCTCGTTGCCGCGCTGGATGGCAATAGACAATCTTAGCAGCAGGTAGGACCTCACGTCACATCTTCTCTCTCGAAGGCGACGGCCAATCTCCTTTGTGAAGGCAAAGGCCTCTGAGGGTTCAGCAGCCGGTTTTCTCACAGACCAGCGGCACAAAGCAGTAATTTGCCTCTAAGATCGAGTACTTATTATGCTTCTTTCTCGCCGCAAATTGAGCAGCAGTGCCGTATGGGCGAGGAGTGAGGCAGAAAAAGTGGCGTCCCAAAGCAGGCACGTTCCTCTCTGCCATAGCACCTGTTTAAACCCTCCGGCCTTTTGCCATCAGATCGACTAAAGCCCGGCGGCTGCAACAAAGATGGAATAATCCATCTGGCCGAGACCAGTGCCCTCCGAGTGAGGTCATTATGGAATTGGTGACGTGGGAATCTTTACAAACAACGACCGCAACTCAGTGAGTGATGGCCAATTGCCTCCCGTGGACCCGGAAATACATTGATGAGGTTCACAGATATTGATATTGCAGGCGGAGAGCAACTGCCACACGCAAATAGTCGTCGTCAGAAGAGTTCCCGTCAGATGTGCCTCCTGATAAAAGATGCTAAACTCGATTTATGTGTTTTTAATTTTTTTACACGATTGGAATCTGTAAAAAAATACCTATCTGTTCGTTTATAAAACACTTCGCTACCATACTATACATATCAGAGTTCCAGAGTTAGAGTTGTGTAAAGTAGCGTATGCTGAAAAACACATAAAAGAAATCCACTCAGAAGTATGAAATAATCTTTTAATGTTTTAATACAACTTAAGCGCGTTTTATTATCCCTGCAGTGCCATCTATTGACATTCTGCTGCCAAGATTATAATGTGTGGTATGTGTAGTTAATATGTGGAAAAAAGTACTCTATTCTTATTATTGTAAATATCGATGGATAATTTCCCACGGGACCTCTTTAGTTTTCCGGGATAAAGAATACCTCACTATACAATGATAGTCAAAACACCCCATCCCAATGTAAATGTTTCATATTGATACGTTGAGCCATTCTAAAGATACAATTTTTGTGCGTTCCTGAAGGAACCCTTCATTTTTTTGGGATTCACAATGTCCCAGTTTTAGTTTGCGATAGGGTATCAACATGTAAAATTTGATTGTCAAGCCACATATGCTTGGTGATCCATTCTATAAATGAATACTTTTGATTTTCCCACGGGAACTCTTGAATTTTCTGGGATAAAAAGTATCCTATATATTAACCCGGGCTATAAGGAACCACCAAACAAAATTTCATCAAAATCGGCCTGGAAGTTTTTGCGTGATGCGCGAACATACAGACAGACAGACAGACAGACAAAAATTCTAAAAGTTGTTGTTTTGGCCTCTGTATCGTTAGTAATGTCTACCACAGTTATTATTTTCCAAAAATATTTCATGTACAGACACGGCCCCGTTACAGTTTTATTATATTACTAGCTTTTGCCCGCGGCTTCGCCCACGTGGTCATAGCTTTTATGACTCTTTTTAAGGGTGAGTGGTGCGCGAGCCGCAATCAGCTCGCAAGCGTGGACATGAGTTTTCTCCAGGTACCTCAGGAACTGTATCGGGCTATTCGGATAAGCAGTCTTTGTCACTTCCCACCCCTCCCTCCACAACAAATTCTATACAAAAAAATCACGTTATTCCGTTGCTCCGTTGCGACGCCACTGACGTGCGCGAGCGTAGAAAACAGTTGTCCCCAGATCCCTCGGGAACTATGTCAGTATATACTTATTAGTAAATTATATTTTCCACCTCATCTCTGTGCTAAAAATCGCACCAATCCATTTTTTCGTTACGATTTTAAATAAATTTGCGAACAAAGAGTATTGTTTTAGTTTCCTCAGGAACTGCATCGGGCTATGATAATTTCCACAGATAAAAGGTTGACTATTTCATTCCTAGTGATACAGGCTACCTGCATGCCAAATTTAATCAAGACTGGTAGAGGTGTCGAAGTGTGAATAGGTAACAAACAAACAAACACATTTTCACATTTATAATATTAAGTAAGGATTTCTAAATCTTAAATAAAATATAGAGCGTCGGTGGCAAAACGGTTAGGGCCACTACCTCCTGTCTGGAAGGCCGTGGTTCGAATCTGTCACTTACCAATATCTATACGAATATCGATTTCATACTGGTATGTACGTTTATCCGACGCTCTTACGGTGAGAAAAACATCGTGAGGAAACCTGCACACGCCTGCGAAGAAATTCGAAGCTTATGTGTGAAGTCAATCAACCCGCAATGGGCCCACGTGATCGTCTAAGGCCAGATCGCCCTAACTCAGGGCAGGTCGAGCCCCTTGGTGGGGACGTATATAAACTGATATGATGAAATAACACATTACCTATATTATCAAAAAACTAATTCAAATCATTATAGGTATCAATCTAGTAATAAAATTTCCTAACAATATTAATATGGGTCAAATCCTCGAGTCGTATCAGCTCCAAAGGAGCCCAAGACGCACTTCTCGTTGCCGCGCTGGATGGCAATAGACAACCTTAGCAGCAGGTAGGACCTCACGTCACATCTCCTCTCTCGAAGGCGAAGGCCAATCTCCTTTGTGAAGGTTAAGGCCCCTGAGGGTTCAGCAGCCGGTTGTCTCACAGACCAGCGACACAAAGCAGTAATATGCCTCCAAGACCGAGTACTTATTATGCTTCTTTCTCGCCGCAAATTGAGGAGTAGTACCGTACGGGTGAGGAGTGAGGCAGAAAAAGTGGCTTCCCAAAGCAGACACGTTCCTCTCTGCCATAGCACCTGTTTAAAACCTCCGGACTTTTGCCATCAGATCGACTAAAGCCCGGCCGGCGGCTGCATCAAAGATGGAATATTTCATCTGGCCGAGACCAGTGCCCTCCGAGTGAGGTCATTAGGGAATTGGTGACGTGGGAATCTTCACAAACACGACTGCAACTCAATGAGTGATGGACAATTGCTTTCACCGTGGACCCGCAAATACATTGATGAGGTTCACAGATATTGATATTGCAGGCGGAGAGCAACTGCCACACGCAAATAGTCGCCGTCAGAAGAGTTCCCATATCCGTGCCTCCTGTTAAAAGATGCTAAACTCGATTTATGTGTTTTTATTTTTTTACACGTTTGGAATCTGTAAAAAAATACCTCTTTGTTCGTCTATGAAACACCAGAGTTTAAAGTAGCGTATGCTGAAAAATACATAAAAGAAATCCACTCAAAAGTATGAAAAAATATTTTAATGTTTTAATACAACTTAAGCGCGTTTTATTGTCCCTGCAGCGCCATCTATTGACATTCTGCTACTATGATTATAATGTTTGGTATGTGTAGCTAATATACAGAAAAAAGTTCTCTATTGTTATTGTTGTAAGTAACGATAGATAATTTCCCACGGGACCTCTTTAGTTTTCCGGGATAAAGAGTACCCGACTATACAATGATGGTCAAAACACCCCATCCCAATGTAAAGGTTTCATATTGTTACGTTGAGTCATTCTAAAGATACAATTTTTTGCATTCCTGTAGGAACCCTATTTTTTTTGGGATTCACAATGTCCCAGTTTTAGTTCGCGATAAGGGTATCAACGTGTAAAATTTAAATGTAATAAGTCAAGCCACATTTGCGTGGTGAGCCATTCTATAAATGAATACTTTTGATTTTCCCACGGGAACTCTTGAATTTTCTGGGATAAAAAGTATCCTATATGTTAACCCGGGCTATAAGGAACCACCATACAAAATTTCATCAAAATCGGCCCGGTAGTTTTTGCGTGATGCGCGAACATACAGACAGACAGACAGACAGACAGACAGACAGACAAAAATTCCAAAAGTTGTTGTTTTGGCCTCTGTATCGTTAGTAATGTCCACCACAGTTATTATTTTCCAAAAATATTTCATGTACAGACACGGCCCCGTTACAGTTTTATTATATTATAGATATAGATAGATATGAAAATATGTTTGTTTGTTACCTTTTCACGCTTTAATACCTCCACCAATATTGATGAAATTTGGTATGAAGGTAGCCTTTGTTACTGGGAAGGTCATAGGCTACTTTTTATGCTGTGAAAATAGCATAGTCCGGGGCAGTTCCTGAGATAACTTAAAAAAATACTTTAAAAAAAATCTTTGACATCGCACGGAACAATGGATTGTTGTAATTTTTTACACAGAGATGGTTGAGGAGGTGGGAAATGACATAATTTACTAAATATTTATTTTCTGACGTAGTTCCAGTCCAGATAAATTTGCGGAAAAGTCATTTCCACGCTCGCGCACGTCGGCGTCGCAACGGAGCAACGGATTGAAGTGATTTTATGTATAGAATTGGTTGAGGGGGTGGGCAGTGACTAGAAACAGAATAGCTCGACATACTTTCTGAGGGATCTGAAGGAAACTGGAAACTCAAGTTCATGCTCGCGAGCAGCTTTCGGCTCGCGCACCACTAACTCTCAAAGGTAGTCATTTAAACTATGTCCACGCGGGCGAAGCTAGTCAATAATAAAAAAATACATCTATACGAAAATGTACAAAATGTTAGAAGATAAATGTATTCAGAGTAAATCATCATCATCATATCACCTCATATACGTCCCCACCGAGGGGCTCGAGCCTATCCTGAATTAGGGCGATCGGGCTTTAGTCGACCACGCAGAACAAAATTAAATACGTGTAATGGAACACACACAGATACATAAACGCTCACACATACAGAAATACACACTAAACATATTTGTATTTTCATTACGTTAGTTTTGGTTTAGTTTGCTCGTTTTTATTTTTAATCATTTTCTTTTGATCGACACAGTCCTCGGGCTTTGGCAGAATTACCAGTGTATTGCTCGCAAGAGCAAATCAACACACTGAGTCACGGCCCTTTTGTACTACTGCAACACACATATGTTTTTGTATTATTTTTTTGCTCTTTCTAATTTGTTAAGTTATGTTTTATATTATGCACGAGTGTAATAATATGTGTGTGATTGCAGTGACAAATAAACGTGCTGTCTATCTATCTATTTATGTACAAAATTTGTCAATAATCGATTTGAAACATTTGTTTTGCTCTCATAACTTTTTGCATATATGGCCGTTGTGACAGTAAAGTTCTCGAGTGGCGACCGCACACCGGTAGACGTAGCGACGGGTCTCCTACTCGGTGGACTGATGACCTGGTGAAGGTCGCGGGTAGCAATGGACGTCTTTTGGGAATTATGATGATGATGATCACCAGAGCGTCGGTGGTGTAACGGCTGGGGCCGCTACCTCCTGTCCGGGAGGTCGTGGTTCAAATCCTGCTACGTTTCAATGTGTTTTCGAAGAATATTAGACTTATTACACTGGAACAGGTATTCGTTTATAACACCATCAAGCATTAAAAGGTTTGTTTAAAAAAATAATCTATTTAAAAAAAAATCGATGTAAGTGTAAGTATAATATGCGGGTATGTGTGTATGATGCCTATAGACTCCAAAACGGTAATTTATGAAACATCCTTGTAACATAACTCATACTTTCGAAAAATATTTTTGAAATGAGATGGTTAAGAGCTTCTCCTATAATATAAAGAATTACTTTGTTCCACAGCATCACACGCTGGGCTAAATAGAAGTTTACCTGAAAATTTCATCGAAATCACTTCAGCCGTTTCGGAGTCAATACGAAACATACGAACACTAACATACCTACATATACACATTTTATAAATACCTTCACCAGGTCGTCTGTCCATCGTATGGCAGGCCTTCTTACGGTACGTCTTCCGGTGCGTGGTCGCCACTCAAGAACTTTACTGCCCCAACGACATATATTCTACAAGCTATGTGCCCCGCCCAATGCCACTTAAGTTTAGCAATTCTAAGAGCTATTTCGGTTAGTTTTGTTCTCCTACGGATCTCCTCATTTCTGATTCGATCGCGTAGGGAAACTCCGTACATAGCTCGCTCCATCGCCCTTTGGGTGACCTTGAGCCTGCGGTCGAAAGGGAGCCTTTTATGAGGCCCATAGTAAGCGACCATATCTCAGTTCCGTATGTCATCACTAGCAACACACACCGGTCAAAGACCTTGGTTTTGAGACACACTGCGGTATTTGTGGGAAGCCGCTGAATGCGGGCAGCGCAGGACCGGTAGTCGTAGAAAGTGTCCAGCAGTGGAAGTCTTTCGGCTGGTATGATGATTTATTTATTTATTTCACAATTTATTGCACACAGAAATAGGGACAAACAAACATTAAACTAGATAAGAACATACAAAAGGTGCAGCTTATTTCTATTAGAAATTTCTTCCAGCAGACCTAGGAAAGAGAAATTACAAAAGAATGGCAGAAGACGTGTACATTAACAAAGACACCATTTTTAAAAACAGAAATTTGATGATGATGATAAAAATGGATTATTTGATAAATAAACAATTTATTGCTAGATACTTGTTCCAGTGTAATAAGCTTAAGCAACTTTTATCACGTAGATAGTTTTCCTTTAACAATGGCGTATCTTCGACTTATTATAACGTGAAGTATGTTCAAAAAGACAATTCCTTGTTATTTGAAGCCGCTCTTGTATTTTATTATTATTGTTTTTTATTCAGAATTGGTAAGCATAGGGCATCATCTCGCCTGATGGTAAGTGACGATGATGCCGAAGGTGGCAGCGGGTTTATCAAGATTCTTGAACTCAATGGGGAACTGGTTATGTTATCTTAAGGTGGTATTTTGACAAATAAGCAGTGAGAAGCGCTTAGCAAAAAAATCTGGATAATTATTCCCGCTTAATTTTTGCGGCCTGAAAAAAAAAAGATACGTTGTATTCTACGATATTTCCTAGGGCCCTTGTAAGTTTATTACACGGTTAGATTAACTTAACTTGATCATAGAAAAAAACAAAACAGAGCATAAATTGAAGCAAAGTGAAGCAAAGCCTGTAAACATTTGTAGGAAGAAATGTTTCTTTTAAAATTTGAAATTTATATCATAACTAGCTGTCCAGGCGAACTACGTACCGCCTTACATTACATTACACTGCCCTACACTACACTAAACTACCCTACCCTACCCTACACTACCCTACCCTAACCTACACTACCCTACCCTACATACACTACACTACACTACCCTACCCTACACTACCCTACACTACACTACCCTATACTATACTACCCTACCCTAAAATAAAATAGATGTTGGCCGATTCTCAGACCTACTCAATATGCTCACAAAATTTCATGAGAATCGGTCAAGCCGTTTCGGAGGAGTACGGGAATGAACATTGTGACACGAGAATTTTATATATAAGATTCTCTTCTTTTCAAACTACGTACTAGTAGTCTATGTTTATTAAAATTTACTTAAGTTCACTTTATCGAAACTTTTCAACGAAAAAAACACTGAAAAAGTGCAAAAGTGTGGTTATTTTCTTTACTCTTTGCACCTTAAGAAAAAGGCAGAGACAACTGTTCAATCAATGCCTCGCTTTAAAGCCGGAACACATCAACGCCTTAATAAGATCGTGGTAGCTAGGACAGACGGAACTAATTAGTAATCTGTGCAGACGGGCTTAGACAATGCCTTGCCACCTACAAAACGGAGTCTTACTAAGTTAGACTTCACCGGGAATCGAACTCGCGACCTCCTGATTTGAAACTAATATAGACTAACGATTACGCCGAGGAGGCGGTTAATAAAGTAATGAACGAAGATCTTCAAAATCATGGCATGTTTTGTGAAAACCAAATACAAACATAATCTTATTACTTTCTCGGAAACGGATCTAAGAATTTGGATCGAATTTTGTAATTAAGTAATGTTCGACGATCCAAGTTTACTTAAGTAAGTGTGATTTCTGAGAAAATCCATTTTCACACAAATAATAATTATTATAGTTGTGCCTAGCAGACTTAGAGCAACGCATGGTGGCACATGTTGGTTCTAATAATATTATGCTTATATTTTTATTGTTTTGTTTGTTTGTAAAATCTTTATTGACATGTTTGAATACTTTACATAAAACAGACATGTAAGTATGGTATAAAGGGGAACTTATCGCTTACATCCCGTAATCCATTACATCTCTTCCAGTCAACCTAAAAACTGTTTTTTTATAAGCATTAGTAACTTTAACTTTTCAGTACGTTACAAAACTGCTTATTTTCAATACAATATTTTTTTAAATACTGTTAAAATCACATACAAGTTATGGTTCATATTTAACCAATCCTTTGACGGTATAACCTGCACCTACAATCTGCACCTGGTCCTGACGCCATACCTGCCTTTTTAGTGAAGGACTGCTCACACGCGCTGGAGCAGCCACTCTTACATATTTACAACCTCGGCCTTTTATTCTGTCACTTTCCTACTAAATGGAAAATATCAAGGGTCACTCCAGTGCCTAAGAGTGGTTCTTCAATCGATGTTACTACCTTTAGACCTATAGCAATGTTGCCTGCTTTTGGTAAAATATTTGAGTCTATAGTTAATTTTAACATTACTGGTCAAATTAATTCACATATCCATGATTCACAGCACGGCTTTTGTGCTGCTCGTTCAACATCCACGAATCACATTAATTTTGTCGACTCTGTGGCATTTGAAATGGATATGGGTAGGCAGGTTGACGCGGTTTTCCTGGACTTCCGTCGCGCTTTCGATATCGTGGATAATGATATCCTATTAATGAAGCTCTCAGTCTTGGGTATGTGTCCAAGATTATTAAAGTTTTTCTCTAGCTACCTCGAAGGTAGAAAGCAATATATACAGCTACAGGGTTACCAATCTGAAGAATATTATACAAGGTCTGGAGTAAGTCAAGGTAGTACGCTTGGACCTACGCTGTTCCTTGCCATGATAAATAATCTTCCCACAGTCTTAAGCTCTTCTAAATGTATTATGTTTGCAGATGACCTTAAGGTATACAAATCTGTAAGCTCAGTGGAAGATTGTCAGGCACTTCAAATAGATATTGAACAAATTGAGTCGTGGAGTCACACAAGCAGGCTCGGTTTTAACATTTCCAAGTGCATGGCAATTACTTTTTCTAGATTACGCGATCTAGTAACGGCTAAATATTTTTTGCAAGGATTAGAGCTGGAGAGAGTGGACAAGGTAAGGGACTTGGGTTTAATGATGGACTCCGGGTTGAATTTCCACGAGCATATTGTAACAACGTGTAAAAGCAGTAATAAAATTCTTGGTTTCATAATGAGGACGGCCTACCAGTTCCGAGATATCAGAGTAGCGGTTATGCTATACAATGCGTTTGTTCGTAGCAAGCTGGAGTATAGTGCTATAGTCTGGGACCCGTCTGAGGATAAATATAGACTACTCATAGAGAGACTTCAAAGAAAATTTGCTAGATATCTGTAAAAAAGAATGTACAGCAGCTATCCGTTCCGCTATCCATCTCTATTTGTCTACGGAATGGTAGGGCTTGATACGCTGGAGCTTAGGCGGAAATTACAGCTCGGTCTTCACTACTGCCTGCTGTTGCGTAATAAAATCAATACTCCAGATATACTTAGCTGTATCAAACTATTTGTGCCGGAGATATATGTGTGTACAGGCCGGCGTAGGCACCAGTTGCTCGCGAGCGCCGCGCCACGTACCAGCCACGCGCGCAACGCACCTACTTGTAGGGCCATTGCTTTGCTCAATGGATTTGTATTTGAGATCCAAGTTGTTGACATATTTGATGATCATATAGGGAAGATATCCACTAATTTAAGAATGTATATAACAAATATTTAATAACATATTTTAATCTAGTAGTAAGAATGTTTTGGGAAACTAAGTTCTTATTGAAAGTAAACAAATAAATAAATCAATAAATAACAAAATTCGGCATGTTTATTAAGATTTATATAGATTATTCATCGAGCATTGCGGTGCAATGGTTAGAGCCTCTAACTTCCTGTGCGGGAGGTCGTGGTTCGAATACTGCCACGTTCCAATGTGTTTTCGAATTTCATTTTCATAAGTACGTTTATATGGTGAAAGAAAATATCGAGAAGAAACGTAGAGTGTAACGTTGCTTCTTCTGCGGAGCATTCTGCTAGCCATGGGGGCAATATCGCTTCGCGAGGCTTTTGGACTGTATAACCAATCAAACCTGACTAACCTACAGTTTAAAATAAAAACTATCTAACAATTTTTTTCCAACTCCCTTTTTGTTGTATGGGATTTGTAGCGTGTAGCGTGTAGTTATTAATCGTGGATTAAAAAAAGTCCACTGAGTAAAACTGTAAATGAGCAAGCGAAGCAAGCGATATTAGGTTCTGTCAGATTTGATTGATTATACAGTCAAAAAGCCTTGATAAGCAAGGCTCCCCCATGGGTAGCAGAATGCTTCGCAGAAGAAGAAATCATCGGTTTATTCGAAGTTTCGTAGTTACGACTTGGCTAAATGACGTTTGCCCAAGTCATTAAACTTTTCATTCAACGACTTGGCCAGTTGTTCTTTAGTCATTCAATTGAATGTCGCCATTCAATCAACAGGCTAGCCTTTAATCAAATGGCAGATTTAACCAGATGACTGCGACATATATATGCTGATATGATGATTCTTGTTTTGTTTTGTATCGTTTGAAGTTCGTACATACGTTCATCTGGAACAATTTTTCACATAAAGCTATGGATTTTTCCTGCGATCACTTCTCGTTAAAAATGTTTTACGCGCTGATATTTAATTTATTTCAAAAGCACTGACTCGGAGTTTTCCATTATGTTATTTACCAATTTTGTTGAAACAACAATAAGACTAAAATTCGTTTGTTCATATTATATCTTGTTTGCAAACTAATTACCAACGTAGAGTACGCTCCATAAATTATGCAAAACGCTTAAAAGGAAAACATTACCTAATGGTAATTTAGCTTTTGCTAGCCCAGTACGAATGCAGTATTCGGCTTATTATTTTCTTATTATCTGTATATTAACTACAAAATGTTCCGAGCTTTGCTGTGTGTATTTTTCACGTCAATTTGGTGGTTAAGGCGACTAATGTCGACATAGAAAAATGTCGAGGTATAAAATGTCTAAATACTAAATAATGTCTAAGAGTCCTAATAAAAAATACCTTCCTTATACCGCTACCTAGGTACTAGTATTCCTTCAGATTAGCTCTTGTCTCACGTCAAAGTCGGTGGCCATTCCATAAAAATTGTGACATAATTGATTCTAGAGCTTTGTTTAGCTAAACTATAGCAAATAATAATTTAACCCTTAGAAGATCCATCTGACGACAATAAAAAAAAAAATTTTTGGAACCGCCATATATTCTGACGTAGACATTTAAAAATCATGTCATTCACGAAATAACTAGCGATATTAGTTTTGTTTATTTATCTACCCCGATGTTTTTTTCATTAATTAGGGATAATTATTTAGGGACAAATCATCATAAATCACGGTCATATGACCCCCAAAATGGGATTTCCTGTAATGTAGGAGACTGACATAAGTACCTAAATACGTTTAAATATACAGGATGAGTTTTTTTAAGGGTAAGTATGGGAGAAATTCTAAACTATAAGACATAGAGAAAAACGCTCTTAACAACCGTGATCTCAATTTTAGAGAAAATAAAAATGGCGGTTCAAAAAATTAAAAAATCTTAATATGTTCTATCATATTATTAAGATTTTTTAACTTTTTTATGATTTTGAACATTTTTTAAATTATGTATTGTTATTTCGATTGTATGTGTCTAAAAAAACAAAAAATTGTATGGAGACCATAGGTCCAAAGTTGCTAGAAGTTGTTGAAATTAACGCTTTAGTTTTCTAATAGTTATGTGGAACCAAAACTTACTGGCCAATTTTGATATGAAAAAAAAGAAAAAAATATTCAGACTTCAAAACAAAAATGGTGTGTTTTTGTAATTTATTAAATGCATAATTTAGTCAATTAATTAGTTGTGTTGTGAATTCATTGGTGAACTTTAAGTTCAAAATGCCTCAATAGCTGTCAAATAAAAAAAAAATCATTTATTCAGAGGGTATCATTTAAGTAACAGGAACCAAACATTGGCAATTGACTGGTATCGTAATGAATTCCCCCTGGAGAGAAACACCAAGTCGCCATAATTTGACCACAATGTTGAATAATTTACTGAGGTACGGAAGCTTCAAGAAGCCTCACAAAAAAATTCCTACATGTCAGTCGTGATATTGAAATAAATGTTATGTGTTTTGTCTAAAGTTTTCCGGATATTTCGTCGAGAGATATCACTACGGAAATGGTTATTGCCCAGCGTACTGTAATGAGGATACTTAAAGAGTATAAATACAAATCGTATCGACAAGGATTTATTGTTCATAAACTTATCGAAAGCCATCATGCGACAAGATCAGCATTGTGTAATTGGGTTACCCACCTTGTAACACGGACCACAATTTTTTTGAGCCGAATTCTTTGGACGGATGAGACTAACTTTACAAATAATGGTAAACTGAGATTATTTCTCCGATTTATTCATTTCTTTTTTAAACGTCTTATAAATTGATGAACGCTGGCTGCACTCACGAAAAAACATGATTCATTGTCACGTCCCGCTTGAACCGAACGTGCAAGCGAGAGCGCGGAATAAGTGATAGAAAGGCACGATCTGCCTAAGCGTTCGGCTTGTGACACGCTATCACGTAAAATTATCGTCCGTAAACCGACAGTACAGACAACCAGTTTTTTTATAAAATTTGTTTTCTTTGATTCCTTTGTAGTTTTTGTAAAAGTTGAAAATTCAAGTTGAAAATTCATAGTAACTTGTACCCAGTTAAGTAAAATGTAAAAAAATAAAAAAATAAATTTAAATTAAAGTCAAAAGCTGTTGGCAAGGACGGCTTGAGTCTGGACTTGATAACTCCCATCCAAGAACAGATCCCCGATCCTTGCCAATATCCTCAACTGCTCCCTCTCATCTGGAGTGTTTCCATCTCTGTGTAAATTTGCTTATCTAATTTACTCCCGAAAAAAACCAATCCTTCTTATTTCTCCGATTATCGCCCTATTTCCATCCTCCCTGTGCTCTCAAAGATACTTTGACAGTTTGTGCATGAGCGCCTCTCTAATCACCTTCGCAGTCACAAGCTGCTATTCCCTTTCCAGTCTGGTTTTCGCAGAGGTCATAGCACTGTTTCAGCACTAACACAAACATCGCACTCTCCTAGTTCTACTAGACTTTAGTAGTGCGTTCAATACAGTTGATTTTGATATAATGCTAGGTATCTTAAAAACCTTTAACATTTCTTCAGCAGTTCTTACCTGGTTTCACTCCTACCTCTTCAACTCCGCTCGGACCTTGCTAACTTACCTCTGGTATCCCTCAAGGTGGTATCCTCTCCCCAGTTCTCTTTTCCATCTTTATAAATAGTATAAATTTGCCCTTTCTTCTTCTTTTCATCTGTATGCCGATGACTTACAAATATGTTCCTCTGCTCCCCTGTCTAATTTCAACCAAGCTTTTAAAACCATTAATGAGAACCTTGCCACAATTGCTGAATGGTCCAATCTCCACGGGTGTGTTAATTCGGCAAAGACTCAAGCAATTGTGATGGGCAGCCCTCACTTTTCTCCTAAATTTCAAGATATAATGATGCAAAATTTGGCCTTTAACAATACTATTAATACTATTGTACCCCTGCGCAAGTTATTGAAGTTATCCGCAAGGTGTTTGTTTCGTTGCACTCCCTGAAATGCCTAGGCTCGCTTGTGAAATGAATTGCCAGTGGAAATAAGAATGTGTCCCTCCATCTCCACGTTTAAGGCCCGTTTTATGAAGACATGATATCCGTTTATTTGTGTCTTCGTACTTGAGCTAATTATCTATTTATACATGTAAGAAAGTACTAAAGTACGTAAATATTTATATATTTATTATATTATATTTACTAGGTTTATAAATAAGTATATTTGTTATGTGTGTCCAATTGTAACATAATATATTTCTGTTTATTTCTTTGCTTATAGTTTAAATCCTTTCAGTAGTTAAAGAATTAAAAATAAAGAAAGGGGCTATTGAAGAAAAGACAACATTTTGAGACTTAAGCGGAGCAGATAAAAAGAGCGGCTACAAAAAGACTGGATCTACAAAATATTATCTTTTCGAGGTTGAACGTCGTGGAGCATTGCCCACAGTATCAGTCTGTTAATTTTTCCAATTGAGTTCAGACATATGACAGATTTAAAGGTTTTTAAGAAAATACTTTATGCTTTAATATTGTAAAAGTGATGCTATGAAATAGAGGATTTTAAATTCTAATGTTTATACTATTACTTTTACTTTTGTACAGATATTTTGTGACAATTTTACTGTTGATATTTTAATTTTTAATGACTCCTAAATTTTAACGACATTTTATTTGTGACGCTAATTTGTAATTTTAGCTTTGTTTTATATTTTAGATTTCTCTTGCTTGTATCAAAGTTTTATGTAAGTATAACATAAATATTAATAAAATGTTTTTCTTGAGAGCGTCAGTGGTGTAATAGCTAGGACCGCTACCTTCTGTCTGGGAGGTCGTGGTTCGAGTCCTACCACGTACCAATGTGTTTTCAAATTTCGATTTCATATTGTACGTTTATCCGACGCTGTTACGATGAAGGAAAATGTCGTGAGGAAACCTGCACACGCCTGCGAAAAAACTCGAAGGTTGTGTTTGATGAAGTCGACCAACCCGCACTGGGGCCGCGTGGTCGACTATGTCCCAATTATCACAATTCAGGGTAGGCTCGAGCCCCTCGGTGGGGACGTATATGAGATGCAATGATGAATGTTTTTTCTTAAGAATCAAGTTTTACAGCCAATTTTGTAAACGAGTATGTATGTAGCCACATCCCTGTTACATTACATTTTTAACGTTACATTTTTTCCCCACTCGCTTGCTGGGTTAAATATACAGTTATTTGTTGAAAACTAAGGACCTACTTTGCGCGTAGTCAACACGCACTTGGTCACTTTTTAAGCTTATTTGAGGGTGCACGGTTCGAGGACTATGCCTGTTTCCGGGATAATAGTATCCTGTGTTGTTATCCGCCCAAAACTTTATTTAAAAGCCCGACTTAGCGAAATTTGTTGACGTTCCCCATACAAGAAACGTGTTTATTATAGGTGTTTTTGCTATATAGTAAATACCGTAACACACAATGTGTCGGCGGCAGATCGTAAGAATCCGTCAGATCGCGATCTGCCTAGATAATTCTAGGCACATCGTGAAAGGCCCAGGTATTTCATCGCCTGGCTCTAAAAAATACAAAAGGTAAGGTTTGTTTGGCACGTCTGGTAGTACGGTTGGTAAATCAAACAAATAGTAAAAATAAGAAAAAGTGACATTAAGGATGTTCCCCATACAAGAAATGTGTTTATTATAGGTTTTTTTGTTTTTGCTGTATCGTAAATACCATAACACACAATAAGTCGGCGGCAGATCGTAAGAATCCGGCCGATCGCGATCTGCCTAGATATTCCCATGCACATCGTGAAATGCCTAGGTATTTCATCTCCGGGCTCTAAAAAATCCTAAAGGTTAGGTTTTTTTGGCACGTCTGGTGGTACGGTAGAATGGAACCTGGAGTATTTTCGGAGTCCCGCGATGAAATGTCTGGGCTTTTCTCGATCTGCTTGGAAATGTCTCATGTCACCATGTCTCAGTTCCGTATGCCATCACTGGCAACAGACACTGGTCGATACAACTGTGAAATTTAGTGTGATTTTAGTAGTTACAAATCCTAAAATGACGAAAAAACAGCCAAGTGAGAATCATACTCGCGCTAAGGAGTCCGAACTGAATTAAAAAAATATACATTTTTCTGTCTTCTGTTTGTAATGAATAGGTATCATTGTCATAGTTGTGTGGACAGGTGTTGTGAATCAGACTCGCACTTGGCCGGGTTTTTTTGCTTTACTACTGCCCATTGCAATCCAAACCGTAAATATCATCATCATCATCATATCAGCCGAAAATTGTCCACTGCTGCTTTGTACAGTACCTCCCCCAAGGATTTCCACGACGACCGGTCCTGCGCTGCCCACATTCATCGGCCTCCCGCGATCTTCACCAGTTCGTCGGACCACCGCGCGGGAGGCCTGCCTACGCTACTTTTTCCGGTGCGCGGTCGCGGTAAATATGCACGTTTATATTCCCATCTCCTTGGTCCCAATCTAATATCTGAAAGAAACAGAATGTTGCCATCAATCTCACCCCGAGTTGCTCGCGAGTATCCAAGCAAACCCACATTAGGGGGCAAACAGGGATCGATTAACCCGTTCCGGCCGGGTGTGCCCACTCCGCTCCCATTAGCCGGGGCAAACATATTTGTGATGCCTGCGAGCTCTGACGCCAGACTTATATGCGGCCCCCTTTTAAGGAAACTTTTTTATTGCCTATCGATAGTGTAGGTGGTTTGATTTTAACATATGTATTCACATTAGATTCTATCACGTAGGAAAGCTCCGAGCATAGCTCGCTCCATCGACTTTTGGGTGATCTTAAGCCTTCGATATAGTGGCCTATACTAAGCGACCATGTCTCAGTTCCTTATGTCGTCACTGGCAACACACATTGGTCAAGGAAAGTCTTCAGACACTGCGGTATTTGGGACGTGGATATATTGCGAATTCAAGATTCAAGGTATTTATTCAAAATAGGTGCAAATTACACTCTTTCTGATAGTCATACATAAAGTAATAATAACATAATTTCATTTGCGAAAAATCAAGAAATTGTAACAAAGCTGACTTTCGGCTAGCTTGTGCCTGACAGCTCTGCTATCATGCCCTTGCAATCGTAAATGCTGAGGGTTCTAATTATTGAGGATCGATGAGGGAAACACATCGGCAATCAGTGACAGCGGTTTATTTAATCAATCTTATGTCGTGGTTACATACATAAATACAGATACAAATATTCAACATTTCTCGATCATTATTGGGAAAGGGGGTTCTCTCTCTTTCTATTATTTCTTGTCTTTCTAAAGGGAGACGGATTACTACGGTTACGGTTATTACGGAATCTACCTTCGTGCTAGTAGAAGAGGATGTTTGGACCTGAAAGTCCCTAAGGAACCATTTGGCACCACCTAGCTGCGCGCGTGTGTCGCACCACCCAACGGGAGCTAATGGGATGCGGTTCCGGGGACTCTAAGTGCCTGCAAGGCCTGACTCATGTGATCCCGTACACCTAGCTGCGCGCATTTGTCGCACCGCCCAGTGAGGGGATGAAGCTAGGGAGGAGGCAAGTACCTAGTTGTGAGCGTGTGTCGCACTGCCCAGCACTGAAGACCTGGTATGGGCCATTAGAGTGATTCCACACACCTAGCTGCGCGCATGTGTCGCACCGCCCAGTGACGGTTTGAAGCTGTGGAGGAGGCAGGTGCCTAGCTGCCCGCGCGTGTCGCACCGCCCGGCATGGGTGAGCACGGTATGGCTCAGGAGGGGACCTACGCACCTAGCTGCGCGCGCGTATCGCATCGCCCGGTGAGGGTTGAGCATTGAAGCTCAGAAGGGCTGCTGGTAGCTGCGCGTGACTGTCGCACCGCCACCAGCCGCCGTCTCTCGAGTGCGGTTTGTTCCCCTTTTCGGAGGGTGGGAGGATTAAAAAATTCATTGCTGCATACCAACGTCCGGTCCTAGGTTGGTAATGTGGGGCTCACCTAGTGCATACCCACTAATAATTGAAAACGCTAAACACGTTAAAAAACCGACTTCCATCGCAACAACTTAGTACATTTTTGCATTACTATTTTTGGTTTTTGTTAATTTGTTAATTTACTACACCGATTTTGATAAAATTTATATGGGACCACACGGGAAGCACTAAAAATCGGTTCACCCAGTCCAAAATTATGAGGTAACAAACATACAAAAAAAAAACATACAGACGAATTGAGAACCTCCTCCTTTTTGGAAGTCGCTTGAAAAAAAGAGCGCCTTGTATATGATTACAGCGCGCCGCGGGCTGAGGTGTGGGGGTAGCGGCCTGCCCCGCGCGTCCCGCCTCGATCTCCGCGTGAGCGTTCTAGAATGTTCTGAGACGAGCGCTGGTTTGAAAAGATTATGCTTAACCAAATGCTACAATATTTTACAGAAAACAAACTACTGCATAACAAACAATTCGGTTTCACTAAAGGACGATCAACAACCGATGCAGGAGTAGCACTCATTCGAAACATATATGATGCCTTCGAGGAATCGCAGAATGCAATTGGAGTGTTTTGTGATTTATCTAAGGCTTTTGATTGTGTTGAACACCAAACATTACTTATGAAATTAAAGCATTATGGTGTAGAGGAAGGGGCTCTCAGTCTTTTAAATTCGTATTTAGACAACAGAACACAAAAAGTACAAGTGGATGGCACGAACTCATCTGGATCTAAAGTGAAAATGGGTGTGCCCCAAGGTTCCATATTAGGGCCTTTTCTTTTCCTTGTTTACGTAAATGATTTGCCTTTTATGGTGCAACATCTGTCAAATATTGTGTTGTTTGCGGATAATACATCTCTTATTTTTAAAGTGAATAGGAAAGAAAACGAAATTGACGAAGTAAACAACACTCTTTCAAAGATACTGAACTGGTTCACTGTGAACAACTTATTATTAAATGCTAAGAAAACAAAATGTATAAAATTTTGTTTGCCAAATGTAAAAAAGGTCAATAATAGTGTAATATTAGACAGTAATAAATTAGAATTTGTAAATACCACGGTGTTCCTTGGTATAACTTTGGATGTTTCACTTCAATGGGGACCACACATTGAAACTTTAGCGGGAAGGCTTAGTTCAGCTGCTTATGCCGTTAAGAAAATAAGACAGTTAACGGATGTAGATACTGCGAGACTAGTGTATTTTAGTTACTTCCATAGTATAATGTCTTATGGCATATTACTGTGGGGGCATGCGGCTGATATAGAAACTATTTTCATCCTGCAGAAAAGAGCTATCCGCGCAATCTATCAGATGCGATCACGTGAGTCGTTACAGAATAAGTTTAAAGAAATCAATATTTTAACTGTTGCTAGTCAATTTATATATGAAAACATCATGTACGTTCGTAAGAATTTGCATTTATTTCGTAAAAACAGTGACAGGCATAATTTGAATTTAAGAAATGTAAATAAAATAGATATAGCCTTTTCGAGACTGAGTAAGGTTAAAAAGTCATTTGTGGGGCAGTGTATAAGATTCTACAATAAAATTCCAGAAAATGTAACTAGTTTGTCAGAGAATAAATTCAAGACTCATGTCAAAAAAGTTTTGTCCTATAGGAGAGGATATTATAAAATAATAGATTATGTAAATGACAAAGATATATATGTTGATTCAATCAAATACCATTACCTGAGACTGTAATCTGAATCATGACATTATTTGTAATATACTGTAATTTTTTTTTGTTTTGACTATTTAAAAGTGTGTGTAACACCTATTTGAAATAAATTGTTTTGATTTGATCTGGTTGTGACGTCATTGTCACAAAATAAACAATCATTAGTTAATAATATCAAAATTGAATCCTAGAAATAAACCAGATTATGTCATTACAACATGAAAACAATATGACACGAAAAGTTATACCTATTATTGAATGTCATTGATACCTTTGACAGAAGTAGGCCAGTTCACACGGACAGTACCCGGTCACGAGTATAAAGCGAGAGTCAGCCATCGCTCCCATCAACCATATCAGAGGGAAAGGAACGACCCGGCTCCAAATCTTCCCTAACGCTGCCCAGCCGAGTTATATTCGACGATCGATTGGGAGATCCGTAAGAAAACCAAAGTAATCGACACAGAATCGTAAAACTTAAGTGGCAGTGAGTGGGTCACATCACTCGTAGAACAGACGGCCGTTGGGTTAGTAAAGTTCTCGAGTGGCGACCGCGCACCGGAAGACGTGGCGTAGATAAGCCTCCCACTCGGTCGACCGAAGAACTTGTGAAGGGCAAGGGAAGCCACTGGATGCCGGAAGCGCAGAACTCCAAGGTAACCCTTGGGGGAGGCGTTTGTCCAACAGGGAAGGCCTTTCGCTTGATATGATGATGATGTTGATGATGATAATGATTTACATTGGACTGCCTGTCAGTTTTGACCTGCACACGCCTTCGAAGAAACTCGAAGGTTGTGTGTTATGTTGACCAACCTGCACTGGGCCCGATCGCCAAATAAAACTCCAAATAAAACTATTTATCTGGTCTTTATAATAAGTTGACCAGAAAAAAAAATTGAAGATAGTTTTTTTTTTATTCACAATTGGTAAGCCCTTGGCATCATCTCACCTGATGGTAAGTGACGATGACGCTGAAGATTAAAGCGGGATTGACGTCAAGATTCCCCAACGCAATGGGGAACTGGCTATCTTATCTTCAAGCCGGAACACATCAATGTTGTTAGCATCGATGTTTGACGGCAAAACTTGGATATGATAATGGTAGATAGCCAGGTGGGCTTAGAAACGTCCTTCCACCAATCAAACCAAGTCTTAAAAAGTTATACTCTGCCGGGAATCGATCCCGCGACTTCATGATGTGTAGCTAATGGACCACAGAGGTGGTAAAATTATTATTATTAGGTATTACCCCATTTCAAACAATCTCATCATCATCATCATCATATCAGCTCATATACGTCCCCACCGAGTGGCTCGAGCCTACCCTAAATTAAGGCGGTCAGGCCTTAGTCCACCACGCGGACCCAGTGCCTGTTGGTCGACTTCACACACAACCTTCGAGTTTCTTCGCAGGCATGTTCAGGTTTCCTCACGATGTTTTCCTTCACCGTAAGAGCGTCGAATAAACGTACATATGAATTCGAAATTCGAAAACACATTGGTACGTGGCAGGATTCGAACCACGACCTCCCGGACAGGAGGCGGCGGCCGTAGCCGTTAAGCCACCGACGCTCTCAAACAATGTAATTCATTACCAATCAGTAGTTACAACAAAATATGTTCGAAACAAGCGGCGTCGCGAGATGGAAGGCGCTCAGGTCTTCAAGCTTCAAGTTTGACCTGATTGTGGTCGGCTGGAATTTCCCTCAAGGATTTGCTTGTCTTTGTTCAGTTCCACAATAAATTAGCGAGCGGTTACAGGCTCGAATTCAAGTTAGTGAAGATCTGTTTTTTTCTGTAACTTTACGAAACAACGATTGTTTGAGTATATTTACTACTAGATTTTGCCAGTGGCTTCGCTCGCTTGAACATAGTTTTATGACTGGCTTCTAGAATGGGTCCCGACTGCTACAATTTTTCTTAAGTTAAGTGCAATCGGGTATGACGACTTTCTTGTTTTAGGGTTTTTTATTTCCAAATTACACAGAAACGCAGGCGGGTTTTTTAGTTTTTTAAATTACCGTTTTTTATTTTATTCATTTTTTTAGTTTTATTATTGAATGAGTTCATTTGAATTTGGCGCCAAAAATCCGCCATTTTGTTTTTTTTATTTTGATATACCCAGTGTCACTCTCACAGTAAATACGAATCTAACGACACGTCTCAAGCTAAAATCCATCCAGCCGTTCAGGTTGCAGAGCGTGCCAAACAATTATACATACAAACATACATACATACATACTCTCTAAAAACATAACCCTCCTTCTGGCGCAGTCGGGTAAAAAGTAATCATAATTAACCACGCTGAACAATTCATAAAACCGGTCAAGCGCGAGTCGGACTCGCGCACCGACGGTTCCGTACCACCCCACCTTTGGGCAAGGAACCCTATTAACATTAACAAGTACAGCAATGATATTCATTTCAATGTAAAAAGGCATGGACAAGACAGACTTGATTGGGAGACTTTTCTTTCATTAAGTCACTCCGGTAATGTAAGTAGTTATAGCTATTTTCCCCAAAATAACAAACACTGAAACAACAGTAATTTAGTAAAGTTCTCGAGTGGCGACCGCGCACCGGAAAACGTAGTGTGAGCAGGCCTCCCACGCAGTGGACCGATGACTTGGTGAAGATCGCGATAAGGCGGCTGGATGCGGGCAGAGCAGGACCGGTCGTCGTGGAAATCCTTGAGCCTTTGTCCAGCAGTGGACGTATGATGATGATGATGAACAAACACTGAAATTCATAAATTATGGATGAGGAACTGCGCTGATCCGAAGCATTTTTTATATCATGAATAACGAGGGTGCGCGATGGGCGAGCCGCAAGTATTTCGCCATCGATGTTGTGCGGTGAGCCAGAATATGCGCGTTGAATGTCCACACGTAGCTTCCCTCCAACCCAACCTATTAAAGTAAGCAATAACTCAAATGAAAGGGCTCGTTTCAGTGTGTTTTTAGACCAAAACGAACCGAACCACGTACTTTAATTAGAACCGGAGAAATTGAGAAAGAAAAATTTGAAAATCACGTTTGGGTATAACTTCAGAAGGGCGAAAGTTTGTTTTTAATAGTTGATGATGCATCAATATCTTTTATTAAAAAAAAAACAAATCGGTTTGATAGAACAGCTGGACGGACTCGAAATAGATTGCATAAAATATATTCTATATATTTTTAATTTATTCGAGAAGGGCAAAAGTTAAGTTAGTGTTTTTAAATTCTTGTTTACAAATCTCTGCATCAATACCTTTTATTAAAACTAGCAGTTTCCCGCGGCTTCACCCGCGTGGACAACGTTTCTATGACTTTTCGAGGGTGCAAGCACACTCACAAACTTTCGCCTTTATAATATTAATTGGATAGAACGGGCGCACGGACTCGGGTTGATCTCTATTTTTTTAACACTAGAGTGCACGCTCCCTAAGTTTTACAAGTTTACTCGCGCGGTCTACCATAGTAGTACATACAATTGAAATGGATATTTCTCAAAAGTGATATGATTTAGAAATAAAAAAAATGATTAATTATTAATTAATTGTAAGGCGCTTGTAATTTGAGGATTTAAACAAAAAATGTACTCGTCTACTATACCCATAATAATGACCTCTTATGCCTTATGATAATGCATACAGGCGTGCGGCCGCATTCGTTTGTTGGGCGAGGAGTTTAGGACCCAAGGATTCGTGGACGACGGGTCGCCCAGTATGAGATCACCTTAGTCCTGGGGTCCGTGGCGCCTGGAGCATACGGATTTTTTTTCGAAAGGACAAACTTGTTGTTGGCCGTGGGGGGCTTAACAACTTCACCGGGCAGGGGACGCGAGTGCGGAGGGCACTCAACCTAAATGTAAAGCAAAAAAATGCAACTGCCTAAGGGCGCCCAGGTGGGCACGGACCTCGACTTAGGTCGTTGCTTGGACGGGGGAGGATCGAAAAGAAGCGGCCTGGTATGTGCCGGTAGCGCTGGTAAGCGCCAGAAGAGGGGGAACATACGGATTGGACTGCATAGGTGAAATAACATTAGGCTGAAACATAAAAATAGGGCATTCTTAAAGTAAACAGCGCCACCTAGCGAACATTAATTAAAATTATTGTAAGGCTTAACAGACCTTTTTATGAGATCAATCAAAATGACACCTGTTTCGCATGTTCGATATCAGCTGAGAAAAAAGTAAAACAAATCTTAGTTTTTATTTTCTTCAGAATCAAGACACAATATAACTTGATGATTGAAGCATATCCACCTGGCACAATGCTGGCACCATTTTTATGTGGAGCGATATCGGGTTTGTGAGCGTAGGCAAAAAATAAAAACTATTTACTACGTAAAAGAAGGTTAACTCCGCAAAGTCATTTGAATGAATGGCGACTCTTGCTACAACAAAATAAAGTGCAAATTTAAATCACACAGCGCTAATTACCTTCAGTTATATTCACCTAAAAGTTGCCTCTCTTTCTATCGCGTTACTCTTATTTCTTCTGACTACTGCATTTGCACCTTGCAAGGGGCCACGCGGCTTGGCGCGGCGTAGGTACATTTTTAACATTTTCATACCTACAGCGCAGAGTGCGACAGGCCTGGCGTAGGTGACATTTACCTACTATTCCCATCTTTGAAGGTTAATTGCGTGGTTACTTATCTATGACCCCTAAAAGCAGTTTTAATTTTGTACTTTAGCTCCCGGGGAACTTTTTCAGATATTAATCTCCTGGTCATAGTGGGTATCCTCAGTTAGATTTTGTCTTAAGTACTGAAAATGGTACATCATCTTCAGACGACGAAGATTATCCCTCTAAAATATCATTCACCTCGCTTTTTTCATCTTCCTGTTCTATCGGTCCTGTTTATTCTTCTCCAGCTTCTGATTTACTCGAAATAGTATGATCTTCCTCTTCATCCTCCTATTATCTTTCCGTAATGTGACGTTTCATTTTGGGATCCATGTTTTATTCTAAAAAAAATATGAGTTTAAAGAAAAAAAAAATATTCCCATAAAGACAGCAGTCACTTACATGAGAAAAATATAAATATTATACTTAATAAAGTACAATTTGTAAGTTTGTCGTTTTGGAAACATAAAAAATAATATATATATATTATTTTATTTTTTAATCTCAGTTTGAAATTTCTGTGAATAATCATTTGTCTATATATATATATATATATATTAAGATTTGTGTGTTTGCAGGGTCATTCATCACATCGATATTTGGCTAATAATGTATAATATCTTCCAATATATATTACCTTTAAATGTGTTGAATAACTCCGCATTTTTTACATGTGAGGGTAGTTTGTTGTACAGTCGTAAAATTTTTTTTACCATAATTAGTTCGTGCCTTCGGTAGAACCAGATAACTAGCGCGTCTCGTTATTCTTTTAGTTACATGCCTTAATTGGGTAAGTGAGATAGTTGTGTGAATAGTTTTGTTAAGGACTTTGCGAATAAGTAGGCAGGTTTGATAAATATAAAGTTGTTTAAGGTTCATTAATTTTGTTTCTTTGTATATTATTGAGGTAGATGTTAGGTAGGGATAATTGAAAAGCATTTTGATCAATTTGTTTTGAGCTACTTGTAGTTCGAGTATTTTAGTTTTGGAGGCGCTGCCCCAGATTTCTAATAGATAAAGTAGATGTGATTTGTCAAGGGAGTTATAGATGGTGAATTTAATATGGCGTGGAATGCATCGTACTGTGTTACGGAGGGAGCCCATTAGGGATGACAGCTTATTTTTTATATATTCTATTTGAGTGTTCCATGACAGGTGTGTATCCATTCTTAGGCCTAGATATTTTTCACAGCTTTTTTCTTGGATAGGTATATTATTGATGGTTAGAGCTTCATAGGAAGAGATATGTTTGTTTTTAGCCTTAAAAATGATATAGGAAGTTTTTGAAATATTTATGGTTAGGAGATTATCCTAGAGCCAATTAAAAAGTTTATTCAGATCTTCTTGTACGAGTGACGTAATGTCGTTTATCGAGGAACCAAAGTAGAACAGTCACGTATCATCTGCATATAAAGTTAAATGTCCATGTAAGCCTAGGTCACAGATGTTATTAATATAAATTTAAAAAAGCAAAGGTCCTAAAATGGAGCCCTGCGGGACACCGCACGTTACCGGGAGGGCTGTACTCTGTTGTTCTTGTATTTTTACTATTTGCTGTCTATTTTTAAGATATGATTGTAACATTTTCAATGCATTCCCTCTGACACCTAGATAGGTGAGAAGATTCTCCAGCTTATTTAGCAGTATGTTATGGCTTACTGTATCAAACGCCTTTTTCAGGTCAATAAAAACACCTAAAACAACCCTCCTATTATCAATGTTGTGCTTGATTTTAGTAACCAAATCAAGTGTTGCTCCAAGTGTGTTACTTTTGGGCCTAAAACCGTATTGGCGTTCAGAAATAAAGTTTATTGAATCTAAGTAATTTTCGAGCCGTCTGTGTATAATTTTTTCAAGAATATTAGAGAGTACGGGTAGTACAGAAATCGGTCGGTAGTTTCCTGGATCAGTCTTGGGTCCTGACTTAAAGATTGGGCTGACTTTAGCTATTTTAAAAATATCTGGGAAACATCCATCATCTAAGAGTTTATTGAAACCTTTTGTAAGTGCTTTCACAATTAAGTTTTTTATACACAATATAGCTTTAGTACTAATTCCATCAATGCCTGTACTTGAATTTGGATCAAGGTTGTTAATGATTTCAATTATTTATTTTTCACTGCATGGCTTTAGAGTGTCAAGTCCAGTTAAGTTCGCTGAGAATGGCTGAGATAAGTTGCTAGTACAATTTTTATTCGTATTTTTGTTGTGATTACTTGTCAGAATTTGTTTTGCTAGGAGGGATCCTATTGAAGAAAAGTATTTGTTAAACATTTCACATATTTCATTGGGATTGGTAATTACTTTATTATCAAAAACTAGTTTTGGGGGAGCACAACTATGTTTTAATTTATTGTTAGATAAATTATTTATAAGTTGCCACACTTTTTTTGGTTTCTTATTGCATTTGTTAAATTTTTTGAAGTAGTATGTATCTTTCGTTATCTTGATCTTATTAGCTATGGCGTCTCTCTTAGTTTTAAATTCATTTTCTAATATTTTATTGTCAGGATCGTTTTTAAATTTAGCCCATAATTCATTTCTTTCGTTGATTCCTTGAATAATGTCCTTCTGAATCCAATCTTGTTTAGATAAATTAAGTATTTTCGTTTTGCTCACTTTGCTGTCTTTTATGTGTCTTTTTATTGTATTCTCTAGCTGTGCAAAATCTTGATCAACGCTATCTATGTCACATTTTTCAACTGAGTCTTGTAATGTATTGTAGTTAAGGGCTTGATAAGTGACACGTTGCTTGGATGGTGCTTTTTGTTTTTTTAGTTCTAAATACACTTGTTTATGATCGGACATGGAGGAGTCAATGATAGCCATGTGGCAGGTGTTGTTTCTTAGGTTGGTACAAATGTGATCAAGGATAGATTTTCTTGACGCAGTTTGTCTTGTGCAGTATTTCTCGTTGATTTTGTTAATTAATTTATGTCCAGCTTCTTTTATTAGATTCATGTAATTTTTCCGTTTTTTGTCTTTCTTAAGCAAATATTATTATAATTATACATTTAAACCAGAACTAATTCATAACACTAATAATATTCATTCACATACGTATAATGTAAGAAAACAACAGATTATAAAATTTTGCACTCACCTCGTTTCTATTACACAAATAGTCGCACGTACTACACTATAGTAGAACATTGGTTATGCCGGGAAATTGTGCAAAAGTGCGCTTGCTATGCAACAAAGCGCCGCACTAGTCCGGTGCGTGATTTCAAGTGTGAGGATTTTCTAGGAGCACGGAGGGGTAGGTGAAACAATGAACCAATGACATGCATTAAACTGACTATGTTCTACCATGGTAGTACACACGTGCGCTCTAGTGTTAAATCTATTATGAATGATGAAAGTTAGGTTATTTCTAATGCTAGATGACAAATCCGTGCATCGATTCCTTTCTTTAAAAAAATAAGTTAATTGGTTTGATAGAACGACCGTACGGACGCGTATTACATTCTAGAGGAAGCACAGTGCGCGAGCTACTAGCTGCTTGCGGGAGTGCTTTCCAATGCTTGATAACAAATCCATCGGATCTTAACCTGTTCGTCGGTCCACCGCTTGGAAGGCCTGCCTACGCTGCCAATTACGTCGTGGAAATCCTTGGGGGAGGTCTTTGTCCAGAAGTGGACGTTTTTCGGCTAATATGATGATGATGATTACCTTTCATTTGGAAAAAAGTCAAGCAGTTAGGGTAGAACGTCCGTTGTATTAGATTTCATCAATTCTTTAAATATAATAACTTTCGGAAAATCTAAAAACATTTAGATACAAACCTTTAAGGCCAGGTATTGAATGGAACAGTTGTCTCTGTCTTTTTCTTAACGTAAAAAAACACACTTTTTCAATGGTTTTTCGTTTCAATCAAAAACTACAATGAAAGTATAGAAAATAATAACATTACTCACTTTGTATTATCATTACAAATATTGTTGTTTATTTTTTTTAATTTATACTTCAAAATATTAGTCATAACAGAGTGGAAAGTAACGGTGTAGACCTATATTTGAGATTTTTTTATATCAAGCCAAAACTGCTCAATCGTGTTTGACTTTAAGGAACATCATCAACTTATTGTTTGTATTTTTTTCAACCTCGGGTTTTTTGACGTCAAAAACAACTAAAATCAGTATTTTTTTTAAATTTACTATCGGTAAGCCCTTGGCATCATTTCACCTGATGATGCCGATGGTTGAAGCAGGCTTACCAAGATTCCCCAACGCAATGAAGAACTGGCTATCTTATCTTCATGCCGGAACACATCAATGTTATTAACACTGATGTTTGGCGGCAAGACTTAGATAAGATGGTGGTAGCTAGCCAGGCGGGCTTAGGACCGCCTTAATATTGCATTGTCACGCGACATACACAATGCATGCAAAATTTCAGCTCATTCGAAAACCGGGAAAGCGATCAAATTTAACTTGCAAGGTTTCATTACAGACACTGGGACAGGTGAAACTATTTAAAAGTCTGTAATTAGATAAATGGGTAAGGTACGCACCGAACTTTCTTGTTCTGTGGATAAATGGACAAATTTAACTTTTTAGTTGGAAAAATTGTCTCCTTATACGTCCCAGTGAATTTTCCAATTGAAAATGTAAGTTGTTAATCGCACAAAAAAAATTACATAATCACAAATCAGATAATTTTTTTTATTTACTGGTGCTATGAGACTATTTCTTGTCAAATTTCATGTTTCTAGGTCAACGGGGAGTACCCTATAGGTTTTGATTTACTTGCTTGTGTGTAGAATTTGCGACATTTATAGCCGTACTAGCTTTTGTTCACGTGGACATCGTCTTTATGACTGGATTTGAGGGTGAGCGGTGCGCGAGCCGGAACACATTAACGTTGTTAACATTGATTCAGCAAGGCTTAGACGACATGGTGACTGATAGCTAGCCAGGCGGACTTAGAAAATGCCGTTTCATGCACCTAACAATCCGAGTCTTAATAGTTATACTGCCGGGAATCGAGCCCACGACTTCCTGTGGTGAAGCTAATAGACTAATCATTGCACCACTTACCAATAGGTACGAGTAAGTAACAATGGCAGATTGTATCATAAGGGAGCAAAATTATATTTTTATGGCGAGGGCTCTTTTTTGAATCCAGAGCGAAGTGAGGGATTCTTTAGTAGAATCCTGAACGTAGCGAGGGATTCCAAGTACGTCGCCCGAGCCAAAAATATATTTTGCGCCCGAGTGATATACACTACTTTTCATCACCCTCCATGAGAAAATAAAAGTCACCTCCTATTTTATTCTCCCGGGATTTTGCAGGTTATAGATTATCCATAACAGTTCTTGCTTCAGTTCTAATACTTTCGGGAGTTAATTCCATAATTAAACTGTCACATAAAGAACACATTTTTCAAAACAAAACCGTGAAAATTGACGAACACGCGGGCTGTAGTTCGCGCGTTTTTAATTTGATTTTTTTTTTTCAGCCGGTTGCGCGACTATGGGTCCTTGTACCAGCCAGTCTTTAAACAAACAAAATTTGCGTTTGATTTCATTGGCGCTAAACACTAAGATGTTCCAAATTCAAAAAGTGCGCGGCAAAAATAATTGCGGCTCACTCATAAGAGGATTAAAAACTCATTACTGCCCGCTAAAAGTTTCTTATAGAAAACACCTCCTTCGGGTGCCCAAGTCGTCCTTTTCAAATAGATGATATGAAAAATAAAAGTAGCTTTATAAAATTCATTTCGATACTTATTTCAAGTAAAAACTCACACGTGGCAAAAAAAAATAACCATCTCACTGCGCAAACCACCACTAAAATATTAAACGGCGCCAGAGATTGGCCAATTTTACGGCTCAATAAAAAAGGCAGCAACTACCGAGTGTATTCGGAAAACTAGTCCAATTGGCCATTTTACGAATAATTCAAGCAGTAGAAGTGAGTTAATGCTTCAGTGATTCTTTTTCGTAACGAATGGAGCAATTGTGGTTGTTTACCTTGCATCCAGGATTTTATTCGAAGCTGAAAGGCGTCCGAGTCAGCAATACATGAGGACGTTAAAAACAAAAGGTGATTTGTCACAAAATTTTTAAAAAAATAGTTAATGATGCCAGTCTATGGTCCACCATAAACAACGTCTTTTTAGGGTTCCGTAGTACAACAAGGAACCCTTATAGTTTCTTCATGTCTGTCTGTCCTTCTGTCCGTCTGTCCGTTTGTCCGTCTGTCTGTCAGCGGCCTAGCTCCTAGACTATTAGTAGTAAAGAGCTGAATATATATAATAAAAACGCGGAGAGAACTGTTAAAAAAAATTTGATAAAAAATATTTGAGGGTAGCTCTCCTACAGGTAAAGTGGGGATGATTTTTTTTACAGATTTTGGTTACAGCGTAAAAAATAGTTGTGAGTCTTCTAAGACCATTTTATAATTCTGTTTTCGAAAAATAGGCTTGAAAGTGCTAAATTTTGTCCCCACCCCCTAACAACAAACCCGCTGTATTTGGAAATTTTATAAAAATTCATGAAAGTAGTCTATATAATGAATTTAAAAGGAAAACTATAACGGCTAAGTAGGCTTTCTTAGTTTAGGAGAAATAGTCGACCAACATAAGATGTGCAGGTCAATTTGTAAAAAGTTAAAAAAAATTTCATACAACTTGTTCTATTACCGACTACAAATATAATTTTGTTTTTTAAAATAAACAATTATTTTTTTAAAAGACTACTGAACACTATTTTGCACGAGTCCGACTCGGTCTTGGTCGGTTTTTTAATCATTCGATTTGTGAAAAAACATTTCTTTCCATAGTATTTTGTCTTTGAAAAGCTGCTTTAAAATATGCAAAAGACGCTTTTTCCAATGACATTTCTCCTGCAATAAGTGATTAGAATATTGTCAGAATACACTATACTTCTTTGTATACCACAAAGTCTCAATTATGTCAATATTAATTTAGGAAATAAAGGTTTTTGCCATTTATCTCAGTTTGAAATTTCTGTAAATAATCATATATGCAAAAGCATAAAAACAAAACAAACATTAAAAAACCTCCTCACATGTCGAATTTCTTTGTGAGTTAGAGATTAAAACCGGTGAAGTGCAAGTTGGTCCCTAGCACCGTGAGTTCCGTATCTACCAACATACCTTTGGATCGGGAATCCTTAAAAAGAAATTAAAGGCGACGCTTTTGAAGTGAAAACTTCTTTAGGCACGTCGCGTGGGGCACCTTACGAGGAAACCAAATCCAAAAAATCAAAACATAAAACTGTAAGATAGGAAAAAATCATTAAACTCGCAACATTGTAACCATGTAAAGTAACCGACACCTTACAAGGAACACTCACAGGGTCAAAACTTATAAAACTGTAAAAAGTTTTTACGGTTAGGTTTTATTTTTAAAATAAATCCACCATCATCATTACAGCTCATATACGTCCCCACCGAGGGGCTCGAGCCTACCCTGAATCAGGGCGATTAGGCCTTAGACGACCACGCGGGCCCAGTGCGGGTTGGTCGACTTCACACACAACCTTCGAGTTTCTTCGCAGGCGTGTGCAGGTTTCCTCACGATGTTTTCCTTCACCGTTAAAGCAATCGGTAAGTATGTACGTAAGTTTTTTTGAAAAACTCATTGGTACATTGGCCATCCAGATTTGAACCCGGTACCTCTGGTTAGATGGACCGAGTCGTTACCGGTTGAGCCACCGACGCTTCGCCATAAATCCACCATAATGATACATATTTAAATATTTTAACCAGCTAATTATTCCAGTTCACACGATACAGCCTTTTAAAGGTCGGTCGAACGGACAGACCGAAAGCGTAGGCTGAGTGATAGGCTCCTGTTGAGGCCTGGCAACTATGCTCAAGAAAAAAGAACATTATATCCTCTTTGCTAACTACTTAACCTACATGCCGTGTCGACTGCCTGCTACTTTTATAAATTTTACAACACCACAATTTTTCTGGACCTCGTGTATTGCGAAGTGCAAAACCCATTTCTAAACAATAATAAATAAAGGCAGAACGACTTATTTTGCTTTTCAATACCACGTCGTCCGTGAGGCGACATATTGGCGACCGTCTAACTGTGACGAGAATCTGCGAGGAACTTCGAGACCGGCCGACCTATCTATATTTCCTGCTCGTCGGTGGACTCTTATCACAAGTTAAGTTCCCAATCTTCCCTTTTCCCACGATCTTTCGTTCGTTGTAGCCAATAAACCTGTGCAATTTTGCCCTACACACCCTCACGAAAAAACAGCCAAGTTTCACGAAATTTTTCTTCTACTCTGTTTCCAGCAGTGGTAGTCGAAGTGGTAGCAGACAAGTCCCATTGTTACCCTTGGGCAAGAAAATCCTAAAATAACTTTTTTTTAATAAGGACTTCCCCTAGTTTTATAATTTTCGGGTTCTGTGAATCATGGAACTTGGTAATAATAAAGGTCACACAAGTCTTCTTCTTTTTCTTATCAACTCATATACGTCCCCACCGAGGTGCTCGAGCCTACCCTGAATTAGGGCGATCGGGCCTTAGTCGACCACGCGGGCCCAAAACGGGTTGGTCGACTTCACACACAACCTTCGAGTTTCTTCGCAGGCGTGTGCAGGTTTCCTCACGATGTTTTCCTTCACGTCGGATAAGCGTTCCTATGAAATCGAAATTCGAAAACTCATAGGTACGTGGCAGGGAGGACACAAGGACCCTACATCACAGTACCTAAAGAAAAAAAAAACTAATATTTTTAATTTGTACTAATATATTATCAATTTATCACATAAAAATATTTTTTTGCGATTACAAATTTACAAACTTAGATATGCAGTGGGAAAATGCATGGGAGATTTTTTTTAAACTACAAAGTTAAGTTTTTCCATCAAGTTTTCCATTAAGTTAAGAGTTCCATACCTTAAAAATTTAAAAACGGAACCATTATGTGTCTATCTGTCTGTTCGTCCGTCTGTCACAGCCAATTCGCTCCGAATCTACAGGACCAAAACTTTGGTATCCATATGTAAGTCGGTGGCTTTAAGACGGACTTGCAACGTAAATAAAATAAATTTTGAATTTGGGTGCCTTTATAAATTTGAGGTAAATTAGAAAATTTGAAAAAAAGTTTTGCAAAATAATCCATTTTTTTTCTTATAATTTTATAAGTGTTTTAATTTATTTAAGAAAACAGGCTCAATCCCCACTTATCTCCAAAATTACTAGGCCTAAAATCTTGAAAAAAGTTTTTATAAAAAATACTTATATGAGGTTTAATGCATAATTTATAGGGAACCTATGAGAAAATCTAAAGTCCATGTGTTCCCACAGGAAAAATAAATTTTACAAATTTTAGTATTAGTAGACCCCTATTTATTTATAACGAAGTATGTACTGAGAGGTTTTGTTCTGTTGGCAATAAAAATTTAGGTGCCGGTTTGGCCGGTGTTTTTTTGTAAAAAGAAGACTATTCCTAACTTTTGTAGATATTTTGAACTGCTTATACAGATTTAAAGAAAAAATAGAACCAGCAAGAATATAGAAAATTCGCATAAAAACTTTTTAATACAGCCACATCTTTGAAATCCACCATATTCTCTGACGATTTCCGCCTGGCTGGCTACCACCATCTTATCTAAGTCTTACAGCCAAACATCAGTGTTAACAACATTGATGTGTTCCGGCTTAATTATAAGATAGCCAGTTCTCCATTGCATTGGGGAATCTTGGTAAGCCCGCTTCCATCTTCGGCATAATCGTCACTTAGGTGAGATGATGCCAAGGGCTTACCAATTGTGAATAAAAAAATTAAAAAATAAAACCGCCTACCTATACGTTTCAAAAGGTTCAGAAATGTATAGATCAGGCAGGCGGACAGACGGACAGTTAGACTCACAACGTAGGCTTAGTAACAGGGCCGTAGAGTTATAGGTACCTACTATATACTACGTACAACCAACAAAGATTTATTTCTGTAAGCATTTATTTATTTTTTTTATGGCAAAAAGAGAAATTCGCAAAAGTTAATCCAACCCGAAAATAAAAACGAAGTCTAATGATTTCCGTAGAAAACCATAAGTTTTATTCGTTCGTAGAAACAAAATATTATTTTCATTGACAGTATTTTTGCCAACATTTTCCGGGAATCAGTAACGAAAGCATAATTCTATCTAAAAGAACTTTAGGATTGAAACATAAAAACAAAATACTCGTATTTAGTTTATTTTTGATTAATTGTCCAATGTCCTTTGGGTGGGACTACACAGCGCTGCTTACTGTTTCAATATAGGGATGACGACAGCATCACAAATAAATTACGAACTCTTGATCACTAAATTGCCCTCCTACTTAAACTCCGGAAAACCTTACTCGTTTTGTTTTCCATCAAGTCTTCGATTTTTAATTTACCAAAATCACGATCAAATCACAAAATGAGTACTATGACGTCACGCCTAGGTATTTCAAACATTTTTAGAACAAAATGTCGTTTTTGACAGATGATTAAAAGAAACGTAAGTAAAGTAAGACTTTTTAACAGTTCTCTCAGGAACTGTATCGGACGTTGCTATTTTTCAGTTCTCTCAGGAACTGTATCGGACGTTGCTATTTTTCAGTTCTCTCAGGAACTGTATCGGACGTTGCTATTTTTCAGTTCTCTCAGGAACTGCATCGGACGTTGCTATTTTTCAGTTCTCTCAGGAACTATAGAGGACGTTACTATTTTCACAAAATAAAAAGTAGTATATGTCCTTCTCCATGACACAGGCTACGTACATGCCTAATTTCGTCAAGATTAGTTGCGGTGTTAAAGCATTAGATAACAAATAAAGAAACAAACAAACACATTTTCACATCTAAATCTATATATATAAAAGAAAGTCGTGTTAGTTACACCATTTATAACACAAGAACGGCTGGACGAATTTTTATGATTTTTGTGTTTTTACATTTGTCTTCGTCCGGTATAGGATAATAAGCATTAAAATATGATATTTATCAATAAAATAAAATTATTATCAGTCAAAAAATAATTGGTTTTAGGTTAAGGTAGGGTAGTGTAGTGTCATTAGGCTAGTGTAGGGTAGGGTAGGGTAGGGTAGTGTAGTGTAGTGTAAGGTGGAATAAAGTTCGCCGGGACAGCTCAGAAACTGACTGATCTACATACGTATCAACGCACAGCTGCTGGGTCTAGATATTTCAAATTTGCACGTATTTTTCTAATGAGGTCTAGGGTGCACTAGAAATAATTTTTCAAAATTCGGGGGTCCAAAGTTTGTATGGGGAAACAACACAAGTTAAACTATTTTATTTGAAATTTCACATCAGTATTTCTGTCGATAAATAAGTTAACATGTGTTTCAGGTTTATTCAGAATTGAACCCCTAAAAGGGGGAAATGGGGTGACAAAACCCTAAAAATCAAGATAGGTATCGTTTGTATGGTTTATCGGTCGCTGTTTACGAAAACGACAACGATTTTGAAGTCCAACGTGGCGGACGTGAAATACCATCATCCCCGTTGGGGTACGATGGGGTTGAAATGTCTAAATATCCATACAGGTGTCGTTTTCACGGGTTTTTTGGGATGTTAATTATGAAAATGGCATTAATTTTCAAATTTAATGCAGTTGACATAGAAATTCTTGAAAGTATGTGTGACAATTTACAATTAAATCGGTTTTGTAGTTTCGGAGCAACTCGGCTGTAACAGATGGACGGACAGACAGCTATACAAGTGATCCTACAAAGTTTCCTATTTTCCTTTGGAGGTATGGAACGAGACCCGTGTTATCCTTATATTAGGTTTACATTATATTTATATTTAGTTCCACTCGATCGTCGTCAATCGGTACCTAGGCGAGCGCGGGCGGCGCTGCGGGACGGAAGGAGTAGACATCGGAAAACAGCATACAGATAGCAATTATGACGACGTAGGCATCCGCTAAGAAATAATTTTGGGAATTCCCACGGGATCTGCAAAAAACGAGATCTGCGCGGGCGAAGCCGCGGGTAACAGCTAGTTTATAATAATAGTAGGGATTCAGCGCCCGAAGCGGCCGGCCGCTTCGTTCGTCATATAGAGGGGCCGGTCTTATACGCTTGAGGAGCTGATTATACCTACTGTAGTAAAAACAAATTAAATTGATTTAAAATAGCCTTCTATGGTTTCGCTACATAATACGTATAATTTGGATTTTGGGCTCATAAGTGGATTTATGAAAAGAAATTATTTGTGGGGTAAATCGGAAATATTTTTTTATAATAAAGAAATGGTAAAAAGGGCCATAAAAGGTGATGGTCGTGATTAACAAGTCTAAGAGTAAACATACAACATAAAAATTGACCTTAAGTAAAATTGTTAGGCTAAATAGGAACAAATTTAAAATTTACTAAATACAGATTTAGTTGAGGTCCGGATAAACAACGATCGTCGCTATAATCCGGATAAAATCAACTTCTTAATACAGATCACATCTTAAAAATTACTAGCGTTAGACGGAATTACCCTGAGGCAGTCTACACCCTACTTAAAACTTGAGGTTGAAAAGTAGCCTCGGGGCACCCTAAACAGTTCTTTATTTAATTAAAAAGGGTCTTGTAATCACTGTCAAAGACTCAATCTACTATTCGGTATCTATACTGCGGACTATTCCCCGCGTCTCGTATTAACTAGTAATATGGTCCGCAGACCAAGAAATGTCCTTACTGATCCCCCAGATCAAATTTCAGCCGACCTAAACTGCCTCCTGGCAGCTCAGGGAGGAACAGATAGTGCATAATTTTTGAATGACACAGTCCCCTCACTTGCACACTTAATGTGACTAACCTAGCGGCCGCTCCCATCAGGAGCTCTCCGCGCTGTCCCCCTTAACGTGTTTTGCACCCCCCCCCCTCCCCAGGGGGGGGCGTCGCACCGATGTAATTTTAAGGTGGCTACGCTGCCAAATTTCGCGAGGGGGTGTTTAGTGGGTAGTGTGGTCTTTGGGCCTGTGCATACGTATTCATACACCTTCCGAGTGTAACGGGGACGTATGCATATAGGCGCAGAGCTATGAGTCCCACATAACCAGCGGCAATCCCCTGGTATGCGTAAACGCATTCACCTCCGCTCTCCCTTAACAGGGGGGGAAAAAAAAAAAAAAAAAACTGTCAAATGAGTGACCGAATACTTGAAACTTAACTCCATGCTATGATAATAACGTTCGACGAAGGTACTGGCGATAAGAACGTACTGATAATAAAATGTGTATTACTGCCCTTAAGGCGACTGGGACAGTATGGTGTCTGGCAGCACACGGAGGTCCAAAAAGGCTAGCCCGGCTGCGGTGTTCAACGACCGGTCTACAACCTATCTACCTCCCCTTATATATAGCATATCTTTGGCTAAATGCCCTATAAAATAATGATTATGATCACAAGAAAGCCGTACCAATCACGTAACAGAACAGGAATTACACTACTCACCTCTAGAAAATATCTAGGGCACTGCTCACAAATTTACATTTAAATTTTAAACAATTATTTACCAAAAATATAAAAACTATAAAAATAAACCACCGACCATCACTTTTTTCTCCTTCCTATCAAAATATCTCAGAAGCCGCTTTTAAAATTTTCCTCTCATTCTAAAAATATACGTCCAGCAGGAAATTGAACCAAACAGTTTTTTATTTTGTGACGAAAAAGAAGTTTTCGTTACACTGCACAATGTCAAGGTTTCAGATACAAGTCGGACAACTAAACTTCCATTTAGACGAGAAAAGGGACAGTCTGAAGTCCAAACCGAAAACAAGTTTTGGGTTCAATCTACTTTGGAAACTAGCAAATTAAATGTAACTGAAAACAGTTCAAATAACAACGTTTGTTAACTAATTAAAAACACGTAACCAGGTTATAAAGATCCTTACATATTACATTGTAAATCGTGAAGGAACGAAAAAATGTGCAACAAATCAAAATAAATTTGGGGAGCGTTTATAAAATATCGTAGAAATATACCTGTAAGGTTTATTAATGACGGAGCTGTGACTTTATTAGGGACGACGGAAAATGTCAAGTATGGTGACATTGACAGATGGTTGAGCGGCAACACGCTGCGTTCCTAATCATGCATATACTTATTTAATAACAAAACCTTTTTTATGTAAATTACGTTTGATAAATAAGGTACATCTAACCAGAGGTACCGGGTTCAAATCTGGACGGCCAATGTACCAATGAGTTTTTCAAAAACTTACGTACATATATTTACCGATTGCTTTAATGGTGAAGGAAAAACATCGTGAGGAAACCTGCACACGCCTGCGAAGAAACTCGAAGGTTGTGTGTGAAGTTGACCAACCCGCACTGGGCCCGCGTGGTCGACTAAGGCCTAATCGCCCTGATTCAGGGTAGGCTCGAGCCCCTCGGTGGGGACGTATATGAGCTGTTATAATATTATAATAAATAAGGTACACGCAGGTAATAAAGCCTTAGCTAAGGAACATTGGTGATGAAATGAAAAACATTGCATTGAAGTATCAAAATGTATTATCATTTTTTTAATAAAAATTTACTTACTTTAATTTAGACGGGTAATCAGAATACGGTAAACATAACAATAGATTTCTAAAAACAGGTAAACTAACTTTATATATTTGCTATTATCAATAATCATATGAATTTAGTAATAAGACTGCAGTTATTGATTTTAAATACAAAAAAGATTAAGTATAGTTTAACTGCTTAAGTATTTTGAACCCGTAGGCCTTATTAACCTAATATTAAAAAATAAGGCTTTTGGTATGTTTTTAAAAATAATTTATTTTGTTTTAGCTTTTGGTAAAAGTTATCATTTTTAAAAGCTTTTATTTAATTTGCAATGTTTTTATGTATGTATGTATGTTTGTTTAGTTCAAATCTTGCGATAGATTTTATAGCGACTTCCAGCGGTCAGATTGAGCTGAAATTTTGAATGAAGCCGTATTCCCGGTGACAATAGATCCTTTTGGTATTTTGAAGTTAAAAGACAAGAGTGAATAGGCATTTTTTGAGTTTGCGTGTACCATCCTTGACTGCATCATCACTTACCATCAGGTGAGTTGCAGTCAAACGCACTCAAATTTTTAATTAAAAAAAATTCGAGCGAGACCTACAGTACTCGCATATGATGTGTAACATGTGACAAAATACTTTAGGTTAGTTAGATTTGATGACGATATTGTACCTGGGTGGCGGATCTGACAGTAACGAAAAAAACCGACCAAGTGCGAGTCGGACTCTCATAAAGTAGAATTCCGCGCTTTCGCGACTTCCTGTTACACATTTCCGTCCCATTTCACGAAATCACTGTTACACATTTCCGTCCCACTTTACGAAATCACCCACAAATTGCAGGAAAGCGAGAGCAAAGCTCATTCGTCAGATCGAATAGCGCGCACTTTCGCGACTTCCTGTTACACATTTCCGTCCCATGTTACACATTTCCGTCCCATTTCACGAAATAACTCCCACAAATTGCAGGAAAGCGAGAGCAAAGATGTTACACATCAAAAAAAAAACTGATAATGAAATTTGGAGTTGGAATCATAGTCCCAAAATCGTCTTTTAATCCTAATAAAATCGTAGGAAATACAGCCTTTTTTGAATTTGAAACCGTGTATTTATATTTATTTGAGTACTAGGCTTTTGTGCATAAAAACTATTTTCATATAAAAGGTTGTGCCTAGAAGCTTTTAACTTAATTGAAATGTATTCGTTTAAGAAACGTGTAATTAAATATGGATTAACATTTTTAAAAATAAATTAGATTTTTGAATTCTATTAAAAATACAATACAATTTAATATTCTTTATTGCATCACAACAAAAATAAACTGGTAAAGAGCGAGTTAGAACCGCGAGTCATACTAGATGACGCTAGTTACTTCACGTTTAAAAGAAATACGTTTTTTGTATGGAGACTTTCAATTTTCCTTATTTTAAATATTTTTTGTTAAAGCGGCAACAGAAATATATCATCTTTGAAATTTTTACTGTCTAGGTATCACAGTTCATGCAATACAGCATGGTGACAGACGGTAAGACAGACAGACAGACAGACAGACGGACGTACAGCAGAGTCTTAGTAATGGGTCCCATTTTTACCCTTTGGGCAAGGTATATATATATATATATATATATATATATATATATATAAGGTCTAACAAAATTAGCTGAAACTATTTTAACTGGTGCTTCTACCCATCAAACTAAACAACTATCCCCATGAAACTCATAGTCAAATCGCAAAAAAAATTTGACTCTCCCATACTAACTCGATCAGCTGATCAGCCAACTTAGTATGGGAATTTCAAATTTTTTTTAAGATTTGACTATGAGTTTCATGGGGATAGTTGTTCATTTTCATGGGTAGAAGCACCAGTTAAAATAGTTTCAGTTAATTTTGTTAGACCTTATATATAAGCATACAGTATGGACACTCCCTGCCGCTCTCTAGATTGCAAACGGGGGTGCCTCGTCACCCAGATTGATACAGATTGGTAACAGTTAGGTTGTCGAACGTATAGGATTTCACCGCCATATTGTTTGTTGCGTCATTCCTTTTTTGAAATATCATTTCTGGCTCGTTGTATGAAGTGTCCAGGGTGTGATTTTACGCTGATTTTGTTTTTACTGAAAGTAGATTTCATTCTACGGTTTGGTTGAACCGTATGACTGGGTGACTCGAATGATTAGAGAATGTCTAGACTTTTGACATTATTTTTAGGGTTCTGTAAACCCAAAGAGTTATTAACGGGACCCTGTTACTAAGCCTCCGACGCTGTCCGCCCGATTGTCCGTCTATCTGAGTGTTTGTTGTGTGGGCTGTATTTGATGAACAGCTGAATATAAAAAAAATTGTCTTTCTTAGCTTGGTCTTATTACCCGTTGGTACCATAATAAGGTACGCAAGCAATTGAGTGAAATTAAGTATAAATTAAAAGTATAACAGGTAATATTCTGAAAACTAACTTCCATCAAACAAACCAAGAGTTTCCGTCTACCAGGCTAGATCATAAATCCATAATTACGGCGACGTATTGATTAGAACAGTTTTGTCCGTCTTTTTCTTTACGTGTTTCTTTTTTTTTTCTTTTTCAATTCTTTTTTGTTTCAATCAAAAACTACAATGAAAGTATAAAAAATAATGACATTACGCACTTTGTATTATCATATCAAATATTGATGTATATTTTTAAAAATTTGTTCTTCAAAATATTAGTCATAACTACAGTTGAAAATAACGGTGTAGACCTATCTTTGGTATTTTTTTCTATCAAGCCAAAACTGCTCAATCGTGTTTCTAATAGCTTTTGACTATAGGGAACATCATCAACAATAAGGGTATTTTTTTTCAAACTTGGTTTTTCTATCGTTTGGGAGTAATTGACGGCAAAAATAACGAAAATCTGTATTATTACCGCCTTAACAGTGATATTTTAGCTTTAAATAAATCATTATGCACTTTACCTACCAAAAAGCTTAACGTGTAAAGCTATTCATAATCCGATTATGGCAGCTAGCTTATTATAGCAGATGTCCGGGTGCAATGACGTATTATAAAGCCATCCCCGAGGTTAAACCTCCAGCCGGTCAGAGGTGTTAAACTTTGGGGTCTAACCTAACCTTTGACTTTAAGCAAGGATTGAAATTAACCAATGGACGGGTAAAACAAAACACGGAATTATGTAAAATGATTGATCATATCTATAAAATATGTCAAGGATTAAATTTGAAGTTTTTTTTTTGTTTTGTTTCTATCTATTTGATACTGTAATGACATTTGCATGCTGTTGTTCTATATGGCTAAACAAGTGATTCCTAGTTTAATAACGAACATCATTTTACTTACTGTACCTTGTTTGAAAGCAAATAAATACTTACTTACTTACTTAAAAACCGACCAAGTGCGAGTTCGATTCGTGCAAAGTAAGGTTCCGTGGTCTTATCAAAAAATAAATGTTTATTTTAAAAAACAAAATTTTATTTGCAGTTGGTAATAGAACATTTTGTATAAAAACTATATGAACTTTTTTTCAAATCCAACTGCACCACTAAAAGTTGTTCGACTATTACTCCTAAACTAAGAAAGTCTACTTAGCTTCACAAAGGCTTCCCCTAAGGATTACCACAACGACCGGTCCTGCAATGATGACGCATCCAGCGGCTTACCGCGACCTTCATCAGGTTCGGTTCACCGACACTGAGTGGAAGGCCTCCCTACTTAAAGACTTCCGGTGCGAAGTCGCCACTCGAGAACTTTACTACCCCAACGTCCATCTGTTCTATGAGCTATGTGCTGCGCTTACTGCTACTCAAGTTTAGCGACTCTGTGAGTTATTTCGGTTATTTATGTTGCTCCAAAATATATACACAAAATTTAATCACAAGAACTATCTTATCTTATCTTTGTAAGTGGGGGCTGCAGTTGCAGCGACACTTCGACCCAATGTGATCTTTTGTTTCAACCCCTATAACCTTTACACTCCAAACCTTCTCGAAGATGTGCTGCATCAATGCAGCAATTCCGCTGATTGGAAGGTGCTTGTAGTCCTCCGGTTTTGGGTAGCCATCACCTAGGAGGTACATACGCTTGCTAGCCAGGACATCGCAGTTACACAGTATGTGTTTCATTGATTCTTTATCTTCACCACAAATTATAAAACACTATTTCGCTCCGTGATAGTGGATTTATGTCACCACGAATTGTGAAATTTAATTCATTCATTCGTAATTTTTGTCTAAAATAACCTAAACAATTAAATAAAAAATCGGTCAAGTGCGAGTCGGACTTGCGCTCCGAGGGTTCTGTACTACTACACTTCTCCACACAACTATGACAATGATACCTATTCACATTTTAAACAAAAGATATCAACGCGAGCGACAGTAATATACTTTTTTGTCATTCAGTTCGAACTCCTTAGCACGAGTAAGACTCACACTTGGCCAATTTTTTTTTTTTTTTTTTACTACAGTATAAGTACTTGTATGTATCACCGTTTTTACGATAGAGCTAAACAAAAATCCTTCTGAAGACCTATAAAAAACACGTTTTTTGTATAGAGACCCCCCCCCCTTTTTTTTACTTTTTCTAATTTTTTGTATTTTTTGTTATAGCAGCAATAGAAATACACATTCTGTGAAAATTTAAATTGTTTACCTATTACGGTTCATGAAATATAGCCCGCTGAGATAGCGATGGCGGAGGCATAGCAATAGGGTACCGTTGGTCTTCCGTTGGGTATACGATACCCTAAAAATGGGTGGTATTTAATCATATACAAAAAAAATGGATAAAAGAATCCCAATTCATATCAGTTACTGATTGCACAGAAAAACACCTCAAAATAATTAATTAATCAACAAAATAAGTTCATGGCGTACCGCTATTTACCTAAAAGTATAGCGTTTATCTGGTTTAAGCAAAACTGTTGTAATTTTTTTGTAAGTCAGATCCGCCACCCGGGAGGGGGGGACCTGGTTTCGTGAAGCTCCACGACAGTGTAATCAATCAAACTTAACCAACTCTAGTCCAGTTGAGAAGGATAGTTAACTTGATGTGCAATCCGTTTGGTGTAGCCGGTTCGCGGTTTTTGAAGGTTAAGTGGACTGTATTTTGCGGAGCGGGGTGATATATAGCGGATGAGATATTGCGACTATGTGTGTTCAGTTTCATGCGTAGGATATTGTTCTGCCTCGGAATAAGACAGGAAAGTAAAAGAAAAAGGCAGAAGTATAAAGGGAAAGGAACTCACCAATGCACGACGTGAAGGCGGCACGTGATTAGCCAGCGCCGGCTCAAATCCTTCTCCTCCAGTTGGAACTCCTTGCGGCAAGTACTTGGGTTAGCACTTCAGATTGCACACACACAAATTAATTGGTCTTTCACTGCGGTTAGATATTTAAATTGTTTTTATTAGCGGGACGACACGCGTACATTGCAATGTCATAGCGGAAGACATCTTTGTTCTTGTTAGTTCTTGATTACGACACCACCAAGACACGGCGTCGTTGTATGCTTTCTCACTCGATGCGCCATATTCAATGCGTGAGTGGGAAAGGGAGAGGAATATTACAGGATATGGAAGATTGAACACACATAACCTAATGCGCGAGTTTTAAATATGATTACGGCGCAAACACCGTTTTTTAACTCGCTTATATTAGCTACACCTGTATATATGTATGTTTGTAACCGACTCCTTTGCACTCAATTTTAACCCACTTTAAACGGACAGATTTAATTCAAACTTTGTACATTTATCAAGAATCAGTGACAATACAATAATTTCATAAGTTTATCTCATTATCCTGAACTAAAAAATAATATAGTTTAAAAAACTAAAAAACACGCTTTTAAAGCACATCAAACTAAAAAGTGAAAAATAATTCTGATTAGCTGAAAACAATAATTAATGAAAAATACTAGTATTATTGTGAAAAAAGCGTGGGGTGCTTTGTGCCACAATTTTCGTAAATCGATTTTTTAGTTTTTTAAACTATATTTATTTATGTGAATGTCTTACTTATATAGTGGTGAAAATAAATTGATAGGTGATTAGTTGTTTGAATCGCAACTACAACTTTTCCATTAAAATATAACGGTTTCGTAATGGTTAATTCCATTAGTTTCACATAAGAGTTCGCGGGTTCGATTCCCGGCGAAATCTAGCTTTGTATGACTTAGTTTAGTTGTTGTAAATAAATATGATACATAATATATACATAACATAAAATAAATAAATATTTATATACCTACGTCATGTAAGAACTACGAATAAAACGAGTTGGACGGGCGAACAGTTAGATTTTTTTTTATTTTTTTTTTATTCACAATTGGTAAACCCTTGACAACATCTCACCTGGTGGTAAGTGACGATGTTGCCGAAGATGAAAGCGGGCTTACCAATATTCCCTAACGCAATGAGGAACTGGCTAGTTCAGCATAATATCTGGCGTCGGTGTAAACAAGAGTTTCCACAGTAGTTTCCTTTACAAAGCGGTTAGCCTGACACGTCTTAACAACTGCCTACTAGTGATAGCAACTGGCACCAATGGCTTAACGTGCCTTTCGTAGCACGGTAACGGTAAAGATAAGTACCATTAACATTCAATTCCATCCAGGCATCTTCGCACGGTCTTCCGTGCATAAGTTAGTTAATCTGCGAGATTGATGTAACAATGAAAGTTGCACTGAACACTTCCCCCTCTACCTCCCTCCCTCTCCTCCTCTCCCCATATCCCCCTCCAGCTAAACCGCTATTTAAGGATATCTGTAAAAAATGAAAATAGAAGTTTATATAATCGCGGAAAGCAGAACCGGTCGTCGTGGAAATCCTTGGGGGAGGCCTATATCTAGCAGTGGACGTCCTTCGGCAGATATGATGATGATGATGATGATGATAATCAATTTAAAAATAAAACTGTCACGGCTAAGTAGGCTTTCTTAGTTTAGGAGCAATAGCCGCCCAACTTGAGGTGTGCAGTTGGATTTGAAAATAAAATTAAAATCATCCATACAAAATGTTCTATTACGAACTGCAAAAATATATATTTTTTTTAAATTGTACGTTCATTTTTTGGAATACTACGGAACACTACTTTGCGTAGCCAGTTGTCTGTCAAAAACCGCCTGGCGGCAGAAAAAAAAACCCCTATTAATGGCGGTTCAAATTAGCGCCTAAACTACGTCAAAGTTTGCTTGAACCAATAGAAAGCATAGGAAATGAATATGGGAGTGAAGTTGACTACCTCTGTCCCAATCATTGGCCACATTGACAGTTGGTAAGGTAGGAAATATAATCAATTTAAAAGGAACAGTTTAAACACCTTAGTTCGAGTACGATTCACATTTATAATTATTTGTTTTAGTTTAAGGTAGTACTAAATTCACACCAAGTTTTACACTTATATGTATTACCGCCTTTACAGTAGGGCATGAACATTAAATATATATATATATATATATATATATATATATATATATATATTGTACAGGCATGCTGAGCATACTTTCTCGTAAAGCCTTCACCGTCTGTCCTATTAGTCAGGCATACACAAATTAACAATAAACATTACACTTGCTCAGTAGCAAAGATTAAAGCTAGGTATATCAGACTTGATGAAAAATTTAAAAAAATATTTTGGGTCATCCTTCACAAATTCATTTACAATCATTTATAAAGTTTCATTTAAATTTAAAGTCCTAATAATCTATAATAAGTAATCTATGTCCAGCAAGCGGCAGCAGAAAAAAAAACCCCTATTAATGGCGGTTCAAATTAGCGCCTAAACTACGTCAAAGTTTGCTTGAACCAATAGAAAGCATAGGAAATGAATATGGGAGTGAAGTTGACTACCTCTGTCCCAATCATTGGCCACACTGACAGTTGGTAAGGTAGGAAATATAATCAATTTAAAAGGAACAGTTTGAACACCTTAGCTCGAGTACGATTCACATTTATAATTATTTGTTTTAGTTTAAGGTAGTAAGGTATATAAGGTGTAACAAAATTAGCTGAAACTATATTAACTGGTGCTTCTACCCATGAAACTGAAGAACTTTCCCCATGGAACCCATAGTCAAATCGCAAAAAAAAATTTGGCTCTACCATACTAACTCGATCAGCTGATCAGCCAACTTAGTATGGGAAGTTCAAAATTTTTTTTGCGATTTGACTATAGGTTTCATGGGGAAAGTTGTTTAGTTTAATGGGTAGAAGCACCAGTTAAAATAGTTTCAGCTAATTTTGTTAGACCTTATATATATATATATATATATATATATATTGTACAGGCATGCTGAGCATACTTTCTCGTAAAGCCTTCACCGTCTGTCCTATTAGTCAGGCATACACAAATTAACAATAAACATTACACTTGCTTAGTAGCAAAGATTAAAGCTAGGTATATCAGACTTGATGAAAAATTTAAAAAAATATTTTGGGTCATCCTTCACAAATTCATTTACAATCATTTATAAAGTTTCATTAAAATCTAAAGTCCTAATAATCTATAAAAAGTAATATATGTCCAGCAGTGGACGTCCTTCGGATGATATGATGATGATGAAAATCTAAAGAGCTATAAAAAAAACTGAATTTGTAAGGAAGGTACCGTATTCCGTTTTTTCTTGGAACAATGAACTACTGGGCACTGTGGGCCATATACAGTTACAGTAACATACTATTTTCACGAGAAACGTTAAAGCCATTTTTGAGTAACAAAATAATGAGTGTTTTTTTTTTACTATGGTGGCAACCCTAAAAAATCAAGACAGGGGAAATTAGAAAAAAATTGCTGAAGATATAAAAAATATTATTGCCCTGACCCGAATTTCACCTAAATCCGTCCAGTAATTTGGGAACTATAGCACTGGACGAACGTACAGAAACACATACATACAAACACACTTACACACAATTTTTTTGACTCTATTAGTGTAAGACACCACATCAAAATGTCAACTTCGATTTTTTTTGCCATCACAATACCTTCTTCACTCCTTCGTCGCTCGAAAGAAACGTCTCTGCATTGATATCCCCTTAAAGTTATTTTTTACTATTTATTAGTAAATCACTCATATTAACACCAAGGTTCGAAACTATCAAGATAATTATTATCTATGTTAATTATCATGATAATAAGTATTCATTCATTCATTCATTGCCTGGTGTTGCACTTCGCATCACCAACGGTCACGTGTAGGGCACTTAGATTTACAACTGATATATAAGCTGATATGAGTGAGAGTCATGTACCAGTTGTGTTCCATTGTGTGTACGAGTTAAATCTTTTATTAGTTAAACTTTCTACCAGGACTAAGAATAGAATAGAATATTTTTAATTATTTCATCATATAAGCTCATATACGTCTCCACCGAGGGGTTTGAGCCTACCCTGAATTAGGGCGATCGGGCCTTAGTCGACCACGCAGGCCCAATGCGGGTTGATCAACTTCACACACAACCTTCGAGTTTCTTTGCAGGTATGTGCAGGTTTCCTCACGATGTTTTCCTTCACCGGAGCGTCGGATAAACGTACAAATGAAATCGAAATTCGAAAACACATTGGTACGTGGCAGGATTTGAACCACGACCTCCCGGACTGGACGCAGCGGCCCTAGCCATTACACCACCGATCCTCTAACACATACTCTTTATTAAATTATTATTAATGACAGTTCAAAAGAATATTTTTTTAAAAGTCGCACAGACGGACGAACAGACAGACGGAGAGCTTAGGCGCGGAGTCCCGTTACCCCGAACGGAACTCTAAAAATAAGACTACTGACTCCTTTATACCACAAATTTAACTTGACTGTATATAGCTTCCTGATATATGTATATGTGGTAAGCAAATTGTATGATTAGTCATTTTACATACGATCAGGCAAACTGTATAATTCGTCCGTATGTAAACGGTCAGGCAAAATGTAAAATGCTGTAGGTACGCCGATTCAGGTAATTTGTAATAATTTGTGCGTATGTAAACAGTCAGAACAGATGGCCGATGGGGTAATAAAGTTCTCGAGTGTTGACCGCGCACCGGAAAACGTAGCGTAGGCAGGCCTCCCACGCGGTGGACCGACGACCTGGTGAAGATCGCGGGAAGCCGATGGATGCGGGCAGTGCAGAACCGGTCGTCGTGGAAATCCTTGGGGGAGGCCTTTGTCCAGCAGTGGACGATTTCCGGCTGATATGATGATGATGTCAGTCAAACAGTCAGGCAAAATGTAAAATTCTGTACGCGGATTGTAAAATACCGAGCCAGGCAAATTGTAATCATAAGTCCGTATATAAACGGTCAATGCCGAGTCAGGCAAATTGTCAAAATACCGTACGGTGTTAGGTTCGGTCAGGTTTGATTGGTTTAACTGTCAAAGAGCCTCGAGAAACGAGGCTCCCCGCCCTCGCCATTATGTAATTTGCCTGACATTTGCCCGACCGTATGTAGGTATAATGACGAATAGGGATGACGAATGCTATAGTCATTTGAGTTACTTTTTATCATCTGTCAAAAACGACATTTTGTTCTAAAAATATTTGAAATACCTAGGCGTGACGTCATAGTTTAGCAGCGTCATATGTGTACTCACTTTGTTATTTTGGTAAATTAAAAATTGAAGACTTGATGGAAAAAAAAGGAGTAAGGTTTTCCGAAGTTTAAGTAGGAGGGCAATTTAGTGATCAAGAGTTCATAATTTATTTCTGATGCTGTCGTCATCCCTATTATACAGTATGCCTGCGACATACAGGGTGTAACAAAACTGTTGTAGGTCCCGTTAACTGGGGCTTCTCCCCATCATACTGAACAACTTTTGTTCCACGACTTTGCTGAAATCGCAAAAAAAAATTTTTACTCTTCATACAAATCGATCAGCTGATCGAGCAATTTTGTGCATTTTAGTATGAAGGGTCCAAATTTTTTTTTGAGAATTGACTATAGGTTCCTTGGGGAAAGTTGTTCAATATGATGAGTAGAAGCCTCAGTTAACGGGTCCTACACCAATTATTTTAAATCCTTTATATACCTGAGGTAAGCTTAGAATTTCCAGATCATAGTTTCACATACACTGAACTGTAATCTGCGTGGGTCAAGTATTTTAGTATCGCATTCCAGTTTGAGCAACGTATAGCTCTGGCTAAAATTTTAGTCTAAATAACTGGTTCAGATCATCTCGGCCGGGGTTAGGGGTTAGTGCTGGGCAGGGTTTTGGCAGCAAGTTTGTGGTCTTGACTCTATTATAGTAGATAATATTGAGTATCTGCTGGCAATTCTGCTATTACGAGGTTTTTTTTATTACAATTGGTAAGCCCTTGGCATCATCTCACCTGATGGTAAGTGACGATGATGCCCAAGATGAAAGCGGGCTAACCAAGATTCAGATTCAGAGTTTTTATGGTTAATTATGGTACAAAGATATTCAAGTAATATAAAGTTTCACACAATCTACCTAAAGAGGCATACAATACATTTTAGCTCGCACAAAGAAAAATAAAGAAAAAAAACATAATACCGTAAAACTTTAAATTTTGAAAAAGAAAGAAAAGATTCCCCAACATTGCGTGAGAACTGGCTATCTTATCTTCAAGCCGGAATACATCAATTTTGTTTGCACTGATGTTTGGCGGCAAGACTTAGATAAGACAAGTGCGGCAAAAGTTTCAAATAATTTGGCTGCAATTTACTCTTAAAATCTGTGTCTTATGAACTGAAATAGCTTAGCATGTCTTGTTCGGTTTTATTCGGATTTTTTTCACTTCCTCAGTAGTTTGAAAATACGGCTAATTTTAAGATATAGCTGCGACATATATACTTACAAAACTGTCGCATGGATTATTTGTTATCTATTAAATTACATGTCCGTCTTTGGGTCACTGACTTCGATATGTGTACCAAATTTTAGCATAATCGGTCCAGTAATTTCTATGTAAAGCTGCTGTGACAAACGGACGGACAGACAGACAGACACACGTGGGAGGGGGGAGCAATAATGATGATGATAATGGTGATCATTGTTATTGGTCTCTATCGTGATCCAAGAGATAGACGGTTTCGGTTGCCTGGTGTTGCACTTAGCATCACCTACGGTCACGTGTAGGGCATTTAGTATATTTAGGCATTTAGTTAGCATAGATTTACACCTGCAGACTAAGGGTCAGTTCACACCGAGACACGACGCGACGCTATTATATATTATATAATTATAACATTATTTACTACATAATAGGATACAAATTTTAATGAGATATGTCCCGCGGCGTCGCGCTACGCCGCGATGCGCCACGCTGCATCTCGAGATGCCTCGAGCGTAGCGCGACGCATCTCGATGCAGCGCTGCTTCGCCGGTATGATTCACCGCAAAGGAGGCTCGAGTTTCCATACAAACGTAGTTCCGTTTTAATACAAAAACTACATAACAGATCAAATCCAAACTTTGCAAATATATTGAGGAGACACATATCGATGTTTGTAATTAGTTTTTGATGTACTAATATAAAACGGAAAAAAATAAGAGCAGTTTCAAACTTTCAGTACAAAACTAATTTGAGCCTTCGTTTAGTAACGTTAAAGTTTACTACGATGAAAACTAATTACAAACATCGATATGTGTCTACTCATTATATTTACAAAGTTTGCATTCAATCCGGTATGTAGTTTTTGTATTAAAGCGGAACTACGTTTGTATGGAAACTTGACCCTCCTGGAGACTCTTAAACGGCTTCACGATGCGCCTCGCGGCATCGCGATGCATCACGCGGCACCGCGCTGCGCAGTGCGAAAAAAAACGAGACCTATGATGTGTAACATGTGACAAAATACTTATGAAATTAATTAATTATCGGGTCGTACATTCACGGGCCGACCCTTCGAATAGTAGTATGTCATCTTTGCCTTTGCCATCACACTAGGCGGCATGGCTATGACAACCTTAGTTTTCGAGAATTAAAAAACGTGAGCATTTCCTGTTACACACTTCCGTCCCATTTCACGAAATCTCTCCCACAAATTGCAGGAAAGCGAGAGCAAAGATGTTACACATCAAAAACTGACCTCTTTATGCATCGTCGCGTCGCGTCGCGTCGTGTCTCGGTGTGAACTGACCCTTAAGGGTTTCGTTTTTTCCTATTTAGGTACGGAATGCTAAGTAAACGCCATCCATTTTGAATTATGATCTCCTTTTGTTTTTATTCGTTCGTTAGCTCAAACACAAACAAATGTATTTGGGCTACTTTAATGAATACTGATGAGCTCGTTTTGAGGCGAGAAACAATATTAATGACTCTTAATAACTTATTGTCAGGTTAAATGGATATAGAAGCCTAATAAAGTGTCGGTTTTAGGGTTCCTTTCACCCAACGGATGACCCACGGGACCCTATTAAGAAAGTATATATTAGTACTAACATACAGTATAGACACTCCCTGCTGCTCTCTAGATTGCGACTTCACCCCCTCGTCATTCAGATTGGTTACAGTTTGTTTGTCAAACGTATAGGATTTCACCGCCATTTTGTTTGTTCCGTCATTCCTTTTTAGATTCCTTTTCCTGTCTGTCGTCTGTCCGTCCATCTGACCATCTGTTATGAACCGTATTAGGTAGACAGTAAAAATTTTCATTGAATGTGTATTTCTGTTGCCGCTATAACAACAAATACTAACAACTAGAAAAGTGAAAAAATACCCCACAATTTTTCACTTTTTCAAGAAAAAAAAACGTGTTTAATTTACAGGTCTCTTATTTAACTTGCAATGTATGTACTTTTGTTTGATTTGGTGAAATCTTGCAAGTTAATTTTGACCCACTTTCCGGTTTCCGATTGAGTTGAAACTTTGCATGCTTATGTATATCTCGTGACGATGCAATATTAAAAGCTTGTAAGTACCTGGCGGGGCACATTGCTCGTAGAACAGATGGCCGTTGGGGCAGTAAAGTTCTCGAGTGGCGACCACGCACCGGAAAGCGTAGTGTAGGAAGGCCTCCCACTCGGTGGACCGATGACCTGGTGAAGGTCGCGGGAAGCCGCTGGATGCGGGCAGCGCAGAACCGGTCGTCGTGGAGATCCTTGGGGGAGGCCTATGTCCAGCAGTGGACTTCCTTCGGCTGATATGATGATGATGAAGTACCTAAAAGTTTTTAGGTTTTTCGAAAATTATTTTTGAATTAGCTCTATCGTAAAAACGGTAATACTTACAAACGTGAAACTTGATGTGATTAAAGAACTAATACTGAAGTAACAGAACAAATAATAAGTATCGGCCAATTTTGAGTCGTACTCCCGCTAAGGAGTCCGATCTGAATGACAAAAAAAAAACATATTTTTGTCGCTCGCGTTGATTTCTTTTGTTTGCAATGTGAATAGATATCATTGTCATTATACTATGTACACTATTGTACACGTAGGTTTATGGAGAGGTGTAATGGTACGGAACCCTCGGAGTGCTAGTCCGACTCGCACTTGGCCGATTTTTTATATCCATTCTCTGTTAGAAACGCTTAGTTAGTGTCTAGATAAATGAAATTAACTATCTGATTGACTGTAATTAAGTATTAATTAAAGTTTTTATAAGTCTACTAGCTGTCCCGGCGAACTTCGTACCGCCTTACATTACATTACACTGCCCTGCCCTACCCTACACTACCCTACACTACACTACACTACCCTACCCTACACTACCCTACCCTACACTACCCTACCCTACCCTACATACACTACACTACACTACCCTACCCTACACTACTCTACACTACCCTACACTACACTACCCTACCCTACCCTACACTACCCTACCCTACACTACCCTATCCTATCTCTCAAGTTGGATCGAACTGCACATGGTGTGCCAATTTTATTATAATCGGTTAAGTGGTTTAGGAGTCCATTGAGGACAAACATTGTGACACGAGATTTATATATATTAAGATTTGGGCCAATTTGTGAGCACCGCTAAAGAGAGATATCAAAAACTTTTGATTTTGCTTTATCTTTTGATTATGATATTGAGCAAAGCGATTTTATACTCTGTGATTGATATTATCTGTGTCCAGTGGGGGGGGGGAGCAATAATGATAATGATAATGATGATGTAGGTATGTGCAGTTTTCCTCACAATGTTTTCCTTCACCGTAAGAGCGTCGGATAAACGTACATATGAAATCGAAATTCGAAAACACATTGGTACGTGGCAGGATTCGAACAACGACCTCCCGGACTAGAAGCAGCTGCCCTAGCCATCACACCATCGACGCTCATACTCATGCAACGCGACCTTCACACATATCTTAAATCAGTTGTTTAAGTCTCTTCACGATGCCACTACAAATGCTATTGAGGATATAAAACTATGTTTCTTACGAGAGCATATTTTGTACTTTCGAGCGGCGAAGCAGTGAAGAAAGTATTGTGATGGCAACTAATCAAAAAGGAATTTAAGTTAATGTCTTTCGGTTGTATGTAAGTAAGCTAGTATGTATCTTTGGCTGAGCCTGCACCATAAAAGGCTGGATGGCTTGTGGACAAAATCAAGTAACGATAGCTCCGTCTTGATCCCGTGAGTGACAAAGGATAGGATACATCATCATAACAGCTCATATACGTCCCCACCGAGGGGCTCGAGCCTACCCTGAATAAGGGCGATCGGGCCTTAGTCGACCACGCGGGGCCAGTGCGGGTTAGTCGACTTTACACACAACCTTCGAGTTTCTTCGCAGGTGTGTGGAGGTTTCCTTAAACGATGTTTCCCTTCACCGTTAAAGCAATCGGTGAGTAATATGTACGTAACGAAGCGTCGGTGGCTTAACCGGTAACGACTCGGTCCTCCTAACCAGAGGTACCGGGTTCAAATCCGGACGGCCAATGTACCAATAAGGATAGGATACATATTTTACCCCAATGCCCAAAAAAGTAGGATAATGTTTATATGCAGCCGGGTTTTAAATGTAAAATTAATTGATTAGGTTTTTATTCTGAAAATGGTTCTCGGCGGCCCCGTTATTCTTGGCTCTGGTAGCTGTCTTGGTAACAGCGGGGTTTGTAGGGTAAAACCAGGATAGTTGCCCCAGGGGTACAGTTGCCCCGATTGTAATTACTCTAGTTTCGCGTATGAATCGCATGCTATTTTACTAATCTATCGAAAGATTCTCCTACAACCACTTAGTTGACCGTGTCTCATGTCTCTGTGCGAGGCAAAATGCGATCAAAGTTTTTGTGGAGTAGATGTCCTGTTTCTCGGCGGGGCATCTATCCTAAACGTAATTAACATGGATTAGGCAACTATCCTCTATGTCGGATAGATGTACCAAAATATAGAGGTCCGCAAAAATCGCTTATACTCTAAAATATTAAAGATAATGTTTTTTACTTTTCATAAATTTGTAGATAAAAAACTAAAGTACCGGCCAGACTAAAATATAAAATAAAGTATTTTGCTTTTTGTACTGTGAGTTAGATAGTGATTTTAAAAAGTGTGGCAACTATCCGACTTCTACCTTATTAAAACGCCACAATATCGGTTCGCCTTCAGGACCAAAATATCCGGATGCAGCGAGCCATCACACTGGAAGATGATTTTAAGCTTTTGGACTGGGGCCACACGTAATATCTCAGAAACTGTACGCCTCCATCCTAGAAAATGATTTTAAGCTTTTGGACTGGGGTGGACTGGGCATCATTATCAACGGGGAGTACATCACTCACCTTCGATTCGCTGACAAAATCGTGGTCATGGCTGAAACCATGGAAGACTTCGACACTATGCTCGTTAACCTCAGTAGAGCTTTTCAACAAGTCGATATCACAATGAAAATGGACAACAAAATTTAAAACGCGATAGTTTATTAATGAACCATTTTTTTGGCCTTTGGCCTCGCGGAGAGTGCTCCGAGATTCGCCTTACGCGGAGTTCGGCCTCCGGCCTCCCAGAGAGCGCTCGGATCCCGGTCTGGCAGGGCTCGCATTAGTCCATTTAGGTAGGACTAACTTCTAGAAAGATATTGCTTCTCATCCCATATACCGCAGTGTCTTAAGACAAAGGTCTTTGACCAGTGTGTGTTGCCAGTGTTAACATACGGAACTGAGACATGGTCGCTTACTATGGACCTCATATGAAGGCTCAAGGTCACCCAAAGGGCAATGGTGCGATCTATGCTCGGAACTCTGAAACTTCTCTTCGTGATCGAATCAGAAACGAGTAGATTTGTAACAGAACCAAGGAATCGAATAGCCCTCAGAATCGCTAAAACTTAAGAGGACTGTGAACCCACGGCGAAAATTGCCTTTGCATACAAACGGCGTTAACGATTTTCACCTCTTAAGTGTTAACCGATTTGGACCAATTTTTGGCAGGTTGTCTTTCAGAACAAAACCTAGGTTTACATTTTTTTTATTCACTATTGGTAAGCCCTTGGCATCATCACACCAGATGGTAAGTGACGATAATGCCGAAGATGGAAGCGGGCTTGCCAAGATTCCCCAACGCAATGGAGAACTGGCTATCTTATCTTCATGCCGGAACACATCAATATTTTTAACACTGATGTTTGGCGGCAAGACTTAGATAAGATGGTGGTAGCTAGCCAGGCGGGCTTAGAAAATGCCCTACCACCAATCAAACCGAGTCTTACAAGGTGACAAAAGCTAGTATTATATAATTATGTATAACAGTTTCTGGTTCCTATAATTCAGGGTATCCTAGTTTGTTGTTTGATTTATCCCCGTGTGTCTAGAAACAAGGCAGTGTGCCAGCCAAGTTCGAAAAAAAAGGGTATCAACGGCCGTGGGTTATATTACGGGCCACTTTCCACCTACCCGTAACTCCAAATCAGTTTTACCTAAATACTTGAGATTTTGTGTGTCTAGTGAGACCTTCGCGATCACTTAGAATTCTAATTTTCATAAATATATATCTTTTATTGTTTTTGGGATATCCGAAAATCATTTTTTTTACACAAGCTTTTATTTAGTTTCACCTGTCCCGGTGTCTGTGATGAAATATTTGCAAGTTAAATTTGACCTACTTGCCGCTTTCCGATTGACCTGAGATTTTGCATCACAATGCAGCATTCAAAACTTGTGCCTAAAAGTTTTAAGGTTTTTGAAAAAATATTTTTTGACTGAATGACTGACTGACTTATCAAAATTAAAGACCACTTCCAGGTGACTTATAAACTTTGCATCAATAAATAATAAATTTGGCATCAAGGTAGGTTATTAGACGAATACAAAGGAAAAATTCAAAAAACGGCCAAGTGTGAGTCGTACTCGCAAACCAAGGGTTCCGTATCACCAGTACGGAACCCTTGGTGTGCGAGTACGATTCCATAAATTGAATAGAGGAAATATATATGATAATTTTACAAAAAAAAAAATATCCGGACAAATCATAAATGTGAAATGGAGCCAAGTTCCATACATTTTTTTACAGAGATCTAAATGGGTGTACCAAGTTTTATAGTGATTTCTTAAATTATAGCTAGGGCACTTTAAATTGAAATATTTACTTTAACTTCAAGCATTAGAGAATGTACAATGGTTTTCAGTTATTTAAAAGAAACATTGTTGATGTTTTGTGCTACTTAAAAGCGTAACTTAGCGAGTTTAAATAAACAAGCCACGAAGCAAACAAAGCTTTTAAACACCAATAAATATAATAATAAATTAACAATAAATATATATATATATAATTCAATATTGTAAACTTGCCAAGTTACAACATTAGTAGCGCAGAACATAACAAATTTTCTTTCAAACAACTGAAAACCGTTGTACAATCTGTAATGTTTAAGTGAAGTCTAAGATAAATATTTAAATTTGAAGTGCCGTAGCTGTGATTTTGGAAATGACTATATAACTTGGTACAGCCATTTACGAGTAGATCTCTGTAAACATTTTGTTTTGAACATGGCTCCCTTTCGCATATATGTTTTTTGGGTACATTATTATTTAAGAAATCTACTGCTATTTAAAAAAAAAACGATTAAGTGCTAGTCAGAATCGCACACAGAGGGTTCCGTACCATAGTACTATATGACACTTGATTCTTCACTTTAAAAAAAAAATACGTTTGGTGTATGCCCCCTTTAAATATTTATTTTATTCTGTTTTTGGTATCTGTTGTTATAGCGGCAACATAAATACATTATCTGTGAAAATTTCAACTGTCTAGCTATCACGGTTCACGAAATACAGCCTCGTGACAGACAGACAGACGGCCGGACGGACGAACGGGCAGTTAAATCTTTGTAATAGCGTCCCGTTTTAATACTTTGGAAACAGAACTATACCTAAAACCATGGATTGTATTAATCTAAGAGTACCTATCTAGGTTAGCCATTTCCAGATTCTTAAATATCGTTTATTCCCATCTGCCCCCTTCGGAGCTTGCCACCGGGGTGGCGGTTGGGACTAATTAGGTGACGTTCGACACCACCGTTTATTCCCATCTGCCCCCTTCGGAGCTTGCCACCGGGGTGGCGGTTGGCACTAAATTTAGTGCGTTTATTCCCATCTGCCCCCTTCGGAGCTTGTCACCGGGGTGGCGGTTGGCACTAATTAGATGACGTTCAGCACCGCCGTTTATTCCCATCTGCCCCCTTCGGAGCTTGCCACCGGGGTGGCGGTCGGCACTAAATTTGGTGCCTTTATTCCCATCTGCCCCCTTCGGAGCTTGCCACCGGGGTGGAGGTTGGCACTAATCGTTTATTCCCATCTGCCCCCTTCGGAGCTTGCCACCGGGGTGGCGGTTGGGACTAATTAGGTGACGTTCGACACCACCGTTTATTCCCATCTGCCCCCTTCGGAGCTTGCCACCGGGGTGGCGGTTGGCACTAAATTTAGTGCGTTTATTCCCATCTGCCCCCTTCGGAGCTTGTCACCGGGGTGGCGGTTGGCACTAATTAGATGACGTTCAGCACCGCCGTTTATTCCCATCTGCCCCCTTCGGAGCTTGCCACCGGGGTGGCGGTCGGCACTAAATTTGGTGCCTTTATTCCCATCTGCCCCCTTCGGAGCTTGCCACCGGGGTGGAGGTTGGCACTAATTAGGTGGCGTTTACCGCCCCGGTGATCGATGGCACCTATTTAGTTTCATCTGCCCCCTCGTAGTTATAGTACAGGGGTTTAAAGGGTTTATCGCATTTCGTATTGGACATTATCAAGGGAAATTAATATAAAACCTAACTGTATACCATGAGCACTAAAAATTATGTTTAAAATAAATAATTTTGGAATTCTTATAGTTAGTAAATTATTATAAAAATAATTTACATGGATAAATGATTTTTTTAAATTCTTTATTTCTTTTATTGGGTATAACTGTACTCTTACAATAATCAAAGATGGGTGTAAATGTCTCTGGATGTTATGTATGAGTAATAAAAATTAGGTTTATCACTATTAAATGTTATTTCATTATTATGTTGTATTGTTTGTTTATTAATTTTATGCCATTTCAAATAATATTAAACATTTTTAACAGTAGTAATTAGAGAAACAATTTACATGGATGGGTATATAAATTATTTTAATTTTCTTTGTTTCTTTATTGGGTACTAGCTTTTTCCCGCGGCTTCACCCGCAGCATGGACAACGATTCTATGACTTTTCGAGGGTGCGCAGTGTGCGAGCCGCAAGCGGCTCACGAGCGTGGAAAAAAGTAGCCTATGCTTAATTGTGATCCTTGTTGGTACAGGGGTCTAAAGGGTTTATCACATTTCGTATTGAACGTTATGAATGGAAATTGATATAAAACATCACTGGGTATCACGAGCAATAAAGATGTATATTAATGGATAATAAATGCAACTTTTATTTTAATTACTAATTCTTATTCATAAATACCATGAACGTTTTATTCTAGCAATTATTATTATCTTTCATACACTTACTTGTTATTTTATACACAGTTGGTAAACCATAGCAGCAATATTTATATACCCATCCATGTAAATTGTTTCTCTAATTACTAGAGAAACAATTTACATGGATGGGTATATAAATTATTTTAAATTTCTTTGTTTCTTTTTTGGGTACTAGCTTTTCCCGCGGCTTCACCCGCGTGGACAACGTTTCTATGACTTTTCGAGGGTGCGCAGTGTGCGAGCCGCAAGCGGCTCACGAGCGTAGAAACACGTAGCCTATGCTTAAAGTAGTTACTAACACTATTGTGATCCTTGTTGGTCGAATAAATAAATTATATTATTATTTACGAATATGAAATTAGAGCCTCTCTGCTCAAGCACCAGCGGAAGCACAGTCGGCTGGAGTTCAGTGCGACGGGGAGAGAAAGCGTCGAACTATTCGGGAATTATCGAGGAGGACTGCTTTTTGCATTGCTGCAATTATTGGTCTGCCTCGGAGATCCAGCCGCCTTAGGTGACGTTAAAGGTCGGCTGAAATTAGCCCATTCACGGATAGGACTACGGGGATGATTTCGGTGGATTCCATTCCATTCCTGTCTTGTCGGCTACTGTTTTAAGTGTGTGCGTAAACTATGGAAAAATACAAGGCACAAACTACAAAGCAACGGGGCGAGCGCGAGGAGGTGAAAGGGGAACGGGGAGGGGTTTCACATTCCAGTAAGGTTCTCAGATAAAGTTATCGGGTGTACGTTCTTGACGACAATAGTTGAACGCATGACAAAAGAAAAAATATTTTTAGATCTATTTTTAACATGTGAAGGTTAATGTTATAGTACCTAGGCGACCGAGGTTTGCTCGGGTGAAAATAGAAAAAATGAAATTTCCCAGAAATTAAAATTTTTCCAGATGTGAGACTTAGCTTTTTCACCCCTGAAAACCTCAATTTCGCAAGTTTCAATAAAATTATTAGAGCTTTTTTCGAGAACTCGATTTTACAAATATTACTCGTTCAATAGGATGAGAATATAGGTACGTTATAATTTTTACAATATTGCTGTTATGGTTTACCAACTGTGTATAAAATGACAAGTAAGTGTATGAAAGATAATAATAATTGCTAGAATAAAACGTTCATGGTATTTATGAATTAGAATTAGTAATTAAAATAAAAGTTGCATTTATTATCCATTAATATACATCTTTATTGCTCGTGATACCCAGTGATGTTTTATATCAATTTCCATTGATAACGTTCAATACGAAATGTGATAAACCCTTTAGACCCCTGTACCAACAAGGATCACAATTAAGCATAGGCTACTTTTTTCCACGCTCGTGAGCCGCTTGCGGCTCGCACACTGCGCACCCTCGAAAAGTCATAGAAACGTTGTCCATGCTGCGGTTGAAGCCGCGGGAAAAAGCTAGTACCCAATAAAGAAACAAAGAAATTTGAAATAATTTATATACCCATCCATTTAAATTGTTTCTCTAATTACTACTGTTAAAAATGTTTAATATTACAGTTATACCCAATAAAAGAAATAAAGAATTTAAAAAAATCATTTATCCATGTAAATTATTTTTATAATAATTTACTAACTATAAGAATTCCAAAATTATTTATTTTAAACATAATTTTTATTGCTCATGATATACAGTTAGGTTTTATATTAATTTCCATTGATAATGTCCAATACGAAATGAGATAAACCATTTAAACCCCTGTACTATTATAGTACAATAACTACGAGGGGGGCAGATGAAACTAAATAGGTGCCATCGATCACCGGGGCGGTAAACGCCACCTAATTAGTGCCAACCTCCACCCCGGTGGCAAGCTCCGAAGGGGGCAGATGGGAATAAACGCACCAAATTTAGTGCCAACCGCCACCCCGGTGGCAAGCTCCGAAGGGGGCAGATGGGAATAAACGGCGGTGCTGAACGTCATCTAATTAGTGCCAACCGCCACCCCGGTGACAAGCTCCGAAGGGGGCAGATGGGAATAAACGCATTAAATTTAGTGCCAACCGCCACCCCGGTGGCAAGCTCCGAAGGGGGCAGATGGGAATAAACGGTGGTGGCGAACGTCACCTAATTAGTCCCAACCGCCACCCCGGTGGCAAGCTCCGAAGGGGGCAGATGGGAATAAACGTTAATTATAACTTAGTCTTAATTAATTGGACACAAGAATATTAAAAAAAAACATAACAAACTAAAAAAAACGAGACCTACAGTACTCGCATATGATGTGTAACATGTGACAAAATACTTATGAAATTAATTAATTATCGGGTCGTACATTCACGGGCCGACCCTTCGAATAGTAGTATGTCATCTTTGCCTTTGCCATCACACTAGGCGGCATGGCTATGACAACCTTAGTTTTCGAGAATTAAAAAAGTTCGCCTTTCCTGTTACACATTTCCGTCCCATTTCACGAAATCACTCCCACAAATTGCAGGAAAGCGACAGCAAAGATGTTACACATCAAAAAACAAATGTCAAATATGTTTTCTTAATTACGTATTTTTTTTACTTTCTAAGAACCATCAATAGGATAATTGATTACTTATTAATTTATTTTTTATCCACTTTCCGTTCAAGAAGTCTTATCAAAGCCGATTAAATTCTTAATAACAAGAAGGGCCAACAGGAGGGAAAATACAAAGTATTCCTCTCGACGAATTCAAAATTATTCTGGACCTTTCTCGATTCGCGCAAATATCTTATTCGTATCGGGATGAAATCTAATAATCCGGTGTAAGGAAACGAGTAATTCTCTTATCTGACTTAAGTGTTCGAGGAATTTAAGGGGCGACCTGTGGTGCTCCATTTTAATATTGGAGTCGACTTTGACAAAAGAAATTTCGTTGAGATACCTACTTTCTTTGGTTTTAGCGTTAGGGCTGAGCTCCACTGAAGTTCATCCAACATCGCTCTCAGCTTTCTCATCATTTGAACAGGACTATAAGAAAATCAGTGAGATATGGTTTTTAAATGGCTCTTGTGGTGCTCCATTACAATGTTGGAGCCAACTTTGACAAAAGAAATTTTGTTGAGACACCTACTTTTTCTTTGGTTTTAGCGTTAGGGCTGAGATCCACTGAAGTTCATCCAATATCGCTCTCAGCTTTCTCATCATTTAAACAGGACTACACAAATCAGTGAGAGATGGTTTTTAAATTTTTTTTGGTACTATGGCTGTATTTGGTTGCAATAAAGATTTATTTATTTATTTATTTATTTATTTATTTTATTTATTATTAAATGGCGACTTGTGGTGCTCCATTTCAATGTTGGATCAAAACTTATAAAACTGTAAAAAGTTTTCTTTTTTGTCGGCACTCCCGGAGTGGTTAGGTTTTTTTTACATCCATAATTGGTAAGCCCTTGACATAATCTCACCTAATGGTAAGTGACGATGATGCCGAAGAAGGAAGCGGGCTTACCAAGTATCCCAACGCAATGGGGAACTGCCTATTTTATTTTCAAGCCGGAACATATCAACGCTGTTAATCATGATGCTTGGCGACAAGACTAAGATAAGATGATGGTAGCTAGCCAGGCGGGCTAGGAAAATGCTCTTCCACCAACCAAACCGAGTCATACAAAGTAAGAATCCGGCGGGAATGGAACTCGCGACCTCCTGATGTGTAGGTAATGGACTTAACCATTACGCCACGGAGGCGGTTATAAATATAATTATTATGTTAGGGGCAGGCTGGTTTCCGCAACCAGGGAGACCGATGCGCCAATTTTGCGTAAGTTGGTCGGCGTTTCTGCCGATTCATCATATCATCATATCAGATCATATACGTCCCCACCGAGGGGCTCGAGCCTACCCTGAATTAGGGCGATTAGGCCTTAGGCGACCACGCGGGCCCAGTGCGGATTGGTCGAATTCGCACACAACCTGCGAGTTTCTCAGCAGGCGTGTGCAGGTTTCCTCACGATGTTTTCCTTCACCGTAAGAGCGTCGGATAAACGTACATATGAAATCGAAATTCGAATTTACATTCGTACGTGGCAGGATTCGAACCACAATTCAACTCCACAAAAAGTTCAGTAGCAACCCCGGGTCGCCGACAACTTCCTGGAGCGACTTCGGGTCACCATGACCAGCATCACAACAGCTAAAAGACGCCCACTGCTGGACACAGGCCTCCTCCAAGTCGGGGAGTTTTACCTTAATCGCCACCACACCCTGGACACTTCATACAACGCGGATCAATCTGGGTGACGAGGGCGTGAGGTCGCAATCTAGAGAGCGGCAGGGAGTGTCCATACTGTATGTTAGTACTGATATATATACTTTGTCGCCACGCTTGGCAGGCGGGTTGGCGATTGCAGTGTGATGTGATTGACCATTACAGATTATTTTGATTACAAGTTTAATACAAGCTAAACTGAAGTGGAAGTGAGCAGAGCACATAGCTCGTAGAGTAGATGGCCGTTGGGGTAGTAAAGATCTCGAGTGGCGACCGCGCACCGGAAGTCGTAGCGTAGGTCGGCCTCCCACATGGTGAACCGGCGACCTGGTGAAGGTCGCGGGAAGCCGTTGGATGCGGGAAGCGCAGGGCCGGTCGTCGTGGAAATCCTTGGGGGAGGCCTTCGTCCATCAGTGAATGTCTTTTGGCTGATATGATGGTGATGATGATGATAAGTGTGGGTGAACAACATAAGCATATTTATACTAGGTTACTAGATTGCTAAGTTCGCATCTTATAAGCATTTATTTATTACACAATATTAATTTTGTTATTGTTACAATTTAATATTGAAGGACTGAAAATATAAAACTTATTCAGTCACCGTATAACCTAGTCTCGCTGCATCTCACTCAATTCAAAGACGTCGCAACGTTGGTGACTCCGACGTGATATGAACACGCAACCTTCTGATGTCAACACATGGATTTCTCGTATTGGCTGTCCTGCAGTTATTAGTACGGATCAAGGAAGACAGTTCGAGTCAAACTTGTTAACATCCTTGGCAAAAATACTTGGAATTAAGAATAAAAGGACTACGAGTTATTATCCAATAGTCAAACGGTTTGGTGGAACGCTGGCACGGAACAATGGAAACAGCTCAATATTAAGTTTGTATATATAGACAGAAAATATAAAACTTATTCAGTCACCGTATAACCTAGCGTCGCTGCATTTTACCCAATAGGGATGACGACAGCATCAGAAATAAATTATGAACTCTTGATCACTAAATTGCCCTCCTACTTAAACTTCGGAAAACCTTACTCGTTTTGTTTAACATCAAGTCTTCGATTTTTAATTCACCAAAATCACAAAATGAGTACTTAAATGACGCTGCAAAACTATGACGTCACGCCTAGGTATTTCAAACATTTTTAGAACAATGTCGTTTTTGACAGATGATAAAAAGTAAATCAGACGACTAGCATTCGTCATCCCTATTCCAAGACATCGCAACATAAGTTTAAAAAATCCTCTTTTTCTACTAGTTTTGTCTAATATAAATATATTATGATATTTTCCTTTCACTTTCTTAATGGCATTGTCATAATTTTCAAGGCATTCCAAAAGAATTCGGCGTCCCTACTCTTCAACGAATTCCGGGCCGTAACCTTGAAAATACAGTTACGAAAACGTTTTAATTCTGGGCCATAAGTAACTTGAATTTACGTGATGCCCTCTCAACATTCGGGCAAAATCGCTGAGAAATTTTAAATTAAAACCTAAGGGAGCAAAGAGAATGTTGTCTGCAGTAGCGAGTAATTTTAAATGAAAATCTTAGGAGCTTAAGGTATGTTTAAGGAATCTTCAACGTCTATATGTAAAATGTAAGTACATTGCATGCTTAAGTTCTCAGTGTGATGTTTTTAATTAAGTGCCTTGTCATGGAGTCGGTGGCGTAATGGCGAGGACCGCTACCTCCCTGTCCGGAAGGTGGTGGTTCGAATCCTGCCACGTACCAAAGTGTTGTCGTATTTCGATTTCATATGTACGTTTATCCATAAACAATCGTGAGGAAACCTGCACACGCCTGCGAAGAAACTCGAAGGTTGTGTATGAAGTCGACCAACACGCACTGGGCCCGCGTGGTCGACTAAGGCCCGATCGCTTTTATTCAGGGTAGGCTCGAGCCCCTCGGTGGGGACGTATATAAGCTGATATGAGTGAGAGTCATTCCTCACGATGTTTTCCTTCACCGTAAGGCGTCGGATAAACGTACATATGAGATCGAAATTCGAAAACACATTAGTACATGGCAGGACTCGAACCACGTCCTCCCGGATAGGAGGTAGCGGCCCTTACCATTGGTCCACCGACGCTCTCAAAGTAAACAGGTAACTATTAAAGTAAGTTTGTAACATTTTAAGAAACATTTGATAGTTAACTATTTACTAACGGGTTTTGAATGTCACTTCTGCAGATTTTCATCGACTAGAACAGGCATGACGAATGCTAGTCATCTGAGTTACTTTTTATCATCTGTCAAAAACGACATTTTGTTCTAAAAATGTTAGAAATACCTAGGCGTGACGTCATAGTTTAGCAGCGTCATATGTGTACCCATTTTGTGATTTTGGTGAACTAAAAATCGAAGACTTGATGAAAAACAAAACGAGTAAGGTATTCCGAAGTTTAAGTAGGAGGGCAATTTAGTGATCAAGAGTTCATAATTTATTTCTGATGCTGTCGTCATCCCTATTGGGTAAAATGCAGCGACGCTAGGTTATACGGTGACTGAATAAGTTTTATATTTTCTGTCTATATATACAAACTTAATATTGAGCTGTTTCCATTGTTCCGTTCCAGCGTTCCACCAAACCGTTTGACTATTGGATGATAACTTGTAGTCCTTTTATTCTTAATTCCAAGTATTTTTGCCAAGGATGTTAACAAGTTTGACTCGAACTGTCTTCCTTGATCCGTACTAATAACTGCAGGACAGCCAACACGAGAAATCCATGTGTTGACATCAGAAGGTTGCGTGTTCATATCAAGTCGGAGTCACCAATGTTGCGACGTCTTAAAATTGAGTGAGATGCAGCGAGACTAGGTTATACGGTGACTGAATAAGTTTTATATTTTCTGTCTTTAAATATTAAATTGTAACAATAACAAAATTAATATTGTGTAATAAATAAATGCTTATAAGATGCGAACTTAGCAATCTAGTAACCTAGTATAAATATGCTTATGTTGTACACCCACACTTATCATCATCATCACCATCATATCAGCCGAAAGACATTCACTGATGGACGAAGGCCTCCCCCAAGGATTTCCACGACGACCGGCCCTGCGCTTCCCGCATCCAACGGATTCCCGCGACCTTCACCAGGTCATCGGTTCACCATGTGGGAGGCCGACCTACGCTACGACTTCCGGTGCGCGGTCGCCACTCGAGATCTTTACTACCCCAACGGCCATCTATTCTACGAGCTATGTGCTCTGCCCACTTCTACTTCAGTTTAGCTTGTATTAAACTTGTAATCAAAATAATCTGTAATGGTCAATCACATCACACTGCAATCGCCAACCCGCCTGCCAAGCGTGGCGACAAAGTATATATATCAGTACTAACATACAGTATGGACACTGCCTGCCGCTCTCTAGATTGCGACCTCACGCCCTCATCACCCAGATTGATACAGATTGGTTACAGTTTGGTTGTCGAACATACAGGATTTCGCCGCCATTTTGTTTGTACCGGCATATTTTTTTTGAAATATCATTTCGATGACCTGGTGAAGGTCGCGGGAAGCCGATGGATGCGGGCAGCGCAGGACCGGTCGTCGTGGAAATCCTTGGGGGAGGCCTTTGTCCAGCAGTGGACGATTTGTGGCTGATATGATGATCATTTCTGCCGCGTTGTATGAAGTGTCCAGGGTGTGGTGGCGATTAAGGTTAAACTCCCCGACTTGGATTCCTATTGCCCACACCGACAATGTATAATGTAATCTTTGCTTTTCTCCACGAAAAATTTATTCGCCAAACGCATACCTATCTATAGCAATATTTATAAGCGTAGTTATAAATTTACGTCTTCCCAACTAGGTCAAAGGAAAGGGGGAAAAGACGGAAGCGATTCATCAAATCGTTGTTTTTCACGAGACTTCGGCCTTTCAACGGATGCGTTCATCTATGTTAGATTCCGTTTTCACTCGCCAATAGTTTCGGCTATTGTCTCACATAAATATACTTGTTACCTACTTATATTTCTTGTGGGTTGAAAATAATTAAGTTATTTAATACGACGTGATATTTTTACCGACTTTAATCAGAATCAGAATCAGAGTTTTTATTGTTGATTATGGTACAAAGATCTTAAAGTAATATAAAGTTTCACATCATCTGCCTAAAGAGCATACAATATATTTCAGCTTACACAAAAAATACATAAAAAATAGAAAAAAATTTATTAAAAATTGCATAATACCTTTAAATTTTAAATTATTAATGTCAAATGTTGTGCTTAAGAACATAAATTTAATGTATAATGTCGAACTTAAATAAATCAAGTAATTTCACAATATGTCATCATTCAAATATTCGTACATGTCATTGTATTTATTTTAAAAAAGGAGGATGTTCTCAATTCATGATGACAAATTGAAAGCGAGACTTGACGTGATTTTATATTTAACATATGAGCATAGTCGAAACGTTGAGGTAAAATCAACATCAATACCTGCTCATATCTATCTTCTATAATATAATAAAACTGTAACGGGGCCGTGTCTGTACATGAAATATTTTTGGAAAATAATAACTGTGGTGGACATTACTAACGATACAGAGGCCAAAACAACAACTTTTGGAATTTTTGTCTGTCTGTCTGTCTGTATGTTCGCGCATCACGCAAAAACTACCAGGCCGATTTTGATGAAATTTTGTATGGTGGTTCCTTATAGCCCGGGCTAACATATAGAATACTTTTTATCCCGGAAAATTCAAGAGTTCCCGTGGGAAAATCAAAAGTATTCATTAATAGAATGGCTCACCATGCAAATGTGGCTTGACCCATTACAATCAAATTTTACACGTTGATACCCTTATAGCGAACTAAAACTGGGAGATTGTGAATCCCAAAAAAAATAAGGGTTCCTGCAGGAATGCAAAAAATTGTATCTTTAGAATGGCTCAACGTAACAACATGAAACCATTACATTGGGATGGGGTGTTTTGAATATCATTGTATAGTCGGGTATTCTTTATCCCAGAAAAGTAATGAGGTCCCGTGGGAAATTATTTATCGAATACTTACAATAATAAATATAGAGTACTTTTTCGACATATAAGCTACACATACCACACATTATAATCATAGCAGCAAAATGTCAATAGATGGCACTGCAGGAATAATAAAACGCGCTTAAGTTGTGTTAAAACATTAAAATATTATTTAATACTTTTGAGTGGATTTCTTTTATGTATTTTTCAGCATACGCTTTTTACACAACTCTCTGGAACTATGGCACGTAGCGATGTGTTTCATAGACGAACAGATACGTATTTTTTATAGATTGCAATCGTGTAAAAAAATTAAAATCACATAAATCGAGTTTAGCTTCTTTTAACAGGAGGCACAGATATGGCGACTATTTGCGTGTGGCAGTTGCTCTCCGCCTGCAATATCAATATCTGTGAACCTCATCAATGTATTTGCGGGTCCACGGTGGAGGCAATTGGCCATCACTCACTGAGTTGCGGTCGTTGTTTGTGAAGATTCCCACGTCACCAATTCCTTAATGACCTCACTCGGAGGGCACTGGTATCGGCCAGATGGAATATTCCATCTTTGATGCAGCCACTGGGCTTTAGTCGATGCGATGGCAAAAGGCCGGAGGGTTTAAACAGGTGCTATGGCAGAGAGGAACGTGCCTGCTTTGGGACTCTACTTTTTCTGCCTCACTTCTCACCCGTACGGTACTGCTGCTCAATTTGCGGCGAGAAAGAAGCATAATAAGTACTCGGTCTTGAAGGCAAATTACTGCTTTGTGCTGCTGGTCTGTGAGACAACCGGCTGCTGAACCCTCAGAGGCCTTTGCCTTCACAAAGGAGATTGGCCGTCGACTTCGAGAGAGGAGATGTGACGTGAGGTCCTACCTGCTGCTAAGGCTGTCTATTGCCATCTAGCGCGGCAACGAGAAGCGCGTCATGGGCTACTTTAGAGCTGATACGACTCGAGGATTTGACCCATATTAATATTTTTAGGAAGTTTTATTACTAGATTGATACAATGATTTGAATTAGTTTTTCGATAATATAGGTGTATGTGTTATTTCATCATATCATTTTATATACGTTCCCACCAAGGGGCTCGACCTTCCCTGAGTTAGGGCGATCAGGCCTTAGACGATCACGCGGGCCCATTGCAGGTTGATTGTCTTCACACATAAGCTTCGAGTTTCCTCGCAGGCGTGTGCAGGTTTCCTCACAATGTTTTTGTCAACGTAAGAGCGTCGGATAAACGTACATACCAGACTACCAGTATGAAATCGATATTCGTATAGATATTGGTAAGTGGCAGGATTCGAACCACGGCCTTCCGGACAGGAGATAGTGGCCCTAACCGTTCTGCCACCGACGCTCTATATGTTATTTAAGATTTAGAAACCTTACTTATTATTATAAATGTGATAATGTGTTTGTTTGTTACCTATTCACACTTCAACACCTCTACCAATCTTGATGAAATTTGGCATGCAGGTAGCCTATATCACTGGGAATGAAATAGTCAATTTTTTTTTATATCTGTGGAAATTATCATAGCCCGATGCAGTTTCTGAGGAAACTAAAACAATACTCTTTGTTCGTTAAGTTATTTAAAATCGTAACGAAAAAATTAGTTGGTGTGATTTTTAGCACAGAGATGAGGTGGAAAATGATATAATTTACTAATAAGTATATCCTGACATAGTTCCCGCGGGATCTGGGGACAACTGTTTTCTACGCTCGCGCACGTCGCTAGCGTCGCAACGGAGCAACGGATTAAAGTTATTTTTTGTATAGAATTTGTTGAGGGGGTGGGAAGTGACAAAGACTGCTAATCCGAATAGCCCGATACAGTTCCTGAGGTACCTGGAGAAAACTCATATCCACGCTTGCGAGCTGATTGCGGCTTGCGCACCACTCACCCTCAAAAAGAGTCATAAAAGCTATGTCCACGCGGGCGAAGCCGCGGGCAAAAGCTATTGTTAAATAAAATCACGTCAAGTCCCGCTTTCAATTTTTCATTATGAATAATCTTGAAATTTGAAAGTGTTATGTTCTCAATTCAGTTGTAGTTCCGTACCCGTAGTCACAAAATTTTTTTTTTAGTTTATCTGGGAAAACAAATAGTTAAGTATATACACAATTCTCTGCGTTATCGAATCAGAAACAAGGAGATCCGCAGGAGAACTAAAGTAACCGACATAGCTCACAGAATCGCTAAACTGAAGTGGCAGTGGGCAGGGCACATAGCTCGTAGAACAGATGGCCGATGGGGCAGTAAAGTTCTCGAGTGGCGACCGCGCACCGGAAAACGTAGCGTAGGCAGGCCTCCCACGCGGTGGACCGATGACCTGGTGAAGGTCGCGGGAAGCCGATGGATGCGGGCAGCGCAGGACCGGTCGTCGTGGAAATCCTTGGGGGAGGCCTTTGTCAGCAGTGGACGATTTGTGGCTGATATGATGATACACAATTTTCGAATTTTTATTTCATATGTACGTTTATCCGACGCTGTTACGGTGAAGGAAAACATCGTGAGGAAACCTGCACACGCCTGCGAAAAAAATAGAAGGTTGTGTGTAAAGTCGACCAACCTTCTCTGGGCTCGCGTGATCGACTAAGGCCCGATCGCCCTAATTCAGGGTAGGCTCGAGCCCCTGGGTGGGGACGTATATGAGCTGATATGATAATATACTCAATTTTAGCATGAAATCTTAAATACTTAACATACAGTTATGTAAATAACCAAAACCGCTATCCACGAAGTAAATTGAAAGTCCATAAGGTGGTTCATTAATCATCATCATGTTATTAGCCGAAGGACGTCCACTACAGGATATATGCCTCCCCCAAGGATTTCCACGACGACCGGTTCTGCGCTACCCGCGTCCAGCTCTCGAGTGGCGACCGCGCACCGGAAAACGTAGCGTAGGAAGGCCTCCTACACAGTGGACCGATGACCTGGTGAAGGTCAAGGGTACATTAATTTTTTTTTTGAAATAATTATAAATGCTAATTTATTGTATATTTGTATATTTATTCGAAAAATAATAATTATAGCGAATAGCTTGAGCGATCAAAGCGAGCTTAAACAGATTCGTTAGGTTTGATGATGATACGGTCGAAGAGCCTCGTGGCGGTCTGACGATGGACATGAAAAATGGTAGAGATGTGCTTCGTTAAATTGTCCTTTGAATAAATGTACAATCGGTGACATAGGCTTTTGATGATTTGGCTTTTCAGTGAAATGGCCTTTAATGTTCTACTGTTATCACTATTTAATTGTTCAGCTAGGATGGATGTCTATGAAGAAGTTGAGGCACGGGGTTGCTGTTGTACGGCTGCCACATTGACCAGTTTCGTCGCTTCTTACACATCGTCAGCTAAAACCGAAAGCTTTTTAAGATCACGGTTCTCCGTAACCGTAAGTAAAGCATGGACCGTGAGTGGAAGTAGGTTTCGTCAAAGAACTCTGAATGTCATCGGGAACCTTGTCGCGGGCGAGTTCTTTCATTCTACTCAGGAGCTGAGAGGGTTTTTGATCGTTAAACTCCATTTCACTAACTAATTTATCTATTTCTCTATTTTTCAAATCTTCAAATAGCGTAAGTAACTAACTTTTCAGAGCTTCATATTTTATGGTTTCTGGCGGATTAACAAGAAAATTAGTGATCTGTCCAATGACGTCAGCGCTTCCGTATAAACCATACCCTCGGTTGGTAAACCCATAATTCAGGCATCCGCGATGAGACGGTAATAGATGCCAGGTTGAAACCCCCATGGATGAGACGGCTGGCGGTATTACAGCAGCAGGTTCCGTTGACATTTTTCATTATTCATCACAACGTAATCCGTAGAAACAAAATTTTACTGGTTCATGGAGGGTTTAGTTCAAACGTGGGTCACCACTTTATTGATGTACTGTTATCATCATTTAATTGTCCAGATCAGAAGATTGTTAATAAATGTACCTATGTGAACAAAATACTAAAGTTGTTTCAGGTTAAAACTTATATTTTATATTCAACTTAATTTATTACAAAACGTGTGGCTGCTTTATACAGTAACTTGGAGACGAATGAAGTCGCAACGGGAAATGGGGGGTTGGCCCATACAAAAATTCTGACAATACAATGTAAGCTAGTGTGCCGCTATAGGCCCATAGATCAAATAACACTTTTAGAAGAAATTCGCTTCGTTGAAATGGGATTTGCGAAAGTGTCTTTCGGTATTGACTACCGAACCCCCTATTCGTACTGGGTAACGATATAAAGGTCATGTTCGTTTCATTGTTAACTTTCCATTTCCAGCTACTCTCGTGCTAGAATAACAAAATCTGAATTAACTGAACATTAAGGAATACAAACGAACGGTTAGAAGAATAACAACCCGACAGATTTATTAGGTACCTATGAGTGTTATGATATGACATAATTTGTGGGTTAATTAAAATTTATGGAGCAAACCGTCTTTTCTCAATTCGACTGTATGTTTTTTCTTTTAGGAGTGTTACCTTAGAACTTTTGACTGGGTGAATAGACTTTAATGATCCTTTTTTTATTTGAAAGCTAGTGCTTTCCGTGTGGTCCGATATAAATTTAATCAAAATTGGTGTAGTACTTTATTAGGAAATTAACAAAAACCAAAAATAATAATTCAAAAATGTACTAAGTTGTTGCGATGGAAGTCGGTTTTTTAACGTGTTAAGCGTTTTCAATTATCTAATCCACATCTGAGAAGCCTATGGCATCATCATACCTGATGGTAAGTGATAATGATGCTGAAAACGGAAGCGGGCAATGGGGAGATGACCATCTAATATTCGAGACAGAACAGATCAATTCTTTAAACAATGTTTGGCGGCAAGACCACAAAACAGATAAGTAGTTTTGTGGCAAGACTTAGATAAGATGGTGGAAGCTATGGCTTGTTGATGATGGCTTAGAAAATGCCTGTGGCGGCAACTGCAGTAACACTCGCCACTGAACCTCAACACAGGCGACGAGAGAACAAAAGAAACACCACATCTAGAACGCGCTATTAGAATTCTTCAGCGCTGAGTTTATACAGGTTGTAAGAAAATTAGTGTAGGTCCCGTTAACTGGGGCTTTTGTCCCGTTTTCTGAGAGTCTACCGGCTGGACATGTATTACCATGGCCGATCTGGAAGTCTTTAAATCGACTTCGGACTCAGGTCGGCCGGAGCAAGGAGAATATGTTCAGGTGGGGACTCTCGGAAAACCCAAATTTGGACTGTGTGTGTGGAGCGGTGCAGTCCATGGCTCATTTAGTTTCCTGTCCTGCCTGCCCAGTCACCTGTTCGCAGCAGGACTTAATGGACGCCACAAATAGTGCAGTCGAAGTGGCTAAGTTCTGGGCCGGAATGATTTAATTTGTCATCGACACGCAAAGAAGAAGAAGACTGGGGCTTCTACTGATCGCACTGAACAACTTTTGTTTTACAAGTTTGGGGAAATAGCAAAAAAGTTTTGAACTCTTCATACAATTTATATTCTTTATATTGTATATAGCATCGAAATTTTTTTTGCGTATTGACTCTGCGTTCCGTGGGGAAAGTTGTCCAATATGAGGAGTATAAGCTTCAGTGAACGGGTCCTACATTATTTTTTACACCCTGTATATACGTCTCGTATCTAAGTCTTGCCGCCAAACATCAGTGTTAACAATATTGATGTGTTACGGCTAGACGATAAGATCGCCAGTTCTCCATTGCGTTGAAAAATCTTGGTAAGCCCGCTTCCATCTTCGGCATCATCGTCTCTTACCATCAGGTGAGATGATGCCAAGGGCTTACGAAATGCAAATAAATATATATTACAACTCAATCACAACTTTTTCATAGAGATTTTCCGTAATTAGTTTTAACGTGTCGTACTGTCGGTTCATGTACCATAGATAACGAACTGAACAGTAGGATATTTATTTATTTATTTATCAAAAATACATGACCAGCTTACAGTTTACACCAAAGCGCTAACCAAGTCAGAGAACTTACATTATATAAACAGAATAGGATTTCATGCAAAATGTTATGTTCTAATAATATAAAATAAAATGTCAATAGTCTATATACTTATAATTATTTACAATAAATTTAAAATATATATGATTTTATCTAATGTCTAATGCCCATCCGTTAGCAAATACATCGGCTTCCTGGACTTTGTCATTAAAGTCATATATATATAAGTACTAATTCTTATCTTCATTACAAACGTCAGACAATGTGCTTCGGTTGCAAGTTGTGAACGCAGCCCAGCCAGTAGTGTTTGTAGTGTAGTGTGTGGCGGTACGATGTTCGCCGGGACAGCCAGTCTATTATAAAAGTGATTCAACTTTCTTTACAAATCAAATTTAATTATATGTATATAAGCTTCGGTGGCTCAACCGCTAACGACTCGGTCCTCCTAACCAGAGGTGCCGGGTTCAAATCCGGACGGCCAATGTACCAATGAGTTTTTTGAAACTTACGTACATATACTCACAGATTGCTATGAAAAATCGCGAGGAAACCTGCACGCACACGCCTGCGAAGAAACTCGAAGGTTGCGTGTGAAGTCGACCATACCGCACTGAGCCCGCGTGGTCGACTAAGGCCCGATCGCCCTAACTCAGGGTAGGCTCGAGCCCCTCGTTGGGGACGTATATGAGCTGATATGATGATGGTATCAAGCAAGAAAGAAAGTTTTCGAGACGAAGCGTACAATACAATCCTTAAACATCTGTGAAATGGTTTAAGCCACAAAGAGGTGGATAATTTTTTTTCTTTGTCTACTGTGACTCTTTCGTGACCCTTCCGTATAAATTATTCAGGTGAACCAATTGAACGTTGTTTACCTTACAAATCTCTTCAACAACTTCAACCAACAGAGCCTTTGTTATTGTGCACATAAATTTAGACGCAGTATCCATCGAAATTTCTCGACAATCGGGATTGTTAAAAAATAAGGTATTTTTTATTCTTTTGAAATAATGAGATTTTTTTTCTTTTTCGGTTTATTTATGATGTTCAAAAGTTAAAATTGAAAAAAATATAAACGTTTAAAAAACCTAAAAACCGACTTCAAAAAGGAATTCACTCAAATGTTTGTAATAATATTTTTTATAAAAGAATACACGAAATTAACCAACAATCCTCGACTGCATCATCACTTACCATCAGGTGAGTTGCAGTCAAACGCACTCAAATTTTTAATAAAAAATAATAATAAAAAAAAACAATCAATTAATTATACTTTATTGTACAATAACAAAAATATATATAGAGAATAGTACAGAATAGATAGTCCTCATTTGAACAGGGCCTCATAAGAAGGCTCAAGGTCACCCATAGGGCAATGGAGCGTGCTATGCTCGGAGTTTCTCTGCGTGATCGAATCAGAAACGAGGAGATCCGTAGGAGAACCAAAGTAACCGACATAGCTCTTAGAATTGCTAAACTTAAGTGGCAGTGAGTGGGGCACATAGAACAGAAGGGCCGTTGGGGCAGTAAACTTCTCGAGTGGCGACCACACACCGGTTAGATAGGCCTCCAACTCGATGGACCGATGACCTGGTGAAAGTCGCGGGAAGCCGCTGGATGCGGGCAGCGCAGAAACGGTCGTAGTGGAGATCCTTGGTGGAGGCCTATCATATGTCCAGCAGTGGACGTCCTTCGGCTAATATGATGATGATGATGATGAGACAGTAATTAACGAAACACAATAACAACAATAACGAAATCAAAGATACGTAGTACGAATCAAACAAGGGGCCTACATTTTTTTGAGGTTGGTGCCAGCACACAGCTACTTACCTATCAAATGTTTTAGATTCGATGGCTTTGCTGGCACCGACCTCAAAAAAAATTTACGCCCCTAATTTCATTACCTACCTTTGATTTCGTTATAGTTGGTTAATTTCGTGTATTCATGTCTAACAATATTATTTCATACTTATGAGTGATATTTTTTAAGTAGTTTTTTAGGTTTTTCAAACTTTTATTTTTTTATTCTTAGTGATAATGTTATCTTTGTAACAACATTTAAACAAATTATGGATGTTTGTTGTATGGAAGTCGCAAAAACTACTGAATGTATCTGGGTGAAATTTGGTAGGTAGACATTAGGACCTGAATTAATATATAGGCTACTTTTTTCCACGCTCACGAGCCGCTTGCAGCTCGCACGCTGCGCACACTCGGAGAAAGTCGTAGAAACGAGTTATTTTAACTTTTGAGTGAATTTCTTTTTAAGTAGATTTTTAAGTTGTTTAAACTTTTTTGTTGTTCAAATTCACTAAACCAACAGTGAAGTTAAGTTAAAATTAGTAATATTTTTTAAAAGAACATTATTTACAGTATTACATACCTACCTGAATCCTGCCACGTACCAATGTGATTTCGAATTTAGATTTCATAATGTACGTTTATCCGACGCTCTTACGGTGGAGGAAAACATCGTGAGGAAATCTGCACACGACTGCGAAGATACTCGCAGGTTCTGTGTGAAGTCGACCAACCCGCACTGGGTCCGCGTGGTCGACTAAGGCCCGATCGCCCTAATTCAGGGTAGGCTCGAGACCCTCGGTGGGGACATATATGAGCTGAAACGATGATGATACCTACCTAAATCTGTGAAAACCTACCTAATAGTATTGCAGCGTCATCTAACTTGTAACTATTGAATAATCTCTTTCTATATTCATCTCGCAGAGCCACCTTACTGGACACTTCATACAACGGGCCAGAAATGACAATGAAACTTTAATTTTTTTATTCTTAGTGATAATGTTATCTTTGTAACAACATTTAAACAAATTATGGATGTTTGTTGTATGGATGTCGCAAAAACTACTGAATGTATCTGGGTGAAATTTGGTAGGTAGACATATTAGGACCTGAATTAATATATAGGCTACTTTTTTCCACCTTCAACTGGTGACGTACCGTCAATTTGACGTCGCATCGCCAAAAACACTGTATTTCTCAGAAACGGCTTGCTCCCCGCGACCGCGCCCCCTAGTAGCTGCCTCGTGTGCAGTTTGGCGTCGGCCGATACACAGAACGGACGCCGCACGCGCACAGTTTAGGTATTAGATGGTACCCGACGTCATTTTGACGTTACGTCACCTTTAGTGTTATGTTTTATTTGTGAGCTGTTGTAAAATTTCATTCAAAATGAATCAAATTATTTTTTGTGTGTAACCAATATGCAAAAAATGATTTTTTTTATTAATTACCTAAGTCTTAATGAGAAAATAAGGCTGGTTGTTATTTTCTTTTCAGTTTCTTTAATTTTATGTCAATAGATCTCATGTCTACCAAAACACAGACCAAAATTCAGTATTAAGTTCAAGTGTATGAATAAAGTTAAGTTTACGTTTAATATGTCAAAAGTGTGTTTTATTTTAGAAACAAACTAACCTACATTTACATAACATCACCTTTTTTATTTCTCTTACACTTAATCTACAGTATTTATGGCTTTTTATTAATACGTCATAATGACGTCACCTCTCCAATACTGTGACTCACATTCACGTCACCAGTTGAAGGTTAAAAAAAGGAATGACGTAACATACAAAATGGCGCCCAAATCCTATACGATTGACAACCAAACCACACCCTCGACACTTCATACAACGGGCCAGAAAATGACATTTCAAAAAAGGAATGACGTAACAAACAAAATGGCGGCGAAATCCTATACGTTCGACAACCAAACCACACCCTGGACACTTCATACAACGGGCCAGAAATGACATTTCAAAAAAGGAATGACGGATCGAACAAAATGGCGGCAACCTTCGAAAACCAAACTGTAACTAATCTGTATCAAGCTGGGTGCCGAGGGGGTGAGGTCACAATCTAGAGAGCGGCAGTGAGTGTCCATACTGTATGTTAGTACTAATATATATACTTTGACCTTACCATCGATATTCTCAAGCTAGCATATAGCATTTATTATTATTTCCTTTGTTTCTGTCTTAAATTGTCGCAGATGGCGCCTGTATCACCTTAAGTTCCTAAAAGAGCCTCGTTAATTTTTGACGCTGCATCCAAAGATATCAAACTACGTTGTTAGCTGGATCTACCGAACAGCTGAATACTAATACAATAGGATCAGCTATTACGGTCATTAGCACTGGAGGTGTAATCTTAGAATAGTAATAAATTTTATATGAAAATTTTAAAATTAAATTGGCTTCGACTCGAAAACCGTTGATTTTCGACCCTCAGTTAATATGACTTTTTCTGTTGCAATTTAGATGTTGTTTATCTCCTTAAAATGATTTGCACTACTTACAAGTCACCCTGTATATCATCATCATCATAATATCAGCCGAAGGACGTCCCACTGGTCGCGGGAAGCCGCTGGATGCGAGCAGCGCAGAACCGGTCGTCGTGGAGATCCTTAGCGGAGGCCTATGTCCACCCTGTATATACTTTGGCTGAATACAGAACCTACCTACATTACCAAGACGTGGTTTCAATCTCAGGTCGCCAATCCTTCAAATTGTTTTACTTACCTACTAAATTGAAACTCTTGATCGTAATTTTTTTGTTGTTGTTTTTCAGTTTCTTCAAAATCCACGATAATAATCCGTAATTCGTGGAAGTTGCTCAATTTACTTGTTTACCATAGACGAGATTAGCATTATCCTTACTAATATTATAAATGTGAAAATGTGTTTGTTTTTTTGCTACCTTTTCACGTTTCAACGCCTTGACTAATCTTAATGAAATTTGGCATGCAGTTAGCCTGTATCACAAATAAGGACATAGGCTCATTTTTATCCCGTGAAAACAGCATAACCCGATGCAGTTCCAGAGGAAACTAAAAATATACTCTTTTTTGGTTAATTTCTTTAACATCTGTTAATGGTTATAAGGCTTAGTGTTAGATGGAAGTTTTGAATTAACGAAACGAGGTGTTGTCGTTTAAACTGTCTTTATGCAACTAAAAACAAAATACGTATTCAATGTCTTTTAACCTACTAATCGATACAACATACCGCCCCCCAAAGGACGACTAGTCCTTTTGAAATTCTAAACATTTTCAAAGAATACGTACAATCTCTATCAAGTTTCAAAATGCAAGCTGACACAATAAACTATAAATTTCAATTAACAAATTAGATAATAATAGTCATGCAAATCACTTAGATCAAATTGTAAATTTATCAACATATTAATTTCAAACACACTTCACTCGATTCAGGTCTCAATATAAATTGGCAAAAGGCACAGTTTATTAAATTATCTTTTCACGACACTGTTACCACTTTTTACACTGTAAACTCTTGTTACGCCGTCTGAACCAGGGTGTTTATCAGCGATTCGACCGAGCAGCCATTTTCCTGGTGGGAGGCTGTCAGTCTTTATGAGCACAATGTGCCCAATATCCAGCTCCTTTATTTTCTGGTGCCATTTCGGTCTTTGTTGCAACCTTGATAAATATTCCTGTTGCCATCTGTGCCAGAGGTCTGTTTGAAGCCTTTGTGTATGTTGCCAGCGGGACAATTGATTGATTGGGATGTGCTGTAAGTCTGGACTGGGTACAGCAATCGGAGCTTCTCCAATTAAAAAATGTCCTGGAGTCAATGGTGTTATTCTATCCATATCCATGTCTTCAATATGGCTCAGGGGTCTCGAATTCAGGCAAGATTCAATTCCACATAAGACGCTAGTCATCTCTTCAAAGGTCAAATGAGTTGTCAATATTCTCTTCATGTGGTATTTAAGAGACTTAACTCCGGCTTCCCATAGACCACCCATGTGAGGACTGTAGGCTGGTATGAAATGCCACTGAGTGCCATCTAGTGCAAGTGATTCAGCTATGTGGCCTTCGAATTCTAATTTTGCTAACTTCCATGCAGCCACAAGCTCCTTATTAGCTCCTACGAAGTTTCTTCCCTGGTCACTCCACATGTGTGCGCATCTGCCGCGTCTGGCCACAAATCTATTGAACGCTCCAATAAATGAGTCAGTGGTTAAGTCTCCCACTAATTCCAAATGTATTGCCTTTGTGCACATACAAACAAAGAGGGCAACATAGGCTTTGTTTGTTTTAGCTCCCCTGCCTTTTGACATCAAAATCTGAAATGGGCCGGCAAAATCTACGCCGCTATGTAAAAAGGGCCTAGATGGATTGACCCTCACACTAGGCAAATTACCCATCAGTTGATTTTTGCTTATGGCACTTTGTTTAGCGCAAATTAAACATCTGTGGATCTTAGTTTTGACTAGACTCTTCGCCTTTAAAATCCAAAATTTTGTTCGTAAGTAGCTTAACATTAATTGTACTCCACCATGCATTGTTTTTAGGTGAGCATAAGCTACAATGAGCGCTGCAAGATCATTATTGCTGTCTAAAATCATTGGGTGTTTGCTTTCTTCATTCATATTGGCATGATGCAGTCTACCACCTACTCTTAGAATGTTTTCTTCGTCTAAGTACGGCAGGAGAGATTTCAATCTACTGTCTCTTCTCACTGCTTTCTTTGTCTTCAGGCTTCTTATTTCTCCTTGAAAGTTGTTTCCTTGTTCTATTTTAATGCATATTTTTAATGATTCTTCCAATTCGCTTGTAGTCATCGGTTTATCTTTGCTTTGCATTTTCTTTCCTTTCAAAAATCTTCTGCAGTATGTTATTGTTTTCAAAAGTTCCTTTAGGCTTCCAAAATTTTTGAATTGTGTTGCAAGGTTATCCCTTTCATTTTCTGTAGTTACATATGCTTCTATTGTTTCCTTTCTTTCCAGGTTTGTAGCAGTGTGGTTTGGTCTACTATACTTGATTTCCTTCCTTAGCCATTTTGGGCCCTTCCACCAAAGTTCGTCATTTTTCAGATCTGTTAGGTTCTTTCCTCTAGACGCTGCATTGGCGGGGTTTTCGTCTGTTTGAACATGATACCAGTTATTTCCAATGTTATCTAGGATTTCGACAACACGATTTTTGACGAACGTGTTCCATCTGGTAGGATCTCCGAACAACCAAGACAGCACTATTGTTGAATCTGTCCATCCAAAAATTTGACTTGTTTGCAGATTTAGAGCTTCCTTTATGTGTTTTAGAAGTCTAGACAATAATAAGGCACCACATAACTCCAGACGAGGCAGTGATACTGTTTTGACTGGAGCTACGCGTGTTTTGGCTGCTATAAATCTGTATTTCACCATCTTCGTCTTCATTTCTAAGGTAAGCCACTGATGCATAGGCCTTGTTAGATGCATCACAGAATCCGTGGACAGTGACATTTTTCATGCTGTTTTGAGTAGTTTGTAGCCATCTCTGTATTTCTATGCCTTCTAAATTATCTTGTATTTCATCTCGTAGGCTAGTCCACTCTTCCGCAATCATTGCATCAACTTCTTCGTCCCACTTGACACCTTCTAGCCACAATCTTTGAATCAGTAACTTTGCAGGTAAGATTGATGGAGCCAGCCAACCCATTGGATCGAACAGGCGTTGAGTATCAGCTAGGATAGTTCTTTTGGTAATTTTCTCAGTGATCGGGGGTAGAGTGAGGCTATACTGGAAGGCGTCCTTGCCCATATTCCATTGCAATCCCAGAGCTCTTATCGTACCATCTATGGTAATATCCATATTAACGTGTGTGCTTCTTTTTGAAGGTTCAAATTGTTTCAGGAATTCAGCATTATTGGAACACCACTTTTGTAGAATGAAGCCTCCTCTTTTAAGTATATTTTCAACTTGTTTTGCGGTGTTTATTGCTGAGGACAGATCATCGTTTCCTGCCATTAAATCGTCCATGTAGAACTGCTCTTTGATTACCCTAGCAACTTCAGGAGTGTCCTTGCCTTCATCTACGGCAACTTGATGCAAAGTTTTGACAGCCAGATATGGTGCGCTTGCAGTTCCAAATGTAACTCTGGTAAGCCGATAGTCTTTTATAGGTTCGTTTGTGTTCCGGCGCCAAACTATCCTCTGCAGATCTTTGTCTTCTTTTGCGACCAAAATCATTCTGTACATTTTTTGTATATCGGCTACAAAACATACCTTCTTTAGTCTCCACTTCATTATCAAACTTCGCATATCGTCTTGAAGCTGAGGTCCTACTAGCAGCTCTTCATTTAAAGATACATTGTTTTTCCCCTTTTCTGAAGCATTGTAAACGACTCTTACTTTGGTAATTTCTTTCTCTTTCTTTACAATAGCATGATGTGGCAGGTATACAGCTGGTTTGTCAATTTCTTCCTTTGGTACTACTTCCATGTGATTCATTTCTAGGTATTCATCCATAACTTTCACGTACTCCTTTTTCAGATTGGTGTTCTTTTCGAATCTTCTTTCTAATTGCAGTAGTTTTCTTAATGCTATTTCTTTGGTTTCTCCTGCTGTTGATAAAAGTTTGTCTGTCTTCGTAGGCATTTTAACAATGTACCGTCCTTCATCTGTTCTGGAATGTGTAGTTTGATAGATTTCTTCACACTTTCTTTCATCTGCTGTCAGCACTCTTGCTTCGGCATGGTCTAGCTCCCACATTGTTTTTAGCATATCATCCAGATCCAGATTGTGATGCATTACTATTATGTTATCTCTGTGCTTTTCATTTTGTATGTTTCCAAATAGAATCCAACCCAGGCTGGTATTTTGTGCGCATGGAGCTCCTGGGGGACCCTTGATAACTTCGCGTCTTAATATCTGGGCACATACTTCAACACCAAGCAGCATATCAACTCGTCCAGGTTGATTGAATCTGGGGTCTGCCAAGACGAGTCCTTCTAAGTGTGGCCAGGTGTTTGCAGAGATTGTCTTCGACGGAAATTGCTTGGTAAGTGGTGTAGGCATAATGTAAGCCTTTACTTTTAGCTTGAAACTGTCATCATACTTTGATAGAAGTTCTAGGTGAGTTGCTTGTTTCACTTCAGTCTGTTGACCCAACACCAGTGATCGTTCCATTTACTGACGTTATCTCTAGTTTCAGTGCTTGAGCGGCTCTTTCACTGATAAATGTCGCTTGTGAACCGTTATCCACCAATGCTCGTAGTATTGTCGTATGGTCTCGTTGATCTTTGACAGGTACAAGGGCAGTTGCTAGGAGCGCCATAGACTTGTTTGTGGAAAAATGCGAAGACAACTCCACATTTGATTCATCAGTGTTTGCTGCGCTTTCTTGGTCTTTAATGTTACTGTGATGAGCCTGTACATCTGGTTTGCTGGTTGTAGAAGGTGCCGTTTGATGCACAAGTGAATGGTGACGCTTGTGACATATGCGACATGACATTGATAAACGGCAATTTCTTACTGAGTGTCCTGGTGCTAGACAGTTAAAACATAACTGATTGTTCATGACATATTCACACCTCTCTGTTGGATCCATCTTTGTGAACTCTTTGCAGTGGCATAAGGTGTGATTTTCGCTACATATTTTACAGATTTTTGGTTTGAAAGTAGCATTAGAAGCTTCGGAGGTAGAAACATGTACTGAATATTCCTTACCCTTGACAGGTCTTTCTTTTGACGGTGTGGTTACAAGCTCTAGTGTGCGGTACTTCGTTTCCAAAAATTTTGATAAATCTTCCCAGCTAGGTAATTTTTCAGAATCATCCTTGTAGGCAAATTCTTCCCAATCACGGTGAGACTCTGGGTCCAACTTCTGAACAACCAGAAATATGATTAATGGATCCCAAGAATCAGTGGAGATGTTGAGGTTTTTCAGACTAAATATGCATTCGTTAGTTGTGTCTAGTAACGATTTGATATGATTTGCTGTTTGTGATGGGATTTTCTTTTGCGAAAACAATTTCTTTAACAAAGAATTTACTATGAGCTTCTTGTTACCGTATCGTGACTTAAGTACCTCCCATGCTTGACTGTAATTGTTTTCTGTGACTTGTACGTGCTTTAAGAGTGATTCTGCTTCTCCACGAATACTACTTTTCAAATAGTGTAACTTTTGTACCTTACTGAGCGTTGAATTGTTGTGCACTAGCGAGACAAACAAATCTTGGAATGCAGGCCACTCTTCATAAACTCCGGAGAATAAAGGTAGTTGTATTCTAGGTAGCTTAACTTGACTTTCCGTCGGTCCCGTCCGAGTTCCCGAAGTACAACCTTCCATGGTCTTTAAAAACGTTAACGATGATAACAAATCCTTTAGATCGGCTAGTAAACAAAGGTATATGTCCTCATAAGTGAAATAGTCTTCATTGGAAAAGTAACGATATTCGCCTTGATTTTCAGTAGGTATGATCTTTACTAGTTCTTGGTGAGCACTTTTATATGTAGTCCAATACTCCTCAATTGTTTTTATTCGTGTTTCTACATAACCCTTTGTTAATCTCTTGGCCGGACATTTTTTGAAGTTTATTTGGGCCTTTTGTAATAATAAACCAGTATTTTCTAAAGTACTTATCAGTTTTCCAGGTTCCGTAGTCATACTTCACTCCAAATCACTTAAAATAGTCCGAAGTAGTCCAAAATATCTTCGATAACTTAGTCACGTAATATTGTTCAATGTGTAAAATAACTACCTATTCACTATAAAATTCACAATTCAATCACTCGGTACCTCGTGTCCGCGAGGCTTCTTATCTAAGGAATGCAGTTCTTTTGTTCGCGGCGGCCCGAGCGATGCCTAACTCGTTTGTATTTGTACTTGCTAACTTTTATTTAATTATCCGGCTCGAAGGACCATATGTTAATGGTTATAAGGCTTAGTGTTAGATGGAAGTTTTGAATTAACGATACGAGGTGTTGTCGTTTAAACTGTCTTTATGCAACTAAAAACAAAATACGTATTCAATGTCTTTTAACCTACTAATCGATACAACAACATCACAACGGAACAATGGATTGTGTGATTTTTTGCACAGAGAGGTTTGAGGGGGTGGGCTATGACATGATTTACTAATAAGCATATCCTGACATATTTCCCGAGGAATATGGAGAAAATGGATGTCCACGCTCGCGAGTCGCTTGTGGTTCGCGCATCGCGCACCCTCTAAGACAGTCATAAAAACGATGTCCACGCAGGCGAAGCCGAGGGCAAAAGCTAGTATTTTTATAAATATCAGCGGCAGATCGTAAGAATCAGGTATATATCGCGAACTGTCCGTATATTACCAGGCAGATTCTGAAACGCCCAGTCAATTCATCGCGGGGATCCGAAAAATACTAAAGTTTGGTTCGTCTAGCATGTCTGATGCTACCGTAGAAGTAATCCCGCGCAGCGGGTCTCCATCAATTTGGTATTTTTGGAGCCCAGCGATGAAATGCCTGGGCCCTTTATACGATCTGCCTGGGAATAACTGGGCAGATCGCGATCTGCCGGATTTTGACGGTCTGCCGCCGACATCCTTATACTAATATTATAAATGTGAAAATGTGTTTGTTTGTTTGTTACCTTTTCACGCTTCTACGCCCTAACCAATCTTTATGAAATTTGGCATGCAGGTAGCCTGTGTCACGGGAAAGAACATAGGCTACTTTTTATCCCGGGAAAATAGCATAATCTGATGCAGTTCCCGAGGGAACTAAAACAATACTCGATTGTTGTGATTATTTGCACAGAGGATTGAGTAGGTGGGAAACGACATAATTTACTAATCACCCTTAAAGACAGTCATAAAAACGATGTCCACGCGGGCGGAGCATCGGGAAGAAGCTAGTAAATTAATAAAACTTTCTCTCTTATAAGGGTAAGTAGGTACCATTTTTTTTCTGGAACGGTTGCACGCTATTTGTATGACAGTCCGTACTAATTGCTCCAATGGTCAGTTTTCCTGACCCCTAGGTCGCGGGTTCGATCCCCGCCCAGAGCCAACATTCATGTGATAAACAGGTTTATCGCTATGGGTGTTTAATATCTGCACAATGTCCTCATATCAGCTCTAATGCGTCCCCACCAAGGGGTTTGAGCCTACCCTGAATTTGGCGATCGGGCCTTAGTCGACCACGCGGACCAGTGCGGGTTGGTCGACACCACACACAACCTTCGAGTTTCTTCGCGGCGTATGCAAGTTTCCTCGCGATGTTTTTCTTTTTTTTTTATTAATCCACAATTGATAAGCCCTTGGCATCACCTCACCTGATGATAAGTGACCATGAGGCCGAAGATGGAAGCAGGTTTACCAAGATTTCCCAGCGCAATGGGGATATGGCCATCTTATCTTCAAGCCGGAACATATCAATGCTGTTAACACTGATGTTTGGCGGCAGGACTTTGATAAGATGTAAGAGCGTTGGATAAACGAAAATTCGAAAACACACTGGTACGTTCTGAGGCCTTTGTCCAGTAGTGGAAGTCTCTCGACTGATAAGATAATATTTTTTGGTTAGGAGGAACCAATTCTTTGCCACTGAGCTACCGCACACAGGAGTATTTAACACATAAATCCGATCATAAGTCAAAATTGTTCAGTTGAGCGATTATTTAAGTATGACTCGGTGGATAGACGACCTGGTGAAGGTCACGGGAAGTCGCTGAAAGCGGGCAGTGTAGGACCGATAGTTGTGAGAATCCTTGGGGAGGACTTTGTCCAGTAGTGAAAGTCTTTCGACTGATAAGATGATATCCTCTGGTTAGGAGCACCCACCGCACATAGGAGTATTTATGATATAAATCATCCGGTCATAAGTCAGAATCGTTAAGTTGATGTAATGCTATCCAAAATGCGCGTTTCTTAATGTAAGACTGGGTGGATAGACGAGCTGGTGAAGGTTACGAGAAGTCACTGAAAGCGGGCAGCCTAGGACCGGTAGTTGTGAGAATCCTTGGGGAGGCCTTTACAAATACAAATACAATATTTTTTATTGCATCACAACATAAACAAAAGAAATTTGTTTGGTGAATTTTTTGTCTTTCGACTGATAAGATGATATCCTCTGGTTAGGAGGAACGAAGTCTTTGTCATTGAGCCACCGACAATTTTTACTTTATATAGGTGCACCTTACGAGACCTACGCATAACGGAATTATGAGACCCAGTTGCGTGTTTGACTAAGGAACATCTCCAAAATAGGCCCGGAGCTACTAAAAGCAATATTAAACCGCGAGCCTAAGTAGACAAACTTTGGCCTTAAGTGGTACCCTAAATAAACAGATTCGGAAAACTTACAATAAGTAGACAGATAGTATACTTACGCGTAGCTGTAAACATTGAAGGTTAAGGTACCTTTATACACGATTCTGGACGAACGTGTGGACGATGGACATTTAATTTGACACTGATAAATACGCTACTGATAAAAGGCCTGTGGTGCGACCCTATAATAGCAACAATCCATCTCTTTCCGAGCGTTTCTTAAGGCTCCTCCGTCCCTTAAATTAGCAACATGATTCACGATGTTTTAAACATTGAACGAAATAGCTTGGATATAAAGTTATTGTCAGCTCGTACTGCAATGTGACTGTTACGTCAATCGCTGCGGACGGATCGTGCGAAAATTGTAGTTTTTAATTTATTATAAATAAAATAAAAATAATTTCCAAAAAGAAAGAAAACAAAATCGTTTTGTATTGTTTTGTTTAGAAATTAATAAATTATCATAATTTTTTGATCTAAATTGCAGCAGTTCTATGGTTACAATTAGAAAAAAGGGTACAATAGGATATTTTTTCTTTAGTTGTAATAAATTGTTTGTTTGTTTCTTTTGTTTAATACACATATTAAATAGAATTTAAAAATCGAAATCACTCCTCAAATCTTGTAAATTACAAATCTATTTATTTTTTTGATAAAAAAAATCCTAAACTAAAATAAAAAGTGGTTACATAGTTGTTTGTTTGCGGTGGTATAAGCCTTAAGAGGCGACTACAATACAACATTGTTAATATTCACATAATTATTCCCAAATTGGATCAACATAATCCTGCTTATATTATTAAATGTCAAAGTTTGGATGGACGCATGTATGTTTGTTATTAAATCACGCCAGAACTGCTATATCGAGTTAGATGAAATTTTGTAGATAGACATAATATTAGGCTAACGTAACACTAAAGTAACGTAACTAAAGATAAACATATAGGCTAATTTTCTTTCGATTTCTGAAGTTTTTTCCGTGGGATAGCTGTAAACTCTCCATTGTTTGTTAATTTCTGTCACGTCGCAATTCCGCGTAATATGTAAACAAAACATTTCGGAAGAGTGCCTAGCCCGGCGTCTAGCCTACAATCCCAATCACCTCTGGATTTAAAACGCACTGAAATCTTGTTTTTTAATTGTTTTTTTTTTATTTAATTGCTTTAATTCAACTTATTAATTACCCAACTGGTTAAAAAAGAAATGTAATGCCTTTCGGGTGTATGTTTTTTGGTTAAGCCTGCAGCCTAAAAGGCTCGATGGATTTTGAATGCGAGGTGTCGTTAGATTTGTCTTTATCCCGTGAGTGACATAAGATAGGATACATATTTACCCGAATGCCTAAAAGGAAGGATAATGTTTTTATGCAGCCGGGTTTTAAATTTGAAATTAATTAACAGTTTTTTATTCTGAAAATAGTCCCCGGCGGCCCCAATACTCCTGGCTCTGGTAGTGGTCATGGCAACACCGGGGTATGGGGTGAGAAGAAATGAGTCGCTAGATTTCAAAATCAGCCAAGTCCACTTTTGACAGGTAATAGTCTTTTTATAAAAAGTCTATTACCTGTTAAAAGTGGACTTGGCATTTGATTTTGAAATCTAGCGACTCAGTTGTCGATATCAACCATCGATTGCGCGGTATTGAAGAAAAACTCTTTTTATAAAAAGTCTATTAGGTACCTGTCAAAAGTGGACTTGGCTGATTTTGAAATCTAGCGACTTAAATGATTTGTTTGTATAAAAACGTCACAATGTCGGTTCGCCTCCAGGAACACAATTCGAAAGCTATCCGACTGCAGCAAGGAATGACACAGGGATACGTCATATCTCAGAAACTATTCACCGGCACCCTGAAAGATGTTTTTAAGCTTTTGGAATGGAGTGAACATGGCAACAATATCACCGGCGCGGGCGAGTATATCGCCCACCTTCGATTTGGTGACGATATTGTGGTCATGGCTAAGACCAAAGCAGACTTAGGCACAATGCTCAAAGGCCTAAGTAGAGCCTTTTATTTTATTTGAGAGCGTTTTACGAGAACTAACCTGATAGTAAGTGACGATGTAGTTATCTTTAAATAATGCCTATTTACCCTCGCCTTGAAGATCCCCAAATTGTAGATGTCGAAAAACACAGACACAGGCAAGGAGTTCCATTCCATCGCTGTCCGCATAATAAATGAGGAAGCGTAACGCTGCGTGCGTGTAGGCTGAACATCAACAACATAGGGGTGGAACCTCTCCATGCGTCTCGTTAACCGGAAGTGGAATGGAGCTGGGGGAAGGAGGTCGTGCAGTTCTTGTGTTCGATAGAATACCGAAAGACATGCAATTTTGCGGCGATGCTCAAGGCTTTGGAGCTTGTTTTTGACAAGCCCATCGTGGCCAATGAGTCTCCGGGAGCGTCAGTTGATGGCGTCCAAGGTATCCAGCTGATAGCGGGCTGATCCATGACATAGATGAGAACAGTACTCCATACAAGATCGGACTTGTGCTTGATATAAAGAAAGAAGCTGTCCAGGTGTGAAGCACCGTCTCGCCTAAGAGAGAATACCCAGCTTCTTTGCAGCAACTTTTGCTTTGGGCCTTAGTCAACCACACGGGCCCAGTTCAGGTTGGTAGACTTCACACACAACCTTCGAGTTTCTTCGCAGGTGTGTACAGGTTTCCTCATGAATGTTTTCGATGGCGTAATGACAAGGACCGCTACCTCCTGTCCGGGAGTCGTGCTTCGAGTCCTGCCACATACCAATGTGTTTTCGAATTTCGATTTCATATGTACGTTTATCCAACTCATAAGTACTCGTAGCTAATTTTGAAGAAAACATTGCCGTAGGTAACCTATACAATTTAATAAAAAATTAAAAACCCTATTGCACACAAACATAAGGTTCACTTTTTTTGGGCAGACTAGTAAAAATATCCTGTGTCGGGATCAAAATGAATCTAACGACATCTCGAACTCCAAAATCTACCAATCCGTTTAGACTACTGGCTAAGCAAAAGAAACAGACATACGTACATTACATACATACTAGAAAAACACATTACTCTCCTTTTGGGAAGTCAGGTAATAAAAATACCATTCAAATTGTATTTACACAAAAATATTGTTGTGTGAATGCCTTCATCTCCACATCGCGTTCGTTCCTCACAATCCGTACAGTAAAATGTAATAAAAAAAATTCAAGAAATTTCTTTTTCAGCTTTTATCCGAGCGATTTCTTCACAAAGGAAAAGACAGGGGCTTCAAAATTAAGTCGGAACCTTTAATGATTATTTTAAGCAGCCTTGAAAAGGTCTAAAGGAATTTAGGTAATAACCGTCGCATATACAGTGTGTAACAAAATTGGTTTTGGTCCCGTTAACTGCGCCTATATTACTCAACATACTGAACAACCTTTTTTTGTGAAAAAATCGCTCTCAGATGAAAGCTAAAAAGGAAATTTCTTGAAATTTCTAATAATTTGCTGAAATCTCAAATAAAATAAGCATTTAGCTCTTCATATAACCGGCGCAGATAAAGAATAGATCGGAAAATAGCGGCGGGTACTTATGGTACGGTTGGCAAAACAAGTTTCAAAAATCGATTTTTATGTTTCCTACTGAATATTTTTTTTTAAAAAATATTATTTTTATAATTATTAATTGATGATACTAATAATAATGACAAAAATATTTATAAAATAAATAAAGAGCAAGAGTAAATATAACAGTGGATTTTGTAATTTGTCTTTATTATTTCTGATTAATTTGCATCAGAATCAGATTACAAAAAATAATATAGAAAATGTTTACCACCTTAAGTATCATAATTGCAAGCACACATATAACTTATAAGGTCGAAATTTTACTTTATTGACTTTAGGTTATCTTTGATTTCATTGACTAGGTTTTATAATAGAAAACTTTTTTTGAAAAAGAACGACATTTTATGGCTTAGCTTTGCCAACCTATCCCTACTAATATTATAAAGGCGAAAGTAACTCTGTCTGTCTGTTACGCTTTCCCGCAAAAACTACTGAACGGATTTGGCTGAAATTTAGTAGGTAGACAGATTAGGACCTGGATTAAGACATAGGCTACCTTTTACCACGCTCGCGAGCCGCTTGCGGCTCGCGCACTGCGCACCCTCGAAAAGTCATAGAAACGTGGTCCACGCGGGTGAAGCCGCGGGAAACAGCTAGTAGCTTATAAAGGTAAGGTAAGATTCAAATCACTCTGCTCTTTAAAGTGATGCATTAATCCCATGACTAATCCGGACTGATTATTTACCATTATTTTTTTGCAGCGCGTACTTTACTGTGTGAGTATAGATAGCGATAGAGTGTGAGCGAGATAGCATTCGAGCGGACGCCATTTTCAGATCTATTCTTTATCTGCGCAGGTTATACAAATCGATCAATTTTGTATATTTTTGAACGTCTTCAAAAAAGGAGGTTATCAGTTCGACACGTATGTTTGTATGTAATATTGTTGGAATTGCACAATATTCGTCTATATTAGTATCATCATTACAGCTCAAATACGTCCCCACCGAGGGGCTCGAGCCTACCCTGAATCAGGGCGATTAGGCCTTAGTCGACCACGCGGGCCCAGTGCGGGTTGGTCGACTTCACACACAACCTTCGAGTTTCTTCGCAGGCGTGTGCAGGTTTCCTCACGATGTTTTTCCTTCACCGTTAAAGCAATCGGTAAGTATGTACGTAAGTTTTTTGAAAAACTCATTGGTACATTGGCCATCCAGATTTGAACCCGGTACCTCTGGTTAGATGGACCGAGTCGTTCGTTACCGGTTGAGCCACCGACGCTTCTTATATTAGTATATTAGTATACGTGGGTCTATCTTTTTTGTTTTAAGTTATTGCACCGCCCCATCGCGGTTTCCCAGTCCACAGGTTTTCTGGAAGAAATTGCTACCTAGCAATAAGGCCGCTTATTGTATGGGCTTTTTCCTATATTGTTAATTTCTTTTTTTATGTTGTGATGCAATAAAGAATATTGTATTGTGGGCTTCTAAACATGTGTGCCAAATTTCATAAGTATGTTTGCTTGTATGTATGTGTGTCCACGTATTTCTCAAAAACAAGAAATCAAAATGCAATAATTATTTCTTTATTGGATTACATATCTTTCAACTTAAAAAAACTGTGTAAGTTTCATCTAAATCTGTTCAAAAGTTTTGAAGGTATATGGAAGTTTGTACCAATCACTGGAAAAAAACTTCGTCGGTTTGACGCCACCATTTTGTGAAGAATTATTGTATGAAGGGTTCAATTTTTTTTTGAGAAATGTGTATGGGTTCCTTGGAGAAAGTTGTTCAGTATGATGAGTATAAACGCCAGTTGACGGGTCCTACACTAATTTTGTTACATTATTCGGAGCGGTCGAAGCAGCCGTAGCTCAGTGCAACTTGCAAGATCGTTTATCACGCAAGTTAACTAACCATTAGGTCGGTCATTACCTGGATGGGTACGAATAATAGTGGCGTTTATATCGTAGGTTTTGTGCGTCGCAAAACACACTAAGGAACCTCCGAGCATTGCACGCTCCATTTCCCTTTGGGTGTCCTTGAGCCATCTTATATAATTATATAATAATATATAATAGCTCAATTGAAAAACCCCGTTCCAGTAGACGAAACGAACCGCGTACCTCAATTGGAACCGAAGATATAGAGAAAGAAAGCTCTATGAAAACAAATTTTGAATAAAACTTGAGACAAAGTATATATTAAGATTAGTACTAAAATACAGTATGGACACTCCCTGCCGATCTCTAGATTGCGACCTCACCCCCTCGTCTCCCAGATTGATACAGATTGGTTACAGTTTGGTTGTCGAACGTATAGGATTTTGCTGCTATTTTGTTTGTTCCGTCATTTGTTTTTTGAAATGTCATTTCTGGCCCGTTGTATGAAGTGTCCAGGGTGTGGTTTGGTTGTCGAACGTATGGGATTTCGTCGCCATTTTGTTTGTTCCGTCATTTGTTTTTTGAAATGTCATTTCTGGCCCGTTGTATGAAGTGTCCAGGGTGTGGTTTGGTTGTCGAACGTATGGGATTTCGTCGCCATTTTGTTTGTTCCGTCATTAGTTTTTTGAAATGTCATTTCTGGCCCGTTGTATGAAGTGTCCAGGGTGTGCTTGAGATTTGTAAAAGTTAGATGATTTACAATGCTTGGCGACAAATCTGTGCAAAGAAATTAAGAAAATCAGTTAGATAGTACGACCGGGCACACAAATACAAATATAAATACAAATATAAATACAAATATTCTTTATTTGCCACCCGCATTTGATTTCATTTTTGAAGTGTAAACATCTTCAGGTGCATTGGGCATTTTATGATATGAGAAAAAACCATTGAACTGGCGACACTGTAATGTAACGTAGCCGACAGCGTACCAGGAACGTTCGGAGGGTCATAATTTATTTAAAAAAATGAGATGAAAAAAACACATTGAATTCGCGACACTGTAGTGTAACGTAACCGACAGCGTACCAGGAACATTCGGAGGGTCAAAATTTATAAAAAAAATTGAGATGAAAAAACTATTGAACTCGCGACATTGTAATGGATAGTAACCGACAGCGTATCAAGAGCACTCTGAGGGTCAAAACTTATAAAACTGTAAAAAGTTTTCACTTCTGTCGACTCTCCTGGAGTGGTTTCTTTTAATATATATCGATTAAGGCAAAAACATTTTTTTGCGAAACCTAACCTTAAACTAAGGTTGACTGGAAGAAATCCTTTTCAAGGACAATTCCGCCTTTGTACGCTACTTTCCTAAGTGTCATTCGTAAATTGTATTTACAATGAAGAGATAACAAACAAACTTAAACTTTTCAGACTTCTATTTGCTTACTAAAACATTACTTACAAGTTTTATTCGTTACCTGCCTAAATTACGCAATGAAAGGAATTATTTAGGAAATTTTTCATTTCCTTCGCTTTATTTACTTATCTACTTGGTTTTATTGTAAAAAAAAAGTACTTAAGGCTCCTCCGTCCCTAAAAAAAGCAACTCAATTTCAAACATCGAACGGAATAGCTTGGAAATAAAGTTTTCTTTTTATTTATTTTTTCATTCTCAATTGATAAGCCCTTGGCATCATCTCACCTGATAGTAAGTGACGGCGATGCTTAAGATGGAAGCAAGCTTACCAAGATTCCCTAACGCAATGGAGAACTGGCTATCTTATCTTCAAGCCGGAACACGTCAATGTTGTTATCACTGATGTTTGGCGGCAAGACTTAGATAAGATGGTGGTAGCTAGACAGGCGGGCTTAGAAAATTCCCTACCACCAACCAAACCGAGTTTTGTCTTGTCTACGGCAACGTGGCTGTTACGTCAATCGTTGCGGACGAATCGTGCCAAAATTTTGGTTTTTAATTCATTCATCTTATCAGCTCATAAAAGTCCCCAACGAGGGGCTCGAGACTACCATAAATTAGGGCGATCGGGCCTTAGTCGACCACGCTTCATTCTAAATAATTTAAGAAGAATTTCCAAAAAATAAGAAAACAAAAACATTCTATATTGTTTTGTTAAGAAGTTCATAAATAATCATAATGTTTCTATTAAAATTGCAGCAGCTCTTTGGTAACTATTAGAAAAATTAGAATATTTTTTTCTTAAGGGCCGCCAGGAGGCTTGAACTTCCATACAAACGTAGTTCCGCTTTAATACAAAAACTACATGCCAGATTGAATCCAAACTTTGCAAATATATTAAGGATATAGATATCGATGTTTGTAATTACTTTTCGATGTACTAATATAAAACGAAAAAAAAATAAGAGCAGTTTCAAACTTTCAGTACAAAACTAATTTAAACCTTCTTTTAGTTACGTTAATATTTAATACGATAAAAACTAATTACAAACGTCGATATGTGTCTACTCAATATATTCACAAAGTTTGCATTTAATCCGGTATGTAGTTTTTGTATTAAAGCGGAACTACGTTTGTATGAAACTCGAGCCTTCTGGAGACTCTTAAGTTCTATGTATTAATATATAATTTGAGGAAATTAAAATCACTCCGCAGATCTTGTATATTATAGAACATTTTTTTTGTTAAAAAAACTCAACTGTAGTAAAAAGTGACTACAAATTTGGTCGTTGGCGGCGGTATAAGCTTATAAGGTTTATTAAACTACGATTCTATAGTGACAAACGCATAGTAGGTAAACGTTCAATCGATATTTTATTGGAACTCTTAAAGCGGTAATATTACAGATTTCGTTATTTTTGACGTCAATTACTCCAAAACGATAGAAAACCGAAGGTTGAAAAAAATACCCTTATTGTTGATGATATTCCTTAAAGTAAAAAGCTATAAGAAACACGATTGAGCAGTTTTGGCTCGATAGAAAAAAAAGTCTACACCGTTACTTTCAACTCTAGATATGACTAATACATCGAAGTATAAATTTTTAAAAATATACAAAAAATATTTGTCATGATAATACAAAGTGAGTAATGTTATTATTTTTTATACTTTCATTGTAATTTTTGATTGAAACGAAAAACCATTGAAAAAGTAAAAAAGTGTGGTTATTTTCTTTACTCTTTACACGTAAAGAAAAATACAGAGACAACTGTACCAATCAATACCTCGCCTTAAACTTGAAACATTAAAAATTTACTTCAATCGCAACAACTTTGCTTTTTTAGTACAAGTACAATTTTGCTTTTTTTTGGGTTTTTGTTAATTTCCTAAAAAGAATACTGAACCGATTTTAATAAAATTTAAATGGAAGTAGGTAACTAATGGCAAGACCCATGATCCTATAATTTTCGAAAAACCTAAAAACTCTTAGGTACTTTCAAGCTTTTATTTGAAAAAAATTATGTTCAAAAAGCGTCGGTGGCGTGATAGCTAGGGCCGCCGCCTCCTATCCGGTAGGTCGTGGTTCGAACCTGCCACGTACCAATGTGATTTCGAATTTAGATTTCATATGCACGTTTATCCGACGCTCTTACGGTGAAGGAAAAACATCGTGACGAAACCTGCACACGCCTGCGGAGAAACTTGCAGGTTGTGTGTGAAGTCGACCAACCCGCACTGGGCCCGCGTGGTCGACTAAGGCCCGATCACCCTAATTCAGGGTAGGCTCGAGCCCCTCGGTAAGGACGTATATGATAGGTTAGCTGATATGAATGAATGTACAAAAAACCAAATGCTCAAATGAATGTAAATGCGCGCCGAACAACGCGCGTTCTTTAAATCGGCTGAAAGAAAGTAAGTACGCCGCATTGCATGAGGTGACGGTTTGTGTAAAAACTGCTGAGTATCACATTTTAAATGAGCGCGCGAAGCGAGCGATGTTAAGTTCAGTCAGGTTTCATTGATTATACAGTCACAGAGCCTCGAGATAGAATGCATCTCATTGTCAGAAGAAGAAATCATGGGTTTTAATATATTATATAAACTCGCGACCGAAATTAGGCTTACAAAGCAGCTCTTTCTGCCGGAATTCAGCGTCAGACCCAATTAGATCTTCAGGCTTTGCGAAAGTTAAGGCATTCCACTTGACTTGGTTTGTTTACCCAGATATTTTTCGCGCCAATGTCAACACGCAACTTTCCTCGTAAAGTTTCCAAGTTAGGAAACGTTGTTTACTTCCGAGCTTTTGGAAAATACCGAAGAGCAAGGTCGTTTTTTGCGAACTTTAACAAAATTTATTTTTAGAACAGTGGTTCTCATTTATTTACTTATCTTTTAGACAGTATTATTATTATTTAAATATATAAAATTAAAGCCTCTCTGCTCACTTGGCACGAGGCTAAGTGGTAGGAGCACCTCCAGCGGAGCACAGTCGGCTAGAGTTATTATTATTTACGAATATAACATTAGAGCCTCTCTGCTAACTTGGCACGAGGTGAAGTGGCAGGAGCACCTCCAGCAGAAGTACAGTCGGCTGGAGTTCAGTGCGACGGGGAGAGAAAGCGTCGGACTATTCGGGCATTGTCGAGGAGGACTTATTTTTGCATTGCTGCAATTATTTGTCTGCCTCGGAGATCCATCCGCCTTAGGTGACGTTCAAGGTCGGCTGAAATTAGCCCGTTTACGGATAGGACTATGGGGATGATTTCGGTGGATTCCACTCGCCACATATCAGTTACCTCGTGTGCTAGGTTCAAGTACTTGGTCCTTTTATCGGCATCAGCCTGCACGAGGTTTTCATCATATTTGATAGTGATATCAACGAAAAACACCCTTGACTGCGCCCGATCCATCAACACGATATCAGGCTTATTCAAAGGAATAGTCCTGTCCGTGATGACGGGTCGGTCCCAGTAGAGCTTTGCGACATTTTTCACAGTAGTTCACACGCGCACTGTTGTTTGGTTGCCCGACACCGGTCGATTGCTGATGCCATAACGCTCATTTGGTACTACAATGACGTAATTAAGGTTTTTATCAAAAATGAGTTAAGTATGTCAAACGATATATTTTGGTTGGTTACTTTCGGGGTAAAATCGACGCTAATGTATTTTCATAAACTGCGGCTAGATGGCGTTGACGTCATTGTTACTTTTATACCAAAACGCAAGCATTCTACAGCTACAACGGCGATTTAGTCAGTTGTGCCGGGGAGTTCCTTGAAGTGAGGTGTCAGTTTGGTGCAACAACGACGGCAAGGTAAATATGACATCACATTTATCCCCTCCTGGCGGAACAACGACGACAATGCTTAATTTTGTCGTTGTTTCCGTAAAGTGAGGACTTATTTTGTGTGCAACAATGACGAGAATATAAATGTGACATTTGTTTATCTGCACTTGGCGGAACAGCGACGACAATGCTTAGTTTCGTCGTTGTTTCCATAAAGTTATTTTGTGTGCAGCACTGACCAAAAGATAAATGTGACATTTTTTAATCTCCACTCGGCGGAACAGCAACAAAAAAGCGTAGTTACGTTGATATTTCCCCAGATATTATATTTATTTTGCGGGAAAACGACGATAATGTAAATTATTAATTATGGAATATACAATCTCTTAATTTTTTCTCCATTTTTTTGGGGAATTTATTTTTGAGGTCGGTACCAGCACACAGCTACTTTCGTATCAAATGTTTTAGATTCGATGGCATTGCTGACACCGACCTCAGAAAAAAAATTTAGGCCCCTAATTTCATTCGTACCTACCTTTGATTTCGTTATTGTTGGTTAATGTCGTGTATCTAAGTAAATAATAATATAATTTCATACTTTTGAGTGAATTTCATTTTGAAGTCGGTTTTAAAGTTTTTTAAACTTTTATTTATTTTTAGTGATAATTCTATCTATCTAAAAACGTTATACCCAATCACCCACTCGCCCATAGAAACCATTAAATCATAAAGCATGTGTTTCATTAAAAGATACAGATTCCTGTAGCTTCCATCATCATCTTAACAGAATGAAAGTTAAGGAGTTAAATCTTCCATCATCAGCTCATCTGAATAATCTGAAAGAATACAACTATCGGTCTATACTTACCGTATCTACGCAAAATATTTGAAGAATTATCCTCCATCTACCTTCCTTCATCAGCTCATCAACATGAGATGATGACTAATAGACACCAAAACTTGAACAGTTTTAGGAAATACATGCAACACGTAATATGTGCCTATAAAATTTGAGGGTTGTTCTCGATTTCCCTGAGATCCAATCCTCAGATCCTGACTTGGTGACAATGGGACCCCCTCGAGAGTATACTCTTTCGAATAAAAAAAATATTTTGAAAATCGGTTCACAATCGGCGGAGATATCGCGTAACAAACATACAAAAAAAAACATACAGTCGAATTGAGAACCTCCTCCTTTTTGAAGTCGGTTGATAATGTATGTAAGTCAAACTCTTGAAAATTGCTTCTAATCGAGAAGTTGAGATTGTTTAAGCTTAAGTGAAATTAATCTTAGTAATACGACTGCAAGTTGATTAAGTGAAAGTGACGGCAAATTTTATATAAGTTTTATACGAGGTACCAAAAAATATTAACAGTGACGGATGATTAAAAATAATGGTTAGCTTTTGTCAACGTGTGTTAAGAATTTTAGTTGTAATTGAATCTGTTTTTTAGTTGGCAGAATTGAATTACTTATATTTTGGATGCGGGCAGCGCAGGACCGGTCGTCGTGGAAATCCTTGGGGGAGGCCTTTGTCCAGCAGTGGACGATTTGTGGCTGATATGATGATGATATTTATAATGAGTAAAGATTTAGTATTAGGCTTAATAATTAGTCCCTATTGAGAAGTTGTTATTTATACGACTGATAGTTGAATAAATTCAAGCGACTGCATTTTTCAAAATGTGATTTTCTGATTAACTAAGTATTGTAGAAGTTACCAAATGAATAATTAAAAATGATTAAAAAAAAACTGTTTCCTACTGTAACCTTATATTGAGTTTTGTATGAAAGCATTACATATAATTAAAAGAATCCTGGCGGAACAATGACGAAATTGGGGGTGTCGCTTTAGTTTTGTTTTAATAAAAGAGATATTTATGTAGATAAACAGTTGACATAGACTACTCATAAAACTATAATACTTATGCCATGTTTTAAGTCTAAAATCATAGAATAGTGATATATTTAAAGGTCATTAACTGGATGATGAAAGTTGATTTTTTTTTTAAATCGCTCTCCTGTAAAGTTACAAAAAGTGCATTTTCGTCATTGTAGTACCAAATGAGCGATAATATATCATTTAAGTAACAGGACACCAAATTTAGAATCCACCAGACCTGTGAAAATTGCTCATATCCCTTCATCGACTAGAAAAGGGCTGATAAACTTTCATATTTTTTTTACTTTTGATGTGAATTACTCCAAACCGATAGAAAACCCAAGGTTGAAAAAAAAACCCTTATTGTTGATGATGTTCCCTAAAGTGAAGTTAGAAACACGATTGAGCAGTTTTAGCTCGATAAAAAAAATCCCAGAGATAGGTCTACAACGTTACTTTCAACTCTAGTTATGACTAATATTTTGAAGTTTTTTTTTTTTTTAAATGTACAACTATATTTGTTATTAAAATACAAAGTGAGTAATGTTATTATTTTTTTATACTTTCATTGTGGTTTTTGATTGATACGAAAAGTAAAAAAGTGTGGTTATTTTCTTTACTCTTTACACGTAAAGAAAAATACAACGACAACTGTTCCATCAATATCTCGCCCTTAAATCACTGAACAGATTACCTTGAATCATAGCTTAACATTACTCTCGATCAAGTCACCTTTCAAACAAAAAACTAAATTAAAGTGAATTCATTCGTTTGAGAGTTTAATTGAGACAGATTGAGCGGCTATCTAATCTATGGTATAAGGTCTGTGTTCATCATCATCATATCAGCCGAAATACTTCATCGTTTTCTTTTTAAAATTTAAGAGGAGTGATATTTAGTCATCGTTCATATATTATCTTTGATGCAGTCATCATCGTAGAGCAAAATCAATGTGACTGTCCACATTACAAACAAAATACATCAACACAAGTTACAAAAATAATATGTTTTTTTGTCATTCAGTTCGACTCCTTAGCGCGAGTAGACTCACACTTGGCTGATTTTTATTACTTTTTGTTTCACTTCAGTATTAGTTCTATGACCACACCAAGTTTCACGCCTGTATGTACGAGTATTACCGTTTTTACGATAGAGCTAAAAAAACATCCTTCTGACAACCTATAAAAAACAAGTTTTGTGTATTTTTTTTTATTTTTTCACTTTTTTTTTAAAAGTTATTGCATAGCTTTTATCGCGGGCTTTGAGCGCGGCGACCGAATCAAGAAATTCACAATTCACAACCTAACACCCCACGCTCGGCCTAGTTCTAAAAACCTTACAGTGTCATCTATTAGCGATTTGCGGTACTAAAAGGACTTGGTCAATTTTACTGGTGTAACTTTCTTAATGTTCATTTATTACATAAACATCCCGCGCCCCAAGGACTATATGGTACTGGTAAATACTGCATAAATAAAAAATAAATAATTATAATTGCATAAAATGATAAAAAATGCTATACAATAGCTTTACCACGGCAGTCCCCGAGTGCCTTACGTTTTTTTTATATTTTATTGTATTTATTGTTATAGCGGTAACAGAAATACACATTCTGTGATAATTTGAAATTTCTACATTTCTAAATTTCTACAGTTCATGAAATACAGCCCAATCATTGGCGAAACTAAATCGGCCCGACTTCGCTGGCTTGGTCACGTACAGAGGATGGAGGAGAATCGTGCTGTAAAGAGAGCGTACACGGGATGACCGACAGGGAAACGTCCGGTCGGGCGTCCCAGGTACCGCTGGATCCATGAGGTGCAGAAGGACCTGAGCGCCCTCCAGAGACCCGATTGGCGTGAGGAGGCGCAGAATAGGGACGAGTGGCGACTTTTGGCGTCGGAGGCTAAGATCCTCTCTGGGTCCTCAGTAAGTAAGTAAATACAGACCGCCGACGGACGGACAGACAGACAGACAGCGGAGGCTTAGCTTAATAGGGTATCCGTTGGTCACCCGTTGGGTGTACAAAACCCTAATAATAAAAACCTATTTTTTTTAAATTCAATTTGCTGTAACAAAGTAAAGCGAACATAACCTCTTGACTGTCGATTTCCGGGACCCGGAATAAAAAACAAATTCCCTCTCTATCGACCTACCGGGAGCCGGAAAAATTATGGCGGGTCAAGTTAGAGCCAATAATATCAATAAGCATAATATTAAAGTAAAAACAATGAAAAGAAATAAGTAAAACACCCTAATTAGAATAAAATGGAAAAACACAATATTTTATTAAGATTCACAGAAAATCCATTAAACGAATACCCTGTCTTTGTATCCAATTTCATATGAGACTCGTAATTTACTTGGTAAAAACACAATAGGAAACCTAGGATCACACCAGCGGTTCATCATCATTATATCAGCCGAAAAACTTCCACTGCTAGACAAAGGCCTCCCCCAAGGATTTCCACGTCGACCGGTCCTGCGCTGCCCGCATCCAGCTGCTTCCTGCAATTTTCACCAGGTCGTCGTTTCACCGTGTGGGAGGCCTGACTACGTTTTCCGGTGCGCAGTCACCAATCGAGAACTTTACTGCCCCAACGGCAGTCTGTTTTACGAGCTATGTGCCCTGCCCACTGCCACTTCAGTTTAGCGATTCTGTGAGCTATGTCGGTTACTTTGGTTCTCATGCGGATCTCCTATATATCTGATTCGATCGCGTAGGAAAATTCCGAATCGATTTAATAGTTTTTAAAATAGAAGAGACGATTGTTAATATTGTTTGTATGTAGTTCTTGTTAAGTTCAAGGGTAAAAACGAGACCCTATTACTAAGACTTCGCTTTCCGTTCGTCTGTCCATAAGTCATCACATCGGGCAGTATTTCATGAACTGTGATAGCTAGACAATTGAAATTTTCACAGATGATGTATTTCTGTAGCCGCTATAACAACAAATACTAAAAATTAGAAAAAGTGAAAGTCTTCATACAAAAAACTTTTTTTAACGTGAAGAAACTAGCGCCATCTAGTATGATGGTACGGAGCTGAAGAAACTAGCGCCATCTAGTATGATGGTATGGAACTGAAGAAACTAGCGACATCTAGTATGATGGTACGGAACTGAAGAAACTAGCGCCAGCTAGTATGATGGTACGGAACTGAAGAAACTAGCGCCATCTAGTACGATGGTATGGAACTGAAGAAACTAGCGACATCTAGTATGATGGTACGGAACTGAAGAAACTAGCGCCAGCTAGTATGATGGTACGGAACTGAAGAAACTAGCCCCATCTAGTACGATGGTATGGAACTGAAGAAACTAGCGCCATCTAGTACGATGGTATGGAACTGAAGAAACTAGCGACATCTAGTATGATGGTACGGAACTGAAGAAACTAGCGCCAGCTAGTATGATGGTACGGAACTGAAGAAACTAGCGCCAGCTAGTATGATGGTACGGAACATTATGTGTGCGGTTCTGACACGAACTTGGTCGGTTTTTACCCGACTGCGCCAGAAGGAGGGTTATGTTTTTCGAGAGTATGTATGTATGTATAATTGTTTAGCACGCTCTGCAGCCTGAACGGCTGGATGGATTTTGGCTTGAGAGGTGTCGTTAGATACGTATTTACTGTGTGAGTGACACTGGGTATATCAAAATAAAAAAAATAAAAAATGGCGGATTTTTGGCGCCAAATTCAAATGTTTGGCACGCTCTGCAGCCAGAACGGCTCGATGGATTTTCTATCAACTGATAAGTTAATAATCTGCGTAAATTTAATGTGTGTCATCCCTACTAATATTATAAATGCGAAAGTAACTCTGTCTGTCTGTTACGCTTTCCCGCTTAAACCTCTCAACCGATTTTGATGAAATTTGGCACAGACAATCTTTAGACCCTGAGAAAGGACATAGGCTACCTGAGTTTCCACGCTCGCGAGCCGCTTGCGGCTCGCGCACTGCGCACCCTCGAAAAGTTATAGAAACGTTGTCCACGCGGGTGAAGCCGCGGGAAACAGCTATCTAATATATAAAAATGATTCGCTAAATGTGTTGGTAAGCGCATAACTCGAGAACGGCTGGGCCGATTTCGCTAATTCTTTTTTTGTCGAGTTCATTATTGTCAGGAGAAGGTTATTATGTAGGGTAGGGTAGTGTAGGGTAGGGTAGGGTAGGGTAGTGTAGGGTAGGGTAGGGTAGTGTAGTGTAGGGTAGTGTAGGGTTGTGTAGTGTAGGGTTGTGTAGTGTAGTGTATGTAGGGTAGGGTATGTAGGGTAGGGTAGGGTAGTGTAGGGTAGGGTAGTGTGGTGTAGGGTAGGGTAGGGTAGTGTAGGGTAGGGTAGAGTAGTGTAGGGTAGTGTAGTGTAGGGTAGGGTAGTGTAGTGTAGTGTAGGGTAGGGTAGGGCAGTGTAATGTAATGTAAGGCGGTACGTAGTTCGCCGGGACAGCTAGTTGTGTATATAGGTTACTATACAAACTCATTCAATAATAAAACTAAAAAAATAATAAAATAAAAAACTGTAATTTAAAAAACTAAAAAACCCGACTGCGTTCTGTGTAGTTTGGAAATGAAAAACCCTAAAACAAGAAAGTCGTCATACCCGATTGCACTTAACTTAAGAAAAATTGTAGCAGTCGGGACCCATTCTAGAAATGGAGGCTTAGTGAATTGAGAGCACATACCTATATTACATTGCAGATTACTCCAATATACTGACTAGACGGCTGACTTTCTAGAATGGGTCCCGACTGCTACAATTTTTCTTAAGTTAAGTGCAATCGGGTATGACGACTTTCTTGTTTTAGGGTTTTTCATTTCCAAACTACACAGAACGCAGTCGGGTTTTTTAGTTTTTTAAATTACCGTTTTTTTACGAGTATTAGTTTCATATAGGAAAACCAAGGCGACCAAGATAGAGCAAATAAAGAAAAAGGGCTGCTGTCGTGCCGTATCAAGATCTTCAAAATCTGGCTGAGGATAGGAAGAACTAGCGATCACTCCATAGCCAAGAGCAGTGGTCTTAAATCATCTTCATCTTATCAGCTCATATACGTCCCCACCGAGGGGCTCGGGCCTACCCTGAATTAGGGCGATCGGAACTTAGTCGACCACGCGGGCCCAGTGCGGGTTGGTCGACTTCACACACAACCTTCGAGTTTCTTGCAGGCGTGTGCAGATTTCCTCACGATGTTTTCCTTCACCGTTAAAGCAATCGGTAAGTATGTACGTAAGTTTTTGAAAAACTCATTGGTACATTGGACGTCCAGATTTGAACCCGGTACCTCTGGTTAGATGGACCGAGTCGTTACCGGTTGAGCCACCGACGCTATTAAACAATAGTAATTGTTGCCTTTCTAAATACGCAAAATACTACTACAGTTATTTCGATTAAAGTCCATAAGAATGAGTAAATTATTTATTTCTATTGGCGGCGAATAAAAGCCTGATCATCGTAATCTCGGTTTTATTTTTTGAAATTCGACAATGGGAGAATCCTCTGGCTACGGAGCCCCTGACAATAATTCGTTATGTTTGTTTCCGCAGTTCTAAGAAACGATGCTCTGTAACTATGAAATCTAAATTTAAAATCACATTGGTACGTGGCAGGATTCGAACCACGACCTCCCGGACAGGAGGCGGCGGCCCTAGCCGTTACGCCACCGACGCTCTTTTTCCTAGACTTTAATAAGAATAAAATAAATATTATTTCATTTGTACCCCCCTCTGTCTATATAATTTAATAAACTCAGAGAGTGAACGCCACTAAATACGCATACTCACGCTTTCACGATTAAATACGTTTAATTACTTTATGTTGAGGCTCTCTCCTGAATAGCACAAAATTCGAGTTAAAACACTTTGGCGGAGTATTTTCGTGATTCTCGCACTCGAAAATCTTAGATATGCCAAAAAACTCGTTGAAACCTTTAGATACCTAAGTACTTGCGTAAATTACCCGAATGCCCAAAAAGAAGGGTTTTATGTATATAAAGTCTAACAAAATTAGCTAAAACTATTTTAACTGGTGCTTCTACCCATGAAACAGAACAACTTTTCCCATGGAACCCATAGTCGGTGTGGCGGCGCGCAGCACGGGGCCCTCTTCATTTGCGGCCGTACCACACAAGCTTCTGCGAAGTTACCTGCGGGCTTTGAACATCTTCTTCACCTTGGTGAAACCCTCATCATCCACCCTGGCATGAAGGTGCTCGCTTGATGTTGGCGGCGATCTTGGATTTCCGGACGCCTTAAGTATCGTGTGCCTCCACGGAGGCTATCAAAGTAATGTCACAAAATCATTAGAAAACAAATAATGTGATTAGGGAAAAGAAAGTAGAAAAAGGCAATTCAGCCAGGGTTGCGTTCACGTCGAAGCCAGGAGGAAGCAGTTGGATAGGCACCCCAGCCCACAAGTGGCAGCGCACCGTATTCTGGTTGATTTGAAGAAATGCGGAGCGCGAGGCGCTGGACAGGGAGGGATGGCATCGATCCACGAAGGCCCTGGGCTACCATAAGACGACATTACTTATACACTAAAACATTAACCCTCTTTTTTGGGAAAATCGAGTAAAATCTATCTAACTTTTAAGACGATTATAACGACACCTCGCACTCTAGAATCGATTAAGTCGTTTAGGCTACACGCTCAGCAAAATAAACAGACATACATACATACACACACTATGTATAGAAATACTAGCTTTTGCCCGCGGCTTCGCCTGCGTGGCCATCGTTTTTATGACCGTCTTTTAGGGTGAGTGGTGCGCGAGCCGCAAGCGAGCGTGGACATGAGTTTTCCTCAGATCCCTCAGGAACGATAGCGGGCTATTCAGATTTGAAGTCTATGTCACTTCCCACTCCTTCAACCAATTCTATACAACAAAACCACTTCAGTCCGTAGCTCCGTTGCGACGCTGACGATGAGTTTTCCCCAGATCCCTTGGGAACCATGTCAGTATATGCTATTTAGTAAAATATGTCATTTTCCACCCCCACAGCCATCTTTGTGCTAAAAATCATAGCAATTCATTGTTCCGTTGAAATGTTAAAGAAAATAACCAAATAAAAAGAGTATATTTTCAGTTCCCTCAGGAACAGCATCGGACTATGCTATTTTCACGGGATAAAATGTAGCCTATGTCCTTCCGAGTGGCACAGGCTACCTGTTTGGCAAATTTGATCAGGATTGGTTAAGGTGTTGAAGCTTGAAAAGGTAACAAACAAACAAACACATTTTTACATTTATAATATTATATAGTAAGGATTCGAGGAGAACCATTTCCAAGATATATCCCTAAAATTGTAACTCGAAGGTGCTGACTCGCGCAAAAAATTTTATTTCATAAATCAACCTGTATTGTGACAACGTGTGTGTGTAGTTTAAAGTGTGTTACATTACATCGCACACTCCATTTAGGGATACAATGTTTGCTTGTGAACTTCGTCTCTAATGTTAAATGGTGCTGAGAGCGGACCTGTATTTTTAACAGGTCTTTGTTTTTTTTTTTATTCATAATAGCTGTGCCCGCGACTTCGTCCGCGTGGAGGTTTTGAATTTTCCCCCGTGAACTTTTGAATTTTACGGGATAAAAAGTATCCTATATGTTAACCCGGGCTATAGGGAACCAACATACAAAATTTTATCAATATCTGCCTGGTAGTTTTTGCGTGATGCGCGTACATACAGACAAACAGGCAGACAGCCAGACAGACAAAAAATTCCAAAGTTGTTGTTTTGGCATCTATATCGTTAGTAATGTCCACCACAGTTATTATTTTACAAATATGTTTCATGTACAGACACGGCCCCGTTACAGTTTTATTTTATGAATACTCGTATTTTTTTCTTTTTTATTCACAATTGGTAAGCCCTTGGCATCATCTCACCTGACGGTAAATGACGATGATGCCGAAGATGGAAGCGGGCTTACGAAGATTTCCCAACGCAATGGAGTACTGGCTATCTAATCTTCAAGCCCACATCAATGTTATTAACACTGATGAAGATTTAGTGACGGTGATAGCTAGCCAGGCGGGCTTAGAAAATTCCCTACCACCAAACAAACCGAGTCTTACAAGTTGACCTCACCGGGAATCGAACCCGTGACCTCCTGGTGTGAAGCGAATGGACTAGGCATTACACCACGGAGTTGTTTGTTTTTTGAACTAATCTGATTGAAGAGTCATCATATATTCATGATTTTAAAATAACCTTATTTAATTAATAAATAGAAACCAGATTGCATAACCCCTTACTCCTCTTTTTTGGGAAGTTGGATAAAAATGTATCGTATGTGACTAACAGGATTAAGACAAATCTAACGACACTTAGAACTCACAAATTAATTAAACCGTTTATGCTACAGGCTCAGCCAAAGAAACAGTCATACATCATCATATCAGCCACAAATCGTCCACTGCTGAACAAAGGCCTCCCCCAAGGATTTCCACGACGACCGGTCCTGCGCTGCCCGCATCCATCGGCTTCTCTGCGTGATCGAATCAGAAACGAGGAGATCCGCAGGAGAACTAAAGTAACCGACATAGCTCACAGAATCGCTAGACTGAAGTGGCAGTGAGCAGGGCACATAGCTCGTAGAACAGATGGCCGATGGGGCAGTAAAGTTCTCGAGTGGCGACCGCGAACCGGAAAACGTAGCGTAGGCAGGCCTCCCACGCGGTAGACCGATGACCTGGTGAAGGTCGCGGGAAGCCGATGGATGCGGGCAGTCATACATACTAACATACATATACAGGATGTCACAATATTGGTGTAGGACCCATTAATTGGGGTTCTACTCATCAAACTGAACAACTTGTTCTCATTTTCGTACGTAGCGTCGAATATTTTGTTAATTGACTGTGGGTTCGCGGGGAAAGTTGTTCAGTATAATGAGTAGAAGCCCCAGTTGACGGGTCCTACACCATTTTTTTACACTACATATAAAACATTACACTTCTTATTGGGCGCTCGGGTAATAAAGTTAAAAAAAATTCGTCGCTCCATACAAAAATGAGCAAAAGTTGCTCAGTTTGATGAGTAGAACCCACTCATTAAACTGAAGAACTTTTGCTCATGTTTGTATGGGGCCTTGATTTTTTTAAATTGACATGGGTTCTTTGGGAAAGTTGTTCAGTATAATGAGTAGAAGCCCCAGTTAACGGGACATTTGCCATTTTTTTTACAACCTGTATACATACATCCGAATAACATTACACTTCTTTTTAGGCAGTCGGGTAATTAAATTTAAAACAATTCGACGCTCCAGACAAAAATGAGCAAAAGTTGTTCAGTTTGATGAGTAGAACCCACTCATAAAACTGATCAACTTTTGCTCATTTTTGTATGGACCATCGATTTTTTTTTAAATTGACCATGGGTTTTTGGGGAAAATTGTACAGTATAATGAGTAGAAGCCCCAGTTAACGGGACATACACCCTTTTTACACTCTGGTTACATACATCCGAAAAACATTACACTTCTTAATGGGCGGTCGGGTAATTAAATCAACTTCTTAAAGTTCTCGAAAGACACTTCAAAAATTCTGGTATAACAAAAACGCTAAACACGTTAAAAACAGACTTCCATCGCAACAACTTAGTACAATTTTTCATTATTATTTTTGGTTTTTGTTAATTTTCTAATAAAGTACTACACTGTTTTTAATAAATATTATATGGAACCACAGGGAAAGCACTAGCATTCAAATAAAAAAAGAATCATCAAAATCGGTTCACCCAGCCAAAAGTTCTGAGGTAACAAACATAAAACAATTTATACGTTTCTAGTTATAAATAAAAATATAGATACAAATATTGATGTTAGTTTAAAGACCATAGACTCTCTTGTTTATGAGAGTCGATGGTCTTTATACTAACATCAATATTTGTACCTTGTTTAATGGCAAATAAAGAATATTTGTATTTATAAAACAAACAGTCGAATTGAGAACCTCCTCCTTCTTGGCAGTCGGTTGAAAATGGATGAAATGGAACGACTGATGAAATGGGAATAAATACATAGGTATAGTAAAGAGCCCGCATCACATGATGAAATGGGAAAATTAAGATGCGAGATGAAAGGGAGGGCATGCCCTTGTGGGCATGGGCAACCAGTCTGTGATCTGACTAATGGTTCTAAGGACTCGGCAATAAAGTGATTAATGATGAGAGTAGCCGAAAAGTAATTAACTAATTAGTAAGTAACTCAACCAAAGAGTGAAATATTATCTTATTATTTAAGTGCGCAATTCACGAATATACACGATGTAAAAAAAATGATGTAGGACCCGTTAACTGGGGCTTCTACTCATCATACTGAACAACATTCCCGAGAAACCCATAGTTAATTCTCGAAAAAAATTTGAACCCTCCATACTTAAATGCACAAAATTTGTCGTACAGCTGATCAATTTGTAAAGGCATAAAGAGTTAAAAAAAAATTTGGGATTTCAGAAAAGTCGTAAAACAAAAGTTGTTCAGTATGATGAGAATAAGCCACAGTTAACGGGACCTACACCAATTTTGTGACATCCTGTTTATATGATACCCTTAGATTGAAAATAACTAAGATAATACCCATGTATTTAGAAAACAACGCCCTATTCAGGAAGGCTTGTGCTAATAAATCTGAAAAACTTATGTTCTACAAAGAAGAAATAATTGCTCACTTAAAGTAATCAAATTATACTAGGTCGTATTTGTCACTGAAACTTTTCATAAAACATTATGGTACGTAAAACTTTATTTATGCTATATAGCATAAAAAATTATGGTACGTAAAACATTAATTATGCCATTTATCAAAGGAAATGTATTAAAAATATTTTATTCCACTCCCATTTGGTAATTTGCTTAATACATAACCTCAAATCATATCACAAAATTATTCAGTCCTACAAGTAATCTTACAATGATCGTTTTAAAATGAGACAACTGTATTACAATGAAACTTTTTAATATTTTTATGGCTTTGGCTCAATAATTCAATATAATAATATGATTATGACAAAATTTCTACGAATAACTAAGTTCTTCGTAGCAAAATTTCAATGTATTTTGTGCAAGATGCCAAGGCCATTAAAATTTAAAAAAAAGCGCGCGTGCCATAATGGATAAACATCGCGTGTGATTATGCTGTATGGATGATTTTTTTGCAGTTTAAAATTTTCTTTTATTTGTTACATGGTGGTAGAAAAAGTATTGAATGCCACTGCACGCAATTAGCCATTAATTGGCAGTGGCATAAATAACCATTTTTGCAAACTAAAATAACTCTCTCTTTCCCGGGCCTGGGTCCGCTTGAAGAAATTTATTATTAAAAAAAAGTATTGCCCTTTGTTTTTATTCTGTTTTATGTCTTCTCATTTATTTATCTGTACACAATTAAGTGGTAAATAAAAAAAAAACATTAGCCAACGAACCTTCATTGGATAGGCACATAAGATAGGATCCGGTATACAAGCATTTGTTAACGAGTACTTCATTGTGCACATAAAAACGTAATTTAAGTTTTATTATTATTATATCAGCTCATATACGTCCCCACCGAGGGGCTCGAGCCTACCCTGAATCAGGGCGATTAGGCCTTAGTCGACCACGCGGGCCCAGTGCGGGTTGGCCGACTTCACACACAACCTTCGAGTTTCTTCGCAGGTGTGTGCAGGTTTCCTCACGATGTTTTCCTTCACCGTTAAAGCAATCGGTAATTTTATGCACGTAAGTTTTTGAAAAACTCATTGGTACATTGGCCGTCCAGATTTGAACCCGGTACCTTGTGGTGGTCCCTACTCCCCTTAAGACTGGCCTTATGTGCCTTAGCCTGCTGAAGCTGCTGGAAGCGGAACACACACGAGACACAATGTATCGTACCTAATCGTCTAGTATCATATCAGCTCATACACGTCCCCACTGAGGGGCTCAATTCAGAGATTACCAAAATGCGAGTTACATTATTTCAGTCAATTCTAAGCGAAGGGAATTCGTAGACTCCCTCAAGGAAGCCTCAATGTTGCATGCAGAGGGTAAAATAAATAAAATGTCTTGGTTGAGTCTAAAAATTAATTATGAATTTATTTGACTCAAATTGTGGAGAAACCTTACATTTGTAGGCGTAAAACTCCACATTACATTGATTTCAGCCCTATATTTTATAGAGCTATTTATTTTAGCATTTGACAGTACAAATTTGATATTATAATAGAATTATACAAGTCCTGTGTGCTATCGCTCATTAAATTATGGATGTATATAAATTTGTATTAAATTTGTCTACATAAGGTAAGGTTAGCTTACTTTAGATAAAGTAGACTTATGGCAGCAACGAAAAGGTAATATAAATATTTTAGATTATGCATTTCCGTCAAGCCAACAATACTACAACCACTGTACACTTCTGTAACTTACGGGGAGCCTTGGACTTTACTTTGACTACTCAACTTTTACAACCAAAGAGTACACAACTTTACAGCCGTAAGTGCATCTGGCAAGTCTTTATTACTTAAATTACATTCTTATAAAGACTCACATACTATTATTATTGTTCTGAACAAGGTTTTAGGTTATAGCGAGCGCTGACTTCTCGCTAGTTCCGGTCTATCAAGAGTACAATTTGTAAGTATAAAACCCCAGGGATATTGAACACTTCAGTTAGCAATAACCATATCTGCTAGTGATATATACGACTTGTGAATAGTCAGGCTCAACCAAACTAAAATCATACATATTCTGTCTTATGAATACCGTTTAATATGATAGTTAGATTCATTAGCACAAAACAAGGTTATTTAGTTAATCACACAGAATCTATCTTCACAATACTTCGCAAATATTATAGAGGTTGCGAGCATTTTAACTGAGGGAGAATTTAACTAAAACGACATACGGAACAAGTCCTTAATGTGACGATTCTGTGAGATTATATTGCAATCAAGCAAGAAGCAATATAATAAAACATACCAAATTCCAGTCTCGCCCACACATCGCGCTCTTATTTTCCATCACTTCACACAGAACCAAACTCAGGACCCTTTTCCCGTCAGGGAACGACCGACGAGTTCCAGCCTCTGCCCACGAGTCCCCTGTCTCTCCCTCCGACGCTCCGGCGCAGGCCTCAAAACCATATTACTCCCGTCGCATTCGCACACGTGTACGCCCAATCGCTCTTTCTCCTTCTGTCTCGTACAAATATTCTTTTGTTAAATCCTCTGAACATTCTTCACACAGTCGTACGCTCATAATGCAACGTCGCAAGCCCCAAGCACAAGTTAGAATAGATAAGAATGGCAACACATCAGTTCTTAACACCTAATTATTCTAGGGTTCCGTGCGGTTCTGAAATAAGGATGGCGTTTCAGGCCATCACAACCTCTGGTTAGATGGACCGAGTCGTTACCGGTTGAGCCACCGACGCTTTTTTAAGTTTATTTATTTGTAAATGCATGTTTCCTAATTCAAAAAAGCCGAGCTAAGTAGACATTTCGTATGAATCAATGACAACAATAGACGATCCTAAGCCTTAATCCCATCTGCCAAGTTCATCATCAGATCATCTTCAAAACACCAAAAGAATATTGTCAGTACATACGGCTTTAAACGTTTCAGCTCAATCGGACCTCTGGAAGTGGCTCTATAGTTAAAATCGTTCGCAAAAGGGTTGACTCGTACAAACAACGAAATACGTAAACAAACAAACGCGTCATCGTGAAGTAGAATTTAAAGCTTGTAATAAGATTAAGACTCATCGAGGGGTTTCAAACACAACCCTGTGGTTTGTGTGATCTTACCACAGATAAGAAAAAAAACTACACCTACTAAGGTAATAAATAGATCAAACCTTTTAACCGCTTTTAAAAAAGATTTTACCCGCCTCCGTGGCGTAATGGTTAGTCCATTCGCTTCACACCAGGAGGTCGCGGGTTCGAATCCCGGTGGGGTCAACTTATAAGTATAAGACTCGGTGAGGTTGGTGGTAGGGCATTTTCTAAGCCCGCCTGGCTGGCTACCACCATCTTATCTAAGTCTTGCCACCAAACATCAGTGTTAAAAACATTGATGTGTTTCGGCATGAAGATAAGATAACCATTTCTCCATTGCGTTGGGGATTCTTGGTAAGCCGCTTCCATCTTCGGCATCATCGTCACTTACCAACAGGTGAGATGATGCCAAGGGCTTGCCAATTGTTAATAAAAAAAATCAAAAATCTTTACTTGTGGTAAACATGGTCAATAAGTTTTTTTGACTATTTAAAAGTGTGTGTAAACACCTATTTAAAATAAATTATTTTGATTTGATTTGATTTGATGGTGATTTTAGATAGAGGTATTGTAGTTGTTACCTAGTGATTCCAGTGCTGATACTGATGCTCGGAATTTTCCTCCGCGATCGAATCAGTAATGAGGACATCCGCAGGAGAACCAAAGTAACTGACATAGCTCACAGAATCGTTAAACTAAAATGGCAGTTGGCAGGGTACATAGCTCGAAGGACAGATGGCCGTTGGGGCAGTAAAGTTCTGGAGTGGCGACCGCGAACCAGAAAACGAAGCGCAGGAAGGCCTCCCAAGCAGTGGACCGACGACCTGGTGAAGATCGCGGGAAGCCGCTAGATGCGCGCAGCGCAGGACCGATCGTTCCTTGGGGGAGGCCTTTGTCCAGCAGCGGACGTCTTTCGGCTGATATGATGATGATGATTTCAGTATGTACTGTAGGTAGTATGTTACTACTCCGTTGAGAATAGGAAAATAGACGAGGTAGTATGTTACTACTCCGTGGAGAATAGGAAATTAGATGAGGTAGTATGTTACTACTCCGTGGAGAATAGGAAAATAGATGAGGTAGTATGTTACTACTCCGTGGAGAATAGGAAAATAGATGAGGTAGTATGTTACTACTCCGTGGAGAGTAGGAAAATAGACGAGGTAGTATGTTACTACTCCGTGGAAAATAGGAAAATAGACGAGGTAGTATGTTACTACTCCGTAGAGAATAGGAAAATAGACGAGGTAGTATGTTACTACTCCGTTGAGAATAGGAAAATAGACGAGGTAGTATGTTACTACTCCGTGGAGAATAGGAAAATAGACGAGGTAGTATGTTACTACTCCGTGGAGAATAGGAAAATAGACGAGGTAGTATGTTACTACTCCGTGGAGAATAGGAAAATAGACGAGGTAGTAGGTTACTACTCCGTGGAGAATAGGAAAATAGACGAGGTAGTATGTTACTACTCCATGGAGAATATGAAAATAGATGAGGTAGTATGCCTGCAGACCGACCGTGGTCGAAATGTTGGCAGTAGGAAGTATAACGTAAGTAGCTCATCGGCCGAGGAAAATTTCGATGGTGCGTTGTAGCTTCGCGTATTATTTTCACTTGTGATATGGCTCATTTTCTACTGACAGTCTGTACTGTTTATAAAGGCGCCATCTGCGGAGGTAGTGAAGAAGCTGTAGCTCACTTCACCAATGTGATGCTTGAGCTCCGCTGTTTGTCCGTAGTCGTTGTGGTGAAGTACTGCAAATATGTTGCCAACACCTATCCTTACTATCCTTACTAATATTATAAATGTGAAAATGTGTTTGTTTGTTTGTTACCTTTTTACGCTTTAACACTTTGACCAATCTTGATGAAATTTCTCATGCATGTAGCCTGTGTTACTGGGAAGGACATAGGCTACATTGTATCCCGTGAAAATGGCATAGCCTGATGCAGTTCCTGAGAGAACTGAAAAGGTACTATTTTTTTGGTTAATTTCTTTTACATCGCAACGGAACAATGAATTGTTGTGATTATTTGTATAGAGATGCTTAAAAAGTGGACCTTCCCCTCAAAAACAGTTATAAAAACGATGTCCACGCTGGCGAAGCCGCGGATAAAAGCTTGTTAATTATAAATGTAAAAAGGTCTTTATTTGTTTGTTTGTGACCTTTTCGGGCTTCATCACTTGAACCAATCTTGACGAAATTTGGCATGGAGGTAGCCTGTGTCACGAAGAAGTTCATAGGCTACATTATATCCCGTTAAAATAGCATAGCCTAAACCAGTTTCTAAGGGAACTGAAAAAAAGACTGTGTTTTTAGTTGATTTCTTCAAGAACGCAACGGAGAAACGGATTGTTGTAATTTTTTGCACAGAGATGGTTGAGGGGGTAGAAAAAGACATATACTACTAATTAGCATAGCCCAAGAAAGTTCCCGAGGGATCTAGGGAAAACTCATATCCAGGCTCGCTCAAGTCGGCGTCGCAACGGAGCAACGGATGAATGTGATTTTTACAAGCTTTTATTTAGTTTCACCTGTCCCGGTGTCTGTAATGAAATATTTCAAGTTAAATTTGTGCCACTTCCCGGTTTCTGATTAGGCTAAAAATTTGCATTAATATGTATAACGCGTGTCAATAAAAGCTTGTACCAAAAGGCTTTGAGTTTTTAAAATTATTTGCATAGAAATAGTGGAGGGGTGGGAAGTGACATAGCTGCTCGTTTTTACGACTGGTTTTGAGGGTGAGTGGTGCGCCAGCAGCAAACGGCTCGCGAGCGTATGCAGTAGTTTATTTCAGTTAATAATAACCCGATATAGTTCCCGAGGGATCTGAAACAAACTACTGCATACGCTCGGGAGCTAACCCGATATAGTTCCCGAGGGATCTGAAACAAACTACTGCATACGCTCGCGAGCTAACCCGATATATTTCCCGAGGGATCTGAAACAAACTACTGCATACGCTCGCGAGCTAACCCAATATAGTTCCCGAGGGATCTGAAACAAACTACTGCATACGCGCGCGAGCTAACCCGATATAGTTCCCGAGGGATCTGAAACAAACTACTGCATACGCTTGCGAGCTAAACCGATATAGTACCCGAGGGATCTGAAACAAACTACTGCATACGTTCGCGAGTCACCAATCACCCTCAAAAACAGTCGTAAAAACGATGTCTACGCGGGCGGAGCCGCGGGCTTAGTCTTTTATAAAACTAGAACAAGTAAAGCGTACCTATGTAGAGTTTACTCGTATATAAATATGTAATTAAGGTAATAAACGTTTTACATAACCACCTCGGTGGCATTGGTTAGTCCATTCGCTTCACACCTGGAGGTCGCGGGTTCGATTCCCGGTGGGGTCACTTGTAAGACTCGGTTTGGTTGGTGTTAGGGCATTGTCTCAGCCCGCCTTGCTAGCTACTACCATCTTATCTAAGTCATGCCGCCAAACAACAATGTTAACAACATTGATGTGTTCTGGCTTGAAGATAAGATAGCCAGTTCTCCATTACGTTGGGGAATCTCGGTAAGCCCGCTTCTATCTTCGGCATCATTGTCACTTACCATCACGTGAGATGATGCCAAGGGCAAAGTATATATGATAGTACTAACATACAGTATTGACACTCCCTGCCACTCTCTGGATTTCAACCTCACCCCCTGGTCACCCAGATTGATACAGATTGGTAATAGTTTGGTTCTCGAACGTATGGGATTTCGCTGTGATTTTGTTTGCTACGTCATTTGTTTTTAGAAATGTCATTTCACGACCGTTGGATGCAGTGTCCGGGGTGTGCCAAGGGCTTACCAATAGTGAATTTTAAAAGAAATACCATTACGCATCTAAACTTGTATGTGTAAAAACGTATAGGTTACAAAGTTCTCTGAAACCATGAATTCTTTTCAAGTTAAGTTCGAGTGTAAGTAATATCACTTAGTCGTTCATGAAAGTGGTCGTAGAATGTTATGGTCTATTCGATCCTGGGGTCGTAGATGTCCTTGCCGTTATCGGCCGTGATAAAAATGAATTGACCAGTTTCCCAAACTAACCGTGGAGATACTTGAACGAGTAAGGATTATAAAATTTTAAAGCATGTCTTCTGAGATGTATTAAATCGGCTAGTCGAATTTTTTTTTTCAAGCGACTTCCAAAAAGGAGGAGGTTCTCAATTCGTCTGTATGTTTTTTTTTATGTGTGTTTCCTCATAACTTTTGGCGGGGTGAACCGATTTTTATGATTATTTTTTTTACTTGAAAGCTTGTGATTTCCTTGTGGTACCTTATAAATTGTATCAAAATCGGTAAAGTGCTTTATTAGAAAATTAACAAAAACCAAAAACAATAATGCAAAAATGTACTTAATGCAAAGTTGTTCAATTATTATTTATAAGAACCGGCCAAGTGAAAGTTGGACTCACAAATCTGCGGTTTCTAACCACCACACCTCTCCACATGAGTTCATCAAGGATACCTATTTATTTTTAGGGTTCCGTACCCAAAACCCAAAAGGTAAAAACGGGACCCTATTACTAAGACTCCGCTGTCCATCCGTCTGTCTGTCTATCTGTCCGTCTGCCACCAGACTGTATTTCATGGACCGTGATAGTAATTTACACAGATGATGTATATCTGTTGCCGCTATAACAGCAAACACTAATAATTTTCGAAAAATCTAAAAGCTTTTTTAGGCACAATCTTTTTACAATCAAAGTACTCGTCAATACAAATCTAACGAGCCCAAACTCGATGAGGTTGTATCGTTTCATTGCGAAGTTCCTATGGCCATCTTCCATTTCCATCATCAGATCAGCACGATGTTATCATAATATTGCAAACCGGGAAGTGGGTCAAATTTATTTTGCAAGATTTCACCCGAAAAAACATACCTACATACATACATACATTGCAAGTTAAATAAAAGCTTGTAAAAATTAGAAAAAACGAAAAATAAGGGGTCTTCATACAAAAATGTGTTTTTTTAACGTGAAAAAACTAGCGCCATCTAGTATAATGGTACGGACCCTTTGTGTGTTTTTTTTACCCTTTGTTTGTTTTTTACCCTTTGTGTTTTTTTTTCCTTTGTGTGTGTTTTTTTACCCTTTGTGTGTTTTTTTACCCTTTGTGTGTTTTTTATACCCTTTGTGTGGTTTTTTTACCCTTTGTGTGTTTTTTTACCCTTTGTGTGTGTTTTTATACCCTTTGTGTGGTTTTTTTACCCTTTGTGTGTTTTTTTCCCTTTGTGTGTTTTTTATACCCTTTGTGTGGTTTTTTTACCCTTTGTGTGTTTTTTTACCCTTTGTGTGTTTTTTATACCCTTTGTATGGTTTTTTTACCCTTTGTGTGTTTTTTTTTACCCTTTGTGTTCTGAGTCGCACTTGGCCGGTTTTTGCGGTTCCGTACACCCAACGGGTAGCAACGGGACCTTTTACAAAGCTTCCGCTGTCTGTCCGTCTGTCCGTCTGTCAGCGGGCTGTATTTCATGAACAGTAATAAGTAGACAGTTGAAATTTTCACAGAATGTGTTGTGTTGCCGTTATAACAAAAAAAAAACTAAAAACCGACTTCAAGAAGAAAATACTCATAGTATGAAATAATATTTTTTAAACATTTAAATAGACAAAATTAACCAACAATAATGAAATCAAAGTTAGGTACGAATCAAATTAGGGGAGTACAATTTAATTTGAGGTCGGTACTAGCACATAAATACTTACCTATCAAATGTTTTATATTCGATCGCTAGTTCTAACCGCCTTATTATTATATATAAGGTGTAACAAAATTAGCTGAAACTATTTTAACTGGTACTTCTACCCATGAAACTGAACAACTTTTCCCATGAAACCCATAGTCAAATCCCAAAAAAAAATTTGAACTTCCCATACTAAGTTACTAAGTTGGCTGATCGCTGATCGAGTTAGTATGGGAAAGCCAAATTTTTTTTTGCGATTTAACTATGGGTTCCATGGGGAAAGTTGTTCAGTTTCATGGGTAGAAGCACCAGTTAAAATGGTTTCAGCTAATTTTGTTACACCTTATATACAGGGTCTTCGGCAGATGGTTGAAAATACGAAAATGGGGGATAGGTGGGGTCGCCTCCCACCTATTTTGAGAATTAAAAAAAATCTAGGACTTGTAATTTTTTTTACAGGATTTTTTTTCCTTTTTTTAGAAATTTTGCCATTTTTATACCTTTGAACACATGTAACTTTTTGTTTTTTAAAGCTAGCTCCAAAATCTTTTTTTTAATAGACTTTTATAAGATTGTCGGCTCTAAAAAAAATTATGTTTGTTTCAAGTTATTGCTAAAAACAAAAATGTGGGCCCCCGAACTTAAAAAAAAGTTGAACAAAAATTTAAAAGTCAACTTTGCGATGCATTTAAAAAAAAAAAAATGGGGCTGGAAGGCTTCTGTTTTTTTTAAAACATCTCTAAAGCTTAGGCTTTTGAATGGTATGTAATTTGTTTCGGTATCTTTTTTGTAACCGGAGTTGTTAATTTTTTTTACTCAATTGGACCATGTTGACGAAATTCCACTAGTTCCATGTTTTGTGAAATGTATCATATGCAAAGTTGAAAATAATGTAAATACTTACTGTTGGGACGGTTACAAAGAGCAGGTACGTTTTTTTACATTCTTGCACACACATAATGGCTATCTTTTGTCATTTATTGGCATATTGGAGTTAGCACTTCCATATGCCAATAAAATGTCCGCATATTCCGCATTGGTAAATTGAGCCATTTTAAACCACAACAAAGTCTTAACAAAACGTCTGATAATAACAAAAAGTGACAAACAACAAAAAAACTTAACAAAATCACAAACGTTAATAACGTTAACCGTTTTTTTTTTGTTTTCGTTAATTTCACTTTGCTGTGTTTGTGATTTTGTTAAGTTTTTTTGTTGTTTGTCACTTTTTGTTATTATCAGACGTTTTGTTAAGACTTTGTTGTGGTTTAAAATGGCTCAATTTACCAATGCGGAATATGCGGACATTTTATTGGCATATGGAAGTGCTAACTCCAATATGCCAATAAATGACAAAAGATAGCCATTATGTGTGTGCAAGAATGTAAAAAAACGTACCTGCTCTTTGTAATCGTCCCAACAGTAAGTATTTACATTATTTTCAACTTTGCATATGATACATTTCACAAAACATGGAACTAGTGGAATTTCGTCAACATGGTCCAATTGAGTAAAAAAAATTAACAACTCCGGTTACAAAAAAGATACCGAAACAAATTACATACCATTCAAAAGCCTAAGCTTTAGAGATGTTTTAAAAAAAACAGAAGCCTTCCAGCCCCATTATTTTTTTTTTAAATGCATCGCAAAGTTGACTTTTAAATTTTTGTTCAACTTTTTTTTTAAGTTCGGGGGCCCACATTTTTGTTTTTAGCAATAACTTGAAACAAACATAATTTTTTTTAGAGCCGACAATCTTATAAAAGTCTATTAAAAAAAAGATTTTGGAGCTAGCTTTAACAAACAAAAAGTTACATGTGTTCAAAGGTATAAAAATGGCAAAATTTCTAAAAAAAGGAAAAAAAATCCTGTAAAAAAAAATACAAGTCCTAGATTTTTTTTAATTCTCAAAATAGGTGGGACGTGACCCCACCTATCCCCCATTTTCGTATTTTCAACCATCTGCCGAAGACCCTGTATATCTTTGCCAAATTTTAGCTCTTAACAACTAACAGTAGAGCTAGGCCGCCGACAGACAGACATGACGACTATAAGGGTCTTATTGTATTACGGAACCCTAAAAATGAAATTATCACAACATGTTGATAATGATGATGTATTTTGTAAAACTTGAAAAAAAATATCCCCTATATTGGCCCTCATATTTGAAATTTATTTATTAAAGTTATACGTCCGTGTTTGGGCCACCGACATACATTTTTGTACCAAATTTCAATGCAATCAGTCTAGTAGTTCGGAGCAAATTGGCTGTGACAGACCGACAGACAGACACGCGAGTGTTCCTACAATGGTTTCGTTTTATCTTATAAGGTGCGGAACCCTGAAAATGTTAAAAACACGTTTTTTTTTAAAGGAACCTCTTTAACTTTCTAACTATTTGTTATTCTAAGATGTTTTTATTAGCTCGCTTTCTTCTCTGTCTGTTTGGTGCATGTATATTTTTTAAACGACTTCAAAAAAAGGAGGTTTCTCAATTCGTCTTCGTCGTTTATAAACCGATTTTGATGATTTTTTTTTGTTGGAAAGGAGATATCCGAAGGGTGGTACCATGATATAGAAACCAGGATCTGATGATGGCATTCCAGAGAAATCGAGAGGAACCTTCAAAAATCGTAGTGGCAACTAATGCGTTTGAAGACGATTTTTTTTGTTTAAAATTATCTTATGACATAATAACTGTTTTGCGGCACGTATCGGGGGGTTCCAACAAAGTAACTGTAGACAGCATGTCTTCCGTCCTACTTAGCAGTTCACCCTACTTTACTTCCGCTGAAGCCTGCTCGTTTCAAGGATTTTTCTTAAGGCTTTCATCATATCAGCTCATATACGTCCCAACCGAGGGGCTCGAGCCGACCACGCGGGCCCAGTGAGGGTTGGTCGACTTCACGCACAACCTGCGAGTTTCTCCGCAGGCGTGTGCAGGTTTCCTCACGATGTTTTCCTTCACCGTAAGAGCGTCGGATAAACGTGTATATGAAATATAAATTCGAAATCACATTGTTATGTGGCAGGATTCGAACCACGACCTCCCGGCAGGAGGCGGCGGCCTTAGCCGTTACGCCACTTATGCTCCACCGGCCTTAAGATGTATAAAATGACAATATTATTCAATACTGTTATTTTATAAAAATACTACTAACGCTATCTAGTGGTGTTTTAGTGAACCATTTACCGTAAGTGAACGTATTATATTGAGATTACCAATTTATTTTCAACTTATAGAATTCTTATAGGTTTTTCTGTAATCTACAAGCAATGAACTAAATTTTATATTTTTTTGAAAATTTTAGGCTCAGTAGTATCGCAGATCAGGGGGGGGGGGGGGAATGGTCAATTTTCTTCTTCTTTCATGAATAAAATCTAAACTATTTATTTTATAATAATTACAAAAATATATTTGAGATCCCCATAACGAGACCTTTCATTTAATATTTGACACAGTAAGGTATGCGCAAAACGTTTTTTCTTTCAATTTTCAATTTTTCCCCGAAAATGACCCTTATTTAAAAAAAAATATTTATATACTTTGCACATCTGTGTTTGGGCCATAGGATTACACCATCTTACCAAATTTCACATGATTTGGTCCAGAGACAGATGCACGAGTGATCCTATAAGGGTTCCGTTTTTTTTGTTGTACGGAATCTTAAAAATTTACAAAGCTAATGTCTCCATACAAAAAACGTGTTTTTTTAAACGTGTAGAAACTAGTGCCATCTAGTATGATAGTACGGAACTAAAGAAACTAGCGCCATCTAGTATGATGGTACGGAACGTATGCGTTTCTGACTCGCACATGGCCGGTTTTTTTTAATCATCATAACAGCAGAAGGACGTCCACTGCTGGACATAAGCCTCCCCCGAGGATTTTTTGAATATTTGACAAAAAAGGTTTTTTATAATGTTCCTAGTTAATTAAAAACCTCTCTTCTCTGTAGGTATCTGTCTAACTCCTCTAACGTTCACATTTACTGTATGAATGTTTTAAACGTATAATTAGTAAGTACCCAATTCCAGAGGTTAAAGGTAATTCAGTAACATTTCAACCACAGAACAACATCATGATAGAAAGGCTCAGGCTTAGGGTTTTTTTTTTACAAATCTGTCAGCTAATATTATAAAAAAAAAACAAAAAAAACGCGATTTTAGCAAAGTTAAAAGTTGTTTTGTTTAACGAGTACAAGCCCACCTTAAAGTATCACTGCATCTTAATGTAACGCCCTGTATAATAATAGTTCCGCACTGTATCTGGTGATAATTTATTCTATATAAAAAAACAGTTTTTTATGCACAGGAAATTTGAAAATTTGCAATCAACATTGCAACGGCTCAATTTTTGATGGGGATGGCAACAATGCAAGCGCCGTTCTGTCTTGATGTATTTCTGTGTTTTGAACTCAACATGTCGTCCACATAATGGTGTATCAGGAGCAAAAAAATTTAAATGGCTCAATTTTTTATTGGGATGGCAACAATGCAAGTGCCGTTCTGTCTTGATGTATTTCTGTGTTTCGAACTCAACATGTCGTCAACATAATGGAGTTGCCGGAGCAAAACAAATTTGAACGGCTCAATTTTTGATTGGGATGGTAACCATGCAAGCACCGTTCTGTCTAGATGTATTTCTGTGTTTCGAACTCAACATGTCGTCCACATAATGGAGTAGCCGGAGCAAAACAAATTTGAACGGCTCAATTTTTGATTGGGATGGCAACAATGCAAGCGCCGTTCTGTCTTGATGTATTTCTGTGTTTCGACTTCAACATGTCGTCAAGATAATGGAGTAGCCGGAGCAAAACAAATTTGAACGGCTCAATTTTTGATTGAGATGGCAACAATGCAAGTGCCGTTCTGTCTTAATGTATTTCTGTGTTTCGAACTCAACATGTCATCAACATAATGGAGTAGCCGGAGGAAAACAAATTCGAACGGCTCAATTTTTGATTGAGATGGCAACAATGCAAGTGCCGTTCTGTCTTGATGTATTTCTGTGTTTCGAACTCAACATGTCGTCAACATAATGGAGTAGACGGAGCAAAACAAATTAACGATTCAAAGCGGTTTCGTTCTAATGTTACATTTGGTTCAACCTTTTCAGCAATCAGTACTTAATTATAGACTTTCGACAGTAAAAAGTAAGGTTTGGAAGCAAAATTAACTATTTCATTAACACGCTCTATATTAGCTTCACCTGTATGTATGTTTGTAACCGAATCCTTTGCACTCGATTTTGACCCACTTTAAACCGACAGATTTACTTGAAACTTTGTAAATTTAACAAGAATCAGTGACAATATAATAATTTCATTAGTTTATCTCAATATCCTGAACTAAAAATTTAAAAATAAATACAGTAAAAAAAATAAAAAAAAACGTTTTTAAAGCAAATCAAACTAAAAAGTTAAAAAAAAATCTTAAGTAAGCTGAAAACAATAATGAACGAAAAATACTAGTAATAATGTGAAAAAAGCGTGGGGCGCTTTGTACCCCAGTTTTCGTATATCGAGAATCCCACGCTTTTTTCACAATAATAATATACTAGTATTTTTCGTTCATAATTCTTTTAAGGTTATATTAAAAAATATTTTTCACTTTTTAGTTTGATGTGCTTAAGAGACGTGTTTTTTGGTTTTTTTTAAAATATATTTATTTTTCAATTTTTAGTTTAGGATAATGAGATAAACTTATGAAATTATTATATTGTATAACTATAATTATTGGAAGCAAATTTTGACCGACTAGATTTTAAACTCAAACTTAAATAACTCTTTATTGTACATCAAAATAAATAATTACATATACAAAATTTAATTAACAACTAAGAAGCGTAAAATTTAAGCGGTCTTATCGCTGAGAGCGATTTCTACCAGACAACCCAGTGCTCGGAGAAAAAGCAAGGAGACAGGTAGTACGTGAGAAACAACAACAGATAAAATAATTACTTAAATAATAATTTTTAACTTAAACTAAAATAAATTAGCTTTTAGTTTCCCATTACGCATTGAATGGGTTGTATGGACTATGTAAAAGTTATTTATACGAAGCATCTGCAAAAAAACAATTTCCATTCTCGTGTGCCACTTGCGGCTCGCGCATCACTCAAACTCAAAGACAGTGACAAAATGATGTTCACGTGAGTAAAGCCTTGGGCCAAATCAAATATTTGATAACTACCTTTTGCCCGCGGCTTCGCCCGCGTGGACATCGTTTAAAAACCGTCTTCGAGGGTGAGTGGTGCGCGGCTGTGGCTCGCGGGCAGACATGAGTTTTCACCAGATCCCTCAGGAACTATATCGGGCTATTCTGAATAGCCGTCTATGTAACTTCCCACCCCCACAACCAATTCTATACAAAAATCACGTCAATACGTTGCTCCGTTGCGACGCTGACGTGCGCAAGCGTGGAAATGAGTTTTCACCAGATCCCTCAGGAACTATATCGGGCTATTCTGAATAGCCGTCTATGTAACTTCCCACCCCCTCAACCAATTCTATACAAAAATCAAGTCAATACGTTGCTCCGTTGCGACGCTGACGTGCGCAAGCGTGGAAATGAGTTTTCACCAGATCCCTCAGGAACTATATCGGGCTATTCTGAATAGCCGTCTATGTAACATCCCACCCCCTCAACCAATTCTATACAAAAATCACGTCAATACGTTGCTCCGTTGCGACGCTGACGTGCGCAAGCGTGGAAATGAGTTTTCTCCAGATCCTTTGGGAACTATGTCAGAATATGCTAATTAGTAAATTATGTTATTTCCCACCTCTTTACTTGACATAGGATTTTATACCATTTTTAGAGTTCCGAAGTCAACTTATAGTTTTGCCCTGTCTGTGTGTCCGTCTGTCCGCGGCTTAGCTCAGAGACTATTAGTACTAGAAAGCTATATTTTGGCATGAGTATCACTACATAGTATAAAACAAAGTCGCTTCCCGCTGTCTGTCTGTCCCTATGTATGCTTAGATCTTTAAAAGTACGCAACGAATTTTGATGCGGTTTTTTTTAATATTTAGTATGATTCAAGAGGAAGGTTTATATGTATAATACATGCATAATATAGTAGAGAGACACTGATAATTTTAGAGGTATCTAATGTGATGTAGTGAATAAACACATTTTTTGCGCTTACATTGCAAACGCTGCCTGAACCCTACGAGGTAGATAAAAAAAAAATGTACTACAGTAATGTACACCTTAAAAAGGTTTACAAAAAAGTCAGCGATAGTATGTGTCTATCTTTTAAGGATAACCCACAATAACCGTTTTTTGTCCTTTACTTTTTACGAGAAATAATGACTTATTTACGAAGCGATTTTAAGCAATACATCATTAATCCTTATCCAATTAAGTACCTTAAATACATTGTGCATTTAATATAGATCAATATGGCCCTTTACAGCATGTAATTAAAATGAATATTATCGAAGATATTACAGATTTAAAATGCAGGAACATATGCCAGCGGCGCGTGCCTATAAATAGCACTTTATGATACACTAGCTGTTTCCCGCGGCTTCACCCGCGTGGACAACGTTTCTATGACTTTTCGAGGGTGCGCAGTGCGCGAGCCGCAAGCGGCTTGCGAGCGTGGAAAAAAGTAGCATTTGTGTTAATCCAGGTCCTAATCTGTCTATCTACCAAATTTCAGCCAGATCTGTTCCGTAGTTATTGCGTGAAAAAGTAACAAACATACATGCATACATTCTTACAAACTTTCGCGTTTATGATATAATAAATAGGATTCTTATTACTTAATATTATAAATGTGAAAATGTGTTCGTTTGTTTGTTTGTTACCTTTTCACGCTTCAATACCTTTCTTACGGGGAAGGAAATAGGCTACATTTCATCCCGTGAAAATAGCATAGTCCGATGCAGTTCCCGAGGGAACTGAAAAAAACCCTTTTTTTTGGTTAATTTCTTTAACATCGTAACGAAACAATGGATTATTATGTTTTTTTGCACAGATGTGATTGAGGGGATGGAAAGTGATATAGACTGCTAATTGAAATAGCCCGATTTAATTCCTGATGGATCTGGAGCAACACTCACAGCACTCACCCTCAAAGACAGTCATAAAATCCATGTCCACGCTAATGTAAAAGCTAGTACATAATAATTACGCCAACAAAGTGGTATAATAAAATCTTGACAACATTTTTAAGGGGTACCTCTCTTACATGTAAGGTGAGGGTGACTGTTTTGGTTGACGTACCATATTAAGTGGGGTATCATTGAATAAGTGGGGTATCATTGAATAAGACCTTCAAAACTACTGCGAGTTTAATGAAACCATTTTTCCTTTCAGGGATCGATTTGTGAAATATTAAACTTTAAAGTGCTAATTGTTGTTAGAGTCAAGTGTTTCCCCCTACCCCCACTACCAGCTAAACCGCTATTTAAGGACATCTAAAAAAAAATATATATATTAGGACATAAAATAAATTTAAAAATAAAACTGTCACGGCTAAGTAGACTTTCTTAGTTTAGGAATAATAGTCGACCAACCTATGGCGTGCAGTTAGATTTGAAAAATATTCATAGATTTTTCATACAAAATGTTCTGTTACGAACTGCAAAAACAATTTTGTTTTTTTAAATATACATATTTTGTTTATTTGCTCATTTCTTCGCCCTTTTTCCTGTAACTAAACGTTGTCTGGAAGAGATTGCTATTAGCAATAAGACCGCCTACTGTACTCTATATTATAATATCTCTATGTATTAGCTTTAGATGTACTATAAGTGTAAATAAATAAATAAATGAATTTGTTACCCTACTTTGCACGAGTCCGTCTCGCACTTGGCCGGTTTTTTATTCATTCAAAGCGCTCAAAGAAGCGCCACTTCCTGGGACCCACGGGTCCCATCCGGGGTTGACAGGCCAATGTGAGAACATTCTAAACCGTACTGGGAATAAACTAAATTTACTGCGACCCAACTGTCTGTGTCCGGAGCCAAAAATTACCACATAGGCTACGGAACGCTACGTTAGACTAATATACTCATATATACTTTGACGTATGGTTTGGGCAAAGTATATATTATATTAGTACTAACGTTTGGGCTTGTGCACAAATCAGGCGAGGTTTTTTCGACTACATTTTGACATCCCGGTGATAACATGTATTTTTATCATCATCATATCAGCCGAAGGACATCCACTGCTGGACGTAGACCTCCTCCAAGGATCTCCACGACGACCGGTTCTGCGCAGCCCGCGTCCAGTGGCTTCGGCGGTATTTTTATAATTCAACCTAATTTTAAGATTAATAGTATTGTATGTAGCGGGCGGGGTCGCAAAATTGTTTTCTTCTCTGTGGGGTCGAGCGCGGTCAAGGCCACGCGCGCCTAAATTTCGTAAAATAGACTCGCTATTTTGAAGTATGTATTTAACAAGTGAAGATTTATTTTTAATAAATTACTCATGTGGTAGATTTTTTCTTTATGTGTTCACTGTAGAAAAATACGTGTGAGGTCTCATTATACCCCCCCTTACTCAACGTGATCTGTCGTGATTTTTTCGTGACCTTCCCTCCACCCTATTGAACCTCACGTGATTTGTGCACAAGCCTTTTGTTAAGGATGATAACTGTCTTACACAAGATATGTCATGTTTCCAGGCTAGTCAGAGATATGATTGGACAAGTTTCTCTGTTTTTGTTTGTTGTTTCTGTAAGTAAAGATTGTTCTAGATTCTCTATTATCTTAAAGGACTTGTAGAGTTATTTTTTTTGTAAATAAATTTTATTGCTTGAATTAATCTTTATGTCTCGGTGACATAACCTAGACATAATATTAATTTTTGACTTTGCTTCTTTTTCTTGTGAAAAATAAAGATTCTTGTAATGGTACCTCCCTTCATCTATCAGGCTATTTGGAACTTTTTAAAGGGTAAATACGGGACCCTATTATTAAGAATTCGCTGTCCATCTGTCCGTCTGTCTGTCTGTCCGTCCGTCTGTATGTCAGTCTGTCAGTCTGTCCGTCTGTCACCAGGCTGTATTTTATGAACCGTGATAGCTAGACAGTTGAAATTTTCACAGATGATGTATTTCTTTTGCCGCTATAGCAACAAATACTAAAAATTAAAAAGTGAAAAAATAAGGGGGGGTCTCCATACAAAAAAAAAAAATTGTTTTTTTTGAAACATGAAGAAAATAGCGCCATATAGTATGATGATACGGAAATCTTTGTACTAACGCCAACTAGTATAATAATACGGGACCCTTTGTGTGCGGTTCCGACAAGCACTTGGCCGGTTTATTTTTATTTAGCTGTCAATAAATCCCTCCTTTCTCGTAGCTTTTCGCAGATCCTTAAGTAACACAATTTCGATAGGAAATACATTGTAATACCGAAAACATATTCAGCATGCGTAGCTCAGAGAAGGTACAGCAAAGCCAGCAGTCCCAAAATATCTTTTTATAAAGAAATAAATGAATTTTTAGGTTACAAATTACGACATTGTTTAAATTTTTGGAAATTTCTAATGAAAGATGGATTACAAAATGTGACAACACTCTTTCTTTATGTCTCCAAATTTCAGCTGTCAAAAAGTTTTCGTTTATAAACAAAAATTTCCAAAAATTTAAACAATATCGTAATTTGATAAACAAAAACTTTTTGACAGCTGAAATTTGGAAACATAAAGAAAGAATGTTGTCACTTTTTGTAATCCATCTTTCATTTGAAATTTCCAAAAATTTAAACAATATCGTAATTTGTAACCTAAAAATTCATTTATTTCTTTATAAAACAATAGGGACGACAACATCAGATATAAATTATGAACTCTTGATCACTAAATTGCCCTCCTACTTAAACTTCGGAAAACCTTACTCATTTTGTTTTCCATCAAGTCTTCGATTTTTAATTCACCAAAATCACAAAATGAGTACATAAATGACGCTGCGAAACTATGGCGTCACGCCTAGGTATTTCAAACATTTTTAGAACAAAATGTCGTTTTTGACAGATGATAAAAAGTAACTCAGATGACTTGCATTCGTCCGTCATCCCTGTTCTGATACCAATGTTTTATGTTATTAATTAGTAACATTAATAATAGAAAACATTGGTTCTGATACCAATGTTTTATGTTATTAATTAGTAACATTAATAATAGAAAACATTGGTATCAGAATTGCTTTTTAAAGAAATAATTTAATTTTAAGGTGAGGTTGTTGTTTGCATTGTTGGAGAATTCTAGTGAAAGGTACTTTACGTCGATATGTGTGTTCTGATTATAAGTGTCCGACCAAAAATGGATATTCAGCCGAAAACGAATACTAAGCTTCGGCTTTAGTCTCATTTTCGACCGAAAACGAAAAAGATTTAGAAATTAAAAATTGGAGATAATAAATAAATTATTATTCGAAGGTGCTTCCGCTGTATACTGAAATATTGTTTTTTTTTTCTTTTAAAGCAAATGTAGGCTGAGAACCAAAATTTTCGTATATATGGTGTATTGATTGATTATATACTGAAACGCAAATATTCGTTTCAATGTCATTCTTCTTGCTATGCGTTTCATGATTAAACGCTTTTTGGTTCTGCTCTTCCATTAAATTTGATTTCGAAATAACAGAGATTTTTTTGACAAGGAGATAGAAACAAAGGATGACCGTAGAAACTGTTTGTGGTGCAAAATATTATTTTAAATTATAAAGTGCTGTGATTTTTCGTTTTTTTTAACAAGACCTTCTGTATTTAACAGGGGTAAGTAATTTATATTTAGAAACCGCTATCCATTTTTATTTGTTGCTGTTGCGAACTAGATTTTTATTTATGTTCGTAGGGTTTTTCCACCCTGCCCGTACTCCTCATCATAACAACCCTGAGTCATTGCTGAGTCTTCCACCAGCATATATTACGCTGCTCTGCGCAACCTGCCGCTTACCCGAAGGGAAGTAGAATCCTTACTACTAACTAATTTTAAAGCCCAGCGATATTGCTTATCATTTGTGACCAAGCACTACTACTGCCCTGCAAAATACCATTACCTGCCACCAAGCTCTGCTGCTGGCCTGCAATACTTCCTATCTCCATCTACCCTAACAATTTAGTATTTAATTTAAAATTATTAAGAGTGTTTTAGACCCACAGTGATTTCTACAACTTTGGGGTAATTTCGACTCCAAATTGATTTACTCCTTTTACGTTTTAGGTATTTATTGGGTCATTTTTATACCAGGGGGGACGATCAATCGTTGCCAAACCAGTTTTTTTTTATTTTAAAAATTTGTAAAATGAATTATTTTTTTATCAAGTGAAATTTGTCAACTTAAGGCAATTCTATGTTTAGCTTATTCCGAACCTTATTTTTCACGGTCATCCATTGTTAGCTCATTTACCTATTTTTAAATGTTATTAAATAAAAGTATTCCATATTACCCCAAAATTTATTTTCTTTCCGAAATTCATATTTAGGTTGCGATTAAAAAAATTCTACGTATAATGTGGTGAAAACATAACTGCCTTATTATATTATTTAACCCATTTTAATTAAATTATGCTGCAATACCTACAATTAATATAATTTGTACTACGAGAATAACCATTAAAATCCGATTGCGTTGGGGAATCTTGGTAAGCCCGCTTCCATCTTCGGCAACATCGTCACTTACCAGCAGGTGAGATGTTATTAAGGGTTTACCAATTGTGAATAAAAGAAAGAAAGAATTAAAATTTGTGATTCGGCTGATATTCGGTTTGGCCAAAGCTTCGGCTGGTTTACGGTTGAAAACGAAAATATGGCCAAATATCCTTTATTTTAAAATCCTTTATTTCTTTTCGCCCTGATTCAGGGTAGGCTTGAGCCCCTCGGTGGGGACGTATATGAGCTGATATAATATATCCTTTATTTGGCTTAAAATGAAAACGAATATTCGGTCGGTCGCTACTTCATATATTCTGTATTTTAAAGGATTAAAATAAAACGCCATATACATTAAATTCGCATTATCTTGAAATATGAAACTGGCTCACAAAATTACTTTTGTTTTGGTTCCTTTTTTCGGCTTTCCGGTCGTATTTTAGTTTCGTTTTATCTATTTTTCATCAATTTGCAATGCCAGTGCATCACAAATCTTCTCTAGAGTTCTTGATAGTATTTGCAGCAGCCTCATTCTGAGTGGGAACACCCAGTCACAGTAGGGCGTCTATTTATAAAACTACACCCAGTGCAAGTCGGCTCTTCACGTCCTCCTTATTTAATTTTCTTATTCTCCACATTGATCACGTGCAACAGACGATTTTCTTCAAAACGCACCACTTCTTGAAACAAAACTCTAGCAGAAAACAATGCAAAAACAATAAAATAAAACTACGAATGCGTTCACCACAAATCTCGCCAAAAAACTACACACACAAAATTCCTTTTGCGTGGTCTTCAATTTGAATCACGTTACAAAATTACCATTCTGAGCAAGAAATATGTCTGTCTCTTCTCTCTTCTCTCTCTCTCTCTCTTACCTTCATGTACCCGATACTCCGGTAGGTACTTAGCCATTCAAATTGCTAAGTGAATAAATTAAAACTCGCTTCCCCGCCTGCTACCCGCTACCCCAACTGTCTTCAAGTTGGCGTTACAACGAATTAGTAAACAACTTTATAATTGTTCTGTCTATGCCTTTCAGGTGCGAGCTTGGTCGTTTCGGAAATTCTTGACTTAGAGGCTTATTGTTATGCGGTGAATGTACTTGAGGCTTTGTTGACTTGAGGGATTAAGGGGCTATTTTACAAACTGTTAAAGAAAATTCACTCTTCGGACACATAAATTAAATCTGAGAGATTAATAATTATGGGGATTAAAAAATCAAACTGATCAATATGCCTAGAGAATGGAGAAAAACAAACAAGCGAGCCTAACAGTACCTATCGGTCTTCTGGCCTCGCATTAGGCTGCATGTCCTTTTTTCCTTAGCCTTTTTTACTGAAAAAAAAGTATTAATTTTTACACACTTCCGTCCCTTTTCACTAAATCACTCCCACAGATTGCAGGAAAGTGAGAGGAAAAATTTTACACATCAAAATGGCATGGTTACAAATGTCATACTCGTTTATGTTTGTAAGATTTCGTACCCACATGTGTTACCACAGAACCCTCAGCGCGCGAGTCGGGCTCGCACTTGGCCAGTTTTATTTTGACACGGTCCGCTAGTTCTAACTAAATATAATTGTAACGATGCAAAACAACATCGTCACTGAAAAAAAAATTACTATCGCCAGCAACCTTGCGCAAATCACCTAGCCGGGGGCGTCACACGCTACGTTTGCCTAAACCACAGATTACTAAATAGTTACTTCCTAAACGCTGTCTACACTCTAGAAGCTATTAAACCTATTAAAATCCCAAAAAAATGACAAAACTCACATACGACAATATTCAGGTTTCACTAAATTTCAAAATGGCCTTTCATTAAAACGAAATATTTCCGAAAATGAAAGTAACACGGTTATTTTTAACACGCTTAAATTAGCTTCACCTGTATGTATGTTTGTAACCGACTTCTTTGCACTCGATTATGTCCCACTTTAACAGATTAAATTCAAACTTTGCACAATTATCAATAATCAGTGACTATACAATAATTTAATAAGTTTATCTCATTATCCTGAACTAAAAATTGAAAAATAAATATAGTTAAAAAAACTAAAAAAACACGCTTTTATAGCACTAAAAACCAAACTAAATCAAACTAAAAAGTTAAAAATAATTCTTAATATAAGCTGAAAACAATAAAAACGAAAAATACCTAGTATTATTGTGAAAAAAGCGTGGGTTGCTCGCGGCCATTTTGATTGTATGACCATCAAAGATGGCATCGTGAAATTAAACGTCAAATAATGAGGCCTCAGAAGAGTCTGTCATAAATTTGATATTTTAATTTATTACTTTCTCTTGTTGAGTAGATACCCACGTAGACCTCTGTGAAAAAGAAAAAGACGTGTGGCACTCGGGGACTGCCGCGGTAAAGCTATTGCATAGCATTTTTTATCAAGTTATGCAATTATAATTATTTATTTATTTATTAATTATGCAGTATTTACCAGTACCATATAGTCCTTGGGGCGCGGGATGTTTATGTAATAAATAAACACTAAGAAAGTTAATCATCTTCATCATCTTCTTCATCATCATCTCCTTCATAATCATCGTCATCATCTTCATCATCATCTTCATCTTCTTCTTTATATTCTTCTTCACCTTAATCTTCTTCGACCTTACGAAATTTCTTGATTCGGTCCCCTAGAAGCCCGTGATAAAATCTATACAATAGCTTAAAAATAATTATGGGTTATTTCGATTCCTTCGGGAAACTGCCGACTTTCCGAAAACAAAAGTTTATAATTTATATAAGTACAATATCATAATTTTAATCAGGTGTTAACATAATTATTGATTCCCCAATCAATCTGTATCAATCTGGGTGACGAGATGGTGAGGTCACAAGTTAGAGAGTGGCAGGGAGTGTCCATACTGTATGTTAGTACTAATATATTATATACTTTGCCTATACAGTCACAAAAACTATATCTACGCAGGCGAAGCCGCCGGCAAAAGCTAGTATTAAATAGGGTGTAACGAAATTGGTGTAGGTCCCGTTAACTGGGGCTTCTACTCATCATACTGAACAACTTTTGTTCTACGACTTTGCTGAAAACGTATTTTTTTTATCCTACATACAAATCGATCAGCAAAAAAAATTAGCTCTCCCATACTAACTCGATCAGCTGATCAGCCAACTTACTATGGGAAGTTCAAAATTGTTTTCGAGATTTGTCTATGGGTTTTATGGGGAAAGTTGTTCAGTGTGATGGGTAGAAGCACCAGTTAAAATATTTTCAGCTAATTTTGTTAGACCTTATATATATATTCAATGCTCTAAAAAGACAAATTTAGGCCAAGAATTTCGCCTCAGAAGAGAACAAAATTTTGAGAAATTATTCGGAAGCCGGATCGTGTCGCAAAATTTACATTTTATTAATCTCCGAATTGGCGAAGCGAGTTTTTTTTTTAGAGGAAAACAATAAAAAGAGGGATGGAAATCCTCTTGCATTGATGAAAAGTTACGAAGAAAATTCCTCGAGATTAAACTTGTCTCCTAGAAAGCTGCGAATGAAAAGTTTTTTTTTTAATCTGCTGGCTATTTAATGAAAAAACAATTCATTTGGATTATAATGCTTGTTTACGTCGATGGTTTTGTTTTAAGGGTGAATTTAAAAAATCGGTTGTCTATAAAGTCGCTTTACGGACGATAGTTTAACGTGACTACGTCATAACAAAACATTGATGAAATGATTGCATACATAACGTTACAATTAGCGTAACGGGACAATGAGCGTATCGGGACAATAAGTCATCCTTTTTCGTGCGAGCAGCTGGCGTCCATCGATTTATTAGACGTTGACACGTCAAAAAGATTGACTTTCATTCATTTCTTATCTTAATACACCTTAAGTTGGTTGAATAAGGTTTATTATTCAACCAACTTCCAAAAAGAGGAATTTATTAATTCGATTGAATATTTTTTTTTATATCTTCGCAGATCTTGAACAAACTTTCATGTTTTTTTTATCTCAGGTTGCTCCCATAAACAAATTATCAAAATCGGTTAAGTACTATTTAAGACAATTATAGAACCATAAAAATAGCAAAATTTCACTTGGTTTGTTGCGATTTGAGTCAGTTTTAGGGTTCCGTCCGTTTTGTCGCTGTCCGTCTATCGTGCACCGTGATAGCTAGACAGTTGAAATTTTTACACATAATGTACTTCTGTTGCCGCTATAATAAAGAATACGAAAAATTATAAAAAGTGAAAATAAGGGGGATTTAAATACAAAAAAACGTGTTTTTTTTAAACATGAAGAATCAAGCGCCTTATAGTATGATGGTACGGAACCCTGTGTGCGATTCTGACTCGCACTTGGCTGTTTTTTTAACATGTTTAGCGTTTCCAATTTATAATTTATTATACTAACAATATATTAATATTTATTTAATTTTATTTTCTTTATCATTATTTTATTTTTTGTCTTGTACGGGTTTTTTTATTATCTTAGGGCAGCTTATAATATATAACATTTACTAAGACATGTCAAACAAATAAATGTTACTTTTTAAAGGTCATTTGTTATAAGCTACCTACTACAGATAAAAATACTTAAAAACTAAGACTCGTCAAGAAAGACGTAAAAAAATAAAAAAGCTTAGGAATGTAACCGTTAAAAAAGTCTTTACTGAATGTGAAATTGTGCACGACTACCGAATCTTTAAATAAAATAAATTGTAAAATAAGTATATGAAACTGTTGCATAAAACACGAGTATGAGTTTAAAAACCGAGCTTTGGGGGGTTTTTAATAGTGTCATACGAGTGTTTTATTAGTTTCATACGAGTGTTTTAATAGTGTCATACGTTTGTTTTATTAGTTTCATACGAGTGTTTTAATAGTGTCATACAAGTGTTTTATTAGTTTCATACGAGTGTTTTAATAGTGTCATACGTTTGTTTTATTACTGTCAAACGAGTGTTTAATAGTGTCATACGAGTGCTTTAATAGTGTTATTCGAGTGTTTTAATAGTCATACGAGTGTTTTAATAGTGTCATACGAGTGCTTAATTAGTGTTATACGAGTGTTTTAATAGTCATACGAGTGTTTAATGTACAATTTTATAAACTACTTTATCTAATCTCATACATTGAGATTGAACCTACTACATAAATTATGGAAGTTAAAAGAGTAAGAAAAAAAAATCCCTGCATATGTATTGCGCCAAAACCCAGCACATCACTGCGAATGGGCTGAAGCAGTGCTGTTATAGACAGGTAAAAATTGGAATCAAAACTTTTTTGTAATGCTATAAAAATGACGCGCTCCGTATATTCGTTTCATTAGATGAATATAAATTCATGGAATCTCCTTGGTGATATAAACTTCTTGGATTTGTCCTGTATCGTAATGATCATCATATCAGCTCATATACTCCCCACCGAGGCGCTCGATCATACCCTGAATTAGGGCGATCGGGCCTTAGTCGACCACGCGGGCCTAGTGCGTGTTGGTCGACTTCACACACAACCTGCGAGTTTCTCCGCAGGCGTGCGCAGGTTTCCTCACAATGTTTTCCTTCACCGTAAGAGCGTCGGATAAACTAAATATAAATTCGAAATCATATTGATATGTGGCAGGATTCGAACCACGACCTCCCGGACAGGAGGCGACGGCCCTAGCCATTACGCCACCGAACTAACCGTAATGATAAAAAACATATGTTTTACAACATAATTTTGTTAGAGCAAAGGTGTTATTTTAAGATTCTATATTAAAATTTCGGTATGGTGTTTATACAGGGTGTAACATAAAGGTGTGGTGATACTTTAAGGTGGGCTTGTACCCATCAAACTGAACAACTTTCTCCATGGAACCCATAGTCAAATCGCAAAAAAAAATTTGGCTCTCCCATACTAACTCGATCAGCTGATCAGCCAACTTAGTATGGGAAGTTCAAATTTTTTTTTGCGATTTGACTATGGGTTCCATGGAGAAAGTTGTTCAGTTTGATGGGTACAAGCCCACCTTAAAGTATCACCACACCTTTATGTTACACCCTGTATAGTATGTAAATATAAACTAGTGTGGACTAATAATTCGAATTTTTGGGATATGAGAGTAGATAAAATTGCATATGTGATCTAAGACAGAATCTAAGAATCTGTCATTGGTGACGAGGACCTTGTATCAAACAGGCTCCAAAGCCTCGAGCATCGCCGCAAAGTCGCCTGTCTATCAGTGTTTTACAGGATTCATTTCGGAGAGTGTGCCCTGGAACTTCACGACCTCATTCCCCCCTCTCCATTTCATCATCGGACGACCAGGCGCGGAGAGCGGTTCCACCCCTTTGTCGTCAATGTTCCACCTTTCGCACGAAGCGTTTTGCTTCTTCCTTCATTATGCGAACGGCCAAGGAGTGGAATTCCCTTCCGGCGTCTGTATTCCCCGATTCGTATAATTTAGGAATGTTCAAGACGAGAGTGAATAGGCACTATTTGAGCTTGCGTGTTACATCCTCGGCTGCATCGGCACTTACCATCAGGTGAGGTGCAGACAAACGCACTCAAATTTTTCCTAAAAAAAAATCTAAAAAAAAATCTATAAACGTGTCAGGCTGAAACCAATTTATTGAAAGATGCACTCGCACAAATAAATAAGCTGTTTTTCTGGGTGATAGCAAGATAACAGTGTTTCGTCAAAGAATAAAGACAAAAATAAAAAAAAAATAAAAAAAAAATCTACAGTGAGCTATCTCCCTTTCGTGTTTCCCTTTACTCCTTTTAGAATTGATTTTATATTTAGTACGCGGTGCGAAAAATATCATCATCATATCAGCCGAAGGACGTCCACTGCTTGACATAGGCCTCCCCCAAGGAATTCCACGACGACCGGTTCTGCGCTACCCGCATGCAGCGTCTTCCCGCGACCTTCACCAGGACATCGGTCCACCGAGTGGGAGGCCTATCTACGCTAGGTTTCCCTTTGCGTGGTCGCCAATTGAGCACTTTACTGCCCCAACGGCCATCTGGTCTACGAGCTATGTGCCCCGCCCACTGCCACTTATGTTTAGCAATTCTGAGATCTATGTCGGTTACTTTGGTTCTCCTACGGATCTCATCGTTTATAATTTGATCACGCAGAGAAACTCCAAGCATAGCACGCTCCATTGCCCTTTGGGTGACCTTGAGCCTTCTTGTCCATGTCCATGTCTCAGTTCTGTATGTCAAAAAGTAAGTAAGTAAGTTTTGTGTCCGTAAAAAATATATGGGGAGTGCAATCGCTTTTTAACGAACGTTTTATATTAGGAAGGCTATGACTCCATGGCTATACAGCCTAAGTCGCGAGGCCGCAGACCAAGCTCAAGCGAAGCCCGGAGCGCTCCTTGCAAGACCTGAGGCCGAGCTCCGCGTGAGAAAAAAAAATAAAGATAGTCATAACACAAAAAAGCGCCGGAAAGTGAGCGAGGCAACAGCTCCGGTACCACACTGGAGATGTGGGAAACAACTTCTCTGGCCTCCCGCGGGAGGTGCGCGTGCCTACAGCTCCGGGACCTCTCTTCTACGAAGCACTCACCTTGCAGAGTACCAGGACAACCATCTTGGCGGCAAGACCTCCCGAAACTAGTCCTTGCTATCGCCTTATAGAGTTGGCAGGAATAGCGGCCCTCACTGTATGCCCGAGGGTCGGTCAGTGTGGACGATATATCATAAACCTGGTAGTTTAGTACATCTTGTTATTAGTAATGTGTAACGATTACAAATTTCGACTCCGGTTTTTAATGATTACTTTTAGAAAAAATCGGCTTTTAATCGGTTTTTTCGGGTTTACAAAATTGATAGAGCAATTTAAGTAATTAAGATTTTTTGATAACCGGTTTGGTGAAAAACCGGTTTTATCCGGTTTGGTGAAAAACCGGTTTTTATCGGTTTTTCACAAAACCGGTTCATATCACTAATCTGGTAGATATACGAGAAGGAATGTCTTAACACAAGCTAAAACATTAAATTTAAATATTTGTTTTGGGGTTCCATAACGATATTATTTATGTTAATACCTCTATCGTCCAAAATAATGCTTAACAAACAGCGTCCCTGATGCAAGGATGGACGAAGTTTAATGAGGTAAGTTCAAGAAGACCGGGGTGTTGCGGAGCAAACACCGATTAAACTGGAACTAATTAACGACGAAACCAATTAAAATATTCACATTCGACATGATACGACCTTTTACAACTGACTGCCGTAAAGGAGGAGATTCGCAATTCGACTGTATGTTTTTAGAGTTCCGTAGCCAAAGGGTCAAAACGGCACCCTATTACTAAGACTTCGCTGTCCGTCCGTCCGTCTGTCACCAGGCTGTATTTCATGAACCGTGATAGCTAGATCAGTTGAAATTTTCACAGGTGACGTATTTCTGTTGCCGCTATGACAATAAACACTGAAAATGAGAAAAGGTGGAAGTCTCCATACAAAAAAACCTGTTTTTTTGGAACGTGATGAAATTAGCGCCATCTAGTATGATGGTACGGAACCCTTTGTGCGCGGTTCTGACTCGTACTTTACTGTTTTTTTTGTATGTTTGTTACGCGATATTTTAGCAGATTGTGAACCGATTTTAATGTTTTTTTTGTTTTTTCGATAGAGTATGCTGCCAGGTTGGTTCCATATAAGGTTTATCAAAATATACGTTCGATTTTTTTAAATAAAAAAATCCATAAAAAAATGCAAAGTTTTTGTGATGGAAGTCGGTTTTTAACCTGTTTAGTGTTTTGTGGCAACAACGGTTTAATCTCAAAATGTTTGGGAAGAAAATATGATATTATTACTTTAATTATAATAAGACTGTTTTAAAAAGCTGGATTAATAATAATACGGAAAACTAAATAATATGGAAAATTACAAAGGCTTACTTGAATGATGGCGGGTGAGAAGCCGACGCCCTCCAGTAGTTCACAGATTATCCAAGTGTTTTGTTGAAAGATCCTTTTTGGTTTTTAGAATTATTCACTGCTGAGGCACTTGTTATGTATTTGTGTGACCCACCGGCAAGTTGTTATATTCAATATGATTTTTTTAATAAACGCAGATATAGATTTTACATTGATTTCTTTTTGGTCAATGACGGCGTCCTGCAGATTAAATGACATCAAAAGGGAAATGGACTGTGATTTGGTAATAGAATATGTTGGGATTTTTTTTTATTAAAAATTCGAGTGAGTTGTGGAAGAGGAGAGTGAATATGCACTATTTTAGCTTGCGTGTTACATCCTCGGCTGCATTGGCACTTACCATCAGGTGAGGTGCAGACCTGATGGTAAGTACCGATGCAGCCGAGGATGTAACACGCAAGCTCAGATAGTGCATATTCACTCTTCTCTTGAAGATTCCAAAATTATATGAATTAGGGAATACAGACGCCCGCCGGAGGGAATTCCACTCTTTGATTGTTCGCATGATGAACGAAGAAGCAAAACGCTTCGTGCGTAAAGGTGGAACATTAACGACAAAGAGGTGGAATCACCTTCCGCGCCTAGTCGTCCGATGATGAAATGGAGAGGGGGAAATGAGGTCGTGAAGCTCCAGGGCATACTCTCCGAATTGAATCTTGTGAAACACTGATAGACAGGCGACTTTGCGGTGATGCTCGAGGCTTTAGAGCCTGTTTGATACAAGTTCCTCATCGCCAATAGAGTCGGTCGATAGAATCCAAGGCATATAGCTGGTAACGAGCCGATCTGTCCCATAAATAAGAGCAGTACTCCATACATGACAACTTGAGCTTGGTATAATATTAGAAGCTGCTCTAGTGTGAAGTAAAGTCTCACCTTCAAAAGGATACCAAGCTTTTTGGCAGTCGTTTTTGCCTTGGATTAAATCTATCTCCCGAAATTCAGATCGGATGTTGAATCTACGACAAGGAGCTCAAGATGGTCGGAGATCTGGATAGATTTATCTCGGAAAGTAGGAGTTAGATGTTAATTTGCCTGCCACATATAAGGTGTAACAAAATTAGCTGAAACTATTTTAACTGGTGTTTCTACCCATGAAACTGAACAATTTTCCCCATGGAACCCATAGTCAAATCACAAAAAAAAAATTGGCTCTCCCATACTAACTCGATCAGCTGATCAGCCAACTTAGTATGGGAAGTCCAAATTTTTTTTTTATTTTTGACTATGGGTTCCATGGGGAAAGTTGTTCAGTTTCATGAGTAGAAACATCAGTTAAAATAGTTTCAGCTAATTTTGTTACACCTTATAAATACATATGAACTCGGAATAACCGAGGCCGGTCTGACAGTCCCTAAACAGACTCTGCAGGAGAAAAAACAATCTGTTCAGGTTGAGGTTTCGCCAAAGGGTCGGACCTGCGATGTGGACATGGTGCTCCACTAACAATGGCCCATCCAATTTAAAGCCGTAAGTGCCCTAATATCGGGTTTTTCCTTTCTTATGATTGAGGGGAGCGATCGATGGCTGACTTGGCTTAACAATCCATATCATGGAAACTACTAAACCGATTTTGATAAAACTTGCACTAAGTTGATACTTAATCCAATATAAAAGTGTTACTGCATTTTAATTTCCAGTATCTGAGAAATACGTGGACAAAAATACACACAAGCATACACTCATAAAAAACCCACATATACTATCAACTAAGAAAATTGTGCAATTCCTACAATATTAAATACATATTATGTGTCGAATTGAATACCTTATTTTTTGAAGTCGGTAATAAAGAGCCTTGTATCCTATCTAAAATTTATTAATAAGTACCTATACGTAGCCTGCACCTATACGTAACCTGTATCTACACGTAGCCTGTACCTACACGTAGCCTGTACCTACACGTAGCCTGTACCTATACGTAGCCTGTACCTATACGTAGCTTGTACCTATACGTAGCCTGTACCTACACGTAGCCTGTACCTACACGTAGCCTGTACCTATACGTAGCCTGTACCTATACGTAGCTTGTACCTATACGTAGCCTGTACCTACACGTAGCCTGTACAAGCGAACCAACAAACAAGTCAATCAAGAAATTTGTTTTGAGATGTTTTCTATAACGTATTGGATCCATATTTCTCACATCAATCATGCATAATTTACTTTCCATTACTTCGCGAACGTGAGCGGGTAATAAATCCGAGCATAAATAAAGACCTCTAGAAACAGACGAAGAAATCATATTTTCTTAGGAAATAAAAAATCAAAACCTAAGAAAATTATAATGTCAGTAACCAAAACAAAGCATTTAAGCAAGAGTGAATAGGCATTATTTGAGTTTGCGTGTACCATCCTTGTGACTGCATCATCAGTTCACATTAGGTAAGTTGCAGTCAAAAGTAGTCATATTTTTAATTAAAAAAAAGGAAAAACTTAAACGTGAACTCAAGCTATTTATAAAAATAAAAAAACTATTATTATTATTATAAAAATTTACGTGAAAAATAAAAGCTACAGATAAACAGTAGATAAGTAAATTCGTTAAATTCACTAGAACAGATAGCCGTTGGGGTAGTAAAGTTCTCGAGTGGCAACCGCGCACAGAAAAACGTAGCGTAGGCAGGCCTCCCACTCGGTGGACCGATGACCTGTTAAAGGTAGCGGGAAGCCGCTGGATACGGGCAGCGCAGAACCGGTCGTCGTGGAAATCCTTGAGGAGGCCTATGTCAAAGTATATAAATTAGTACTAACATACAGTATGGACACTCCTTGCCGCTCTCTAGATTGCGACCTCACCCCCCGTCACCCAGATTGATACAGATTGGTTACAGTTTGGTTGTCGAACGTATAGGTTTCGCCGCCATTTTGTTTGTAAAGTCATTAATTTTTTGAAATGTCTTTTCTGGCACGTTGTATGAAGTGTCCAGGGTGTGCCTGTATCCAGCAGTGAACGTCCTTCGGCTGATATGATGATGATGGATGATGAATGCTTGTAAGACGCCTCGGCAGTTAAAATTTATGAAATTGGCATTGTAAAAAAAGTAGTGTGTGATTTTATGAAACCACGGTCAAAGTAAAACTTTTTTTCACAATATAGCCATTTACAGACGACGAAACGATCATGGCTGAGCTCTCGTCTTGGAGCTACGGTACAGAGGACGAAACGCTCATATCGACCGTCACGCGACACACAGGCGAAAAAATTTGAGACGACGTAATAAAAGTTTCACTTTAAAAATAATAAATAAATACATATTGAAAATATTCATTTCATTTCATTTTTGTGCCAAACTGTTAAGCAAACGCAACTCCCGCGCATCCTATTGGCCTTCGACTAATTAATTTTATGAGGCAGCTTGAGACACAATATATTTGAGCGCGAAATCCAAAAGCTGTAATCAATTATGTGACCTTGGTCTACTCTGGTAGGCCACGGTGTTAAGAATGGAAAAACCGGTCAAGTGCGAGTCGGACTAGCACTTCGAGGGTTCCGTACCACACATGAATTTAAACAAAAAAAAACCGACTTCAAACGCATTAGTCGCCACTACGATTTTCGAAGGTTCCCTTCGATTTCTCTGAGATGTCATCATCAGATCCTGGTTAACTCATCATGGTACCACCCTTGGGATATCTTCTTTTCAACAAAATAAAAATCATCAAAATCGGTTAATATACGACGAAGTTATCTGCGAACACACATAAAAAAAGAAAAAAAAATATACGGTCGAATTGAGAAACCTACTCCTTTTTTTGAAGTCGTTTAAAAATAATATCTATTCACATTTCAAACAAAATACATCAACGCGAGCGACAAAACTATGCTTTTTAGTCATTCCGTTTGGACTTATTAGCGCAATTACGACTTACATATGGGCAATTTTTATTATTTATTGTTTTATAACAGTATTAGTACAACAATCACACCAAGTTTGACACTTACATGTATTACTGTTTTTACGATAGACCTAAATCAAAAATACTTCTAAAGACCTATGAAAAAGCACGTTGGTTGTATGGCGACCCCTTTTTGTTTACTTTTTTTAAAATTTTTAGTATATTTGTTGTTATAGCGGCAAAAGAAATGCACATTTTGTAAAAAAATCAACTGTCTACCTAATATGGTTCCTCAAATGACAGACGGACAGACAGCGGAGGCTTAGAAATAGGTTCGCGTTGAGTGTACAGAATGGTAAAAACTTGTTTGCGATAAACGTCCGATCGTCTGTCATGCTTTCCCTAGCGGCTAAACTATTATCAAGATTGATACCAATTTTTTTTTTTTTGATAATTTGACGACGGATTCTGACCAGTGGCTGGGTTGCCATTTAGGGGAACTACCACAACAAAAACAACCCTAAAAAATTAAACAATTGCACACAAATATCCTTCAAATCGTCACATCGAACCTGACTAAGCCAGAAATTCTGATTTACAAAACATTTTGATTGCTTACAATTCGTTTATTTTCCCGCTTTTCCGAAGCGCCACCGCCTTCTATAATGTATTCATCCAGCCGTGAGCGAGCGGAATCCCACGGACAGCTGAAATGACGAATGGATGTAGAAATCACACAATAAGGAAATGGACCGAGTTTTTGCAGCCATTTTGTCTATCTCTTTGTACGATCGATCGAGCGCGGTCGCTCCACTTTTAACTCAGTTTGTAAGGTACCTTACTGGTACAAGATTATATTTTTTCAATAAAGTGAAAAAAAATTCAAACTCAAATTCAATATATTTATTCAAAATAGATGCATATTATACTCCTTCTGATAGTCATAAAATAATAATAACAATGTCATTTGTGAAGAATCAAGAAATAAACAATAATTATGTTATTAGAACATGAAAACAATATGTCAAGAAAAGTTATACACAAAAATCGTTGAATGCCTTTAAAAAGAGTAGGCCAGTTCACACGGATAGCACTCGGACACGAGTATTACGCGAGAGTCAGACATCGCTCCTATCAACCATATTAGAGGGAAAGGAACGACCCGGTTCCCGATGCGCCACGGACAATGCAATCGACGATAAACACGTAAACTCAAATTAATATTGCCTACCAGACTCGCCTTGAAGCGTGATATGCTCGTAGTTTCGCTGCGTGATCGAATCAGAAACAAGGATATCGGTAAAAGAACCAAATAACAGACATAGCTCTCAGAATTTCCAAAAGTAAGTGGCAGGGTGTGGGGTACATGGCTCGTAGAAGAGAAGGCCGTTGTTGTCGAGTAGCGACAGCGAACAAGAAAACGTAGCGTAGCAAGGCCTCGCACTCGGTAGACCGACGACCTGATGAAGGTCGCGGGTAGCCGCTGGATGCGACCAGCGCAGGACCGGTCGTCGTGGAAATCCTTGGGGGAAGCCTATGTCCAGCAGTGGACGTCCTTCGGCTGATATGATAATGATGATGACTCAAAAAGGGCCAGTGGAAAACGATTATAATCCTACGCCGCCTGTGCATCCGTCCATCCATCTGTCCGTCCGTCTGTCTATCCATACGTTGTCTGTCTGTCTGTCCTATCTTTAAGGGGATGAGTCTTCTGAACCTGAATAGGTGGGCAATAAAAAAAATCACAGAATATTTCATTCATTCATGTTTTAATAAGATATATTGCAGCATAACAGTGCATAACATCATATCAGCCACAAATCGTCCACTGCTGGACAAAGGCCTCCCCCAAGGATTTCCACGACGACCGGTCCTGCGCTGCCCGCATCCATCGGCTTCCCGCGACCTTCACCAGGTCATCGGTCCACCGCGTGGGAGGCCTGCCTACGCTACGTCGTCCGGTGCGCGGTAGAACTTTACTGCCCCATCGGCCATCTGTTCTACGAGCTATGTGCCCTGCCCACTGCCACTTCAGTTTAGCGATTCTGTGAGCTATGTCGGTTACTTTAGTTCTCCTGCGGATCTCCTCGTTTCTGATTCGATCACGCAGAGAAACTCCGAGCATAGCACGCTCCATTGCCCTTTGGGTGACCTTGAGCCTTCTTATGAGGCCCATAGTAAGCGACCATGTCTCAGTTCCGTAAGTCATCACTGGCAACACACACTGGTCAAAGACCTTAGTCTTGAGACACTGCGGTATTTGGGACGTGAAGATATTGCGAAGCTTCCCGAACGCTGCCCAGCCGAGTTGGATTCGTCGATTGATCTCTTTCTTGCAGTTGGAACTACCTAGCTGGACTGTTTGTCCCAGGTATACATATTCGTCAACAACTTCCAGTGTAGAGTCTCCAACCTTTAGAGGAGTGGGTGCGACACGGACATTTAACATTATTTTCGTCTTTTCCATGCTCATTTTAAGACCCACTTGTTGAGAGACCTTACTGAGGCCATCGAGCATTGTGCTTAGGTCTTCCATAGTCTCAGCCATGACCACAATATCGGAGGTGGGATACGTACTCGCCGTTGATATTGATGCCGAGTCCACCCCATTCCAGAAGCTTAAAAACATCTTCCAGGGCGGCGGTGAACAGTTTCGGAGATATAACGTCTCCCTGTCTCACCCCTCGCTGCAACTGGATAGGTTTCGAGTTCTGGTCCTGGAGGCGAACCGACATGGTGGCGTTTTCATACAGACACTTCAACACCTCGATGTATCGATGGTCAATTTGGCACCGCTGGAGAGACTGTAGCACAGCCCAGGTTTCGACTGAATCGAAGGCCTTCTCATAGTCCACAAACGCCAAGCATAGTGGCTGATTGTACTCTTCGGTCTTCTGTATAATCTGCCGCAGCGTATGTATGTGGTCTATGGTACTAAAGCCTTTTCGGAAACCGGCTTGTTCGGGAGGCTGGAAGTCGTCAAACCTGCGTGCGAGACGATTCGTTATGACTCTCGAAAACAGCTTGTAGACATGGCTTGTAGACAGTGCATAACAAGACGCTGCAATATGAAAAACAGTAGACTAAACATTATTATAACAAACTAGCTGTCCCGGCGAACTTCGTTCCACCCTACACTACACTACACTGCCCTAACCTACACTACATTACCCTACCCTACCCTACACTACCCTATCCTACACTACCCTACCCTACACTACACTACCCATCTCTACACTACCCTACCCTACACTACACTACCCTAACCTACCCTACATACACTACTCTACACTACCCTTTCGTACACTACCCTACACTACCCTACACTACACTACCCATTTCTACACTACCCTACCCTACACTACCCTACCCAACACTGCAATACCCTACACTACACTACCCTACCCTACACTACACTACCCAACACAACACTACCCTAACCTACCCTACATACACTACTCTACACTACCCTACCGTACACTACCCTACACTACACTACACTACCCTACCCAACCCTACACTACACTACCCAACCCTACCCTATCCTACACTACCCTACACCTACACTACACTACCCTACCCTAAAACCAATTATTTTTTGACTGATTTTTATTTTCCGATTTTTTTTATTTAACTCCGAGCATTTTCATATTTATTCACATTTTAAATCTTCTCGGGCTTCCACAAATAATTCAATACCAAAATTAGCCAAATCGGTTCAGCCGTTCTCGAGTTTTAGCGAGACAAAAGAACAGCAAAAAAATATACTTAAGTGTATGTATAAAAACTCGAAGGTTGTGTGTGAAATCAACCAATATTATTTTTTTTAATTTAATTCCGAGCGTTTTCATATTTATTCACCTTTTAAATCTTCTCTGGACTTCCACAAATAATTCAATACCAAAATTAGCCAAATCGGTCCAGCCGTTCTCGAGTTTTAGCGATACTAACGAACAGCAATTCATTTTTATATATGTAGATTATTATTTTATATTCGGTCATCAAACACCCAAAAGAGCCTTTAAACAAATCAAATATATAGAGTGTTACAAAGAGGGTGCAGGTCCCGTCAACTGGAGCTTCTACTCATCAAATTGAACAACTTTTGTTCTACAAGTTTACTGAAAACGCAAAAAAAAAAATATTCTACATACAAATCGATCATCTGATTGACCAATTTTGTGCATTTTTTATGGAGGATCGATTTTTTTTGAGAATTGACGAGTGGTTCCTTGGGGAAAGTTGTTCAGTTTTTTAAGTAGAACCCCCAGTTAACGGGTCCTACTTAATTTTTTTACAGCCATTTTTTTTTTTTTTTTTTTAGTAGTTTTCAAGTAATAAATAAAGATTTTTAAAATAGTAATAAATAAAGAAGCGACGGTGGCGTAACGGTTGAGCGACGGTGGCGTAACGGTTGAGCGTCGGTGGCGTAACGGCTAGGGCAGCAGCCTCCTGTCCGGAAGGTCGTGTTTCGAATCCTGCCACGTACCAATGTGATTTCGAATTTAGAGTTTATATGTACATTTATCCGACACTCTTGCGGTGAAGGAAAAACATCGTAAGGAAACCTGCACACGCCTGCGGAGAAACTCGCTGGTTGTGTGTGAAGTCGACCAACCCGCACTGAGCGCGCGTGGTTAACTATGTCCAAATTTCTATCTGTATACCAAATTTCAGCTAAATCCGTTCAGAGGTTTCGGCTGTGCGCTGATATAGAAGTCAGTCACATTTTTCTTTTATTTTTTATTCACAATTGGTAAGGCCTAGGCATTATCTCACCTGATGGTAAGTGACAAGAAAAGAATATTCTCGTTGATGATTTTGTGGAACGGAACCCTCGCTGCTCGAATAGGAATCGCACTTGGCCGGTGATGTATAGTATTAAATATATACAGGGTGTAACAAAATTGGTGTAGAATCCGTTAACAGGGGCTTCTACTCTCATACAGAACAACTTTAGTTCTACACGGCTTTGCTGAAATCGCAAAAAAAAATTGTACTCTTCATACAAATCGATCAGCTGATCGACCAGTTTTGTGCATTTTAGTATGAAGAGTGCAATTTTTTTTTCAGAATTGACTATGGGTTCCTTGGGGAAAGTTGTTCAGTACGATGAGTAGAACCCCCAGTCAAAGTATATATATTAGTACTAACATACAGTATGGACACTCCCTGCCGCTCTCTGGATTGCCACCTCACCCCCTCGTCACCCAGCTTGATGCAGATTGGTTACCGTTTGGTTGTCGAACGTATAGGATTTCGCCGTAATTTTGTTTTTTCCGTCATTCGATTTTTGAAATGTCATTTATTGCCCGTTGTATTAAGTGTACGGGGTGTGCACCAGTTAACGGGTCCTACACCAATTTTGTTACACCCTGTATATTGATAAACTGTGGCAAAGGTGGAATAATCCGAGCGGCCTCTTTGTGTGAAGATGTTTACCGATGTGGGCCACGGTTTTGGGAGAAGCAAACAAAACTAAAAGAAATGTTGGACGTACATAAAGTTAGGTAAGGCCCTTCCTCAGAAAGTATAAACAAAATAATGTCAATATGAATTAAAACATAAAACTTTGCGTGTTCATGTTGGGTTTACGGGTAACATTGAAAATGGTTTTCCCTCTTTCTCCGGTAGGGGTACCCTTTGTAGCTCGACTTAGGAAGGGGTACCCTTTGTAGCTCGACTTAGGCAGGGGTACCCTTTGTAGCACACTCACAGTGTATAACACTCGCGGCGCAAACAACCTGCGCGCTGTCCAGCACAAGCTGACTAAGACGAGCAAGCTTGTGCACGTAATGGGACCAGCGGTTTACAACCGCCTTCCCGAGCAGGTGGTCGAGGCGACGTCACTGAATAGTTTTAAAGGTAGATTAAAAAAATATCTTGGGCAGCAGGCCTTCTACACTGTAGACGAGTTTTTTAAAACTAAAAATTAATATCTAAACTTGACATTGTAATTAATTTATTAATTAATCTGTTTTTTTTTGACTATAATTAATTTTATTATTTTATTCTTATTCTTTGGTTATGTTTTTTTTTCCTATACTTTATAAGTATAGAGTTTAATTGTATTTTTTAATATTTATCTTTAATGTGTGAAATAACTTCTTCCGTATTTTTTTGACGTGTAATACTTAATTACCAATAAATGAGTTATGAGTTATGAGTTAGCTCGACTTAGATAGGGGTACCCTTTGTAGCTCGACTTAGGCAGGGGTACCCTTTGTAGCTCGACTTAGGTAGGTACGTTAGTGGATGTGGGCACACCCTGGACACTTCATACAACGGTCCAGAAACGACATTTTAAAAAAGGAATGACCTATACGTTAGACAACCAAACAGTAACCAATATGCATCAATCTGGGTGACGAGGGGGTGAGGTCGGAATCTAGAGATGTTAGTACTAATTTATATACTTTGGTGTGGGTTTAGAAAATGGATGCGTGCTTACAGGTAATTTAAATTTAATAATGAAGTAAAAGTAAAAGACCTGAAAAGAACATAAGAATTTAGAAAAACATAATACACTTATATTTAAAATACAAATCACAAAAATATGAATTAATCTTACCTGAGATGGGTCTCTATAGAGAGAAACAGGTTTAAATACAAGTTATACTAGATAATTATGATGAAAGAAACGAAATTGTGAAATGGTGAAAGAAATTGAATGATTTTTTGAAAACAAATGACAGCGCAAGTGTAAAGAAAAATAGATGGAATTAAAAAAGTCGAATGAAAAAAGAACTATTAACTAATTAGTGCGATTACTCTGAAAGTGTTAAACATGTTAATGATTAAGATTTTTAAAATTATTGTATAGGGATGGTCTTTGATGAAGAAAAAGAAACATTAAATTTTTTTTAAACTTTTATTGATAATCGAAAAGAAAATCGATTTTTTGAGGATAGTGAAGCTGCAATTTTTTTATACAAATGGAGTTAACGATTTTCACCTCTTAAATGTTAACCAATTTTTGATAGGTTGTCAGTCAGAACAAAAGCTAAGTATATAATATTAGTACTAACATACAGTATGGACACTCCCTGCCGCTCTCTAGATTGCGACCTCACCCCCTCATTACCCAGATTGAAACAGATTGTTTACAGTTTGACTGTCGAACGTATAGAATTACGCCGCCATTTTGTGTATTCCATTATTCCTTTTTCGAAATGTCATTTCTGGCCCGTTGTGTGAAGTGTCCAGGGTGTGACAAAAGCTAGGCTTATACGTTTCATTTTTTAAATTACTGTTTGTAAATAGACAAGGAATGGCCGAAATTAATTTTGTTTCAAAACACGTGAACGACAATGAAATTAAACTTATTAACTTTATAGAAAAAACAAAAACGTATAAGCCTAGCTTTAGTTCTGAGTGACAACCTATCAAAAAATTGTTCCAAATCGGTTAACATTTCAGAGGTGAAAATCGTTAACGCCGTTTGTATGAAAAGTCGCAGCTTCACAATCTTGTTAAGGTGACGCATTGAAAACTTTGGTAGCAGGGATCTCTATTTTTCTCAATGAAAGTGATATTTTATAAACTGATTTTCCTTTTTATTGATTTCATCTTTTCAGTTGCGGAAAAACGATTCATTAACTTTTATAACGGAAAAAATATATCAAAGATATCTCTTTTAAAACAGATATTTACATTGTCTAAGCAAACAAGACCTATTTAGTACCTTTAAATTATCTAAGTCTATTAGTCTGAACACACACTTCAATATTCCAGTTGGATTTTTTAAATTAATTTTAGTTTTCAATTGAAACGAAAAAATCACTGAAAAAGTGCAAATATGTGGTTATTTTCTTTACTCTTTACACGTAAAGAAAAAGACAGAGACAACTGTTCCAATCAATGCCTCGCCTAAAAATAATTTTAAAAACTAATTGTTATAATTGAAAAAAATAAAAATACCTAGTACATTGTAAATGTTATAAAAATGAAATTGTTTAATAAATAAGGATTCAAGATTTAACATTCAAAATGTTTATTCGTAATTATCAATTAAAAGATAAGAATGTTTTTTTTCTATTTTCTTGTTTTTTTTCTAGCTGGGTTAAGTGATTTTTCAAAAATATTTTAATAGAGTTTTACTAGTAATACTTATGTTACAACGAAATATTCTCTGTGAAATATCTCTCTTAATTTTATTATTATTGGACACTTTGCCGGTTGGACTCTTGAATTTTTAAACAAATATCGATGAAGAATATATATTTCAACAATAGTTTTAGTTTTGTAGTTTTTAGGGTTCCGTACCCAAAGGGTAAAAACGGGACCCTATTACTAAGCCTCCGCTGTCCGTCCGTCCGTCGGTCACCAGGCTGTATTTCATAAACCGTGATAGCTAGACAGCTGAAACTTTCACAGATGATGTATTTCTGTTAAAGCTATAACAAAAAATACTAAAAATTAGAAAAAGTGAAAGGTTCCATATAAAAAAAAACGTGTTTTTTTAACCATGAAGATACTAGCGCCATCTAGTATGATGGTTTTTGAAACATGAAACTAGCGCCATCTAGTATGATGGTACGGAACTTTATGTGTGCTTTTCTGACTCGCACTTAGCCGGTTTTTTATTATTTATTTATGCGTATGGCTTGTCGTGTGGTCCTCGAACTGGTAGTTAAAAAATCGACTCTAAGTAGTCCTCAAAAAAGGTGTGTGTGTCAGCTCCGACGCACGACTGGAGTTTACTCCTTACTAACAATTATAAATGTGCTGGGGGATGGCGGCCATTGTTTTCAATTATGAGAACGGATTCATGATTATGGACCTCAGATATCAATTTTGAAATCAGTATGTCCAGTAAAAAATTCTGTCAACGGATTCATGATTACGGACTTCAGGGACCCTCAGTTATCGAATTTGGAAGCAATCGGTCCAGTAACTAAAAAGTTCAAAATGGCCGCCTCTTTTTTCAATTCTGACAGCGGATTCATGATAAGATACTTCTACTTAGATATCGATTTTGGATGCATTTGGTCCAGTTAATAAAAAAATCAAAATTTTACACTTTTAACAATTTTGACAACGGATTCGTGGTTAGGGACTTCAGAGACCCTCAAATATTGACTTTGGAAGCAATCGGTCCAGTAACTAAAAAATACGATGTTGTCTGTAAAGTTGGTTTACGGACGATAATTTTACGTGATAACGTGTCACAAGCCGAAAGCTTGTGTGCTTTAGACTACACGACTGAAGTAAAACTTCTTCAGCTCCATGTTTAAGGAGATGTAAGATACCGCCCATAGTCGGGTGAGTTAACTCTTTCGCATTTCCTCACAAAGAATGGACCGAATTGAAACACCTCTTGCATGATCCTGGAAGCCTAGTACTTTTAATCCTTTTAACTTAACTTGACCTTGACCTGACCTTGACCTTGAACTTGAACTTAACAGGCCCCAAACCCCAAACCCCAAGCAAACATACATACATACACCCAAATAAGTTGCGCACAAAAATAATAAATATACTTTACAAATATCGCATAACGCATTACGACTTATTTTACTCCTCATAAATTTTCATGAAAATCAATTCTTAAGGAGTAAACTCCAAAAAAAGCACCAAAAACTTATTTTGAAGCACATCACATTAGAAAAACGTGACACCCAACGTTGTAATGCAGTCACATTATACTTAACCTTGATTTTGTCCGTTTCCCAAAAACCTCAGTAACTTCCCCCTGGAGCAGGGCTGGCAATGTTTAAAAAAAAAAGTTTAAAACCAATGTAAATTTTAAATACTGTTTAAAACACTGGAAAAATTGTTGTCTGTATAGTCGGTTTACTGACGATAGTTTAACGTGACAACGTAACGGGACAATGAGCGTAACGGGACAATGAGTCATTTTTTTTCGTGCGTGCAGCGGCGTCCATCGATTTATGAGACGTTGCTTCGTCAAAAATACAAAACCCATTTAAAACAATTGAAAAAACATTATATTAACAAGCCTTAAAAACATATTTGTTTAGTGTAAACAGGCCCAGGCTCTATACAGTTATGAAACTACTCATTTATCAGATTTTTTAAGGGCCATTTAAAACAATTTGTTTTAAAATTCGTGTTTAAAACACTGAAAAAATACACACCTGTTTAAAACAAATTATAAAACATAAATAGAACATTAATTTAAACGTAAAATGTGTTTAAAATAGGCAAACCAGACCGATTTAGTACCTTTTTATTGTCTAAGTCTATTAGTCTAAACACACACTTCAATGTGCCAGTTGGATTTTTAAATTAATTTTAGTTTTTAATTGAAACGAAAAAACATTGAAAAAGTGCAAAAATGTGAGTATTTTCATTGCTTTTTACTCATAAGGAAAAAGACAGAGACAACTGTTTCAATCACTGCCTCGCCTTAAAATAATCTTAAAAACTAATTATTATAACTGAAAAAATTTAAAAATACCTAGATGTCATGCTAATCGTACATTTAAAATGTAATAGAAATAAAATGGTTTAATAAATAAGGATTCAAAATTTAACTTTCAAAATGTTTGTTCGTAATTATCAATTAAAAGATGACAATGTTTACTCTAAATAGTCCTCAAAAAAGCACCAACTCACAAAGCATAACACATATCATAACATTAAACGCACGAGTTTAACATAAACAAAACTTATTTTGAAGCACATCACATTAGTTAAACGTGTCGCCTATAGTTGTAATGCAGTTACATTATACTTTACCTTGATTTTGCCCGTTTCCCAAAAACCTCAGTAACTTCCCCCTGGAGCAGGGCTTGCAATGATTAAAACATTTGTTTAAAACAAGTGTTTAAAATACTGTTTTAAACACTGGAAAAAATACAAACCCACTTAAAACATTTTGTTTTAAAAACGTTTAAAACAAGCATTACAACATCTTTGTTTAGTGTACACAAACCACGCCCAGGCTCTAATACAGTTATGAGACTACTCATTTATCGGATTTGTTATGGGCCATTTAAAACAATTTGTTTTAAACTCGTGTTCAAAACACTGAAAAAATTACAGACCTGTTTAAAACAAATTAAAAAACATAAATAAAACATCAATTTAATCGTAAAGTGTGTTTAAAATAATTCTTAAATCATGTTCAAAACCTTTAGAATAAAACGATTTCAAAAAGTTGATTTAAAACATGTTTTGTTTTATTTGTTGATTATAAACAGTGTTTTGTTCTTTATGAATAAAAAACTGTTTTTTTTCCAACCCTGGTTGTAATGCAGTCACATTATACTTTACCTTGATTTCGCCCGATTCCGCAAAAACCTGAGTAACTTCCCCCTGGAGCCTTAACAGAGGTCACACGCAGCTCAATCACGAAACGAGCGTGTGGGGCCACAAAAAAACGGATTTATGACCTACCATAACGATAAGAAGCGATCGTGCTTTAATGCTCCTTGTGAGGTCACCTCCACGAGAGCACGTACCGTCTTAGGTCAGTTTACCTGCCCACAGATATACTAGAAACAAAAAGGTGTAGATCTAGCACACATTCGCTTTTTCTTAATGGCATGGCAGAATCATCAGCGCTGCGAATCTAAGGTCAAGCTGAGCCTACTCATTTTCCTAGCTCACCTTATATTTAATACTTATTAAGATTTTAAAATAAGTATTTTCTTTTCTTCGGTGGCTCAACCGGTAACGACTCGGTCTATCTAACCAGAGGTACCGGGTTCAAATCTGGACGGCCAATGTACCAATGAGTTTTTCAAAAACTTACGTACATACTTACCGATTGCTTTAACGGTGAAGGAAAAACATCGTGAGGAAACCTGCACACGCCTGCGAAGAAACTCGAAGGTTGTGTGTGAAGTCGACCAACCCGCACTGGGCCCGCGTGGTCGACTAAGGCCTAATCGCCCTGATTCAGGGTAGGCTCGAGCCCCTCGGTGGGGACGTATATGAGCTGTAATGATGATTTTCTTTTCTTGCATTGTATTACCTGTTTTTTTTGCTTGTTTGGGCTCCGAATAAATGCTTGTTTTATCTTATTTTAATCTTTGTAAATTATAGAATTGAGTGATTCTCAACAATGAAAGTGAAATGTCCTTCGGTCTTCTTAGCAATCTCAACAATTTTTTTTACACCAATACAATAGCTCGATTTGACTCCCGCTTTGGATCGTTCTTGATGCAAGGCTGTCTATAGCCATTCAGCGCGCAAATGCTGCGATTGTTATGGGCACGTTTGCACCAGGAATGACAAGGGGTAGGTTATTTCAAAAAATGTTTGTATGTATGTTTGTTTGTTAAGTTAAATTATTGAGGTTTGTAAGAGCGTCGCTGGCGTAAAGAGCGATCTAGGGCCACCGCCTCTTGTCCGGGAGGTCGTGGTTCGAACCTGCCACGTATACCAATGTGATTTCGAATTTAGATTTCATATTTACGTTTATTCGACGCTCTTACGGTGAAGGAAAACATCGTGAGGAAACCTGAACACACCTGCGAAGAAACTCGCAGGTTGTGTGTGAATTCGACCAACCCGCACTGGGCCCGCGTGTTCGCCCTAATTCAGGGTAGGCTCGAGCCCCTCGGTAGGGACATATATGAGCTAATATGAGTGAATGATGTATGTTTGTATGTATTTACGTTTGTTTTGTTCAAATCTTGCGATCTATTTTAGAGCGAATTCGAATTCTATTTTAGGTCCGATTAAGCTGAAACATGGAGTGAAGCCGTATTCCCGGTGACAATAAATCCTTTTGTTATTTTGAAGTTGATTTGATGATGAAATTTGCATGTTGAGTCAAGGTCCCAGAATCATCTTTATTTTTCAATAGAATCGTGCTAATCTTTTTTGATTCTGGAACCGTGTATATTATATATTCATTTGAGAATTTGGTTTTTTGTGCATAAAAACTCTTTTCAAATATAAGCTTACACCTAAAAGCGTTTAGGTTTTCAAAAATTATTATATAATGATATTTGATAATTGATATCGACTTTTTTATTATTATTTTAATTTCCTGTTTTCATTTAGATTAATTATTGTATTAATTGTACTTTATTTGATCCGTAGGAGAACCAAAGTAACCGAGATAGCTCTCAGAATTGCTAAACTTAAGTGCCAATGGGCGGGGCACATTGCTCGTAGAACAGATGGCCTTTGGGGTAGTAAAGTTCTAGAGTGGCGACCACGTACCGGAAAAAGTAGTGTAGGCAGGCCTCCCACTCGGTGGACCGATGACCTGGAAAGGTCGCGGGAAGCTGCTGGATGCGGGCAGCGCAGAACCGGTCGTCGTGGAAATCCTTGGGGTAGGGTATCCAGCAGAGGACGTCCTTCGGCTGATATAATGATGATGATGATTTGAAATTAATTTTAATTAAGTAATTAATTAATTTAATTTAATTTACGTGCAAGTATCTGTATAATGCAACGGAAATGCGTCCAGGTTTTTTTTTTGAGGTTACCACAAAATTTACTACAAAAAATATCTGGACTCATTTCCATTGCATTATACAGATCCTTGCACGTAGATATAGATGCTAGGGCAAGCAGGGCAGGAGGTGTGATCAAGACCCAGACTGAAGAGAGGCCCTGCACCCGCTCGCACTATCAGAGATTAATATCGAAAGCACCTCCTCCAATTCGGACTTGCTCCACTTAAGTAGAATATAGCTTTACTTTCGCTAGTTTAGGAAAAAAAAACGTTCCCCGGCAGTGGGTACGTTGTGGATTGTTAATGTAGCCAATTTTATACCTGCTTGGTTTCACTAAAATTAAAAGGTGAACATTCGAAATTTAAAAAAAAATTGGTTTTCTGTGAATTCGGTTTACGGACGATAGTTTAACGTGAAAACGTCATAAAAAAACATTGATGAAATGATTGCATACTTTTATGAATAAAATTGAACCACGTGTAACGACTAACGAGACAATGAGCGTAACGGGACAATGAGTTATCCTTTTTCGTGCGTGCAACCGGCGTCCATCTTTTTATTAGACGTTGTCACGCTAAAAAAAATTAAAAAACAATCTACGAAAGTGACTGACGAAGAAAGTAGCTACATTTTAAAATTTTATTTAATTAGCGTAAAAATTCATTAACACAGGCCATGAATAAAATTTGTCTTGTTTATGAACCTAATGCAGTATCAGTCAGGAGCAGAAACTTGATTCAAGCGTTTTAAGCCAGAAAATTTTAACGTTCAAGATGCAGCTTTAGAAATATAAACGATCAAATTTTTTACCCGACTTTATATGTTACGCCCAACCAATGAGGTGCTATATATTAAAATAGAGAAGCAATGTCATTTAACGGTTTGACGGAGAAGTGTAGTCGAGTAACAGATCGGATACGTAGCTGAGAACAACAAACTGAATAAAAAATTACACATATTTGTCTCACCCTCACTATACTATTAAAAATGTATGTTATTTTACATGTAAATAAAAAATAATAATAAATAAATAAATAAGTTATTTATTTTTTTGCATGTGAAATAACTAAAATTGTACTTTATTTTATGTACTTTTTAGCTTTTTTAGTAATATTGTACCAATTTAGGTAATTTTTCCCACAACTTTAGTTACTTTTCATGTAATTTTACATAAATTACATAATTTTACATGCAAAAATATTACATAATTTATTTAAAATTATATACTTTTTTAATTTTTAACTTCCCATACTAAGTTGCCTGATCAGCTGATCGGGTTAGTATAGGAGAGCCAATTTTTTTTGCGTTTTGAATGTGGGTTCCATGGGGAAAGTTGTTCAGTTTCATGGGTAGAACCACCATTTAAAATAGTTTTAGCTAATTTTGTTACACCTTATATAGTAACGCGTCGTTTTTTATTTTTCAACCAACACCCAAAAAGGAGGAGTTTTTTTATATGTGGTTGGTTACCTCAGAACTTTTGACTGGGTGAACCGATTTTTATTATTATTTTATTATTTGAAATCTAGTGCTTCCCGTGTGGTCCCATGTAAATTTTATTATAATCGGTTTAGTATTTTATTAAAAAATTAACAAAAACCAAAAATAATAATGCAAAACTGTACTAAGTTGTTGCGATGGAAGTCGGTTTTTTAACGTGTTTAGCGTTTTTTCCTGGCCCCACGCGTGATTCGACTGCATCTGCCTTTGACAAATGACCATGGTTTTTAAGCGAACAGATCATTTCCTTAGCCTCACATAAATTTTATCAACCCCACTCTTATCAGAAAGCACTACGGCATAAACTGCTGTAACTCGTCGAAAATCTTAAAGTTGTTGTACCTACGTTACAATATGAAAATAAAACCAGGAACCATAATTTAGAATGTTTAAGTGAGTACAGAGCTTTTAGGGTTCCGCAACTCAAAAGGTAAAAACGGAACCATTGTAGGATCACTCGTATGTTTTTCCGTCTGTCTGTCACAGCTAATTTTTTCAGAAACTACTGGACCGATTGAGTTGAAGTTTGGTACACATATGTACTCGTAAGTCTGTGACCTTAAAACGGACATATAAAGTTAATAAATGAATTTTGAACATGAGGGCCACTTTTGGGGGGCAAATTTAAAAATTAAAAAACCGGCCAAGGCGAGTTGAACTCGCGCGGAGAGGTTCGGTGCAATGCCAAAGTCAAATACAAAATATTACATTTGAAATCCTCACAGTAAGATGCGAGTTATTTTATTTAATTATTAAATATATGAGTGTGTTTGGCTGCACCTCACCTGATGGTAAGTGCCGATGTAGCCGAGGATGTCACACGCAAGCTCAAAAAGTGCTTATTCACTCTCGTCTTGAAGATTCCTAAATTTTACGAATCGGGGAATACAGACGCCGGAAGGAACCGTCGGAATATTTCGAAGCTTCCCGAACGCTGCCCAGCCGAGTTGGATTCGTCAATTGATCACTTTCTTGAAGTTGGACCTACCTAGCTCAAAATTCAAAATTCAAATCAATTTATTTCAAATAGGTGTTTACACACACTTTTAAATAGTCAAAACAAAAAAAATACAATAAAAATAAAATTTCAAATAATGCCATGATTCAGATTACAGTCTCAGGTAATGGTATTTGTTATAGAATCAACATCTTAATATATATAAATCTCGTGTCACAATGTTTGTCCTCAATGGACTCCTAAATCACTAAACCGATTATAATAAAATTCGCACACCATGTGCAGTTCGATCCAACTTGAGAGATAGGATAGGGTAGGGTTGGGTAGTGTAGGGTAGGGTAGTGTAGGGTAGGGTAGGGTAGTGTAGTGTAGGGTAGTGTAGAGTAGTGTAGGGTAGGGTAGTGTAGTGTAGTGTATGTAGGGTAGGGTAGGGTAGTGTAGGGTAGGGTAGTGTAGTGTAGTGTAGGGTAGTGTAGTGTAGGGTAGTGTAGGGTAGGGTAGGGCAGGGCAGTGTAATGTAATGTAAGGCGGTACGAAGTTCGCCGGGACAGCTAGTATATATATATATATATATATATATATATATATATATATATATATATATATATATATATATATATATATCTTTGTCATTTACATAATCTATTATTTTATAATATCCTCTAGAGCACACATTTTTTTTGACATGAGTCTTAAATTTATTCTCTGACAAACTAGTTACATTTTCAGGAATTTTATTGTAGAATCTTATACACTGCCCCACAAATGGCTTTTTAACCTTACTCAGTCTCGAAAAGGCTATATCTATTTTATTTACATTTCTTAAATTCAAATTATGCCATTCAAAGCTGGACTGTTGGTCCCAGGTATACATATTCGTCAACAACCTCCAGTGTAGAGTCCCCAACCTTTAGAGGGGTGGTTGCGATACGGAAATTTAACATTATATACGTCTTGTCCATATTAATTTTAAGACCCACTTGTTGAGAGACGTTTCTGAGGCCATCGAGCATTGTGCTTAGAGGTCTTCCAGAGTCTCAGCCATGACCACGATATATAGTAAATGTCGTCAGCGAATCGGAGGTGGGTTATGTACCGGCCGTAGATATTGATGCCTAGTCCACCCCAGTACAGAAGCTTATAAACATCTTGCAGTGCGGCGGTGAACAGTTTCGGAGATAAAACGTCTCCCTGTCTCACCCCTCGCTTCAACTGGATAGGTTTCCAGTTCTGATCCTGGAGGCGAACCGACACGGCGGCGTTTTCATACAGACACTTCAACACCTCGATGTATCGATGGTCAATTTGGCACCGCTGGAGAGACAGCCCAGGTTTCGACTGAATCAAAAGCTTTCTCATAGTCCACAAACACCAAGCATTGTATCTGATTGTACCCTTCGGTCTTCTGTATAATCTGCCGCAGATAAAGCCTTTTCGGAAACCAGCTTGTTCAGGAGGCTGGAAGTCGTCAAACCTGCGTGCGAGACGATTCGTAATGACTCTCGAACAAGGAACATTGACGACAAAGGGGTGGAACTGCCCTCCGCACCTGGTTGTCCGATGATGAAATGGAGAAGAGGAATGAGGTCGTGAAGCTCCAGGACACACTCTCCGAAATGAATCCTGTAGAACACCGATAGACAGGCGACTTTGTGGAGATGCTCAGGCTTTGGAGCCTGTTTGATGCAAGTTCCTCGTCGCCAATGAGTCTCCTAGTACGTCGGTCGATAGAATCTAAGGCATATAGCTGGTAACGAGCCGATCCTTCCCACAAGTGAGAGCAGTACTCCATACAGTTAACTACTACTAGCGCAATCTAGTGGTGTTTTAGTGAACTTCTTTTTTTATATGAAAATTTTAGTGCGTTTGGCTGCACCTCACCTGATGGTAAGTGCCGATGAAGCCGAGGATGGAACACGTAAGCTCAAAAAGTGTCTTTTCACTTTCGTTTTGAAGAATCCTAAATTATACGAATCGAGGAATACAGACGTCGGCAGGGAATTCCACTCCTTGCCCGTTCGCATAATGAACGAAGAAGCAAAACGCTTTGTAAGTAAAGGTGGAACATCAACGACAAAGGGGTGGAATCGCCCTCCGCAACTGATAGTTCGATGATGAAATGAAGAGGGGGAATGAGGTCGTGAAGCTCCAGGACACAATTTCCGAAATTAATCCTGTATAGAACACCGATATACTATTTTCTATTATGACTAGAACTTTATACCGTAGGTGAATGTCTTACATTGAGTTTACCACTTTTTTTTCAATTGATAGAATTCTTTAAGGTTTTCCTGTAATCTACAAGTCATGAAGTATATTTTGTATTTTTTTCCAAATTTTAGGCTCAGTAGTTTCGGAGAACAGGGGGGGGGGAATAGTCAATTTTCGTCTTCTTTCATGAATAAAACCAAAACTATGTGTTTTACAAGTAAAAAAAAATATATATTTAAGATCCTGATAACGAGCCCTTTCATTTGATATATGACACAATAAGGTTTCCAAAACTATTTTTTTAAAATTCCTAATTTGTCCCCCGAAAATAACCCTCATTTAAAAAAAAATATGTATTTACTTTACACACCTGTGTTCGGGTCATAGGATTACACTATCCTACCAAATTTCACCTGATTTGGTTTAGTAGATTCGGAATAAATAGGCTTGGACCGACGGACGGACTGACAGACGCACGAGTGATCCTATAAGGTTCCGTTTTGTTTTTTTTGTACGAAACCTAAAAAAAGAAAGATTTTCGTAATACATTGAGTGATATTCATATATATATATATGAAACGACTTGTTGTGAGAATTTCAAATTCATTTTTTTTATAAACATTTTTGAAGTAATTTAAGAAAATTATATGATAAATCACAGTATATGAGGTTGAAACCATAGATTACAGGAAAATCTATGAGAAAATCTAAAGTCCTTGCGTTCCCACAGGAAAAATGAAATTTCTAATGTCCAGAATAAGTTACTATATATAATAATTTACCTAGAGCAAAATATATAGTGAGAGGTCTTGTTCTTTTGGTAGATGAAGTTTTGGTGCGGAACCCTGTTTGTGTGACCCCGAGTCGCACTTGGCTGGTTTTTATTTTACTTCACTCTTTATGGGATTTGGTATAACAAATTACGACTTTACATGGTAATGCTCTTAAAGTATCCGTGTTTGGAATTTATGCGAGGTTTGTCCGTGGTCATTGTTTGTTTGAAAATGTGAGGTTTATGATTTTTGGCCGCTGTAGCGACTGCAGTTAGAATATTAACACATTCGCGTGAATAAACAACAGCTGATTGGGTCACCCTTTCGTGGTGATTTTTATCCTCTTTGTCAAACAATACCGACAGAGTGACATGCTGATGATAGAATGCGTTCAGATATATCACTCGACTAGCGGCGATTTATTTGTTATCAAATCTGTAATAGGTCATCTTTGGCTGTACCAAAAAACCCGTAAACTACAACAAAATGGAGAAAACTTGTGAAAAGTATAAAAAAAAATTGTGGCCAGCAGGCGTTCTATGGCCTGTTCACCTTGTAAAACGATTTATCATGTGGATTGTGGTAATGTCTCATGGGAACATTTTAATATAATGACACCCAGTCGTAAGGAGAAGTGGAGGTGCTCTCAGTGCTTGGAAAAGGCACAAGCTCCAGGTAGTCCAAACAATGATATAGATCATGATGCCTCAAGTTCTGATAATATCACACACCGAAAAAAATGTGTGATTAATAACAGTACCCAAAATTCATATGAAACATTATCGGATGATCTAGATTTGTATATTTCTTCACCATTATAAAACACAGAATTGAACCGAAGGAGCTCCGAATTAAACAATGTATCAAGTGAAATAGTAAACGACTTGCAGAAAAAATATGTAATCTCAAAAAAAAACTTGAATTGAAAATTGGATAAAAAAGGTTAAAGAAAATTAATATTACGAAATATAGTTATTGAAGCAAAATTCATACATTAAGTATCATTTAAATATTAAAAACTAATAGCTGGTAAATATGTGCCTATTGTTTAGATATTTTGAGAGCATGGTGGCCTTAAACCCATGAAGACGGTTATTTTTAACTCAATAAATCTCAATTTTTAAAGGAAAGAAATACACTTTGTTAATTTTAAAGCTCTAGCTATCACAGCAGTTTCTTCGTTATTAATGTCATATTTTCATTGCTTAAGGTTTCGTAAGTCTAAAAAATTTGCCCCATCTGCCCAATAAAAAAACGACCTTGTTCCTTTCAATGTTACATAGCTCAGGGGATTGGAACATAAAAGACATGTCACTAGTGACTAATAAAAGTCCATAATTAGTAGTGTCACCATAAAGTCAATAATAAAAAAAAAACTTATCATTTTTTCATTAAAAATTGGTATTGAACTTAAAAAACTGAATTGGCTATTTCATACTTAAACCATTATTATTATGAGGACTAGTATGCTATAAGGCATACTCAAACGCGGATCCAATTACGTGACATAGAAACTTCCTCTGTAGGTACAGACACTCATTGCGTTCAGCTGTGCCGTCTCAGATGCTTCATAGGCAACTTGAAAAACAAATGACAGTGGGGTTTACCCCTCACCCTGCAACCCCCACCAATCCGGACATGGCCCGCATGTGTGATGTGATGAATGATGATGATGGTCCTAGCCGTTTTCGGCTACAGCGACCGCAGAGTTGTCCGGCTCAGCTGCAGGCGTCCCGCTACTGCGCCCTCTGGTGCGCCCGCATGTGCCTGTTGTAGCCAACCTTCGCTCGGAACGTGCGGTCACACTTGGGACACGTCAGGACACCGTTGCTGTAATTGTAGTGGATAGCCGCATGTGTATATATGACCTAAGAATCTTTCCGATTTTAGAAAGAGATTCGTGTTTTAGTAGTAGGAACGTTTATGGATTGTTAAATGAACTGAATCCTTACTTAATATTATAAACGCGAAAGTTTGTTTGTATGGGTGTTTGTTACCCTTTAACGCTTCAAACACAAAACGGATCGAGATGAAACTTGGCATACATATAGGTTAGGTCCTGGAATAGGACATAGGCAATTTTTACCTCGGGAAAACGTCTGATTCCCACGGGAAAATTGAAAACAACGCGGCCGTAGCCGCGGGCGGATGGCTGGTAAGCAATAGAAGATAAATGTTAAACAAATGTTAAAATTGTCGAAAAACCTTAAAACTTTTAGGTACAATCTTTTAATTAAAAATAACTTATTTCGTAATCTTCTCAACAAACCCTTTCATTTGATACCCATATCATGGGGGTGCATAAAAATAACTGATCCGCCAACTTTGGGAGTCCGCCATATTATATTTAGAATGGGAGGAGGTCTACCAGGATCCCCTAGCCCGATCCCCCAGGGGATTCCCGTGAACTCATTAGAATGGCGTCACTTAGCTCACCATGCATTGTCTTCCAAATAAAACGTGTACGCTCAATTTTAGGTCAATCGAACACAGGGACGTGGGTCAAATTTAACTTGTAAGTTTTAAAGCGAACAGTTTACATACTTACTTACAATGCAAGTTAAATAAAATCTTGTATTAAAGTTGCCAAAGTTGCAGATTTTTCAATTTTAAAAGATTCACAAAAACTTGTCCAACTCTGTCCATGTCAATAGGTACCTTAGGTAGGAGAGAGGGGGATTTAGCGCGGGATCCCTCAGGACAGCCCGGGACACCCGGGGATTACCCGTCGACACCCCAGTTTGCAATTTGTCCACACAATTGAGCATGCTTCCTGTTGTTCAACATTTTCCCCAGTGACATAATATTTACGCTAAGCTCCTCGGTAATGGTTTTTCGTTGGGAGTTTGCTGTTTTTACGGGAGAGCGGAGGCATTAAATAAAGTGGCCGAGTGCATGCCGGGCTACGCGCAGAGTAGGGTTCCGTTGTCTTTTCAAAAATAAATGTGTATTTTCAACCGACTTCAAAAGGGAGGAGTTTCTCAATTCGACTGTATGTTTTTTTTTGTATGTTTGTTACGCGATATCTCCGCCGATTGTGCACCGATTTTCAAAATTCTTTTTTTATCCGAAAGAGTATACTCCCGAGGGGGCTCATTGTCACCAAGTCAGGATCTGATGATGGGATCCTAGGGAAATCGAGGGCAACCCTCAAATTTTATAGGCAAGTTTTACGTATTTCATGTATTTTCTTAAATTATTAAAGTATTTGCGTCTGGTAGTCATCATCTCGTGTTGATGAGCTGATGAAGGAAGGTACAGCTCCTTAACGGTTAAGAGTTGGAGGATAATTCTTCAAAATTTTTACATAGATACGAAGGTACTTATAGACCAATAGTTGCATTCTTTCAGGTTATTCAGATGAGCTGTTGATGGAAAATTTAACTCCTTAACTTTCATGCTATTGGAAGCCACAGGAATCTGTAATTGAAACACATGCATTATAATTTAATGATTCCTGTTGCCGATTGGGTTTAACGTTATTAGTTAGATAGCAATATCACTACATACTATCATACTTTTGAGTTAATTTCATTTTGAAGTGGGTTTTTAGTTTTTTTTTTTACTTTTATTTTTATAAAAACAAGGTTATTTTTGCAGTTGTTATAGAACATTTGTACAGAAATTTTAGGAACTTTGTACAAATCCAATTGCACATCATAAGTGAATCTAATAAATCTCCTAATTTACTAGTAAATATAGCCTACCGTGATAAATTTATTTTTGATGTTTAACATCTTTGCTCTCGCTTTCCTGCAATTTGTGGGAGTGATTTCGTGAAATGGGACGGAAAAGTGTCCCATGGGACGGAAAAGTGTCCCATGGGACGGAAATGTGTCCCAGGGAGTCGCGTTTTTTCAGGCTTTAAAAGCGCGGAAAAGGCAAAGGTATCTATGACCATACAGCCTAGTCTGCCGTATCTTTGCCGTCCTTTTTTCAGGCTTTAAAAGCGCGGAAAAGGCAAAGGTCTCTATGACCATACAGCCTAGTCTGCCGTATCTTTGCCGTCCTTTTATAAAGTATTTTGTCACATGTTACACATCATATGCGAGTACTGTAGGTCTCGCTCGAATTTTTAAACTAGCTGTCCCGGCGAACTTCGTTGCACCTAACACTACACTACACTACCTTATGCTATCCTTCACTACCATACACTACCCTACACCACACTACCACACCCTACCCTACCCTAAAACCTTTTCGTGACAATAACTAACTCAACAAAAAAAGAATTATCGAAACCGGTCCAGCCGTTCTTGAGTTGTAAATGGTGTAACTAACACGACTTTCTTCTATATAGATATAGATAGATTAATAATATTACCTACTTTTTTATACCTGTAAGATTACCTAAACTACTGATTAAGCTCGAAATGTTACTTTAACAAAAAATCGACCCACTAATCTTAGAAAATGTAACGGAACTAATTAAAATAAATAATTAATGTGAAATTGCTTTTTTTTATCAATAAGTCCTTGAAACTGTATCAAGGGATGATATTGTATCAGCTGCGTCCGTACTTGAAATGTAGATCTTCATATACAGCTTTGTGATTAATTGATCCTTTATCTAACTATCCTATAAATGTAGCGCTGGAGATGGATGCTACGAATTCTTTGGGAAGTTAAGCGCACAAATGTTTCTATTTTCACAAAAAAAAAACAAGCTCCAAAGCCTTGAGCATCGCCGCAAAGTTGCCTGTCTTTCGGTATTCTATCGAATTCATTTCGGAGAGAGTGCACAAGAACCTCATTCCCCCAGCTCCGTTCAACGTTCGGTCAACGAGACGCAGGGGGAGTTTCCACCCATTTGTTGTTGATATTCTGCCTTAGGCACGAAGCGTTACGCATCCTCACGTATTATGCGGACAGCGATGGAGTGGAACTCCTTGCCTGCGTCTGTGTTTCCAGACTCCTAGAATTTGAGGATCGTAAAGGAGAGAGTGAAAAGGCATTACTTGAGTTGCGTGTACCATCCTCTACTACATCGTCACTTACCATCAGGTGAGATTTAGTCAAACGAACTCTATTTTATAATAATAAAAAAAATTAAAGTCCAAACTCGGTTATCATATCATCATCATCATAACAGCCGAAAAACGTCCACTGCTGGACAGAGGCCTCCCCCAAAGATTTCCACGACGACCGGTCCTGCGCTTCCAGCATCCATTGGCTTCCCGCGATCTTCACCAGGTCGTCAGTCCACCGCATGGGAGGCCTGCCTACGCTAAGTTTACCGGTGCGCGGTCGCCACTTGAGAACTTTACTGCCCCAACGGCCATCTGTTCTACGAGCTATGTGCCCTGCCCACTGCCACTTCAGTTCAGCGATTCTGTGAGCTATGTCATCATATGCTTAGGTACAACGCATACTGACCTATTTCGGCCACATAATTAAAAGAGGGGGTGAAAATCTAAAAAAAACGAATCGTTTTTGGCAACTTCGAAGGAAAAAGATCAAGAGGTTGATCGCCAACACGATGGAGTGATCAGGTCATAGAAGGCACCACCTCTAAAATTTTTGATCAGGCGGTGAGGGCGAGCATGGACCGAAACCGATGGAGACAGTTCACACGGTTCCAGAGCAATGACCACGATCCTCAGTTATGAGGTACCTACCAGAGAGAGAGAGAGCTGCCGCTACTTCCTGTTCGGGAGGCCGTGGTTCGAATCCTGCCACGTATCAATGTATTTTCGAATTTTGATTTCATATGTACGTTTATCCGACGCTCTTACGGTGAAGGAAGACAGCGCGAGGAAACCTGAACACGCCTGCGAAGAAAATCAAAGGTTGTGTGTGCAGTCGATCAACCCGCACTGGGCCCGCGTGGTCGACTAAGACCCGATCTCCCTAATTCAGGGTAGGCTCGAGCCCCTCGGTGGGGACGTATATGAGCTGATGTGATGTGATGATTCTGTACTGTTCTGTTCCCTTCTGTTCTATTTAAAAAAAATATATTCGTAAATCTTCACCTGTTTTGCAACACTGCGGACCCCTAAAAAGAGTTGCTTGAACGTGAACTATGGATGTTGTTTTAAAGTTTAGCAACCAAGCGACAGTTTAGTGTATCACAACTTGCCAGTGGCTCATAAAAATGTAACACTTCCTAGAAGGAATCTTGTTTTTTTTAATTCACATATGGTATCGCACCTGATGATAAGTGGTTTCAAACCAGAAGTTTATTGGTTGGCACTGCCTCTGGATTCACCAAATGATCAATGGTAGCCATTTATCGAGGCATCGGAGCGACGTGTCTACATTTATGAACGGGCCAGAAACGGATTTGTCAGGATTGAGAGCAGTGTGGCCGCTGACACTGGCAATTTGTCCCGCGAATAGTGTTCTTAAGCCAACGATCGATTTATCGATGGTCCCGATGGATGTCGACAATTTTTCCACAACTTGCCGCTTCACTAAAGTTTCGATGATGAGGATTGAATTTGTCAAATTGATGAGGCTGGTATGATGTTGGGGTTTTTATTGGAGCTCATAGATTTTCTCTTTTGCTCCTCGTACAGTTTTTTTTAAAATATAGTGTTTAAAAAAATTAAACCAAGCGAAGCGGTTGCAGTTCAGTTTGATTTTGTATAAATCATAAATATCAAATTTGTCGAAAATTATGTATAATTTAAAAAAAAAGTATTAAAAAGCTAACTGCATAAAAATTGAACCTCTATTTTTTGGACAGCCAGGTAAAAATGTATCCTATGTAACTCACGGGATTAAAAATTATCTTAGGACACCTCGCACTTCAAAATCCATCAAGCTGTTTAGGCTACAGAGCTTGCCAAAGAAATAAATAACCTCCTTTTTTGGCTGGTCGAGTAGAAATATATCCTGTGTCACTTCACGGGATCAAGATAAATCTAACGACACTTCGAACTCCAAAATTCATCAAACCTTTAAGGCTACAAGGCGTGCCAAAGAAATAAATAAACATACATATAATTCGGATCATCAGAAGGGTTTTGGCCGGATCTAAGAAATAAACTCGTCTTTGAGAAGTTTTAGAGTATACAATCAATATTCATCTTATCTAAGTCTTGCCGCCAAACATCAGTGTTAACAACATTGATGTGTTCCGGCTTGAAGATAAGATAGCCAGTTCTCCATTGCGTTGGAGAATCTTGGTAAGCCCGCTTCCATCTTCGGCATCATCGTCACTTACCATCAGGTGAGATGATGCCAAGGGCTTACCAATTGTGAATAAAAAAAAAAAAAAAAAAAAATCAATATTCACACACGTTTGCAACACGAGGATTCACGATGAATCGGATGAAAACCGATTATTTTATAGACTGCGATGAGTTCGACACGGGGCTGGCTTCCCAAGTTGACAGTTCAGCTGCTCGATCAAAAGTGTTCGTAAAATAATTGGCGCCTCTGTCGTGGCCTGTGTAGGTTGACTGCATTGTCATTTAATGGTTCGATAATCACAACGATTCTGATTGGCTAACAAAAAAGCACCAACACTACCAACTAAAACTGGGTTCCGGTCTCGGACCAACCACGCCTTGGCCAAAGATGACTATTATTACTACCCTGGCTAACCGCTTGACGTTTCAAGATGAAACAAACGGTGCTTCGACGCGTGCATAGGTGGCTCCACGTCCTTGCGCTCCGACACGGCCATCCTGATGGCGATGCGTGCCCAGCAGCTGCCATAATCAGAAATGAGGAGTGGATGTGTGTTTAAGTTAGGTATTCAGATTACCTAACTTATCATAAATCTACTACAGTTAAGTAGGCCTGTGTGGCTCTAAAACGTGTTCGTCACTCCAAACATAGCTAAATTAGGGGAACCCTCTTTTTTCAAAGTCGGAAAAAAGTAAGATGTCACGGGACGTGAAACATTTTACTGCAGATTTGATCACTTGATCGTCCGTCACTGTCACTCATATTTAGATTCAATGACATTGTCATTTCTTTCTTTCTTATCGTGTTATCGTGTGACACAATTAACCGTGCTGTCCCACGGCACACACCCTGGACACTTCATGCAACGGGCCAGAAATGACATTTCAAAAAAGGAATGATAGAACAAACAAAATGGCGGCGAAATCCTATACATTCGACAACCAAACTGTAACTAATATGTATCAATCTGGGTGACGAGGGGATGAGGTCGCAATCTAGAGAGTGGCAAGGAGTGTCCACACTGTATGTTAGTACTAATATAATAAATACTTTGCCAAGGGATAGACGGCGGTTGCCTGGTATTACACTTAGCATCACCCGCGGTCATGTCACATTTAGATTTACACCTACGGACGTATGCAACGCGACCTTCATTACACATCTGGAATCAGATGTGCAGTTTTCCTCACGATGTTTTCCTTCACTAAGTTTTTTGAAAACTCATTGGTACATTGGCCGTCCGGATTTGAACCCGAAACCTCTGGTTAGAAGGGCCGAGTCGTTACCGGTTGAGCCACCGACGCTTTTTTCCTCTGGTTAGGAGGGCCGAGTCTTTACCGGTTGAGCCACCGACGCGTTTTTCCTCTGGTTAGGAGCCATTGTCATCAAAATGATTGGAGAGCGAGCGAGCGGTGGCGTAAAGGCGGCATTAGAGAGCGTCGTGCCGTTTGTCGAGGGCTTACGAGTCAGTTTTACTGCCAAGGCTCACCAACAGATGTTTCACATCAAAAACAGCCGTTTTAGCCGCCTCCGTAGCTCAGAGGCAAAGTTCACTGGCTTTACACAGGAGGTCGCGGGTTCGATTCCCGGCGGGGTCAATTTGTAAGACTCGGTTTGGTTGGTGTTAGGGCATTTTCTAAGCCCGCCTGGCTAGCTACCACCATCTTATCTAAGTCTTGCCGCCAAATATCAATGTTGATATCATTGGTGTGTTCCGGCATGAAGATAAGATAGCCAGTTCCCCATTGCGTTGGGGAATCTTGGTAGGCCTGCTTCCATCTTCGGCAACATCGTCACTTACCACCAGGTGAGATGTTGTCAAGGGTTTACCAATAGTGCATAAAAAAAAATCGGTCAAGTGCGACTTGGGGTCACACAAACAGGGTTCCGAACCAACACTTTAATTCGTAACAGAACAAGACCTCTCAGTACATGCTTTGCTCTAGGTAAATAGGGGTCTACTCTAATCTATGTCTTGCTGCCAAACATCAGTGTTAACATAATTGATGTGTTACGGCTTGAAGATAAGATCTTGGTGAGATCGCTTTCATCTTCGCACCATTCATATATATGAAATATTGTTTTTAACTTATTCTGTAGCGACTCACGTGATCGAATCTGATATATATGTTTTGTTATCATAAATGAATTGACGAGCAAAAGTTCATGTACGTTCGTAAGAATATCCATTTTTTCCTAAAAGTGACATAAGATATAACCTATTCGAGACTGAGCAAAGTTAAAAAGCCATTTGAGGGGCAGTGTATAAGATTCTACAATAAAATTCCAGTAACTAGTTTGTCAGAGAGTAAATTCAAGATTCATGTTAAAAAATGCTTTCGCTAGAGGATATTATAAAATAATTGAATATGCAAGTGACAAAGACATTGTATATTAATTCTATAACAAATTCCATTGAGACTTTAATCTGAATCATGACATTATTTGTAATAGACTTTTTTTGACTATTTAAAAGTGTGTGTAAACACCTATTTAAAATATATCATTTTGATTTGATTTGATTTGATTTCACCCCATTAAGTTTAAAGCGGTCGTTACTGAGTGCGAGTTGTATGGTTGCTTAGATTACACAGGTTAACTGGTTATCATCGTATCAGCCAAAAATCGTCCACTGCTGGACAAAGGCCTCCCCAAGGAATTCCACAACGCCCGATCCTACGCTGATCGCATCCGGCGGCTTCCAGCGACCTTCACTAGGTCGTCGGTCCACCGTGTGGGCGGCCTGCCCACGCATCATCGAGAAATTTACTGCCCCGACCACAGATGAGATACTAGTTACTTCGTACCCCAACGGCCATCTGTTCTACGAGCTATGTGCCCTGCCCACTGTCACTCAAGTTTATCGATTCTGTGAGCTATGTCGTTTACTTTGGTTCTCTTACGGATCTCCTCATTTCTGTTTCTCTTCATAACTGGTTATCACTTCGATCTATACCTGGATTGTTTAAATTGATACTGGTATTTTACTGTTTACGTCCTTTGCCAGGAACTAAATGCCGTTGTTGCTAGTTGCAATTATTATTAGACTTTAAGTGGATTTAAAAATTTTGAGTGGGAGTCATCATATCAGCTCATATACGTTCCCACCGAGAGGCTCGATCCTACCCTGAATTAGGGCGAATCGGGCCTTGGTCGACTTCATACACCACCTGCGAGTTTCTTCGCAGGCGTGTGCAGGTTTCCTCACGATATGCCGGTGGCGTATGAGCGTCGGTGGCGTAACGGCTAGGGCCGCCGCCTCCTGTCCGGGACGTCGTGGTTCAAATCCCGCCACGTACCAATGTGATTTCAAATTTAGATTTCTTAGGTACGTTTATCTGACGCTCTTACGGTAAAGGAAAAAAGTAGGAGTGCCAGCCTCAAACTCCTACTTATCCGTAGTTAACACTCACCACAATAATGTATCCGAAAGTAGGTAGGCACTCGGTACTCGTAGAAGAAGCAAAAAACCCAAACAAGTGCAAGTCGGACGAGGGTTCCGTACCACCACAACTCACCACAAAACATTTACATTACAAAGAAAAGATATCAACGCGAGCGACAGAAAAATATATATTTTTTTACTCAATTCGGACTCCTTAGCGCGAGTACGACTTACACTTGTTTATGTTTTTATTATTAGTTGTTTTACTTATTAATTAGTTCTATAGGTAATCAAATTTCTCAGAGATACCTATAAAAACTTAGGCACAATACTCGATGGCCTCAGTAGAGCCTCTCAACAAGTAGGTCTTAGAATAAACATAGACAAGACCGAAATTATGACAAACCTCCGTGTCATACCTACACCTCTAAAGGTTGGAGGCTCTTCACTCGAAGTTGTTACCGAATATGTGTACCTGGGACAAACAGTCCAGTTAGGAAGGTCCAACCTCAAGAAAGAGATTAATCGTCGAATCCAACTCGGCTGGGCAGCGTTCGGTAAGCTTCGCAATATCTTCACGTCCCGATAGCGCAGTGTCTTAAGACCAAGGTCTTCGACCAGAGTGTGTTGCCAGTGATGACATGACATGATGACATACGGTCGCTTACTTTGGGCCTCATAAGAAGGCTCAAGGTCACCCAAAGGGCAATGTAGCGTGCTATACTCGGAGTTTCTCTGCGTGATCGAATCAGAAACGAGGAGATCCGTAGGAGAACCAAAGTAGAAACGAGGAGATCCGTAGGAGAACCAAAGTAACAAATATAGCTCTCAGAATTGCTAAAATTAAGTAGCAGTGGGCGGGGCACATAGCTCGTAGAACAGATGGCCATTGGGGCAGTAAAGTTCTCAAGTGGCGACTTCGCACCGGAAAACGTAGAGTAAGTAGACCTCCCACTCGGTGGAACGATGACTTGGTGAAGGTCGAGGGAAGCCGCTGGATGCGGGCAGCGCAGAACCGGTCGTCATGGAAATCCTTGGGGGAGGCCTATGTCCAGCAGTGGACGTACGTCGGGTGATATGATGATGATGATGACCTATAAAACTACGTTTTCTGTACGGGGATCCCCCTAATTTTTCACTTTTTACCCGACTGTGCCAAAAGGAGGATAATGTTTAAGTATGTAACTATGTAGGTACTTAAGGTGCAGTGGTACCTAAAAATCTAATAAACCGGTTTTCAGAATTCATTTTTGAAGTAGTTAACAGTAAATTTAAAATCTAAGAAAACATTTTGGTATTATTGAGAATAGTTACGAGGGAGTATATCGAATGGAAACACGATTTAATAAAGTTGGCTCGATAGAATAATTTCGCAAAGGTATCTCTTTTCGAGCCATTTTACTGTCTATTATCGGTTTTATTCTTAAGATAAGTAATTTGATAAATATATTTATTTACTAAAATAAAGTTCATAGGTGACTGAAGGGAACACATCGAATGGATTTTTATTCAAGATAAATATGATGAAAATAAAAACGAAAACATGGACAAAGTGCAAAAGTGTGGTTATTTTCTTTCCTCTTTACACGTTAAGAAAAAGACAAAGACAGATTTTTAAGTACCACTGGGCCTTAATGTGTTTATTTATTTCTTTGGCACGCTCAGTAGCCTAAACGTCTTGAAGCTTTTTGAAGTGCGGGGTGTTCTTAGATTCGTCTTGTTTCGTACTTATTTCCAATACATAATTCTAGTCTAGTCACTTTTCTCTAGAAAAAAGATTTATTGCCATGTCACACATTTTATAGAATAGAAAATTATTGTTTTGTGTTGTTTAATGATAAAATGTCTGGCAACTCAAGTGGCCGAAAAGGCCTAGAAGCCAGGCCCATAAAACCGACAAAAAGAGTTTTTTATTATCCGATTTATTAGCGTGTGGGCACACCCTGGACACTTCGTACAACGGGCTAGAAATGACATTTAAAAAAAGTAATGACGGAACAAACAAAATGGCGACGAAATCCTATACGTTCGACAACCAAAATGTAACCAATCTGTATCAATCTGGGTGACGAAGGGGTGAGGTCGCAATCTAGACAGCGGCAGGGAGTGTCTATACCGTATGTTAGTACTAATATATATACTTTGGTGCGATCAGACCTTAATCGACCACGCGGGCCCAGAGCCTTTGAGTGTGCAGGTTTCTTCACGATGTTTTCTTTCACCGTAAGAACGACGGATAAACGTTTATCTGAAATCGAAATGAGAAAACAAATTGGCAAGTGCAGTGGCAGGATTCAAACCATGACCTCCCGGACAGGAGGTAGCGGCCCTAGCCATTACGCCACCGCGACACTCACTTAATAATTTTTTTTTACTTTTTTGTGTATCTACAATAAATTATGGAATCGCCCTTTAGGTGACCTGGAGCCTTCTTATGAGACACATTATAAGAGAACATGTCTCTCTTTCATGTTTTACCGTATGTAATCACTGGCAACACACACAAGTCAAAGACCTTTAGTCTTGAGACACTGCGGTATTTGTTACTTGAAGATATTGCGAAGCTTCTCGAACACTGCCAGCCGAGTTGGATTCATCGATTGATATCTTTCTGGCACCGGAAGACGCAGCGTGGACAGGCCTCCCACTCGGTGGACCGGCGACCTGGTGAATGTCATGGAAATTCTTGGGGGAGGCCTTTGTACAGCAGTGGACGTGTTTCGGCTATGATGATGACGACGAAATTATGAAATAAATAAGGCTTAAAAATATTAGTACCTTTATTATTATTATTATATCAGCTCATATACGTCCCCACCGAGGGGCTCGAGCCTACCCTGAATCAGGGCGATTAGGCCTTAGTCGACCACGCGGGCCCAGTGCTGGTTGGTCGACTTCACACACAACCTTCGAGTTTCTTCGCAGGCGTGTTGCAGGTTTCCTCACGATGTTTTCCTTCACCGTTAAAGCAATCGGTAATTATCTGTACGTAAGTTTTTGAAAAACTTATTGGTACATTGGCCGTCCAGATTCGAACCCGGTACCTCTGGTTAGATGGACCGAGTCGTTACCGGTTGAGTCACCGACGCTTTTACCTTAAATGATGGTTTTTCATGAGAACTAAATGTCTTTTTTAGGGTTCTGTACTCTTAACGGGTGACCAATAGGGAATGCAATACCGGGATACCGGGATCCCGAAATACCGGGATCCCGCACCATTTTTGCGGGACCAGTCCCGCGCCTAAATCGTGCGGGATCCCGCGGGATTTGCGGGACTGCGCAGCGACATACGGCATGTGTTGTTCGGCACGTTGAATGTATAATCAGGAAAGAAATGAATTTGTTGGAGTCTGGTGGGCTCAAAGGTGAAAATCTTCAATTCGTCTACAATGCGTTATTAACAGTTGTGCCCACCAGTGTGGAAGCGGAAAGGGCATTTTCTGCTGCCGGATACCTAGCATGCAAAGTAAGAAGCCGTTTAGCTGACAAAACTATTGACACACTATGTTCCAAAATAATGGATAATTGTTTTTTGTTTATTTGTAATAGTTATTCTTATTTCTAATTAGTGATTGATTTGTTTACTTATAAATAGTTTCACTTTCACAAAACTATTGAGACGCTATGTTTTATGTGCATTTGCGCAGCTCCTTCCTAAATAATGGATAGTTGTTTTTTGTTTGTTTGTAATAATAGTTTTTGACCTTTGTTTGAAACTGTTATTTCTGATTAATTATTTGATTACTTAACAAATAGTGTCAATAATATTTTTAGTTTCATTTTAAGTTCTATAGACTCGTTTATGATGCAGGATTCCTCTCTTTTTTCAATGACTTTAAAAAAACATGCGGGATCCCGCAAATACCTGGATCCCGCGGGATCGAACCTCTAAATCCCGCGGGATCCAGCAATTAAAATTTTGCTGCGGGATTGCATTCCCTAGTGACCAACGGTACCCTGTTGCTAAGCCTCCGCTGTCTGTCCGTCTGTCTGTCCGTCAGCGGGCTGTATTTTATTAACCATAATAGGTAGACAGTTGTAGCTATAAAAACTATAAAATTAAAAAAAGTGAAAAATAAGGGGGTCTCCATACAAATAACGTATTTTTATAGGTCTTCAGAAGGACTTTTTATTCAGCTCTATCGTAAATACGGTAATACACACAGTCGTGAAACTTGATGAGATTATAGTACTTATACTGAAGTAAAACAATTAATAATTAAAATTGGCAAAGTGTGAGACGTACTCGTGCTTAGCAGTCCGAACTAAATGACAAAAAAAGTATATTTTTCAGTATATACGTATCATTATCATAGTTGTGTGGAGAAGTGTAGGGTAAATCCGGGATATGTGCCCAACCTTTTTTGTTTTACTTATAGCGCCTTACACACAAGCAATATGTACATGATTAATACATGTATCCAATAACTTCGGTCTTTTATTTAATTATCTTGTACAGTTTTCGTAAAATAGTCCATGAATAATGCATATTTTGGGTTAAAATTAAATCTGGATACAGGGATAGATGCCTCACATGCGGTATACATGCCCCAACCCAATTTTTTTCGATGGGATAGATGCCCTTAGCAAGAAAACAAAAATTTAAATGTGTAAGTCTTTAATCAGCTTTTCTTTGATTAGCTTAGTTATCAATCGCACATAATTATAGATAAAACAAATAGGAACTTTAATTACAAACACTAAAGAGATCAATAATTTTTGCAAAATATTATCTTAACTTATATTATCTTAACTTATTTTTTTGTTTCTAGGCATACAAATATGCATTTATTAATAAAAAAATTAAGAAAACTATCATCGTAGGTAACAAATAAAACATCTTAGCAAAAACATTCATATATGCCCTTAGGGCAACTATCCCAAAATATACAAGGGCATATATCCCTTTCCACAGGGATAGATGCCTTCTTTAAAAATTAATGTAAATAGTATTATTTTATTACAAAATAGTACTGAATAATAATCTACATACCCTATTCCTCACTTAGACGTAAAAACAAAATGAACTTACCTGTTAACTCCAAAGTTATAGACGATCGAAATTCTTTCATAGACTAAAATCACCACCGCTTGTGTCGTCGCCGTCTCCAGCACTCCTACACACAGCCGCACGCGCCAACGCTTTATGGCAGACTGAAGTGGGGAAGAGGCGCGGTCGTATAATAAGGCGTTTGGATGTTTGCGTATTTTACTTTTCACACAACTGTGCTGAGGCGTCTATCCCAGTGGGGCGCATATCCCGGATTTACCCTAATAGTACGGAACCCTCGAAGCGCGTATCCGACTCACACTTGACCGATTTTACTTGTTAATTTTTACTAATATTATAAATGTCTTGTTTGTTTGTTAGGCGATGTGTTGTATTGATTGGAACAGTTGTCTTCGTGTAAAGAGTAAAGAAAATAACCTCACTTTTTCAATGGTTTTTCGTTTCAATCAAAAACAACAATGAAAGTATAATAATTATTACCTTACTCACCAAAACTTTTGTATTTTTTTTAAAATTTATATTTCAAAATATTAGACATAAATAGAGTTGAAAATTAAAAATAACGGCGTAGACCTATCTTTGGGATATTTTTCTATCGAGTCAAAACTGCTCAATCGTGTTTCTAATAACTTTTGAGTCTAAGAAACATCATCTAAAATAAGGGTTATTTTCTCAAACTTAGGTTTTCTATCGTTTAATATAATGGAAATCTGTATTATTACCGCCTTAATGTGTTGTTTGTTTGTTTATTACCTTTTCACGCTTCAACAGCTTAACCAATCTTGATGAAATTTGCCATTCAGGTAGCCTATGTCACTGGGAAGAACATAGGCTCCTTTTTGTCCCGTGAGAATAGCAAAGGCCGATGCAGTTCCTAAGGGAACTGAAAAAACACTCTTTTTTTGGTCACATCGAAAGGATGGATTGTTGATATTTGACAGAGATAGTTGGGGAGTGGGAAATGACATAATTTACTAATTAGAATATCCTGACATAGTTCCTGAGGGATCTGGAGAAAACTCATATCCACGCACCATGAAAGAGAGGCGAGTGAAGCCGCGGGCAAAAGCTAGTATAATATAATATTGAAGACCTGCCAGGTATATACGTATTTCTTTTAGAATCTCGGTATTGTTGGCATGAACTAATGATGCGTGTAACATATCTACATTATGCGAGCTCCTATACATTTATTTAGGTATACGCCATGTTTTTCAGTCAGTGATAAATCTTTGCCACGTCTGAGAAAGAAAATGTACAGCTATTGTATGTAAAAATATACCTTTAACAAATATGTATTACTTCCATTAGAAAATTGATAGCCAAAATATATTGAACACAAACCTATGCTTCTGTTTTTAACTGACTTCAAAAAAAGAAGGTTTCTCAATTCGAACGTATATATTTTTTTATGTGTGCTCGCGGATAACTTCGTCGTTTATGAACCGATTTTGATGTTTGTTTTTTTGTTAGAAAGAATATATACCAAGGGTGGTAACATGATAAGGAAACCAGGATGTGATGATGGCATCCCAGAGAAATCGAGGGGAACCTTAGTTTCCTGTTTGAAGTCGGTTTTTTTAAAACGACTTCCAAAAAGGAGGAGGTTCTCAATTCGTCTGTATGTTTTTTTTATATAGAACTTTTGACTGGGTGAACCGATGTTTATGATTCTTTTTTTATTTGAAAGCTAGTGCTTTCCGTGTGGTCCCATATAAATTTTATTAAAATCGGTGTAGTACTGTATAAGAAAATTAACAAAAACCAAAAATAATAACGCAAAACGAAACCTGCATACGCCTGCGGAGAAACTCGTTAAAATAAAGTATAACTAACTTATGACTAATCTTATGTTTAAAATGACTTGTAATTTGCTTTAAATTATTATTAAATATTGAAATTGAAATTGAAGTCGACCAACCCGCATTGGGCCCGCGTGTTCGACTAAGACCCGATCGCCTTAATTCAGGGCAGGATCGAGCCCTACGGTGGGGAGGTATATATGAGCTAATATGATAATTATATACCTATAACTGTACATGTACAATCTGTTGTACAATAAAGAGTTTACAAACAAACAAAAAGTAAATCCGTATATTTCTAGGGTTCCGTATCTTAAATGGTAAAAACGGAAACATAATAAGATCACCCGCGTGTCTGTCTGTCAGTCCGTCTGTCACAGCCAATTTGCTCCGAAACTATTGGACCGATTGAGTTGCAATTTGGTCAACATGTAAATCGGTGCTAGAGCATGTTGGGCAGCACAAGGGATGTACCATAGCCATACTTTTTTATTAAGCTTTTATTAGTTTCACCTGTATGTATGTATGTTTGTAATCGACTACTTTGCATTCGATTTTGACCAACTTTAAACCGACAGATTTAATTCAAACTTTGTACATTTATCAAGACTCAGTGACAATACAATAAGTAACATGTTACATAAGTAATAAATAAGTAACATCAAACTAATAATTTAACAATAAACATAAATTTTAAAAACTATAAAACTCACTTTTAACCCCCCAAGCCCGCTGGAACGTATACGTTCCAGTAGAGAGCGCAAGGCTTTGAACTCAATTAGTGAATAAATACGATACATGATCGAGTGTCTCTTTGTTGTAGTCCGGTACCAGACCGGTAGCAAATCAAACTAAAAAGTGAAAAATAATTCTTAATATATATATTCTTATGCTGAAAACAATAATGAACGAAAAATACTAGTTTAATTGTGAAAAAAGCTTGGGGCGCTTTGTGCCATATTTTTCGTATATCGAGCAACCCACGCTATGTCTTTTAATTACACATAAGTATTTAAATAAATAGGGCGCATTCGAATACCAAAAGCGTCGGTGGCTCAACCGGTAACGACCGAGTCGTTACCGGTTGAGCCACCGACGCTTCCTTCTAACCAGAGGTACCGGGTTCAAATCTGGACGGCCAATGTACCAATGAGTTTTTCAAAAACTTACGTACATACTTACCGATTGCTTTAACGGTGAAGGAAAACATCGTGAGGAATCCTGCACACGCCTGCGAAGAAACTTGAAGGTTGTTTGTGAAGTCGACCAACCCGCACTGGGCCCGCGTGGTCGACTAAGGTCTAATCGCCCTGATTCAGGGTAGGCTCGAGCCTCTCGGTGGGGACGTATATGAGCTGTAATGATGAATGATGATTCGAATACCAGCGCTGTGGTTCTGACTGCAGCATATGCTGAAATGGGTCCTGTTTGGCGTCACACTACAGCGCAACGCACACCTACCTCCCATATGTGGCGACGTTAGGTATCTAGCTTTTGTTGTTGTTTATTTTATCACTAGTGTTTTTCCCGCGGCTTCGCCCGCGTGGACATCGTTTTTATGACTGTCTTTAAGGGTGATTAGTAAATTATGTCGTTTCCCACCTACTCAACCATCTCTGTGCAAAATATCACAGCAATCGAGTATTTTTTTAGTTCTCTCAGGAACTGCATCATATTATGATATTTTCCCGGGATAAAAAGTAGCCTATGTTCTTTCCCGTGACACAGGCTACCTGCATGCCAAATTTCATAAAGATTGGTCAAGGCGTTGAAGCGTGAAAAGGTAACAAACAAACACATTTTCACATAATTTTTTTTTGTCTACTCATGTTATATTGTTCTGTTTTGAGTTGTAGTGCTAATATTTGAATCTGAACCTGAATCGGAATAAAGGCAGTTAAGTTTTCGGTCTTTCACTCTATTATCGTGTGGCACAATTAACCTTGCTATCCAAGGGATAGACGGCGGTGGCTTGGTGTTGCACTTAGCATCATCCGCGGTCACGTGTAGGACATTAAGATTTACACCTACGGACGTGTGCAAAGCGACCTTCATACACATCTGCAATCAGATGTGCAGGTATCTTCACGATGTTTTCCTTCACTGTTAAATCAATCGGTAAGTAGATGCACGTAAGTTTCGAAACACTCATTGGTAAATTGGCCGTCCGGATTTGAACCCGGGACCTCTGGTTAGGAGGACCGAGTCGTTACTGGTTGAGCCACCGACGCTTTTGGAATTTTCGGTTGAATTAATCTATAGCTCCTCCAAGTTAAGTCATCATTTCTAGCAACTTATATCTTATAGTATTTTTTTTTTTTTTACATTTCTAATAACAAATTTGTACACGCCTCTACCCGTTCGTATTTAATTTCTTTCTCACTTACTGGTTTGTTGGCAGAAAACTCTTACAGAGTTAAGCATACCAATTGTAAATCTTATGTTTTTCTACTTATGTATCTCTCATTTACTGTGTACAATAAACAATAAATAAATAAATAAAATAACCTTACATTTTAAGTATCATCATCATCATCGTAAAATCAGTCGAAAGATGTTCCATGCTGGACAAACACCTCTCAAAACGGACGGTTCTATGCATCCACCGGCTTCCTACGACCTTCACCAGGTAGTAGGTCCAACGTGTGAGAAGCCTGCCTATGCTACGTCTTCCGGTGCGCGATCACTACTTGAGAACTTTACTAGACCAACAGCCATCTGTTCTACGAGCTATGTGCCCCTCCCATTGTGACTTAAGTTAAGCTATTCTAAGAGCTATGTTTGTGACGAAATCATTCTTTTTGTTATTTTTTAATCTGTTTTGTACTTTTTATTTTTCATTTGCTTTTGCTATGTTTTAAAATTTTGACTTTTCGTTCTGGTTTTTAATTTCAGACTTCTTCCTTTCTTATCGTGTGGCACTATTAACCGTGCTATCCAAGGGATAGACGGCGGTTGCCTGGTGTTGCACTAAGCATCAACCGCGGTCACGTATAGGGCATTAAGATTTACACCTACGGACGTGTGCAACGCGACCTTCATACACATCTGGAATCAGATGTGCAGGTTTCCTCACGATGTTTTCCTTCACCGTTAAAGCAATCGGTAAATATATGTACATAAGTTTTTGAAAAACACATTGGTACATTGGCCGTCCGGATTTTATCCCGAGACCTCTGGTTAGGAGGGCTGAGTCGTTACCGGCTGAGCCACCGACGCTTTTCGAGATCAGAATTTCAGACTAAGTACATTATATCCTATATCCTTTTTAGGGTTCAATACCTCAAAAGGAAAAAAAAGAAACCCTTATACGATCACTCGTTTGTCTGTCTGTCCGTCCATCTGTCACAGCCGAATTGCTCAGAAACTGACCGATTGAGTTAAAATTTGGTACACGTATATAAGACGGTGACCCAAAGACAGATAAGTTACGTAAATAAATTAATTTTAAACATGGGGGCCACTTTTATTTATTTTATTTTATTTGGGAGTCTTACAGCAAAATTTTACAATTTGTAACAAAATATGCATGGCGATGCTAATAAAAAGTCTCCACCTATATGCAACATAAATAGAAAACGTATTTAGTATGTAACTATGTATATCAACAAGAAAGAGCAACATTAATTAATAACCATTTGGAGCTTAAAATAAACTAGTTAGAAAAGAAGCTGTTCGCAATGCTTTTCCTTACGGATGCGGTGCTGGATCAGAAAAGATCGAGATTATAATTAGCTTTATTGACCTCAGTGGAAAAATGAGATACGTCTATAGTTAGAGTTAGCTAGGGGCACAGCTAACCTTATTCGCTGTCTCAAGCGCGGCACATTGTATTGCATTCCAATATTTGAGAGTAGGTCAGGGCTGTCCACGGAACCATTGGCTATGTTCCTTAGGTAACAAATATCACTAGTCTGACGGCGCAGTGAGAGTAGAAGGAAGTGATAACGTTGTAATCAGAAGATCTTTGGTGAGCGTTGCATTGCAGTTTTTGGGGTGTAAATTGGAAAATGTAAAAAAAAAAGTTTTGCAAACTGTATCGTGTGACATATCAACTGAAAGGGCTTGTTGTGAGAATTTCAAATACATATTTTTTTTGATGTGTAACATCTTTGCTCTCGCTTTCCTGCAATTTGTGGGAGTGTCCTTTTATAAAGTATTTTGTCACATGTTACACATCATATGCGAGTACTGTAGGTCTCGCTCGAATTTTTTTTCATATCATAATCATATCAGCCGAAGGACGTCCACTGCTGGACATAGGCCTTTAACAAGGATTTCTACGACGACCGGAACTGCGCTACCCTCATCCAGCGGCTTCCCGCGCCCTTAACCAGGTCATTGGTCTACTGAGTGGGAGGCCAGTTTACGCTACGTTTTCCGGTGCGCAGTCACCACCCGAGAACTTTACTGTCCCAACGGCGATCTCTTCCACGAGCTATAACCCGCCCACTGCCACTTAGGTTTAGCAATTCTGAGAGCTATGTCGGTTACTTTAGTTCTCCTACGGATCACCTCGTTTCTGATTCGATCACGCAAAGAAACTCAGAGGGTAGCGCGCTTCATTGCCCTGTGTGACACAGAGCCTTCATAGTTTTGAAGTTTTTTAAGAAAATAGACGATAATTGACCATCCTCTCCCCAATCTCCAAAACTACTGAGCCTAAAATGTTGAAAAAATATCAGCATATGAGATTAAATGCATAGATTACAGGAAAGTCTATGAAAAATCTAAAGTACATCCATTCCCATAGTAAAGTGAAATTTCTAGAGTCGAGAATAAGTAGACCCCTATTTGCCTAGAACAAAGTATGTACTGAGAGGTCTTGTTCTGTATGTATAGTTGATGTTTTAGTGCGGAACCCTGTTTGTGTGAACCCGATTCGCACTTGGCCGGCTTTTTTATTTGTTATTTTGCTATGTTTAATTAAAAAAAACGAATTGTTGGTAGTAAATGTTTACTTTTTTTGACATTTTGTTAACTTGGACTCTGGACCCCAAGTTTTCTTCTTATTTGACAAAGACGCGGTTGGGGGCGCGTCGAGGCCGCAATGTTGTTCACTTTGTTTCTCCTAAGGATCTTCTGATTTCTGATTCGATCAATATTCTATCACCTAAGGAAACGCTTTGTTCCTCCGATCTAAGTACATATCATGCGTTACAAAAACATATTAATCACGTAATAAGTGCTCAAAAAATTTGAGGGTAGCCTTCGTTTTCCCTGGGATTCCATCATCAGATCTTGACTTGGTGACAATGGGATCCCCTCGGGAGTATACTCTTACGAATAAGTAAGAATTTTGAAAATCGGTCCTCTCCTCAATTGACGGAGAAAACGGGGAACATGCATTAAAAAAAAGGTGTGTGTGTGTCAGCTCCGACGCACGACTGGAGTTTACTCCTTACTAACGATTATAAATGTGCTGGGGGACGGCGGCCATTGTTTTCAACTATGACAACAGATTCGTGATTAGGGACCTCGGGACCCCCTGATATCGATTTTGGAAGCAATCTGTCCAGTAACTAAAAAGTTGAAGTTGACCTTGACCTTGACCTTAACAGGCCCCAAGCCCCAACCCACAAGCCTCAAGCAAACATACATACATACACAAAATTATTAAATACACTCTATACAAATATCGCTTAACGCATAACGTCTGATTTTACTCCCCATACATTTTCATACCCCGGGCTTATAATCTTCTTTAATATATATAAATCTCGTGTCACAATGTTTGTCCTCAATGGACTCCTAAACCACTAAACCGATTATAATAAAATTCGCACACCATGTGCAGTTCGATCCAACTTGAGAGATAGGATAGGGTAGGGTAGTGTAGGGTAGGGTAGTGTAGTGTAGGGTAGGGTAGGGTAGTGTAGTGTAGGGTAGTGTAGAGTAGTGTAGGGTAGGGTAGTGTAGTGTAGTGTATGTAGGGTAGGGTAGGGTAGTGTAGGGTAGGGTAGTGTAGTGTAGTGTAGGGTAGTGTAGGGTAGGGCAGGGCAGTGTAATGTAATGTAAGGCGGTACGAAGTTCGCCGGGACAGCTAGTATGTATATAAAAATCAATGCTTAACCCTCTCACTACGGAAATTACTTTTTTTTATAATTGCATGCGATATGTAATCGTTCTACTAGCTTAGAAAACAGTAAATAAAAACTATTAAAAAATATGATTTCCGATGTAATAACAGCTGGTAGGCTTATCTGCGTTAAGGAGTAAACTCCAAAAATTTACAGTCGAACATAGAGCCTCCTTCTTTTTTGAAGTCGGTTAAAAACTACGATCAGACGGTTATAAAAAGTTGTCCAAAAATCCACCCACCATACATGAAACATTGCTTGTCCAATAAACTGCCCACAATAGGCGGACAAACCAAAGTCCTAAAACGTTTTCATAAAAAGTTTTGTTCGAAAAAATACATCCTCCCTGTCCAAATTGTGTTTGTTAAAAGAGCAAGGCATAGTGTTTCAGTTAAAAGAGAATTTCGTGATATTTCCGTTTCTGTTTTTCTGCTTTTCAAGCGACTTCCAAAAAGGAGGAGGTTCTCTCAATTCGTCTGTATGTTTTATTTTTTTATGTGTTTTACCTCAGAACTTTTGACTGGGTTAACCGATTTTTACGATTCTTTTTTATTGAAAGCTAGTGCTTCCCGTGTGATCCCATATAAATTTTATCAAAATCAGTGTAGTACCTACTTTATAAGAAAATTAACAAAAACCAAAATATAATAATGCATAAATGTACTAAGTTGTTGCAATGGAAGTCGGTTTTTCAACGTGTTTAGCGTTTTCAATTATTATTGTTAGGTAGGGTATGATCGACTAAGGCCTGATAATCCTAATTGAGGGTAGGCTTTGAGCCCCTCGGTAGGGACGTACATGAGCTGTTATAAGGTAGGATTTAGTGAAACTAAGAGTAGTGTTGGTACTGTAGACCTTTTGGTATAGCGGTGTTCCTAACTTTACTAAGTATTGGTTAGTCTATTGGCCTAAGCAAGGTAAAATTAGTAACTTAATGCAATTTCGCCCAAACTCACATAAAATAAAGCTTATATTGGCACGCGCTGCAATGTGACTTTTACGACCTCCACTCCGTCCGAGCAGCGAACGCGAATATTTTCACAAAATATTATGTCGGAGCGCAAGGAGATGGCGCCACCTATACATGCGTCGAAGCGCCGAGTGTTTTGTCTTGAAACGTCAAGCAGTTAGCTAGGGTTGTAATAATAGGTCATCTTTGGCCAGGGTGTGGTCGGTGCGGGGCTGGAACCCAGTTTTGGTTGGTAGTGTTAGTACGCTTTTGTTTAGCTAATCAGAATCGTTGTGATTATCGAATCAATGAATGACAATGCAGCCAACCTACGGAGGATACGATAAAGACGCGAATTATTTTACGAGCACTTTTGATCGAGCAGCTGAACTGTCAACTTGGGAAGCCAGCCCCGTGCCGAACTCATCGCAGTTTATAAAATAATCTGTTTTCATCCGAATCATCGTGAAGCTCCGTGTTGCAAACATAATTATGTGAATATTGAATGTACAGTCCAAAACTTCTCAAAGACGAGTTTATTTCTAAGATCCGGCCAAAACCCTTCTGATAATCCGAAAAATATTTTCTACGTAAAAGCGTCACACATTTGAAAAATAAAATAACCAAAACACTTCTTACCATCTATTAAATATTATTTGTTAATTTAAAAAAACTGATTTGAGATTAAGCCTCCGTGCGATTCAGATCTAACTGTATTTTTTATAGTTCACTATGACACATTATTACAATTTTCAAGTTAACTTCAACACAGGAAAATTCTTTATCTACACACATATCCTAAGTCTTCTAAATTGCGTTCAAAAACCGTAGGCAATGACCAGCATTATGACAACCAATTTTACTATGAGAACTTTCTTGTCTGTGGTAGTAGGTAAAATCTGTACTTTAATGTTATTAAAGTATCGATGTTTGTAACAATATGAGTTCAAATTTGGAAAAGCTGCCAAATTTCAAGTGGGTTTTAACCAAGACCCTCCCACTACAATAAAACCAGGACCATTAAATATATACCATTGTTCCAATGAAAATGTCAATTACAAACAATAAATAATTTGTTTCTGTATTTGTGCAAATTTATTTTTTTGCTTTTTTTGATATTTTACAGCGAGCACTAGTAGCAATGCAGGTCATTTCCTTACGGCTTCTGATCCCATCTTAAAGTACTTATAATATGTATGTAGATAAAATAATGTAAGCAACTGTTGCAATTAGGTCTTAAAACACTCGTGTGATTCTATAACGAAATTCGCCTCATTTCGTTAAAATATACTCATGTTTTAAGACCTGTCATTACATAACAGTTACATAGCTAATTAGTACAACATGTATTTTCATGACGTTAAAACTTGTTTATTTAGTTACTAATTAGATTATCTTTCAGCATTTTCAAACTTAGCCTTTAGGTTAAGGACCTTAAAATAGCTAACCTCTAAGCAACAGTCAAATTCTGACGAAACCTTCTCTATTAGAAATGTCAGAATTGAAATGGTTTGCTTCATTTAGCATGCTGAATCTTCAGAGTACCAAAAAGCAATGTCTCGAAATTTTTTCGGCTTTTCTAGTTCTGTTAAAAAGAACCAAAGCACCTCATCCTTTTCAGGGTTCCCAAGTCAACAAGAAACCCTTATAGTTTCGTCATGTCTGTCTGTCTGTCTGTCCGACGCTTAGCTCAGAGACTATTAGTAATAAAAAGCGTTAATTTGAAATGGATATACATATTAATAATGCCAACAAAGTGGTACAATAAAATCTTGAAAATATTTTTTTTAGGGTAACTCCCCTACAGGAGGGGGTGATTTATTTTTTCGTTGATGTACCCTATTGTGTGGGGTATTGTAAAATAGGTCTTTCAAAATAACTGAGGGTTTCTAAAACCATTTTTCGATTCAGAGATCGATTTGTGGAATATTAACCCTTCGCATACAAGGTGGGGTATTTTATACCCCAACGGATTTAAAATCTTATATTTAAAATAATTACGTAACAGCGAGGACTGTAATTTTGAGTAGCTGGGTTTGCGGCATTGCCACGTCAACTTGTTGGGTTAATTCAGTGCTGCGCGGGCGCTTGACTGTGATAGACGTGTATAGAGTCAGTGAGACGCATATTTGTTTTGTAAAGATTGTCTTAAAAATGAAAAAAAAAACATACCTGAAAGTTTCCAACACTAGTTACTATTTGAAGACTTAACATTATTTTATGTTTTTTTTCCATCATTTAAGTTTAAAAGCGGTTTTAAGACTGATTTGTCTATGATTAGTTTTTCAGTTCGAATGTGCCTCATGAGCCTCATATTTCACTGCAAATTTAAAACAAATCATTGATTGCAAGTGGAAATTGGCTTTCTATTGTCGTTGTAACTATCCTTTAAATTGATAAAAACGTATTTTGAAATGTATTTTTAAAGTACCTATATTTTCACAGGAATCTTTATGTTCGGGTCATTTAGACCCCACCATGTATGGCACGTAACTTTTGTCACCTTGTATGGGAAGGGTTAAGATTTATCGTGAAAATTTTTGTTACAGTCAAGTGTGTTCCTTAGCAAGAAATCCTTTAAAAGGCATGATCCTTGCATAGGAGCCCCCTTTATTTATTTTTTGTTTAGAGGCAATAGAAATACATACCATTGAAAAATTTAACTATCTATCTATTACGGTTTATGAAATACGCCCGCCGACAGACGGACAGCGAGAGCTTATTAGGTACTAGCATATTAGTAGATACTACCCATTAAAAAAATACAAAAGGGAGAAGGAGTGACATAAGGAAGGAAATGAGTCGCATCACCAGGACAGCGGACGCTTAGAACCTAATAGGGTCCCGTTGGTCACTCTTTGGTGTCCGAAACCCTAAAACTTGTAAAATAAAAAAGGGAGAAGGAGTGTCATTAGGAAGGAAAGGAGTCACATCACCAGGACAGCAGACGCTTAGAACCTAATAGGGTCCCGTTGGTCACTCTTTGGTGTCCGAAACCCTAAAACTTGTAAAATAAAAAAGGGAGAAGGAGTGTCATTAGGAAGGAAAGGAGTCACATCACCAGGACAGCAGACGCTTAGAACCTAATAGGGTCCCGTTGGTCACTCTTTGGTGTCCGAAACCCTAAAACTTGTAAAATAAAAAAGGGAGAAGGAGTGTCATTAGGAAGGAAAGGAGTCACATCACCAGGACAGCAGACGCTTAGAACCTAATAGTGTCCCGTTGATCACCCTTTGGGTGTACAAAACCTTAAAAATTGTAAAATACAAAAGGGAGAAGGAGTGTCATTAGGAAGGAAAGGAGTCACATAACCTGGATAACAGACGCTGATAACGTAACAGGGTCCCGTTGGTAACCCTTTGGGTGAACAAAACCCTAAAAATTGTAAAATACAAAAGTTAGAAGGACTGTCATTAGGAAGGAAAGGAGTCACATAACCTGGATAGCAGACGCCAAGAACGTAACAGGGTCCCGTTGGTCACCCTTTTGGTGAACAAAACCCTAAAAATTGTAAAATACAAAAGTTAGAAGGACTGTCATTAGGAAGGAAAGGAGTCACATAACCTGGATAGCAGACGCCAAGAACGTAACAGGGTCCCGTTGGTCACCCTTTTGGTGAACAAAACCCTAAAAATGTAAAATACAAAAGTTAGAAGGACTGTCATTAGGAAGGAAAGGAGTCACATAACCTGGATAGCAGACGCCAAGAACGTAACAGGGTCCCGTTGGTCACCCTTTTGGTGAACAAAACCCTAAAAATTGTAAAATACAAAAGTTAGAAGGACTGTCATTAGGAAGGAAAGGAGTCACATAACCTGGATAGCAGACGCCAAGAACGTAACAGGGTCCCGTTGGTCACCCTTTTGGTGAACAAAACCCTAAAAATTGTAAAATACAAAAGTTAGAAGGACTGTCATTAGGAAGGAAAGGAGTCACATAACCTGGATAGCAGACGCCAAGAACGTAACAGGGTCCCGTTGGTCACCCTTTTGGTGAACAAAACCCTAAAAATTGTAAAATACAAAAGTTAGAAGGACTGTCATTAGGAAGGAAAGGAGTCACATAACCTGGATAGCAGACGCCAAGAACGTAACAGGGTCCCGTTGGTCACCCTTTTGGTGAACAAAACCCTAAAAATTGTAAAATACAAAAGGGAGAAGGAGTGTCATTAGGAAGGAAAGGAGACGAATCACCAGGAAATACGAGTTAACGAGCCAAAAGCTGGGTCATTAAGCGCGTTAATAAGATTCAGTGTGTCCCCCGTTTCTTCCTGTTTGCTGGTGACAGCATACATTTTCTTTCTCACTGAGTTCCTGGAGAGACATATGCGCTTCAAGGAAGATAAATTAAGTGTGTTTAGTCGTGTATGTCGTGTGTATTTTATTCCAGAGATTCTACTTTTAAACCGACTTCAAGAAAGGATATGAGGTTCTCAAGTCCATCGTATGTTTTTTTGTGTATGTGTGTTATACCATGTGTATTCTCCGCCCATTGCGTAGCGATTTAACTTTACAATATTTATTGTTTATAGTACAATGTAAATGAGAAATACTTAATTTTTATTTTATTTTTTTATTTTTAAATTATTTATTAGTAACAAATTATTTAGTAGGTACTGAAAATAATATCTCACTTATTACAATATACACCTAAAATACGATAAGTAATAGGTGTTTTATTTTAGGTATTTTAGGCTTTTTATTTTAGGTGTAATTTGTAATTCATCTTATCAGCTCATATACGTCCCCACCGAGCCTACCCTGAATTAGGGCGATCGGGCCTTAGTCGACCACGCAGGTCTAGTGCGGGTTGGTCGACTTTACACACAACCTGCGAGTTTCTCCGCAGGCGTGTGCAGGTTTCCTCACGATGTTTTCCTTCACCGTAAGAGCATCGAATAAACGTACATATGACATCTAAATTCGAAATCACATTGGTACGTGGCGGGGTTTGAACCACGACCTCTCGGACAGGAGGCGGCAGCCCTAACTAGCCTAACATTCATTATTAATAAAATAAGAAAAAAGTAATGAAATACAATCATTTTTTATTGTTTTGTTAAGAAATTCATAAATTATCAAAATGTTTTGATTACAATTGCAGAAATTTTATTATTTTAACTAGAAAAAAAAGTGTGTATTATGCTATTTTTTTTATTTTATTCTATATTTATTTTTATATTTTATTCTGTGTAGTAAAATAGAATTTGAGGAAATCAAAATCACTCCTGATATCCTGTAAATTACAAAAAAAAACTTTTTTAGATAAAAAATCGTAAATTGAAGAAAAAGTGGTTACAAAGTTGGTGGCCTTAAGAGGACTGTGAACGCACATCGAAATTGGATTTTTCATACAAACGGCGTTAACGATTTTCACCTCTTAAATGTTAACCGATTTGAACCAATTTTTGAAAGGTTGTCAGTTAGAACAAAAGCTAGGCTTATACGTTTCGTATTTTAAATTACAGATTATAAATAAACAAAAAATAGCCAAAATTAGTTTTGTATGAAACCATGTGAACGACAATAAAATTAAACTTATTGACTTTATCGAAACAACAAAAACTTATAAGTCTAGCTTTTGTTGTGACTGACAACCTATAAAAAATTGGTCAAAATCGGTTAGGGTGAAAACGCCGTTTGTATGAAAAGTCGCAGCTTCACAATCCTCTTAATAGTGTTTTCACAAATATGCTATAAGCCGACTGCTAAGTAGCTTTAAAACTTTAACGTACAAGCTTTAATGTCAAAAGAATTTTAATTATTTCGTGTTCTTCTCAGAAAACCCTATTATTTGATACCTATATTGTAGGAGTGCATTAAAATAACTAGTCCGCCATCTTGGGTGTGTCGCCATGTTGGATTTAGAATGACGTCACATAGTTAACCATGCATTGTCATCTTATCTGAACATGTATACAAAATTTCAGCTCAATCGGTTGAAGATATCTGCTTCAAAATGTGTGGAGAGGTGCGGTGGTACGGAAACCTCATACCGCGAGTTCAACTCATCTTCATCCATTTTCCATCTTCGGCATCATCGTCACTTACCATTAGGTGATATGATGCCAAGGGCTTACCAATTGTGCATAAAATTAAATGAGTAGCAAGATTCCACCCGAACAAACATTACATACATTTCAAATTAAATAAAAGCTTGTAAAATAGGTGGTTAAGGACCTTCATATAAGAGAAAGTCCGTTTCTTACAGTAGAAGCCGTATATAATACGTGATATGAACACGATTAGTATTCAGGAGAGGTTCTGAATGTGCAAAGTTTGTTGAGCAAACCAATTTATGTGTCAGATACATCGCTGGGCCCGTAGAGCGTGGAGTGGAAGATCATTTTACATACTTACTTGTGGATGTTTACAGAATGTAGCAGTAATAGGGATGACGACAGCATCAGAAATAAATTACAATCTTTTGATCATTAAATTGCCTAATTTAAATTTCTCAAAACCTTACTCGTTATGTTTTCCATCAAGTCTTTGATTTTTAATTCATCAAAATCACAAAATCCTTACTATAAATGTGAAAATGTGTGTTTGTTATTTGTTACCTTTTCAGGCTTCAACACATTGACCAATCTTAATGAAATTTGGCATGCAGGTAGCCTGTGTCACGAGGAAGGACATAGGCTACTTTTTATCCCGTGAAAATAGCATAGCCTGATGCAGTTCCTGAGGGAACTGAAAAATACTCTTTTTTTTTGAATGGATTGTTGTGATTTTTTGCACAGAGATGGTTGAAGGGGTTGGAAATGACATGATTTACTAGTAAGCATATCCTGACATAGTTCCCGAGGGATCTGGAAATAAATCATGTATACGCTCGCGACCCGCTTGCTCATTACAACGAACGAACTAAGACAGTCATTACAACGATGTCCACGCGGGCGAAGCCGCGGGCATAAGCTAGTGAGTACATATATGACACTGCTAAACTATGACGTCAAGCCTAGGTATTTCTAACATTTTTAGAACATAATGTCGTTTTTGACAAATGATAAAATGACTAGCATTCGTCATCCCTATTCAAAGATAACTCACCGTGATTTGTAATGGTTTCAGTATTGAGTGTTTTAGGGGTTTCATACCCACTAAGGGTGACCAAGGGGACCCTATTACTACGCTAGTACTAATGTATATACTGTGCTATTACTAAGCCTCCCACTGTCCGTCCGTCTGTCTGTCAGCGGGCTGTATTTCATGAACCTTTGTCGGTACACAGTTGAAATTTAAACAGAGTGTGTTTTTAAAATTAGATAAAAATGAAGAGCGTCGTCGGTGGCGTAACGGCTAAGGCCGCCGCCTCCTGTCCGGGAGGTCGTGTTTCGAATCCGACCACGTAGCAATGTGATTTCGAATTTAGATTTCATATGTACGTTTTATCCGACGCTCTTACGGTGAAGGAAAACATCGCGAGGAAACCTGCACACGCCTGCTAGGAAACTCGAAGGTTGTGTGTGAAGTCGACCAACCCGCACTGGGCCCGCGTGGTCGACTAAGACTCGATCGCCCTAATTGAGGGTAGGCTCGAGCCCCTCCTAGGATTGTGTGTGAAGTTGGCAAACCTGCACTGGGCCAGCGTGGTCGACTAAGGCCCGATCTACCTAATTCAGGGTAGGCTCTAGCCCCTCGAAAGGGCTTTCGAATTTAGATTTCATATGAACGTTTATACGACGCTCTTACGGTGAAGGAAAAACATCGCGAGGAAACCTGTACACGCCTGCGAAGAAACTCGCAGGTTGTGTGTGAAGTCAACCAACCGGCACTGGGCCCGCGTGGTCGACTAAGGCCCGATCACCCTAATTCACGGTAGGCTCGAGCCCCTCGGTGGAGACGTATATAAGCTGATATGATGACAAAACCCCCGGAGCACGAACCCGACTTACACTTAACCGTTTTTTATTTTATGGCTAATTTTGAAGACATTTTAGACAATTTAGTTTAGAAGCGTTCGTAGCTATCAATATAACTACTCAATAGTAGGATGAGGAATTCACAAAATAATTTCGTTTTCTCCTATTAAGAGCCTCCAGGAGGCTCGCGTTTCCATACAAACGGAGTTCCGCTTTCATACAAAGACTTCATGCCAGATTGAATCCAAACTTTGCGAATATGTTAAGTAGACACATATCGATGTTTGAAATTAGTTTTTTATCTTAGTAAATTAAAACGTAACTAAATAAAGGCTTAAATTAGTTTTGTTCTGAAAGTTTGAAACGGCTCTTATCCGTTTTATATTAGTACATCGATATGTGTCTACTTAATATATTTGCAAAGTTTGGATTCAATCTAGTATGTAGTTTTTGAATTAAAGCGGAACTACGTTTGTATGGAAACTCGAGCCTCCAGGAGACTCTTAAGTTTATCAATTTTGTGAATTGTTGCAAAGTAACAGACATAGCTCACAGAATCGCTAAACTGAAGTAACAGTGGGCAGGGCACATAGCTCGTAGAACAGATGGCCGATGGGGCAGTAAAGTTTTCGAGTAGCGACTGCGTACCGGAAAACGTAACGTAGGAAGGCCTCCCACGCGGTGGACCGACGACCTGGTGAAGATCGCGGGAAGCCGATGGATGCGGGCAGCGCAGGACCGCTCGTCGTGGAAATCCTTGGGGGAAGCCTTTGTCCAGCAGTGGACGTTTTTCGGCTGATATGATGATGATGAAAACCGAATTGACGACGAGTTGCGGGAGAAGGATGGCACTGAACTCGTTAAGCCGTATCAGATACAGGCGGCTTGAAAAACTTCTGACAGTGGGTATGCCACTTGCCAACCAACCTGGACTTGGCCCCGTGTATAAAACATTAACGTTTACGAGTTTTTTTTTATAATTCTTAATTGGTAAGCCCTTGGCATCATCTCAACTGATGGTAAGTGAAGATGATGCCGAAGATGGAAGCGGGCCTTCCAAGATTTCCCAACGCAATGGGGGATCTGGCTATCTCTTATCTTCAAGCGAGAACACATCAATGTTACTAACACTGATGTTTGGGGGCAAGACTTAGATAAGATGGTGGTAGCTAGCTAGGCTGGCTTAGAAAATGCCCTACCACCAACCAAACCGAGTCTTACAAGTTGACCCCGCCGGGAATTGAACCCGCGACCTCCTGGTGTGAAGCGAATGAAGTAACTATTACGCCACGGAGGCGGTTAAAGATGTTTATGTTGATGAGTTTGGAAAGAGAGCCGTCCCCCAGCTGTGGGAATATGTATGGTTTGGTAACGAATAGGGAGTCCATTTTTTTTGGAATTAACTTTTCTTCCCTTGTCTTCCCTTCCCTTGGAGCAGTCGTTCAAGAATTAAACAAATTCTATTATATCCTATATACCCAATAATTATCCATATCTTACATTATTATTATTTTTTTATTAAAAAATTTAGTGCGTTTGACTGACCTGATGATAAGTAATGATGCAGTCGAGGATGGTACACGCAAACTCAAATAATGCCTTTTCACTCTTACAATGCCTATTATACTTTCGACTTAAAATTTAAGTGGCAGTGGACAGAGTACATAGCTCGTAGAACAGATGGCTAATGTGGCAGAAAAGTTTTCGAGTGGCGATCGCGTACCAGACGACGTAACTTAGGCTGGCTACCCACTCGATGGACCGTCGACCTGCGTCTGTGTTTCCCGACTCCTATACTGTTTGCGGATCTTCAAGGCGAGAGTGAATGACCATTATTTTAGTTTGCGTTTACCATTCTCGGATATCTAACGATGTAGTCAAACGCACTAAATTTTTTAATAATAATTACATAAAAAGTGCAGGAATAAAATAAAATAGAATAGGATGGAATGGAATAGAATGGCAGGGCAGGGCAGGGCAGGGCAGGGCAGGGCAGGGCAGGGCAGGGCAAGGCAAGACAAGGCAAGGCAAGGCAAGAAGGCAAGGGAAGGCAAGGGAAGGCAAGGGAAGGCGAGGGAAGGCAAGGGAAGGCAAGGGAAGGCAAGGGAAGGCAAGCGTAATAAAAGGTAAGGGAAGGCAAGCGTAATAAAAGGTAAGGGAAGGGAAGAGAAGAGAATAGAGGACAGAACAGAACAGAATAGAATAGAATAGAATGAACAGAACCTAACAGGACAAAATGGAACAGAACGGAACACAACGGAACAGAATAGAACAGAATAGAACAAAACAGAACAAAACAGAACGAAATAAAATGGAATGGAATGGATTGGAACGGTACAGAACGGACCGGAACGGAACGGTACGGAACGGAACGGAACGGTAAGGAACGGACTGGAGCGGAATGGAACGGAACGGAACGGAACGGGACGGGACGGACAAGACAGGACAGAACAGAACAGAACTAAATAAAATAAATTTTTAATCAGTGTTATGTACCCACAAGTGTAATATAGCATAGTTTTTAGAAAATATAGTTTGTACCTATCACTGATAATTGAAAACGCTAAACACGTTAAAAAACCGACTTCCATCGCAAAAACTTAGTACATTTTTGCATTATTATTTTTGGTTTTTGTTAATTTTCTAATAAATTAATACACCGATTTTTAATAAAATTTATTTGGGACCATAAAGAAAGCACTAGCTTTAAAATAAAAAAAATAATTATAAAAATCGGTTCACCCAGTCAAAAGTTCTGAGGTAACACACACATAAAAAAAAACATACAGACGAATTGAGAACTTCCTCCTTTTTGGAAGTAGCAGCTCAGCATATGCTGTCATCAAAGAGATCAAAGCGCTGAGATTCAGAAAAGGGGAGTGGACCTAGACGAAGTACAGACATCATATTCTAAAATTTAAACTAAATAAAAATTGAAACATATTAAAAAAAAAGTAAAACTGAAAACCTACAACCATTTTGTAAGAGAAAAAATATTTTTACTACTTAGGACCGGTCGTAGTGGAAATGCTTGGGGTAGGCGTTTGTCAAGCATTTGACATTTTTCATACCAATGACATACTTCCCAAGCCTTTTAAATTGTGAAGTGTGATTAAAAATCCCTCAACAAAACACCGACGTCAAAAACCTCACCCTTAACCAAGTTTTATTTGCCTTCTCATTCTAACTGGAGAACGCTTGACTTGAAAGAAATGTTAATTAAAAAGCCTTCCGCTAAACGGCGGAAGGGGAGCGGAGGGGAGCGGAGGGTAGCGGTGTGAGAGAGGTTTCCGATTTCCTCGTTAGCATCTTGTTTAGTTTCAAATTTCAACCGACTTCAAAAAAGGAGGAGTAGCTCAATTCAACTGTTTGTTTTTAGGGTTGTCAGTTTGTTTGGGACTTCTTTTTTTTATTCCACAATTAATAAGCTCATGGCATTATCTCATGTGATAAGTGGCGATGATGCCGAAAATGGAAGCGGGCTTACCAAGATTCCCCAACGCAATGGAGATCTGGCTATCTTATCTTCAAGCCGGAACACATCAATAATGTTAACACTGATGTTTAACGGCAAGACTTAGATAAGATGGTGGTTGCTAGCCAGGCGGTCTATAAAATGCCCTACCACCAACCAAATAATGTTGAACTCCTGGTGTGAAGCGAATGGACTAATCATTACGCCACGGAGGCGGTTAAAATCTTGGAAACTATGTAAGAACCACTTCCCGGTGTCAGATTAGGCTGAAATTTGTCATACACGTTAAGTTTGGAGAACAATTCATGGTTGATAAGTGAAGTAATTCTAAATCCAATATGGCCGACTCCCAGAAGATGGCGGACCAGTGGTTTTTATATGCACCCCCATGATATGGATATCCTGATGTTACGTGTGAGGGGCACCACCAACGGCATCCTAAAAGCCATTGCCAGCAAGACGGATTGTCCTGTATTTGGCCACTGGACAACGCTACACAAGCGGCTGGTCAGTGTCCAGATATAGGGACTATGTCAATATTTTATTATGTTTTTATTTTGTTATGTCATTAACATTGGATTTGTAAGTTATTGTGTAGTATTAACATTTATGGGCTGTGCGGCCCGCCATAAATTTATTTGATTTGATTTGATATCTAATTAAGAGTTTACTGAGAAAAATACGAAATAATTGAAATTGTTTTTAAAAATTAACGCTTATACCTTAAAGGTTTTAGGTGTTTCGAAAATTATTTTAAACCCTATCAGACACAATTTTGTGATCGAATGAAGCTATTAACCTTGAAGCAAAAAAAGGTAAATTAACATTTTTTTACGTAGACTCCTTTTTTATTTATAACCACTTAGAAGCTTTAACAACATACAATAGCACTTCAAATATTGCTTGTTCAAGGCTAAAGTCGAGACTTGGAAGGCAAAATGGTCGGATCGATATTGAAATAAGCCTATAGATAAAATGAAAACGAATTTGGGCCAATGTAATAGCGGTAATTCCGCTTTGACTGTTATAGGCATTGCTAATTTAATTTTGCCGATAAATTTGATAGAAGAATGACATAATTATTATTAATATTTAATAAGGAGATGAAATGTGATAGACACAAAAATATTATAAATCAATGTAGATACGGAGATTTGTGAATATTGCAATATTACAGAAATGTAAGGGAAGGATCATTGGGACAGCATTATTTCAAGATTTTAAGATGTTTATTCAAAATAGGTGCAAATTACATTTTTGCTGATAGTCTTAAAATAGTAATTACATAACTATACTTGTCATTTGTAAAAAAATTAACAATCATTAGTTAATAACGTCAAAATTTAACCATTGATATAAGTAAAACAAATTATGTCATTAGAACATTAAAACAATATGACACGAGAACTTATACATTTTTTTAAATATCTATATTAATAATAAATAATTATAATGAATGTCATTAAAAAGGATTAAATAATAATAATAGTCATACATAAAAGAAGTGATTCTGTGATAGAAAAATATTTATTTCGTTTGGCACTATATTGAAATGATTGGAAATGCTTATCACGTAAATAAAACCGAGTTCAATCGCAACAACCAAGTACAAATTTTTATTTGCTACTTTTTAGGGTTTCGAATTCAACACGGAACCCTTATAGTTTCGTCATGTCTGTCTGTTCGTCTGTCTGCAGCTTAGCTCAGAGAATATTAGTACTAGAAATCTGTAATTTGGAATGGATATGCATATTAATCACACAGACAAAGCTGTAGAATAAAATCTTGAAAATTTTTTTAAGGGTACCTCCCCTATAAGTAAAGAGAGGTTGATTTTTTTCGTAAACGTGTGGGGTCTTAAAAATTACTGCAGGTTTGGTAAATTATTTTTTTGTTTTGGGGATTGGTTCGGGAAACATTAAACTTTAATTTTCTCTTTTTTGTTGGAGTAAAGTGTTACCTCCCCCTACCAGTTAAACCAATATTTCAGAACATGTCAAAAAAAATTGAAATAGTGGGACATATTATCAATTTAAAAGGAAAACTATCACGGCTAAGTAGGCTTTCTTAGTTTAGGAGTAATTGTCTACCAACTTAAGGTGTGAAGTTATATTAGTAAAAAGATACATAACATTTTCTGTTACGAACTGAAAATATATATTTTTTTGTAAAATATACTTTTTTTTAAAAGACTACAGAATTCTACTTTGCTATTTATAGAAAAGAATAGAAAAACTTTTATTTAGAGCACAGTACAACAATTTCCAGGTACAATTTACAAACTATAGAAATAAACTATAAAAAATGGCTGTTCTGTGCACTAAAAAAGTACTGACTCAGCATATGCTGCAGTATACTCTGCAGCGCTGTTATTCTGCCAGAAACCGGTTCGGCGAACGAACGCACACTCTTTACAACATTTTAAAAATAAATTTAATAAAATAAAATTGAAACAATAAAAATGTTAAATTTAAAAGTAGAGGTACAAGAACGAACAAATTACATCGTTGTAAAACTAAATAGATACAACTGTGTGCGATTGTATGTATTCCTAGTATGTTCATTGTGCTTGAATCAGGTGTAAGCAATATGATAAGAGTTAAATAGGTCAAGGTGCCCGTGTGTTACAAATATATTTAGTAAGGAGTAAGCTGTAAGTAGCTGAGCATATGTGTAATAAATAAAGATATGGTAGGTACTTAATCTACAATAATATTACAAAGAGGCAAAGTTTGTAAGTTTATTTGTAGTAAGTAATCTCTGGAACTACTGTACCGAATTGAAAAAAATTCATTAGTAGAAAGCTACACTTTCTTGAGTGACACTGCGCTCACGAACCGCTTGCGGCTCGCGCACCACTCACCCTCAGAGACAGTCACAAAAACGATACCCATGCGAGCGGAGCCGCTGGTAAAAACTAGTATTAATAGGTATAAAGAATATCATTACATCATACTAGAGTACATTTTTATAAGGTTAGGTATATTAAAAAAAAGAATTATTATGTAGTAAGTAGTTATTCTGATCTTTGCAAATCAAGGAGATAATCGCGATACTTTCCCTTAAAAGAGTACAGACTTTGTACATCGCGGACAGGAGGAGGTAAGTTGTTTCAGCACTTCGTGGCTAGATATCTAAAGCTTCCACGAAATGCAGAGGACCTGTGCCGTGGAACACACAGGAGATAGACAGAGGCTTTAGTGTTGTAGCGATAGCCAGCAGCAGACTAAGTGAGTTTATTGTGCAGGTATTCAGGCATTTTATGTTTGATTATACCAATTAGCAAAGTAGCAAAATGCAGTTTAAAGCGGCTTTCCATCCTCAATAGACCTGATTTATTTAAAAAGGGAGTAACATGAGTTCTAGGAGGAATCTGAAAACAAAAACGTGCACAGGCGTTTTGAACCCGCTGTATTAGACGCTGAGTTTTCATAAAGATGCAAGAACCATACACCGTGATGCAGTAATTTAGTTTAAATAAGATGATTGATTCACAGAAATTAATACGTATCTTAGTTTCTAGAAATGGTCTTATTCTATAAAGCACCTTCAACCTGTAGAAACAATTCGTTACAGTTTCCAACACATGATTTTCGAAAAACATCCGCTCATCCAGGATTCCAGGATTACGAGCTTCACTAACTCTTTCTACTTTGACACCCTGAATGTTAATATTGGGATTAAAGTTCTCTATTCACTGAATCTGGTTTTTGGTGCCCATAATCATAAACTTTGATTTTAGGGGATTAAGAAGAAGACAATTTCTGAGAGACCACTGGTGAATGCGATCAAGGTCAGCATTTGAATTATGTATAGCTGTTGTAGGATCTTTTACATCGACAGACAAATAAATTTAAGGTGCAGTCAAGTAGGTCTACTATTAGTCCTAAATTAAGAAGGTTTTCTTAGCAGTCTCGTCGTCCCCCTCCCTCTACCAGCTTAACTGCTATTTGAGGACAACTGAAAAAAAGTTGTTAATGGTAGGACATATTACCAGTTTAAACTGAAATCTATCACAGCTGAGAAAGCCTTCTTAATTTAGGACTAATAGTAGATCTACTTGACTGCACCTTCCTGTTACACCTGTATAATATAATTTTAAAGGTCTTCGATTTACAACAATAATCCTGTTGTATTAGTTAAGCGAGTTTGCGGTGGGTGGCGCACCCTCCGTCTGCGCCGTCGCTTGCACGAGATGGAGAAGTAGAATTTTATGGAAAGCAGGGCGGGGTCCAACAAATAAAATTAAATATAAAATTTCACCAAATAACAGAATAGAAAATGAAGAAACAAAACGTATAAATATGGTAATGGGCAGATGTGACGATGAATATAGGATCGGAATTGAATTCCCTGACAGAGGGTTCATTTTAAAAAAACAAATAAATTATGGCGGTAATATTACAAATTTTTGTTATTTTTAAAGTCAAAACTCCTAAACGATACAAAACCCAAGGTTTAAAAAAATACCCTTATTGTTGATGATGATTTTCCTTAAAGTCAAAAGCTATTAGAAACACGATTGAGTAGTTTTGGTCCGATAGAAAAAAATCTAAAAGATAGGTCTACACCGTTACTTTCAACTCTAGCTATGACGACTAATATTTGTAAGTATAAATTTTTGAAAATATCATCATATCAGCCACAAATCGTCCACTCCTGAACAAAGGCCTCCCCCAAGGATTTCCACGACGACCGGTCCTGCGCTGCCCGCATCCATCGGCTTCCCGCGACCTTAACCAGGTCATCGGTCCACCGCGTGGGAGGCCTGCCTACGCTACGTTTTCCGGTGCGCGGTCGCCACTCGAGAACTTTACTGCCCCATCGGCCATCTGTTCTACGAGCTATGTGCCCTGCCCACTGCCACTTCAGTCTAGCGATTCTGTGAGCTATGTCGGTTACTTTAGTTCTCCTGCGGATCTCCTCGTTTCTGATTCGATCACGCAGAGAAACTCCGAGCATAGCACGCTCCATTGCCCTTTGGGTGACCTTGAGCCTTCTTATGAGGCCCATAGTAAGCGACCATGTCTCAGTTCCGTAAGTCATCACTGGCAACACACACTGGTCAAAGACCTTAGTCTAGAGTCTTGAAATTTTTGAAAATATACAACAATATATTTTTCATCTCTCCTGTTCGGAAAGTTTAATTTTCATGAGTACATAGCCGGGTGGAACATTGCTTTTCCATCCCTAGGGTAGAAAGTATTTTCATCCCTAGGGTGGAAAGTATTGTCATCCCTAGGGTGGAAAGTATTTTTTTTTTATTGCCAGCCACGGAGTCGAACTAAGGGGTTTTCATATATCTAAACTCAGCTATACATTAAACGACGTGTTTATTACGATCTACAGATTGATATTAAATCATTTTATAGTTGGTCTATTTTTTTCACAATTACGAAGATTAAAATTTAAAATCATTCCTCTATTCTGCTGCGCGCCATAATGCCATGATAACATGACACTTTTTTTTCAATTTTCGGCATGGCCACCTAGATGCACGTCGTGACCAACTCGATTAGTTTCAATCTAGTCGGCCGTGGCAAGCGGCCATTGCGAAAAGGTTGGAGGTTGGATATAGGTAAAACTACTTTATTGATTTCTAATTAATATTTTATATCATATAAACAATTAAATTACAATAAATACATTTCCTCACAGTCGAAATGAAAAGTAGAGTGTTTAACTCCGGTGAAATGACCCATTCCACCCTCGAACTATTGGCGCTCTCACTTCGTTCGAGCGCCAGAAATATCTCGAGTGAAATGGGTCACTTTATTCCCTTGATTAACAATCTACTATTGTTATGATAATACAAAGTGAGTAATGTTATTTTTATTAATACTTATTTTCATTGTAGTTTTTGATTGAAACGAAAAACCATTGAAAAAGTGTAGTTATTTTCTTTTTACTCTTTACACGTAAAGAAAAAAAAAGAGAGACAACTGTTCCAATCAATACCACGCCTTAAAAAAAAGTAAAAATAGACAATAAGATGATATAAATGTAGGTTGAATATAAAAAGAACCAAAAAGATTTACTTTGTCACAAGTTTAGATACAGGGTGTAACGAAATTGGTGTAGGTCCCGTTAACTGGGGCTTCTACTCATCATACTGAACAACTTTTGTTCTACGACTTTGCTGCAATCGCAAAAAAATATTCTTCATACAATTCGATCAGCTGATCGACCAATTTTGTGCAATTTAGTATGGAGGGTCCAAATTTTATTTCGAGAATTGACTACCTATGGGTTCTTTGGGGAAAGTTGTTCAGTATGATGAGTAGAACCCCCAGTTAACGGGTCCTGCACCAATTTTTTTACTACCTGTGTAAGTGATAACAGCGAATTTTATCGGACTTTCCTCGAGTGTAAGATTATTAAACTTGTACTACAAAGTAAGTAATAAAGTAATCTTAATTTCCGCTTGTTAATGGATCCCATAAAAAAATTTTATGCGAGGCTTTAAGATGACTCAATCCGAGCCGGTTGATACATGTTAAAATAATATAATGTCGGAGCGCAAGGACGTGGCGCCACCTATGCATGCGTCGAAGCACCGTGTGTTTTATCTTGAAACGTCAAACGTTTAGCTAGGTTAGTAATAAGTCATCTTTGGCCAAGGCGTGGTCGGTGCGAGACCGGAACCCGGAAGTTGGTAGTGTTGGTAATTGTTTGTTAGCCAATCAGAATAGTTGTGATTATTGAACCATTAAATGACAATGCAGCCAACCTACAGAGGCTACGGCAGAGGCGCCAATTATTTCACGAGCACTTTTGATCGAGCAGCTGAACTGTCAACTTGGGAAGCCAGCCCCGTGCCGAACTCATCGCAGTCTATAAAATAATCGGTTTTTATCCGAATCATCGTGAAGCCTCGTGTTGCAAACGTGTGTGAATATTGATTGTACACTCCAAAACTTCTCAAAGACGAGTTCATTTCTTAGATCCGGCCAAAACCCTTCTGATGATCCGAAATATATATTTCATGTTTTATTTTTATTAAGTGGAACTCCAGGTCATTTTTAATTTAATAAATATATATAAGGCTGTTTGTTTCCTAAATTAATAAAATAAATAAATATCGAACGTACAGTATATTCCTTTGAAGTTAAAATCAATGCGGGCTTCAACGCGGCTGTTATATTGAAACCGAACGCCCAATTTTCGATTTTTACGTGTTTTTATTATTTTTCTCCACTTTCAAATAAGTTTAAAAAAATTGTGTTTAATTAAAATAAAAGGTGTTAAAGTCACCGATTTTTGTGTGTTGGTTTCATTTAACATTAACGTTGCAAAGTTTTCAAAAAATTTTGCACTTTATGCCAATATCAGAATCTACAGTATATTTTTTTACATCAAAAGTGGTAACATTTTTAAAATTGTATACAACTTAATATTTTTTTATAACTTTAGGTATTTACTTTTAGAACTTTATGTTTTGTTCCATAGTGACAGCTTTAAATAGTCATAATTCAATTTTGATATATTTTGCATTAGTTCGAATACCCTAAAACGCGTATACAATAGCGAATTCTTTGGTTCTCAATCTCAAACAACGTAATTAACCTTAGGATATCATTAACTTTTTCTTTCTATTTTATTGTTGCTAAGAACTTATTTCTTAAGGCCTTTATAATTCTAAAGTTTTGGTCGATTTGCTACGCGGGTGGTAAGTACCTATGTGGCGAGTGTTGGATACATTATTAGCAAGAAAAATTTAAAAAATAATAATTGTTGCAAAAGAATGGTTTTCACGTCCAATGCTGGACCTCATAAAATCCATTTAGAGGCATGCACAGAGAACTCTAGAATCAGAATATATTTATTTGGCTTGAACTGGCTAAATAATCAAAATATGTCATATTAGTACTAACATACAGTATGGACACTCCCTGCCGCTCTCTAGATTGCGACCTCTCCCCCTCGTCACCCAGATTGATACAGATTGGTTATAGTTTGGTACTCGAAAGTATTGGATTTCGTCGTGATTTTGCTTGCTCCGTCATTTGTTTTTAAAAATGTCATTTCATGACCATTTGTATGCAGTGTCCGGGGTGTGACTTATTGGTGTTTAACAATTTTTAAAGCATCGCCAAGCTCAGCCATTTAATCATAGCATACGAACTGTGGAAATGCTATGCTATGCTCGGAATTTTCTTACGCGATCTAATCAGAAATGAGGAGATCCGTAGGAGAACCAAAGTAACCGGCGTAGCTCAAAGAATCGCTAAACCGAAGTGGCAGTAGGCAGAGCACATAGCTCGTAGAACAGATGGCCTTTGGGGTAGTAAAGTTATCGAGTGGCAACCGCGTACCGGAAGACGTAGCGTAGGAAGGCGTCCCACGCGGTAGACCGAAGATCTGGTGAAGGTCGCGGGAAGCCGCTGGATTCGAGCAGCGCAAGACCGGTCTGGACTGAGTGGACTTCTTTCGGCTGATATGATGATGATGAAACAGTTTGAAATGAACAGTTAATTAAAAAAAATAACTTTTAGGTACTTAGAAACTATCATTAAAAAAAATATTATTATTTCATATTCTTCTTAGAAAACCCTTTCATTTCCCATATCATGATGATGCATAAAAAAAACTGCTCTTTGGGATATCCATTAGGATTGGGTAAGCCGTCTTTCAGTGTGATGAGTAGAAGTCCCTAGTTAACGGGACCTATACCAATTTTGTATACAGGATACAATAATTGCTCCCTTAAAGTCATAAGATAAGTATTATAACGAGTCTAACAGAAGTCTTAAAGTAGCAAAGCGTACAATATTAATGCGTTGGCAAACTTGCGAGACAAGGACGAACTTCCACTTCTAGGCAACTTCCACTTCAAGCTCTGATTGGCTAGAATTGTTCTTTTGGTTCTGTATTTAAAGTGATTGATCTAGTTTTCACTAAACAATTTTGTTACATCTTTATACAAGAATTGCTCCCTTGAAGTAATAAGGTAAGTATATAACGAGTCTAACGGAAGTCTCAAAGTAGCAGAGCGTACACAGAACAGACCTTACACTTCTAAGGCTAGAACTGTTCTGTTGGTTCTGTATTTAAAGTGATTGATCTAGTTTTCACTAAACAATTTTGTTACATCTTTATACAAGAATTGCTCCCTTAAAGTAATAAGGTAAGTATATAACGAGTCTAAAGGAAGTCTCAAAGTAGCAGACCGTACACAGAACAGACATTCCACTTCTAAGGCTAGAACTGTTCTGTTGGTTCTGTATTTAAAGTGATTGATACAGTATTCACTAAGAATTTTGTTGCACCTTTATACAAGAATTGCTCCCTTGAAGTAATAAGGTAAGTATATAACGAGTCTAACGGAAGTCTCAAAGTAGCAGAGCGTACACAGAATAGACCTTCCACTTCTAAGGCTAGAACTGTTCTGTTGGTTCTGTATTTAAAGTGATTGATCCAGTATTCACTAAGAATTTTGTTACACCTTTATACAAGAATTGCTCCCTTGAAGTAATAAGATAGGTATTATAACGAGTCTAACAGAAGTCTCAAAGTTGCAGAGCGTACAATATTAATGCGTTGGCAAACTTTCGACAAAAGGACGAACTTACACTTCTAAGCTCTGATTGGCTAGAATTGTTCGTTTGTTCAGTATTTAAAGTTCTGTATTTAATATAAAGTAATTGATCCAGTTTTCACTAATTAATCTTTGGAAAATACATATAACCATCATTAGGACGACTATCATCATCATCATATCAGCCGAAAAACGTCCACTACTGGACAAAGGCCTCTCCCAAGGATTTCCATGACGACCGGTCCTGCGCTGCCAGCATCCAGCGGTTTCTCGCTACCTTCACCAGGTCGTCGGTCCATCGTGTGGGAGGCCTACCTTCGCTACATCTTCCTGTGTGCGGTCTCCACTCCAGAATTTTACTGCCCCAACGGCGGAGAACAAAAGTAACCGACATAGCTCCAGAATCGCTAAACTTATGATCAGTGGGCAGGGCACATAGCTCTTATAACCAAATTGATCTAACCAATTTATTTAAAAATTAAAAACTTTTTTTTTATTTACAATTGGTAAGCCCTTGACTTCAAAAAATCATAACACCTCTTTGTTGGACATTCGGGCAACAATTATCCTATCAAGATGAATATAATGACACCTGGCACTCCAAAATCCATAATTTTGTTTATGCTTCGGGCTCAGCCACAGAAAAGGACATAAATAATAACATAACATAGACCCAAAAAACATTACTCTCCTTTTTAGGTAGTCGGGTAAAAGTAATATCCACTGGTTAATTGTTTCAGTTACCAACGAATGAGACACTTGAGCTGCAGATTAGGGTTCAGTCGGACCTTTCATCCGCTAATTACTGGACGTCGATCGACGCGACGGCTACAGACGTCGTAGTCGCGCCGGCTGGCCGTGATGGGACGTCGAGGTCTCCCGCCCAACGATCTATGACAGGCCAGGGAAATTGGTTTTCGATGATTTATTTAACGTGCATCGCAGAAGGTTTATTTGCTAGTTCATTATTTACTTCTATATTATTTTAGTGAAACATTATATTTTGCGCGTAGATTTGCTTTTTGGTGAAAAAAATAGGTATTCCTTTGTTGAATTAATTTTTACTGAATTAATTTAATTTAACCATCTCCGTGGCGCAATGGTTGAGGCCATTAGCTTCACATCAGAAGGTCGCGGGTTCGATTCCCGGCAAATTCTAACTCTGACTTGGTTTTCTTGGTAGAAGGGCATTTTCTTAGTCCGCCTGGCTGGCTAACACCATCTTGTCGAAGTCCTGCAGCCAAACATCAATGCTAACAACATTGATGTGTTTCGGCTTGAAGATAAGTTAGCCAGTACCTTAATAGTTGGGGAATTTTGGAAAGCCCGCTTCTATCTTCGGCAAGGGCTTACCAATTGTGATTACAAAAAAACTGATCCTAAACAGGTGATTTAATTTTTTGGGTTCCGTATCTCAAAATGAAAAAAGAATACCCTTTTATAGGATTACTTTGTTGTCCGTCTTCCGTCTTTCTATCTATTTGTCAAGACCCTTCTTCTCAGGAACGCGTGGAGGTATCATGTTGAAATTAACACTAAATACTTATGATCAATTTCACATCGTATAAAACGCGGCAGTCATAAGTACATGTTAAAAATTTTTAACTGCGCACTCGCTTGAGTCAATCGGGGCTCTTATCAGTACAACCAAATTTTTGAGTGGCGTGAGGGCTGGTTAGCGGTACAAACTAGTATCGGCCCGCGCATTCTTGTACGCTCGCAACCGGCAAAACAGTAAGCTACAGTCCGGAGCGTGGAGCGGACATTTGACCAAATAATTGAGGCAACGGGCCCATTACTCGTATAATATTTACTTATTTGTAGGAAAATTCGTATAATGTCCGAATTTCTTCATCCCATGTCTGGTTTTTAGGTCGTGTCATTGGACATAGTACGAAGTCGGAGATGCCTGTCGGAGCTGTCAAGGTTGGTGCACTGTAATGATTTGTTAATCCTCTTCCCTTTTTGCTCCGAGCAGGCTGGAAGCAGAGACTGTTAGGGACTTTTGTAGATTGAAGTTTGCGAGGTGTTACTGCTTGCGCTTCAATGAGCCTCTTTATTTGATGCAGGCCACTGACAAGGCAATTTGCGTAGCTCGGTTTTGGGATGGGACTATTTGAGTTTGCCGTCGACTCGAAAAGAAGAAGAATGAGCCTCCCTCTGTCTCGGGGACGTAAATTAAACCACCTATATCTACGGTTCTTGGGACTCTAAAAAATTTAGCTTCTTTGTCAAAACAATAAAAATACAGGGTGATTTTTGTCACATATTAAGTACCTTAGTTAAATCGCAAGTAAATCTAAACCTATAAGATATTTCCCATTCACCTAAAATTATAAAATTTGGCAAGAAGCAAGGTCTTACAGCACAGGGGAAAAAATCCGAAATATGTATATTTGTCGTTAAACTTAGATTTGTAGTTGAAAAATTGCCCGTGGCGTATATTAGTATGGCAGAACATTTTTCAAAAACATAATAAAATTGGTCTCTCATTTCAATTGTTGTACTCGTCGATGATTGTATGGTTTCGTACCCAAATGTGTTTTGGTACGGAACTCTCACTGTGGAAGTCCGACTCGCACTTGGCCAGATGTTTTGTTTAAAATTTTAGTGCGTTTACCTTTATGACAACCCAAGAATAGTGGGATAGTACCTCATGATAAGTGATAAGAAAAATTGCGCTGATAACATTTCGTAGAATTTCATCTTACTTAATCCTATTGTAGCTCAGCTTCTGTGGATCTAAAATTAAGATTCCTTCTAGAATTAAACTCACTAGATTGCTAGGAATGTAAACATTTAGAGCTAGTTATGAGTTTCTTACAGCAAAATGAGCAATAGTCCCGATCCTACATTCAATCATAATCAACAGCCAGTCAAAATGTACCTATATGTTTATAACTTGTTTCCAGTAGCTGTCAAATTTATTAGGTATGCAAAACATATTATGCTCTAGAGAATATGTCTGAGGTTGATAAAGGTAGCTAGGTTGTCTGTAGTGTGATTGGGTTTATTCTATAATTCTTCAAGAATTCGTACCACTGAGCTTGTTTAACCAACCTAAGAGTAATGATTATCAAATCAAATCAAATCAAAATAATTTATTTTAAATAGGTGTTTACACACACTTTTAAATAGTAAAAAAAAACTTATTGAATATTACAAATAATGTCATAATTCAGATTACAGTCTTAGGTAATGATAATTATCTGCCTTTCTCTCCGCTTACTTAAAGCAAAATGAGCAATAGTCCCGATCCTACATTCAATCATGATCAACTGACAGCCAAAACGTACCTATATGTATATAACTTGTTTCCAGTAGGTGTCAAATTTATTAGGTACTCAAAACGTATTATGCTCCAGATAATATGTCTGAGGTTGATAAATGTAGCTAGGTTGTCTGTAGTGTGATTGGGTATATTCCAATTTTTTTTTTTTAAATTCGTACCTCTGAGCTCATTTTACCAACCTAATGTAATGTTTATCTGCCCTTCTCTCCGCTTCACCACTATATACGTCCTCACCGAGGGGCTCGAATCTACCCTGAATTAGGGCGATCGGGCCTTAGTCGACCACGCATGCCCAGTGCGGGTTGGTCAACATTACACACACAACCTTCGAGTTTCTTCGCAGATGTGTGCAGGTTTCTTCACCTTTCTCCTTTTTCTCCGCTTACTTAAAGCAAAATGAGCAATAGTTCTTATCCGACATTTAATTATGATCAATAGTGTATAACTTGTTTCCAGTAGCTGTAAAATTTGTTGGTATGCAAAACATATTATGCTCTCGAGAATATGTCTAAGGTTGATAAGATTGTTGTTTCTGTTACTTAAAAATGTAACTAACTAGTAATGTAATTTATCTTCGGAGCGCAGTGGAACAACTCTTCGTGGTAAAGTTACTAAGCTTTGAACGTAGAGATGAATCGATAGAGATAGAGAGCCCTCGGGACACAGATTAGAGTCTCCTAATTGATAGAGAATGGGGACACCTGGTTCGGGAATTTATTTGCTTTGAGCGGTTTTATGCTCCTGCTGAGTTTTCAATAAAACCGAAATTCCAGCTGTAGCCGCACCTGCACATATTTTCCTTGCTTCGGCCAATTTGAGTCCAAAATCTGTTGGAAAGTGACGATATAGTCGAGGATGTTACATTCAAACTCAAATAATACCTATTCACTCTTGCCTTAAAGGCCTTGAAGCTGATCTGATAATAGCTAATCACATCAGTTTGATATGAGAAGTCAATTAACATATTATATCATGCATATATTAGGAGTGGAAAATAGAATAGCCTCCGTGGCGTGATGGTTAGTCCATTCGCTTCACACCAGGAGGTTGCGCGTTCGATTCCCGGTGGGGTCAACTTGTAAGACTCGGTTTGGTTGGTGGTATAGATAATTTCCTAAGCTCGCCTGGCTAGCTACCACCATCTTGTCTAAGTCTTGCCGCCAAACATCAGTGTTAACAACATTGATGTGTTCCGGCTTGAAGATAGGATAGTCAGTTCAGTCAGTCAGTTCAGTTGGGGAATCTTGGTAAGCCCGCTTCCATCTTCGGCGTCATCGTCACTTACCATTAGGTGAGATGATGCCAAAGGCTTACTAATTGTGAATTTAGAAAAAAAGTGGGGTTGAGTTTAATTTTAGTTAAAAAAGTTGAGGATATGGTTTTCATTCTCCGAATATTTTACAGTAGATTATATTATTGAGAATGTGGAAACGGTGTGTTTCTACTCTTGAGAGCAAAGATAGATGGTTCGCAACTATATTGTACATATATATATATATATGCTTAGTAGCAAGGAAATGTTGATAGTGCGTTGTAGATTTTTTGTACTATTGGTGCTTGCATTAAAGTTCACTTTAGTTGATTATAGTCTTTCTCCAATGACAGTGGCATCTGTCCGTTCGCTTAGTCTTGAACTGAAAGCTATGTAGTTGTTAGTAGCGGGTTACTGCAGATGCTGCCATAAATCTGCCAAAATTCGAAAATTTCAACTTCTTCTTTTGTCTTATTGAAAATGGTATTTTTTGTCTAATTATCTTCTAATTCATTAAATAAATTAAATGTAAAATATATCGGCGTATACGGAGTAAGCCCTAAACATCATCTCACGATGGTAAGCTACGATGATGTCGAAGATGGAAACTGACTTAACAAGATTCCCCAAAGCAAAGGGGAATTGGATATCTAACTTCAATCCAGCAGTCATCAATGGTGTCAAAATTGATGATTGGCGGCAAGATTTAGGTAAGATGGATAATGGAGGAGGGCTGCCCATCCACTAACCAAACCGAGTTTTACAAAGATAGACTACGCCGGGAATCGAACACTGGACCTCATGATGTGAAGCCAATTGTCTTAAACCATCACGCCAAGGAGGCGGTGGAAGTAAATCAAGTAACAAATACAACTCAATCAAGGTTGGAACCTTGGAAGCTAACTATGTACAAACTACTTAGGGAAAACATTAATATTACCACCCAAGACCCTTGTTAGCACTCACAAATCAAAATAGCTAACTTGATAAGTCAGCATTTATCATAATTCTTGCTACTTCTCTCTCAATAGCTTCGCTGAACAATATTCGCTTATTAGCCAATTTTCTTCGCAACTTTCGCAATCATAACGCTGTTTTATTTGTGTTTTGTATAACGATAATTTTCCCGGTAATGGAGTTACCTACTTATATTTTTAGGGTTCTGTACACCCGAAGGGTGTCCAGTGGGACCCTCCGCTGTCTGTCTGTGCGTCCGTCCGTCCATCTGTCTGTCAGCGGGCTGAATTTTTTGAATCGTAGTAGGTAGACAATTGAAATTTTCACAGTATGTGTATTTATATTGCCGCCTTAACAAAAAGTAACAAAAAAAAAAGGGGCTTCCATACAACAAAAATGTTTTAAAGGCTTTTTGATGTGTATTATCTTTGCTCTCGCTTTCCTGCAATTTGTGGGAGTGATGTCGTGAAATGGGACGGAAATGTGTAACAGGAAATGCGAACGTTTTTTAATTCTCGAAAACTAAGGTTGTCATAGCCATGCCGTCTAGTGTGATGGCAAAGGCAAAGATGACATACTACTATTCGAAGGGTCGGCCCGTGAATGTACGACCCGATAATTAATTAATTTCATAAGTATTTTGTCACATGTTACACATGATATGCGAGTACTGTAGGTCTCGTTTTTTTTTTGCTCTATTATAAAAAAAAAGAAGCTTACAAGCTTAAAACTTATTGCGTTTACAGTATATAGCCTAAAGTATGACAACAAATAATCATAAACTGACCTCAAATGTTATCCTAAAAATTAGCCCCCACCCCCTATCTGTAGGAACCGGGAGCCGGAATTCAATAGACAGGCTTATTACCGGCAGCCGGAATTCCGCAGACAGGGTTCTAGGTGCGTTAAATGGATTTTCTCTGAATCTAAAAAATATTATGTGTTGCCATTTAAAATAGTATTCTGACACTCCCATACATGTCAATATGTATTGTAAATCGTGCATAGCGACACTTTTGGCGTATTTTAGGCGCTAATTTGTAATTTTTTCGGCTCCCGGTAGGTTAACAGACCTTGATTTGTGGTTTTTTTTCCGGGTGCCGGAAATCAACAGACAAGAGGCTGTGACTCACACTCGCACTAAGGAGACTGAACTGAATTAAAAAATAACCACTCCGTGAATGCCGACAGAAGTGAAAAGTTTATAAGTTTTGACCCTCCGAGTGTTCCTTTTGCATGCATATGTATCATCATCATCATCATATCAGCCGAAGGACGTCTACTGCTGGACATAGGACATAGGACAAAGTTATCGAGTGGCGACCACGCACCGAAGAGCGTAGTGTAGGCAGGCCTCCCACTCGGTGGACCGATGACCTGGTGAAGGTCGCGGGAACCCGTTGGATGCGGACAGCGTAGAACCGGTCGTGACAAAGTTCTCGAGTGGCGACCACGCACCGAAAAGCGCAGTGTAGGCAGGCCTCCCACTCGGTGGTCCGATGACCTGGTGAAGGTCGCGGGAAGCCGTTGGATGCGGACAGCGCAGAACTGGTCGTCGTGGAGATCCTTGGGGGAGGCCTATGTCCATGCATATGTATATCGCGTGATAATGCAATGTTATGATGACATGGAGCTGATCTGATGCTGGAGCTGGAAGGTGGCCATAGGAATTCTTCACATGTCCCGGTGTCTGTATAATGAAATCTTGCAAGTTTTTGACCATTTCCCGGTTTCCGATTGAGCTGAAATTTTTATTTTATTTATTATTTTTATTTCCTCAATTAAACCTAATTTATTTCCTTAATTTTGCATGCAATCATGCATATATGAAATACGAAAAAAGTTTATTGCAGTATCTAATTATAAAAAAATATTACATGTAGCAGGAGACTTCTTTTAATGTATACCGCGTGAAAATGCAAAATTATTATGACATGGAGCTGATCTGATGCTGAAGCTGGAAGGTGGCCATAGGAACTTCGCAATAAAACGACACAACCCCATCGAGTTTGGGCTCGTTTGATACGTATTGACGAGTACTTTGATCCTAAAACGCTTGTACTTAAAAGATTTTAGGTTTTTTGATATTTATATTTTCATTTGAAAACGTTTATTTAATTCACATTTGGCATCGTCAGCATTAAGCTTTTGAGCATCAGAACTATTTTCAAATTAAAGCTTGTTCCTAAAGTTTTTACGTTTTTATCCAATTTATTTTATCGTTACCTCCTTTTCTTTTTTTTTTCTTTTTTAACGTTAATAATATAAGCGTCGGTGGCTCAACCGGTAACGACTTGGTCCATCTAACCAGAGGTACCGGGTTCAAATCTGGACGGCCAATGTACCAATGAGTTTTTCAAAAACTTACGTACATACTTACCGATTGCTTTAACGGTGAAGAAAAACATCGTGAGGAAACCTGCACAGGCCTGCGAAGAAACTCGAAGGTTGTGTGTGAAGTCGACCAACCCGCACTGGGCCCGCGTGGTCGACTAAGGCCTAATCGCCCTGATAAAAGTATCAGGGTAGGCTCGAGCCCCTCGGTGGGGACGTATATGAGCTGATATAATAATTAACGTTAATATACCTAACTGAATTAATTAAAACAATTGTGTCTAGGACCGTCAGAATCTTCGTTAAGAGGAAACGCGGTCTAAAGAATAGGTATTTGAATAAAATGTTGCTGTCTCCCTCCCCCAAACCTCTCCGTACACAGCAAGAAAGAGATAAATGCAGCGCAGACCGTTAACGGGCACTAAAATTTACCAAAACAGCATTTTGTAGTCCCCTACTTCCTCCACCAAAACTTCAGAAATATTTTTTTTCTTTCTAAAATAATAAAAAAAACACTTTACCTATGCCTCTATGTTTTCATTTTATTGTTAACTAGTGGATGCCCGCAGCTTCGCCCGCGCAGATCCTGATTTTTGCGGTTCCCGTGGGAATTTCCCAAAATCCTTTCTTAGCGGATGCCTACGTCATAACATCTACCTGCATGCCAAATTTCAGCCCGATCCGTCCAGTGGTTTGGGCTGTGCGTTGATAGATAACTATGTCAGTCAGTCAGTCACCTTTGAGTTATATATATATTTAGATATGCGTATTATTTCTATGGTGGATGTCTGAAAATGACGTTTCAATTGGGCAATTTTCTCAGTTTTTGAAGGCTCCTACTTCCTATTATAGTTAGAATATGGGAAAAAACAAAACTTAGTGTCATGGCTATTGTAGATATAGGTTTCATGGAAGAAACATTTTTGCTCTATTCCAAGGAGGAAACAGGGGACTACGTTTGTATGGAAAAAATGGCGCCCGCGTTTCCTCTTAAAAACTCATAAATGGCACCCGCGTTTCCTCTTAACAACTCTTAAATGGCGCCCGCGTTTCCTCTTAACAACTCATAAATGTTCCCACTGCTGGGGCACGGGTCTCTTCCAAACTTGGGAAGGTTAGGCCATTCCACACTAGGGATGTTACGGAATTGGATTTATCGGAACCGAAGTCGAAGTCGGAGTTTTCAAATTTGGTTTGTCGGAATAGGAGTCTGATCCGGAATTGGAGTCGGAGTCGGAGATGTGTTAAGGGCAGGCCTTATGAAATAAAATAGTACAAGAATTATTCAGTCATACACTTTAATTTGGAGAGAGGGGTACCCCGCGCGACATATACGAGTATATAAACCTGTAGCGGCCGCGCGCCGCCCACCGCCGCTATCCGCTGTGCTACGGCCTCCAATTAAGGCACAGTGGTACCTAAAAATCCACTTAAACAGGTTTTTAGAATTCATTTTTGAAGTAATTAACAGTAAATTTAAAATCTAGGAAAACATATTGGTATTATTGAGAATAGTTACGAGGGACTATATCGAATGGAAACACGATTTAATAAAGTTGGCTCGATAGAATAATTTCGCAAAGGTACCTCTTTTCGAGCCATTTTATCGTCTATTTTCGATTTTATTCTTAAAATAAGTAATTTGATAATATGATTTATTTACTTAAATAAAGTTCATGGGTGACTGAAGGGAAAAAATCGATTGAATTTTTAATTTGGATAAATATGATGATAATAAAAAAACGGAAACATCGAAAAAGTACAAAAACGTGGTTATTTGCTTTCCTCTTTACACGTAAAGAAATAGACAAATACAGATTTCTAAGTACCATTGGGCCTTAAAACCTCCGATTTACTAATATTGGTAACACCATGGTGAATAAGATGGTGTTCCAAACCGGTCGCTGACAAACTATAAAGTGCACTTTTATTCAATTTCTGTGGAATTAGTGTAAATATATAAAATTAGTAAAAGCGTAGTGTAGGCGGGCCTCCCACTCGGTGGACCGATGACCTGGTGAAGGTCGCGGGAAGCCGCTGGATGCAAGCAGCGCAGAACCGGTCGTCGGGGAGATCCTTCAAAGTTGCAACTAATGCAGCAAACAAACTTTAACCCACATTTTTTTTTTTAATTTTCATGTTTTTCACTTCATGACTTGGAAAAATAATTTTATTAAAATAAAAATTCAAGCTTTTTCGATCATCATCGTTTTTTTGCCGGTTAAGCCTGATCTACTGATCATCATCAACGATCATTAAGGTAATCAGGCTTAACCGGCACCAAAACGCAGAAAAATGCCACTAATGCCCATTCAGGTAATGACCGTGCTTTAAGCCAGTTAACCTGCTTGATCGATACAACCATGCAGTTCCACTGAGCTACGAGTACGTAAGTAATTCAGCATCTTGTACAAGAAACAATAAATCAAACTCCAGAACATTGAAAGTCATAAAACAATCAAAGTAATGTGCTCCGAAGTCTTAACTTGGTGATTAAAGTGGATGGCTGAGGATTTCATGAGTTAATCGTAACATAGTATAAGCGAAGACCGTGAAGACATTGGCTTTGTAAAACTAACCTCGTAACCTTGCTCTACTCTTTTCATCATATCAGCTCATATACATCCCCACCGAGGGGCTGGAGCCTACCCTGAATCAGGGGGATCGGTCCTTAGTCGACCATGCGGGCCCACTGCGGTTTGGTCGACTTCACACCCAACCTTCGAGTTCCTTCGCAGGCGTGTGCAGTTTTCCTTCACCATAAGATAGAGTTGCCATCCCCAAATTCGGAATACCAGGATATTTCTGTTTAGAAACAGGACGTTATATAAGACCAATAGTTAATAGCAATTACGCAATGAATAGGATCAATGAAACTTAACTAATAGCAAAAATTAAGCTGCAGTCTCTTCATAAGCCAGATACTGTTTTCTCATTTATTGACAATTTCTTAGAGAAAGTGTCTAGGCTTTAGAAGACCCTGCCTAAGACTGTAATCTTGTGTTTGGCCTTTTTTTGATGCTCTTCAATATCTATCGCACCTCTACTGGGTATACTTTATTCTCAAATAAGATGAATTATCCAAAACCCAGGACACTACTTAAAAACTATCCAGGACACCCCAAAATCAGAACACGTCCTGGGAAAACGGGACGCTTGGCAACCCTCCCGTAAGAGTGTCGGACCTCTAATACTCTTTTAGCGGTGAAGTATAGGAGTCGGGAGAGTTTCCACATCATCATATTTTTAACTGCCTCCGTGGCTTAAGGGTTTATTTATGGTCCAAAAGCTTCACACTAGGTGGGGGGTTCGATTCCTGAAAGTCTATTTTTGTAAGACTTCGTTTGGTTGGTGTAAGGGCTTTATTAAAGCCCGCCTGGCTAGCTAAAAATTTCCTTTTTTTTTAAATTCTAAATAGGTATTTTTATGTTTAAGTGAGTAAGTAAGTAAATATATTTTATTGCACGCCAAATATCAAAACAGGACTTACGATCACTAGTAAGGCGGCCTTATCGCTTTTAGGACGGACTGACAGAATGATATTATAAGTATTTCTTTTATTTCTAGTATTTTTCTAAATCCAGAATTGGTGAGTCATGAAGATAAAAGCAGGATTACCAAGATTCCCTAAGGCAATGGGTAACAGGCTATCTTATCTTCAAGCTGGAACACATCAGTGCTGTTAACGCTGATGTTTGGTGGCAAGATAAGATGGTGGTGGCTTAGAAAACGCCTTTCAACCAACTTAACCAATTCTTACAAAGTTAGACTTCGCTAGGAATCAAACCCGCAACATCCTGATGCAAAGCTTAAAAGTTACCATTACACCACGGAGGCGGTTAAACTCTAAAATCTAAATTAATTTCTGGCTTAGAAAATGCCTTTACATCTTACTAAGTTAGACTCCGAAGGGAATCGAACCTGTGACACCTCGGACGCGGTTAAAGCGCGATATTGATTGGAACAGTAAAGTTGTCTCTGTCTTTTTCTTGACCACACTTTTTCAATGGTTTTTCGTTGTAATCAAAAACTACAATGAAAATATAAAAAATAGTAACATTTCTCACTTTGGATTATCAAAAAAAATATTGTTGTATATTTTTTTTAATTATACTTCAAAAAATTAGTCATAACTTGAGTTGAAAGTAACGATGTACACCTACCTATCTTTGGTTTTTTTTTGCCGAGCCAAAATTGCTAAATCGTGTTTCTAATAGCTTTTAACCTTAAATAACATCATCAACAACAGGGGTATTTTTTACAACTGTAATTTTTTTAAATTAAAAAAATAAAATAAAATTAAAATAAATTAATTTAAAATTACGGTTTTCTATCGTTTAGGAGTAATTGACGTCAAAAATAAAGAAAATCTGTAACAATACCGCCTTAAATTCTAAAAATCTAAGTTGCTTTACCGTCCATTGTCTACATAACAGTATAATCCCCTAATCCAAGTTAACGGCATGGCTCATTTTGATAGCTAGGTAAGTGGAGACATTGCCACCTCAGCGATTTCACGTATAGCTATGAATTCTAAGACGAAGTATTATACTTTGTAACCTTTGGATACTTACGTGTGCCACTATGCCATAAAATAGTTTTCGAAAAACCTATAAACTTTTAGATACAAGCTTTTATTCAAAAAGAGATTTTATGCTTAATAAAACAAATGCTCATAGTGCCAAATGTAAATTCAAATCCTAATTTAAATCATATTAGCTCATATACATCCCTACCGAGGGGCTCGAGCCTATACGGTATTAGGGCGATCGGGCCTTAGTCGACCACGCGATCCCAGTGCGAGTTGGTCGACTTCACACACAACCTTCGAGTTTCTTCGCAGGCGTGTGCAAGTTTCCTCGGATGTTTTCCTTCACCGTAAGAGCGTCGGATAAAGGTACATATGAAATCGAAATTCGAAAACACATTGGTACATGGCACGGTTCGAACCACGACCTCCCGGACAGGAGGTAGAGGCCCATGTCATTAAGTCACCGACGCTTCGTAACCCTAAAATCTCTAAGTCTAAATTTAAATACAGTTTCGGAATTCAAAAAAGGCGAGCACATTACTTCCTACGATTATTACTAACAGGTAACGACTCGGTCTATCTAACCAGAGGTACCGGGTTCAAATCTGGACCGCCAATGTACCAATGAGTTTTTCAAAAACTTACGTACATATAATTACCGATTGCTTTAACGGTGAAGGAAAAACATCGTGAGGAAACCTGCACATGCCTGCGAAGAAACTCGAAGGTTGTGTGTGAAGTCAACCAACCCTATATATATACTAGAACAATGAACCTAAAACTAAAAACCTTAAAAAATATAATATGCCTAAAATATATTATTGAAAGGATATATTATATCGGAGCGCAAGGAGGTGGCGCCACCTAATCATACAACGAAGCACCGTGTGTTTTGTCTTCAAACGTCAAGCGGTTATCTTTCTTTGGCCAGGGTGGAACCGAGTTTGAGTTGGTATAGTGTTGGTACTCTTGTTTGTTTAGCCAATCAGAATCGTTGTGATTATCGAATCAATAAATGACAATGCAACCAACCTACGGAGGCTACGATAGATGCGCCAATTATTTTACGAGCACTTTTGATGCCCATACCGAACTCATCTCATTTTATAAAATAATCTGTTTTCATCCGAATTATCCTGAAGAATCGTGTTGTAATCGTGTGTGAATATTGAATGTGCACTCCAAAACTTCTCAAAGACGAGTTTATTTCTGAGATCCGGCCAAAACCCTTTTGATGTTCCGAAATATACAATTTAAGCTACTCTGCACACTTGGTACAAGGCAAAGTGGCAGGCGCACCTCCAGCAGAAGCACAGTCTGCTGGAGTTCAGTGCGACGAGGAGAGATAGCGTCGGACTATCCGGGCATTGTCGAGGAGGACTGCTTTCTATATTGCTGCAAATATTGGTCTGACCCGGAGGTCCAGCCGCCTTATAAAATTATTATTATTATTAAAATTTATCTATTTAATTTAAAAACACCTACAATTACTGACTTAGCCTAATGTGATAGTGTACATTGCAAGTTACAAAACTTTCATTTTTTTTTCTTGAATTAAATAAATTTACTTTATTGAAATTACAATTAGCAATGAATATGAAGTGCCAAGGCAGCCTTACGAATAAAAAACACAGGCGCTCTTAAATTAAATAGATTAGCGGCGCTATTTTCACGGGATAAAAAGTAGCCTATGTTCTTCCCAGTGACACAGGCTACTTGCATACTAAATTTCAACAAAATTGGTCGAGGTTTTAAAGAGTGAAAAGGTAACAAAGAAACAAAACATTTTCACGTTTACAACATTAGTAAGGATACGATAGAAATCACTGAAAATCACTTTTAAAAAGAAACTGAAACTTTTGAAGTATTCATTTACTTCAATAGCCCACGAATCAAGGGCTAATCAAGCGTAACTAATTGGATTCGAGTTCCATCGAAGCTGAACTGGTTCCTATTACCGAGATATAAAGCGCTCGCTATAACTTCGGAGTGATAGTTGCCGCTAGTTGAAAACAATTAAAACTTCAGTTGTATACGCCATCATTGGCTCTGGTAAATATGGTTTTGGATTTAATAAAAAATACTTGAAATTTTAATTGGTTTAGATAACTAGTGCGGGTTGGTCGACTTTACACACTACCTTCGAGTTTCTTCGCAGGTGTGTGCAGGTTTCATAACGATGTTTTCCTTCACCGTTAAAGCAAACGGTGAGTATATTATGTACGTAAGTTTCGAAAAACTCATTATTACATTGGCTGTCCAGATTTGAACCCGGCACCTTTGGTTAGGATGACCGAGTCGTTACCGGTTGAGACACCGACGTTTTTTTGGCACTGGGTCCGCGTGGTCGACTAAGGTCCGATCGCCTCAATTCTCGGTGGGGACGTATAAGAGCTGATATGATGATGATGATGATAGATAACTAGGGGATTAAACAACGCTGATAAAAAGATTGAGAGAAAGAAAATCGTTTATAAATAAAGAAAAGAAATCTGAAACTTGACAACAGCGCAGCGCCACCTACCGAGTTCATATACAAGTAGCTAAGAAACATGCACCCCCTTATGTCATCATGTCAGCTCATATACGTCCCCATCGAGGGGCTCGAGCCTACCCTGAATTAGGGCGATCGGGCCTTAGTCGACCACGCGGGTCCAGTGCGGGTTGGTCGACTTCACACACAACCTTCGAGTTTCTTCACAGGTGTGTTGTGCAGGTTTCCTCACGATGTTTTCCTTCACCGTTAAAGCAATCGGAGAGTATATGTACGTAAGTTACGAAAAACTCATTGGTACATTGGCCGTCCGGATTTGAACCCGGCACCTCTGGTTAGGACGACCGAGTCGTTACCGGTCGAGCCACCGACACCCTTATGTACAAAAAAAATCATCAAAGTCAGTCGACAGAGGTACTTTATTCCAATTTTTTTTGGAATTAGTTCGTTTTTTTAAATAAAGCATCGGTTAATTAAGAAAATAAGAATTAATTGTTATTGTTATTTAAATGAAATCGTTAAATAAAGAAAAGAAATCTGAAACTAGACAATAGCTTAGAAACATGCATTCCTTATATACAGACAACAAAATAATATAGAAATAACGAACTACTGCTTGCTGTAGGCCAAGTAAAGTTGAATAAAGTACCGAGTTTCATCAAAATCGCTACAGCCATTTTTGACTAAAAATAAAATGTGATTTTCGAGTACCTATGGTAGCAAGCCTAAAAAAATAAGATAGTGGAAATAAAAAAAAGTTGGAGATAGAACAATATTATGACCCTAACACAAATTTTAATTTCATCTAGCACCGGACAGACGCACAAACACGCACACACTTTGTTTTTTAGAGCCGTCACATTACCACAGTATTGCAATAAAGCGGCTTACAGTTGCGCAACGAATGTATTTACGCAGAGCAACGGAAGTGTACTTGCGGGGCAGCGGGCGGCGGGGCACAGCCTGGCAAACTCCGCGAGTTCGCCAGGCTGAAGACTACAGGCTAGCTGTTAGTACCTATGCGATAGTATCGTGCGACATCAAAGCCGTTGCGCTACTGTAAGCCATATCGTAATACTGTGACATCACACATTCCTTCGTCCCTCGCTAAAGCTTGCTCCTCTGTCGATTGAAAGTACAAATCTATGTCAACTAAAAAGGACTAGATGATTTAATTTAGACTATCAATTACGAAGCGTAGGAAGGCCTCCTACTCGGTGGACTGGCGACCTGATGAAGATCATTAACACGGGCAGCGCAAAACCGATCGTTGAGGTAATCCTTGGCCTACGTACAGAGGCCAACACATCAAGCTAGACACTTTGGACTTTTTACAGTTCTTATTCCGCTAGGCGTATGAATCAGAATCGCACTAGGAGTGTCTAGCTTGATGCGCTGGCCTCTGTACAACAGTGGATCTAACTTTCGCCCTTCTTAAACAAATAAAAAAAATGATAAAAAAAAGAAATGTATTTCGAGTCCCTCCGGTAGTTCTTTGCTTATTTTTTTTTAATAAAGGTATAAGTGCTCAAATTTGTCATCAAACAATGAAAATCACCTAACTTTCGCCCTTATCACCAAAGACCCAAAAGTGATTTTCGTAGCTTACTTTTTCAATATCTCCGGTTCTAATGAAGTACCCGCGCGGTTCATTTTGGTCTAAGACTGCTCGCTGGAATGAGCTCTTTCATTTGAGTTATTGTCCATCTAAATTGGTTCGGTTGGAGGGAAGCTAGATGCATTCTCGCACACCGCGCAACAACGAAGGCTTGCGAGTCGCCCGCCGAGCACTATCGATGCCCGCAATAAAAAAATATGCTTCGAAGCAGCTCTGGTCCTCCTCGTATAATATAATATAATATAATATAATAAAATTCTCGTGTCACAATGTTCTTGACATTTTGTGAGCATATTACGTAGGTAGAGTAGGCCGCTTCCATCTTCGGCAACATCGTCACTTACCACCAGGTGAAATGTTGTCAAGGGTTTACCAATTGCGAAAAAAAAAAAAAAAGGTCTGAGAATCGGCCAACATCTATTTTATTTTAGGGTAGGGTAGTGTAGCGTAGTGTAGGGTAGTGTAGGGTAGTGTAGTGTAGGGTAGTGTAGTGTAGGGTAGTGTAGTGTAGGGTAGTGTAGGGTAGTGTAGTGTAGTGTATGTAGGGTAGGGTAGGGTAGGGTAGTGTAGGGTAGGGTAGTGTAGGGTAGGGTAGGGTAGTGTAGTGTAGGGTAGGGTAGTGTAGTGTAGGGTAGTGTAGGGTAGGGTAGTGTAGGGTAGTGTAGGGTAGTGTAGGGTAGTGTATGTAGGGTAGGGTAGTGTAGGTTAGGGTAGTGTAGGGTAGGGTAGTGTAGTGTAGGGTAGGGTAGTGTAGTGTAGTGTAGGGTAGGGTAGGGTAGGGCAGTGTAATGTAATGTAAGGCGGTACGTAGTTCGCCGGGACAGCTAGTATAATATAATATAATATAATATAATATAATATAATATAATATAATATAATATAATATAATATAATATAATATAATATAATATAATATAATATAATATAATATAATATAATATAATATAATATAATATAATATAATATAATATAATATAATATAATATAATATAATATAATATAATATAATATAATATAATATAATATAATATAAATGACCTGGTGAAGGTCGCGGGAAGCCGATGGATGCGGGCAGCGCAGGACCGGTCGTCGTGGAAATCCTTGGGGGAGGCCTTTGTCCAGCAGTGGACGATTTGTGGCTGATATGATGATGATGATGATAATATAAAATAATTATTATAATATAATAACAATTTTATTTAAAAAATCCATGGTATTGTTAGTAAATTTTCTTTGTCCTAAGTTAGTACAAAACTTCAGAAAATTATTTACGGTTTGGGGCAAGATGGATATCCATCTTGCCCCAAACCGTAAATAATTTTCGTAAAAAAACCAGTGCTTAAATGTAGGCCTTTTTTATCCACTATTGGCACGATTGCCTTTTTTATCACCTTATCATCGTCACTTACGCCGAAGATGGAAGTTGACTTACCAAGATTGCCCAATATAATGGGGAAACTAGCTATCTTATCTTCAAGCCGGAACACATTAATGCTGTTTATTAGGTGGCAAAACTTAGATAAGATAGTGGTAGCTAGCAAGCCGGACTTACAAAATGCTGTTCCACCAACCAAACGAAGTTTACTAACTCCGCCGGGAATCGAACCCGCGACCTCCTGATGTGAAGCTAAAGTAACGGAGGTGGTGGTTAAATCTGGTGCAACCGTGATCCGTGATTGGAACCATGATCCAACGCTAGGTGCAACACCATGCCGGTCATAAAGAAAAAAAATTGCAGGGCGCCCCGGGTGGCGATGTGGCCAGGCCCTTGTGCTTATAGTAATTTATAGTTGATTTAATTTGCAACTTTGAAAAGTTTTTTAATCTTGCATACCTTCTTATTTTATTAATTCTAAGATAAAACGATATATATCAATTGTAGTACAGTCTTCTGAGTTTAAATATTTTTTTTGGTCAGTTGCGTTTGCGTTCTAGTTTAAAATTTTAAATTATAGCACTCAAAACGGGTTTACTACGTGATTGTGACGGCTCAATCATCTTAAGCAAGAGCTATTTCAGTGGACCTGTTAAAGTTGAAATTATTTTACACTTTTACTATAAAAAAACTTTTAAAACCAGGTGCGCAGGCTTTAAAAACTCTAAATTGATGCAGTATCACTGCGGTATGAGTAAATCTCAATTTTGTCCCCGCACGTGTGTAAAAACCCAAAGTTAATACCACAGTTTGACGCCCCACCGCCGAATCTCCGGGGACAATAAAATATTTAACAATCACGTTTGTACGTAGGTCGCAACCGAGCGTAAACGTTTTATGTTGTCTTTACCGATATGGCCAGGAAACCAGTGATTTAGAGTGGTTTCATATCCTCTTCCAAAATGCTACTGATGCCACTGATGATTATCACTATTATTCAATATAATCCACCAGAATTAAAATCACACTAATATTACAAAGGCGAAAGTGTGTGTGTGTATATTTGTTAATCCTTCACGCAAAATCTACTGAACGGATCTGAGTGAAATTTGATAGATAGACAGATTAGGACCTGATTAACACATAGACTCCTTTTTTTACGCTGGCGAGCCGCCTGCGGCACGCGCACTGCGCACCCTCGAAAAGTCATAGAAACGTTGTCCACGTGGGTGAAGCCGCGGGAAAGAGCTAGTAATAAATATTCTGGGACAAATCACACATGGTCATCTGGCCCCTAAGTAGGATTCCTTGTGTTATGGGAACCAGAGACTGATATACATACTTATATACGTTTAAATACGTACATATATAGATATTTAACACCCAAACACAGCAAACAAATCTGCTCATCATACAAATGTTTGCCCTGGGTGGGGATCGAACTCACAACTCTCGGATCAGCAGTCAAAATCACTAACCACTGAGCCACTGAGTCAGTCAAGATTTAGTTTTAATCAACCGTCGACGTACTTTTATATCAATAAACGGGAGAATATTTTTTTCCTTTGTAAAAGTTAAGATTGTCATTATACATATCTTATCTAATCTTATATATCCTTATCTTATCTTATCTTAATATATATAAATCTCGTGTCACGTTGTTTGTCCACGATGGACTCCTAAACTACTGAACCGATTTTAAATTTGATTTGCACACCGAGTGCAAAGCGACCCAACTTGAAAGATAGGATAGCTTACATTTCAATTTTTAGTCGCAATATTATTTTATTGCAAATTATTTGTCTATTACTTGACAGTCATAATTATCTGTTAGCTCCAAAGTATTATCAGACAAAAAATAATTGGTTTTAGGATAGGGTAGGGTAGTGTAGTGTAGTGTAGGTGTACTATAGTTAGGGTAGCGTAGTGTAGTGTGAGCTGGAACTAAGTTCGCCGGGACAGCTAGTTTTTTTATATATTTTTTTTTTCAAATGAACAACCTGTTATGGCCGTCTTTTCTACTCGTTGTATTTTTAGGGTTTTTTTACCCAAAAGTGTGGTGGTAAGTAATCTTCGGTATGCAAGTCTGACTCGTACTTGTAACGTTTTTTTAATTGTCAAATTACCTATTTTATTTATTATTTTTTAATTTACAGTTAATTGTGTACAAAAATTATCATATCAGCCAAAGGACGTCCACTGCTGGACATAGGCCTCCCCCAAGGATTCCCACGATGATCGGTTCTGCGCTTCCGGCATCCAGCAGCTTCCCGCTACCTTCACCAGGTCATCGGTACACCGAGTGGGAGGCCTACGTTTTCCGGTGCGTGGTCGCCACTCGAGAACTTTACTACCCCAACGGCCATCTGTTCTACGAGCAATGTGCCCTGCCCACTACCACTTAAGTTTACTTAGAAACAAAAATAACAGGAAGAAAATAAAATTATGCAATAGGTATATTACTAATTTCTAATTGGAAATTATATTATTATTATTATTTCAAAATATAAAATTTAAGTTACTCTGCTTACTTGGCACGAAGGGAAGTGGCAGGAGCACCTCCAGCGGAAGCACAGTCGGCTGGAATTCAGTGTGACGACGGGGAGAGAAAGCGTCGGACTATCCGGGCATTGTCGAGGAGGAATGCTTTCTGCATGGCTGCAATTATTGGTCTGCCTCGGAGTTCCAGCCGCCTTAGGTGACGTTCAAGGTCGGCTGAAATTAGCCCGTTCACGGATGGGACTACGGGGATGATTTCGGTGGATTCCACTCGCCACATATCAGTAACCTCGTGCGCCAGGTCCAGGCACTTGGTCCTTTTATTTATTATTTTACAATATAAAACTAGAGCCTCTCTGCTCACTTGGCACGAGGCGAAGAGGCATATTATTATAATTATTAATTATATTATTTATTATTTATATATATATATATCTCAAATACCCATTTACTAAAGCATAACCCAAAATTAGTGAGAGGGTCGGTGGAAACAGCTTGGGCCGTTACATCCTGTCCGAGAGGTCGTGATTCAAATCCTGCCACGTCCCAATGTGTTTTCAAATTTCAATTCATTTCATTCATTCATTCAAATCATAAGTATATTTGACCGACGCTCTTACGGTGAAGAAAAACATCGCAAAGAAACCTGCACACGCCTGCGAAGAAACTCGATGGTTGCTAGTGAAGGCGACCAAACCACACTGGGCCTACGTAGTCAACTAAGGCCCGATCGCCCTATTCAAGATAGGCTCGAGCCTCTCGATGGGGACGTATATAAGCTGATATGATGACGATGACAACATAACCCGGAAATATAACAAGGACCTAGTGTAACTTATCTACTTTACAAATAAAGATGCTAAATGACTGATGAACTCATCCCTTAATAACGGTCGCGAATTCAAAAAATGCACAACGCGCCTAAGTAATTTTTCACTTCAAAAACCTAACCACTTTGGGAGTGCCGACCGAATTTAAAAACTTTTTAGAGTTTTATAAGTTTTGACCCTGCGTGTGTTTCTGGTGACGTTGTCGGTGATGGTGTCGTGAGCTCAATGGTTTTTCCCATCTCAAATTACAGTTTTATGAGTTTTGACCCTGCGAGAGTTCCTGGTAATGGGCGGTATCGGTGTCGGAAACACAGCGGTGTGTCGAGTTAAATGGTTTTTTTAACCGACTTCAAAATGAGAAGGAAGTTTCTCAATTTGACCGTATATATTTTTTTTATGTCTGTCGCGGATAACTTTGTCGTTTATGAACCGATTTTGATGATTCTTTTTTTGTTGGAAAGGAGATGTCCCAAAAGTGGTAACATGATAAGGAAATCAGGATCTAATGATGGCTTTCCAGAGAAATTGAAGGGAACCTTCAAAAATCAAAGTGGCGACTAGTGCGTTTGAAGTCGGTTTTTTTTTGCCCAAAATTATTCCCATTCTCAAAAAATGCCCAACGCGCTTATTATAGAAGTTTTCACTTTAAAAAAAATTAAGATGTTCAATTACACGCTAATCAAACTAATTCGTTTACCCGCTTGCCGCGTATTTAGGGGCCCAGTTTTCTCGTCGCATTGCGGTGTAGGTACGGAATCAAAGGAGACAGTACTGAATATAAAGCTGAATGTGTATATGCTTTCACTTCTGCTTTAAAAAAATAAAATGGACGTATCTTTTTATTTCTTTGAGTTAGAAGCTTAATTGATTCAAAACATGAGGGACCGTAAATCTTGGTATTTGATTTAAATTTCAACTTGTTAACTCCACCTGTTCCTAAAAAAGGGTCTTGACAAACAGACGGACGGATTACGAATATGTATCTAATTAAATCATAACAAATAAATTTATTGCAGGCCGCACAGCCCATAAATGTTAGTACTATACAATAACTTACAAATCTAATGTTAGTGACATTACAAAATAAAAATATAATAAAATATTGACATAGTCCCTATATCTGGACACTGGCCAGCCGCTTGTGTAGCGTTGTCCAGTGGCCAAATATCCCTTTCGGACCTGATGGTATGCATATGTCCTATGCACCTCAGGACTGATGGAACATTATTGGACATATATGGGACAAATTCAACACAGAACTGAAGCTTAGTTTTTACCTTTCAAATGGGACAATCAGTACCAAACAGTTCGGAATTTTATTTATCGATTCATAGTTTGACGTTGGTAGTTTTAGTGTGGCAACAAAAGTTTATAATCTGTGGTCATATAAACAAGAACTAAGACGTTATTTGAATTTTGGTGAAAAAAGTGGTTTTTTGCATTGTTTTTAGGTAGGTTTTTTATTAATTACGTTATTTTGCTTTGTGTGAATACAAAAAAAACATATTTTGGCATGGAAAAATTTACATTGGGACATTATGTCCCATCAGTTTAAAACTTACCTCTCAATATAGTATGAGAACCCATGTTTATATCGGTTTTGTGCACATGCAAAATAGGATGTGGTGGTGTAGGAGCGGAGCATGAGCAAAATATGCACGCGCACAGCTCGTGGGAGGCTCGCGAGTTGCGCTTTCACCAGATCTGGACGTGCCCTAAAAAAGTTGTTCCACGCAGCAAAAAGCAAGCTAAGGGGGTACGTCCAGATCTGGTAAAAGCGCAGCTCTTGAGCTGCACGCGTGCTTTTACTGCAATAGTTTGGTGCGCAACTCCGCACAGCGCCACGCAGTAGCGCGGCACGAGCAAAATTTGCACGTACGCTTACATGTTTTACTTTTTCAGTAAATATATAAAAATAAAGATATTTTATTAGAGATTTTAATCTCTCATAATAAAAATACATAAAATTGATTCGATTACTATTGTTTCATTTACCTCATGAAAAGTCCAAAAATCTAATAAAAATATACGAAGATGCTTTGAAAATAGTATTGGTTTCAAGACTGTTGGGACATATTGTCCCATGAAAAAAAATCCAGAGTTTAGCCTCATAAAAGAAATCTAAGCACTATTACTCATGCCCGATATTAAGTTTAGTCATTTAAGCCAGATTATCTTGTAAATAAGTAAATTTTAATCTGCAGTCGTGACACTGCACCCCCCCTCAGGTCTGAAAGGGTAAAAGGATAGTCCGGCTTGCTGGCAATGGCTTTCAAGATGCTTTCTCGAAGGCGACGGCCAATCTCCTTTATGAAGGCCCAGGCCTCTGAACCCCAGTAGCTCATTGTCTCACACGCGAGCGGCACAAAGCAGTATTTTACCTCCAACACCGAATATTTAACATGATTCTTGGCCGCCGCGAATACAACAGCAGCAAAATTGCTGACGTGTGGACGTTCGTCGGTTAATATGATATGATAAGTCCATCCACTGTATCTATAGTTGCATTGTATAGCTACAACTATATTTAGCCGGATTGCTTCCACCCGCTATTGCTGTGTCATCCAAAGACCCTCTACGCTTTGAGGAGCACATTAATCTGCCATTTCCAGATGCCACTTGGATGGGCCTTCACATGACCACTGCGTATTCTTGCCATAATATTATTTCACATAGAACCCTTATTTTAATCATATTACATTCGTGCATACAGGGGTTCGAACATTTTTGTATGGGAGAGTCACGTTGCTGAGATATTTGGAGTTAAAATGTTGTCAAGACACAAATTTCTCTCTTTGTCAAAAAATATAGGTTAAATTGTGCGCCAAAAGATTTTGAAAAAAATATGTAGGTACATAATATTACTAGGCAAAACTTGATATTGCCCTTGACTCGGCTGAGGCTGCTCTTTCATCCAAACATGAAAGGGGTGGGCAGCGCAGGACTGGTCGTTGTCCAGCTGTGGACGTCTTTTAGCTAATGATCTTTAGGATGATGATGATAATGAAGCTGCTTCCTAAAAAAAACATTGGTTTAGCATTTTTTATATACTTTTTTTCACATTTCTTCTTAATCTTTAGATTGGAAAAGTTTGTTTCTCAAAATGGATTACATTTGGAAAGTTGGCCAATAAAGTCAATGTCCAGCAGTAGACGTACTTCGGCTGATATGATGATGATGATGAAGTCAAATTTTCTTGTCGTAATTTTTACACCCTGGTTTTCTTTCCACACCCTTATAAGTTTAATCTTCCACGCGCTGATTATACAGGCCGATTTCGGGGTCGTGAACTCAACAATTTTTTCTTAGTTATTAAATGATTGCAATGTTTACAATATACGTTTTAATTGAAACACTGATCTCTCATATTAATTTATTAAAAAAAAAAGTTTATTTCTCAAAGTAATGGTCACCCTACTTTTTAATCTCCAACCTCTTTGAAAAACCGAATAATAAATAAATAAATATTCTGGACAAATCACACATGGTCATCTGGCCCCAAAGTAGGATTCCCTGTGTTATGGGAACCAGAGACTGATATATAAATACTTATATACGTTTAAATACATACTTAAATAGATATTTAACACCCAGACACAGAGCAAACAAATTTGTTCATTACACAAATGCTTGCCCTGGGTGGGGATCGAACCCACAACTCTCGGATCAGCAGTCAAGACCAGTAACCACTTCGCCCTAGTGGACATCGTTTTTATGACTGTCTTAGAGGGTGCGCGGTGCGCGAACCGCAACGGTAAGCAAGTGTGGACATGAGTTTTCTCAAGACCCCTTCGGGAACTATGTCAGGATATGCTTATTAGTAAATCATGTCATTTCCCACCCCCTCAACCATATCTGTGCAAAAAATCACACAATCCATTGTTTCGTTACGATTTTAAAGAAATTAACCAAAAAGGAGTATGTTTTCAGTTCCCTCAGGAACTGCATCGGGCTATGCTATTTCCACGGGATAAAAAGTAGCCTATGTCCTTCCTCGTGACACAGGCTACCTGCACGCCAAATTTCATTAAGTTTAGTCAAGGCGTTGAAGCGTGAAAAGGTAACAAACAAAAAAACAAACTCATTTTTACATTTATAATATTACTAGCTTTTTCCCGAGGCTTCGCCCGCGATGACATCGTTTTTATGACTGTCATTCAATGACTTCTATATTACTGGCGTAAGGACCCGGCCAACGCGCGCGACTAATGCTCCCAGCAAATTGGTGCGAAAATCGAAGGTTTCGCACACTCGCGACTCAGTCGTCTGCGGGAAATTGCAGAGTGCGGTGGAAAGATATTCCATATAGAACTGCCTTTTTTGTGTTGTTAGAGGCTGTAAAAATAATGAAAGGAAGGCTAAAAAGAAACATGGTATATCGTATCATATAACTCGTAAACAAATTAATTAAATGCATTTTTAAAGCGACAATTCTACCAAGATCCTTTTAGCGTGGCACTGACGTTAACTCTCGCCCATGCTAGTTCGTACGAGTTATGTTAGATGGCTCTACTTTTTCCACGTATGTAGAAAATCTGAGTTAAATATGGAGACGGGCGGATCCTTCTGTACAAATCTGTGCTGTCATTAAGGGTGATTAGTAAATTATGTCGTTTCCCACCTACTCAACTCTGTGCAAAAAATCACAACAATCGAGTATTTTTTTAAGTTCCCTCAGGAACTGCAATGAACACAATGAAATCAAATTATGCTATTTTCCTGGGATAAAAAGTAGCCTATGTCCTTCCTCGTGTCACAGGCTACCTGCATGCCAAATTTCATAAAGATTGGTCAAGGCGTTGAAGCGTGAAAAGGTAACAAACAAACAAACACATTTTCACATTTATTATATTAGTAAGGATAGTATAACATAGTATAGTAAGGATTGTGCACTTTAGTGGACCGATGGGACTCTCCGATACTGGGGCGCTGGATACGGCTGCACGCAGTCAAGTAGAGACCGGCGTTGCCCCTGTGGCGGACGGCTCCATCGAGACCATCTCAATTATTTGATTTATTCCCATTGTTTTTTACTAACACTAGTTTATAAGTACCAATGTTACTAACCAATTATGGACTATGTCTGAAATAAATACCTATTATTATTATTATTATTAACTTTAGTCCGCGGCTCCGCACCACAACACTAAAAAATCAAGATGGAAAAATAAACGACTGGAGACATAAAAATCATATTGCACTTACCCAAAACAGTTCAGTACATTAGGTGTTAAAGCATCGTATGGACATACTTACACACGCATACATACATTTTTATTTTATTTGTTTTTTAGATTATATTATTGTAATACAAAAACTCAACTTCGTTTTTTGTTGTTGCCTCATCCATCACAATGCCTTACAACAGCAAAAAAATCTTTAAAAAAAAATTTCTTGTTCGGATACATACCTTTTTTTTCTATTTGTTAGAAAAAAAGCTATAAATGTGATTTCGAAATTAGATATCATCATAATATGTAAGTTTATCCGACGCTCTTACGGTGAAGGAAAACATCGTGAAGAAACCTGCACACGCCTGCGAAGAAACTCGCAGGTTGTGTGTGAAGTCGACTAACCCACACTGGGCCCGCGTGGTCGACTAAGGCTCGATCGCCCTAATTCAGGGTAGGCTCGAGCCCCTCGGTGGGGACGTATATGAGCTGATATGAAGCTATAAAAATAATGTAAACCTATTCTTATTTACACTGGCTACCTAATAAGGTTCATAATATAAGGTCGACGGACGGATGGAGTAGGCACTCTTTGGACACCAAATCCTAAACACCCTAAAGCCTTTCAATAAACTTCCTTAGTATGTTAAACAATATTAGCAAAACCGCAATGTATGCCAGATTAACACCATAATTATTAACAACACATTAAGAGAAATTCCTGGAATTATTTTAATTATTCAGCCATAAATTACTTGGTAACGTAACATTAACGCTGTAGGTCTTACCACAAATAGCACTTCTATTAAGTTAGCAAAGCTATTTAAGGCGAAGTATTGTTCAGAACAGTTGTCCCTGTTTTTTTCTTTACGAGTAAAGAGTAAAGAAAATAACCACACTTTTATGCACTTTTTCGATGTTTTTTTTTACTTAGACATAGACATTTTTCCAAAAAAAGGAGTCCGACAATATGTCAGGATTTTATTGAAAAATAAGAGAGAAAAAAAATAAGGTGCTATGTCTAACTGTAGTGAAGTAAAACTGGTTTTTGTGGGCTAAAACAGCAAAAATTTACAAAATTTAAGCGAACTTTGTAATTTTTTTCTACCGAGAAAATTTTCTGAAATCGTGTTTTGGCCTCCTACACTTTATAGCAGACATATTGTTATAAATTTATTAAAAAAAATGATAAATGTATTGCAGTTTCAACCGCAGAAAAATGACTTTTCCAACCCTCAATTTTAGGGTTTGCATCATTTTCTGAAAGAGTTTCGCCTTAAGATGAGGAATTCTGAAAATTATATTGAAGAGTTTGTTGTAATAATTATATTATTCTGATGACGGAAGTGTTGCTAACTTTGAAATACGAATTTGCGGCATGAATTTAATTTAATATTTTAGTTGCTCATCAAACAATTAATCATAATATCAAAAATACTGATTGCACATCTTATTATCTATCCTTCTCAAATGGACTGGCGTATGGATGTATGTTTGTTACTCTTTCATGCAAAAACTACTGAACGGATCTGGCTGAAATTTGGTAGGTTGACAGATTAGGACCTAGGTTAACACATAGGCTAAAGCGAAAGCGAAGCTCCCCCCCTCTCCGGGGTGGCGGATGTGACTTACGAAATAATGAAACAGTTTTGCTTAAACCAGAAAAATGCTATACTTGTAGGTAAATAGTGGTGCGCCACGAACATAAATTTTTGCTTAATCCTATTATATTATCATCAGCTCATATATACATCCCCACCGAGGGGCTCGAGCCTACCCTGAATTAGGGCAATCAGGCCTTAGTCGACCACGCGGGCCCAGTGCGGGTTGGTCGACTTCACACACAACCTGCGAGTTTCTTCGAAGGCGTGTGCAGGTTTGCTCACGATGTTTTCCTTCACCGTTAAAGCAATCGGTAAGTATATGTACGTAAGTTTTTGAAAAACTCATTGGTACATTGGCCGTCCAGATTTGAACCCGGTACCTCTAGTTTGAAGGACCGAGTCGTTACCGGTTGAGCCACCGACGCTTAATCCTACTAGTATTATAAACGCGAAAGTTCTTAAGAATGTATGGATGTGTGTTTGTTACTCTGTCACGCAAACACTACTGAACGGATCTGGCTGAAATATGGTAGGTACAGAGATTAAGACCTCGAAAAGTCATAGAAACGTTGTCCACGCGGGTGAAACCGCGGAAAACAGCTAGTTAATTATATTTTGAAGTAATTATTTTGCTGTGCTGTACTTTGAATTTTGATTTTTTTGCAATCAGCAACTTTGATGGCAATTGGGATTATTTTATTATACAACAAGTAGTTTTTTTTTTATTTGAGTCGGAATTTAAATGGGAGATAAAAAAGCGGGATACATTTTTGTACAAAATACAAAAACGTAAGATTTTTCTGTGCAATTTTATGTGACAAGTAAATGAGAACACTGTTTCATTAAAAAAAAAATATATATTTATATAAAAAATCTATTATATATATAAAGTAAAATGCTCAATATTAAGGAAGCAACTAGCTGTTTTCCGCGGCTTCACCTGCGTGGACTACGTTTCTATGACTTTACGAGGGTGCGCAGTGCGCGAGCCGCATTCTGTCTACTTACCAAATTTCAGCCAGATCCATTTAGTAGTTTTTGCGTGAAAAAAGTAACAAACATACACCCACACATATTTTTTTTATTTGCAATTGGTAAACCCTTGACAACATCTCACCTGGTGGTAAGTGACGATGTTGCCGAAGATGGAAGCGGGCTTACCAAGATTCCCCAACGCAATGGGGAACTGGCTATCTTATCTTCATGCCGGTACACACCAATGATATCCACATTGATATTTGGCGGCAAGACTTAGAAAAGATGGTGGTAGCTAGCCAGGCGGGCTTAGAAAATGCCATACCACCAACTAAACCGAGTCTTACAATTGACCCCGCCGGGAATCGAACCCGCGACCTCCTGTGTAAAGCTAGTGCAAACTTTGCCTTTGAGCTACGGAGGCGGTTAAACATCATTAGACGTTAGACATACAAACTTTCGCGTTTATAATATTAGTAGGATTCTACATATTTATGAATGAAAAAATAATCGAATTATATAAGTTACTTCAAGAAACAAATTAATTACTTCTTTAAGAGTATTTATAATTCGAGTTGTTTTTTATATTGTTATTTTTTATTCATCATTTGGTAAAGAGCGTCGGTGGCGTAACGCCTAGGGCCGCCGCCTCCTGTCCGGGAGGTCGTGGATCGAATCCTGCCACGTACCAATGTGATTTCGAATATAGATTTCATATGCACGTTTATCCGACGCTCTTAAGGTGAAGGAAAACATCGTGAGGAAACCTGCACACGCCTGTGGAGAAACTTGCAGGTTGTGTGTGAAGTCGACCAACCCGCACTGGGCCCGCGTGGTCGACTAAGACCCGATCACTCTAATTCAGGGTAGGCTCGAGCCTCTCGGTGGGGACATATATGAGAGCTGATGTGATATGATTCATCATTGGCCCTTGGTAAGCAGTTTCAAAAAACCGAAATATTTAGCATCACAATCGCACGCTGAGCTAGCATCTCATATAGGATTTCAGAAACGGGACATCCCGCGTATAAAGGAACGGTTGGCAACCCTAGATGTGTAAATCGCTTGAGCCGAGAACAAAGAAGTATTCACTTCAATAGCAACTTCCACAATTGTGCATTTTATTTATTTATTTCACAATTTATTGCACACAGAAATAGGGACAAACAAACATTAAACTAGATAAGAACATACAAAAGGTACAGCTTATTTCTATTAGAAATTTCTTCCAGCAGACCTAGGAAAGAGAAATTACAAAAGAATGGCAGAAGACGTGTACATTAACAAAGACAACATATTCCTAAATAAATACCACGTACCTACAAAATAATACATAATATAATATACTACATAACGTAATTATATAATAATATAAATAAATTTAATTACATAAATATAATAAAATGCATATAATATAATAAATAAACTATAAAATAAATATGGCTAACTTTAAAAAGGAAAAGACAAGAAGTGTTCTTTTAATTTAGATTTAAAAGAATACAGACTCTGACTATCGCGAATCTCGTGCGGAAGTGAGTTCCACAACCTAACCGCATGCACGGAGAAGGAATAAGAATAGAAGTCGGTAGAATGGGTGGGAAAAGAAAGGAGGGATTTGAGATGAGCACGGGATTGCTGGTCGGGAGGACGCTGCAAGTTAAAGCGTTCCCGTAGGTAGGATGGAGAAGAAGGATTGTGAAGTATTTTGAAAAGGAGACTAAGGATATGAGTGTTCCTGCGAAGACGAATCGGAAGCCACTTGAGTTGCTGACGGTATTGGGAGACATGGTCAAATTTACGCAGGCCAAAAATAAATCGAAGACAGAGATTCTGGAGACGCTCTAGTTTGTTGAGCTGTTATTCTGTTACATCTAAGTAGCAAGTGTCAGCGTAATCCAGAATAGAAAGAAGAAGAGTCTGAGACAAGGAAATTTTGGTTTTTAGTGGAAGGAAATATTGAAGACGTTTCAGAGCATGAAAGGAGAAGTGCATCTTACGGCTGACTTCGTTGAGTTGAGCAACCCAAGACAAACTTGAGTCAAAAATAATGCCAAGGTTTTTAGCTGTACTAGCATAGGGAATAACTACATCATCGTATATTACGGATGTTGCTGGCGAGAAGTTAATTTGGTTCAGCATGTACCTACTCCCAATAACTAGAGCCTGTGACTTTTTAGGATTTAATTTTTTTAATTTGTGTTAAAATGATCTTTAGGGTATAATCATCACATCAGCTCATATATGTCCCCACCAAGGGGCTCGAGCCTATCCTGAATTAGGGCGATTGAGCCTTAGCCGACCACGCGTGCCCAGTGCTTTGAGTTTCTTCGCAGGCGTGTGCAGGCTTTCTCGTGATGTTTTCCTTCACCGCAAGAGCGTCGTCGTCGGATAAACGTACATAAGTTACTTTAGAATAAGTATTTTAATAATATGTTCTTCTCTCCCGCCTTCCCCCTTAACCTCTCCGTATACACCAAGAAAGGGAGAACTACAGCGCTGACGGTTAATAAACACTAAAATTTACCAAAACAGCATTTCGAAGTCCCCTATTTCCTCTACCAAAACTTGAGCAGTAATAATATTTTTTTCAATTTTAAGAAAACAAGAAAGTCGTCATACCCGATTGCACTTAACTTAAGAAAAATTGTAGCAGTCGGGACCCATTCTAGAAAGTCAGCCGTCTAGTCAGTATATTGGAGTAATCTGCAATGTAATATAGGTATGTGCTCTCAATTCACTATGCCTCCATTTCTAGAATGGGTCCCGACTGCTACAATTTTTCTTAAGTTAAGTGCAATCGGGTATGACGACTTTCTTGTTTTAGGGTTTTTCATTTCAAAATTACACAGAAACGCAGGCGGGTTTTTTAGTTTTTTAAATTGCCGTTTTTTATTTTATTCATTTTTTTAGTTTTATTATTGAATGAGTTCATTTGAATTTGGCGCCAAAAATCCGCCATTTTGTTTTTATTTATTTTGATATACCCAATGTCATTCTCATAGTAAAAACGTATCTAACGACAACCCTCAAGGTATAATTAATCGAGCCGTTCAGGCTGCAGAGCGTGTCAAACATTTGAATTTTGCGCCAAAAATCCGCCATTTTTTTATTTTGATATACCCAGTGTCACTCTCACAGTAAATACGAATCTAACGACACGTCTCAAGCTAAAATCCATCCAGCCGTTCAGGCTGCAGAGCGTGCCAAACAATTATACATACAAACATACATACATACATACATACATACTCTCGAAAAACATAACCCTCCTTCTGGCGCAGTCGGGTAAAAAAACGCTTGACGTATCCCTCCATGTTTTCATTTTATTGTTAAATTGCGTATTATTTATTTGATGGGTGTCTGAAACCGACGTTTCAATTGGACAATTTTATAAGTTTTTGTAGGCTTCCATTTTAGAATATGAGAAAAAAAAACGAAACATGGGGGCATGGCCATTGTAGGTATAGGTTTGATGGAAAAACATTTTTGCTCTTTTGTCACTATCCAGGGAGGAAACAGGGGACTACGTTTGTATGGAAAAAATTTCGCTCGCGTTTCCACTTAAGAAATCGAAATTAAAAAACACATTGGTACGTGGCAGGATTCGAACCACGACCTCTCGGACAGGAGGTAGCGGCCCTAGCCGTTACGCCACCGACACTCTGGTACGATAAATGCCAAAAACCTGATAACTTTGACACAACCTAGTATACTTACCTATTCATAAGAATATTAAACGTGTAAGTAGAATTTATCGACGTACCTGCCTCAGATACACCACGTAACACTTTGTCTAGCTTCGAAACTAAAACAGACTATATGCGTCAGTTCAGTGATTCAGGAGATATGAAGTTTCATACTCTCAGTGAGCGCCCAGCTTAAGATAAAGCCTTCTTTTTCTAGTGCCGCCCAACTTGTACTGGCAGCTTTATAAGCACCGCAGAGTTTGCGCGGAGTATACTCCTTTCAAGAGATTAAATCACTGATGTAAATTTAGATGTGGAGAAAAGAACAAATTCAGAAATCTTTATTCGTGGTAAACATGGTGATTTTAGATGTTGATAACATAGGAGCTCTCATGTCTAGCTGAGTACAGCATACAAATTAAAATAATAAAAATATGAAAAATAAAAATTAAGACAATATTAGTAGAATCTTATCTAAGGATGTCATTAAATAATGATTAAATAAACAGTGGAATTAATCGATTAATAAGCAGGAAATTGATTAAAGTTTAAATTGCTTCATCATCATCATCATCATCATCATCATGTCAGCTCATATACGTCCCCACCGAGGGGCTCGAGCCTACCCTGAATTAGGGCGATCGGGCCTTAGTCGACCACGCGGGCCCAGTGCGGGTTGGTCGACTTCACACACAACCTTCGAGTTTCTTCGCAGGTGTGTTGTGCAGGTTTCCTCACGATGTTTTCCTTCATCGTTAAAGCAATCGGAGAGTATATGTACGTAAGTTACGAAAAACTTATTGGCACATTGGCCGTCCGGATTTGAACCCGGCACCTCTGGTTAGGACGACCGAGTCGTTACCGGTTGATCCACCGACGCTTAAATTGCTTGTATACTAAAAATTCATTAAAACTATAAAAATTCATATCTAGAAGCCACTTAAATAACACATTTGATTAAGATTCATTGTTTTGAATTGGTCTGGTAATATTTTAACACACATACTATAACCGGCAGTTCATAGTTATTTTATCATCATCATATCAGCCGAAAAACGTCCGCTGCTGTACAAAGGCCTCCCCCAGGGATTTCCACGACGACCGGTCCTGCGCTGCCCGCATCCAGGTGCTTCCCACGATCTTCACCAGGTTGTCGGTTTTCAGGTGCGTAGTTGCCATTCGAGAACTTTACTACCCCAATGGCCATCTGTTCTCCGAGATATGTGCCCTGCCCACTGCCACTTCACATAGTCATTTACGTTAGGTTTTTTTTTCTTTACTTACTTATTTGTCCAGCAGTGAACATCCTTCTGCTGATATGATGATGATGATGACTTGCTTGTTTATTAACCCCCAATGCAAAAAGAGTGATGTTACAAGTTTGACGTTGTATCTGTGTGTTTTTCTTTGGCATCGTAGTTCTAAAACGAATGGACCTATTTTGATGCTATTTTTTTGTTTGAAAGTTGATGTGAGGTGGTTTATAGCTATAATTTATAAGATTTTGTTTAACCGTTTGTGGATCATCAGCTCTTATCTAGGTGATGAAGTGATGTGAGCAACTTATACAGGTCCGATCGTTTCAAAATTTTGTAGCCTAAATTTGGTTAAAAAACTATGGTAACCTTGATATGATGCTGCAGAATCTCCTGTAATCTGCAGGATACCCAACTCCTCACCTACTTACAGCAGATGTATCGTATTTAGGCTTAGTGGAATAGTCTCAATGAATAGGTTTTTAGATAGAACTTTTACTTGATGCTGCAGCATCTCCTGGAATCTGCAGGATACCCAAATACTTGCCAACTTACAAAAGAGGTATCGTGTTTGGGCTCATTGAAGTAGTCTTAATAAATAGGTGTTAAATTGAACATGGTAACCTAGATCTGATGCTGCAGCATCTCCTGGAATCCTCAGGATACCCAACTCTTCGCCAACTTAAAGCAGAGGTATTGTATTTGGGCTCATTGGAATAGTCTCAATGAATAGGTTTTAGATAGGAAATGATAACTTTTCTTGATCTCCTGGAATTTGCATATAACTGTCTCCGTGGCGTAATGGTTAGTCCATTCGCCAAAAGGTCGCGGGTTAGATTCCCGGTAGGGTCAACTTGTAAGGCTCGGTTTGGTTAGTAGTAGGGCATTTTCTAAGCCCGCCTGGCTAGCTACCACCATCTCATTTAAGTTTTGCCGCCAATCAGCATTGATGTGTTCCGGCTTGAAGATAAGATAGCCAATTTTCCTTTGCGTTGGGGAATCTTGGTAAGCCCGCTTTCATCTTTGGTTTACCAATTGTGAATAAAAAAAAGGATCCCCAAGTCCTCACCAACACCAATCGTGTTTGGGCTCATTAGAATAGTCTCAATGAATAGGTTTTAGATAGAACATGGTAACCTTGACCTGATGCTGCAGCATCTCCTGGTATTTGCAGGATACCTAACTTCTAACAAACTTACAGCAAGGGCATCCATCGTGTTCGGGATACATAAATTTTAAAAGGCATGAATAAAACTTAAATTTTAAAATAAAAAAAAAACCGACAAGAAAAACCGCTAAACAGTATAAAATAATATGTCTCGGCCCTTTAAGTTTAATGTAAGTAGTTGTATTTTATTATTTTAACTTAGCGGTCCCCCTACGAGACGAATCTTAGATCAAAATATAACTATTCACACTTAAGAGGATATACGAAAAAATATTTACTGTTTGGTGGGCGGAGTCTACTCGTTCAAAACCCCCCGAACCCCGCTTACGAAACACGCGGGCTGCCACCGCGTCGCGTCAGAAAGCGCGCACTGCGCCGAGGAAAAGACATGGAGTTGCTTTGAATAAAAATTGTTTATTTATTTTATCAAGAAATTTAATTTCTTTCAGAATATTGTTCTTACATAAATAAAATAGGGTACAGTTTGTAAGTGTGGATCGTAGAGTAGACTCTAGGAGTAATGCAGAAAACTTGACATCCGATAAAAAAATCACTGTACTTTAGAACAAAAGCAAATATAATACATACATATATAAATACATTTTGGAACTTCACAAATATGCATTTGACCTTGCACTTGAAAATACCAGTCAGAGTTTTTCTTTAGAATAATCTGACCAGTTTTTTTGGAGTTTACTCCTTAAGAATCGATTTGCATATAAGGCGCCCGGTATGAAAAAAATATGAGGAGTAAAATCTAGTGATCGAAAACGTAGTTTTTTATATTCTCTTTGCGCGTTACGTTTTTTACGCGCAACCTATTGTATTGTGCGCACCTCTGTCACGTGATACAAAACAGTCAGGATTGGCTGAATCTAAGATGACGTTCTGTCATTGTTGCAGTCTTAAGGCGTGTCTCCTGCGCCCGCTTTTTTGAAACATTACACAGAAAACATGAAACAAAAAACATTTGTTTTCATACTCAAGCCGTCTCCTGCTACAGGGAAATGTTTCTGAAATAAAAAATGTGCGCGACACGGCAGTTGTAGAAAAATGAAACAAATCCTTCCCCTCTCCACCCGCGCGGGGAGTATAATTGTACTGTATCTGTGTATTGTTTTGCAAAACAGGTCGGAGGAGACGCGCCTTTACTATTTTTGATCTGTATATATAATTTCAGTATATTTATAATATAAAATATTTATGAATATAAATATACTGAAAATTTGTGATATTTTACAATCTCCATCGTATAATTTGGTATTCCACTCCATCATGGATGTCAATTTTGTGAAAGCAGATAGTCAGTTGCCAGTGCTTGGACTGTGCAGATTCAACTGGTGGTTGTAAGCATGCAGTGACATTTTTAATGTGGACCCATCGTCGCAGTCTTCCTGCACCGAGGTTGAATGTTACTGGAAAAACCCATCCTCTCGAGAGTAGGGACTACTATAAAATACGTCACTGTAGATCAAATTTGCAAAAAAACAGCTCCACATCATGAAACCAGCACATACCTTTTCCACGAGTTTCTTCAAGAAACAAAAAAGAAGAAAATTATGAATTGAGAACTGTTGAAGTATCAGAACGATTTTAAACACAGTGATGTTAGAAAGTTTTCACTTCATCATTTCCTTATTCAAGCGAGTGATGATATAAAGAATGATATCCACAAATTACTAGAAACATTACAAGAGAAACTTAACAAAAATGCTCTTGATTTAATTGAAGAGTCAACTTGAAATCAATGTAAGAGCCCTTTATGGTATGACCTAAGATATGCTTGTATAACCGCATCCAAAGCATATTAGGTTAGTTGCTGCCAAACACCAGATGGATCATTAGTAGCTGCGATCATGGGAGCTAAAACACCTGACACATCAGCTAAGAAAAGAGGCCGGAAATTGGAATCATCCATCAGTTATAAAAACTGTGCAGAGTAAACTTAAAACCAAAGTCAAGCCCTGTTTTGTGCCTGTTTAGACAATCGTACTTAAGAAGTAAACTCCAGTCGTGCGTCGGAGCTGACACACACACTTTTTTTTTTCTACTTTCCACAAATGCATTTTGCCATTTTTTTATAGCCTCATCTATACCTATTTTATACGGTGCCAAAGGACATTATAACACCCCCCCCTAAATATAAATATATATATATATATATATATATATATATATATATATATATAATCCGTCGTTTCGCGAAAATCCTAGGAAAATTGGATACTATGGAGTAGAAAACTCCTAATAAAACCAAGTCGGACAGAGCCCCGCTTCGTTAAATAGGTTAGGTTATGTTAGCATCTCTTTTTCTACCGTAAAAAGGAGCCCCGCATAGCGGGGCTCCGTCCGACTTGGTTTTATTAGGAGTTTTCTACTCCATAGTATCCAATTTTCCTAGGATTTTCGCTAAACGACGGATTATCAAATTATCCTGCGACATATATATAGCTAAACCTACCTATAATACTCGTACGTACATACGACATACAACGTACCACTATCTACCTATAAGAAATATGTAAACTATACTTGATTTTTATTGTAAAATAAAGTTAAACGTTTGGCCAGATCGTCTAAAGGACCCTAATTTGTGATCGCAGTAACCCAGAATCTTTTTGAAGGTGAATGACAACTTATTTTAAAGAGATTAATCTATTACATTGTGTTTGGACGAACGATGTAGTCTAACTTATAATATTTAAGTATTTCGCGCGGAACCCTAGTTTCTCTACTGTGATTATTCCCTATTTTGCCCCCCCCCCCAAAATTGGGGAGGGTAGCTGGCCCCCAGTGCTCGGAATAACGTAACACATAACTGACGTCAGTACTACATTATTTTGGTGATTAAAACAATGTACAGCTAATACAAGATAAGTGAACGAGCGATTTTAGCTCAAAACAGGTATTTAAAGCTAAGTTGAGCCACGCCAGCTACTATCTGCCTGCACACCACTAAGATACACAGGAATCTACCCGTCTTCAAGTGTAATTTGATTACGCTACACGACATTTTATAGTGTACTAAGCCGTGTACCACCCAAAATCCTAAAACTAGTGTATATAAAACGCTTGTGAGGCGTCTTACTATACGTGTATAGTGTGAACTATGACTGAGTCTTTACAGCCATAGTCTGTCCATCCCCATTCGTCAGGTATTCGGGTGAAATTCTGCCGAGGCATGCTTGTGATAAGCTACAGATAGGATCTACCTATCTATAATTACACTAGTATCAGAGTTGGCGAAGCTCGAACGCCTATAGTTTGTTTGTTAGTCCATTACATTTATCCTATAAACGTGTGGATAGATTTAGCTGAAATTTGGTAAAATTAGGAGTTTTTCATATCTATGAACCACTAAACTACATAACTAGCCCATATTGCATGGAGCTTGGTAAACAGCCATTTCAGGTATGAAATACTTAGCTGGCAGGTCGTGGGCACGGCCCATGTGTGGGGTCGTGGGGTAGCGCTGGTTTTACCTTCCTTTTTTCCGCGCAAAGCATTACTAGTTACCTTAGATAATCTGTTATCATGTGCGCATCGCGTGGTTCGAATGACGACAGACAAGGCGCCAGCCTGGCTTCTCGGAAATAATCCCTGAGCTAATTTGTTTCAACAACTGTCTATTCACTCGACTCGAGGTTAATCCTCACCCGACTGAATAAAACTTAGTTATGTTTTTTCCAATAGACAATTTCCTTTTAGTCTATCAAACTCACTGTAATACCTATAGATATTTATTTATACATATGAATTCGTTACAACATTTTATTTCTACTAACGTGTTAGTGTTTGCTATAAATCCATCTGGGTTTGCTCCAAAATATGGTTGGTTTTTGTCAATAAATAAACCACATAGGTCGATTTTTTCCCCAAGCATTTCCGACAACTGTTCGCGCGCTGTAGTTTCGTTCATCAACCCATGATTTATTGACGTGACATGACTTAAATCTGACCGGTATAACATATTTTTTACCATATTTTTACATGGGTTAGTCGTTCTCCTCTTTATGACTTTTCCAAAATTTGAACTTGTCAGTAATTTTCTCCTTAGCTCCATCCATTCACCTGATCCACTTTGCAGTTTAGTAGATTCTTGAATGTCCCGTAGTTCTTCGTCAGTCTTGATCAAATTATCGAGAAATGTCGCCTTTGCCAATCCAAATGTCTCGCTGTCCATATCTGGGTTATCAACATTTTCCCCGTAGTTCAGGTCTGTCTTCTTTTGAATTAATTTTCTATTCTTTTTTCTTATTTTGGTTTTGTTATATTTTCTCTGTTTTTATTGTTTTTCCTCAAACAGTTTTTTTCGTTTTGAAGCAGATTCTTGTTTTATATTTTCGTGAACTGTGGAATAAATTTTTCCAGTATTAAAGGAAATTACCGCGCCTGCGCATCTACCTTGATAAGACCGTTTTAATGCATAATTGACGCGTTTGCCGCCAACAAATTTTGCTATGACTCCGTTCAATCGCTCGACTACATTGCTATCCACGTTTTCCATCAAACTCCTTGCTGATGATGCAACGTTTGCGACAATAACCTTTATTTGAGACCAGATACGGAATTTAAATATATCACTCTATTCCGTCGTTTCTTTCTTGCAGATAACCTTATTACAATCATTATGGTTACTGTATGCATGCTGAATAGACATGTTGATGTCTCTGTGTAATTTTGCTACACTGTCTGGCTGTTTATTTTTGTGATGATAGTTTATTGCCGAGCAAATATTATTGTTATCAGGATTACCTAGAATACTTACTTTTTTATGTAACTACTAACGACTCTATTACTCTGTTCAGTAGTAAGTAGTTGCGCTAGGTACCTACGTACCAAAACCAACCTAACGTATGTAAGTTGAAATTAATTGAATTGAATTGAAGTGGAGTAATTTGAGCGCGTCAAACATAGGTCTGTCGTCGGCAGTGGCCACAGGCGTAGTGATCAACTTGGAAGAAAGAGAGAACGGTATCCGTCCCAATGTAGTCGGATAGAAATAGAGAGGGCACGCCGGCGTCTTATCTAAATGACGTAAGCGACAATTTCAATACGACTTATTTATGTAAAAGCGAAATAATAAAATTAAAATTTAACTTGGTGAATGAATATGAATTATATAAATCTATAATTTCACAAAATCTCGCTGTTCTAAGTATAGTATTTTACATAAAATCCGAAATAAGGTGAAATCGAAGAGCTTACTTTGTTGTTTTTTTTTATCGAACCAAACTTCGTCAATCATGTTTTGACCTTGGTGAATGACTGATGTATATAGTCAAGAATTACATACTTAAAACTCAAATCATTTCGATTACAGAGTTCAAAAATAATGAGTTTAGCAGTTACAAAAAATATTCGTATATCCTCTAAAATAAAGCTGTTCTTATGAATAGTGTATATTATGATGTATAGTAGGCGGTCTTATTGCTAAAATAAATCTGTTCCAGACAACCTTTCGTTACAATAAAACTCGAAATACTTAAATTTACAGTAAGGGCCGAGAAACAAGCAACTTAATTAACTAATTAATTGTCAGTTATATACAAAATTTTGTTCAAAAGATATTTGATATTTTCCAGAACCGGTGGTGAAGGTGGGTTTTGTGAATTTGATTAAATAAAAATTAAAGAAGTGATAGAGAATAAAACATAAAAGATTTTTTTGGGTATTGAAGGAGGACAATTTAGAAAAAAACCAGCCAAGTGCGAGTCAGAACCACAAACACACACACATAGGGTTCCGTAACATCATACTAGATGGCGCTAGTTACTTCAGTTCCATAATATGTGTATATAGATACTTTCGCTTTTTTTGAATTTTTAGTATTTGATGTTGTAGCGGCAACCGAAATACATCATGTGTGAAAATTTCAACTGTCTAGCTATCACGGTTCATGTAAATACAAGCCTGATGACTCACGGAAAGACGGACAGACATCAGCGGAATCTTAGTAATAGGGTGCCGTTTTTACCCTTTTAGTACAAAACCCTAAAAAAACATTTTTGGTACAGCGAATAATAAAAGATGTAATTTAAAATTAAGTAGAAAAAGTATAATAAGCAAAGAACGTTTAATTTTATCGATTTTCCTGGATGCTGTGACAGTACATTGTTTGTTTGTTTGTAAACTCTTTATTGTACAACAAAATATACAATTATTGATACATAATAACGGTAGCATACACAAAGGCGGACTTATCCCAAACAGGGATCTCTTCCAGCCAACCCTTAATTGCTGAAAGGATTTACACTTTAAGCAAAGATTCGTATAGATATAAAAATAATAATTTAAGAAAATAGTTAGAATAGATTTTAAAAGAATTGAAAACATTAATTTAAAGTTATACACAAATGTTATATTACAATTACATTGTTTAGTTTGTTTAGCTTAGCATTCAAGGATTCTCCTCTTCTTTAGATCTGGAGCCTTTTTACTAAGCTTTTTCCGCAGCTGTAGACTTCACAGGATATTTCATCCGCCTAACTACATTACAGCCGATTCTTTCCCTCTAATATGGTTGATGGGAGCGATGCGGCTGACTCTCGCGTTATACTCGTAACCGGCTGCTGTCCGTGTGAACTGGCCTACTCTTGATAAAGGCGTTAAGAGCCCGCTGGAGTTCATATATCCCACACAAACGTATTATTTGATTCATTTGTTAACCAAACAACCGATTTTTACATAATTTTATATCGATAATCGGATGAAATATATCTGTGTCGGTATGGCATTACTTTTTTGAAAAACGAAACAGTAATCCATTATTTTCCAATGAATTTGTTTTCAAGGTAAAAAACGGAAAACAAGTTTATTGGTTGATAATGGATTCCCGTTTTGTTTTTCAAAAAAAAGTAATGTGATACCGACTCAGATATACTTCATCCGATTATCGATACAAAATTATTTAAAAATCGGTTTTTTGGTTAAAAATGAACAAAAGACTACGTTTGTATGGGATTTATGAACTCTCTTAATGACATTCAATAATTTTAATGTATAACTTCTCGTGTTATTTTGTTTTCATGTGCTAAAGACATAGTTTGTATCAATGATTGTATTTAGACGTTATTATCTAAAGATATGTATAAGTATGTAATTACTATATTATGACTACCAGAAAGAGTGTAATTTGCAACTATTTTTAATTAACATCTTGAAATCTATATAATACTACTAGCTGTCCCGGCGAACTTCGTACCGCCTTACATTACATTACACTGCCCTGCCCTACCCTACCCTACACTACCCTACACTACACTACACTACCCTACCCTACACTACCCTACCCTACCCTACATACACTACACTACACTACCCTACCCTACACTACTCTACACTACCCTACACTACACTACCCTACCCTACCCTATCCTATCTCTCAAGTTGGATCGAACTGCACATGGTGTGCGAATTTTATTATAATCGGTTAAGTGGTTTAGGAGTCCATTGAGGACAAACATTGTGACACGAGATTTATATATATTAAGATAAGATAAGTTTTAATAAGTGAGCGCTTCCAGGTTGCTTTTGGTCGACCTCGCTTTCGTTCAGTGCTGACAAGTTTCCATTCAAACGCTGATCCATCCTTTGACTTTGAAGGATTACGTCATGAAGACACTGAAAGACAACGTCAAAAGACCAATAAAAATGACATAAGTTTTATCCACAATGCAAAGCCCTTGCCATCTTCTCAACTGATGGTAAGTGACGATGATGCCGAAGATGGAAGCGGGATTACCGAGATCCCCCAACGAAATGAGAAACTGGCTATCTTATCATCAGGCTGGAATACATAAAATAATGTTTATATTGATGTTTAGTGGCAATACTTAATTAAGATGGTGGTAGCTAGCCAAGTGGGCTTGGTAAACGGCCTAAAACCAACCAAACCGAGTTTTACACGTTGTCCCCGCCGGGAATCGAACCAGCGACCTCTTGGTGTAAAGCGAATGGACAACCATCATTATACGCCATGGAAGCAGTAAAAATTTATATTCATAAGTCCACCTTTATACGTTTTAATTATCACACTAATATTATAAAGGCGGAAGTTTATGAGTGTGTATGTTTGTTACTTCTTCACGCAAAAACTACTTAACGGATCTGACTGAAATTTGGTAAGTAGACAGATTAGGACCTGGATTAACACAAAGGCTACTTTTTTTACGCTTTCGAGCCGCTTGCGACTCGCGCACTGCGCACCCTCGAAAAGTTATAGAAACGTTGTCCACTCGGGTGAAGCCGCGGAAAACGGCTAGTAAAATATAATTATAGCATTGTTTTTCTCAGTCTTTTTCGAACAATCAAGTAAGAATATATACAAACAAAATTTCGTGTATATTTTTATATAATTTAAATCATCACAAATCATATATTCTGCGTCATTCTGCTATTCAACAATGAGCTTAGGATATAACCTTTAGAGCTTCTTGAACGTCTCACGTCAAGTGCATTTTCACAGTTTTATATCTGCGTCATGTTGGCGGTGAAGTTAAGGGATATAATATATGTTTCTGTTGCGTTAAAAAGTACACTGAGCTTGCAGAAGCTAACTTTGCTAACGGAACGCAATAAAAAGTTTTTTGAATGGACACTAGAGATCCTGCTACCACTTTTTCTAGTAGCTGTACTGCTACTCTTTTGTACCCACTGGAAGTTAAGTTTTTAACTCGGAAAATTGTGCGTTTCTATTCTATCTAATCTTCTATGGCTTTGAGCGATAAGACCGCCCAACTTGTACCGCTTTTAAGATTTTGTTTAAATTTTTAAGTTATAATTTCTAAGGTTTACATTGTGTTTTTTTTTTTTTGGGTACAATAAAGAGTATTTATCTTATCTTATCTTCTATAAATTTCATTGACGAATAATTGAAAACTCTAAACACGTTATTAAACCGACTTCCATCGCAGCAACATAGTACAATTTTGGTTTTTGATAATTTTCTAATAAAGTTCTACACTGATTTTGACAAAATTTATATGGGACCACACGGGAAGCACCAACTTTCAAATAATAAGAGTCATCAAAATCGGTTCACCCAGTCGAAAGATCTATGGTAACAAACACAAAAAATACAGTCAAGTTGAGAACCTCCTCCTTTTTGGAAGTCGGTTGAAAAACCAGCAAAGTGCAAGTGAGACTCACGCATTAACCCGCCGAGCATGTGTACACGCAGAATATGGCAGGGAGTGAATTACCCAAATGTTAATATTTTGTCATTAGTCCGCATCTGGCGGTTTCCCGCGACCTTCACCTGGTCATCGGTCCACCGAGTGGGAGGCCTGCCTACGCTACGTTTTTCGGTGCACGGTCGTTACTAGAGAACTTTACTGCCCCAACGGCCATCTGTTCTACGAGCTATGAGCCCCGCCCACTTCCACTTAAATTTAGCAAATCTGAGAGCTATGTCGGTTACTTTGGTTTTCCAACGGATCTCCTCGTTTCTGATTCGATGACGCAGAGAAATTCCGAGCATAGCACGCTCCATTGCCCTTTGGGTGACCTTGAGCCTTCTTATAAGGCCTATAGTGAGCGACCATGTCTCAGTTCCGTATGTCATCACTGGCGAAACACACTGGTCTTAAGATACTGCGGTATCTGGGACGTAAAGGCATTGCGAATCTTCCCGAACGCTGCCCAGCAGAGTTGGATTCGACGATTGATCTCTTTTTCGAAGTTAGACCTACCTAACTGGACTGTTTGTCCTAAGGATACATATTTGGTAAAAACTTCGAGTGTAGAGCCTACAACCTTCAGTGGAGTAGACATGACTAGGACTTTTGACATATTTTTCGTCTTGTCCATGTTTATTGTAAGTCCTACTTGTTCAACGGCTCTACTGAGGCCATCGAGCATTGTGCCTTAGTCATCCATAGTCTCAGCCATGATCAAGATATCGTCAGCGAATCGAAGGTGGGTGATGTACTCGCCGTTGATATTGATGCCGAGTCCACCCCTGTCCAAAAGCTTAAAAAACATCTTCCATGACGGTGGTGACCAGTTTCGGAGATATAACGTCACCCTGTCTCACTCCTCGCTGCAGTCGGATAGGTTCCGAGTTTTGCTTCTGGAGGCAAACCAACGTGGTGGCGTTTTTATACAAACACTTCAGTACCTCTATGTAACGATAGTCGATTTGTCATCGCTGGAGAGACTGTAACAGAGCCCAAGTTTCGACCGAATCTAAGGCTTTCTCATAGTCCACGAACGCCTCGCATAGTGGCTGATTGTACTTTTCGGTCTTCTGTATAATCTGCCGCTGCAATGTGTTTTCGAATATCGATTATATATAAACGTTTATCGGACGCTCTGACGGTGGAGGAAAACGTCGTAAGGAAACCTGCACAGGCCTGCAAAGAAACTCGAAGGTTGTGTGTGAAGTCGACTAACCCGCACTGGGCTCGCGTGGTCGAGTAAGGCCCGATCGCCGTAATTCATGGTAGGCTCGAGCCCCTCAGTAGGGACGTATATAAGCTTATATGGTGGTTACAATGTGCGCTGTATATGTATGTGGCCTATGGTACTAAAGGCTTTTTACAAAACGGCTTGTTCGGGAGGTTGGAAGTCGAGAAGTGCGAGACGATTCGTAATGACTCTTGAAAACAGCCCGTAGACATTAGCTCAGAAGTGAGATAAGTCTATCGTTCTTTAGCAGGGTATTATCGCCTTTCTTGAGAAAAGCACGATCACACTTCTGTGCCATGCCTTAGGCGTTTCCCGATATAAAGATGGCTGATATAAATATGTTGATTATCAGGTTGAAATTGTCTTTACAAAGGACTTTTATAAGTTCGTTCTGTGTGTCCGTAATGAAGACTATAGACGTACGTACGTGGCAGGATTCGTACCACGACCTCCCGGGCAGGAGGTAGCGGCCACTTCCATTACGATACCGACGCAACGCCATAGTATTACCATATGGCTTATAGTAGCGCAACGCTTTTGATGTCGAACGATGCCGCCACGGCGCAGAGACTAGCATTACTAGCCTGTAGCCAGCCTGGCAAACTCGCGGAGCTTGCCAGGTTGTGCCCCGCCGCGCGTTGCCCCGCAAGTACCCTTTCGTTGCACTACTGTAAGCCGTTATATTGCAATACTGTCGCGACGCTCGCTCCCAAGACTACACAACACCAATTTAAAACGCTGAATGCCCGTAATGTGGTTTAAAGTACTTGAGAGCCTAATTAAATTGATTTCATTAATGTGTATGGCCATATATTTCATATTGAAAATAAAATAAAAGTACATTTAGAACAATACATTGCCATCAAGCAGTGTATTATGGCAGTGGGCAGGGCACATAGCTCGTAGAACAGATGGCCGATGGGGCAGTAAAATTCTCGAGAGGCGACCGCTCACCGGAAAACGTAGCGTAGGCAGGCCTCCCACGCGGTGGACCGATGACCTGGTGAAGATCGCGGGAAGCCGATGGATGCGGGCAGCGCAGGACCGGTTGTCGTGGAAATCCTTGGGGGAGGCCTTTGTCCAGCAGTGGACGATTTGTGGCTGATATGATGATGAGTGTATTATGAAAAAACTGCCAAGTGCGAGTCAGACTTCACACAACTATGACAATACCTATTCACATTACATACAAAAGACATCAACGCGAGCGACAGAAAATGTCTTTTTGTTTTTCATACAGTTCAGACTCCTTAGCGCTAGTACAACTCACATTTAACCGATTTTCATTCATTGTTTTCTAATTCAGATTTAGTTCTATAAGGACAGTAAGTGTCACGCTTGCATGTATAATCGTTTTTATGATAAAGCAAATTTAATAAAATTATTTTGTATGTATGTATACCCCTCTTAATTTTTCCCTTTTTAAAATAATTGTTATTTTTATTTGTTATAGCATCAATAGAAAAACACACTGTGAAAAATTCAACTGCCTGCCTATTGCGGTCCCTATAATACTGCCTCTATAAGCGCCACCGTAGCTCGGAGGCAATAGCTCACTGGCTTTACACAGGAGGTTGCGGGTTCGATTCCCGGCGGGGTCAATTGTATGACTCGATTTGGTTGGTGGTAGGGCATTTTCTAAGCCCGCCTGGCTAGCTACCACCATCTTATCTAAGTCTTGCCGCCAAATATCAATGTTGATATCATTGGTGTGTTCCGGCATGAAGATAAGATAGCCAGTTCCCCATTGCGTCGGGGAATCTTGGTAAGCCCGCTTTCATCTTCGGCAACATCGTTACTTACCACCAGGTGAGATGTTGTCAAGGGTTTACCAATTGTGAATTTAAAAAAAAATATAGCCCGCTGGCAGACAAACAGACGGACGGACAGCGGAGGTTCAGTTGGTCACCCCTTGGGTTTAAGGCCACCTAAAAACCTTAACACTCAATTATTCAGTCGCATTGTTTACAATGATAACGAAATGAAGAGGAAACAGCCCTCTTGTTTCTCAAACATTTTTTCACAAGTTTTTGTTATGACCAAGTGCTTCTCAAAGTCGTTTAACTCTTCAAAACAGCTTTTAGTGTCCAGCGTTAAAATTATATCTGCCTCGAATTTCATAATAGATTAGTGACGCTGTTTTGGAACTTGAAAAAGGTAAGTTATAACAATTATTTAAGTCGACCGTTTCCGAGCTTCTCAAGACAAGTTTAGCCATTGGTGTCGGTTGCTATCACTAGATGGCAGTTGTTTAACCTATTTGAAGCCAAATGGCTTGAAACTTCTGAATTATCAGTTCAGTTAAATATTTATAACTTACTTTAAGTTATAAAAATTATTTAACTCGAACATTTCCGTACTTCACAAGATAAGTTTAGTCGTTGGTGTCGGTTGCTATCACTAGATAGCAGTTGTTTAACCTATTTGAAGCGAAATGGCTTGAAACTTCTGAATTATCAGTTCAGTTAAATATTTATAACTTACTTTAAGTTATAAAAATTAATTAATTCGACCGTTCCCGTGCTTCATAAGACAAGTTTAGCAGTTGGTGCCGGTTGCTATCACTAAATGGCAGTTGTTTAACTTATTAAAAGCCAAATGGCTTGAAACTAATAAAGTAAAACGCACTCAAATTTTTAATAGAAAACACTTCTGAATTATCATCAGTTTCTAGTTTGCCACTAGCTTTAAGATAACTTATTGTACACATTAGTTAAAAAAAAATAAACACGTTATAAAAATAAAAACTTAAAAACCTTCACTGGTTTCTTTCTTCGAAAAAGCTAAAAATATTTTTTATTATTCTGTATTTTTCTCAGCAAACTCATTAATTTCATACCCATATCATGGGGGTCTTAGAATGAACATGGACAAGACGAAAATTATGTCAAACGTCCGTGTCATACCTACTCCTCTGAAGGTTGGAGGCTCTACACTCGAAGTTGTTACCAAATATGTATACCTGGGACAAGCAGTCCAGTTAGGTAGGTCCAACTTCGAGAAAGAGATCAATCGTCGAATCTAACTCGACTGGGCAGCGTTCGGGAAGCTTCGCAATATCTTTACGTCCCAGATACCGCAGTGTCTTAAGACCAAGGTCTTCGACCAGTGTGTGTTGCCAGTGATGACATACGGAACTGAGACATGGTCGCTTACTATGGGCCTCATAAGAAGGCTCAAGGTCACCCAAAGGGCAATGGAGCGTGCTATGCTCGGAGTTTCTCTACGTGATCGAATCAGAAACGAGGAGATCTGTAGGAGAACAAAAGTAACCGACATAGCTCTCAGAATTGCCAAACTTAAGGACAGTGGGCGGGGCACATTGCTCGTAGAACAGATGGCCGTTGGGTCAGTAAAGTTCTTGAGTGGCGACCACGCAGCGGAAAGCGTAGTGTAGGCAGGCCTCCCACTCGGTGGACCGATGACCTGGTGAAGGTCGCGGGAATCCGCTGGATGTGGGCAGCGCAGAACCGGTCTTCGTGGAGATCCGTGGGGGGGGGGCTATGTTCAGCAGTGGACGTTTTTCGGCTGATATGATGATGATGATGATGATCATGGGGGTACATATATAATAACGGGTCCGCTATCTTTGGGAGCCCGCCATATCGATTTCTATGAAGAGAAAAATATTTTTTTTTTACTTTTTCAGCTAAGTCGTAGAACAAAAGTTGTTCAGTATGATGAGTAGAAGCCCCGGTTTATGGGACCTACTCCAATTTTGTTACGCCCTGGCTTCTACTCATCATACTGAACAACTTTTGTTTTATGTTTTTTGCTGGAAATGCAAAAAAAAATTATTCATACAAATCGATCAGCTGATTGACCAAATATGTGAATTTTTTTATGGAGGGTATTTTTGTTTCGTATTAACTATGGGTTCCTTGGGGAAAGTTGCTCAGTATAATGAGTAAAAACCCTAGTTTTTTTAATTTAAAATTTTAATGCGTTTGACTATAACTCACCTGATGGGAAGTTATGATGCAGTTCAGGATGGTACACGCCAACTCAAAGAATACCTTTTTTTTTTCGAAAGGATAAGCTTGTTGATGGCCGTGGGGGCCTTTACAACTTCACCGGGCAGAGGAGGCGAGTACGGAAGGCACTCAACCTAACGCAAAGCAAAAAGATGCAACTGCCTAAGGGCGCCCAGGTGGGAACGGACCTCGGCTTAGGTCGTTGCTTGGACGGGGGAGGATCGGAGAGAGCAAAGAATACCTATTCACTCTTGCCTTAAAGATCTCTAAATCTCCAGATCTTCTTAGTTACAGCCTGTATATACAAAGTAATAAGATTAGTATTCTTCGCTCAACATGAACTTTAATACAAAAAACTTAGACCTTATCTCAACACAGTAAAACCTATATTATAACGACTCGAACTTTATTTTCCCAAAACCACCCCATTTGCCACATTACACGTCAATCGTGCAAATCAAGAGTAATTTTATACGCATCACGCCACTCGCTAACGAGTCCCGACTCTCGGTCCTAAAGGAATTACCTGAATAACGCTCGAATTATGTTTAAGGTGACGATTTTCGCTCTGGTAGGGTTGTCACAAAGAGCTGCCTTAAGTTTTTGTGATTAGCTCCCAAATTATCAGAGATTACTCAAATAAACGTGATCAGAAACGAGGAGATCCGCAGGAAAACTAAAGTAACCGACATAGCTCACAGAATCGCTAAACTGAAGTGGCCGTGGGCAGGGCACATAACTCGAAGAACAGATGGCCGATGGGGCAATAAAGTTCTCGAGTGGCGACCGCCTACCGGAAAACGTAGCGTAGGCAGCCCTCCCACGCGGTGGACCGATGACCTGGTGAAGATCGCGGGAAGCCGATGGATGCGGCAGCGCAGGACCGGTCGTCGTGGAAATCCTTGGGGGAGGCCTTTGTCCAGCAATGGACGATTTTTGGCTGATATGATGATGATGACTCAAATCAACGTCATCATCTATCAGCTCATTTACGTCTACCCTGAATTAGAGCGATCGGGCCTTAGTCGACAACGCGGGCCCAGTGCGGGTTGGTCGACTTCACACACAACCTTTGAGTTTCTTCGCAGTTGTGTGCAGGTTTCCTCACGATGTTTTCCTTCACCGTTAAAGCAATCGGTGAGTATATGTACGTGAGTTTCGAAAAACTCATTGGTACATTGGCCGTCCGGATTTGAACCCGGCACCTCTGGTTAGAAGCAACGAGTCGTTACCGGTTGAGCCACCGACGCTTCAAATACACATAAATTATCAGAATAGGGTTAACGACAGCATCAGAATCACAAATAAATTATGAACTCTTGATCACTAAATTGCCCTCCTACTTAAACTTCGGAAAACCTTACTCGTTTTGTTTTGAATCAAGTCTTCGATTTTAAACTTAACTAAATCACAAAATGAGTACATAGATGACGCTGCTAAACTATGACGTCACGCCTACGTATTTCTAACATTTTTAAAACAAAATTTTGTTTTTGACAGATGATAAAAAGTAACTCAGATGAGTAGCATTCGTCATCCCTATTGACATCATCGAAATCGTATCTACTGATAAAGTATCAACGATACCCCACATAAGGGTGTGGACTCGAAAAAATATCCCATACACATTCATGTTAGTTACAACTAAAAATGAAAAATTAATAATTATGTGAAATACACAGTGTTTTCAAAACCAAACTTAACCCGGCGAGTGCCGATGGGATAATTCAATAATAAGCAGAAACTCCTTTCAACTGCCCGTCATCTATAACGGATGACGAATCTTTCTTCGCTTGACTGCTCCGCCACCGTAATGGATGACGAATCTTTCTTCGCTTGACTGCTCCATCATCGTAATGGATGACCAATCTTTCTTCGCTTGACTGCTCCGTCACCGTAACGGATGACGAATCTTTTTTCGCTTGCATGCTCCGTCACCGTAATGGATGACGAATCTTTTTTCGCTTGACTGCTCCATCACCGTAACGGATGACGAATCTTTCTTCGCTTGACTGCTCCATCACCATAATGGATGACGAATCTTTCTTCGCTTGACTGCTCCGTCACCGTTATGGATGACGAATCTTTCTTCGCTTGACTGCTCCGTCACCGTAACGGATGACGAATCTTTCTTCGCTTAAATGCTCTGTCACCGTAATGGATGACGAATCTTTCTTCGCTTGACTGCTCCATCACCGTAATGGATGAAGAATCTTTCTTCGCTTGACTGCTCCGTCACCGTAACGGATGACGAATCTTTCTTCGCTTGACTGCTCCGTCACCGTAACGGATGACGAATCTTTCTTCGCTTGACTGCTCCGTCACCGTAACGGATGACGGCGCGTAAGACGTAATAAGTCTCCGTATACTGTTCTGATCTCTGTCAAATTATACCATCTTACTGCTTACAGTATCTTAATAAGATAAGATAATCTTTATTGACAAACCCCCTAATGGTACACTGTTATTACTTATAGTGATAAAATTAGGAACAAAAACATTTTAAGTGGTAGTTGGAGTTGGTAATAGGAAATATAATTTGTTGTACTGATCTCCAAACTAGGGGGACCCTGTATCTTGGAGATCAGATTCTTTCTTTAATACGTCTGTTTGTGACTATGGGTGAATGGGTGTTAGCAACTGTATGTACGTACGTGCGTGTGTTGTGTAAAGGTGTGTGGGTGTATGTGTGTGTGGGTGTGTGTGTGGTGTACTGCATTAGTCTAGCGAATGTTACATATCAAACTACTGCACAACTATAAGTAAATTCTCGGAATAGTCGTATGATACACCTGTCAACCAGGTAGCAATAACTTTTATCATCTGATTAGCCGAAATTTCGTAACTAACGCTTGCGTTAGCCTTAATACACTTTTTGTAGAGAAAAGCTGACAAAAAACTGAACTGTCTTTGGGCGAATTTTGTATGTACAGAAACGGAGGTAATCTGAAGTCGCCTCTTTGGTATAAGTGTTTCTGATGAAGGAGATAACCTTCGCGATGCTTTGTGGTAGTACAGAACACATGATTTTATAAATATTTGCCTTACTGACAGCAGACTCGATTCTTTATACAGGATATCGGTTAGATGCCTATATAGGCATCCAACTATATGGTTTATGTAGCATCACCTTTATGACTGCTCTTTGAGCTCTTTCCAATTCCAGCAAGTGAGTTCTAGCCGCTCCGCCCCAAGCCTTGATGCAGTATGATACAAGAGATAAGCACAAAGATTTGAAGACTTGAGTAATTAGTGCGGAGTTAGCGACATCGTGAAGATTTTGGAACACAGGCAGCAGTCTCTTAATCTTGCCGGAGAGAGAGGTTATGTGGGGGACCAGGTAAGATGTTCATCCATGATAACTCCCAGGTACCTGATGGAGGCTGTCCTGACAAGCTTGTTACAAGAACATTTATTAATGTTAGGGGTGGGCAATCGGCCTCGCACATGTCAATCTCATGAACAATAGCTCTCAGACTGCTCCTGGTGTACATAACGACACCAACGTTTTGATTAAAGCTTTGTTTTGTAAAGTGCACATCGTAGCCGTCCACTAGAGGCGGGACCGATGACTCATCGCACCAGCATTCCGGAAGCACCATTATGTCTTCGGTGGTTTTGAGGCGCGTTAGATACACCAGGAAACTGGCAAAGTTCTTGTTGATACTACTTATGTTAATTGATATGGTTTTGAAGCAATTCTTGTTGTCGTCGGATATTGATGATTGCATTATATTGGGGTCAGAAATTGTAATGTGTAATGTGGATGGACGAAGTCTTCAATGTATATCGTTTATTTGAGTTATTGCATAGATTTTTTTCTCATACACAGGTTTCATACAAACGTTAAAAACTGGCACCGTTGTTTTGACTGACTCGGTGGCTCAGTGGTTTGTGCTCATGACTACTGATCCAAGGGGTTGTGGGTTCGATCCCCACCCAGGGCAAACATTTGTGTGATGAGCAGATTTGTTTGCCCTGTGTCTGGGTGTTAAGTATCTATATATGTATGTATTTAAACGTATATAAGTATGTATATCAGTCTCTGGTTCCCATAACACAGGGAATCCTACTTTGGGCCAGATGACCATGTGTGATTTGTCCCAGAATATTTATTTATACAAAGGGTTTTCCCCGAGTTAAAGGGTTTTGCTTCTAATTGTAATTGCTCTGTTTTATATTAATTTAATTTTAATTTATTCTCGGTTTAATGTTTTCGAAACACTAATTTCCCTTTCGTTCTCAAAATAATACAATAAAATGACGCTTAATTAATTCAATAACGTGACGCTTAAATTGAAGACGAAGGCTGTATACGTCAATGTCAATACAAATGTTAGGTCTATTTCTCGTAGAAACGCTGCTACTAATGAATAACTGAATGACTGGAGACTAATGGATTTGCTTCAAGCTCTAAATAAAAATTATTTTTCTCTAGTGTTCACAAATGTGGTAAATTTATTTTATAACTGTCATTTTCTGCCTACGTTACGCTTAATCTACATGCTCTTTGAACAAAAAAAGTACAATTTCGTTTACGAGAGTAACTCTCGCTAGATTTCAGACTTTTATGTTTTTCCTTCAGACGAAATTTCGCGTTGGCAACCCTAAAGTACGGACGAAGACTGTTAGTATACGTCAATGTCAATACAAATGTTAGGTCTATTTCTCGTAGAAACGCTGATGCTAATGAATGACTGGATACTGCAAATGGATTTGCTTCAAGCTGTAAATAAAAATGTTTTTTTTTAGTATTCACAAATGTGGTAAATATATTTTATTAAGCTATTATTACCTACCTACGTCACGCTTAATCTACATGCTCTTTGAACAAAATAGTACAATTTTGTTTACGAGAGTAAATCTCGCTAGATTATTTAGACTTTTATGTTTTTCCTTCAGACGTCATTTCACGTTGACAACCCTAAAGTAAGGACGAAGGCTGTATACTTGACCAATCTTAATGAAATTTAGCATGCAGGTACCCTTTGTCACGAGGAAGGACATAGCCTACTTTTTATCCCGTGAAAATAACATAGCCCGATGCAGTTCCTGAGGGAACTGAAAATATACTCTTTTATGCTTAATTTCTATAACATCGCAACGGAACAATGGATTGTGTGATTTTTTACACAGAGATTTGCATATCCAGACATAGTTCCCGAGTAATCTGGAGAAAACTCATGTCCACGCGCGCGAGCCGCACCCTCTAAGACAATCAGAAAAATGATCTCCACGGGGGCGAAGCCGCAGGCAAAAGCTAGTATTTTAATAAGGTTATTTCCTGCCTTCGTCACGCTTAATCGACATGCTCTTTAAACAAAATAGTACAATTTCATTTACGAGAGTAACTCTCGCTAGATTATTTAGACTTTTATGTTTTTCCTTCAGACGTCATTTCACGTTGACAACCCTAAAGTAAAGACGAAGGCTGTGTACGTCAATGTCAATACAAATAGTAGGTCTCTTTCCCGTAGAAACGCTGCTACTAATGAATGACTGGAGACTAATTGATTTGCTTCGAGCTGTAAATAAAAATGATTTTTTTTTAGTGTTCACAAATGCGGTAAATATACTTTAATAAACACGAGTACATTCATGTCCTTTGCTATCAAGAACTAATTAAAAGTCACCCTGTATGTTTTTTCTTTAGACGTAATTTCGCATTGGCATCCCTAAAGTAAGGACGAAAGGCTGTATACGTTAATGTCAATCTAAATGTTAGGTCTCCTGCTCATAAAAACGCTGCTACTAATGAATGACTGGAGACTAATGGATTTGCTCCAAGCTGTAAAAAAAAAATATTTTTCTTTAGTGTTCACAAATGCGGTAAATATACTTTAATAAACAGGAGTAAATTCATGTCCTTTGCTATCAAGAACTAATTAAAATTCACCTGTATGTTTTTTCTTGAGACGTAACTTCGCATTGGCAACCCTAAAGTAAGGACGAAAGGCTGTATACGTTAATGTCAATCTAAATGTTAGGTCTCCTACTCATAAAAAACACTGATACTAATGAATGACTGGAGACTAATGGATTTGCTTCAAGCTGTAAATAAAAATGTTTTTTCTTTAGTGTTGACAAGTGTACCTATTATGTTTTTCGTTCAGACGTAATTTCACGTTGACAACCCTAAAGTAAGGACGAAGGCTGTATACGTCAATGTCAATACAAATAGTAGGTCTCTTTCCAGTAGAAACGCTGCTACTAATAAATGACTGAATGACTGGAGACTAATGGATTTGCTTCAAGCTGTAAATAAAAATGATTTTTCTTTAGTGTTCACAAATGTGTTACCTAAATATATTTATTCACTTCTCATGCTCTAAAAGTATGCCAATATTAGCCCTACGAAGCGGTACTTACTCGTAAGTGACCACTCTTGTCTCTAGGGAGTGAAAAGTAATTAGTTTTTTGATTTCCTTCATGTGACGTAGACAAACTCAAATAGTCAGTAAATATACTATTATCTGTGGTGTGTGGACTATCTTCATTGCGAAAATATTGAGAGTTTTAGTTCCATGGTTTTCCGCAAAGAAGGTGGCACCATGTGTTTTAAAATCTTTTGTGATTTTTATTTTAATAAGTATATTTATTGAATGTTTTTGTACTAAATTGACTACTTCTCACGCACACACAGTGAAAAGTACAGTTTGCACCTCGAGACTAAACGCCAACTTAATATACCTTCGACTTCATTCCCCCTGCTCCATTCTACCGTCGGTCAACGAGACGCAGGGAGGGGTTGCACCCCTTTGTTGTTGATGTTCCACCTTTTCGAACGAATCGTTACGCTTCTTCATTTATTATGAGTACAGCGCAGGAGTGGAACTCCTTGCCTGCGTCAGTGTTTCCCGATTCCTATAATTTGGGGATCTTCAAGGCAAGAGTGAATAGTTAGAATAGGCATTATTTGAGTTTGCGTGTACCATCCTCGACTGCATCATCACTTACCATCAGGTGAGTTGCAGTCACACGCACTCAAATATTTAATAAATAAAAAAAAAAGGTTTCATTGATTCTCTCGCACGCTCGGGAGTCAAACCACCTCTGACATAGTATGTCTGAGTTTAGTCCCTGGATATAAAATATACATACTATATTTATGAGCTGTTAATTCCTGCCTTTACGTTACGCTTAACTTACTCGTACATGCTCTTTGAACAAACCTCTTTTTTATCCACAATTAGCTTTTACCCGCTGTTTTGACATGGACATTGATAATACGCGGTGGGTGAGCCGCGAGCAGCTAACCATTAACTGTGCGCGTTGGGCGAGCTTCAAACAACTCTCCATTGATGGTGCGCGGTGGGCGAGCCTTGAAAACGGCTCGCCATCAAAGTTGCGCAATGAGCGGGCCTTTTTAGGGTTACATGGGTAACATAGGGTAACATGGGGCCACTTTTGGGGGGTTTCTTTACGTGTAAAGAAAATACCTACACTTTTTCACTTTTTCAATGGTTTTTCGTTTTAATTGAAAACAACAATAAAGAAATAAAAATAACATTACTCACTTTGTATTATCATAAAAAATATATTGTTTTTTTTTATTTAAATATACTTCAACATATCAGTCATAACTAGAGTTGAAACTAAATAAATAAATAGTTTATTAGATCTCTTTCACAATAGTTACGGTATTGCTAACAATCTGTATTATATTTCTACATATGGTTATACTACAACTTACGAGGGCAAGAACAAATAAGATGGTGAGATAGAAAAGTAGTGTGTGTTGCTGTCAGTGTAATGTGAGAGAGTGACTCTTAAATTTGTTAGCACAAGTGGGGTAGCTTGGTTCCTACACTAGGCAATGCCTGTCATGTAGGTAATCAATTCAGCACGAAGTTTACAGAAAAAAGATGGTGTGAGATGTCAACAGTTAATACTTAGAGAGAATTAAGGAACCCATAGTCAATTCTCAAAAAAACATTTGGACCCTCCATACCAAATTTTTTTTTTTTTTACGAGTTCAGCTAAATCTTAGTACAAAAGTTTTTTAGTATGATAAGTAGGAGCCCCAGTTACGGGACCTACGCCAATTTTGTTACATACTGTATACGTACCTACCTAGCTTTACATTATTTGCTACTTAGTTAATATAATGTTTATTTTTTTTTATTCTCAATTGTTAAGCCCTTATCATCATCTCACCTGATGGTAAGTGACGATGATGCCGAGATGGAAGCGGGCTCACCAAGATTCCCCAGCGCAATGGGGATCTGGCTATCTTATCTTCAAGCCGGAACAGATCAATGTTGTTAACACTTGTTGATATGTGTTTGACCGACTACGACAGAGGATTAAGGCTTCACAAGAAAGTATGCACAGAATGAAAGTTGTACCATTTATTTAATTAGTTACCTTAAAAGTGCCTACTTCCTTCGACCAATATAGCAGCTATGGACCGGCCTACGCGAACAACAGCTTTGATGTCTACAGAATGAGCGAAGTCGCTCGGTTTGTATTAGTCGATCAGTATTCCCCTCATGGGTTAAGGTCGAAATTAGTGAAAATTATTATCTCATTCGTGCTACATTCCGAGTAGGTGACGTCTTTCTGTGTCTGTCATTGTTTATGTTTGAACGAGAATCCGTAGATTATATAGGTGTGAGTGAGTGTTTGCGTGTATTTAACTCATTATTATGATATTAATGTATGGATAGGGCCGGTCCATTACATTTGGTCGAAGCCTATTTCTATGAAATTAACCTTTAGAATTTCTAAGAATTGAAATATGACCTCAAAAGAAAAATAACGGCCAAGTGCGAGTCAGAACCGCAAACAAAGGGTTCTGTACCATCATACTAGATGGCGCTAGTTTCTTCACATTTAAAAAAACACGTATTTTGTATGGAGACTTTCACTTTTTCAATTTTTTTGTATTTGCTGTTATAGCGGCAACATAATTACATAATCTGTGAAAATTTTAACTTTTTAGCTATCACGGTTCATGAAATACAGCCTGGTAATAGATGGAAAGCGAAGTCTTAGTAATAGGGTCCCGTTTTTACCCTTTGGTTACGATACCCTAATAAAAATTAAATCGACGACACGAGCTAAGTTCTGGAACCAATTTATTTTAATTGTGGCTTACCGTTGTCAAAGTGCCGCTCAAGGCGGCATTTTATTAAATGAGATATGGTATTGAAGCTACCCTCGAACTACCTATCAATTAGGGAAACCTTCAGATGCGATTTGAGAAGACTACAGCGATTGAAATTCCTTGGAAAAGGTGATTTAATAAATTAATTTGAATTTGGCAAATTCCTTCTTCGGAAAATAAGAATTGACGGCATTTCTGTGGACTGGATTGGAATTTTAATAAGAAATTCTCTTGTAGTTTTTCGCAGATTTTAATTTTAGGTCTGGGTGGGTGGTAATAACTCTTTATTGGTAAAAAATAAGTAATTAAGTTTTTGTTTCGATTGAAATTCACAGCTCAACCAATGTATATATAAAAACTAACATACAGTATGGACACTCCCTGCCGCTCTCTAGATTGCGACCGCACCCCATCGTCACCCAGTGTAATCTAGAGAGCCGCAGCGAGTGTCCATACTATATTTTAGTACTAATATAATATACGCTTTGGTTTAAGACTGCACCTACCCACTAGCGACCCTCTGAAGCTTTGGTAACTTGGTTACTTAAAAAGCCCATAGAAGTGACTGGATGGTGGGGGGGGGAGCGAAAAACGGCCTAATGGGGCTGCCCGCGGAGCTCCTGATGGGATGTATATATATTCTTTATTGCACACAGATATTTACATGAAAAACAATTAGAAAGGACATATACAAAGGTGGACTTATCTCTATAAGAGATCTCTTCCAGCCAACCTTACCGGGTGTTATGAGAATTTAAAGGACGGGGGGCAAACCTATGTGTACCTAAAATTAAATAAAATACTAAATATAATATAATGTAAACTAACCTGATCTACTAACATAAATAATACATACCGATAGTAAATAATTTAATAATATACATAATACATACCTAAAAATAGAATACTTACTATTTGTACTAAAATTAAATATATACAAATAAACTTACACGTTTTGTAGGGAAAGAAGATGCTCTTTAAGTTTGATTTTGAAAGAGTTAACAGAGGGGCAGTCGCGAATGTTGGCGGGTAATTTATTCCAGAGGTTCGCAGCTTCAACAGTGAACGAGTTGTAGAAGAATTTGGTATTGCAGCGGGGAACTACTAGAGTTTTGGTGACGCATAAACGTCTGGGTGGGGAAGGCACGGGTAGTAGGTGGAAACGGGAACGGAGATATTCAGGACAGGAAGGATTTTTAAGGATTTTGTACATGAGTGTGAGGATATGTAGATTACGACGCTGACGAACAGGGAGCCATTTAAGCCGAGCGCGATATTCAGAAATATGGTCGAACTTTCGCAAGCCGAACACAAACCGAATGGCGAGATTTTGTAAGCGCTTAGGGAGTTACATTTGTTGTAATAATGACTATCGGTTCCTCCCTGAGCTGCCAGGAGAGAGTTCAGGTTGTCTAAAATTTGATCGGGAGGATCAGACAGTGTGTGTCTTGGTCTACGGGCCATATAACTAGATAGTTTGAGTGGCGGGGTTGTGCTTTTAACTTGCGTTTAAATACTACCCGTTTCTTTCTATACTGTTATATGTCTATATTATACTAGCTGTCCTGGCGAACTTCGTTCCACATTACACTACACTAACCTACCCTACCCTAAAACCAATTATTGATGTGTAACATCTTTGCTCTCGCTTTCCTGCAATTTGTGGGAGTGATTTCGTGAAATGGGACGGAAATGTGTAACATGGGACGGAAATGTGTAACAGGAAGTCGCGAAAGCACGCGCTATTCGATCTGACCAAGTGCGGGTCGGACTCGCGCACAGCAATCTGTGGGAGTGATTTCGTGAAATGGGACGGAAATGTGTAACATGGGACGGAAATGTGTAACAGGAAGTCGCGAAAGCGCGCGCTATTCGATCTGACCAAGTGCGGGTCGGACTCGCGCACAGCAATTTGTGGGAGTGATTTCGTGAAATGGGACGGAAATGTGTAACATGGGACGGAAATGTGTAACATGAAGTCGCGAAAGCGCGCGCTATTCGATCTGACCAAGTGCGGGTCGGACTCGCGCACAGCAATTTGTGGGAGTGATTTCGTGAAATGGGACGGAAATGTGTAACATGGGACGGAAATGTGTAACAGGAAGTCGCGAAAGCGCGCGCTATTCGATCTGACCAAGTGCGGGTCGGACTCGCGCACAGCAATTTGTGGGAGTGGTTTCGTGAAATGGGACGGAAATGTGTAACAGGAAATGCAAACGTTTTTTAATTCTCGAAAACTAAGGTTGTCATAGCCATGCCGCCTAGTGTGATGGCAAAGGCAAAGATGACATACTACTATTCGAAGGGTCGGCCCGTGAATGTACGACCCGATAATTAATTAATTTCATAAGTATTTTGTCACATGTTACACATCTTATGCGAGTACTGTAGGTCTCGTTTTTTTTTTACTGATTTTTTTTTATTGATGAATATCTTTTTATACTATCCTATTCCCGTCGAAGACAAATACAAAAACATAAAAATCATAAAAATTGTTCCAGCGGTTTTGAGTTATAAATGGTGTAGCTAACACGACTTATATATACAGGGTGATTTGTAATGTCACGTATTCCCGTTAAGGGGTGATAGATAAGGTCAAAAGCAATCAATTTTGTCCTATAGTTAATGCTATCCGAAAGTTAACCGTTTTCGAGTTATTTCAAATTTACTTTTTTTATTTTAAATTCCGGTTTCAGATGGTTAAAACTTGAATAAAAAAAAACTACGTGCCTGATTTTGAGTTTCTTGCTATCGTCGTATAGCGGACATTCCAATAGTTCATAATAAGTGATAAAATCTTGAAAAGCTTCAAACGTTTTCAAATTACGCTTTTTAAATTTATCAGTTTCCTATTTTTTTATATTTTTTTCGATAAAAAAGGCAATTTTCTGTAAAAAATCTCCTAGTAATTAAATGTGCAAAGTACGTTAATAACATCTTTAACTAAAGAGAGAGAGATGTATGTCTGTATTATAAGAATGACGGCTAATACGTCTAGGGAAGTTCAGAGCACAATACTTTAAAAACATCAGAATTTTTCTCTCCCGATATCCATAACATAGATTCATTGTGAAAACCCACTCGATTCTCTAGTTCAGCCCACTGTAAATATCAGTTTCACACCCGGAGTCATTCAGCCTTCAGCGCACCTAGTATCTCCCAAAAACATTTTGGTAAAAAAAATTGTAGACTTTTTCTATTACGATTTTCATTATAGTGTTGTATCATACGTAATGTAGTTTTAAAATAAATTCAAATAAGACATCTATTATCATGATCTAAATAAAACCTTTAACAAGCAATCTAAATATATATAACTCAAAGGTGACTGACTGACTGACTGACATAGTGATCTATCAACGCACAGCCCAAACCACTGGACAGATCGGGCTGAAATTTGGCATGCAGGTAGATGTTATGACGTAGGCATCCGCTAAGAAAGGATTTTAAGAAATTCCCACAGGAACCGCAAAAATCGGGATCTGCGCGGGCGAAGCTGCGGGCATCCACTAGTTCTTGTATATAAGGTGTAACAAAATTAGCTGAAACTATTTTAACAGGTACTTATACCCACATGAAACTGAACAACTTTCCCCAAGGAATCCATAGTCAATTCTAAAAAAAAAATTGGACCCTCCATACTGAAATGCACAAAACTGGTCGATCAGCTGATCGATTTGTAAAAAGAGTATAGTTTTTTTTTTTTTATATCGATGTAGCAAAACATCTAACTGAATTGAAAATTTCAAACAATCCCACATTGAGAATGGTTTGAAAATGTTTTTGTATTATAATGCAGGGAAAATAAAGGCCATGATTTCAGTTGATATCATTGGTGTGTTCCGGCATGAAGATAAGATAGCCAGTTCCCCATTGCGTTGGGGAATATTGGTAAGCCCGCTTCCATCTCTGGCATCATCGTCACTTACCATCAGGTGAGATGATGCCAAGGGCTTACCAATTGTGAATAAAAAATAAATGCTAAACTTTTAACTAAAATAAAACAATAAAAATAGATATTAAATTGATCTTAAATATGGTAGTGTTTAGCGTATTAAGCGTAACGGTATTTCATTAGTAGTTTTATTAAACGGTGTGTAGGGTAGATACAAAAAAAACCTAACGATTCCGGGAGTGCCAACAGAAGTAAAAACTTTTTACAATTTTATAAGTTTTGACCCTGCGAGTGTTCCTGCTAAAGTTTCGGTGCCGGTGTCGGTGATCGTGTGGCGAGTTCAATAGCTTTTTCCCATCTCAAATTACAGTTTCATAAGTTTTGACCCTGCGAGTGTTCCTGGTAAGGTGTCAGTGACGGTGTCGCGAGTCCAATTGTATTTTCCTATCTCAAATTACAGTTTTATAAGTTTTGACCCTGCGAGTGTTCCTGGTAAGGTGTCGGTGACGGTGTCGGTGATCGTGTCGCGAGTTCAATAGTTTTTTCCCATCTCAAATTACAGTTTTATAAGTTTTGACCCTGCGAGTGTTCCTGGTAAGGTGTCGGTGACGGTGTCGCGAGGTTAATGGTATATTCCCATATCAAAAATGCCCAACGCGCCTAAATAAGTTTTCACTTAAAAAATCTATCAACAACCTCCGAACAACATAACATGAGAGTGTCACGTTAAAATTATTTATTACCCGAACGGAAACACCAGTTATTGTGCCGTAAATTGTATTTATTTTACGATTAACGTCATTTATTATTTTATTATTTAATGCTTACGTCGTCGGGCAGGCGTAGCGCTGAAATCTGGTATCTAAAGGATTACTAGTTAAAAAAAATAAAAATAAAGCTTTTTAACAAAAAATTAAACCGACGAAAAAAGAAAGGAACTGAAAAGCGAAAAATGAAAAGAAAGTCTAACTGAGCTCCTACACTTATGTAAATACCTAAATAATTTCGAGTCGGCGCCAATCAAACAAAAAACCAAATTAATTATTACGTAAACCTTCTCCTTTTTTGAAGTTGGTAAAAAAATGGTCTAGTCTGACCTGTTATTTCTAATCATACTAGCTTTTACCCGTGGCTTTGCCCGCATGGATTTATTATTATTAATTAGTTTTTATTATTATTAATTAATTTTTATTCATCTTATTAACATATTATAAATAAATAATTAATAAGCCAAATAAATATTATGGGTCACCTTTATTTTAAACTAGCATTAACTACCGTTTTAATGACTGTGTGTGAGGGTGAGTGGTGCGCGAGCCGGAAGCGGCTTGCGAGCTTGGACATGAGTTTTCTCCAGATCCCTTAGGGCTATTCTGATTATCAGTTTATGTAACTTCCCACATCCACAAACAATTCTATACAAAAAGTTACTTAAATTCGTTGCTCTGTTGCGACACCGACGTGAGAAAGCGTGGAAATGAAACTTCCCCAGATCCCCCGGGAACTATGTCAGGGCTAATTAGTCATATCGGTTCATATATACGTCCCCACCGAGGGTCCTAAACCTACCCTGAATTAGTGCGATCGGGCCTTAGTAGATCACGCGGGCCCACTGCGGGTTGGTCAATTTCACACACAACCTTCGAGTTTCTTCGCAGATTTGTGCAGATTTCCTCACGATGTTTTCCTTCACCGTAAGAGCATCGGATACACGTACAGTAATATGAGATTGAAATTCGAAAACACATTGGTATGTGGAAGGACTCGAAACACGACCTACCAGATAGGAGGGAGCGGCCCTTGCCGTTGCGCCACCGACGCTCCAAGTAAAAGTTGGGCTAAGTTGGGCTAATTAGTAAATTATTTCATTTCCCGACCCCATCTCTGTGCAAAAATTACAACAATCCATTGTTCCGTTGCGATGTAAAGAAATTAACCAAAAAAAGAGTATTTTTTCAGTTCCCTCAGGAACCGAATCAGAATAATATACTATTTTCAAGGGATAAAAAGTAGTATACGAGTATGTCCTTCCCAGTGACACAGGCTACCTGCATGCAAAATTTTATCAAGACTGATCGAAGTGTTGAAGCGTGAAAAGGTGACAAACAAACACATTTTCACATTTATAATATTATAGTAAAGATAAAATAATAATATTATAATGATACCTATTCACATTAAAAATATAAGACATCAACGCGATCGACAAAAATATTATATCCTTAGCGCAAGTACGACTCACACTTGGCCGATTTTATTATTTTTTCTTTTTTTTCAGTATTTTACTGTAATCATTCCAAGTTTCACGTTTGTATGTTGTCAAATTTTTACGAAAGAGCTGAATCAAAAATACTTCTAAGACACGTTTTTTGTAGAGACTTCCTTATTTTTCACTTTTTCTAATTTTAATTATTTGTTGTTATAGTGGCAATATTACATTGTGTGAAAATTGCAATTGTCTTACTATTCATCATCATATCAGCCGACGGACGTCCACTGCTGGACATAGGCCTCCCCCAAGGATTTCCATGACGACCGGTTCTGCGCTGTCCGCATCCAGTGGCTTCCCGTGACCTTCACCAGGGCATCGGTCCACCGAGTGGGAGGTCTTTATTACTCTTTAGGTGTATGTTTTTTTTTAATTTTATTTAAAAGCTAGTGCTTCCAGTGTGGTCCCATATAAATTTTATCGAAATTGGTGTAGTACTTTATTGGAAAATTAACAAAAACCAATAATAATGATACAAAATTGTACTAAGTTGTTGCGATGGAAGTCGTTTTTTTAACGTGTATTATGAATAGTTTAGTGGCACAAAGCCATCGAAAGTACACGTTTTTGTTACGGTCATCACATCAGCTCATATATACGTCTCCGCCGAAGGAGTTGAGCTTACCCTGAATTAGGGCGATTTATTTGGTTACGGTGTTTCTCTGGAATATCCACCGGTATGACGAGAAAGACGCTCATCGAATTCACGTCAAAACTGAGCACGATATTAAAGATCACATTTGGAAAGATCTCGAAAGTATTTATGATTTCTTTAAAGAAACTAGTTGTCCAGGATTTATAGTTTCCAAGTTATGTGCGGTTTTAAGTTTGACAGCTATCATCCAAAATGAAGATCTCGACAATACATATCATTTCTCTTTTTGTAATGTTCAGCATTTCTGAGGTTTAGCCGTTTTAAGTTTGACAGCTGTCACCGAAATAAAGATTCTGAAGAGATCTACGATTCCTCTAAGAAAACAAGTAGTCCAGGATCAAAATATTCCAAGTCATGGTGGTTTTAAATTTGGCAGCTGTCATCTTAAATGAAGTTTAAGAAGATATCTATCATGTCTCCTATGAAACTAGTAGCTAGAATTGCCCCTGGTATGACGAGAAAGACGCTCATCGGATTCACGTCAAAAGTATTTCGCTGTGCTCGGCTGCACGAAAGTAAAAAGTATTTCAAGCCTCAAATTTAAACAAAGTACTTTGAAACTTAAGTGCTTTAGTATTGAACTACAACTCCTTAATATTAAGTAAACACACCACCCCTATTTGTAACGGAACACTGAGAGATGGCTAACCGCAAACTGTACTGTTTGACTAATTAGGTACTTTGCATGAACTCTGTTTGTGTAGTTATGTTCTTACTTGGGAGTAGGGTGGCCACAATTTATTGGAGATCCAATTCACAATTTGGATCCACCTCCTTCCTTATATCATGAAGCATGCCTCATTCCTTCATGGTAAACTGCCACTTTAGAATCCAGCCACGTAGGAGTAAGTCTGGACAGGTGCGATAAGCGCCGGGAAGTAAGCGTGCCTACAGCTCCAGTACCACACATATGTGGGAACCAGCTTCTCTGGCGTCCCGAGTGGGGATCGAACCGCCAGCAGCGAAAGCCGCGGGAGGTGAGCGTGCCTACAGCTCCGGGACCTACCTGGACAGTAGGTAGTGGTTCTCTTTCACGAGGCACTCGCCTTGCAGAGTACCGGGACAAGCGTTTAGGCGCCAAGACCTACCGTAACTGGTCCTTGTCTTCACCTTATGGTTTTGGCAGGAATAGCAGCCCTCAATGTATGGCCAAGGGTAGGAAAGTGTGGACGCTTAATCATAAACGTGGTAGTTTTAGCGTATCTGGTAGATATACGACAGACAATGCCACTTCAGAAGGCACGCTCACCTCCCGCGGCTTTCGGCTTTTCGATCCCGCTCGGGATGCCAGAGAAGCTGGTGCCTACAGCTTTGATGCCTACCTGGAGTGTAATTAGTGGTTCTCTTCCACGAGGCACTCACCTTGCAGAGTACCGGGACATGCGTCTTGGCGACAAGATCTACCGCAGTTGATCCTTGACTAAGGGTCGGTGAGTGGGGACGTTTTATCATAAACCTGGTAGTTTAGCATATATGGTAGATGTACGAGAGGGCTTGCTACTTCAGTAGCTTCCTGGCACTTTTTGACCGTATCCTTGGCGTAATGGTTACTCTATTAGCTTCATATCAGGAGTTCGGGGTTTGATTCCCGGCGGAGTCAAACTGTGTCAGACTGAAAATTATTTGAAATCATGTGGGTTATTCTGCCCAGTTTGAACTAATTACGAACAGAAGACTTGGTCACCCTACTACCAAGAAATTATAAATAATCTAGATAGCTACTTCATAACTTAAACAACGTTCGATTGCAGCTAAATATTAACAGGGCATGTATACCAATAAACACTTATAAATCCTAAAGCAAACCCTTTCTGGATTGACTAGTTACAGTGGTTCTAAAACTGGCGATTGTTATACCCTTCAAAGGGTCCTCTCCATACGAGTGAAGTAACTTTCAAATATCCAGTGGTGTATTTATTTACACGTAGACATTTATTTATTTAAGACAGAGGTAATTTAAAATTTGAAAATTACACCTACCTTGAATTTACACCTACATTTTTTTATTCACAAGTAAGCCCTTGGCATCATCTCACCTGATGGTAAGTGACGATGATGCCTAAGATGGAAATGGGCTTACCAAGATGCCCCAACGCAATGGAGAACTGGCTATCTTATCTTCATGCCGGAATACATCAATGTTTTTAACACACTGATGTTTGGAGGCAAGACTTAGACAAGATAGTGGTGGCTAGCCAGGCGGGCTTAGAAAATACCCTACCACCAACCAAACCGAGTCTCACAAGTTGACCCCACCGGAAATCGTACCCGCGACTTTCTGGTGTGAAGTGAATGGACTTACCATTACGCCACGGAGGCGGTCAAAACATAAGGAAACCTATATTAAGCCTATCAGCCGAAGGACGTCCACTGCTGGACATAGGCCTCCCCCAAGGATCTCCACGACGACCGGTTCTGCGCTGCCCTCATCCACTACACACTACGCTTTCCGATGCGTGGTCGCCACTCGAGAACTTTACTGCCCCAACGGCCATATGTTCTACAAGCAATGTGCCCAGCCCACTGCCACTTAAGTTTAGCAATTCTGAGAGCTATGTCGGTTACTTTAGTTCTCCTACGGATCTCCTCGTTTCTGATTCGATCACGCAGAGAAACTCCAAGCATAGCACTGCCCTTTGGGTGACCTTGAGCCTTCTTATGAGGTCCATAGTAAGCGATTATGTCTAAGTTCCGTATGTCATCATTGGCAACACACACTGGTCGAAGACCTTGGTCTTAAAACACTGCGGTAACTGGGACGTAAAGATATTGCGAAGCTTCCCGAACGCTGCTCAGCTGAGTTGGATTCGGCGATTGATCTCTTTCTCGAAGTTGGACTTACCTAACTGGACTGTTTGTCCCAGGTATACACATTCGGTAACAACTTCGAGTGTAGAGCCTCCAACCTTCAGAAGAGTAGGTATAACACGGAAGTTTGACATAATTTTTGTCTTGTCCATGTTCATTCTAAGACCCACTTGTTGAGAGGCTCTACTGAGGCAGATTATACAGAAGACCGAAGAGTACATTCAGCCACTATGCTTAGCGTTCGTGGACTATGAAAAAGCCTTCGATTCGGTCGAAACTTGGGCTGTGTTACAGTCTCTCCAGAGTTGCCAAATTGACTATCGATATATCGAAGTGCTAAAGTGTTGTGAAAACGCCACCATGTCTGTTCGCCTCCAGAATCAAAACTCGGAACCTATCCACTTGCAGCGAGGGGTGAGACAGGGAGACGCTATATCTCCGAAACTGTTCACCGCTGCCCTGGAAGATGTTTTTAAGCTTTTGGACTGGGGTGGACTCGGCATCAATATCAACGGCGAGTACATCACCCACCTTCGATTCGCTGACGATATCGTGATCATGGCTGAGACTATGGACGACTTAGGTACAATGCTCGATGGCCACAAGCTATATTAAATAAATTAAAAATAAATCAAATAAATATTCTTTATTTCAGATCCAAGATCCAAGTCATAACCAAAAAGAAAAAAGTACAGACAAAAACCGCAACGCGTTTCAAGCTGCTGTTTCCATCCAGTATCTTTATATGTCAGTATAAAAGAGTCTCTCATTCAATTCCTTTATTATTGTACTAGCTGTTTCCCGCGGCTTCACCCGCGTGGACCACGTTTCTATGACTTTTCGAGGGTGCGCAGTGCGCGAGCCGCAAGCGTCTCGCGAGCGTGGTAAAAAGTAGCCTATGTCTTAAGCCAGGTCCTAATCTGTCTACCTACCAAATTTCAGCCAAATCCGTTCAGTAGTTTTTGCGGGAAAGCGTAACAGACAGACAGAGTTACTTTCACATTTATAATATTAGTAGGGATTAGTAGGGATTACTAGACTTGTCAACTCTGGCCATGAAGGATGCTATTCGGTGCCTCATTATTGCGTTAAAACGCTGGCATCAAAAAACATGCCCGAGGCGCTACAAAATTCATTGGCCTTCAATACATTCACTGAAATATCATAAGACAAAGACATTTGAAATTAAAATTTGCACTGCAACTGAATGAATGTAATATCGAATAATTTCAGTAAATCATAACTAAAACTACTGAAAATTATTCTGTGCAGAGTATCTGTAAAAATTGTCATTTAACATTAACTTCATTTTCATAAGTAACTTAGCTGTTGTCAGCGGCTTCGCTCGCGTGAAAATAGTTAATAATATGACTGTCTTCGAGGGTGCGCAATGCGCGAGCTACAAGCGTTTCCCGATGGTGGAGAAATAGCCTGTATATTAATCCAGGTCCTAATCTGTTGTTTATCTACCAAATTTCATACAGATCCGTTTCGTTGTTGTTACGTGATTGAATAACAGACATTCATCCATCCAAACTTCCACATTTTTAATATTAGTAGGAAATGAAGGATTATTCCATATTTGTTGGCCTTTGGATGGCTTTGTTCTTACTAAAGAGATCATTCATGGAACGTTTATAAAGACCCAATGATGGTGAGTAAAAAAAAAGTAATTGGTCATACCACCACTGACATGAAATAAACATACATATGTATTTTGATATTGGATACTTGAGTTTTTTGGTAATGATCATGATTCGTTTATGACTAATAATTGAAAACGCTAAACACGTAAAAAAACCGACTTCCATCGCAACAAATTAGTACATTTTTGCATTATTATTTTTGGTTTTTGTTAATTTTCTACTAAAATACTGAACCGATTTTAATAAAATGTATGTGGGACCACACGAAAAGTACTAGATTTCAAATAAAAAAAGAATCATAAAAATCGGTTCACCCAGTCAAAAGTTCTGAGGTAACAAACATAAAAAAAAACATACAGACGAATTGAGAACCTCCTCCTTTTTGGAAGTCGCTTGAAAATAAGCCAAAACATACTCGTATTATTGACCGTTGGAAAACGGATTACAGTTTGGGAACCGGTGTTGTTACAATGCCTACACAATTGTTTCGGTAAGTTGTTCATCAAATATTTGTCGAGGATTCTCAATTTATTCACCTGAAAACAGACTGAGGGCCGTTTGAAATTGAACCTTATAGTTTGTAGATAAGATTGAAACAAATTTTCTTTAAACTCCGATTGACGTAAAACGTCTTTGGAATCACATACGTGGTACCAAGTAAACCTTGAGGCAAAGTATATATATGAATACTAACATACAGTATGGACACTCCCTGCCGCTCTCTAGATTGTGACCTGACCTCAATCAAGTTTTACTTTAAAAGACGGAATGCGTAAATCTAACTACATATTTAGCAATAAAACCGCCTATTGTAAAGGCTTTCTTCTATATTGTAATTTTAATTCTTTTTATGTTGTGATGCAATAAAGAATATTGTATTGTATTGTATGTCCTGTCCAATAAGTTAAATCGTATTACATCGAATCGATTCTCCGATCATGTTTCCCTCTTGAAAAAATATTAAATTTGAAGGGCTAGTGGTAAACCCCACTGCCAGCCAAAACGGTCTTGAAACGGTTTGACTACTGCCATCTAGTGATAGCAACCGACACCAACGGCATAACGTGCCTTACGAAGCACGGATACTACGTTAGTACTAATAAATATACTTTGCTGATACGGTCGAGAAAAATGCCACTACCAGTCAAAACCATCCAGGTATTAACCGTGCTTTAGAACAGTTAATCTGTACGATCGACCTTACCAGAAAGTTAAAAGTAAAAAGTAAGTAAAAAATGTTTATTTGCAGAAAGAAAACAATACTAAAATTTTTAACAATAACCCCACACTAGGCAACTTGCCTGTATCGTGGTACTTGATTTAGTACGATTTCCAGATTACAAAGAATGCGGCTGATATATGCGGTAAAACATGGTAAAGTACGTGTATATTGTTGGACACGTAACAAAAGGAAAGAAGTTAAATCTGTATATATATATATAAAAATGAATCCCTATTTCCCTTGGTCACGGCATCACGCGTGAACGGCTGGACCGATTTCGCTAATTCTTTTTTGTCGAGTTCGTTATTGTCAGGAGAAGGTTCTTATGTAGGATAGGGTAGGGTAGGGTAGTGTAGTTTAGTGTAGTGTAGTGTAGGGTAGGGTAGGGTAGTGTAGGGTAGTGTAGTGTAGGATAGGGTAGGGTAGGGTAGGGTAGTGTAGTGTAGGGGTAGGGTAAAGTAGGGTAGGGTAGGGTAGGGAGGGTAGTGTAGTGTAGTGTATGGTAGGGTAGGGTATGTTAGGAAAGGGTAGGGTAGGGTAGGGTAGGGTAGTGTAGTGTAGTGTAATGTAGTGTAGTGTAATGTAGTGTAGTGTAATGTAGTGTAGTGTAATGTAGTGTAGTGTAATGTAGTGTAGTGTAATGTAGTGTAGTGTAGTGTAGGGTAGGGTAGCGTAGGGTAGGGTAGGGTAGTGTAGTGTAGGGTAGGGTAGGGTAGGGTAGTATAGTGTAGTGTAAGGTGGAACGTAGTTCGCCGGGGCAGCTAGTTCAGTGTAAAAGCTTAAATTAAACACAATAATATTAATAAAATACACTCGAGAGCGATAAATCCGGGTCACTTAAAGAATCCTAAAAATCTCGGAAGCTAATAAGGCTAGCTTCATGAAATAAATTGTGTTTAATAGACACTTTAATACCCCTTAAATGAAAGAAATAAAATTTACGAGTCACTACATTACAAAAAATTACATAAATAAAAAAAACCGGCTGATCTCGCCATAAAACAAAAATAGGAAACATGACATTTTTGAACAACATTACGATTTACTTGAATTTTAATACTTCGTATTGCCTCCTCGTGCTTCCATCACTGTGTTTACGCGGTTTGGCATGCTGTACACCAAGTTCCTTATACGATTTTGGGGAATATTGTCCCATTCCTCTGTGAGAGCAACTTTGAGCTCACGAAGCGTGATTGGGGGAGGGCTTCTTAGTTTTACGCATCTCCCTAGCTGGTCCCAAGCATGCTCGATCGGGTTGATATCCGGGCTGCGTGCTGGCCACTCCATACGAGTAATGTTCATCTCTTGAAGGTAGTCATTCACAATCCAACCCGTATGAAGCCGGGCATTGTCATGCATAAAAATAGCATCCTCACCGAAATTGACCATAAATGGACCAACGTGTTCATTGAGGATTTCTTCCACATATCTTTCGCTAGTTAAAGAGCCGTTTTCTGTGAACACCAGTTCTGTGCGACTCTCAGAAGAAATTCCGGCCCACACATGTACAGACCCACCACCGTAGGCTACTTTTTCTTCGATGCATGCTTGCTTGAATCTTTCCCCTGGTCTTCTATACACTCTGTGTCTTCCATCGTGCTTTTATAGCATAAATTTTGATTCGTCGGAGAACATAACTTTTGACCAATCTCCAATACTCCAATTTAAGTGGTTCTGGGCATATCTTAGTCTTGAAATACGATGCCCACGCTCCAGTTTAGGGCCGTTTGCAGGTCTAAGTGGTTTCAAGTTAGCTTCAGCAAGTCGTCGCCTTACTGTCCATGCGCTTGGGTTACTTCCTCCGAGGCGTCGAAACTGATTTGTAAGTTCAGTTCCTGTGAGAAAGCGATTACGAATTATTGTACTTGTATCGATCTTCTCGTGCTGTGGTACATCTGGTTCTGCCTGTTCCTGGTCTGCGTAGGTTAGAGCCAGTTTCCTCGTAACGTTGGAGAACTCTTTGTACTGTTGAGAGCGACACACCGACAGTCGTGGCTGTATCGCGCTGACCCCGGCCGTTTTCCAGCATTGTGAGTATTCTGGTGCATTATTCAGGTGTAAGCGACATGATTACTGCTTGAATAATAAATATTGCACACTATCAACATGGTTTATGTACCCACTTAAATGACAGATTAGAAACAAAAGCAAAAACAAATGTAGTAGTTTCGTAGTTCCATCTTCGAAAGTCTCCCCTTTTCAAATTTGATTTTTTATGACATAACTTTCCAATAACTAAGAAGTTTTAATGACTTCATTTAAGGAGTATTAAATTGTCTATTAAACACAATTTATTTCATTAAGCTAGCCTTCTTAGTTTCCGAGATTTATAGGATTCTTTAAGTGACCGGGATTCATCGCTCTCGAGTGTAGATTGGGCAAAATATTATGCATTAAATTTTGTTTTAATGACTTTAATTGAGTATCTCTGCAGAAATATGTAAGCATGATTGCGTGTTTGTATGTGAGTGTGGGTGTGCTAAAGTATATGTGTTTGTGTATGTGTGTGTGTGCTTGTGTGTGTGTGTTTTAGCAGACTATTCTGAACAAACTGAGTTGCACGGTGTTACGGCCTGAAAATAATCTGCTTAAAATATTGAGTAACTGATACCAGTGGGTACCAATAAATCACTATAAGCACCAACCATAACAGCTGCCGGCTTTTTGTTGCTGCAAAGATTCCCGCGGGCTACGTAGTTATCCGCGAGAAAATCCTAGCCGATACACACGGCCGTGTTGGTTGGCGAACACGATTTTAAGTTCAGGTATAAGTTTAACCGCCTCCGTAGCTCAGAGGCAAAGTTCACTGACTTTACACAGGAGGTCGCAGGTTCGATTCACGGCGGGGTCAATTGTAAGACTCGGTTTGGTTGGTGGTAGGGCATTTTCTAAGCCCGCCTCGCTAGCTACCACCATCTTATCTAAATCTTGCCGCCAAATATCAATATTGATATCATTGGTGTGTTCCGGCATGAAGATTAGATAGCCAGTTCCCCATTGCGTTGGGGAATCTTGGTAAGCCCACTTCTATCTTCAGCAACATCGTCACTTACCACCAGGTGAGATGTTGTCAAGGGTTAACCAATTGTGAATAAAAAAAAAGGTATTGGCATACCAAGGAGTGGAATTTTCTACCGGCGGCGGGCGTCTACTTATAATTCTCTTCATTCTCTCATTCTCTTTTTCGTTCAGTGATTGATAAAGAATGGTATCTTTGAACGTACTTTTTGAACAATAAAGTATTCACCGATTCGTATAATTTAGGAATCTTGAAGACGAGCGTGAGCAGCCACTATTTGAGCTTGCGTGTAACATCCTCGGCTGCATCGGCACCTACTATAGTTTGAATATAAATTTAGCTTTTTAACAAGATCCACGGACAGCAAGAATCATGATCATCATTCAGTCCTCGGGTCGCCGTGTGCTTTGGAGGTGTATCGCGGCGATGGACGAAGCACGCAGGATCGCTCCCGTGGAAGTTGAACCGCCCCTTATGAACCCCGGGGAGTTAGTCGAGTCGACCTAAAGCGGGCGTAACTTGGTCACCGTGCATGGCTCCATCGTCGGGAAGCCAACGTGGCCATACATGTTGCGGCCCGGAATGTTTCTGACGATCAAGACCATCGTGTCGTGTGCTTCGGTGGTGTCCTCCGGCGATGGATCAGCTGGAAGTCTCGCCGTTCGTGGTAACTAATATTGACGAAGCTTACTTAAAGTTAAATCAATTAACCGAAATAACAGTATAGTTCCTTCAAGAACTGAATCGGATTTTGTTATTTTCACTGAATAAAAAGTAGCCTATGTCCTTTCCAGTAATACAGGCTACCTACATGCCAAATTCCATGAAGATTGGTCGAGGTGTTGAAGCGTAAACAGGTAGCAAACAAACAAATAAACAAACACATTTTCACATTTATAATATTAATATAGTAAGGATGCAATCAAGATCCAGAATCGTCTTTTATTTTGGTGACTCCCGGTCTATGGATCAGCTGGAAGTCTCGCTGTCCTTGGAAGCTAATATTGACGAAGCTATCTATCGAAGCACACATCCATCGTCGAGGAGCCATCGTCGGTCTGCGCCACTTCCTAGTTTCAGGGCCGCCTTTTTCATGGCAGTCTTTTTACGGTCACTTCCGTCACCACTCACCACTCAGATCTTGTGCCATCCCCGTATGGCACAATCCCTGGGGTGGGTGGGGGGGCTGCATCGGGCGCGCTTGGTGTAACTTTACGCACCCACAGCCTTCCCTAAGGGTATGGGTCGCTCCGATGAAGGACTGTACAGGTCTTCATTGACCTTAATCCATATGGGGAGTTTTAGTGGGTAGGTTCAGCCTTCAGCTGTGAGTCCCACATAACCAGTTATGCCGGGCTGTACTGGTCTGCATGATGCATCACTCCCCCTCCTTCCGAATAAGGGGAAAAAACAGCAATAATATCATCATCATATCAGCCGAAAATCTTCCACTGCTGGACAAAGGTCTCCCCCAAGGTTTTCCACGACGACCGGTTCTGCGCTGCCCGCATTCATCAGCCTTCTGCGATATTCACCAGGTCGTCGATCCACCACGTGGGAGGCCTTCTTACGCTACGTTTTCCGGTGCGCGGTCGCCACTCGAGAACTTTACTACCCCATCGACCATCCGTTCTAAGAGCTATCTGCCCTGCCCACTGCTAAAGGTTGGAGACTCAACACTGGAAGTTTTTAAAGAATATGTATACCTGGGACAAACAGTCCAGCTAGGTATGTCCAACTTAAAGAAAGAGATCAATCGACGAATCCAACTCGGCTGGGCAGCGTTCGGGAAGCTTTGCAATATCTTTACGTCCCAAATACCGCAGTGTCTCAAGACTAAGGTCTTCGACCAGTGTGTGTTGCCAGTGATGACATACGGAACTGAGACATGGTCGCTTACTATGGGCCTCATAAGAAGGTTCAAGGTCACCCATAGGGCAATGGAGCGTGCTATGCTAGGAGTTTCTCTGCGTGATCGAATGAGCAAGAATATAAAAGAAGATATTATGAATAAATGTAGAGCTATATACGATCTCTACAGTACTTCGTACAATAAATACCCTTGGTGTGTTATTCCGCCTCGTGTCTACTTGGCAGGTTTTGAAGTGGATGCTTCTTTGTTCGGGGCTTGGTGGTGCATCCAGTCCAGAATTTTATACTTCAAATCGGGAACAACTATACTTAAAAGCATGAAATTTGGTTTCATTAATACCATGTCAATCAAATCAATGAAAAATATTTGTTTTAAATACGTGTTTACACACACTTTTAAATAGTCAAAACACTGATTGTCTAAATAGAAAATCAAAAAATATAAATATGTCAGTTTATATGTATTTATCTATGTATTAATATATACCATCTGGTATCTATAGTTAGGTATGTTTATGTATACTTTAAGTATTACTTTTATTTTTGTTTAATTAACTTGTGTACACGTCTGCCATCTCAGTCAAAACTTTCTTCTTTCCCGGGTTTGCTGGAAGAAATTTCTATAGAAATAAGCTGTACCCTTTGAGTCAATTTACAATAAATTACAATAAATTATAACAATCTCAGGTTATGGTATTTGTTATAGAATCAACATATATCTTTTTACATGTTTTTTAGTCAATCATGATTTGTTATTAGATATTATTCATGTAAGTGTTTATTTGTTATTATTTATGATTCATGTAAGTGTTCATTTGATAGAAATAATAAAGCTTTTCAGACACTGATATAATAATATTTTATATTATTTATTTATTTGTACAAAAACACACATTATCATTACAGGTGATCTCGCAAAAATGCGCTGCAAAGAGGCGTGATAAGAAGTATTCTCTTAAATAACGGTTGTATCTCGGACACAACCTTAGGTTTTTTTTAAATAAAAATACTAGCTTTTTGCCCTCGGATTCGCCTAGTGGACATCGTTTAAATGACTTTCTTTGAGGGTATGTGGTGCGCGAGCTGCAAGCGGCTCGCGAGCGTGAAAATGAGTTTTTTTCCAGACTCCTCGAGAATTTGCTAATTAGTAAATTATGTCTGTTTCCATCCACTCAACAATCTCTGTCTGTGCAAAAAATTATAACAATCCATTGTTCCGTTGCGAAGTTAAAGAAATTAACCGGAAAAAGAGTATTTTGCTAATTTCACGGAATAAAAAGTAGCCTATGTCCTTTCCAGTAATACAGGCTACGTACTTGCCAAATTCCATCAAGATTGGTCGAGGTGTTGAAGCGTGAATAGGTAACAAACAAAAAAATAAACAAACACATTTTCACATTTATAATATTATTAATATTATAGTAAGGATGCAATCAAAGTTCCAGAATCGTCTTTTGTTTTGAATAGAATCGTTTGAAACACAGTAACTTTAACGTCTCTTAATATACAATTGTTGGTTACTAATCTATATATAAGGTGTAACAAAATTAGCTGAAACTACTTACCTACCCATGAAACTGAACAACTTTCCCCATGAAATGTCATAAAAAATTGAACTTCCCATACTAAGTTGGCTGATCAGCTGTTCGAATTAGTATGGGAGAGCCAAATTTTTTTTTGCTATTTGACTATGGGTTCCATGGGGAAAGTAGTTCAGTTTCATAGGTAGAAGCACCAGTTTAAATAGTTTCAGCTGATTTTGTTAGACCTTATATTACACCATACGTTACACCATTTACAACTCAAGAACGGCTGGACCAATTTTTATGATTTTTGTGTTTTTGTATTTGTCTTCGTCGGGAATAGGATAATAAGTATTAAAATATGATATTTATCAATAAAAAAAATTATTAGTCAAAAAATAATTGGTTTTAGGGTAGGGTAGGTTAGTGTGGTGTAGGTGTAGTTAGGGTAGGGTAGTGTAGTGTAGGGAAGGGTAGTGTAGGTTAGGGTAGAGTAGTGTAGTGTAGGGTAGGGTAGTGTAGGGTAGGGTAGGGTAGTGTAGGTTAGTGTAGGGTAGGGTAGTGTAGGGCAGGGTGGTGTAGTGTAGTGTAAGGTGAAACGAAGTTTGCCGGGACAGCTGGTAATGAATAATTAAAATATTCCACCCATAATCGTTCCTGATACAAAGGTTCCTATGAGGCTAGCAGCAATGCAACGCTTTATTGCTTTAGATATCCTTTGCACCAGGAGCGGGAGTCAAACCCTTTATTTCTTAGTGAGTTATTTTTTTTAAATTTCATTAGAGTCTTAGTCGGGTTTTATTTTTCCAATTTTTATTTTATTCCACACTGATCACGAAATTATAAATAGTTAGTAGGTATTCTTTAAAAAAATGCAACTTTCCTAATATTGTTTTTATAAAATATTAGAGAAGCTCTACTTTTTATCTATCCGTATGTTTTCTATCGATACCTGTAGAACTTTTGCTGATTTTTCAACAGCAGAAGCATCCGCGGGATCGGAAGGTATTACCGGCACCCCTGAGGCAGTGAATTGTGGATTTTGGTACCCAGTGCCCTTTAGTTCTTTATTTTTTTTATTATTTTTTTTTATAATTCAAATAACAAAAAACTCTAAATTCAAGATATTTATTCAAAATAGGTGCAAATCACACTATTTCTGATAGTCATAAAATAGTAATTACATAATGTCATTTGTGAAAAATCATTAGTTAATAACGTGAAAATCCAATACTTGATATAAAACAAATTATGTCTTATGAACATGAAAACAATATGACACGATAAGTTATACATTAAAATCATTAAATATCATTAATGCCTTTGACAAGAGTAGGCCAGTTCACACGGCCAGCACCCGGTCACGAGTATATCGCGAGAGTCAGCCATCGCTACCATCGCACTGTTTATTTCACATCAAAAAGAAACAAATAAATGTACAAAACAAAACCTAAAACATAGATACATATATAATTTTTTTTGTAATATGAACAACCTAAGAATTGACGTGGAAGCGACAAGACATGACAAGTCTAGTACTTCTTTTAATTAATATTTTCATCTTAACATTGAGATGAGTGGTGCATGCTCGCTTAAATGTATGGCGCATCGGTAGCCGGGTCGTTCCTTTCCATCTAATATGGTTGATGGGAGCGATGGCTGACTCTCGCGTTATACTCGTGACCGGGTGCTGTCCGTGTGAACTGGCCTACTCTTGCCAAAGTCATTAATTAAATTCATAGATTTTTATGTATACATTTTCTTGTCATATTGTTTTCATGTTCTTATGACATAATTTGTTTTATATCAAAGATAGGATTTTGACGTTATTTACCAAATTTTGTTTATTTCTTGATTTTTTACAAAATAATGACAGTATGTTATTATTATTTTATGACTTTCAAAAAGAGTTTAATTTTCACCTGTTTTGAATAAATACCTTGAATCTTGAGTAAAAATATTATTACATTTTTAATAAATTATTTTATTTTAATAATTGAGTGCGTTTGACTACATATTACCTGATATAATGTCTATTGTAGCAAAATGTGGTTCAAATGGAAATAAAACTTACAGCCTCCTAGGACCTTCTCTTTTCCTTGTTTATGTAAATGAACTCTGTAAACTTACATTACCAAATTCTAAAATAATTACTTATGCTGACGATACCGCAATTCTTGTAAACGGCAAATCTTGGTCTGAAGCGTGTTCCTTTGCAGAATGAACAATGCGCAATATAACGGAATGGCCTCATAGTAAACTTTTAAGTTTAAATCTGGAAAGAACCCAAGTTAAAGCCTTTTCCTGTAACATCTCTTTACAGCCTCCAAATAGTCTGCGCATAGTTGCAAGTCACACCAAACCTGTCACTGTATAAAATTAACTCAGTTCCCCATTGTGTTGGAGAATCTTGGTAAGCCCGCTTACATCTTTGGCAACATCGTCACTTACCACCAGGTGAGATGTTGTCAAGGGTTTCATCATCATCATATCAGCCACAAATCGTCCGCTGCTGAACAAAGGCCTCCCCCAAGGATTTCCACGACGACCGGTCCTGCGCTGCCCACATCCATCGGCTTCCCGCGACCTTCACCAGGTCATCGGTCCACCGCGTGGGAGGCCTGCCTACGCTACGTTTTCCGGTGCGCGGTCGCCACTCGAGAACTTTACTGCACCATCGGCCATCTGTTCTACGAGCTATGTGCCCTGCCCACTGCCACTTCAGTCTAGCGATTCTGTGAGCTATGTCGGTTACTTTAGTTCTCCTGCGGATCTCCTCGTTTCTGATTCGATCACGCAGAGAAACTCCGAGCATAGCACGCTCCATTGCCCTTTGGGTGACCTTGAGCCTTCTTATGAGGCCCATAGTAAGCGACCATGTCTCAGTTCCGTAAGTCATCACTGGCAACACACACTGGTCAAAGACCTTAGTCTTGAGACACTGCGGTATTTGGGACGTGAAGATATTGCGAAGCTTCCCGAACGCTGCCCAGCCGAGTTGGATTCGTCGATTGATCTCTTTCTTGAAGTTGGACCTGCCTAGCTGGACTGTTTGTCCCAGGTATACATATTCGTCAACAACTTCCAGTGTAGAGTCTCCAACCTTTAGAGGAGTGGGTGCGACACGGACATTTAACATTATTTTCGTCTTGTCCATGTTCATTTTAAGACCCACTTGTTGAGAGACCTTACTGAGGCCATCGAGCATTGTGCTTAGGTCTTCCATAGTCTCAGCCATGATCACGATATCGTCAGCGAATCGGAGGTGGGATATGTACTCGCCGTTGATATTGATGCCGAGTCCACCCCAGTCCAGAAGCTTAAAAACATCTTCCAGGGCGGCGGTGAACAGTTTCGGAGATATAACGTCTCCCTGTCTCACCCCTCGCTGCAACTGGATAGGTTTCGAGTTCTGGTCCTGGAGGCGAACCGACATGGTGGCGTTTTCATACAGACACTTCAACACCTCGATGTATCGATGGTCAATTTGGCACCGCTGGAGAGACTGTAGCACAGCCCAGGTTTCGACTGAATCAAAGGCCTTCTCATAGTCCACAAACGCCAAGCATAGTGGCTGATTGTACTCTTCGGTCTTCTGTATAATCTGCCGCAGCGTATGTATGTGGTCTATGGTACTAAAGCCTTTTCGGAAACCGGCTTGTTCGGGAGGCTGGAAGTCGTCAAACCTGCGTGCGAGACGATTCGTAATGACTCTCGAAAACAGCTTGTAGACATGGCTCAGAAGTGAGATGGGTCTGTAGTTCTTCAGCAGAGTGTTGTCACCCTTTTTGAAGAAAAGCACGACCACACTTCTGTGCCATGCCTTAGGCGTTTGTCCCTCGAGTATAACGGAATTAAATAACTTCTGAAGAGCTTTAAGTACCGGTGTTCCACCTGCTTTCAGAAGTTCAGCCGTAATTCCATCATCACCCGGTGCCTTGTTGTTCTTGAGCTGTTTGAGAGCCATTCTAATCTCGTACAGGCTGACGTCCGGGATATCTTCGGTATAGTGTCGGGTTAGTCTGGCTCTTGGGTCTTCAGCCAGATCGCTGACAGGCAAACGTGTGGTCTTGTACAATTGTCCATAGAACTTCTCAACTTCTTCCAGCAACTCAGTCTTAGACGATATGGTCCTGCCGTCCTCAGTCTTCAGCTTGGTCAGTTGGCTTTGTCCAACAGACAGATCTCTCGCGAACACTTTTGAGCCTTTGTTGTGCTCAATCGCCTCTTTAATACAATTTGTATTATATTGGCGTAAATTGCGAGTTAGGGACTTAGAGATCTGCCTGTTTAGTTGCCGACACTGAGTAGCGTCTTCAGAGGACTGCAAAACCAATCTGCGTCTTTCTTCCATGAGGTTGCTGGTGAAGTCGGAGATTTTTTTGGTTCTGTTTGAACGGCGAGTTTTAAAAATCTTAGACCCGACCGTTTGAACAATTTCCACGAACCTGTCATTATAATCGTCCACATTCTCGCAGTCTCCTAGGCATTCGAAACGATTGTGCAACTCGAGCTGAAAGCTCTCGGGGTTTTGGAGCTGGATGGGCGCTGGTCGGAGCGTAGACTTCATCAGTCGACATCTTTCTAGCTTGGTCTTTAGATTCAATGTGCCTCTGACCATCCGGTGATCGCTTCCTGTTTTGACTGAATTGATCACGGAGACATCATTGAATATTTGCTTCCTTGTCGACAAGATGAAGTCTATCTCGTTTTTTGTTACGCCATTGAGATGCAACCATGTCCACTTCCGCTGTTTTGACTTTTTAAAGAAGGAGTTCATCATAAAGAGGCTCTCCTTCTCCATAAAGTCGGCCAGCATCTGGCCACGTGCATTTCTTACTCCATATCCAAATTGCCCCACTCTCAGCTCACCATCGCTTCGTTTGCCCAGTTTCGCGTTAAAGTCCCCCATAACAACGGTATAATGGGTCCTGGTGCTATGTAAGGCTGTAAAGATGTCAAGGGTTTACCAATTGTGAAAAAAAAAAGTACAGTCGGTACCTAGGTATAACAGTCGACAGCAATTTGTCCTAGAAGTCTCAAATTAATTCTACAACATCAAGACTTAGAAAATTAATCTTTGTTTTCAAAAAATTAAGGTCTAGTGCAGACTTTGCCACATTAAGAACAGTATATTCTGCTCTTGCCTACTCAATCATCTCCTACTGTATTATTGTATGGGGTGGTTTCTGTAAGACTCATTTGCTACGCGTAGAACGAGCGCAAAGAGCTATACTAAAAGTAATGTCTTTTAAGCCTATTCATTTTCCTACTAAAGAACTATACAATTTCTGTAAGGCTTACTGTTAGGCAAACCTTTGTCTTAAACGTTTTATTACGTGAACACCGTTCTCTTCCTTATGATATAAGTGACCACGAAGATTGTCCTTGGCCAGTCGACACTTTTACTCCCTTAGTCCAATCCTATATAACAACCTCCACAAAATTCTAAATATCTAGCCCCTATCAATTTTGGAAGTTAATAACAAATTGATAAATTATTTACTAACCCTTACTTTTAAAGAGACTGAAGACTTGTTAAATATATAAGGGTGTCAATTAAATGGTTAGCATAGTATTGTTATTTCTGTGAGCAGAAAAATATAATCGGTCAGCAGAAATAGCTAATCGGTCAGCAGAAATAGCTAATTGGTCAGCAACTCATGGTCAGCAAACATTTCAAAATCAATCAGCAATTTATGTCATTCTGGATGGCTGTAATTATTTTAAACATCCCCGTACTACACTCTTCCTACAGTGTTGAGTGGTCGACGGAGCCCCTTCGGGGCTCCTACTTCTGTGTTCTCATGTTAAACCTAACACTACGACTGTGCGGGGAGGCGAGCTTAGCTCGCCTCCCCGTACAGTCTCCGAACCTAACGGATCCGAGTCGGGGTGCTCCGCAAGTCCGAGCTCGCTTCGCTCGCTCCCGCTTCCATTTAGAACTCCCCGTACCACACTCTTCCTACAGTGTTGAGTTGCTGCTTATAGACATGTTTTTCTGCCGCTCAATCATGAAATCTTGCCGCTCAAGTAGTTATTTTGCGGACCGAATGTTTATTATGCCTTTAAAAAATATATATTTCAATATATAAATTAGAATAGGTCAATGTTTGTAAATATAATGCTCGCTAAACACACACACTACACATTCACACACACACACACAATAAGGCACACACTTCTGAGATTCCACATTAATTGTAGTTTTAGGTAGCTAAGTAAATTTTTATACTTTTCTACTTTACTTCATATCTGTAAGATCTATTTTTAAATTCTCTTTTTGTTTTACATTTTATTTAAATCATATTATAAGTCATATTATTCTTTCTTCCTGAGGTGGGCGTAAGTAACTGCGACACAGTCCTCGACTAATGCAGTTGCTATCGTACACATTAAATTTGTACCCGTAGTTTAAGTTCCAAATAAATAAATTTTAATTTAATTTTTTAATTTAATTTAATGCTATAAATACGATAAAATTTTGGTAAAGGACTTAATGGATAAGGGAGGAAAAAGGCAAAAAGGTGAAGATAGAAAAGTGATATTATCAGATTTAATATTTAAAATAACAAGTTATTGTACATCCAAAAAAACATTATTATCACACTTATTAATAAATTAAAGAAAAAAAAACTTGGAGTACAGATGGGAATACGCCTAAGTGGAAACGGGGACAAATGGAAATTGTACTACCAGCGCAGGGCTGTAAGATGTCTTGTATTTTACGCCGTTGCGGTTTGCGGAACGCTGCGCCCTTGCTTTATTTTTTTTTAACCCGAGATTTAATTATTTTTTTCATTTTTTGAAGTGAAAACTTCTTTCGCGGCGTTGTGCACTTTTTTTTAATGGGCAAAAAAAGTTAAACTCGCGTCAGGACACGTGACCTGATCGAAAATTCGTAAGACGGATGGAGTAGTGAAAACTTCTTTAGCGGCGTTGTGCACTTGTTTTGTAATGGGTAAAAAATGTTAAACTCGCGTCAGGACACGTGACCTGATCGAAAATTCGTAAGACGGATGGAGTTGATTTTTTGTTGATTTTTCTGAGATATAAACTTTTTAATGTAATATAAATGCACAACGTCAAGTTTTCACTTCTGCCGGCACTCCCGGAGTGCAAACCGTCGTTTTTTTTATTTTATTTTTAAATCACCACTTGCGTAACATACATGACATTGATACTGCCCTGCGTTGGTAGTAAAATGCCCACTTGTCCCCATTTCCACTTAATTACGCCGTAGCTACCTATTGACGGAGCGCTGCACCCTTGCTTTAAGTTTTCTGGAAAAACCCGGGATCTATGGTTTCTTTGCATTTATGTTTTTCATTTTTAAATCACCACTTCCGTAACATACATGATATTGATACTGCCCTGTTGTGTATTGTTGGTAGTAAAATTCCCACTTGTCCTCATTCCCACTTAGGCGTATTCCCATCTATACTCCAAGCTTTTTCCCATTTGTAGCAGTCAGGAAACGTAGACGATGAGTAAGCACGGTAAAGAGTTACAAATATTATAGGTAAATACCAAACTTAACTAACAAATACCCGTATAGCTAAATATCAAAATTATGTGAAAAAAATTATTCTAGAAGTATTTAAAAACTTCAACGCCCCTCTTAGATAAAATACTGGATCGGTAATCAAGCATTATTTTCTGGGAAAGTGGAATAAGCTGGCGGTGGGGGTGACGTCACAGCAAGAGTGAAACGTAGAGATAATTGCACGCGACATTATCATAGTACATGCATCACGCAAAAACTACTGCTTTCATTTCTAACCGATGCATTGCTTAAAGTCTAAATTAAAATAGAGGCTTCATTTTATCGCAGGAAAATATTTTTTTACCACAGTTTTAAATTTAATATTGCCCAAATCTCTTTTTAATTGTTATTGCTAAAGTTGTATATTAATTTTACCTTTTAGTATAATTGACATGTTATTGATTCTTTAAATTTAAGTAGTTTTTGTTTTTTAATGATGTATATTTCAACAAATACGTATAAGTTAATAATAATATACCTGCTGCACACATAAATATCATACTAAAGTTTAATAAAATTTTAGCGATTAAACTTTATTTCATTAGAATTGAATAATAGAAAGAAAACTTGATCATTGATAAGTCGCCAAGATATCTTTTCAGTAGTGGAAGTAGTCCATTACACTCTGCAAGACATCCGGCGAAACGATCGCATCATGAAAAGGGTAACATTTTTGTTTATTTTGTGGGGACTTTGAAATTATTTTTGACATTGTCATCAATGTGTTTTATTTTAATCTTCTTATTATTATATTTTTGATTGGCTTTTATACTGTTATAATTTATTACTATTCTAACGATCATATTATTGTAATAAGCTTTATTTTAATATGACATTGATGGTATGAAATAAATAAATCTAATCTAATCTAATATACCCTTTATAGCCAGAGGAACAGGAGCTGATGAGGTGAGCGCATGTTTCAAATTCTCCGTGCTCTAGCCCCGGGTACATAAATTGAGTCTGATGTGAAACATGAGGGCTCACTCAGGTAGCAACCGCCGTGCGCAAGAATTTTCGGACGCTTTGTTAAAAATTGGCGATGGTTTATTTCCCGAATCGAATGAGTTAGTACTCGTAAATCTACCAGAGAATGTTTGTCAGATTATCCAGATGTGGAAGAACTCATTCAGTTCGTTTATGGAGATGTATTTCAAGTTTCACGTCAGGACAATAAAATTCTTGGCTTTTAAACGAGCAACAATTACGCCTAAAATCATGCAGCTTAAGGAGACTTGTCTGTTGATTTCCGGGACCCGGAAAAAAAATCCCTGTTTGTTGACAGACCGGGAGTCGGAACACATTTTAGAATGCATATTGACATGTATAAGAGTGTAAGAATAATATTTTAAATGGCAATACACAATATTTTTCAGATTCAGACAAATGCCCAGAACGTGCCCAAAACCCTGTCTGTTGAATTCCGGCTGCCGGAAAGAAGCCTGTCTATTGAAATGCTGGCTATAGGTTGCAACAGATATGGGGTGGGGGCTTATTAATAGCATAACAGTTGAGAGGCAAGTTTAAGGAGACGAGGTGGTAGACCGTAGTGGTGGTTATCCGTTAGAGTTTTGTAACTCTCTTTCTGACATTACATCGTTCTGAAAGTCGGTATTCCGATTATGTTGCATCGGAACCTAACCCTTCCAAAGATATGCAATGGAACCCGCTTCAAAGTGATGTCACTTTGAAATAATATTATAGAAAAGAAAGTAGTGTTAGTTACAACATTTATAACTCAAGAACGGCTGGACCAATTTTTATGATTTTTGTGTATTTGTATTTGTCTTCGTCCGCAATAGGATAATAAGTATTTAAAGATGATATTCATCAATTAAAAAAAACAGTCAAAAAATAATTGGTTTTAGGGTAGGTTAGTGTAGTTTAGGTGTAGTGTAGTTAGGGTAGGGTAGGTTATGGTACTGTAGTGTAGGGTAGGGTAGTGTAGTGTAGGGTAGGGTAGGGTAGGGTAGGGTAGGTAGTGTAGTGTAGGGTAGGGTAGTGTAGTGTAGGGTAGGGTAAGGTAGTGTAATTTTTATGTATTACTTCTCGTGTCATGTTGTTTTCATATCCAAATGACATTGTTTGTTTTATATCAATGATTTTATTGACATTATTAACTGATAATTGTTTGTTTATATTTTTTAACAATCTGACATATAATGTAATCGCTATTTTATGACCATCAGAAAGAGTGCAACATGCACCATATATGAATAAACATTTTGAAAATTGAAAATTTGAAAAATCTATTTAAAAGCGTGCAGTTTCCCGTGAGGGTGCGTCATTATGATCATCAACAAGTTGCAAGTTTAGACATTTCTAGCCGCCCGCGCCGGTGTCCATCTCAGGACGTATTCACACGGACAGCTATACCACAGTATCACATTATAGCGGCTTACAGTAGTGCAACGAATGTAATTACGCAGAGCAACGGAAGGGTACTTGCGGGGCAGCGGGCGGCGGGGCACAGTCTGGCAAATTCCGCGAGTTTGCCAGGCTGGCTAAAGACTAGTGCTGCTACGCCGTGGCGGCATCGTGAAACATCAAATGCGTTGCGATACTGTAAGCCATATCGTAATACTGTGACTATACGTTACTTACTCACAGGTAACTGGCTCAGATAATTAATTATTTGTTTATAATAGTTTTTTATCGGTAGGACATCAAGTTTGGAAATACTTTAATTTTTTTTTTTCATTTTGCACTGTTCTGCTGTTTACCAACCCGTTCTAAGTCCATTTTATGAGTATTTAATTCTCAACTGTCTCTGCAAAAATAAAAATATAGATACTCGATTCCCAAGCTAAATATCTAGATAGATAGATAATTCATTTATTCATTGACAGTTTACAAGGAATAAAGTAATAAGGTAGATACTAATACGCTTATTTTAACTACACAAAAAACAAGATTAAAAATAAAAGACGTAATAAAACAAAATAAAAAAAAAGTTAAAACACAAACAGGACGAACGAAGCACGACCAATGAAACGGCACTGACTTAGCATAAATGTTGTGAATTGTGTTCCCACAGCTCCACAACGCTGTTATTCTATCAGTACCAGTATCACATCAGCTCATATATACGTCCCCACCGAGGGGCTCGAGCCTACCCTGAATTAGGGCGATCAGGCCTTAGTCGACCACGCGGGCCCAGTGCGGGTTGGTCAACTTCACACACAACCTTCGAGTTTCTTCGCAGATGTATGCAGGTTTCCTCACGATTTATTCCTTCACCGTAAGAGCGTCGGATAAACGTACATATGAGATCGAAATTCGAAAACACATTTGTACGTACCAGGACTCGAACCACGACCTCCCGGATAGGAGGTAGCGGTCCTTGCCGTTGAGCCACCGACGCTCTCAGTACAAATGTCAGTACCAGTATTCTGTCAGTTCTAGATCTTAATAGATACGAAAAACCCTTAGCTACCGAACGCACCTCCTTGCCGCGGTAAGTCTCTCAGTCGACTTGCAAATTTTATTTTCTCCATGATCTTTGTAAAATGCGAGTGAGGAAGAACTCCCGATATCGAAATAGTTTTATGGTGTTTCGTTTCAAAGTTTAATGTGATGCAAGTTCTGCTGTTTTATGGGTTCCGTAATTCCGATGAAATAAAAGGAACCCTTACAAGATCACTTATGTGTCTGTCTGTTCTGTCCATCTGTCACAATAGATTTTCTCCGAATACACTGGACAAAAAATGTTGAAAATCCTTACTATAATATTATGATATAAATGTGAAAATGTGTTTGTTTGTTTGTTACCTTTTCACGCTACAACGCCTTGACCAATCTTAATGAAATTTGGCATGCAGGTAGCCTGCGTCACGAGTAAGGACATAGGCTACTTTTTATCCCGTGAAAATAGCGTAGCCCGATGCAGTTCCTGAGGGAACTGAAAATATACTCTTTTTTTGGTTAATTTAACCTAACCGCGCACCCTCTAAGACAGTCATAAAAACGATGTCCACTCTGGCGAAGCCGCGGGCAAAATCTAGTTGGTACATATTATAGTTTTAAAAACCCAGTCATATAACGTATAGCGTAAATAAACGAATTTTGATTTTAGGGGTTAATTTTTTTCAAGTGCGTCTTGTGATTCAAAGTGAATGAAAGTGCTTGTTATGAGAATTACAAATATCATCATATCAGCTTACATACGTCCCTACCGAGGGGCTCCGGATCAATACAGACAAGAAATACAAAGATAACATGTTTTTTGTAATTTTAAATTCAAGATTTAAATCATCGTTACAGCTCATATACGTCCCCACCGAGGGGCTCGAGCCTACCCTAAATCAGGGCGATTAGGCCTTAGTCGACCACGCGGGCCCAGTGCGGGTTGGTCGACTTGACACACAACCTTCTAGTTTCTTCGCAGGCGTGTGCAGGTTTCCTCACGATGTTTTCCTTCACCGTTAAAGCAATCGGTAAGTATATGTACGTAAGTTTTTGAAAAACTCATTGGTACATTGGCCGTCCAGATTTGAACCCGGTACCTCTGGTTAGATGGACCGAGTCGTTACCGGTTGAGCCACCGACGCTTTTTAAGATTTAAATATATTAAGATAAAATTACACAACAATTAAGCATTCCTCCCCTTACTTTTATCTCCGAAACTAGTGAGTTTAACATGAAAACCGGCCAAGTTCGAGTCGGATTTACTCAACATAGGATTCCGTTATGCGTAGACTTTTTAAAAAATAAACATATATTTTAAAAAACAAAATTATATTTGCAGTTGTTAAAAAAACATAATATGTGGAAAATCCAATTAACTTTTACAAAAACAACCGCACATTTTAAGTCGGTCGACTATTACTCTTCAATTAATTAATGTTAGTTAAATTAAAAATAAAATATTTTTTCAATTGTCCTTTTAAATACATCTAGGACGTATATAAAAAAAAACAAAATCACTCCGGGAGTGCCGACAGAAGTAAAAGCTTTTTACGGTTTTATAAGTTTTGACCTTCCGAGTGTTCCTGGCTATGGTAACGGTGACAGTTACGCGTGTTCGATGGTTTTTTTCTATCTCAAATACAGTTTTATAAGTTTTGACCCTCCGAGTGTTCCTGGTGCCCAACGCGCCTAAAGAAGTTTTCACTTTCAAAATCGGATGTCCTGAAATAGCGGTTTAGCTGGTACGGGGGGAGATACTTTAACAAAAATTAGCATTTTAAAGCCTAATATTTCCCAAACGAATACCTGAATCAAAAAATGGTTTAAGCAAACCCTTAGTATACAAAATGGTTTAAGCAAACCCTTAGTATACAAAATGGTTTAAGCAAACCCTTAGTATACAAAATGGTTTAAGCAAACCCTTAGTATACAAAATGGTTAAAGCAATCCCTTAGTATACAAAATGGTTTAAGCAAACCCTTAGTATACAAAATGGTTTAAGCAAACCCTTAGTATACAAAATGGTTTAAGCAAATCCCTTAGTATACAAAATGGTTTAAGCAAACCCTTAGTATACAAAATGGTTTAAGCAAACCCTTAGTATACAAAATGGTTTAAGCGAACCCTTAGTATACAAAATGGTTTAAGCAAACCCTTAGTATACAAAATGGTTAAAGCAATCCCTTAGTATACAAAATGGTTTAAGCAAACCCTTAGTATACAAAATGGTTTAAGCAAACCCTTAGTATACAAAATGGTTTAAGCAAATCCCTTAGTATACAAAATGGTTTAAGCAAACCCTTAGTATACAAAATATCATCCCCTCTTTACATGTAGGGGTTATTTTTTGTTTATTTTATGATAGTACTTTGTCGGTGTGATAAATATGTATACACAAGCCAAATTAAATTACAGCTTTCTAGTACTAATAGCCTCTGAGCTAAGCGGCGGACAGACAGACAGACATGGCGAAACTATACGGGTTTCTTGTTGACTAGGAAACCCAAAAAACTAGTCTAAATTAAATTAAATTAATTAAATTTGCGTTCGGTTTCAACGTAACAGCCGTGTTGAAGCCCGCATTGATATGAACTTAAAAGGAATAAACTTACGTCCGATATTATTTTAACATGTATCAACCTGCTCGGATTGAGGCATCTTAAAGCCTACTATCCTAAAAGTAAGGTAATATTTGTCAGGTATATGTATATATCTATAGGTATGTCTGTTTGATTTGGCTGAGCCTGTAACCTCAACGGCTTAATGGATTCTGTAGAACGATATTTCTTTAGAATTGTCTTGATCCCGTGAATAAAATAGTAACATAGTATTCAACCGCCTCCGTGGCGTAATGGTTAGTCCATTCGCTTCACACCAGGAGGCCGCGGGTTCGATTTTTAGCGAGGTCAACTTTGTAAGACTCGGTTTGGTTGGTGAAAGGGCATTTTCTAAGCCCGCCTGGCTAGCTACCACCATCTTATCTAAGCCTTGCCGCCAAACATCATTGATGTGTTCCGGCTTGAAGATAAGATAGTGAGATCCCCATTTCATTGGGGAATCTTGGTAAGCCCGCTTCCATCTTCGGCATCATCGTCACTTACCATCAGGTGAGATGATGCCAAGGCTTACCTACTGTAAATAAATAAATAATCCGACTACCCTCATAAAAGGGGTAAAGTTTTAATGTAGTCAAGTTTTAATTAAATTGGTTAGATTTATAAAATCGAGAGGATGGTGTGAGTCACAATGAGTCATCATAAGTGAGTTACACCAATAATAGGGATGACGACAGCATCAGAAACAAATTATGAACTCTTGATCACTAAATTTCCCTTCTACTTAAACTTCGGAAAACCTTACTCGTTTTGTTTTCCATCAAGTCTTCGATTTTTAATTCACCAAAATCACAAAATAAGTACATAAATGAGACGCTGCAAAACTATGAAGTCACTCATAGGTATATCAAAAATTTTTAGTACAAAATTACGTTTTGACAGATGATAAAAAGTAAATCAGATGACTAGCATTCGTCGTCCCTATTCAAGGCATTAGAAGTTAGTTTAGCTTAGCATCTGACCTGACAGGAGAGTTAATGTTTTCTAATAATCGAGTGCCATTGTTGCCAGGATCCCAACATTTTATGCCATTTCACGCTAAGCCCCCAGCCACAATCGATATCCAATAAAAACAGTTCCAAGATAATATTTTCTTTTTATTCTTCCACTGTGTCACCGGATATTGCGAGAGACAGAATAGATACCTAGGTACAGTCGCGTGCAAAAGCACATACACAATTTTCAGCCAACTGCAAATTAAATCACACTAATATTATAAATGCGAAAGTTTGTGAGTGTGTATGCAAAAACTACTAAATGGATCTGGCTGAAATTTGGTAGGTAGACAGATTAGGGCCTGGATTAACACAAAGGCTACTTTTTACCACACTCGCGAGCCACTTGCGTCTCGCGCACTGCGCACCCCCGAAAAGTCATAGAAACATTGTCTACGCGGGTAGAGCCGCGGGAAACAGCTAGTCCAAAATAATCTATCTCATCATCATCATATCAGCCGAAGGACGTCCACTGCTGGACATAGGCCTCCCCAAGGATCTCCACGACGACCGGTTCTGCACTGCCCGCATCCAGCGGTTTCCCGCGACCTTCACCAGGTCATCGGTCCACCGAGTGGGAGTCGAGAACTTTACTGACCCAACGGCCATCTGTTCTACGAGCAATGTGCCCTGCCCACTGCCACTTAAGTTTATCAATTCTGAGAGTTATGTCGGTTACTTTAGTTCTCCTCCGGATCTCCTCGTTTCTGATTCGATCACGCAGAGAAACTCCGAGCATAGCACGCTCCATTGCCCTTTGGGTGACCTTGAGCCTTCTTATGAGGCCTATATTCTTATGAGGCAGTTCCGTATGTCATCACTGGCAACACACACTGGTCGAAGACCTTGGTCTTAAGACACTGCCCAGCCGTTTTCCTCACGATGTATATTTAAAAAAAAAAACAAGCAATACGTACGCAGAACAAATGATTTTCGCACAAACTAGGTATGCACTTTTGCACATGACTGTACACTGTTGTCATCTTTTCGCCAAGCATAAGAAATTTGATATATGGGAAGCTGTTTAATTAATATCTAATTACTTTGATGTTGGTATTGCATTGTTGTGTGGAGGACATAGGTAACCACTTGAATTGTGCGGTTTTGTTTGAGTCTTCAATTACCTGTTGTGAAAGCTGCGGCTAAACTTTTAAATCCTTACCAATATTATAAACGCGAAATTTTGTATGTATGGATGTTTGTTACTCTTTCACGCCACAACAGTTAAACGGATCTGGATGAAATTTGGTAGGTAGACAGATTAGGACCTGGATTAGTATATAGGCAACTTTTTTTATGCTTGCCTTGCGTTCAATTTTTATGAGAGTGTGAAAATAAAGTTGTAATTATGAAATTTTCGTAGTTTTTGAAAGTTCCTACTACCTATTATAATTATAAGAATATGGGGAAAAACAAAACACATGGGCAAAGATTGTAGACATAAGTTTTATGGAAAAAAATACTCTAATGTCATTATCCAGGGAGGCAACAGGAGATTACGTTTGTATGGACAAATGGCACCCACGTTTTCTCATATAGTGTCTTGCGAGGCACAGAATGGTAATAAAAATGTGTTTTTTTATCTGTTACCAGAAAACTGTGTTGTAGCTACAAGAGAACGTAGTCTATCTTCGTTTTTGTAACTTGGATATCACATGGTTCTCAATACTGGATGCCATTTTCAAACGACTTCCAAAAAGGAGGAGGTTCTCAATTCGACTGTATGTTTTTTTATGTGTGTTACCTCAGAACGTTTGACTGGGTGAACCGATTTTTATGATTCTTTTTTTATTTGAAAGCTAGTGCTGCCCGTGTAGTCTCATTAAAATTTTATCAAAATCGGTGTAGTAATTTATTAGAAAATTAACAAAAACCAAAAATATTAATGCAAAAATGTATTAAGTTGTTTCGATAGAAGTCTGTTTTTTTACGTGTTTAGCGTTTTTAATATCCAAACGCTATGTAAACACCATGGTAGCAAAACGTCCGCCAATAAAAACTGTCAAGGAGCAAATCGTCCGAAATTTAAACAGATTTAAGCAATTTTGAGTCAGAAATATTTCCTTATTCTCCGAAAATGTAATCTGTATTATCCAGTTTACTCTGTGTGCGTATTAAACTCAGTATTTTAGTTACAATGAACACCTAGAAAACTAGACTGTTTTATTCAATATTCATTACAGCCGAAGGACGTCCGCTGCTGGACAAAGTCCTTCCCCAAGGATATCCACAACGACCGTTTCAGTACTGCCCGCATCCAGTGGCTTCCCGCGACTTTCACCAGGGAGTCGGTCCACCAAATGTGAGGCCTGCTTACGCTACCTCTTCCAGTGAGCAGTCGCCACTCCCTGCCCCAACAGCCATCTGTTCTACAAGCTATGTTCCCCATCCAGTGCAACTTAAGTTTAGAGATTGTGAGAGCTATGTTGTGAACTCTATGTGGGTAACTTTGGAATCTCCTCGTTACTGATAGAATTACACAGAGAAACTCCGAGCATAGCACGTACCCTTGCCCTTTGGGTGACCTTGAGCCTCTTTCTATTTCTCTTTCATCTATTGCATTATTGATTTCGGACAAACTTTACGCGTAACCATTCATTTTTAGGGTTCCGTACCCAAAGGGTAAAAACGGGACCCTATTGCTGAGACTTCGCTGTCCGTCCGTCTGTCCGTCTGTCACCAGGCTGTATTTCGTGAACCGTGATAGCTAGACAGTTGAAATTTTCACAGATAATGTACTTCTGTTGCCGCTATGACATCAAATACAAAAAACAGAATTAAAATTAATGTTACCCCGCCATACAAGAAACGTTTTTTTTTTACTCGTTTTTGCTCGATATTTATAACGGCAACAGGTAGACGCTTGAAATATTCACAGTATATTAAGATATTAATTAAAAAAAGCGTCGGTGGCTCAACCGGTAACGACTCGGTCCATCTAACCGGAGGTACCGGGTTCAAATCTGGATGGCCAATGTACCAATGAGTTTTTCAAAAAACTTACGTACATACTTACCGATTGCTTTAACGGTGAAGGAAAACATCGTGAGGAAACCTGCACACGCCTGCGAAGAAACTCGAAGGTTGTGTGTGAAGTCGACCAACCCGCACTGGGCCCGCGTGGTCGACTAAGGCCTAATCGCCCTGATTCAGGGTAGGCTCGAGCCCCTCGGTGGGGACGTATATGAGCTGTAATGATGAAGATATTAATTAACTTTAAAAATAAATACCAAAAAGAATAAAAAATATTTAAGGTCCATTTAAGGCTCCCATACAACAAACGTGATTATTTAGCTCGTTTTTGCTCGATATTGATAACAGCAACAGGTAGATGCTTTAAATATGCACAAAATGTTTAATTATATATTAAATTAAAAAATAAATAATAAAATTCAAATAAAACTAATGTTTAAGGTGGGCTCCCATACAAAGAACGTGATGTTTTTTGCCTGTTTTTGCTCGATATTGATAACGACAAACAGGTAAACGCTTGAAGTATTTACAAAATATTGAGTTGTATAATTCACTTTAAAAATAAACAATTACATTAAAATAAAATTAACATTTAATTTAACAATTAAATTAAAATTAATTTCCCATACAATAAACGTGATTTTTATAGATAATGGTACGGAACCCTTCGTGCGCAAGTACGACTCGCACATGGCAGGTTTTTTTATTATTCACAATAATTGGTAGCCCTTGGCATCATCTTACCTGATGATAAGTGGCTATGATGCCGAAGATGGAAGCAGGCTTAAACTCCCCAACGCAATGGGGAACTGGCTATCTTATCTTCAAGCCGGAACACATCAATGTTGTTTGGCGGCAAGACTTAGTGTAAGTCCTGTTTTGTTTTTTGGCGTACAATAAAGTATATTTACTTACTTACTTAGATAAGATGGTGGTGGTAAATAGCCAGGCGGGCTTAGAAAATGCCCTATCCACCAACCAAACCGAGTCTTACAAAGTTAGACTCCGTCAGGATTCAACCCGCAACCTCCTGATGTGAAGCTGATGACCTTAACCATTACGCCACGGAGGTGGTTTTCCTGCATCTGTTGCAATACAACTATATACAAAAACTACATGATACGTACCACGCTACAGTTTCACAATTTCATGCCAATTTCGAACGTGAATGCATTTTAAACCAGGTTTTTCCCGCTGGTCCGAGGCTGAAGGCCGGTCCGACGCTGCGTTCTGTTGGATGATAGATGGCCCGCGCCTTGCGTGAAGAGGCTGGCTTAGTGATACGAGGAAGCGATCTAGGATTAATTAAGTGGAATTTTCTAAATTATGGTAAGATATTATGCAATGAGCGTCGGTGGCGCAACGGCAAGGGCCGCTACCTCCTGTCCGGGAGGTCGTGGTTCGAGCTTTGTCATGTACCAATGTGTTTTCGAATTTCGATCTTATATTATGTACGTTTACCCGACGCTTTCACGGTGAAGTAAAAACATCGTGAGGAAACCTGCACACGCCTGCGAATAAACTCGCAGGTTGTGTGTGATGTCGATCAACCCGCACTGGGCCCGCGTGGTCGACTAAGGCCTGATCGCCCTAATTCAGGGTAGGCTGGAGCCCCTCGGCGGGGACGTATGTGAGCTGATATGATGATTATGTAATGAGCATCTGTGGCGCAACGGCAAGGGCCGCTACCTTCTGTCCGGGAGTTCGTGGTTCCGGCCTTGGCATGTACCAATGTGTTTTCGAATTTCGATCTTATATGTACGTTTATCCGACGCTCTTACGGTGAAGGAAAAACATCCTAAGGAAACCTGCACACATCTGCGAAGAAACTCGAAGGTTGTGTGTTAAGTTGACCAACCCGCACTGGGCCCGCGTGGTCGACTTAGGCTCGATCGCCCTAATTCAGGGTAGGCTAGAGTCCCGCTGTGGGGACGTATATATGAGCTGATGTGATGATTATGCAATTAAACGAACTTATATTAGAAGAAAAGTCCCTTTATCATCTTCATCATCTCATATCAGCGGAAGGAAGTCCACTGCTGGACATAGGCCTCCTCCAAGGATTTTTACGACAAACAGCGATCTAGCGGCTTCCAGCGACCTTTACCAGGTCATCGGTCCACCAAGAGGGAGGCCAGCCTACGCTACGTTTTTCGGTGCGCGGTCGCCACTCAAGAACTTTATTGCCCCAACGGCCATCTGTTCTATGAGCTATGTGCTCAGCCCACTGCCACATAAGTTTAGTAATTCTGAGAGCTATCTCGGTTACTATGGTCAAAGTATATATATTAGTACTAACATACAGTACGGATGGACACTCCCTGCCGCTCGATTGCGACCTCACCTCCTCTTCCCCCATATTGACACAGATTGGTTACAGTTTGATTGTCGAACGTATAAGATTTTGCTGCCATTTGTTTGTTCCGTCATTCATTTTAGAAATGTCATTTATGGCCCGTTGTATGAAGTGTCCAGGGTGTGCTATGGTTCTCATTTCTGATACAAATCCCTTACTGATATATGAATCCGAGTGAAAAAATATAGACATACAGACAATGTCTATTTTTTACACTCCTACGCTTAAACAAAAGAATTAGTTATAATTTCCCAAACTGCTGAACCAATTTTGCTGGAATTTGGCACAGAGCCAACAAAGGTACATAGAACAACATAGGATACTTACGATTCCAGAAAATTTCATATTTCTCAAGAGATCTGTAAAAGAAATTAGTATACATGAGCAACTTCTGTTATTCTCCACTGAGTTCTTTTTCATGAATTACGTTTTTTGTAAAACCGTAATAGACATCTATGCATAAAGACAATTGAAATTTTGTTTGATATAGAAGGGTACGATTAAAGATTGTATACTATTAGTAGAATCCAATATACGTATGTTTAATATAAGATAAGATAAATACTCTTTATTGTACACACTAGTAAAAAAAATTAACAAATTATTAAAACTTAAAAAAACTTAACTCAAAAAATATAAAAAAACAAAAACAATATAAAAAAAGAAACTATAGTGGTACAATTTGGGCGATTTTATCGCTCAAAGCGATTTCTTCCAATATGTTTGTACAATTACTACATAAAACGATAATTATTCTTAAGAACTGAGAGCGTAAATACAGGTAATGTCCGTCTCGAAAGTTTCAACTCTACCTATCCTTATTACTTTTTAAAAAATTACAAAATAAAATTGTTAGAAAAATCTAGGATTATCCCTTGGTAATTTTGAACAGTGTAATTTCTTATTGCTCCAAATTTCCTTTACAATAAAGGCAGTAGAGCTTTTCGCCTTGCTACAACTGGCTGTTTTGGATTTGTGCGTGACTTTTATTTCTTTATACAGGCTGTTGTCTCAGTGCGAAATTGAAAATATGAATAAAAATAACTGATATCATTTTGATTATAGAAAACTTATATAGGAACGTAAATGCTGATTTTGAGTCTAAAACATTACAAAATTTCAAAATGTTTATTCAAGATATGTGCATCCATGTCTTTCATCCCTGCAAAAAACGTGATTTTTTTGCTTATTTTTGCTCGATATCGATAACGGCAACAGTTAGACGCTTGGAATATTCATTGAATATTTAGTTATATACTCACTTTAAAAACAACTATTAAATTAAAATAAAACAAATATGTAAGGGGGGCACATACAACAAACGTAACTTTTACGCACTATTTTGATAATGGAAACAGGTAGATGCTTGTAATATTGATTTGTATTATTCACTTTAAAAATAAATAATAAAACTTAAATAAAATTATTATTTAAGGGGGGCTTCCATACAAGAAACGTGATTTTTATAGATAATGGTACGGAAACCTTTGTGCACGAGTCCGACTCGCACTTGGCTGATTTTTAAAAGATAAATTCCTAATTCCTGTATTTAAATTTTTAAAAAATCATTGTTTAAACTTTGTCACTATTTTTTACGCGACTGTACCAGAAGGAGGGTTATGTTTTTCAAGTGTATGTATGTATGTATGTATATATGTTTATTTCTTTGACACGCCCTGTATCCTAAGCGGGTTGATGAATTTTGGAGCGCGATGTATCGTTAGATTTTGCTTATTCCCGTGAGTGACATAGAATATATTTTTACCGGACTGGCCAAAAAATTGGGTTAAGTAAGTTTTTATAAAGTCGGGTTTTTAATTTTTAATGAATTTCTAATTTAAATTATAATAAAAAAAAACTTTTGGAACCCCCTGTATGTCTTTATGTACTCGTTTTTCCATTCCTTCACCGCCATTCTGACAACATATATCAGCTCCATAACCTTCTCTCCTATCACCATGTCCTCACCCCCCACGTTTAGCAAGGGCTATGAATAAAGCATCAGTTTCAACCAATACATACTAGCGTCGTACCCCGACGCGCCTCAATGCCCCCTCTTTGTATGACGAACGACCAACGAATTCGTATTTAGAATTTATTGACCCTCCATTATTTTGTCGGCTTACGTTTGGGCGTTAAGCTGTGTATGGTTTTAGACAGCTTTTACTAACAATATGCTAACATGCGACAAATATAAATAATAAGCAAATTTACTTATATTAGGTTACCTACATAATTGCCGATTGCATAAAAAAGTTGAAATATAAAAATTTATAAATTTTAAGTTTAAATATATATTTTTTTTTATTATTAAAAATTTGAGTGTGTTTGGCTACATCTCACCTGATGGCCAGTGACGATGTAGTCGAGGATGGTACACCAAAACTCAAATAATGCTTATTCACTCTCGCCTTAAAGATTCCCACATTGTAGGAGTCGGGAAACTCAGACGCAGGCTAGGAGTTCCACTCCATCGCTGTCCGCGAGGAAGCGTAACGCTTCGTGTGTATTAAAACAAAATTAATTCTCAATATAGCATTATACTAATAGAAATTAAATGATGGTAAACAAATGCCTATTGTTTAAATATTTTGAGAGCACGGTGGCTTTAGTACCATGAAGTCGGGTGTTTTCATCTGAAAAAATCGCCTTTACTGATTCAAAAAGTACACATTTTTAATTGTAAAGCTCTAGAGTTATCGCAGCAGTTTCTTCGTTACTAATGTCACATTTGTTTAAATATTTTGAGAGCACGGTGGCTTTAATACCATGAAGTCGGGTGTTTTCATCTGAAAAAATCGCCTTTACTGATTCAAAAAGTACACATTTTTAATTGTAAAGCTCTAGAGTTATCGCAGCAGTTTCTTCGTTACTAATGTCACATTTGGGAATACCCCGCTTAAGATTTCGTCACTTTTAGGAAAATTCAAGAACATTAACTAGTCTAAAAATTGCCCCATCTGACCACTAAGAAAACGCCTTTGTTCAATTCAATGGTAAATAGCTCAAGGGATTGGAACATGAAATACATGCCACTAGTTACTAATAAAAGACCATAAATAGTGTCACCATAACGTCAATAATAAAGACAATAACTTTTTTTTTTCAATAAAAATTGCCATTGAACTTTAAACACTGAGTCGGAAATTTTATAGGTAAAGACCTATTATTATCCTGGTCTCTTTGAAAAATTGTACAACCAAGATATTTAGAATTAGAACCAAATAACTTAATTCCTTACTCAGGGTACGCTTGAACCCCTCGGTGGGTACGTACCTATACGAGCTGATTAATGAAGTTATCTAATAAAATAATCTAAAAAAAAAACTTAGAATGCAGTTCCTCAGTTTTTAATAAGTACTGTAGAAGTAAAATTTTCTTTTTTTAATACTTAAGTCCACACTGGGCACTACATACAACGGGCCAGAAATGACATTTCAAAAAGGAATGAAAAAACAAACAAAATGGCGGCGAAATCCTTTACGTTTGACAACCAAAATATAACCAATCTGGGTGACGAGGGGGTGAGGTCGCAATTTAGAGAGCGGCAGGGAGTGTCCATTCTGTATGTTTTAAACTTTGCTTAAGTACTTTCCCGCCATGGCCATTAGTGCAAGGACACCATGTAAAGACCAACACTTGATGACTGTCTTGTTTTTTAGTGTTCCGTTTACCTAAAGAGTGACTGTCTGTATGTCTGTCTGTCTGTATTTCATGAATCATATGGACAGTTGAAATTTTCAGGTAGAGATTTTCCAATTGCCGCTATACCAACAAATAATAATAATAAATACAAAAAATTAAAAATTAAGGGCGGTAAAATTAAAAAACTTATTTTTCATATGTATTTTTGATCTTTCACTATCTTTAAAACGGTAATACATTCAAACGTGCAACTTGGTGTGATTGTAGTACTAATTTTGAAATAAAATAAAAAATAATATAGAAACTATAAACGTTTCTTGTTGACTTAGGAACTCTAAAAGCGGCAAAATTTTCGTCTTCCTTTAGGAACTATAATTATCTTTGGTCTTACTCACGCTAAGGAGTCCCAACCAAATGAAAAAGAAGCATTTTCCTGTCACTAGCGTAGATGTCTCTTATTTGTTATTTGAACAGGTATCATTGTGAAGAGATTAGGGTGCACGTAACCCTCAGAGCACAAATCCGACTGGCACTTGGCCGGTTTTATTTACTTCCTAAGATAAAGGAGAACTATGTTAGGTTCTTTTACAATAAAATGGTTAAAGATATTTCATTGTCATAACTTGAGCATCGGTGGCTCAACCGGTAACGACTCGGTCCTCCTAACCAGAGGTCCCGGGTTCAAATCCGAACGGCCTATGTACCAATGAGTTTTTCTCAACTTACGTATGTATAGTTACTGATTGCTTTAACGGTGAAGGAAAATATCGTGAGGAAACCTACACATCTGATTCCAGATGTGTAAGAAGGTCGCTTTGCACACGTCCGTGGGTGTTAATCTAAATACCCTAACCGTGACCGCGGGTGATGCTAAGTGCAACACCAGGCAACCACCGTCTATCCCTTGGAAGAAGAAGACTTGAGATACCCAAGCACACCCCGGACACTGCATAAAATAGTCGTGAAATGACATTTCTAAAAATAAATGACTTTTGCACTTATATCTCGAACCGTAAAACTTCTAACAGTAAACCCAATTGTGTTTTTTATAAAAATATTACTGCGGAGAACCGATTGATGTGTGTAATCTCTTTTAGTAATTATTTCAATCTGTATTTGAGCCTTCCATGGTCACAGATAATTTCGATCGATCCAATCTTTCCAATGGTTCTCAAGTTAATATATCTGATATAGTAATAACTACTGATGAGCTACTTAAGGCTTTGAACTCATTGGATGTATCCAAGGGCTCTGGAACAGATAATATTCCCCCTATATTTTTTAAGAGCACAAGTGGTTCTATTTGTAAACCGTTATGTTATTTATTAAATATATGCTTGCGAGAAAGAATTTGTCCTAACATTTGAAAGGCTGGTAGAATAGTACCTGTTCATAAGGGAGGGTCAAGAAAGGACGTGGAAAACTACCGCCCTATTTCAATTTTGCCAACTCTGTCGAAGCTTTTCGAAAGATTTGTACATAACGCTATCTACACTTCTCTTCACAATAATATCCTACCTCAACAGCATGGCTTTGTTCGGCATCGTTCAACTGTTACTAACTTACTTTATACTTCACAGACTTATTTGGAACCTTAGATGGTATTAGACAAACAGATTGTATTTACACTGACTTTCGAAAAGTTTTTGATACAGTAGATCATCGCATACTGCTTGAAATTTTTAACTAAACCCAGGCATGAAGTATTCACTGAGGCTCGGAAGCACTTTGGCGTTAAAAACAGCTGGACTTCGGAGGGTAAAATTGTTATTCTGCTCAGTGATAAAACACGCAAGAGGATTGAGACTATGTCCGAGCTGCGCCCCTTGCTACAGCAGATTCTGACTAAAACTACTAAGGACACAAGTAAAGCCTCTGAACCTCCTGTAAAGTCATCAAAAAGCACGCGTCGGGTAGCGAAGTGACAACCATCAACATTCAATGTGTTTTAATTTTAATGTTGAGCTCGTGTCTAGTATGAATGTAATAAGAGGTTACGCACATCAACTACCTAAGTGAGGTGAACTTATCTATTTACTTTTCGCTATTTTTGCAGCTTTAATGTTTTTTTTATGTAATCACCGTCATCACAATCACAAATGTAAACATACATTCCAAAGAGAATGTAAGTCACTTTAGTCACCACAACACGTTACATTCCTTTTCTACTTTTCTGACAATGACAGGTGTGTGTCACTGCCCGCTGCGCTCCAAAGATGACTTATTATGTTATTCTGCCACAGATCTAATAATAATAACAGTTTTGTCGAACATTAAGTTCCGTTTTCTTAGTGCATACCTATTTCCGTATAATTATTTTTTTTAAATTGATATTTAGGCAGACAAAGATAGCTCACAGATAACCCATTATATTTATATTTAGATTTAGATCATGTTCACTGAACTGTTACATTACGTAAATAAGTTTTTTAATTAATGTTTTGATGTGTTCTTGCTTGTTAGTGTAACTTTGAAAGTTATTGTAAGTTCTTTTTACCATTTATCTTCGTGTATGTGCCTTAAGCCAGTGAGTGTGTAAGGGTCAAGATAGATATTTAATAGTAGGCAATAGTTATTAACATTTATTTACATATAATACTAAGTAGGTATATTTATACTATATTTTATTTATTGTATATTTTTACTCATTATGTTACACCTTAATGATAGTTTCTTCTCTTGTACTTCTTCCTCTTCTGATGATGCTTATGTAAGCGCGCTAAGTGATAGTTCTGGTCATTTGGGTGATAAAATCAATGCAGTTCTATCTCCCCATAAATTTCTTAACATAGTGCACATAAACGCGCAAAGTATCCCAGCTCACTACGCCGATATGCTTGAATTTTTAAAAATGGACACCATTGATGCAGTTCTTATCTCGGAGACATTTCTTAAGCCTAGCCTTCCATCCACGCAATACTCTTTACCCGGTTTCATACTTCTCCGTAACGATAGGACTGGCAAAGGTGGTGGTGGTGTCGCTATATACCTTCGAGCCGACATACCTTATAAAATTGTAGATTATTCTCCTGGAGAATATTCAAAGTCTTCTGAACATCTCTTCATAGAAATTTGTATTCACCATACAAAACTTCTACTAGGAGTTTTCTATAATCCTTCTAGGGAAATCAATTATTTTGAGTCTTTTGAATCAAAACTTGAACTCTTTACACCTTTATATGAACATTCCATTATTCTCGGCGATTTTAACACTTGCCTGCTCAAAGGTGATGCGCGAGCTCGCAAGCTCTGCAACCTGGTGTCTTCAGTTAATCTACATATCCTTCCCCTTTCAGCCACTCATCAAGCTCCTCACTCTATTCCATCTCTTCTTGATCTTATCATAGTATCCAATCCCTCCCTTGTTGTAACTCATGGCCAGCTTCCTGCATCTTTTTCATATCATGACTTGATTTACATCACTTATAAAATAAAACCCGAGAAAGTCAAGCCTCAGTATATGTTCTTACGTAGTTATAAAAATATCGATCTCGATCGGCTGAGGGAAGATGCTGTTGCTATTGATTGGTCGCCTGTAGTCGATTCCTTAAGCATTGATGAAAAAATTTGTCATTTCAACTCCATTTTCACAAGACTATTTGATGTGCATGCACCTATCAAAAAAGTTAAAGTTAAGCGACCTCCGGCTCCTTGGTTAACTGAGGCTATAAAATCAGCTATGTCGAAGCGCGATAAGGCTAAACGCAGATATAAGAAAAATCCTATCGATAAAAACCTCTCCACTTACAAAAAACTGCGTAATCGTTGTAATCGGATGTGCAGAGATGCCAAGCGTCGGCACATTCACGGCTCCATTGAGCAATGTGATCCTGCACATCTATGGAAGTTCCTTAAAACGCTTGGGGTGGGCAAAGCACCTAGTGATTCCTCATTTATGTTTGACTTGAATGTCCTAAATACACATTTTTCTAAACCGCCAGTTGTTTTAGATGATCAAGTCAAATCGGCAACTCTGCAATCTTTGTCAAACCTTCCACTTCCAAACGGTGTCCCTTTTTCTTTCCAGGAGGTAGCCTCTTCTGAGGTTAAAAAATCTATCCTCTCCATTTCATCCAAAGCAGTAGGTGTAGATGAGTTAAGTTCTAAAATGTTTTATTTAATATTAGATGAAATACTGCCCATTTTAACGCATATTTATAATTTCTCTCTATCTTCTGGTAGCTTCCCTACCGTCTGGAAAAAAGCTAATGTTATCCCTCTCCCAAAAATATCTAACCCATCTTCTCCTACCCAATTTCGACCCATTTCCATCCTTCCTTTCCTGTCAAAAGCACTCGAAAGTATTGTGAATAGACAACTTTCCACCTATTTATACCATAATAGCCTGCTAAGTCAATTTCAATCCGGCTTTCGTCCAGGCCATAGTACTGTTTCTGCACTTCTCAAAGTTTCTGAAGATATACGTTTTGCCAAAGACAATAAACAATTAACGGCTTTGGTATTGCTTGACTTTAGCAGCGCTTTCAATTCTGTGGATCCCGATATTCTCCTTAAAATCCTCTCTTCACTTAATGTTTCCCCTGAGGCCATCACCTGGTTTAGTTCGTATTTAAAGGGTCGAACCCAGTGCGTTCTTTCTAGCGACTCATTGTCTAATTGGTGTGACCTAACGGTGGGAGTTCCTCAAGGCGGTGTGCTTTCTCCACTACTTTTCTCTGTTTTTATTAACTCTTTAACAAGTATCATCTCATCCAGTTACCATCTTTACGCTGACGATCTGCAGTTGTATCGTCACTTTACTATCAGCGAGATAAATGAAGCTATTAATCTAATTAACGCCGATCTTGACAAAATTAATAACTGGGCTCAGTCGTTTGGTCTTTTAGTAAACCCATCTAAGTCACAGACTCTTCTAATAGGTGGCGCATATATGAGAAAGCTGGTAGATCCTACTTCACTTCAGCCTGTGATATACAATGGGGTTTGTATTCCATTCACAGATACTGCAAAGAATCTGGGCGTCATCTTTGACAGTAATCTTTCTTGGAGTAGCCATGTAAGTGAGGTCAGTAGGAAAATCCATTACTCGTACCGATCCCTCAAACGCCTACAAAAATTTCTACCATTAGAAACAAAAATTTTGCTCGCTCAATCGTTACTTCTGCCTATTATTGACTACGCCGACGTGTGTTTCCTCGACGCAACTGAGGTATTAGTCAACAAATTGGAGCGTCTTCAGAACTTATGCATTCGCTTTATCTACGGATTGCGCAAGTTCGATCACGTATCTGCATACAGATCTAAGCTGAAATGGCTTCCAATTCGCCGTCGAAGGGATGTTCATATCCTGTCCACCCTCTATAATTGTATTTTTAATTCCTCTTACCCTCCCTATATGCGTGAGCGTTTTGAGTTTTTGGTGCCCAGAGATCAGCCATGCCGTACAGCGAAATCCCTTCTTCTAAAAGTTCCGACCCACTCGTCCTCTTGCTACGGCAGCTCCTTCACTGTACATGCAGTGAGACTGTGGAACTCCCTCCCACATTACGTCTGTGATAGCCCATCACTGAATGTCTTCAAAAGAAGAGTAAAAGAACATTACCTTTCTGTTTAGTTATATTATATTTATTTGTGTAACATAAAATTACTAATAATCTTTCCTAATTACGTAGGTTTATGTATTATTTATAAGTATAAAGGTATATATTATGTATTCCATATTATATTTATATTAGGTATATATTAGGTATACATTATCTCTGTTATATATTGTGTAATTATCTATGTACACGCCATTCAACCCTCACATCTCATTTCTCATCGCCTATGGTATGTAGGAAGAAAACTCTTACAGAGTTATTCATGCCATTTGTACATTTAGTTTGTAAGCAACTGTTTAACTCAACTGTGTGTGTACAATAAATATATAAATATAAAAAATATAAATATAAAAGATTGCATATAGTGGTATTCGAGGCAACTTGTGGCGTTGGTTTAAATCCTATATATCCAATCGTAAACAGAAAAATGTTATTAATGGTTTCGAATCAAGCCCTGTTCCAATTAGTTCTGGTGTGCCACAAGGCTCCATTCTAGGGCCACTCTTATTTATACTATTTATAAATGATATACACGAATGGTTTCGCCATTGCAACTTTTTATTGTATGCTGACGGTTTAAAAATGTATACGACTATTAATAATTATAGTACTTAACCATATTAGATTTTAGAAAGATCTAGATAGATTTACGGAATACTGCTATAGGAGTAAATTGAGTTTAAGTGTAAATAAGTGTAAAACAATTACTGTAACTAAGAAAAGAAAAGTTTCCAATTATTCTTATTCATTGTGCAATACTATACTTGTTCATAATACGCGCGATCTTGGTATCGATATTGATTGTAAACTAACTAACTGACATGTGGAAAATATTTGCACTATGGCATACAAAATGTTTGGATTTGTTATGAGAGTATGCAAACAGTTTAAAAAACCGCTTACTTAAATTTACCTGTATAAAAAATTGATTCGCTCACAATTAAAATATGCAGTCTCAATATGGAAATACTTACTATGTTGTCTATATAAATAATATCGAAATAATACACAAAAAGTTTATGAAATCGATGCAATATAGGTGTTTTCGTAAATTCGTACCTTATGAACAACTACTTTCAAAGCACAAAACACTAAGTCTTAAGAATAGACGTCATCAGTTGGAAGTACTTCTATTATATGACCTTTGTCACGACAAATATGACTGTATTCCTATAATTAACAAGCTTCGATATCGTGTGCCAGCTAGATCTTATAACAGAACCTCACGCTCTTGTACTACCTTTATTCCTCCTAGATGTCGCACTAACGCTGGAAAACGCTCGCCACTATATCATCTTACGAATACTTATAATACCATGTTTAACGACATAGATATATTTGGCAAATGCCTTTAGATCAAATATTCTTAACAGTCGGAATGCTCAAATATGAATTCATAATAAGTCACAAATTAGATTCTAAATAAATGTTGCATAGTTAAGTTAAGTATCGACCTATTCTCTTACTAATCTGATTACAATTATCTAATCTTACCTTAAATAACTACCATATAAACTAATTAACCTTAACATGCTGTAAATGCTTATTGTCCTTTTTTTACAAATCTGTGTTAAACATTTAATTATATTGTTTTTAAAATGCATCTTGTTGTTATGCACTTTTTACTTTTAAATGTTTCTCAACGATAACTTATATGTAACTGTGGCTAATGTTGTGGGTTCCACGATTAGTAATAAGATAACTGTTTAAGTTGTATTATAATACAGATCGTGAAACTGTTAATTAGTCCTTAAATAAAAATAATAAAAAAAATCCTATACGTTCGAGATTTAAACTTTAACCAATCTGTATCAATCTGGGTAACAAGGGGGTGAGGTCGCAATCTACAGAGCGGCAGGGAGAGTCCATAATGTACGTTAGTACTAATATTATACTTTGCTCTAGGTTACATCCATAATTTATTTCCTACTAAATATCCAACGATCTATTACTCTAATCAAGATTGTCTTTAATTTCAATGTTTGGCGAGAAATGACCTATGTTACGTTAAGGCTTTCAATTAAATATACCTTAACCAAATAATAATAAGATTGCAAATTGATAAAGTTGTTCAGTAGTTACAGCCTTTTTGAGCTGTAGGGTAGAGAAAGATGATGAATGAGAAACGGCACATGCGTCAACCCTTAACCACATTTAGTAAGTACCTAAGTACATGGATGAAGCTTATCTAGATGAGACATTTGAAAAACTATGAAACGCAACGGAATCATAATATTGACCGCCTCCGTGGCGCAGTAGCCAGTCGACACACTTTACAATGGAGGGATACGTGTTTGGTTCCCGATTTCCATACCATAGGACCTTTTTAGTGTTTACTAAGGAGGGCATTCTTCAAATTTTATATTATGGTGGCAACCCTAAAAAACGGTTAGAGTTATAAAAATGATATTGCTCTTCTAACCCAAATTTTACCAAAATCCATCCAGTAGTTTTGGCGCTAGAGCACCAGACGGAAGAAAGCACTCACACACAGACAATTATTTATCTAGCTGTATTAATATTTTAACTGTTGCTAGTCAATTCATATATGAAAACATCATGTACATTCGTAAGAATTTTCATTTATTTCCTGAAAACAGTGACAGGCATAATTTGAATTTAAGAAATGTAAATAAAATAGATATAGCCTTTTTGAGACTGAGTAAGGGTAAAAAGTCATTTGTGGGGCAGTGTATAAGATTCTACAATAAAATTACATAAAATGTAACTAGCTTGTCAGAGAATAAATTCAAGACTCATGTAAAAAAATGCTTGTGCTCTAGAGCTATCCTCTAGAGCACTAGCTATAAGATTAGATTCGATTTAATTACCGCACAACACAAATTCATAAAATACACATTTCAAATTATAAAATATGTCAACGGTGAGGTGATCGTTAAAAAGTAAATTAACAAAGTTACAAAAACAATGTCAAATTACAAAAATTAAAATATCAAAAAGAAAAACCGAACAATGAGTAAATAAATATAAATTAATACATAATATTTAAATATTTCATTATTTTATTTAAAAAAATTCGTCTATTGAATAATATTCGTTATCCAACAAGAAGTTTTTTAAATGGCGCCTAAATGTTTTGTCATCTGATATTTCCCGCAGTGAGGCTGGTAGCCGTTCATAAAATGTTGGCCCAATTACGTTAATATATATTTCGGATCATCAGAAGGGTTTTGGCCGTATCTAAGAAATAAACTTGTCTTTGAGAAGTTTTGGAGTGTACAATCAATATTCACACACGTTTGTAGCACGAGGCTTAACGATGATTCGGATGAAAACCGATTATTTTATAGACTGCGATGAGTTCGGTACGGGGCTGGCTTCCCAAGTTGACAGTTCAGCTGCTCGATCAAAAGTGCTCGTAAAATAATTGGCGTCTCTGTCGTAGCCTCTGTAGGTAGGTCTTTGATGGTTCGGTATTCACAACGATTCTGATTGGCTAACAAACAAGTACCAACCCTACCAACTTCCGGTTTCCGGTCCCGCACCGACCACGCCTTGGCAAAAGTGACTATTATGACTACCCTAGCTAACCGCTTGACATTTCAAGATAAAACACACGGTGCTTCGACGCATGCATAGATGGCGCCACGTCCTTGCGCTCCGACATATATTATAAAATAATAAATTATGTAAATAACAAAGATATATGGTTATATGTTGATTGTATAACAAATACTATCTGAGTCTCAAATAATTATTATTAATATGTTTAAGGGCTGTTCAGTTTAGCGATTCTGTGAGTTATGTTGGTTACTTTGGTTCTCTTTTTTTATTCACAATTGGTAAGTCCTTGGCATCATCTCACCTGATGTTAAGTGACGCTGATGCCGAAGATGGAAACGGGCTTACCAAGATTCCCCAACGCAATGGAGAACTGGCTATCTTATCTTCAATCCGGAACACATCAATGTTGTTTACACTGATGTTTGGCGGCAAGATGGTGGTAGCTAGCCAGGCGGGCTTAGAAAATGCCCTACCACCAACCAAACCGAATCTTTCAAGTTGACCCTACCGGGAATCGAACCCGCGACCTCCTGGTGTGAAGCGAATGGGCTACGTCACGGAGGCGGTTTAAGTCTGCGGAACTCTTCATTTCTGATTCGATCGCGTAGGAAAATTCCGACTATTTTTTTGACTAGTTAAAAAAGCAAATATTTTTTGAATTTTAACTTTGAATTTTAGCTTATTTACGCCATCAGTCATCGATCATGTCCGTCACTTTATGTAACTTAGTCAATTCCCCATTTCATTAGGTACTTTCAGTGAGTCCACTTCACATCATCACTTAACCTGGGAAGGATGTGGTGAAAATAGTTACGTGAAGGTTGCAGTGGCACAGATGAGATACTGGTTACTTCTTAAGAAGCGGGCTTCGACCAATATATTCATATATTCGCCTATAGGACCAGAATTCGAAACCTATCCGGCTGCAGCGAGGGGTGGGACAGAGAGAAAAAACGCACAAAAAATGCCCAATGAAGTTTTTACTTCAAAACTAGTTCATGTTTTAATAAAAATATACCTTTATTTATTTGAACAAAGCTTATTGTGGATGAAAAAACTGTACTGTATGGTTTTTGTTAGACTATTAGCTAAAATACTGCAATTAACTTTACTAATTTTACTAACATGTGCTACGATTTTATATACTGGATAGACCATCCAGTAAACTTATATCTAGAGTATAAAATCGTAGCACATGTTACACTATATTCCCCGTTCCCTTACAAATCCAGTGGACATATTTAATTTCACGGTTTACCAGAGGCCGATGTTGTGATATGTTCGGCGTTTTTCCGCCTACCCCCTTTTCCTCATTCTTACAAGTGCAAGGAATTCGTACAAGTCTCCACAAATAGCGGGTGATTTATTGAGAAAATAGTGGCAGGCGGCAGGAAGGAACCGGGCGCAGAATGTGACTGGATTCTATTTTATTCCAATATTGACTAACGCTAGAATTTTCAACCTACTTCCAAAAAGGAGCCAGTTCTCCATTGCGTTGGGGAATCTAGGTAAGCCCGCTTCCATCTTCGGCATCATCGTCACTTACCATCAGGTGAGAAGATGCCATAGGCTTACCAATTGTGAATAAAAAAAATGTTATCAATACGACTGTATTTTTTTATGTGTGTTAACTCAGAACTTTGGACTAGGTGAACTGATTTTGATGATTCTTTTTTTTTTTTTACTTGAAAGCTAGTGCTGCCCGTGTGGTCCCATAAAAATTTTATCAAAATCGGTGTAGTACTTAATTATAAAATGAACAAAAACCAAAAATAATAATGCAAAATTGTACTAAGTTGTTGCGATGAAAGTCGGTTTTTTTTAACATGTTTAGCGTTTTCAATAAGGTTTATATTTCATCTTTTTAATTTATTATTATTTATTTTTTTTATAGTGTATTTTTAAGATAATGATGCAATTTATTTTAAGATAAGATAAATACTCTTTATTAAAAATAAACAAAATGTAAAACTTAAAAACTATAACTTAAAAATTTAAAGAAAAACACAACTTAAAACAAAATCTTATGAGCGTACTCTGTACTTATAGCTTTTAAATGCCTTTTTATTTTTATGATTAATTATTATTGACTAACGTATTATGTACTTTATAACATATGGTTATATGATTTATACTTCTCTTTTATCGTGTGGCACAATTAACCGTGCTATCCAAGGAATAGACGGCGGTTTCCTGGTGTTGCACTTAGCATCACCTGCGGTCACGTGTAGGACATTTCGATTTACACCTTCGGACGTGTGCAGCGCGACCTTCATACACATCTGGAATCAGATGTGCAGGGGTCTTCATGATGTTTTCCTTCACCGTTAAAGCAATCGGTAAATATATGTACATAAGTTCCGAAAGACCGTCGGTGGCGTAATAGCTAAGGCCGCCTCCTCACCGGGAGGTCGTGGTTCGAACCTGCCACGTACCAATGTGATTTCGAATTTAGATTTCATATGTACGTTTACCCGACGCTCTTACGGTGAAGGAAAACATCGTTCGAAACTCGCAGGTTGTGTGTGAAGTCGACCAACCCGCACTGGGCCCGCGTGGTCGACTAAGGCCCGATCGCCCTAATTTAGGGTAGGCTCGAGCCCTTCGGTGGGGACATGTACATGAGCTGATATGATGAAGTTCCGAAAAACTAATTGGTAAACTGGGCATTCGGACTTGAACCCGAGAACCCTGGTTATGACGACCGAGTCGTAACCAATGGAGCCACCGACGCATTAGACATTAAATAAATAAATATTCTGGTACAAATCACACATGGTCATCTGGCCCAAAGTAGGATTCCCTGTGTTATGGGAACCAGAGACTGATATACATACTTATATACGTTTAAATACATACATATATAGATATTTAACACCCAGACACAGGGCAAACAAATCTGCTCATCACACAAATGTTTGCCCTGGGTGGGGATTGAACCCACAACCCCTTGGATCAGTAGTCATGAGCACAAACCACTGAGCTACCGAGTCAGTCAAAATACCGAAAAACATCGTTGATTTGCAAAGTTTTAAGTATCAATGAGAGAATCCATTATTTTTTTTGAGTAGATAAGGAATGGCCAACGACTCTGGTAAACAGAGACTTGTTAATTAAAGCAGATAAAAATAAAAACATTAAAAAGGAGAGAAGATAAAAACCGGCAAAGCGCGAGTCGGACTCGCACACATAGGGTTCCTTACCATTTTTCACGTTTCAAAAAAATCGCGTATCTTGTATGGGGGCCGTCTTTGGTTTTAAATAGTGGCTCAGTGGTTAGTGCTCTTGACTACTGATCCGAGAGTTGTGGGTTCGATCCCCACCCAGGGCAAACATTTGTGTGATGAGCAGATTTGCTTGCTCTGTGTCTGGGTGTTAAATATCTATATATGTATGTATTTAAACGTATATAAGTATGTATATCAGTCTCTGGTTCCCATAACACAGGGAATCCTACTTTGGGGCCACATGACCATGTGTGATTTGTCCCAGAATAATTATTTATTTATTTAAATTTGATTTTATTTTTATTATTTGTAACAGTGGTAACAAAAATACACACTGCGTGAAAACACGCACCACGACGTTGCGGGTTCGATTCCCGGCGGGGTCAACTTTCTAAGACTCGGTTTGGTTGGTGGTAGGGCATTTTCATAGACCGCCTGGATAGTTACCACCATCTTATCTAAGTCTTGCCGCCAAACATCATTGTTAACAGCTTTGATGTGTTCCGGCTTGAAGATAAGATAGCCAGATCCCCATTGCACTGGGGAATCTTGGTAAGCTCGTTCCATCTTCGGCATCATCGTCACTTACTATCAGGTGAGATGATGACAAAAGCTAATCAATTGTGCATAAAAAATACGACAAAATATTTTTTAACTTTCTCAAGTATGCCACATGAAAACATCTATGGTTGGAGCCAGTGTTGCCAACTGCACCGTAATTACGGTAGATGTACCGTTTTTACGTGTTGTTGAGTGTCGTTTACTGTAATGAAATTTGAGCAATTTCATAGAAACACCGTAATTTTGGCATCAGCGCTTTCAAAACATGGTATTTTTAAAATTTTGGTCTTTTTGTATGGCTGAAACCGTAATTTGAACCTACTAACACCGTAATTTATACTGGTTGGATCTATTTTTGAGAAAAAAAATGGTCTTTTTTTGTGTTCGACGAGCCCAATATTTTGAAAACAAAAAAACTTAAAGGTACCTCTGTAAATATAGTACATTACTGCAGAGGCCGGAAAAGTAAGCTATTGCTGGTTGAGTAGATTATATTTAATTACTAGCTTTTGCCCGCGGCTTCGCCCGCGTGGACATCGTTTTTGTGATTGACTTAGAGGGTGCGCGGTGCGCGAGCCGCTCGCGAGCGTGGACATAAATATTCTCCACATATCTTGGGAACTATGTCAGGATATGCTTATTAGTAAATCGTGTCATTTTCCACCCCCTCAACCATCTCGGTGCAAAAAATCACACAATCCATTGTTCCGTTGCGATGTTAATTAACTAAAAAAGAGTATATTTTCAGTTCCCTCGGGAATTGCATCGGGCTATGCTATTTTCACGGAATAAAAAGTAGCCTATGTCCTTCCTTGTGACACAGGCTACCTGCATGCCAAATTTCATTAAGATTGGTCAAGGCGTTGAAGCGTGAAAAGGTAACAAACAAACAAACACATTTATAATATTAGTAAGGATTTTCTGACTAGATACAAGTGCTTTATCGTGACCTCCAAAACCCAACAAAATGATATAACTGAGTCTAGCTAGCAACCTTATATACTTCACTATAGAAGCCATTTTATTAACCCTTTAAAAGGCAAGTAAAAAAATAATAATTGTAAAACGTCATTAATATTTTAAATTTTAAAGTTCTTATATTTTTAGGAAAACCATAGTGAGTTTGTGAAAGAAAATAAACCCAATTGTGCTATGATCCTTTTGCTTATTTTTTTTAACTCACAAAAATATGTAACAATTGGTTTAAAATACGAACCTATTAACAATTGCCGTTCCGGCCGAGGCCTGTATAATAAATGAATCATCATCCTCATATCGGCCGAAAGACGTCCACTGCTGGACATAGGCCTCTCCCAAGGATTTCCGCGACGACCGGTTCTGCGCTGCCCGCATGCAGCGGCTTCCCGCGACCTTCACCAGGTCATCGGTCCACCGATTGGGAGGCCTGCCTACGCTACGCTTTCCGGTGCGCTGTCGCCACTCGAGAACTTTACTACCCCAACGGCAATCCGTTCTACGAGCTATTTGCCCCGCCCACTGCTACTTAAGTTCAGCAATTCTGAGAGCTATGTCGGTTACTTTGGTTCTCCTGCGGATCTCCTCGTTTCTGATTCGATCACGCAGAGAAACTCCGAGCATAGCACGCTCCATTGCCCTTTTGGGGACCTTGAGCCTTCTTATGAGGCCCATAGTAAGCGAATAAATGAATTAAAAAAAGCCTATAGAGTGTTTACTTAAACAAAGCAAGGAAGAAATAATTAATAATACCTATGAAATTGCCGATTCAGTTTTTGAAGTTCGATGCCAATTTATATTGAAAATAAAAAAGTTATTGTTTTTTTATTATTGACCTTATGGTGACACTACTTATGGTCTTTTATTAGTAACTAGTGGCATGTCTTTTATGTTCCAATCCCCTGAGATATGTACTATTGAATGGAACAAAGTAATTTTCTTAGTGGTCAGATGGGGCAATTTGTTAGACTAGTTAATTTTTTTTAATTTTTCTAAAAGTGACTAAATCTTTTGCGGGATTTTCCCAAATATGACATTTGTAACGAAGAAACTGCAGCGATAACTCTAGAGTTTTAAAATTAAAAATGTGTATTTTAAGCCTCAACAAAGGCGATTTTTCAGGAAAAAAAAATCCAAAATCATGGGGTTAAAGCCACCGTGCTCTCAAAGTATCTAAGCAATAGGCATATGTTTATCACCATTTAATTTCTAATAGTCTAATGCTATTTTGAGAATAAAATTTGTTTTAATAAATATTGGTCTTAGTATAAATTTTCATCCTTAAACTTTTTTATACAATCGGAAATTTAATATAATTTTAATTTAAATACGCTCCACATTTAAAACTGGCTCACACTTTTGCCAAAGAGAATGTCATCGCTAATAAATAGCTATAAGAGGCGAGACTTTCATAGAAAAAGTTTTACTCACAAAACGTTAAAGTTTGGGCCCCAAAGCGAGACGTAAATAGATAAGAGCCAATAGAGCAAAAGAGATAAATATATTTCACCATGGGAACGCTACTAAAAATCATGCAGCAATTATATTTCTTCGAAGTTGCAATAGCCTGACTTTTGCTATCCCTCGGTTTAATTTTTTTAATCAGCGCGCCGCCGCCGTAGCCGCGCTACCGCCCCGATCCGTTCGAAATTAAAAAAAAAGTAGCTAGCGAACCTCAGACCAAAAAGCTTTTATTAATCGGACAACGGTGTTGGCTGTATGAGATTTGTGTTCTGTGCCTCTCGGTGCGCTATAAGATTAATACAATAAAAAAAAAGCGTGTGGCACTCAGGGACTGCCGCGGTAAAGCTATTGCATAGCATTTTTTTATCAACTTATATGCAATTGTAATTATTTATTTATTTTTTATTTATGCAGAATTTACCAGTACCAAATAGTCCTTGGGGCGCGGGATGTTTATGTAATAAATTAACACTAAGAAAGTTAATCATCATCATCATCATCATCATCACCATCATCGTCCTCATCATCATTATCATGATGGATAGATAGATGGCACTGTAAGTTTTTTGGAACTCTATATATATAATATATATTATTATATCAGCTCATATACGTCCCCACCGAGGGGCTCGAGCCTACCCTGAATCAGGGCGATTAGGCCTTAGTCGACCACGCGGGCCCAGTGCGGGTTGGTCGACTTCACACACAACCTTCGAGTTTCTTCGCAGGCCCTGTGCAGGTTTCCTCACGATGTTTTCCTTCACCGTTAAAGCAATCGGTAAGTATGTACGTAAGTTTTTGAAAAACTCATTGGTACATTGGCCGTCCAGATTTGAACCCGGTACCTCTGGTTAGATGGACCGAGTCGTTACCGGTTGAGCCACCGACGCCTATAATATATATATACAGGGTCTTCGGCAGATGGTTGAAAATACGAAAATGGGGGATAGGTGGGGTCGCCTCCCACCTATTTTGAGAATTTAAAAAAATCTAGGACTTGTAATTTTTTTTACAGGATTTTTTTTCCTTTTTTTAGAAATTTTGCCATTTTTATACCTTTGAACACATGTAACTTTTTGTTTTTTAAAGCTAGCTCCAAAATCTTTTTTTAATAGACTTTTATAAGATTGTCGGCTCTAAAAAAAATTATGTTTGTTTCAAGTTATTGCTAAAAACAAAAATGTGGGCCCCCGAACTTAAAAAAAAAGTTGAACAAAAATTTAAAAGTCAACTTTGCGATGCATTTAAAAAAAAAATAATGGGGCTGGAAGGCTTCTGTTTTTTTTAAAACATCTCTAAAGCTTAGGCTTTTGAATGGTATGTAATTTGTTTCGGTATCTTTTTTGTAACCGGAGTTGTTAATTTTTTTTACTCAATTGGACCATGTTGACGAAATTCCACTAGTTACATGTTTTGTGAAATGTATCAAATGCAAAGTTGAAAATAATGTAAATACTTACTGTTGGGACGGTTACAAAGAACAGGTACGTTTTTTTACATTCTTGCACACACATAATGGCTATCTTTTGTCATTTATTGGCATATTGGAGTTAGCACTTCCATATGCCAATAAAATGTCCGCATATTCCGCATTGGTAAGTTGAGCCATTTTAAACCACAACAAAGTCTTAACAAAACTTCTGATAATAACAAAAAGTGACAAACAACAAAAAAACTTAACAAAATCACAAACACAGCAAAGTGAAATTAACGAAAACCAAAAAAAACGTTAACGTTATTAACGTTTGTGATTTTGTTAAGTTTTTTTGTTGTTTGTCACTTTTTGTTATTATCAGACGTTTTGTTAAGACTTTGTTGTGGTTTAAAATGGCTCAATTTACCAATGCGGAATATGCGGACATTTTATTGGCATATGGAAGTGCTAACTCCAATATGCCAATAAATGACAAAAGATAGCCATTATGTGTGTGCAAGAATGTAAAAAAACGTACCTGTTCTTTGTAACCGTCCCAACAGTAAGTATTTACATTATTTTCAACTTTGCATTTGATACATTTCACAAAACATGTAACTAGTGGAATTTCGTCAACATGGTCCAATTGAGTAAAAAAAATTAACAACTCCGGTTACAAAAAAGGTACCGAAACAAATTACATACTATTCAAAAGCCTAAGCTTTAGAGATGTTTTAAAAAAAACAGAAGCCTTCCAGCCCCATTATTTTTTTTTAAATGCATCGCAAAGTTGACTTTTAAATTTTTGTTCAACTTTTTTTTTAAGTTCGGGGGCCCACATTTTTGTTTTTAGCAATAACTTGAAACAAACATAATTTTTATTAGAGCCGAAAATCTTATAAAAGTCTATTAAAAAAAAGATTTTGGAGCTAGCTTTAAAAAACAAAAAGTTACATGTGTTCAAAGGTATAAAAATGGCAAAATTTCTAAAAAAAGGAAAAAAAATCCTGTAAAAAAAATTACAAGTCCTAGATTTTTTTTAATTCTCAAAATAGGTGGGAGGCGACCCCACCTATCCCCCATTTTCGTATTTTCAACCATCTGCCGAAGACCCTGTATATATATATATATATATATATATATAATATTTTTTTGGGGTGTTAGGTTTTATTTTCGTTACGAAATTTCTTGATTCGGTCCCCTCAAAGCCCGCGATAAAAGCTATAGAAAAGCTTAAAATACTCTCCATTAATGAAATTACATAGCCACTTCCGGCTCATTATCGAGGCGGGAAGCAGTTTTTTTTTATCTGTACGATCCTGAAATCAAGTATCTTCTTTTTAAGAATGTAAAGCGTATATTACAAAGTGTATTTGAGTAAAATAATATAAAAACTACATGTGCAAAGTTTTATCGAAATCGGTCCACTAGATTTCCATCAGAACAGGTGGACGGTAATTCACATATTTTTTTTCCATTACTTTTTGCTGTCTTGTAGTGTTCATTTTACCATGGTATATCATATCAGCTGGACATAGGCCTACCCCAAGGATTTCCACTACGACCGGTTCTGCGCTGCCCACATCCATCGCCTTCCCGGGATCTTCACCAGGTCCTCGGTCGTCCTCGGTCCACCGCGTGGGAGGCCTGCCTACGCTATGTTTTACGGTGCCCGGTCGCCACTTGAGAACTTTACTACCCCAACGGCCATTTATTCTACGAGCTATGCGCCCTGCCCACTGTCACTTCGGTTTAGTCTGTGAGCTATGTCGGTTACTTTTGTTCTCCTGGTTTGGTTTTCCTAATTATACTTAGACTCGTATAGGTTGTAAAAAACAATGTAGGACCCGTTAACTGGGGGTTCTACTCATCATACTGAACAACTTTCCCCAAGGAACCCATAGTCAATTCTCAAAAAAATATTCAACGCCCCATACAAAAATGCACAAAATATGCAACATGCAATATTTTTATTTTTGCTTTCATTTTAAAGAACTCCATGCAGAATAAACCAGGAGTATATTAAAAAAATAAAAAAACTTGTTTTTTTCATTTTAAATGCGGTTTTAAAGTAACCGTTTAAATTTGCGCGCGCAAACGGACGTATAGTTCCGATGACGTCACTACTGTCTGTCACTCAGACCAAAGAGAATATAATACATTACAATTACAATAAATTACAATGTATTATATTCTCTTTGGTCTGAGTGACAGACAGTAGTGACGTCATCGGAACTATACGTCCGTTTGCGCGCGCAAATTTAAACGGTTACTTTAAAACCGCATTTAAAATTGAAAAAAACAAGTTTTTTTTATTTTTTTTATATACTCCTGGTTTATTCTGCTTATTTTGCTTTCATTTCTTTAAAATGAAAGCGAAAATAAAAATATTGCATGTTGCCTATTAGTTAATCAGCTGATCGTTTTGTATGAAGAGTTATTTTTTTTGCAATTTAGAAAACTTGTAGAACAAAAGTTGTTCAGTATGATGAGTAGAAGCCCCAGTTAACGGGACCAACACCAATTTTGATGCACCCTGTATAGAGTTCATTTTCATAAAAAGCTTAGTCAGTTTTTCGCACGATAACACAATCTTTTATTTGCTCGTTCATCGCTCGAAGGTAAAACTTTTCATTGGACTTTGTTGGCTTAGTAGATATTTCTTTGAGGCAAAGTGTCGCAATCTTCTTAACGAGTTCCTATCGTTAGTAAGAAAGAAAAAGTAAGTCTTCAATAACGTAAGTAGGTATACTTATGGAAATACGGACTTTCCATTTTTTAAGTTTTATAAGGTTTGCGTCGGTGGCGTAACGGCTAGGGCCTCCGCCTCCTGTCCTGGAGGTCGTGGTTCGAACTCTACCTGGTACCAATGTGATTTCGAATTGAGATTTCATGCGTACGTTTATCCGGCGCTCTTGCGGTGAAGGAAAACATCGCGAGGAAAGCTGCACACGCATGCGGAGAAACTCGTTGGTTGTGTGTGAAGTAGATCAACCCGCACTGGGCCCGCGTTGTCGACAAAGGCCCGATCACCCTAATCCAGGGTAGGATCGCCCCTCGGTGGGGACGTATATGAACTGATATAATCATTGGATTTCACTTAAAAACCGGTGAAGTGCACAACGGCGCACAAGGGTTCCGTACCATCATACTAGATGGCGCAAGTTTGTTCACGTTAAAAATAGACTTTCACTTTTTCTAATTTTTACAATTTGTTGTTAAAGCATCAACAGAAATACATCATCTGTAAAAGTTTCAACTGCCTAGCTATCACGGTTCATGAAATACAGCCTGGTGATAGACAGACAGACGGACGGACGGACAGCGGAGTCTTAGTAATAGGGTCCCGTTTTTACCCTTTGGGTACGGAACCCGAAAAACTCTTATTTTTCGTGATCCCTTAATTGTTTCCATTGAAGTTTACGAAAAAAATATACTCGTAATTTACTATCGTCGTCGGCCGGTGTTAGTTTTATGTTTTATTAAAAACTAGTGGATGCCCGCAGATTCGCCCGCGCAGATCCCGATTTTTGCGTTTCCCGTGGGAATTTTCCAAAATCCTTTCTTAGCGGATGCCTACGTCATAACATCTACCTGCATGCCAAATTTCAGCCCGATCCGTCCAGTGGTTTGGGCTGTGCGTTGATAGATCACTATGTCAGTCAGTCAGTCAGTCACCTTTAAGTTATATTTATTTAGAGATTTGGGTGCGTTTGACTGCAACTTACCCGATGGAAAGTGATAATGCAGTTGAGGATAGTACACGTTAACTCAAATAATGGCTATTCACTCTTGCATTGAAGATCTCCAAATTATAGGAATCGGGAAACACAGACGCAGTCAAGGAGTTCCACTCCTTCGCTGTCCGCATAATAAATGAGGAAGCTTAACGCTTCGTGCTGAACATCAAGAACAAAGGGTTGTAACGCCTCCTTGCGTCTCGTTGAACGACGGTGGAATGAATCCGGGGGAATGAGATCGTGAAGTTCTTTCACAAACTATCCGAAATGAATTCGATAGAATATCGATAGCACACCCAGGACACTTCAAACAACGGGCCAGAAATGACAAATCATAAAAGGAAATTCGAAATTCTATACGTTCGACAACCAAACTGTATCGATCTGGGAGACGAGGGGGTGAGGTCGCAATGTAGAGAGCGGCAGGGAGTGACCATACTGTATGTTAGTACTAATATAATATATACTTTGCCGATAGACAGGCTACTTTGCGGCGATGCTCAAGGATTTGGAGCTTGTTATTGACTAGCGTGTCGTCACCAATAAGTCTCCGGGCGCGTGGGATGCGCTGTAAAAAACGAAACACAGTTTTTTTTCAGATTTTGTTAGTACTATGGGGGATATGTGTGTGAAGTGGACCAACCCGCACTGGGCCACGTGGTCGACTAAGGCCTGATCGCCCTAATTCAGGGTAGGCTCGAGCCCCTCGGTGGGAACGTATATGAGCTGATATGATGATGATGATGGGGGATAAAGAAACGTCGGTTGCGTAACGGCTACGGCCGCTACCTCCTGTCTGGGAGGCCGTGGTTCGAATCCTGCCACGTACCAATGTGTTTTCAAATTTCGATTTCAAAGGTACGTTTATCCGATGCTCTTACGATGAAGGAAAACATCGTGAGGAAACCTGCACACGCCTGCGAAGAAACTCGAAGGTTGTGTGTAAAGTCGATCAACCCGCACTGGGCCCGCGTGGTCGACTAAGGCCGATGGCCCTAATTCAGGGTAGGCTCGAGCTCCTCGGTGGGGACGTATATATGAGCTGATGTGATGATGGGGTATAATATTGCCCGTGAGACAGAATACATTTTTGTTACCCGATTCCCCAAAAAAGAAGAGTAATGTTTTTTATATAGTCGGGTTCTTAATTTTTTGGGGTGCCGTAATTACTAATTCTCCGCTGTCCTTCCGCCTGTGTATCTGTCTGTCCGTCTGTCACCAGGCTGTATCTCATGAACCGTGGTAGCTATACAGCTGAATTTTTCACAGATGATGTATTTGTGTTGCCGCTTTAACAAAAAACACTAAAAATTATTAAAAGTGAAAAATAAAGGGGCCTCCGTACAAAAAAACGTGTTTTTTTAAACGTGAAGAAACTAGCGCCATCTAGTATTATGGTACGGAACCCTTTGTGCGCTAGTCCGAGCACTTTACCGGTTTTCTATAATATTGGTTAGGTTATCAGACCTATTGCTGGTCGTGTGTGGAACCTTCAGATCCTCGCTCTCAGTTCTGAGACGCGTGAATTTTAGTTTTAATCGAATATAAACCAAAATAAGCAAAAAAGATAGATGATTGAAAATTTCAAACGAGTTTCACAGCTTTATCTCTTTTTCTTTTTATCCACAATTGGTAAGCCCACAGAGTTAAAAAAAATCGAGAGAGGAGAGGAAAATCTAATGTCTTTGGGTAAGCCCTTGACATCATCTTACCAGACGGTAAGTAACGATGATACCGAAAATGGAAGTGGGCTTACCAAGATTCCCCAACGCAATAGGGAACTTGCTAGCTTATCTTCAAGCCGGAACACATCAATGATGCTTGGCGACAAGACTAAGATAAGATGGTGGTAGTTAGCCAGGCGGGCTTGGAGAATGCCCTTCCAAAACCAAGTCATACAAAGTGAAACTCCGTCGGGAATCCAACCTGCGACTTCTCGATATGAAGATAATGGACTTAACCATTACGCCACGGAAGCGGTTAAAGGTAGGTTTCAGATACGACCCCCAACCGTTGGAGTCAAGGGAATCTGACAAACCTTTAGTTCTCCTCCGGATCTCCTCGTTTCTGATTTGATCACATAGGTGAACGAATACTTAAATACGTTATCCCGAGTATATTCATATTCAGTCACATTCATTCTCCAAATCTGTGTCATTCAAAATAAAAACCAGTCAAGTGCGAGTCAGTGTCACACACAAAGAGTTCCGTACCATCTTTGTTAAAGAAATAGGCAGCGTTCAGAGATTTGTCACCATAGATGGGTTATGCACTAACAAACAACATTTGAAAATCGAATCCATTTACACACACAATATAATAGGGAGTTCGTTTCCATTGTAGCGAATGCTATTAAGAAAAGAGATTCCAATTGGCATCAATTTATTTGCTTCATATTTTGGACGCATGTATCCTATCTATACCTCCCCTTATATATAGCATATCTCTGGCAGCGTTCCTATTTTTAGTTAATTTATTTGCCAAGAGACACAGACGTTCACATCCAATGATGATTTGACAATTGGTAAACCCTTGACAACATCTCACCTGGTGGTAAGTGACGATGTTGCCGAAGATGGAAGCGGGCTTACCAAGATTCCCCAAAGAATTGGGGAACTGGCTATCTTATCTTCATGACGGAACACACCAATGATATCAACATTAATATTTGGCGGCAAGACTTAGATAAGATGGTGGTAGCTAGCCAGGCGGGCTTAGATAATGCCCTGCCACCAACCAAACCGAGTCTAACAATTGACCCCGCCGGGAATCGAACCCGTGACCTCCTTTGTAAAGCCAGTGAACTTTGCCTCTGAGCTACGGAGGCGGTTAAAATATTGATGCATCGTAGCAAAAAAAACATAAACAGTTTTAATTAATTTTGTTACTTTCACAATCGTACTAGACACAAAATTAGTACTTTTTTTTAAATTAGTTGTGTTACAGTGGGACCTGAAATACAACCCGCTGACAGATAGGCGGACGGACAGACAGATAGCGGAGGCTTAGTAAAAGGATCGCGTTGGTCACTCTTTGGGTGGACGGAACCCTAATAAACCGGCAAAGTGCGATTCGGAGTCACACAAACAGGGTTCCGCACTAAATATTTAATTACCAATAGAATAAGACCTCTCAGTACATACTATGCTATTATCAATAGAATAAGACCTCTTAGTACATACTATGCTCTAGGACTAGGTAAATAAGGATCTACATAGAGTCGACTTTTTATTTTTCCTGTGGGAACGGAAGGATTTTAGATTTTCTCGTTGTTTTTTTCTATAATTAATGCATTTTACCTCATATACCGCTATTTTTTCAAGATTTTAGGCCCGGTAGTTTTGGAAATAAGGGGGGGAGGTGGTTAATTTTCGCCTATTTTATTAAATAACTTCAAAACTATTTATCTTTAGATTATCAGAAAAATATTGGAGATTCTTACAACAATTCCTTTTATTTGATGTGTCACATAATGTAATATGCAAAACTCTTTTTTTTTAATTTTCTAATTTACTCCCCAAAAGTGGCCCCCATGTTTAAAATCAATTTATTTACGTTACATATTATCCGTCTTTGGGTCACTAACTTACATCATCATCATCATCACAATTTAAGAGCCGTGCTTACATACATAATTAACCAAATTTCTGAGAAAATTGGCTGTGACAGACGGACGGACAGTCACACGAGTGATCCTATAATGGTTCCGTTTTTACCTTTTGATGTACGGCGGAACCCTAAAAAGTACAAATGTTTAAGTGCAGGAAGTTCGCTCTTATCCCAGCTGCGGGATTTGTTATTCAATTTCCTTTGTCGTGTCGGGTTTCCGGGGGTCGGTGATGTTCCAGGGGATCGGTCGTATACAGTTTTTATCATACATCTACCACAGTATAACAATATAGCGGCTTACAGTAGTGCAACGAATGTACTGACGCAGAGCAACGGAAGGGTACTTGCATTCTTACCAATCGATCACATGCTCACCCATTAAAAAAAACCGGCCAAATTCAAGTCGGAATAGCACTCCGAGGGTACCGTACTACCACACAGCTACACAGTATAATCACAGTATAACAATATAGCGGCTTACAGTAGTGCAACGAATGTACTTACGCAGAGCAACGGAAGGGTATTGCGGGGCAGCGGGCGGCGGTGCACAGCCTGGCAAACTCCGCGTGTTTGCCAGGCTAGCTACAGGCTAGTGCTGCTATTTTTTTATTATTATTATTTATTTATTAATCGAAAAAAATGAGTACATGGGTAAACATTGGACCCACAAAACTGATTGATCAGTTTGTCTGTGGGATCGACAGTCTCACAATTATACATTACAATCACAGATAAGACGTAACTGTGGTAACTAGATTCAAACTCTCTTACAGGCTGTTTATAAAAAAAAAATCGTTACAGATTTTTAAATTTACTTTTTTATGCTAGAGTCTAATAGCCGCGGGCAAATTGTTCATGAGATAATATGGTAAACGTTTTCTCACTGTTCTGTGGGGTTACTCGCATAATGACACATTTAGGTAGCCAAACGCACAATGACGCATGGTGTCTACGCAGAATGCCATATAATAGCCACACCAGGTATTATGGTCATGCTTAATTAGTGACTTATGCACCTGTCTGCCATGGTGATTCACGGCCAAGATATATTTGTGTTTGAAACCAATAGGTAGAATCTTACAAATGTTGAAAAGTTTTCTATAGTCACCTTTACAACTTTTTTTAGTTTTTTGTTAACAAGTAGCTTTAAAAATCCAATTTGTAAATTTTCCAGTTTGTCGTTATTAGTTTTAAATGTGAGTCCATAGCAGTTCAGGGCATAACTCAATATGGAATCTACTATTGCTAGTACCTACGCATGCCTACGCCGTGGCGGCATAGTGCTACATCAAAGGCGTTTCACTACTGTAAGTCATATCGTAATACTGTGCATCTACTAACCTAATGTTATGGAATTTGATTCGAGATCAAACGAAGATGGTTTAGATATTGATTGAAGTTTTTTTTTGTCAATGGGGTTACAACTGTTATTTACTGGAAGAGATCCCGAAAGGGATAAGTCCATTTTCCACAAAATTAAGGGTTCCTTTCATCCGATGAAAAAAGGAACCCTTAAAGGATTACTACCTCCTCGTCTCAAAAACCACTGAGACAAAAAATATGGTAAAGTAGAAAATATTGAGCCTCTCTTTAAGTTTACAGCAAATTCTAAATGAAAATACTAAGTCTTAACTTTCTAACTGAAATCGATATTGTACGGAAGCCTCTCTACGCGAGGTCAACTCGCACTTGGCTGTTTTTTTTCCTTTTCTCAATTTTTTGTTTTATTAAGTGTAAATAAAATGTTTCCGTGGAGTTAAGCAGAGCGGGCTATGCTTGGAGTTTCCCTGTACGCTCGAATCAGAAATGAGGAGATCCATAGAAGAACCAAGGCAAACGACATAGCTCACAGAATCACTAAACTTAAGTATAGCATTAGGTGGGGCACAAAGCTCGTACAACAGATGGCCGTTGGGACATTCCCTCTCGTATATCTACCAGGTACGCTAGAACTACCACGTTTATGATATAGCGTCCCCACTTACCTACCCTTGGGCATAACAGTGAGGGCCGCTATAGGTCTTACCGCCAAGACGCTTGTCCCGGTACTCTGCAAGGCGAGTGCCTCGTGGAAGAGAACCACTACCTACTGTCCAGGTAGGTCACCTCCCGCGGCTTTCGCTGCTGGCGGTTCGATCCAGTCTTACTCCTACGCGGCTGGATCGGCCGGAGCAGTTAAGCCGGGACAGTAAAATTATCGAGTGGCACTACGCATCGGAAGACGTAGCGTAGGCAGGCCTCACACTCGTTTAACCGATGACCTGATAAAGGTAGCGGGAAGCCGCTGGATGCGGGCAATGCAGAACTGGTCATTGTAGAAATCATCGGCTCTTGTCCAGCAGTGGACGTTTTTCAACTGATATAATAATTTATTTATTTATTTAGGGCACAAACTGTCTTAAAACAAATAGATACATTTTACAAAAACATAACACAAAAATAATTTAATAAGACACGTCCATTAATTGATAACAAACAAAAAACATGTTGGTTTCGCTAATAACAAGAGATCAAGTTGATAAGATTGCACAATGTACAGTGTATGTTCGTTTATACGAGTCTATCACGTGTAACGATTTTATATGATGTAAGAGTTAAAAAAAGAAATACATATTTTATCAAATCTATCTTTTTATATATATAAATCTTCTGTCCGTGTGTTAGTCATTGAACTCCTCCTAAACGGCTGGACCGATTTCGCTAATTCTTTTTTTGTCGAGTTCGTTATTGTCAGGAGAAGGTTCTTATGTAGGGTAGGGTAGGGTAGGGTAGTGTAGTATAGGGTAGTGTTGGGTAGTGTAGTGTAGTGTATGTAGGGTAGGGTAGGGTAGTGTAGGGTAGGGTAGTGTAGTGTAGGGTAGGGTAGTGTAGGGTAGGGTAGGGTAGTGTAATGTAAGGCGGTACGTAGTTCGCCGGGAAAGCTAGTATATATAAAAATGAATTGCTGTTCGTTAGTCTCGCTAAAACTCGAGAACAGCTGGACCGATTTGGCTAATTTTGGTATTGAATTATTTGTGGAAGTCCAGAGATGGTTTAAAAGGTGAATAAATATGAAAATGCTCTGAATTAAATTAAAAAAAAATATCAATCCAAAAATAATTGGTTTTAGGGTAGGGTAGTGTAGTGTAGTGTAGGTGTAGTGCAGTTAGGGTAGGGTAGGGTAGTGTAGTATAGGGTAGGGTAGTGTAGGGTAGGGTAGGGTAGAGTTGGGTAGTGTAGTGTAGGGTAGGGTAGTGTAGTGTAGTGTAGGGTAGTGTATGGTAGGGTAGTGTAGGGTAGGGTAGTGTAGTGTAGGGTAGTGTAGGGTAGGGTAGTGTAGTGTAGTGTATGTAGGTTAGGATAGGGTAGTGTAGTATAGGGTAGGGTAGGGTAGTGTAGGGTAGGGTAGATAGGGTAGCGTAGGGTAATGTAGTGTAGGTTAGGGTAGTGTAGTGTAGTGTTAGGTGGAACGAAGTTCGCCGGGACAGCTAGTTACTTATAAATAAATAAAAATTGAATAGCTTAAACTTTGTTGTTTAACATTTCGCACTCTTTTCTTTTTTATGTGTTGATACTTTAGCCAAATATATCAACATGACACAGGAATAATAATAATGATGACACAGGAATAATAATAATATATCAACATGACACAGGAATAATAATAATGATGATAATTGTTATACAGGATGTATCTAAGAAATCCTTGGTCGCGCTTAATTCGTTTTTTGTATGGGGACCCCACCTTATTTTTTTTAATATTTTTTATTTTCATTGTTTTTTTTAGAAAAACATAATAGTACGTGTTTTGTGAAACTTCAGTTCAGTTCATTATGTTTCAAATGATACAGCGTTTCAAAGGTCAGACGGACTGACAGACGGACGGACAGCGTAGGTTTAGTAATAAGTTTCCGTTATTATTTTTCGGTACAAAAGGTATTTTTCCCATCGCGTTGGGGAATCTTGGTAAGCTGGCTTCCATCTTCAGCATCATAGTTACAATGAGATAACCAGCCAAGGGCATACCAATGGTAAATAAAGAAAAACGGCCAAGTGCAATAATATAGGGTTCCGCAGCAAAACTTTAACTACCAACAGAATAAGACCTATCACTATAAACTTAGCTCTAGGTAAATAGGGGTGTACTTATTCTGGATTATAGAAATTTCACTTTTCCTGTAGGTACGAAAGGATTTTAGATATTCTCATAGATTTATCTGTTATCTATGCATTCAACCTCATATACTGTAATTTTTTTGAAGATTTTAGACATAGTAGTTTCGGAGAATTTCGGTAAATTTATATATTTATTTAAATAACCTCGAAACTATTTTTCTCAAAATTATTAAAATATATATTTGAAATTATCACAACGAGCCTTTTTATTTTATATATCACAAAATGTATTTTAAAAACTTTATTTTCTAATTTGCTAATTTACACCCGAAAAGTGGCCCCCATATTTAAAATTCATTTATTTAAGCTACATGTCCGTTTTTGGGTCACCGACTTACACATGTGTACCAAATTTAAACTCAATCGGTCGAGCAGTTTCTAAGCAAATTTCCTGTGACAGACGGACGGACAGACATTACCTTATGTATAAGGTAGGAAACCCTAAAAAGAACCCAACAAGACATCGGAGCGTAGTCGGTATGCGTCCAAAACCTCTCATCCTCTATTCAAATCCGTACGCCTATAAAACATTAATGCCGCCATCACAATGTTTTATCCGTTACCCAAGTGAAAAACGACATTTCGATCGGAGCATTAAAAGCGAACTCGTAAAGAAGCCCAGTAAAAAGTTTTGCCGCGTAAAACACCCCGTATACACTATAAAGCACTCTTTTTGAACAAAGTTGGGCTGCGCTCAGCGTAAGGGCCTGGACACAGCCACCAGCGCGGCGGTGAGAATTGCAACGCGATTCGCAGCGCGGCAAGCAGCGAAAAAAAATTTAGGAAATCTCACAAAGTTGTATGGCTAGGGCTGCCAACTCCTGTCCTGTCGTGGTTCGAACCTGCCACGTACCAATGTGATTTCGAATTTCGATTTCATATGTACGTTTATCTGACGCTCTTACGGTGAAGGAAAAACATCGTGAGGAAACCTGCACACACGCTGCGAAGAAAAGTCGCAGGTTGTGTGTGAAGTCGACCAACCCGCACTGGGCCGGCGTGGTCGACTAATGCCCGATCGCCCTAATTCAGGGTAGGCTCGAGCTCCTCGGTGGAGACGTATATGAGCTGATATGATGATGATGATGCCACAGCTACCAGCGACGCGAACTGAGGCGCGGCGAGAGCCGAGCGATTTGCTGCAGAGGTGAGCGAATGAAACAAATGTACCCACAGATCTACTACAAATAGATTTCTATATCGCGTGGCCACTACAATATCGCTCGCTTTAAGGCGAGGCATTTGTAAAACAGTTGTCTCTGTTTTTTCCTTTACGTGTAAAGAGTCATGAAAATAACCACACTTTTGCACTTTTTCAATGTTTTGCGTTGTTATTTCTCTTAAGACTTTAATTTAAAAACTAAAATATAGCAGATTCTCTTTAGTACTTAAAAAGAAATATCTGCTTATAAAAACTATGTGCAAATTTAGAAATTGTATTAATTAAAAATTCGTTTAAGACTTTTTTTTATACGTTTTAGACCTGTTTTTGGGATTCTTTATGATCGAGTGAAATACACACTATCATGTAACATATTAGCACGTTCCTCAGACAATATCCTGAGGTATGTCCAATATTTTTTGCAAGACCAATATTTAGTAGTAATTACCCAAAAAATTTATCTAGCAAAAGGGTTTCTCCGCTTTTCCACTGGTGTCTCGCCTTAACTTTTTTAAGCGTTTATGTTGCCACCTTAATATTATTTCCATTAAGTCGGGGTAAATTTCAATGTTATCAGCGCGACCTAGCGCCTTTGTAGTAGATCTGATGAAATTTAAGTTATGCTTTCGAAAAGCATTTGTACAGCTTTATTATTCAATTTACCTCTTCAAAATCAGGGGTCACATAGAAACCTACAAACATATATTATTTTTATTAGGTAAAATTTAAATTTATTTAGCAACATTGGAAGAAACATTGTATCGCTAAGAAACTGTTAAATTTTGACAATTAGCCAGCAAAAAAGTGGATTCCGATAAGGACAAAAAATAATATCAGTATCTTTTTCGCACTCGTTCCATATCGTAACTATCTTTCTTTTTTTAAAAATTTCTTTACTTATCTTTCTTTTCTTTACAAATGTAGTAGATCTGTGAATGTACCTAATAGCACTGACCACTATTATTACACACGGCTGTCTCCATACAAATGACAGAAAATTTTGCGTGGCAATTTGAAGCGCCACTACGATTGTCCCGAAAACTAAATGTACTAATCATGTCTCACTAATTTTATTAACATGGACAATCGTATCATATCCTCGTATCCTACAGCGCCAAAACGGCGATACTCAAATAGTCACAAAAATATTTGTCAGCAGTCAGTCCAGTGTGTAATAATAGAGGTCAGTGACCTACTAGTCAGTATATTTTACTATACCAGTACTGAATCGGTCACAGTTCAGTGCGGCGCCCGCGGTGGCAGGCGGTGTACGTTACAGCACGACTTCGTAACTTCGGTAGGTAGTAAATTGGGCGTGGGTTGAATTAGAAGCGTGCTATCAGGTGACTCAGGGACCCCTCTTCGGGTGAAGGTTTTTTTTTTTTCGAATAACTAACCCAACTAACCTGCATGTTTTTCGATATGAACATATCATGTTTTATCGTAGTATAATTGTCAGTATTGTTATGGACATTAAACGCTTTTTTATCAGGTGATTAGAGTTTAATTAGAAATAAAAGACCTAAAAAAAACATACAAATTAGAAAACATCACAACACTTAAATTTTAAATACAAATCACAAAAAAAATCTTACCCGTAATGGGTCTTTAAAAGGTATCAAGGTATGAATTTATTAACTTTATATTTATGAATTACTAGCTTTTTACAGCGGCTTCGCCCGCGTGGACATCGTTTTTATGACTGTCTTTAAGGGTGATTAGTAAATTATGTCGTTTCCCACCTACTCAACCATATCTGTGCAAAAAATCACAACAATCGAGTATTTTTTTAGTTCCCTCAGGAACTGCATCAGATTATGCTTTTTTCCTGGGATAAAAAGTAGCCTATGTCCTTCCCCGTGACTCAAGCTATCTGCATGCCAAATTTCATAAAGATTGATCAAGGCGTTGAAGCGTGGAAAGGTAACAAACAAACAAACACATTTTCACATTTATAATATTATTTTTAATTTTTATTATTCATTTTATTTACTTTATTTCTATGAGCTGATGATGATAATCGAATTTTTGGTTTTTGAATGAAAAGTCACATGTGTCGACGCATGCGCGGAGAAGAAATAAATGGAATGAAAAGAAGGTCGAATAAAAAAGAACGCATTAATATGCGTTATATACGCTAATGCGTGCCGCGTTACAACGTAGCGCTGTGGTCGCGTATTCGAGCTGTGGCATACCACCACGATCGCGCTGCTCGTCGCGCCACCCGAAGCTGTGGTCAGGCCCTAAGAGTTGGCTTGTAACAGGGTGCGACTGTGACAGGTGCTTGTTCATCTACCTTAAGAGGGGGCATAAAACAAAACGAACATTTTAAAAATGATTTATCTGAATTTTGTATAATGATTTTAACTTTATTTATTTTATCTAAGTTTTGCCGCCAAACATCATTGATGTATGCGGGCTTGAAGATATTGCTAAACCCACTTTCATCTTTGGCATCATCGTCACTTACCATTAGGTGAGATGATGCCAAAGGGATGGCTAACTAATTGTGAATAAAAACACCTTCGTCATCATCATCATATCAGAGAAAGACGTCTGCTGCTGGACAAAGGCCTCCCGCTAGGATTTCCACGACGACCGGTCCTGCACTGCCCGCATTCAGCGGCTACCCGCGACTTTCACCAGGTCGTCAATCCTACGAGGCCTTCCTATGCTACGTCTTTCGGTGAGAGGTCACCACTCGAGACCTTTAATGCATTAACGTCCATCTGTTTTACAAGCTATGTGCCCCGATCACTGCTACGTATGTTAGCGGTTTATCTGAACTATGCTAAGTTTATTAATAAAAAAATACGAGCGAGACCTACAGTACTCGCATATGATGTGTAACATGTGACAAAATACTTTAGGTTAGTTAGATTTGATGGCGATATTGTACCTGGGTGGCGGATCTGACAGTAACGAAAAAAACCGACCAAGTGCGAGTCGGACTCTCGTAAAGTAGAATTCCGCGCTTTCGCGACTTCCTGTTACACATTTCCGTCCCATGTTACACATTTCCGTCCCATTTCACGAAATCACTCCCACAAATTGCAGGAAAGCGAGAGCAAAGATGTTACACATCAAAAATAAAAAACTGGCCAAGCGCTCGCAATTTTTTGGATTTGTAGTTATAGCGGCAATAGAAACATTCTGTACAAATTTCAAAATTTTCATAGTTTTTGCGGTTTATGAAATACAGCCCGCTGACAGACAGACAGACAGACAGATCTTTGCAAACTCTGAATAATTAAAAAATACTTTTTTAATGGTACAATAGGGAACAAAAACAAAAAAAATAACACCAATTTACATAATATACAGAGTGTAACAAAATTGGTGTAGGTGCCGTTAACTGGAGCTTCTACTTATCATACTGAACAACTTATGTTCTACAAGTTTGCTGAAATCGCAAAAAAATCTTCATACAAAACGATCAGCTGATCGACCAATTTTGTGCGTTTTTGTATGGAGCGTTGATTTTTTTTTTTGAGAATTGACTATGGGTTCTTTGGGGAAAGCTGTTCAGTATGATGAAAAGAAGCTCCAGTTAACAGGACCTACACCAGTTTTGATACCCCCTGTATAACAGTGGAGGTACACACATTTTTTTTCTAGATTTTATTCCATAACTTCATGGGGTCACAGATTCGCATAACCAACCAAATTTCTGCTTAATAGCTGTAATGGTATTTGAGCAAAACGGTTGTTACTTACCAAAGGACAGACAGACAGACAGACACACAGACAGACGGACATGGCGAAACTATGTTTGTGTTGTGACAACTATGTGTGTCTAGTTTGACTACGAAACCTTAAACATAGGGCTCTTTGATCTTTGTAAAATATTGTTCACCCAACCGATATCTCTGATGTGTTGGGTTTTAGTAAGCATCAGCTCACTTGATGGTGTGGTAAGTGATGAATGATGATGATGATGATGGACAAATGGACTTAAGTCGTCTACAACATTTATTAACGGAATACATAAAACTGCCCACTTTCGTGTACAAAAAACCCTTAACACAATGAGAAATGAGTAACTGGCCACATTTATAATACAATATTATGTTTAATCTACAGATCTATATCGAGAGCGTCGGTGGCGTAACGGCTAGGGATGCTTCCTTGTGTCCGGGAGGTCGTGGTTCGAATCCTGCCACGTACCAATGTGTTTTAGAATTTAAAATTCATATGTACGTTTCCCGCGATCTTCACCAGGTCATCGGTCCACCGCGTGTGAGGCCTGTCTACGCTACGTTTTCCGGTGCGCGGTCGCCACTCGAGAACTTTACTGCCTCGATGGGCTTAGCCGATGGATGCGGGCAGCGCAGGACTGGTTGTCGTGGAAATCCTTGGGTGAGGCCGTTGTCCAGCAGTGGACGATTTCCGGCTGATATGATGATGATGATGTACGTTTATCCGACGCTATTACGGTAAAGGAAAACATCGTGACGAAACCTGCACACGCCTGCGAAGAAATTCGAAGTCTGTGTGTGAAGTCGACCAACTTGCACTGGGCCCGCGTGGTCGACTCAGGCACGATCTACCTAATTGAGGGTAGGCTCGAGGCCTTCAAAGGGGATCCTCCTCCTCGCGTCGCTTTCACTGAGGGTCGTGAGGTCCCCGTTGGATAAGCTTTTATTAACGATGTTCCACCATCTGTTTCTGTTCTTGGCATCGTGCAGCGCAACATGCTGTTGGCTGACCAGAGTATAGCGGACCTGATCCGCCCATCTTGTAGGACTGCGGCCTATTGGCAGGCCAGGCATTTGTAAAACAGTTGTCTCTGTTTTTTCTTTTACGTGTAAAGAGTCAAGAAAATAACCAAACTTTTGCACTTTTTCAATGTTTTATGTTGTTATTTCTCTTAAGACTTCAATTTAAAAACTCAAATTTAGCAGATTCTCTGTAGTACTTATAAATAAATATCTCCATACAAAAATTATGTGCAAATTTAGAAATTTTATTAATAAACAATCGTTGTAGACTTTTCGTTTAGACGTTTTAGACCTGTTTTTGGGATTTTTTATGATCGAGTAAAGTACACACTATCATGTAACATATTAGCACATTCATCAGACAGTATCCTTAAGTACATCCAATATTTTTTGCAAGACCGATATTTAGTAGTAATTATACCCAAAAAATTTGATCTAGCAAAAGGGTTTCTCCGCTTCTCCACCGGTGCCTCGCCTTAACCTTGCCAGTGACAATGAGCTGTTCAAGATTCTGCCCCTCTTTCCTGGCTATAATACCGAAAAACTCCAGTATTCTATGCAGGCATATACACTCGAGAGCGATGAATCCGGGTCACTTAAAGAATCCTAAAAATCTCGGAAACTAAGAAGGCTAGCTTAATGAAATAAATTGTGTTTAATATACGATTTAATACTTCTTAAATGAAGTCATTAAAACTTCTTAGTTATTGTAAAAATATGTCATAAAAAAATCAAATTTGAAAAAGGGAGACTTTCGAAGATGGAACTACGAAATTACTACATTTGTTTTTGCTTTTGTTTCTAATCTGTCATTTAAGTGGGTACACAAACCATGTTGATAGTGTTCAATATTTATTATTCAAGCAGTAATCATGTCGCTTACACCTGAAGAATGCACCAGAATACTCACAATGCTGGAAAACGGCCGGGGTCAGCATGATACAGCCACAACTGTCGGTGTGTCGCTCTCAACAGTACAAAGAGTTCTCCAACGTTACGAGGAAACTGGCTCTAACCTACGCAGACCAGGAACAGGCAGAACCAGGTGTACCACAGCACGAGAAGATCGATACTCGGTGAACACAATGCTTCGTAATCGCTTTCTCACAGGAACTGAACTTACAAATCAGTTTCGACGCCTCGGAGGAAGTAACCCAAGCGCATGGACAGTAAGGCGACGACTTGCTGAAGCTAACTTGAAACCACTTAGACCTGCAAACGGCCCTAAACTGGAGCGTGGGCATCGTATTTCAAGACTAAGATATGCCCAGAATCACTTAAATTGGAGTATTGGAGATTGGTCAAAAGTTATGTTCTCCGACGAATCAAAATTTATGCTCTACAAGCACGATGGAAGACACAGAGTGTATAGAAGACCAGGGGAAAGATTCAAGCACGCATGCATCGAAGAAAAAGTAGCCTACGGTGGTGGGTCTGTACATGTGTGGGCCGGAATTTCTTCTGAGAGTCGCACAGAACTGGTGTTCATAGAAAACGGCTCTTTAACTAGCGAAAGATATGTGGAAGAAATCCTCAATGAACACGTTGATCCATTTATGGTCAATTTAGGTGAGGATGCTATTTTTATGCATGACATTGCCCGGCCTCATACGGGTTGGATTGTGAATGACTACCTTCAAGAGATGAACATTACTCGTATGGAGTGGCCAGCACGCAGCCCGGATATCAACCCGATCGAGCATGCCTGGGACGAGCTAGGGAGATGCGTAAAACAAAGAAGCCCTCCCCCAATCACGCTTCGTGAGCTCAAAATTGCTCTCACAGAGGAATGGGAGAATATTCCCCAAAATCGTATAAGGAACTTTGTGTACAGCATGCCAAACCGCGTAAACACAGTGATGGATGCACGAAGAGGCAATACGAAGTATTAAAATTCAAGTAAATCGTAATGTTGTTCAAAAATGTCATGTTTCCTATTTTTGTTTTAAGGCGAGATCAGCAGTTTTTTTTTTATATATGTAATTTTTTGTAAATAAAATGTAGTGACTCGTAAATTTTATTACTTTCATTTAAGGGATATTAAAGTGTCTATTACCGATTGCTTTAACGGTGAAGGAAAACATCGTGAGGAAACCTGCACACGCCTGCGAAGAAACTCGAAGGTTGTGTGTGAAGTCGACCAACCCGCACTGGGCCCGCGTGGTCGACTAAGGCCTAATCGCCCTGATTCAGGGTAGGCTTGAGCCCCTCGGTGGGGACGTATATGAGCTGTAATGATGATGAAAGTGTCTATTAAACACAATTTATTTCATGAAGCTAGCCTTTTTAGTTTCCGAGATTTTTAGGATTCTTTAAGTGACCCGGATTCATCGCTCTCGAGTGTAGTTGAGAGTATGGTCTTGATGTTAAGGGGATATAAGAGATGATATGATGAGCACACAATGGACATTAGTGTAATTTAAGAAGAAACTTCACCATTTTTTTTATGAGCAATCGTGTTTCTTCCTAAAATCAGCCCTCAGTCAGTCAAAGGGAACCCTATTACTAAGACTCCGCTGTCCGTCCGTCTGTCTGTCTGTCTGTGCGTCTGTCACCAGACTGTATTTCATGAACCATGATAGCTATACAGTTGAAATTTTCAAAGATGATGTACTCGTATTTCTGTTGCCGCTACAATTACAAATTCTAAAAATTAGAAAAAGTGAAAAAGTAAGGAGGTCTCTATACAAAAACGTGTTTTATTTTAACGTGAAGAGCGCCATCTAGTATGTTGGTACGGAACTCTTTGTGTGCGGTTCTGACGAGTCAAACTCGCGAAGTTTGTCAGCTTCCGTTGTTCTGTGTAAGTACATTCGTTGCGCTACTGTAAGCCGCTATATTGTAATAAGTTTATTATATCAGCTCATATACGTCCCCACCGAGGGGCTCGAGCCTACCCTGAATCAGGGCGATTGTAATAAGTACTATGATTATATTATGTAGGTAGTTGTGTGAAGAGGTGTGGTGGTACGGAACCCTCGGAGTGCTATTCCGACTTGCATTTGGTCAGTTTTTTAACACATTAACTGCCGTGGGTAACTCCGGTGACCGACACCATACTATTTCAAAGGGGCCACGACGGTCACCGGTGTCCGGGAAGTAAGGCCAATTTTCAACTGTCCGCTAAGTGCTTCTGCATGCCGGCCACACGAACGTGACATATTTACGTATAAAATGACCCGCGCGGCGTCCAGGACTATTTCTTACCACTTGGTTCACTATTATTTTTTTGTTTTTGAGTTTAAAAACTTAGAAGAAATTAAGTTCTTACTGAAAAAAAATTCAGTAAGAACTTCACAAAAAGTTTATTTTATTTTTATAATTACTAATTTTAGTATTTCTATTGAAACTTAACATTACTATAATATCTAAAGAATATTTTGGCACACTTTGAAACTAAGTGTGAGAAATAGACAAGTGACCGCCACTATATATAGACGTATACTACTTATATTTCGAGTGGCCCAAATAGGACCTTTTCGACCATATTACTTGGCAGTTAATGTGTTAAATAGGTGAGCATGTGATCGATTGGTAAGAATGCAACAGAATGTTTATTGGTATAGTAAGCTACAGTTTCTGGAGAGACATCAATTTTGCTTCACCTGTATATTTGTGTTGCAAAAGTTTTAAGATACCGCTGTGTCTTGCAAGCAAACAATATACCTGAAAGTTGGAAAAGGCTGACGGCCTTAAGAATTTTTAGCCTTTATAGCGACAAACGTACTTTATAACGTAATAGCAAATAGTATAATTATACTGTACTTAGCTTTTGCCTGTGGCTTCACCCGCGTAGATATCATTTTTAGGGTTCTAAAGGTACCTCAAAAGGAAAACAGAACCCTTGTGAGATCTCTTAACCCTCGGTTGGTCGCGTGGGGTCTTTAAAAGCCCGACGTTTACAAAAACTGCTATATTTTGTTCCATATTAAAGATTCAAATTTGTACCTCAGGGTAGCTTCCTAAAACATACTTAACTATCAATTAGTGCAAAAATAATATATAATAGTAATACATATTATTATTTGTTAAAAATTATTTCCTATCATTAAAATTATTTAAAACCACACTATGGGTTTTATTTAAAATTTTATTATGCTACAAAATATATAAAAATAAATAAATAATAATAAGTAATAAAAAAACAAAATATTTAAAATCTCCGGGCGTTTAAAGACCCCACGTGACCGACGGTGTCACAAAAAAAGCGCGACCACCCGAGGGTTAATTGTTCGTGTATTTGTCTGTCTGTCATATATTACCCTTTTTCTCAGGAACACGTGGAGGTGACAAGTTTAAAATATTATAAAATAATAACATCTACGGTCCTTTGGAGCTGTATAAAAACAAGCTTAGCCTCTGAAGCGGGATAAATGCCACTAGGAATTTAATGCGGACAACGCTCAAGCGGGGAAAGTGCCTCATTTTATATTACCGCTTGAAGGGTTAGTCAAAGCGATAAAAAAATATTACAGCCATCATACAGCAATCATATGTAATAATATAATAATTATACTGGTTTAAAAAATTAAGATTTAAATTTAAAAAAAATTAAAGAAATAAAAAATCGTTTAATGATGTCTCTGTGATCAATTCAGTAAAAACAGGAAGCGATCACCGGATGGTAAGAGGCACATTGAATCTAAAGTCCGAGCTAGAAAGATGTCGAATGATGAAGTCTATGCTCCGACCAGGCCTCATACGCGGTGGACCGACGACCTGGAGAAGATCGCGGGAAGCCGATGGATGCGGGCAGCGCAGGACAGGTTGTCGTGGAAATCCTTAGGGGAGGCCTTTGTCTAGCAGTGGATGTTTTTCGGCTGATATGATGATGATGAAAAAAATTACTAAAGTTTGCGCCCCGTGAATAAAAGGCCATAAATTTTAAATTATCAGGACTATTTGAGTTGAAATAAACACAAAAATTATGAAAATAAAATAATAAACAATGAAAAAAACCAAAAGAAGTCACTTTTATTTGAAAAAAATAAATAAAAGAAATAACACAATTTTTCTGTAGTATATTCTCCGTTAAAGTGATTTTAGCCACATAACCATTGTTTTTTATTACTACTGCTTTTTTTTCTCCATTTAACTGTTTTTATAACAAATTATTTGTCACAACTTCTGTGTTTATTTCAACTCAATAGTTCTCATAATCTAAAAGTTATGACCCTTTATTCACATAGGAGCTCAAACTTTAGTAATAATAATTAAAAAATCTTTTAAAAAAACATCGATTTTTAAAAATATTTCTTAGATTTTTTTTAACGATATATTTTAGTATAGTTTGCTCCCTTTCATTTATGCACTTAACTAGTGGATGCCCGCAAGTTCGCCCGCGCAGATACCTATTTTTGCGGTTCCCGTGGGAATTTCCCAAAATACTTTCTTAGCGGATGCCTAAGTCATAACATCTACCTGCATGCCAAATTTCAGCCCGATCCATCCAGTGTTTTGGGCTGTGCGTTGATAGATCACTATGTCAGTCAGTCAGTCACCTTTGAGTTATATATATTTAGATTACTGGATATCATGTATTTTGGTCATTATAAATTAATATACATATAATATATTATATACATCCGCACCGAGGGGCTCGAGACTGAGTTGTTTCGCAGGCGTGTGCAGGTTTCATCACGGTGTTTTTTCTTCACCGTAAGAGCGTCGGATAAACGTACATATCAAATCGAAACTCGAAAACACATTGGTATGCATCAGGGTTCGAAACACGACCTCTTGGATAGGAGGTAGCGGCCTTTACGCCATATACTCGTATTTTGATCACACATCAGCTCATATACGTCCCCATCAAGGGGCTCGAGCCTACCCTGAATAAGCCAAGTTGACCACGCGGGCCCAGTGCAGGTTGGTATTTTGATACGTACAAGTAAATTAAAATCTACTTTCCGTTTACTTAGAAACATGAAATTTGGTAAAAAGCAAGGTCTTACAGCAAAACCAAAGGAATATAAATCCGAATATTAAATTTTGTAGTTATATCACATTAAAACATTTTGCAATTACAAACTTTGATTTGCAGCAGGAGAATTAATACTGACGTACATTGATGTATGGGAGAACAATTTTTTTACAACAATGTTAAGTTTGTCTTGTTGATTTACTGTACTCGTTATTGTTGTACTCGTTTATTATAGAGTTTCGTACCCAAATGTTTAATATTATTTCATTCTTTTGAGTGAAATTAATTTTTAAGTCGGTTTTTAAGTTTTTTGAACTTTTACGGAACCTTCAGTGCGCGAAATCGACTTGCCCGCTTTTTAACCTATTTTAAAAAAGGAGGAGAGTCTATGATTTTATCATCGATTTCTCCGTTAATTGTGGACTGACTTGAATTTATTTTTATTTGAAAGACTATGCTCCTGGTTGGTTCCATATTATAAATATTATTAAAATCAGTTTAGTACTTTTATAGGTAAATAACGTAACCAAAAAAGTTTTAAAATTGTTCTTGGTTGTTGCGTTTATAGTAGATTTTTAAAGGCGGTAATATTACAGATTTTCATTGTTTTCGACGAAAATTACTCCTAAACGATAGAAAACTGAAGGTTGAAAAAAATACCCTTATTTTTGATGATTTTCCTTAAAGTCAAAAGCTATTAAAACACGATTGAGCAGTTTCGGCTCGACAGAAAAAATCCCAAATCTAGGTCTACACCGTTACTTTCAACTCTAGTTATGACTAATATTTGAAGTATAACATTAAAAAAATATACAACAATATTTGTTAAGATAATACAAAGAGAGTAATGTTATTATTTTTTATACTTTCATTGTAGTTTTTGATTGAAACAAAAAACCATTGAAAAAGTGTGGTTATTTTCTTTACTTTTTACACGTGAAGAAAAAGACAGAGACAACTGTTCCAATCAATACCTCGCCTTAACAGGTTTAGCTTGGTCAATTATTATTATTTTGAATGTAATAGAGGGTGCATGGTTCGAATTAAAGTTATGGTCTTGAATTCATACAAAAATCTAACACAAAAAAGGAATTTCAGTTTTCTCTAATTTTCCAATTTTCCGGGCAACCTTTTTAATTTTTCTTTTCCTTTTTTTTCTTCGGACTACCTTTTAAAAAAAAACAAATCGGTTTTACCGTTCTCAAGTGAGGCACCTTCCAATGAATACATATCTACGCATTCTAAATCCTACTAATATTATAAACGTGAAAGTTTGTTTATACTCGTATGGATGTATAGATAGATGTTTGCTATTCTTTCACGCAAAAACTACTGAACTTAGATACAGATGGCTAGAATTTGGTGGGTGGATAGATTAGGACCTGGATTAAGACGATGTGTTGATTGGAACAGTTGTCTCTGTCTTTTTCATTACGTGTAAAGAGTAAAGAAAATAACCACACTTTTTCAATGGTTTTTCGTTTCAATCAAAAACTACAATGAAAGTATAAAAAATAATAACATTACTCACTTTGTATTATCTTAACAAATATTGTTGTATATTTTTTTAATGTTATACTTCAAAATATTAGTCATAACTAGAGTTGAAAGTAAAGGTGTAGACCTATCTTTTGGATTTTTTTCTATCAAGCCAAAACTGCTCAATCGTGTTTCTAATAGCTTTTGAGTTTAAGGAACATCATCAACAATAGTTGTATTTTTTTTAACCTTGTGTTTTCTATCGTTTAGGAGTAATTGATGTCAAAAAAAAATCTCTAATATCGCCTTAACATAAAAGCTATTTTTTCCACGCTGCGCACCCTCGAAGACAGTCATAGAAACTATGTTCAAGCGAGCAAAGCCGCTGGCAAAATCTAGTATAATATAATTTGTAAACAGTTAGTGAATTGTACCACACCCCAATTAATCTTTAGCTTTTAGATACACGCACAGGGTTGACTGGGATAGGCGGAAATTGAAAACTTGGAACAACCAATCTTGACCCGATCGGCTATCTGTAGTCGCTACAACGTCCCATTCAAAAACTTCCAAAATTGATTACAACTGATAGATATCATCAAAGACAAAGATGATTGACAAAGTTCTTATAAACAAGTAGAAGGGATGCTGATAAGAAATTAATTGAAAATATGAATTTTCGGATATAATAAGAGAAGGAACTTTAAATTAGAAATTTTATGAAAACACGACTGCATAAAAAGTAACCCCTCTTTGAGAAGTCGGGTAAAATGTACCTATCCTATGACACTCCCGTGAGTGTATAAATGTACCTATCCTATGACACTCCCGTGAGTGTATAAATGTACCTATCCTATGACACTCCCGTGAGTGTATAAACGTACCTATCCTATGACACTCCCGTGAGTGTATAAATATACCTTTCTGACACTCCCGTGAGTGTATAAATGTACATATGCTATGATACTCCCGTGAGTGTATAAATATACCTATCCTATGATACTCCCGTGAGTGTATAAATGTACCTATCCTATGACACTCCCGTGAGTGTATAAATGTACCTATCCTATGACACTCCCGTGAGTGTATAAACGTACCTATCCTATGACACTCCCGTGAGTGTATAAATATACCTTTCTGACACTCCCGTGAGTGTATAAATGTACATATGCTATGATACTCCCGTGAGTGTATAAATATACCTATCCTATGATACTGCCGTGAGTGTATAAATGTACCTATCCTATGATACTCCCGTGAGTATATAAGATACTTCGAAACAATTCAACAGTAATGTTTTTATCCACAAAAAAGGAGTGTAGTGTATTCACGTCTAACGTTTGTATGTATGTTTTTTTATTCCACGATATCTTCTAACCTGTTTGATAGTTTTTTAAAGAGTGTCGGTGGCGTAATGGCTAGGGCCGCTACCTCCCGTCCAGGAGGTCGTGGTTCGAATCCTGCCACCTTTCAAAATGTTTTCGAATTTCGATTTCATATGTACGTTTATCCGACGCTCTGACGGTGAAGAAAACATCGTGAGGAAACCTGCACACGCCTGCGAAGAAATTCAAAGGTTGTGTGTAATCGACCAACCCGCACTGGGCCCGCGTGGTCGACTAAGGCCCGATCGCCCTAATTCAGGGTAGGCTCGAGCCCCTCGGTGGGGACGTGTATGAACAAAGGGCAATGGAGCGTGCTATGCTCGGAGTTTCTCTGCGTGATCGAATCAGAAACGAGGAGATCCGTACAAGAACCAAAGTAACCGACATAGCTCTCAGAATTGCTAAACTTAAGTGGCAGTGGGCGGGGCACATTTCTCGTAGAACAGATGGCCTTTGGGGCAGTAAAGTTCTCGAGTGGCGACCACGCACCGAAAAGCGTAAGCGTAGCGAGCGGGCCTCCCACTCGGTGGACCAATGACCTGGTGAAGGTCGCGGGAAGCTGCTGGATGCGGGCAGCGCAGAAACGGTCGTCGTGGAAATCCTTGGGGGAGGCCTATGTCCAGCAGTGGACGCTCTTCGGCTGATATGATAATGATGATGATGGTCATGGAGCTTATTAGCCTTGGGGAAAACGTGACTGACATAAAACATGACACTAAATAGTATCACTATGTTACTTTTTGTTGACAATCGATCGTATTCCTGACCTAATTTTTGTACCGCGTACTAAATAAAAATCGAGGGGTAAAGTCCAAAAACATCAGCATATCACTTTATGTACACAGGCCAGCACATCAAGCTACACACTTTGGACTTTGTACCGTTCTTATGCCGAAAGAGTATGGATCAGAATCGCACTACGAGTGTATAGCTTGATGTGCTGACCTCTGTACTTGTAAAGTTGACAAACTTTGCTGGATTGTTTGAAATACCTACCAAAATTAAACAAAATTCTTCTTGTTCTCATCGTGTGGCACATTTAACCATGCTATCCAAGGGGTAGACGGTGGTTGCCTGGTGTTACACTTAGCATCACCCGAGGTCACGTGTAGGGAATTTAGATTAACACCTACGGACGTGTGCAACGCGACCTTCGTACACATCTGGAATCAGATGTGTAGGTTTAAATTCTTCTTGTTCTTATCGTGTGGCACGTTTAACCATGCTATCCAATGGGTAGACGGTGGTTGCCTGGTGTTGCACTAATCATCACCCGCGGTCACGTGTAGGGTATTTAGATTAACACCTACGGACGTGTGCAACGCGACCTTCGTACACATCTGGTATCAGATGTGCATGTTTCCTCACGATGTTTTCCTTCACCGTTAAAGCAATCGGTAAGTATATGTACGTAAGTTAAAAAAACTCATTGGTACATTGACCGTCCGGATTTGAAACCGGGACCTCTGGTTAGGAGGACCGAGTCGTTACCGGTTGAGCCACCGACGCTTATCAATTTTAAATGAAACAAAATGATAAGACCTATTACTACGATCCTTCACTTAACCTATCCCCAAAGGCCCCAATATATTGATGACAGAACGCTGGTAAAGTTGGCACGTCATCCATCATGCTATCCCCAGCCACCAGGTCCCCACAGACATCAGTAACTATGGATAAGTCTTCTGGCACACCCTGGACTCTTCATACCTTGGGCCAGAAATGACATTTCAAAAAACGAATGACGAAACAAACAAAATGGCGCCGAAATCCTAAACGTTCGACAACAAAACTGTAACCAATCTGTATCAATCTGGGTGAAGAGGGGGTGAGGTCGCAATTTAGAGAGCGGCAGGGAGTGTCCATACTGTATGTTAGTACTCATTTATATACTTTGCTTCTGGTTAGTACGTGAGTTAATTTAGATTTGTTCCTCGTAGAAATAAGTTCTTTGAACAGACTTTGCTGCTTTATTCGCAGGGGGTACACGACTCTGTAGTGACTAGTGACTTTTAGTATTTCTAATCATTATTTTCTGTTAGATACGCTTTTTGGTATTTTTAGATACACTTCTTTGTACTCTTAGTTACACTTTTTGGTATTGGTATTTTTAGATACACTTCTTTGTACTCTTAGTTACACTTTTTGGTACTCTTAGATACTCTTTTAGGGTACTCTTAGATGCACTTTTTGGTACTCTTAGTTAAACACTTTTTTGTATTCTAAGATACAATTTTTGGTACTCTTAGATACACTTTTATGGTGCTCTTAGATACACTTTTTGGTATTCTTAATACACTTTTTGGTACTCTTCGTTACACTTTTTAGTACCCTTAGATACTCTCTCAGGGTACTCTTAGATACACTTTTTGGTACTCCTAGATACACTTTTATGGTGCTCTTAGATACACTTTTTGGTATTCTTAATACACATTTTGGTACTCTTCGTTACACTTTTTAGTACTCTTAAATACTCTCTCAAGGTACTCTTAGATACACTTTTTGGTACTCCTAGATACACTTTTATGGTGCTCTTAGATACACTTTTTAGTACTCTTAGATATACTTTTGGGTAGCTGTTGCGCACATAATTAAGATTATGATGATTAACTTAAAACAACCCATACAGGGTGTAAAAAAATTGTGTAGAACCCGTTAACTGTGGGTTTAACCCAACTGGAAGGTTGGAAACTGACGGAACAACGTCCCAACTCGTGGATTTAGTCATAATGATACTATTATAAGCTCGGAGTTTTCTTACGCGATGGAATCAAAAATGAGGAGATCCGTAGTAGAACGAAGGTATAAGCGATATAGCTCACCGAATCGCTAAACTTAAGTGGTAGTGGGCGGCGTACACAGCTCGAGAATAGATAGCCGTTGGGGTAGTAAAGTTCTAGAGGACATCGCGCACCGGAAGGAGTAGCGTAGGCAGCCCTCCCACTCTGTAGACTGACGATCAGGTGAAGGTCGCGGGAAGCTGCTGGAAGCGGGTAGCACAGTGGCAGTGGGCGGGGCACATAGCTCGTACAACAGATAGCCTTTGGGGTAGCAAAGTTCTCTAGTGGCGACCGCGCACCAAAAAACGTAGCGTAGGATACGGGCAGCGTACGACTGGTCTTTGTGGAAATCCATTGCAGTAGGCCTTTGTCTAACAATAAAAAGTATTTCGGATGATATTATGATGATGATTAAATGATGAAAAATACAAACACATTGACTAATCTATTTTTTTATGATATCAATGGCCAAGCTACACTGTTGCAGGCCACTTGACAGATCGCGATGTAAGTAATTACCCTTCGGGGGTTTTGAAAATTGAATGTCAGAAGGGCGATTGTTACATGGAAAAACCAGTTTTAAAAATTCGTCCTAACAGAAAAATTATCAAGTTGCACTGTTGACTGTTTTAGGGTACCGTCGTCAAACAAAGAAACCCTTAAAGTTTCACCAGTTTCTGTCTGTCTGTCTATCCGTTGATATGTCACATCCATTTTGCTCAGAGATTAATACAGCTATAAAGTTGTAATTTGGTATGGTCGTTAAAATCTGAGACCCCTATAAAGTTATAGAACGAACTCAGATATGACTTAGGCCCGATCGGTGGGCTCGAGCCCCTCGATGGGGACGTGTATGAGGGGGGTTAATTAGGGTTCCGTACGCCCCACGGGTGACCAACGGGATTCATTACTTAGCCTCCGCTGTCTGTCCGTAGGTCCGTCCGTCAGCGGGCTGTATTTCATGAATCGTTATAGTTTGACAGTTGAATTTTTTACAGAATGTGTAGTTTTGTAGCCGCTTTAGCATTTAATATTAAAATTTAAGAAAAAAAATTAGTTGTCTGTAAAGTCGGTTTACGGACGATAGTTTAACGTGACAACGTTATAAGAAAATAGTGATGGAATGGTTTCATAATATCGAAAGAATCATTACATTTATCGCCGCAATTATCGTAGCTATAAACAATTGACACCACATTCACTTTTCACTGCACTTCATACTTGACGAAAACATGTAAATGTATTAATGTATAGCAGCTGTCCACGCGGACGCATCGCTCACTCAAGTAGGAGAGAGACAGATGTCGAACGCTGCCGAACGCGGAGGCTGATTGTGCCTCTTTGTCGCTCATTGCGCGCTCTCGCTTGCACTTCAAGCCTTAAATGGAACGCCTCAAAGCGAGGTAACGCCGCATGCGTCATGTTTTTTCGTGCGTGCAGCCGGCTCCATCGAATTATAAGACGTTATCACGTCAAAAAGTGAAAAAATAAGTGGTTTCCTTACAAAAAAAAAGTGTTTTTAAATCTCCGTGTGTAAACTGCGAACAGCCCTAGCGTATTCAAAACAAAATATTTACCCTGAGGTGATTCTTGGAAAACTCCTGTTTGTCCCTTGGATTCAAAGCAACGGTAATATAAAGTGCACTTTAATTTACAAACTTTGTATACTCTCGCAATACCAGCAGGTACAGGCGTATCAGCTAGAGATGGTTTTACGTTGTGTGAGTAAACAAACACCGATAGTGTATAGCCAAGGAGTTTATAGGTAAAACTTAAAACTCCTTGTGTATAGCGCTACCGTTTTGAGGAGCGTGCTGTAGTACAGTATTATCATATCAGTCGACGATTTCACTGTACCTGTGCAAGTGGCAAACAGACAGCCACAAATAAAAAATTCTCGCGATTCAAGGGGTAGTTGTAATAGGTACTTTTAACACGCCACTTGTATTGAGTTTCCGGGGCGTAACCTAACTTGTTATATCTTATCTGTGGTTCCTATGTAAACTCCATGTCTCGGTGATTTTACTGTACATGTGCCAGTCGTAATAAGACAGCAAGAATAAAAATTTCATGCGGTTCAATTGATAGTAGTAATAAGTATTTTTAACACGCCGCTTGTATTGAGTTTTCTGGGGTGTTAATTAATTGTTATATCTTATCTGTGGTTCCTTTATACACTCCATGTCTCGGTGACTTCACTGTACCTGTGCCTGTGCCAATAAGACAGCCACGAATAAAAATATCTGGCGGTTCAAGGGGTAGTAGTAATAAGTACTTTTAACAAGCCGCTTGTATTAAGTTTTCTGAGGTGTTAATTAATTGTTATATCTTATCTGTGGCTCCTCTGTACACTCCATGTCTCGGTGACTTCACTGTACCTGTGCAAGTGGCAATTAGACAGCCACGAATAAAAATATCTGGCGGTTCAAGGGGTAGTAGTAATAAGTACTTTTAACAAGCCGCTTGTATTGAGTTTTCTGATGTGTTAATTAATTGTTATATCTTATCTGTGGCTCCTCTGTATACTTCATGTCTCGGTGACTACACTGTACCTATGCAAGTGGCAATTAGACAGCCACGAATAAAAATATCTCGCGGTTCAAGGGGTAGTTGTAATAGGTACTTTTAAAGCACCACTTGTTTTAAGTTTCCGGGGTGTTACCTAACTTGTTCTATCTTATCTGTGGCTCCTTTGTACACTCCATGTCTCGGTGACTTCACTGTACCTGTGCCTGTGGCAATAAGACAGCCACGAATAAAAATTTCTTGGGGTTCAAGGGGTAGTAGTAATAGGTACTTTTAACACGCCGCTTGTATTGAGTTTCCGGGTTGTTTTATCTTATCTGTGGTACCTCTGTACACTCCATTTCTCGGTGATTTTACTGTACATGTGCCAGTCGTAATAAGACAGCACGAATAAATATTTCTTGCGGTTCAAGGGATAGTAGTAATAGGTCCTTTTAATACGCCGCTTGTATTGAGTTTCCGGGGTGTAACCTTCATGTTATATCTTATCTGTGGCTCCTCTGTACACTCCATGTCTCGGTGATTTCACTGTACCTGTGTCTATGGCAATGAGACAGCCACGAATAAAAATTTCTGGCGGTTCAAGGGGTAGGTGTAATAGGTATATTTAACACGCCGCTTGTATTGAGTTTTCTGAGGTGTTAATTAATTGTTATATCTTATCTGTGGCTCCTCTGTACACTTCATGTCTCGGTGACTTCACTGTACCTGTGCAAGTGGCAATTAGACAGCCACGAATAAAAATATCTCGCGGTTCAAGGGGTAGTTTAATAGGTACTTTTAACGCACCACTTATATTAAGTTTCTGGGGTGTAACCTAACTTGTTATATCTTATCTGTGGCTCCTCTGTACACTCCATGTCTCGGTGACTTCACTGTACCTGTGCCTGTGGCAATAGGACAGCCAGGAATAAAACTGCAGCTCCACTATCAGGTCGAAAAGAGCAAAGATAATTGCGAGCTCTGAATGCATGCCATGCTTTAATTGCACTTCTGTTTACGACTGTGCTGAATGCGGTCGAATCACGCGCGACATTATCGTCTAGTGCAGGAGTGAACGACGAAAATTTTAATGCTTCCTTAATGTTGCCTTTAAAAGTAATTGTCATTTATTTGAAGATGAAAATGGTTTATATATATTCAGCCATACTGATCTGATATCCAGCTTAAAAACTATTATGTCTAAATGCTGCACAAAAGCAAAGGTAGGTGTAAATATTCATTATTCACTGTTGATACTTTTATGCCCCTATTTTTTTATCTGATCGTGCTATTTTTTTATATTGTTTTGCTGCTAAAAAGTCACTACTCAGAAATACAATAAGTAATTCTTTTTCACAACAATGATTACGTTTAATTCGACAGATCTGAATTCCGGTGCACGGTCGCCACTCGAGAACTTGTCGAACTCGAGTGTTTTCAATTATTGTCTCCTAAACTAGGTATGCCTTTTAGCGATCAAATGTAGGAAAATGATATGAAATAGCTGAAAATTTCCTCACTATTTATAGATGTTTGCTATCCAGCCACTCAGGCTGAACACGGATAATTGCACCTATTTGCCGTACGTATTTAACTTGCATTGTCGAAGCGAAGTGGTATTGGCTCTATAAATCGATATTAGCAAAAAACCCAGCCAAGAACGAGTTGGACTCGTGCTCTGAGGGTTCCGTACCAAAACATGGTATAACTTATAACTAACGATACTACTCGATCCTACTAGATGTCGCTAGTTTCTTCACGTTTCAAATAAACACGTTTCTTGAAAGTATTTAATTTTTTTAAATTTCAACCGACTTCCAAAAAAGAAGAGGTTGTCAATTCGACCGTATGTTTTAGGGTTCATTCCCAAAGGGTAAAAACGGGACCCTATTACTAAGACTTCGCTGTCCATCCATCTGTCTGTCTGTCTATCCGTCAGTCACCAGGCTGTATTTCATGAACCGTAATGAAATTTTCACAGATGATGTATTTCTGTTGCCGCTATAACAAACACTGAAAATAAGATAAAGTGTTCATTTTTGAAACGTGAAGAAACTAGCGCCAGCTAGTATGATGGTACGGAACCCTTTGTGCGCGGTCCTGACTTGTACTTGACCGTTTTTTTTGTATGTTTGTTACGCGATAACTTCGTAGATTGTGAACCGATTTTCATGATAATTTTTTTATTCGTTAGGTTGGTCTCGTATAAATTTTATCATAATCAGTGTAGGATTTTTTAAGAAAATTAACAAAAACCAAAAAAATAATCAAAGTTGTACTAAGTGGTTGCGATGGATATTTAACGTGTTTAGCGTTTTCATTTATTATAATTAGTTATTATGCAGGAGGTAGCGGCTCTAGCCATTACGCCTCCGACGCACTTAATAATATATTCTATACTAAAAATAAAAACCTACTAATATTATAAATGTGAAAGTTTGTAAATATACAGGGTGACTTTTAATTAGTTCTTGATAACAGAAGATATGCATGTACTAGTGATTACAAACAACTATTCCAAAGAAACTATATGTAAAATCAGAAAAAAAATTTTGGTCCTAGATATATTATTAGTTATCAAATCGGCAAAAATGTATAAAAAGACCTATTTTTTTTTTCATATTTGACATATAGTTACTATGGGAAAGTTGTCTGTAATCACGAGTACATTCATATAATTTGCTATCAAGAACTAATTAAAAGTCACCCTATATATGGATGTTTGTTACTCTTTCACGCTTCAACCACTAGACGAATCGGGATGAAACTTGGCACACATATAGGTTAGGTCCTGGAATAGGATGTAGGTTACTTTTTAACACGGGAAAACGTGTTTTTCCCACGGGCAAATCAAAAATTAACCGCCTCCGTGGCGTAATGGTTAGTCCATTCGCTTCGCACCAGGAGGACGCGGGTTCGATTCCCGGCGGGGTCACCTTGTTAGACTCGGTTTGGTTGGTGGTAGGGCATTTTCTAAGCCCGCCTGGCTAGCAACCACCGTCTTATCTAAGTCTTGCCGCCAAACATCAGTGTTAACAACATTGATGTGTTCCGGCTTGAAGATAAGATAGCCATTTCTCCATTGCGTTGGGGAATCTTGGTAAGCCCGCTTCCGTCTTCGGCATCGTCGTCACTTACCATCAGGTGAGATGATGTCAAGGGCTTACCAATTGTGAATAAAAAAAATAACACAGGCGCAGTCGCGGGCGGACGGCTAGTAAAAGTATATTTCGAAGAAATACATTCCCATCCAGCAGTTTAAGTAAAAACTGATCAAGTGCGAGACGGACTTGCGCTCTGAGGGTTCTGAACTACCACACATCTACACAACTAAGGCAATGAACCTATTCTCGTTTTAAACAAAAGACATCAACGCGAGCGACAGAAAAAAAGGTTTTTGAAGCTTTTAGCGCGAGTACGACTCACACTTGGCCGGTTTTATTATTTGTTGTCTTACTTCAAAATTTTTAACGTTATTATGATAGTGTTAAATCCTTACTATATCCTTAATTCATATTATAAATGTAAAAATTTGCTTGTTTGTTACCTTTTCACCCTTCAACACATGAACCAATCGTGATGAAATTTGGCATACAGGTAGCCTATGTCACTAGGAAGAACACTACTTTTTATGCCGTGAAAATAGTATTAGTCCGATGCAGTTCCTGGGGAACTGCAAAACTGAGCACGTCGTCTCGCAACAGAGCCACGGATCTAAGTGATTTTCAACCGACTTCAAAAAAGGAGGAGGTTCTCAATTCGACTGTATGTTTTTTCTGTATGTTTGTTACGCGATATCTCCGCTGATTGTGAACCGATTTTCAAAAATATTTTTTTATTCGAAATAATATACTCCCGAGAGGGTACCATTGTCACCAAGTCAGGATCTGATGATGGGATCCCAGGAAAATCTAGGGCAACCCTCAAATTTTTTTAGGCACGTATTACGTATTTCATTTTTTTTAAGGCTACTAAAGTATTTTCGTCTGTTAGTCATCATCTCATGTTGATGAGCTGATGAAGGAAGGTATAACTCCTTAACGGTTACGAGTTGAACAATATTTCTTTAATTATTGTTCGTAGATAGATACGTAGGTACGCATAGACCGATAGTCGTATTCTTTCAGGCTATTTAGATGAGCTGATGATGAAAGATTTAACTACCTAACTTTCATGCTGTCACGGGACTCTGTATCTGTTAGTGAAACACATGCATTATGATTTGATAATTCCTATTGGCGAGTAGGTGACTGGGTTTAACTTTGTTAGCGAGATAGCATTATAACTAAAAATACAAAAAATAAAAGTTTAAAAAACTAAAAACCGACTTCAAAATGAAATTCACTCCAAAGTATGAAATAATATTATTATACTAAATACAAGACATTAACGGTGACGACATTAACATTGAGGTCGGTGTCAGCTAATTATCGAATCTAAAACATTTGATACTTAAGTAAATGTATGCTGGTACTGACCTCAAAAAAAATGTTAGCCGCTCATTTAATTCGTACTCACCTTTGATTTCGTTAGTGTATGTTAATGTTGTGTATTAAAATAAAATAATATTATTTCATACTTTTGAGTGAATTTCATTTTGAAGTCGGTTTTTAGTTTTTTTTAATATATTTTTTTTGCATAGAATTGGTTGATGAGGAGGGAAGTGAAACAGACAGCTAATCAGAATAGCCCGAAATAATTCCTGTGGGATCTGGATAAAACTTAATGTCCACGCTCGAGAGCCGCTTGCAAAACTATGTCCACGCGGGCACAGCCGCGGGCAAAAGCTAGTAATATTATAAATGTGAAAATGTGTTTGTTTGTTGGTTACCTTTCACGCCTTAACACCTTTACTAATCTTGATGAAATTTGGCATGTAGGTAGCCTGTGTCACGAGGAAAGACATAGGCTACTTTTTATCCCTTGAATATAGCACAGTCCGATGTAGTTCCTGAGGGAACTGAAAAACAAACTCTTTTTTTGGTAAATTTATTTAACAACTCAACGAAAGGAGGTGGGAAATTGAGAGGGTGGAAAATTACATAAATTACTAATCAGCACATTCTGACATAGTTCCCGAGCGATCTGGGGACAACTCGTTTCCGCGCTCGCGCAAGTCGGCGTTGCATCGGAACAACGGGTTGAAGTGATTTTTTGTATAGAGTTGGTTGAGGGAGTGTGAAGTTACATAGACTGCTAGTCAGGATATCCCGATCTAAGATAGGGATCTGGAGAAATCTCATGGCCACAATCGCAAGACGCTTGCGGCTCGTGCACCTATCACCCTCAAACATAGTCATAAAAACGATGTCCACAGTCAAATGGACTACGCGGGCTGATGACGATGTTGATGATGATGAGTGAATAGATTCACCGTGACTTCTATACAAAATAGTTAAAAAAAACTAACCACTCCGCGAGTGCCGACGGAAGTAAAACTTTTTACAGTTTTAAAGTTTTGACACGATAACAGTAACAGGTAACGGTAATAGTGTCACGAGTTAAATAGTTTTTTCCTATAAATTTTACAGTTTTCTTCGAGTGTTCCTGGTTACGGTAACGGTAACAGGTAACGGTAACAGTGTCGCGAGTTCAATGGTTTCTTCCCATCTCAAAAAATGCCCTACGCGCATAAAAAGTTTTCATTTCAAAAAATCGTACTAAAAATCAAATGGGAAAGTGCCAAGTTAGACTGAACGATTGCTCCTTCTCAGAACTTGTAACAGCTATTTAAGTGCTTTACAATCTTGAAAAACGTTTTTAAAAGTCGCCCTAACAGGTACGTATTAAGGCAAAGAAATATGAAGTCGACCCCTGTATAAATCAGGGCCGGCATAGCAGTTAACGTTATAAATGGGGCGAGTGCATGCCCTAATGCCGATTTAAGCAGTCGGTATTAAGGACGTAAGTCTTGTGGAAATTCTATAAAGTTCGAGAGAATTCAAGTTTGTTAAGGAATTTATCGTCTGGGAAAACATTGTTGGAGAGTCGGTATTGAATTTTATTACCATTAAAGTTTTGGTTTTCATACTTACCTACGTTTTAAACAGTGACCTTGTGTGTGAGTTCATCTTTTGAGAACCCTTCCTAAAATGCACAGGAAAGACATTGTTTTGCCTATTTTATTTGTAGAACTATATAATACCTTGTAAATAAACACTTATTTTTTTTAATGACTCGAAATCCTATCAAATCAAATTAAGATCTAAATAATTTGAGCCTTAAATGGCCGCTTATGAGATAGCTAATCTATACCGTTACCGTTTTTAACCGCCTCCGTAGCCCAGAGGCAAAGTTCACTGCCTTTACACAGGAGGTCGCGGGTTCGATTCCCGGCGGAGTCAATTGTAAGACTCGGTTTGGTTGGTGGTAGGGCATTTTCTAAGCCCGCCTGGCTAGCTACCACCATCTTATCTAAGTCTTGCCGTCAAATATCAATGTTGATATCATTGGTGTGTTCCGGCATGAAGATAAGATAGCCAGTTCCCCATTGCGTTTGGGAATCTTGGTAAGCCCGCATCCATCTTTGGCAACATTGTCACTTACCACCAGGTGAGATGTTGTCAAGTGTTTACCAATTGTGAATTTAAAAAAAATATATTGATTATACTATATGCACAGATTACTAATTAGTTACTACTATATGAATAACAATTACAAAATTATTGTTATTTAATGGATTAAGGTTAATCTAATCCAAGTCTAGACGCCACTTAATTATACGTTTTATTAAGTAGGTCTTAGCCATTAACCTATGATTTTAATACTAACAAAATAAAGAAAATAATTTATCTTAAATAGGTGTTTACACACACTTTTAAATATTAAAAAAAAAAGCTTATTGTCTATTACAAATAAAGTCATATTTCAGATTACAGTCTCAGGTAATGGAATTTGTTATAGAATCATCATATCTTTTTCATGTACATAATCTATTATTTTATAATATCCTCTAGAGCACAAGCATTTTTTGACATGAGTCTTGAATTTATTCTCTGACAAACTAGTCAAATTTTTTGCAATTTTATGGTAGAATCTCATATACTACCCCAATGACTTTTTAACCTTACTCAGGCTCGAAAGGGCTATATCTATTTTATTTACATTTATTAAATTCAAATTATGCCTGTCACTGTTTTTAGGAAATAAATGAAAATTCTTACGAACGTACATGATGTTTTATATATTGACTAGCAACAGTTAAAATAATAATTTCTTTGAACTTACCAATCCTTCTTTACGTCTGGTCGGACATGCGCTTGTCCATTTTTGATGTGTAACATCTTTGCTCTCGCTTTCCTGCAATATGTGGGAGTGGTTTCGTGAAATGGGACGGAAATGTGTAACAGGAAATGTTAACGTTTTTTAATTATCGAAAACTAAGGTTGTCATAGCCATCCCGCCTAGTGTGATGGCAAAGGCAAAGATGACATACTACTATTCGAAGGGTCGGCCCGTGAATGTACGACCCGATAATTAATTAATTTCATGAGTATTTTGTCACATGTTACACATCATATGCGAGTACTGTAGGTCTCGTTTTTTTTATTTTTAATACAAGCTTTATAATAGCTTGCCGTGTTAGTCAGTTTTTTTAGTTAGTTTTCCACAAATCCCGGAATCTAAATTAGAACCTCTTTCCGGTTTCCGATTGAGTTGAATGTTGCAAACTTACACGTTAAATTTGGAAAATAATGCATGTTTATCTAAGTGACGTAATCCTATAACTAATATGGCGGACTTCAACATATTTTTTGTGTATTCTCCCCCTGTTACGGGTATCAAATAAAAGGGTTTGCTGAGAACGATATGAAATAAATAAAATATTATTTTCAAATTAAAGCTAGTACCTCAAAGTTTTTGGTTTTTCTAAATTTATTTTTGCATCCCTTACGCCTGTGTAAAGGGTGCAATATTTTTTTTTTGTTTACCCGTCAAAGATAGTATTACAATCATCTTTGTGGCGTAATTAGCTTCGCATTAGGAGGTTGCGGGTTCAATTCCTGGCGGAGTCTAACTTAGTAAGAGTCGGATTGTGTGGACAAAGGGCATTTTCTAAGCCGGCCTGGCTAGCTACCACCATCTTATGTAAGTCTTGCCGCCAAACATAAATGCTAACAACATTGATGTGTTCTGGCTTGACACATTGAGTTTGGGAATCTTGGTTAGCCCGCTTCCACCTTTGGCATCATCACCACTTACTATCAGACGAGATGATGCCAAGGATTTCACATCAGCTCATATATACGTCCCCACCGAGGGGCTCGAGCCCACCCTGAATTAGGGCGATCGGGCCTTAATCGACCACGCGGGCCCAGTGCGGGTTGGTCAACTTCACACACAACCTTAGAGTTTCTTCGCAGATGTGTGCAGCTTTCCTTACGATGTTTTCCTTCACCGTAAGAGCGTCGGAGAAACGTACATATGAGTCGAAATTCGAAAACACATTGGTACGTGGCAGGACTCGAACCACGACCTCCCGGATAGGAGGTAGCGGCCCTTGCCGCTGCGCCTCCGACGCTCTATCGCCAAGGGCTTACCAGCTGTGAATAAAAAAAAAAACATGAGTCGCTGAAACTGCCTGACAGATTTATCTTTGCGCAAACAAACGCAGGCAAACCAAGCCCGATAATATTCCTTCTGAGGGAATTGCCATTCAAAATATAGACCGCTTGAACGTTGCAAATCAAAAGGCCATAAATAACGAAGGAGCGGAGTAAAAAGGGATCACACATATATATCGCGAGCCTCCACTTCATATGGCTCTAAAGGAAATTACGAGCGGCCTCAGATATATTTTTATGATGATCTACGGGCGGTGGTGTGAAGCACAGTTTTGTAGAATACTCGATAAGTAGGTGTGTCCTTGTTTAAAAGATAGGATAGAAGATAAGTACGTATGTTCTTTTTTTAAAAGATAAAAGGCAATAAAGAACGAAGGAGCGGAGTAAAAAGGGATCATACATATATATCGCGAAACTCCACTTCATATGGCTCTAAAAGAAATTACGAGCGGCCACAGATATATTTTTATGATGATCTACGGGCGGTGATGTGAAGCACAGTTTTGTAGAATACGAGATAAGTAGAAATGTTCTTTTTTTAAAAGATAGAATGGAAGATAAGTAGGTATGTTATTTTTTTTTATTTTTGAATAGAAGATAAGTAGGTATGTTCTTTTTTTAAAAGATAAAAGGCAATAAATAACGAAGGAGCGGAGTAAAAAGGGATCACACATATATATCGCGAACCTCCACTTCATATGGCTCTAAAGGAAATTACGAACGGCCGCAGATATATTTTTATGATGATCTACGGGCGGTGGTGTGAAGCACAGTTTTGTAGAATACGAGATAAGTAGGTATGTTCTTTTTTTTAAAAGATATTGGTGATATTAAATATGATTCGGATTTTCACCGTCACTGGTAAAACGCGTCGGTGGCTCAATCGGTAGCGACTCGGTACTATAAACCAGTGGTATCAGGTTCAAATCCGGGGTGGCCGAATGTAACATTTCTTTATTCGAAACTTACTTATTTATTTTATTTATTTATTTTATTTATTTGCTATTCGGAAGATTTACAGCTTAATATTATATATAAGTAACAAAATTAAATTTACTTTAATTTACTTTAATGTATTTCCGATTACTTTAAAGGTAAGGGAAAACAGCGTGAGGAAACCTGCACATCTGATTCCAGATGTGTATGAATATCACGTTGCACACGTCCTTAGCTGTAAATCTGAATGGCCTACGCGTGACCGCGGGTGATGCTAAGTGCAACACCAGGCAACCGCTGTCGTCTATCCCTTAGCACACCCTGGTCACTTCATACAACGGGCCAGAAATGACATTTCAAAAAAGGAATGACTGAACAAACAAAATGGCGGCAAAATCCTATACATTTGACCATTAAACTGTAACCTGTCTGTATCAATCTGGGCGACGAGGCGGTGAGGTTGCAATCTAGAGAGCGGCAGGGAGTGTCCATACTGTATGTTCGTACTTATATATACTTTGCCCTTGGATAGCTAGGTTAATTGTGCCACACGATAAGAGAGAGAGAAAGAGACCGTTACTATAACTGGCGTAACGGCTAGGACTACTACAATACTACCTCCTGTCCGGAGGTCATGGTTCGACTCTTGCTACGTGCCAATGTGTTTTCGAATTTCGATTTCATATATACCTACGTTTATCTGACGCTCGGTGCGTCGGTGGCTCAACCGGTAACGACTCGGTCCATCTAACCAGAGGTACCGGGTTCAAATCTGGACGGCCAATGTACCAATGAGTTTTTCAAAAACTTAAGTACATACTTACCGATTGCTTTAACGGTGAAGGAAAACATCGTGAGGAAACCTGCACACGCCTGCGAAGAAACTCGAAGGTTGTGTGTGAAGTCGACCAACCCGCACTGGGCCCGCGTGGTCGACTAAGGCCCAATCGCCCTGATGCAGGGTAGGCTCGAGCCCCTCGGTGGGGACGTATATGAGCTGTAATGATGATCTGACGCTCTTAGGTGAAGGAAAACAGACGTATTTGGAGGAAATTTGGTAGGCACATAGACAGATTAAAACGTGGATTAAAAAAAAACTGCTTTTTGACTTCCGCGAGCTACTTGTGACTCGCGCACCGCGCACCTCCGATATCCACTAGTGTAAAATGTAATCTGAAGCGGTCGTAGCGCAGTGTGACTTACGTGGTTGGGTTGATTGGGCAGGTTAACTCACCTCAGGCACGCTCATTACCTGGGTGGTTGTGACTGGTAGTGACATTTTTCTCGACCGTTTCCATGCTTCGCAAGCCACGTTAAGCCATTTGTGTCGATTGCTATCACTAGATGGTAGTCGTTAAGCCATGTCAGATGCCTTATAGGCGGCGTAAAATCTTGTGACAGTGAAACTTTACCAACCCGCACTTGGTACCCGTGTGTAAAGTATGACTTAACTTCGTTTAGTTTGAGAAGCGACTTGTGCCCCAGAAGTAAGTAAGTAAGTAAATATACTTTATTGCACGCCAAAAACAGTACAGGGCTTATAATTTGTAATATACATAGAGTGCAAAGGCGGCCTTATCGCTTTAAGCGATTTCTACCAGGCAACCTTAAGTTAGGGATTGAAAGACAGGTAAACTAGTACAGGATGGCAGCAAACTCATCTTTTAAACGATCTAACTTATTATTATAACTAATAGAAGTGCTATAAGTAAAAAAACAAGTGTAAAAATTTATTTAAATACTAAACAAAAATACATATATACAATATAATACAGCAAGTTTTTTTTTTTATATATGTCACATACTCTAGTTATAAGTTGTGTGCAGTCGTCATCGAAATGCAAATTTATATATTTATTCCTAAGAATTTTATCATGTAAGTGAATCAGTTTGTATTTTTTTTCTGCATGAAATAAAATAAAATAAAAAATAAATATACTAACATACATACATACATACACATATATACTATAAATATATAAACACGCAAAATATCAGTGAACAGTTTCAGTTATGACAAAGCTTAAAGTAATGATCCTTGAGTCGCTTTTTAAATGAGTACAAAGACTAGGGACGTTTAAGAGGAAACGCGCTCTAAAGAATAGGTATTTGAATAAAATGTTTCTGCCTCCCTCCTCCAAACCTCTCCGTATACAGCAAGAAAGAGATAACTGCAGCGCAGACCGACAATAGGCACTAAAATTAACCATAACAGCATTTCGCAGTCCCCTATTTCCTCCTCCAAAACTAGAGCAATAATAATATTTTTTTCAAAAACAATTAAAAAAACCGCTTTACCTGTCTCTGTGTTTTCATTTTATTGTTAATATGCGTATTATTTTTTTGATGGATGTCTGAAAACGACGTTTCGATTGGGAAATTTTCTCAGTTTTTGAAGGCTACTTCTTCCTATTATAAATAGAATATGGGAAAAAAAATATAGGGGCATGGCCAAAAATCGAAAGTTCAAAATCTTACTAATATTATAAACGCGAAAGTTTGTATGTATGGATGGATGTTTGTTACTCTTTCACGCTTCAACCACTGGGCGGATCGGGATGAAACTTGGCACACATATATGTACTGGATTAATATATAGGCTACTTTTTATCCAGATTTCTTAAGTGGTTCCCGTGGGATAGCTGTTAACTCTCTTTTTTGGTAATTTCTGTCACTTCGCAATGAAGCGAAGGATTGACATGCTTAATAATACTGATTATTAAATTGACTACTAATTAGCATAGCCCGACATAGTTCCCAAGGGGTCTAGAGTTGACTCAGTTCCCACACTCGACAGACACGGTAGACAGCTTAGGACCTGGATTAACATAAAGGCTACTTTTTTCCACGCCCTCGAATACAGTCATAAAACTATTTTCAAGCGAGCGAAGCCGCTGGCTAAATCTAGTTACTTAATATTCGTTTGTCTACAGAACAGGCGAGAGAACTTATACCACGCGACAGTAAAAGCTGAAAATCTAATGCTTTGAAAGTTTCGCAAATAATTTCTCGATACGAAACGAACTTGTACGTGGCACTACAGGCGTTATATATTGCGATATAGTTCAGGTTATAAGGTTTTACGCCCCGCCGCATATCGTAAAAAATATAAATTTATAGCCGGCTATTTGGAAGGATAAAAAGTTTTGCGCCTTGCGAAAAGTGTAAAGGGTAGTTAAGTGCTGTATGTACTTGGACTTCAAGTTTCAGTCTCTCTAGCTTAAAGGTGTCGCGGATTTTTTTTAAAAAAGTGGAGTTTAAAAAACTAAAAAAAACACGCTTTTAAAGCACATTAAACTAAAAAGTGGAAAATAATTCTTAGTATAAGCTGAAAACAATAATGAACCAAAAATACTAGTATTATTGTGAAAAAAGCGTGGGGCGATTTGTGAAATATTTTTCGTCGATCGTTTATCGAGCAACCCACGTTTTTTTCAGAATAATTCTAGTATTTTACGTTAATTATTGTTTTCAGCTTATATTAAGAATTATTTTTCACTTTTTAGTTTGATGTGCTTTAAAAGTTGTTTTTTAGTTTTTTTAACTATATTTTTAGCTAAGAGTCCGTATGGTTCCCGGCTAAGAATAGGACCATCCCATCTCTTCCAATGGGTGTCGTAAGAGGCGACTAAGGGACTTAAAACCGGAGGATGGGCAGCAGCGTCTTTCCGTGCATTGCAACACACCTGCAATCAAACTGCGATCGCCAACCCGCCTGCCAAGCGTGGCGATTACGGCAAAACCCCCCAATGAATCTCACACCTAGAAAACGGCCCCTAGTCCCCGGCAGCTCCGCTATTCCTGGCTCCGGTAGCGCCCTGGCAACCTACAACACGCGCACACTGCGGACTGACGAGAAACTTGCAGAACTCGAAGAAGTATTGAGCAGGTTACGGTGGGATATCGTAGGTTTATGTGAAGTCCGAAGAGAGGGAGAGGACACCATGATCCTTAAATCCGGAAACCTGCTCTATTTCCGGGAGGGCGACCAACAGTCCCAGGGTGGTGTCGGGTTTCTCGTCCACAAGTCCCTCATTAACAATGTGGTCCAAATCGTGAGCGTTTCGACAAGGGTAGCATACCTTATACTCAGAATCACCAAACGGTATTCGATGAAGGTCATACAGGTATACGCGCCGACTACGGAACACTCCGACGACGAGGTAGAGAGTATGTACGAGGACATCTCTACAGCCTTACATAGCACCAGGACCCATTATACCGTTGTTATGGGGGACTTTAACGCGAAACTGGGCAAACGAAGCGATGGTGAGCTGAGAGTGGGGCAATTTGGATATGGAGTAAGAAATGCACGTGGCCAGATGCTGGCCGACTTTATGGAGAAGGAGAGCCTCTTTATGATGAACTCCTTCTTTAAAAAGTCAAAACAGCGGAAGTGGACATGGTTGCATCCCAATGGCGTAACAAAAAACGAGATAGACTTCATCTTGTCGACAAGGAGGCAAATATTCAATGATGTCTCCGTGATCAATTCAGTCAAAACAGGAAGTGATCACCGGATGGTCAGAGGCACATTGAATCTAAAGACCAAGCTAGAAAGATGTCGACTGATGAAGTCTACGCTCCGACCAGCGCCCATCCAGCTCCAAAACCCCGAGAGCTTTCAGCTCGAGCTGCACAATCGTTTCGAATGCCTAGAAGACTGCGAGAATGTGGACGATTATAATGACAGGTTCGTGGAAATTGTTCAAACGGTCGGGTCTAAGTTTTTTAAAACTCGCCGTTCAAACAGAACCAAAAAAATCTCCGACTTCACCAGCAACCTCATGGAACAAAGACGCAGACTGGTTTTGCAGTCCTCTGAAGACGCTACTCAGTATCGGCAACTAAACAGGCAGATCTCTAAGTCCCTAACTCGCGATTTACGCCAATATAATACAAATTGTATTAAAGAGGCGATTGAGCACAATAAAGGCTCAAAAGTGTTCGCGAGAGATCTGTCTGTTGGACAAAGCCAACTGACCAAGCTGAAGACTGAGGACGGCAGAACCATATCGTCTAAGACTGAGTTGCTGGAAGAAGTTGAGAAGTTCTATGGACAATTGTACACGACCACACGTTTGCCTGTCAGTGATCTGGCTGAAGACCCAAGAGCCAGACTAACCCGACACTATACCGAAGATATCCCGGACGTCAGCCTGTACGAGATTAGAATGGCTCTCAAACAGCTCAAGAACAACAAGGCACCGGGTGATGATGGAATTACGGCTGAACTTCTGAAAGCAGGTGGATCACCGGTACTAAAAGCTCTTCAGAAGTTATTTAATTCCGTTATACTCGAGGGACAAACGCCTAAGGCATGGCACAGAAGTGTGGTCGTGCTTTTCTTCAAAAAGGGCGACAACACCCTGCTGAAGAACTACAGACCCATCTCACTTCTGAGCCATGTCTACAAGCTGGTTTCGAGAGTCATTACGAATCGTCTCGCACGCAGGTTTGACGACTTCCAGCCTCCCGAACAAGCCGGTTTCCGAAAAGGCTTTAGTACCATAGACCACATACATACGCTGCGGCAGATTATACAGAAGACCGAAGAGTACAATCAGCCACTATGCTTGGCGTTTGTGGACTATGAGAAGGCCTTTGATTCAGTCGAAACCTGGGCTGTGCTACAGTCTCTCCAGCGGTGCCAAATTGACCATCGATACATCGAGGTGTTGAAGTGTCTGTATGAAAACGCCACCATGTCGGTTCGCCTCCAAGACCAGAACTCGAAACCTATCCAGTTGCAGCGAGGGGTGAGACAGGGAGACGTTATATCTCCGAAACTGTTCACCGCCGCCCTGGAAGATGTTTTTAAGCTTCTGGACTGGGGTGGACTCGGCATCAATATCAACGGCGAGTACATATCCCACCTCCGATTCGCTGATGATATCGTGGTCATGGCTGAGACTATGGAAGACCTAAGCACAATGCTCGATGGCCTCAGTAAGGTCTCTCAACAAGTGGGTCTTAAAATGAACATGGACAAGACGAAAATAATGTTAAATGTCCGTGTCGCACCCACTCCTCTAAAGGTTGGAGACTCTACACTGGAAGTTGTTGACGAATATGTATACCTGGGACAAACAGTCCAGTTAGGTAGGTCCAACTTCAAGAAAGAGATCAATCGACGAATCCAACTCGGCTGGGCAGCGTTCGGGAAGCTTCGCAATATCTTCACGTCCCAAATACCGCAGTGTCTCAAGACTAAGGTCTTTGACCAGTGTGTGTTGCCAGTGATGACTTACGGAACTGAGACATGGTCGCTTACTATGGGCCTCATAAGAAGGCTCAAGGTCACCCAAAGGGCAATGGAGCGTGCTATGCTCGGAGTTTCTCTGCGTGATCGAATCAGAAACGAGGAGATCCGCAGGAGAACTAAAGTAACCGACATAGCTCACAGAATCGCTAAACTGAAGTGGCAGTGGGCAGGGCACATAGCTCGTAGAACAGATGGCCGATGGGGCAGTAAAGTTCTCGAGTGGCGACCGCGCACCGGAAAACGTAGCGTAGGCAGGCCTCCCACGCGGTGGACCGATGACCTGGTGAAGGTCGCGGGAAGCCGATGGATGCGGGCAGCGCAGGACCGGTCGTCGTGGAAATCCTTGGGGGAGGCCTTTGTCCAGCAGTGGACGATTTGTGGCTGATATGATGATGATGATGATGATGAACTATATTTTTAATTTGATGTTCATTTAATCCTGGCGATCCTTATCAGGATAATGAGATAAAGATATGAAATTATTGTATTGTCACTGATTCTTGATAAATATACAAAATTTGAATTAAACCTGTCCATTTAAAGTGGGTCAAAATCGAGTGCAAAGGAGTCGGTTACAAACATACATACATACATACAGGTGAAACTAATAAAAGCGTGATAGAAACCGGCCAAGTGTGATTTGGACCAGCGCACCGAAGGTTTTGTACCACCATACCTCTCCACACATGATACCTATTTATTTCAAACAAAAAAATTAACGCTGTTTTTTTAAAAAAAAAATCTGTTTTTCAATTTGGACTCCTTGGCGCGAGTACAACTTTCACTTGGCCGATTTTTATTACTTGTTCTTTTAATTTACGATTAGTATTGTTGTACAATAAAACTTGTCCAGTAAAATCATGAAAAACATTTTTTTTTATGTAAAGAGGGGATGATTTTTTTTTTTTGCTAACGTTCCCTATTGTGTGTGGTATCGCTGAATAGGTTTTTGTTAACGTTCCCTATTGTGTGTGGTATCGCTGAATAAGTTTTTGCTAACGTTCCCTATTGTGTGTGGTATCGCTGAATAGGTTTTTGCTAACGTTCCCTATTGTGTGTGGTATCGCTGAATAGGTTTTTGCTAACGTTCCCTATTGTGTGTGGTATCGCTGAATAGGTTTTTGCTAACGTTCCCTATTGTGTGTGGTATCGCTGAATAAGTTTTTGTTAACGTTCCCTATTGTGTGTGGTATCGCTGAATAAGTTTTTGCTAACGTTCCCTATTGTGTGTGGTATCGCTGAATAAGTTTTTGCTAACGTTCCCTATTGTGTGTGGTATCGCTGAATAAGTTTTTGTTAACGTTCCCTATTGTGTGTGGTATCGCTGAATAGGTTTTTGCTAACGTTCCCTATTGTGTGTGGTATCGCTGAATAGGTTTTTGTTAACGTTCCCTATTGTGTGTGGTATCGCTGAATAAGTTTTTGCTAACGTTCCCTATTGTGTGTGGTATCGCTGAATAGGTTTTTGTTAACGTTCCCTATTGTGTGTGGTATCGCTGAATAAGTTTTTGCTAACGTTCCCTATTGTGTGTGGTATCGCTGAATAGGTTTTTGTTAACGTTCCCTATTGTGTGTGGTATCGCTGAATAAGTTTTTGCTAACGTTCCCTATTGTGTGTGGTATCGCTGAATAAGTTTTTGCTAACGTTCCCTATTGTGTGTGGTATCGCTGAATAGGTTTTTGTTAACGTTCCCTATTGTGTGTGGTATCGCTGAATAAGTTTTTGCTAACGTTCCCTATTGTGTGTGGTATCGCTGAATAGGTTTTTGCTAACGTTCCCTATTGTGTGTGGTATCGCTGAATAGGTTTTTGCTAACGTTCCCTATTGTGTGTGGTATCGCTGAATAGGTTTTTGCTAACGTTCCCTATTGTGTGTGGTATCGCTGAATAGGTTTTTGCTAACGTTCCCTATTGTGTGTGGTATCGCTGAATAGGTTTTTCAAACCAATTCAGGGTTCGCTAAAACCATTTTTTGATTCATATTATCTGTTTGAGATATATTAAGCTTTAAAGTGCTAATTTTTGTTCGAGCTAAGTAAGTACCCACAGATACGTTAAGACACTTTGCAACGCCTCTGTCCAAGTTTGTAACGGTTTACCTCGAGAAAGCTCTATCGATATTTCGATTTTTGTCTTATCATTACAGCTCATATACGTCCCCACCGAGGGGCTCAAGTCTACCCTGAATCAGGGCGATTAGGCCTTAATCGACCACGCGGGCGCAGTGCGTTATCTTAATTGAACAGGAATTAATTACGAAGCAAAAGGCGATTTTTGTGCTAAGTAACTTTATTATGATTTGGGAAGCCGCTGGATGCGGGCAGCGCAGGACCGGTCGCCGTGGAAATATTTTGGGGAGGTCTTTGACCAGCAGTGGACGTATTTCGGCTTATATAATGATGATTGAAGTTTATAAGCTACGATAAGCTAAGCTGCGATTAAGTAAGTAAGTACCGACAGGTAACGTTTAGACACCTTGCAACGCCTCTGTCTAAGTTTGTAACAGTTTCACCTCGAGAAAGCTCTCTCGATATTTCGATTTTTATCCCAATTGGACAGGGACTGATTACAGATTACGAAGCTAGAGGCGATTTTTGGCTAAGTAACTTTATTATGAATTAGGAAGCCGCTGGATGCGGGCAGCGCAGGACCGGTCGTCGTGGAAATATTTTGGGGAGGTCCTTGTCCAGCAGTGGACGTCTTTAGGTTTATAGGATGATGATTGAAGTTTATAAGCTACGATTAAGTAAGTAAGTACTCACAGGTAACGTTTAGTCTCCTTTTAACGCCTCTGTCTAAGTGTGTAACAGTTTCACCTTTTTTTAAATACACAATTGGTAAGACCTTGGCAACATCTCACCTGATGATAAGTGACGATGATGCCGAAGATGGAAGCGTGCTTACCAAGATTCCCCAAAGCAATGGAGAGCTGGCTATCTTATCTTTAAGCCGGAACACATCAATGTTGTTAACACTGATGTTTGGCGGCAAAACTTACATATGATGAAGGTAGGTAAGAAAAGCGAGAGTTCTGAACCTGGATCCCATCCCCCTGGCGGAGCCCCAAAGTTGGAAATGTCGGATTCCAACTTCCAACTTTGGGGCTCCGGCAGGGGGGTGGGGGCCTAGTCCAGAATTTCTACAACTAACGGGCCCAGGCGGGCAATAAAAAAGGCCCTACCACCAACCAAACAGAATCTTGCAAAGTTGACCCCGCCGGGAATCGAACCCGCGACCTCCTGGTGTGAAGCAAATGGACTAACAATTACGCCACAGAGGCGGTTAAAAAGGGAAAGCTCTCTCGATTTTTCGATTTCAATCTTAATTCCAATTGGACAGGGTTGATTACGAAGCAAAAGGAGATTATTGAGCTAAGTAGGTTTATCGTGCTGTTTATATAGTTTAATTTATGTTTGTTTTCCAAATAAAGTATAATAAATATTATGTAAAAAATAAAAAATAAATAGCACAAAACTAATGGGAGATTTCAACAAGTTCACCTCCGATATCCACGCAGACAAAACCGCGGGCAACTGCTCGTTATATATATAATTCCGGTGCGTGTAATTCTATTCCTCTTAGACCACTTGACAAATTTTGATGATTTTTTTCTGTACTTATGGGTCACCTTTAAGGTTCTTATCTATATTTGGATCCGGTAGGTAGCGCTGTTATTTTTTTTTCTATACCTACAGGGTCCAACTTTAGCTAAGAACCATACATAAGTATAAAAAAAATGGTCAAGCCGTTTAGGAGGAGATTTGCGTATGTTTGTAAATTTTTTAAACTCCTCCTACACGACTTAACTTGCTATTAGATTCTTGCGTTATCGTTGTTTTACATAATATATTTGAATATATCTCGTCTGGCAAGAGTTGTCTGGAAGAGATCGCTTTTAGCTATATGACTGCCTTTTTACACTTAAGTCTGATAAAACCATTTGGTGATTATTCCTTGTGTGCAATAAAGAATTTATACATACATGCATACGGCTTGACTGCTTTTTAAGATATTTTTTTTTACTTACGGGGTCATCGGGGTAGGTGGCGCTGTTAAAAGATATTTCTGGATCTCTAGAACAGCACCACCTACTTTGTCCTACTGTTAGGTATAGCTAAGTACCATCTAGGTGATAATAACAAAAAAAATAACATTACATCCTTTTTAGTCTATTCTAAATATGAGTGAAATATTTTTTTTAAATCGGATGAGTAGTTCCGGAGATCACCTCCTACGTACAAACTTACAAACTTCACCTTTTCATAATATTATTATTAAATATTATTCATATAAATTTCATGATTTTAACTTGTAAATTAAAATATATTAAACAAGCTTTTGCATGCGTCTTCGCCCGCGTGGACATCGTTTTTATGACTACCTTTGAGGATAGTGCAAACACACAAGATACCTGTACAAAGGATAAAAATAAAACAAAAATTCAAAAAAACCGGCCAAGTGCGACTCAGAACTGCACACATAGGGTTCCGTAACATAATACTAGATGGCGCTAGTTTATTCATGTTCAAAAAAACACGTTTTTTGTATGGATACCCCCTTCTTCAGTTTTTTTTCTAATTTATAGTATTTGTTGTTATAGCGGCATCAGAAATACATCATCTGTGAAAATTTCAACTGTCTAGCTATGACGGTTCATGATATACAACCTGGTGACAGATGGACAGACGGACAGACAGACAGACGGACAGGAACCCTAAAAATAAAATAAAAAAGACCAATATAAAAGGGCAATAGCTCAGTATAGTTTGAATGATTTATATCTCTGTTTCTCAAACATTACTTTCAAGATCTCAAAAACACTCAATAACATTTTGAACGTTAAATCAAACAAATTCGCATAAACATAACAATAATGTCACATTTTCTGATAAACAGACACAAATCAGAGTGAACAATAAAAGTGATATAAACCATGTACTTACGCGATGGAATTACATTCTATCACGGTCTTCAGACACAATAACTAGTGTGGGGATGATATCGATAATGTTAAAAAAAAATCGGTCGTGGGTCAGCGGTCCGATGATTTGGTAATAAAGCGACACAAAACGCATGTCTCTTTCATTTCTATTCATTTTATCAGAGATTTTCGTTAGTAAAATCTCCTTATCTGTCAACTTGCATAGAAAAAAAAAGACGTGTGGCACTCGGGGACTGCCGAGTTAAAGCTATTGCTTAGCATTTTTTATCAACTTAAGCAATAATAATTATTTTATTATTTTTTTTTTAAAAATAAATAAACATTTATTTGGAACCAGAAAGATTTTAAGTAGTTTACATATACAGTGTTTGATAACAGCAACAGTAGTTACAAACTGTGTCGTTGCTATTAACGCCCACCCCTGGTAAGCAGAGGCGTTCCGCCCGACAAGGTACACCACAGATTACTTTATGTGAGATAGATATACAATATTAAACAAATGTAAATTTTAAAAACTAGGTGTGGGAGAGAGAGAGACTAATACTAACAATTAGTGTGTGTGTGTGTCCATGTGTGTGTGAATGTGTGCGTGTGTGTGAGTGAGTTTGTGTATGACTGTGTGTTGTATGTAGTGACAATTGTCAAATTACAATAATGCATTGAGTGTCATCATACTTAAGAGTTTGGAGCCATTCTGTACACTTTACATTCACGTAGCGATAGAGGGTAGATATTTAGCTTTTGGTTAACCTTATTATACACCATAGGACTAAGGTAATAGAACTGGCGATTTGCCGCGGCCAGGCGACAATATTCAATGCCACACACCTTATCCTGTTTACGTTTTCCTTTCATTAGGTCGGCGTCGTAAGGGAGTAGAGAATGTTTGCGTAATATAAGATGTAGTACAAACATTTGTCTTACTGTGAGTACGTTACACATGGAATAAAGTTCAGACGTAGGGAATCTTATTGATTTGAAAGAAAGTACTTTTAGAACCGCTCTTTGGGCCCTTTCCAGGCGAAGCATTATAGTTTTTCCTGACCCACCCCACGCAGTGATGCAATATGTCAACATCGATTGCGCTAAGGCATAATATACGGTTTTCAGTGTTTCAAAGTCAGCAGATGGTCTTAAGTTTTTAAAGACGTATATTAGCTTTCTGAATTTTTCATCAACTTATGCAGTTATAATTATTTATTTATTTTTTATTTATGCAGTGTATACCAGTACCATATAGTCCTTGGGGCGCCGAATGTTTATGTAATAAATTAACACTAAGAAAGTTCATCATCATCAGCATCCACCATCATCATCCGCCATCATCAATCACCATCATCAACCGCCATCATCAATCGCCATCATCAAATCGCCATCATCAATCGTCATCATCAATTGCCATAATCAATCGCCATCATCAATCGCCATAATCAATCGCCATCGCCAACGCCATCGCCATCATCATCATCATCATCACGATGGATAGATAGATGGCACTGTAAGTTTTTTAGAACTCAATATATTTTTTTTGGGTGTCAGGTTTTATTTTCGTTACGAAATTTCTTGATTCGGTTACCTCAAATCCCGCGATAAAAGCTATACAATAGTTTAATAAATATGATTAAAAAAAAGTAAAAAACACGCTTTTAAAGCACATCAAACTAAAAAGAAAGTTTTAAATTTAAGCTAATCAACGAAAAATACTAGCATTTTTGTAACAAAAAACCGTGGGTTGCTCGATATACAAAAATATGGCACAAAGCACCCCATGCTTTTTTCACAATAATACTAGTATTTTTCGTTCATTATTGCTTTTAGCTTATTATTAAGAATTATTTTTAACTTTTTAGTTTGATTTGCTTTAAAAGCTTATTTTTTAGTTTTTTAAACTATATCTATTTTTAAATTTTTAGTTTGATGTGCATTTAATCCTGGCGGTCCTGATCAGGATATTGAGTTATGTACAAAGTTTGAATTAAACCTATCAGTTTAAAGTGGGTCAAAATCAAGTGCAAAGAAGTCTGTTATAATCATAAATACATACAAGTGAAGCTAATAAAAGCGTGATAAAAAGACTTACTTTTGGCAAATCGTTCCAACCGATTACCAGACCGTCCTGTTTAGGGCCTCGTTAAGAAACGACAAGCATCATAATATCGTATCATAACTTATTGATGCAGATCATTATAATTTGCTTATATTATAAGCAATACCATACTTGGATGACTATAATTTTTAACCAACTGCCCAAAAGCTAATGTATTTACGGATTTTTTACGAAATACGAAGGAAAATTGTTAAGACATTGTTAATACCGTTTGCTATTCCAAGATGGCAGTCATTTAACCTTATCAGGATGGTTGTTTTACGAACTTGGTTAACACAATACCTAAGCAAAGTATACATATTAGTAATAAATAACATACAGTATGGATACTCCCTGCCGCTCTCTAGATTGCGACCTCACCCCCTCGTCGCCCAGATTATTCCGTCATTCCTTTTTTGAAAAGTCATTTCTGGCCCGTTGTATGAAGGGTCCAGGGTATGACCTAAGTATGTATGATCTTGTGTCTTGTATAGTTATTTCAGTATTGCTTATAGGCAATGAACCTTTCTCAATAGGTCCTTAAATTGATCTCGCCTACATCAGTTCTTTTTCATCTTCTTAACCACATGTCTGTCAAAAACCGCCTGGCGGTATAAAAAATTAAAACCCCTGTCTTTCAAAAACCGCGGGCCGGTACGATTTACGACGGTTCAAATTAGCGCCTAAACTACTTCATAGGTTTCTTCAACCAATAGAAAGCATAGAAAATTAATGGGAGTGAATTTGGATACCTCTGTATTCCATTCAATATATTTATTCAAAATAGATGCAAATCACACCTTTTCTGATAGTCATGTAGCTAATCATTGGCCACACTTACAGTATAAAAATATTCAGAGAAACTTCACTCAAAATTCATTCTCGTATTCAAATCGCGAGTGAAGTTGCGCAAAATTTACGTCGTTGTTTCTGTGTTTTTAAAAATATTTGCGGTAAAAACTATGGCTAGGTAATAATCATTCATTTTAATTACTTTTATTAACGTATACTACTGATTTTCTGTAAAAAAATTCCTTCAAACTATGGCCTTGTCGTCCAACGAGCTAGGCACATGATTTTCTTTGTGACTTAATTGGTTATTGTGCATTTATTTTTATTTATAAACACTCATATGGAGTACTTATCTTGTTATGATGGAGCAGTTTCTATTTACCTTTATAGTTTAATATCTACAACAGCGAAACTTCATCTCATTTCGTCAATTCCCAAAATTAATATTTTCAGTTTTATGCAATCTTTTTTACTGGCTTAAACAATCGTGTGTTCAAAATACAAGTTCGACCTTATTATACACTCACCGTTTTCCTCACAAATCTATAATATACTTGTATTACATTTGAGAAGGCTAGGCAAGGAGAGACATAGAGAGAGAGAGACTTGTGTTACATAAAAAAAAAAAATTAATAAATGACTGTTACATTATAGTACAAACACTATGGTTACGTATAGGTTTACTGTGGCAATAGAGTTCATTTAAAGAGTACATTTATTTCAAGGTCCGGCCTGAAAGGTATAAAATACTTACCTAGTTGATACTTTTGATTGTAGGTTCTTGGTGGAACGTTATCGTATATATCTACACTAATTACACATAAAAGAAAAAAACTGCGTTTGTAAATTGTCAGCGATCAGTTTCGAACACCATCTGTCTGCCTGAAGCAGTTTTATTTCTTTTATTTGGAAAAGTATAGATATATACCAATATGTGTGAAACGTACCTAGGTTCTGTATTGTATCACATAACCTTTTTGCTTTATTTTTATCTAAAGCATCGACAATCGACATAATTACATATTTCCCAACTCTACCCATGCACAGTAAACTGATATCCACACGCGAATTTAGAGCAATTCGCAACATAATAGAATGATTTATATTATCTTGCATTGTGGAAGCCCGAGGGATCTTGTTGCGCTTACGTTGATTTTACAAAATTGCGTTTATATTTCGCTGCTTTGCAGTGAATACCTAACATTATTTAGTTTCCTTGTCATTATGTTGCAGTTTGAATATCTTAGTGTTTATTGCGCTTTTGTAAAACTTTGATTCTTGTTTTTAAAAACTTTTATTTTTCTTGCAATGTTTGTGTGTATACTATATATCAATCAAAAAAAATTCGAGCGAGACCTACAGTACTCGCATATGATGTGTAACATGTGACAAAATACTTTAGGTTAGTTAGATTTGATGACGATATTGTACCTGGGTGGCGGATCTGACAGTAACGAAAAAAACCGACCAAGTGCGAGTCGGACTCTCGTAAAGTAGAATTCCGCGCTTTCGCGACTTCCTGTTACACATTTCCGTCCCATGTTACACATTTCCGTCCCATTTCACGAAGTCACTCCCACAAATTGCAGGAAAGCGAGAGCAAAGATGTTACACATCAAAAAACAAAAAACAAAAGTACTAAGGAATTGACATTTGAAACTGTCTAATCCCTAATAATAAGTTTGTTTACATTGTGTTTTTTTATTGATATTTATTTAATCGTACGGCGATTTGTCGAACAGGTAATTCTCAAATGTCAATGTTCAGGCCACACAGCCATGTATATGCATCGTTTATTGTTATAAGGTATATGAATGTCACATTGTTTTATTATATATTAGGTTCAAATCTTTCGATCGGTTTTAGAACGACTTCCAGGGGTCCAATTGAGCTGGACTTTGGTATTAAAAAGTATTTCCGGTGACAATAGATCCTTTTGGTATTGAAGATGAAGTTGATCTGATGATGAAAATAGGAGGTGGAATCATCAGTACATTCCAGAATTCTATAGAACGCTGATGTTGATTTTTTAGTACTAACACCGAGCGAGCCATTACACATACAGCACACTACAAGGAGATTGATGCTATTGGGTATTTTTTTGAAGTAACCTCCCCCAAAAACAGACCTATAAAATCATTAAATAAAAGTAGACTTAAAACTGTACAACATAAGAGTTTATGAAAATTGACAGAATGACAATGGTAAGGTGATAACAGGATAGTAAAACTGCTCAGTTTAATTGATGAGCACTAAAAGTTTAAAAAATAATGTGATTATTTAGAACTAAAAAAATAATATTATGTAATGTTGTGCAATTCATTAAAAAACATTTATTTCGAATTAAATTTCAGATCGTAAGATTAGAAGTATAGTAATTCAATTTAAACTTTCCGTGCAATATTTTTTCCAAAGATGGTATCATTTTCATAGTGTTGTGGTTATAGTTAGGCATTTTTAATATCGATAGATTATATTAGGAATGCGAGGTTATGATAGGTTTTTCAATTACTACGCCGATTGCTTCGAAAGTGACCACGGATTTGTGGTCAAAGACCTCAAGGACCTTCAGATATCAATTAGGTGTTTATTAAAATTTCATTCTCATAACCTTCATTTTATTATAACATATTATGTTTTAACTACTATAACATTATATTTATAAACTATTAGCCTTGTGTATTTTCCTTAACTCAAAAATACACAGGATGTTTGTGATAGATATAGTGCACAAACAAAACAAAAGTACATTGGTTTTCAGTTTCTTAAAAAAAATATTATGTTCTGTGCTTCTGCATGGTGTAACTTGGCATGTTTTTAGTATCCAATTTTATTCTATATTAATATTTACTTTTAAAAAGTAAGCTTTGCTTGCTTGGCGCCTTGATCATTTCAACTTGCCAAGTTACACCATTTAGTAGAACAGAACATATTTTTTTAAGAAACTGAAAACTGTTGTACTTTTTTTATTATTTGGAGAAGTCTAAAATAAATATTTCTATTTGAAGTTTCGTAGCTATGATTTACAAACCACTATATAACCTACCCATTTAGATCGCTGTAATTTTTTTATATTAAACTTGCCCCATTTCTAATTTATGTTTTGTTGTGATATCATTAAATTATGTAAAGTACAAATACTAATTTCCTATCCTTATTCAACTAATAGATATACATATAAGATATTTTGGTGGTACTGAACCCTCGGTGTACAAGCCAGAGTCGCACTTAGCCAGTTTTTTTATTTTTACTTAATACATCCAATAAACCCATTGCGATTCCAAATCTCAATTTAAAAAGGTCACCTGGAAGTGGCCCATATAATTATTTCAATGAAGAGTGGTGGTACAGAACCCAAATTTTGTGAGTACGACTAAAACTTAGCCATTTTTTGAATTTTTCCTTTGTATACGTCCAATAACCTACCTCGGTGCCAAATTTCTAGTTTCTAAGTCACCTGGAAGTGGTCTATATATTTCATGAGTATCGGTGATACGGAATTCTTGGTGCACGAGTACGACTCACACTTGGCTGGTTTTCGTATTTTTCCTTACCACTCACCTGGCACGCCTCCAGCAGTCGGTCTTTTTTTTTTATTCACAATTGGTAAACCTTTGACAACATCTCACCTGGTGGTAAGTGAAGATGTTGCCGAAGATGGAAGCCGGCTTACCAAGATTCCCCAAAGCAATGGGGAACTGGCTATAAATACGTATATTTACGGTCGCACGTAAACTGGCGCTGTCGCGAACACGATGGATTTAACATCTTGTCGCGAATGAACTTCATAAAGATGACCTAACTTAAATTGATTAGTCTATGACGAATCGGTAAACAGCAAATAGTTTTTATCCTCTTAGTCATTTCACTCGTTTTATATAGGAGCGCCGGGCTCATAATTCATTTCATTTCGATTTCGCGTGTGCTTCGATCAACACCTCTTCGAGCCAACCACGAGGAAGGAAGGAGACCCGAACCAGCTGCCGCTACTACTGCGCCAAAGGACCCAAGTTGAGTATCATAGTTGATTTCATATCTTGTCGAAATCTCTCTTTGCTTCTAACTTGCTCATGTAACTATATCCGATGTAATCTTGATATTTACACAATGCCTGGTGCCGGTATCAGCCTGAAGGCTCCACAATCACCAAACCCATCGACCTTGCACCATATTTCCACGACACATCATACACGCTACCACAGCTCACACATAACCTATAATCATCGTGTCCTTTGACACATTGTTTTCCTAACACAGCTAGGTGGAGAGATGACAATTGAACGACGTGGCGCTGACGTGGCGAGCGCGCTGCAGATCCTGTTGAGTACACGGAACGGACAGGAACCCAATCACCTTGGATGAACCTGAGACTGAAAAGATTATGGATATACGGAAGACGACATACTCGAGTATGATCTGTAAGTTACGGAAAGCCGCAGATCTTTCCGGAGTGCCGACTACCTAGATGTGGATCAATCGACGTGTGAGAATAGCGTGGTACCCGCTGATACTTCTGTGAACGTGGATAGCCAGATGTCGCCTGGCAATAGGGAAATTAAACCTCTCCCCCGACGAGGGACATGGGGAATGTGTTTCTCCTCCAACGTGGGACATGGGGAACGTTACTCCCCCAACAGTCCCCAACGACTCGCCAGCCCGGACGCGGGTGGGACGAGGGGACGAGGAGGTGGCTCCTCCAACGTGGGACATGGCAACGGTCCCCAACGACTCCCCAGCCCGGACGCGGGTGGGACGAGGGGACGAGGAGGTGGCTCCTCCAACGTGGGACATAGCAACAATCCCCAACGACTCGCCAGCCCAGACGCGGGTGGGACGAGGGGACGAGGAGGTGGCTCCTCCAACGTGGGACATAGCAACAGTCCCCAACGACTCGCCAGCCCGGACGCGGGTGGGACGAGGGGACGAGGAGGTGGCTCCTCCAACGTGGGACATGGCAACAGTCCCCAACGACTCGCCAGCCCGGACGCGGGTGGGACGAGGGGACGAGGAGAGTGGCTCCTCCAACGTGGGACATGACAATGCGATCCTCCTTCCTTACCACCGACCTATTAATGATTTATTTCTTTCAGCACTGTTGTTTGATGTGTGACTAACCATTGCTTTACTCATGCTACTGTGTTCATGTATTATGTGATATTCATTTGTATGTACACCTGACATCAAACACACACTCATAGAAAGGCGCCTCATGCAACACTGATTGTTTATTTCATGTGCATCCTCGTCCCGTAATTTAGCCATGGACGGCATGTCCATCCCAAGAGAGAACCCCACTCCTCACGACAGATTATGGGATCCGCTATCATACTCATACCAGTTTAATTACAGGAGTTGGACGAACACCTGGCAGTACGGGTGGTCGGATGTACCCTGCGATGGTGAAGGACATGAATTGTTGTGCAGTACAGCGAGTCACATGCGAGTTTAATCATAAGTGCGTACATGACAATCGCGGCGTGGATACTGATATATACACCGCTACGCGACAGGCGCCGCCAGAAGCGCCATTTTCCTTCAACTGGCGAGGCCCTTTGTGGGTGGTCGCCATTATTGTCAAGGGTTAGAAAAACAAATATTTCGCAATGTTTTTGTATGGGAACTATATATAAAACTTATATCGATGAAATCGTCTTTAACTGACTACTCTGACTAAAATATTTGTGTATGAAATTATGTGAGAAAAAATTCAACAGTCTAAGCTAAAGATAGGGTAAGTAGGTATTGCACTTAAACCAAAAAAAATGTGAAATATGAATGCTACAATAACAATTCTTAATACAATAACATTGTATTGCTTACCCGGTTTATTGGGAATTTCAACAACACAGATCTATCGAAAAGCATTCACCGTTGGCTTTGTACTCATTCCTAACTCAGGCAATATGTCGAACTAGCTACTAAAGGGACACACCAAGATGAAAACTATGAATATGTATGTAAATCATTGACTCTGTCGAACAATGTTGGGGTCCCACAGGGCAGCATACTTGGCCCATTGTTGTTTCTTTTATATATTAACGATCTCCCCACTGCAATAAATCATAGGTGTCTATTATTTGCAGATGACATATCGGTCATTATTCATGGAAATAAAGATGAAGTCAAAAGCTATAATAATGACATTAATGAAACTGTACACTATATTATCAATTGGATGAATAATAATAATTTAACTGTTAATTTAAATAAGACGACATTTATGCAATTTAATAATAGACGCCCTAAATGTAATATTTCAGTAAGCTATGGAAATCAAATATTATCAGAAAGCTGCAAAGTGACATTTCTAGGTATCATGATTGATGATGCCTGCTCCTGGGAATCTCATATTGGAAAAGTGTGTACAAAAATTAATAGATTTTCATATGCACTATGGTGTTTAGGAAGAATAGTTTACCACGATGCAGCCATGCAGGCATACCATGGTTATGTTGTGTCTGTACTTCGCTATGGTGTCGTTATTTGTACATACAAAACGAGCCTTTATAGCACAAAAACAGTGCATACGTGCAATCTGTAATGTGCCGCCAATAACGCCATGTAAGCCTCTGTTCCAAAAACTTAACTTACTTACACTGCCTTCGCTGTATGTGTATGAAATTTGTAATCTTGTTAAAGGACATACCTACCTATTTAAGAGGTGGGATGAAAATCCGCAATATAATGGAAGGTTCCCTGGAAACTTGTTACTGCCCACGGCTAAGACAGAGCTGTATATGAGAAATTGTTACCCCATGGCTATAAAAATCTATAATAAATTACCTTCAACAATAAAAGATTTACCCATGAATAAATTTAAGACACAATTAATTAAATGGCTTGTCGAGAAAGCATTTTATTCTGTAAAGGAATATTTAAATTTTAAAATATCACAAATTTAATACTTTACCTTTTTTGTATAATGTACCACCAACTCAACTATGAATAAAATATTAGTCTATAATTTAATTAATGACATGAATATATAATATAATAATAAATATTGTGTGATAATAATGCTATTAAAAATATGTATATAATTTTGCATGCTTCTCATAAGCTAAACATGAGAAACTTTATATTGTAGAATCTAACATCTTATATTACCATGTTTAAAGAGAAATAAATAAACATTTCATTTCATTTCATTTCATTTCATTATAATTTCATTTCATATCCTAGTCTTACCAAGGAGCTTTAGCAAACGTTAGACGCACGCAGCGATAGTTTTCGCTCCATAATCAGGTATGAAGTGAGTCACAACCCGCGAACAGGGCCCCATCCAGCAGCCGGACGCTTGCCAGATGCGCAAATTCCCGCGCGACCGACTATCGGTTGCTTGCCAGATCCGTCCGAAAAAAAATCCGTGCCAGGCGAGTGGCTAAATACATCTGATAAATTACCATGATGCCAAAATTCAAGTTTCTATGTCACCTGGAAGTGGACTATAGATTTTGATGAGTTAGTGAGTCGTAAAAATAGTGATTTTCGGACGTTAATATCTTAGATAATAATATTACCATATTATGGTAAAAGATATATTTATGAAAATTCGTGGTCAGAGACCTCCAGGACCTTCAGAATTGATTAGGAGTTTATTAAAATTTCATTCTTATAACTTTTATTTTATTATAACATATATTTTATTTTAATTATCAAGACTACTCGATTTACTTGGTTGGTTTGGGTACTATATACAATGTGATGTAACTATACACTATACATAAATACTTACAAAAAAAAGTAATATTTTGCTACCTAATATTTTATATTTACCGTAGTCCGCGGACTTCTTACTTGCGCTATGTACGAGTAAATAATTTTTGCTGTTTATAACTATTAATATATGCGTTGCTTAGCAACCTTATTCTGTTGATTTCGAATTTTCTGTTTTATGAATGGGAAACAAATTATTACTTTTTTTCGCCACATACCTGTATACATTTTTTGGTATGTTTTTTAAGCCATGAAATACTTTAATGCTTACCTGTACTAATGATTTATTTCATTAAAATAAAACTAAACTAAAACTTTATTTGACCTATAATTTTTACTACTTATAAGATAATAACCTACTTACAGAAAAAAATATTCATGGACAAATCAAACACCGTCATCTAACCCTAAACTATGTTTTCCAGTACTATGGGTTGTAAATAGGTAAAAAGTAAAGAAAATATTAAAACGACCAATACGTACTAAAAACAGTATGCAAATGTCTACATGAGGCAGTGCAGAACATTTTATGCATTTCTTGTGTGGTGTTACCACAAAGTCATCATCGCTGAAATGCTTTGAGTAAACAGTGCTTGATTTTGTAGAAAACAAATTGTTACGTTCTTTAGTTCTGATCAACTTTTCCTTCAATTCGGGAAAGTAAAAAAAATATCGTTGAATAATATCGACAACACCCTCGCACTAAATAACAAGAAAACAAAAATAAAATTTCATATCTTTATATAATTATTGATTTTCATTTAGGTTTTTCACTTACAAGTGGTAAGAAACTCCTCCATTTATTAAATTTACTTTGCCAGTTGCATTTTTGCACCTTATTATTGCCCATTTCGGCAATTTTGACACCAAAACATACAGAGCTCTGCCTGCCATGAAATTGTGCAATTTTTGCGCAGTACAATCATTTACGAATGACAGAAACATACCTCTTTGTGCAAGAAGCCTACTCGCTGCCACGCCTCTTTCGCCAATCTATCGGAGCGGCAAAAGTTTTTTCTTATCTGTGGTACTTTCGTTTATTTTCAATAGAACCTTAGACGTTGCCCCATCTGTCTACTAAGAAAACGCCTTTTTTCCATTTAATGGTATATAGCTCAGGGGATTGGAACATGAAAGACATGCCATTACTAATAAAATTGTTGTTGTGAATTTTTCTTGGCCATGGAAACTAGTCCTTCAGCCGGATTCGTAAATAATTTTCACTTTCTTCATTTGTTTTTGGATTTGTAATGCTAGTGCCGGTGCATTACAAATCTTCTCTGAAGTTCTTGACAGCATTTGCAGCAGCTGCATTCTGAGGTGGAACACCCAGTTGCTGTTGGGCGTCTATAAAACTGCACCCAGAGCAAGTTGGGTTCTCACGTCCTCCTTCGTTTTATTTTCTTGTTCTCCACATTGCCCACGTGCACTGGACGATTTTCTCTAAAATGCACCACTTCTTGAACAAAATCCTAGCAGAAAACAATGAAAAAACAACAAAATAAAACTACGAATGCGTCCACCACAAATCCCGCCAAAAACTCATTACTAATAAAAGACTAAATAGTGTGACCATAAGGTGAATAATAAAAACAATACCCTTTTTATTTGTAAAAATTGGCATTGAACTTCGCAAAATCTGAATCGGCAATTTCATTCTTAAAAACCTATTACTTATAATAAATTCTTGTAAATTGTAAGGTTTTTCAATATAAATTTACTATGGAGTTATCAAACTTAAAAACTCTTTTCAAATAAAGCTTGTACCTAAAACTTTTTAGGTTTTTCGAAAAGATCTTATTAATTTCAAGCGAGTGGAGTAAATAATGTAATTACTCTTATGGTTGTCTGGAAGATTTTGCAGCTCACAAAACCACTATTATAGTTGCAGGTACCTTTTGTTATTGCTGGCGTGAGAAAATGAAAATTAACATCAGAAAATGCTCGAATAATTAAAAATTACCGAATAGCAATTTCACGACACATAACAAAAATTACCGAATAGCAATTTTACGACACATAACAAAAATGACCGAATAACAATTTAACGATACAACAAAATTACCGAATGGAAATTTCACGACATATAACAAAAATTATCGAATAGCAATTTCACGACACATAACAAAAATGACCGAATAACAATTTCACAACATAACAAAAATTTTACCTTATATGAAAAATATTATGCCGCAATCTTTCTTTATTACATTATTCTTCATCTATTTATCCATACTAATATTATAAACGCGATAGTTTGTATGTATGGATGTTTGTTACGCTTTCAAGCCACATTAGAGGATCTGGATAAAATTTGGTAGGTAGACAAATTTATGGCCTGGATTAGTATATATATACGCTTATTTTTTCTACGCACACTGCGCACCCTCGAAGATAGTTATAGAAACTATGTTCACACGAGCGAAGCCCCTAGAAAAAGCTAGTAATAAATATTAATAAAATAAAAAACTTTTATTTAAAACCAAAAAAGTTTTTGAGTAGTTTCCATACAGTGTTCGACCGTAACAGTAGTTACGAACTGTATCGTTGCTATTTACGCCCATCCCTGGTAAGCAGAGGCGTTCCGTCCGACAAGTTATTTAACAGATTACTCTAGGTTAGATAGATACAGTACCTATTCTAAGATATAAAAAAATGAGTTTTTAAAAACTAGGTGTGTAAGAGAGTGCATGTATGAATGTGTATTTGTAAGTGTGTGTGTCTGTGTGTGTGATTGTCAAATACCAATATGTAATGCATGCAGTGTCATCATACATTAGATCCATCATAGCGATAGGTATGAACTAATATAAACAGATATAAACAGATTTTATCGTTATTTCAGGTAACACCAATACCAGTGGTCGTTGACCCATAACAGAGATTCTAATTTAAGCCGCTAAAGACCAACTTTGCAGCCACTTTTTAACCGAATTCAAAAAAAGGAGGAGGTTTCTCAATTCGACCGTATATAAATAAATATATAACCGATTTTAATTATTATTTTCTTGTTGGAGAGGAGATATACCAAGGGTGGTACCATGATGAGGAAACCACGATCTGATGATGGCATCACAGAGAAATCGAGGAGAATCTTAGTTTCCTGTTTATAGTCGGTTTTTTTGTTCAAAATTATTACGCTATTATTAAGCCCGCTTCCATCTTCGGCATCATCGTCACTTACCATCAGGTGAGATGATGCCAAGGGCTTACCAATTGCAAATAAAAAAACTACATCAACCAAGGATTTTTTAACGAAAAAAATTTTTTTTTTTCGTATTTTACAGGATATGAGGAGTAATTTTTATTACCTAGAATTCTATTTTAATACATAGAACTATTCTAATGGACCCTTTTTTTCTAGTTGTAACCATTTAATCGAAACATTAAGATAGGTAATTTAAGAACGTCTTAAAATAAAACCGGCCAAGTGCGAGTTGAACTCGCGTGGAGAGGGTTCCTTACAATGCCAAAGTCAAATACAAAAAATCACATTTCAAAAATCCTCACAGTAAGATGCGAGTTTTTTTATTATTTAAAAAATGAGTGTGTTTGGCTGCACGTCACCGAGGATGTAACACGCAAGCTCAAACAGTGCCTATTCACTCTTGTCTTGAAGATTCCTAAATTTTACGAATCGGGGAATACAGACGCCGGAAGGGAATTCCACCCGTTGGCCGTTCGCATGATGAACGAAGAAGCAAAACGCTTCGTTTGTAAAGGTAGAACATTGACGACAAAGGGGTAGAACCACCCTCCGCACCTGGTTGTCCGATGATGAAATGGAGAGGGGGAATGAGGTCGTGAAGCTCCAGGATACACTTTCCGAAATGAATCCTGTAGAACTTCTATTATGAATAGAACGATTTTCCGTTGGTGAACGTATTATATTGAGTTTACTACTTTTTTTTTTAAATTGATAGAATTCTTATAGGTTTTCCTGTAATCTACAAGCAATTAACTGTATGCCGTTTTTAAAAAAAATTTGGCTTAGTAGTTTCGGAGAACAGGCGGTCAATTTTCGTTTTCTTTCATGAATAAAATCATAACTTTTTATTTTACAATATGCACAAAAATATATTAAAGATCCTGATAACGAGCCCTTTCATTTATTATGACACAATAAGGTTTCCAAAACTTTTTTTTTAGATTTCCTAATTTGTCCCCCGTAAATAAACCTTATTTAAAAAAATATTTATGTACTTTTCACATCTGTGTTTGGGTCATAGGATTACACCATCCTACCAAATTTCACCTGATTTGGTCGAGTAGATTCGGAGCAAATTGGCTTGGACAGACGGACGGATAGACAGATAGACGCACGAGTGATCCTATAAGGTTCCGTTTTGTTTTTTTTTTGTACGGAATCTAAAAACAATGTCAAATGATTTTATTATCTTACTTTTTGAAAAATCTTATCTTTTTATCTATATAAATAAAAATGAATTGTTGTTCGTTAGTCTGATTAAAACTCGAGAACGGCTGGGCCGATTGAGCTGATTTTGGTTTTAAAATGTTTGTCGTAGTCCAGGGTAGGTCTAAACGGTGAGCAAATAAGGAAAAATTGCGAGTAAGATAGAGTAAGACGACAATTCCATTTTCCCATATAAAAGTTGACCACTTACTTTCTGTCAAACATTTGACGGTATTTGTACTCTCAGTTCCACTCGAATTGAAGAACGCATTAAAACAAGACTTTTGAATCGACAACATAATATCAACTTTGCTCATAACATCGTGTATTTAAAAATAATTAATGTGTTGACATGTTTGATGGGTGCCAACCTTACAGTGTTACCAACTCTCAAAAATATTTTTATTATAATAATAAGTGTATCCGAACGTTCCATTGTTTTGTCATCTCATGTAAAAAAAACCCGTGTATCCGAACGTTCCATTGTTTTGTCCATAGATTTAGAGACTTTATGCTGCGCTCCTACTTAAACATCCTTGGTTTTGTCATCTCATGTTAAAAAAAAGAAACATTTAATTACAAAATAAATACTGCTAAAAGTGATTCTCTTCTCGCTGCTTACTATGCCGAGGAAAAGAAAACGACCTGACATAGGTCGTCGAAGTCGTGTAAATGTGCAACGAGCTACTTTACGCTCCAACCGCACTAATGACCAGCGAGAGGCTGATAATGATAACAGTCGTACAAGTATGGGAGAAATGACTTTTCTCACAGATTTCTGTCACTTCAAAGAATCGAAAGAGGAGCTTATTCAGCGTGTTTTTCCGGACATTAAACAACAATATAATAACCACGATTGGCTAAGTGAACGAGCAATATTGGCAACAAAAAACAAAGATGTCGATGATCTCAATGCTACCATTCAGAATTTCCTTCCAGGAGAGTTGTTTACGTACAAATCAGTTGACACGGCTACAAACCAGGATGACGTAGTCAACTATCCTACAGAATTTTTAAATTCATTGGACTTGCCTGGACTACCACCACATAATTTTAAATGAAAAGTAGGGTCAGTTGTCATCATGCTGCGTAATATTAATCAACCTCGACTTTGCAATGGAACGAGATTGGTTGTGAAGAAACTAATGAATAACATCATCGAAGCTAAAATAATCAAAGGAAAATACAAAGGAGAGGATGTCTTAATCCCACGAATACCTATGATTCCAACGGATTTGCCATTTGATTTCAAAAGGTTGCAATTTCCCGTGCGTCTAGCTTTTGCGATAACCATAAATAAATCGCAAGGCCAATCGTTGCAAGTTTGCGGAATAAACTTAGAGTTTCCCTGTTTCGCACATGGACAATTATACGTTGCGTGTTCGCGTGTCGGAAAACCAACATCCTTATTTATTTACGCACCGCACAAAAACTAAAAATATTGTCTACCAGAAAGCACTATATTAATTAACTGTATATATGTACAGCAGTGGACATTTATTGGCCGATATCATGATGATGATGATAACTGTGTTGTATTTAATTTAAGCAAGGTTTGTACATGTTCACAGTCCAGAAACGATCACATCCAAGAAAATTTTAAATTTTTGTATATGAAGTGTATAAATATAAATAAATGACTTAATATGTATATAATATGTGCATTTGGATCCTTACAATTATATAATAATATGTTGTATATATCTAAAATAAAACTCAATTTGATACAAATTTTTTTTTATTTAAAAATATATTAATCACTCTTCTTTTTTTAAAAAAATTATGCCTTCCATCTTTGCTTGACGATTATTTTGCCAATGTCAACGTGTATTAGTAACTCTTTATTTCCATCAACTTGGCTCCATCTACTTGGGAACCACTTGGCTCGCCAGGACATGATAATATGGCGGAAGTACTAGGCGACTCGGACAAATCTGATTCGATCAGAACATTATCAATGTTGAGCTGCTGGCTGTCTTCAATAACATCAATATCTACCAGAACATTCTTGATGTTGGGCTTTTGGCTGTCTTCAATAACTTGAATGTCCTGTATGTCTTCGGCCGATAAATTTAATTCACAGAATGTCTCCTCAGATGATGAAGATGGCATTGTAGAAACGTGTTTTGGTTTAGATAGCAGCTTTTGCTTGAATATATTTTTTTGTACTTTTGCCCTGTTCACGCGTATTATTCGTTCTACATTCTTACCACACTTGGTACAAAATCTGAAGGTGTCAGCGATTATGTTGTAGCATTCGTTGCATCTTAATAATAATTTAATACAACCTGGACAGTTATTATTTTTGTTCTGCCGTTCCATCCACTTTTTACAAAAGGGACAATGCATTTTAAGGAGTTGAGGGATATATAGCTTCACTATAACTTCTGGAAAATAGTTTTAAAATATCAACAATTTAAATATTATAGTTGTTTGAATTATTTATTTTCTCGATGACAGATGTAGTTCTTCTTCTTTTCCTAACCATGGCCACCGTCAAAAAAAAAACGACAGATGTAGTTTGATATAGTGTAAATATTTGTCAGTATTCACTCAAAAAAAATTGTCTATGGTAAAATGTCACTTGAAATGTAAACGTCTCTTTGCTGTGCATCTATACTATAATTCTTTAATATTCCTAAAAATCTAAAAGCAACAAATTTCAATATAATTAAAAAAGTATTGTGTCGTGTGTTTGTGACTTACTAAATATGCCTCCAATAATTAGGCGGTACGAAGTTCGCCGGGTCAGCTAGTCTATAATATAAAAATGAATCGCAAAATGTGTTGGTAAGCGCATAACTCGAGAACGGCTGGACCGATTTGGCTAATTCTTTTTTTGTCGAGTTCGTTATTGTCAAGAGAAGGTTCTTATGTAGGGTAGTGTAGGGTAGGGTAGGGTAGTGTAGTGTAGTGTAGGGTAGGGTAGTGTAGGGTAGGGTAGGGTAGTGTAGGGTAGGGTAGGGTAGGGTAGTGTAGTGTAGGGTAGTGATGTGTAGTGTATGTAGGGTAGGGTAGGGTAGTGTAGTGTAGGGTAGTGTAGAGTAGTGTAGGGTAGTGTAGTGTAGGGTAGAGTAGTGTAGGGTAGGGTAGTGTAGGGTAGGGTAGTGTAGTGTAGGGTAGGGTAGTGTAGTGTAGGGTAGGGTAGTGTAGTGTAGGGTAGGGTAGTGTAGGGTAGGGTAGGGTAGTGTAATGTAAGGCGGTACGTAGTTCGCCGGGACAGCTAGTTTATAATAAATTAAAAACCACAATTTTCGCACTATTTTTTCGCAACGAATGACGTAAAAGCCACTTTGCAGTACGAGCTGACAAGAACTTTATTTCAAAGCAATTTCGGTTGATGTTTGAAACATCGTGAATCGAGTGCTAATTTCAGGGTCGGAGGAGTCTTAAATGAACGCGTTATAGCTAGGTAATCTATATTGATTAAATTATATGAATAACAATTGCAAAATTATTGTAATAATTAAGAGGCTTTAGGTTAATCTTAATCCAAGTCTAGACGCCACTTAATTATAAGTTTTATTAAGAAGATAAAGCCATAAACCTGAGATATCGTTTTAATATTATTATTTTTATGAGTTTATAATTACTAAAAGAGTCGGCTATTTAGCTGAGCTACTTTATAAGATAGCTTAAGAGCCCGCTGGAGTTCATAAATCCCATACAAACGTAATATTTGCTTCACTTGCACCAAACAACCGACTTTAAGATAATTTTATATCGATAATCGGATGACGTTTATCTGTGTCGGTATCGCATATCTTTTTTGAAAAACGAAACAGGAATTCATTTAATAACAATAAACTTGTTTTCCGTCTTTTGCCTTAAAAACAAGTTTATTGATTGATAATGGATTCCTGTTTCGTTTTTCAAAGAAGTAATGCGGTACAGACACAGATATTATTATTGTTACAGAAGACGGCAAACCAAGCTAGTGCAATCTGCGTAGTGTTTGTGTTTTTCTATGATATAAAAAACAACGTTACTTAGCAACGTGTAGTTTGTGTCATCTCGATAAAAAATAACGAAATGAACTGAGACATAGCATGATAAATAAAAGTCTGTTTTATTTTAAATAAGTGTTTATATCTATCGGCTAATAGCTTCCACATCGACTGCACACTCTATACAACTACAGGTTATGTGCTTTGCTGCAATTTAGCTAAAAGATGGAGACTTCGACTATCAAGTACAAAATTGCACCTCTCGAAGGCAAAAGCAACTGGGATACTTGGAAGTACAAAATACTTATCGTACTCAAGAGCATACCTCGCGCTCTCGACGTAATCGAAGGCAGGCTTTCTGCAGATAAAGAAAGTGAAGCCAGTGGGACCGGAGAGTCCGCCGCCACCTCCGTGTCCGAGTTCACGAAGGCTGACTCCAGTGCTCTTTTCTTTATCACCAACAATTTATCAGACGAAATGCTACGAAAAGTGATGAGATTCACATCCGCTCGAGAAATCTGGTTAGAACTTCATCGGATGTTCGAAGGAACGAACGAAGACAAGACCTTCCAACTATGTATGAGTTTCTTTGGATTGAAAAAGGATCCAGCTGATGACGCAGCAACTCATATGTCAAAATTGAAAAATATTTGGACCTCGTTGAACAAAGAGCTGGGCGAAGATAAGAAGCTTCCGGACCTTCTTCTCATTTGCAAAACTCTCGACACACTGGGAGAAGAATACGTTCAATTTAAGAGTGGATGGTTAATGTGTCCAACGTCCGAACGAACTATTGACAACCTAACCGATCGTCTTTGTGTTTTCGAAAGGAACTTGATGGTGCCTACCGTGACATCGCAGCAAGAGGCTTTACCGACTATAAACACAAAGACAGGGACAAACAAAAAGAGTAAGGATGCAAAGATAAAGTGCAACTACTGCTCTGTCAGAGGTCACCGCGTGAAGGATTGCAAAAGATGGCTTCAAGATGGCAAACCTCCAAAAAGCAGTAACCCGCCTTCCTCTTCTTCGTCTCAGAAACAAGAATCTCAAGTCGCGGAATTGATGCACTTATGTAATGAACTACTGACATCAGAAAATGAAGTATCGTCAACTTCATCGAGTACAGTCAACTGGTACGTTGATAACGGCGCAACATGTCACGTCAGCAATCAAGGAGATATATTTCAGACCTTTCAACCTTTTGACCAAATACACACCATCTCTACCACTAATGGCGACGGACTTCAAGCCAAAGGCAAAGGAAATGTCGTTATCATATCGGAGGTAAAAGGAAAAGTATACGAGATCACTTTGACGGACGTATGGTACGTGCCACAGATCACGAAAAACCTGTTCTCTGTTCTAGCTGCTCATGACTGCAACTCAATAAGTAAGTTTGAGTCGACACCAACGAGCTGCACTATGTCAACGCGTGGCGAAGTGAAACTAACCGGTGTACGCAGCATAAGCGGTGGCCTATACAAGATGAATGTCAAGAGCGTCATTCCTAAAAGAAATTTAGAAGTTAATTTAACTTTAACGAAAACTCAACTTTACCATGAGAGACTCGTACATCAGAATAAGCGTCATGTACGACAATTTGTACAACGGGAGTTAGGAGTACAACTTCCTAAAGATGAAAGCATCTGTGAAAGCTGCATATTCGGCAAGTCGCATAGATTGAAGTTTGGTACCCGACCGAGAGCTTCAAGACCCGGCGAACTTATACACAGCGATGTATGTGGACCGTTCCCTAACTCGTTCACAAATCTACGGTATTTCGTATTATTCAAAGATGATTTCACCGGCTATCGTTACGATTACTTTCTGAAATTAAAGTCGGAAGTTAAACAGAAGATGCAAGAGTTCATCTCCGAAGCACGTAATACAGGCCATTCAGTTAAAACGATCCTGAGCGATAATGGTGGTGAGTTTGACAACAAGGAAGTGCGTGAGATCCTCGCCATGCACGGAATCAAACAGCGGCTGACTATGCCATATACTCCCGAGCAAAACGGATGCAGCGAGAGAGATAATAGAACTTTAGTAGAAGCTGCAAGGACTATTATGCACAGCGGAGGTTTCCAAGAGAAGCTTTGGGCAGAATTAGTTAATGCGGTCACCTACGTTCTCAACAGAACCGGTCCATCCCGTACGGAGAACAAAGCACCCTACGAACTATGGCATGGAAAGAAACCAAAAGTTGCTCATTTACGCATCTTAGGCTGCATAACCTACGTCCATGTCCCCAAACAGAAACGGAAGAAACTCTCCATGAAAGCCCTCAAAGGAAGATTAATAGGATACGACAATGATGATGGTTATCGTATCTGGTGCGATAACAATACGTTGATTCGATCGCGAGACGTAATCTTCGACGAGAAACCGCTTGACAGAACTCATTGTGATGACGTTGTACCTACGACAACAAGAAAAGACACATCGTTCAACGAAGTCGAATTGAAAGTGACTTTTAATCAGCAACGCAATGAAGATCATCGAGACTTGAGTCCAAGTCATCATATCGAACAATCGGATCCTGAGCTAGATGATCAAGGATGTACATCGCAGTTAGAAGAAGAAAACACATCTTGTGGATTTAATGAGGAAAGACCCGTCCATGCTGAACCGAGCACAACGTGGTACGATGCCGATCTAGGTGATTCATCTGACTCCGAAGATGAAGTGACGGAACCTAGATACAACCTAAGAAATAGAAGCACCATTCGTCCTCCAATGAAATTCAGAGACTGTTGTGCGCTCACCGATGTAGAAGCTGAACCCAATACGTTCAAAGAAGCTATGAAGACCCCACACAAAGACGAGTGGATAAAAGCAATGTTGAAAGAAATAGATTCTTTGAAAGAAAACAACACGTGGTCCCTTCAAGAACTACCTCAAGACCGTAAAGCCATACCGTGCAAATGGGTATTTAAGATAAAAAGAAACCCCGACGGCTCTATCGAAAAATACAAAGCGCGTTTGGTTGCGAAAGGATTCAAACAACGCAAAGGAATCGACTACGAGGAAACATACAGTCCTGTAGCGAGATTTGCAACCATACGGTCACTGCTAAGTGTTGCTGCGAGTGAAAGGATGTACTTAACACAGTTTGATGTCACTACAGCCTTTCTCTATGGCGAGCTGGATGAAGAGTTGTACATGCAACAACCCGAAGGTTTTCATGACGGCACGACTCGTGTATGTCATCTTAACAGGAGCTTGTATGGACTGAAGCAAGCGCCCCGCTGCTGGAATCATCGTTTCCACAAAATACTAGCTGAACTTGGATTCACACAGAGTATTGCAGATCCGTGTCTATACACAAAGAAAGTAGGGGGGAAACAGATCTTACTTACTTTATATGTCGACGACGGATTAGTGGCTGCTTCGGACAAACAGCTTGCTGATGAATTTCTCGAAAGCCTGGAAAGAAAACTTAAAATTACGACAAAACCAGCATCCTACTACTTAGGAATGGAGATCAATCAGTATAAAGACGGCACGATTGTAATCCACCAGGAAGCGTACGCCAAGAAGGTACTCGAACGCTTTAATATGGCCAACAGTAATCCAGTCTCGACGCCGATTGATGCTGCAGAAAAATCGTCTGCAACACAATCTGATGAAGAGAGTTTCAAAACCGAGGAGATTAATTTTCCCTACCGTGAAGCTGTTGGTGCGCTAGCTTACCTTATGGTCGCAACTCGTCCTGATATCGCCTACGCAGTTGGTGTAGTTTCACGCAACTTGGAAAAGCCAATCAGAAGTGACTGGAATAGAGTCAAACGAATACTTCGTTACCTAAAGGGAACTATGTCTCTTGGGATAAAATTTAAACCGAAGACTCAACAAGAACCAGAACTGGAAGGATATACCGACGCCGATTATGGTGGTGATGCTACTACCGGACGATCCACTACTGGAATTGTATGCTTTTACGCCGGAGGCCCAGTATCATGGATAAGCAGACGACAAACTTCAGTAGCGCTGTCTACAACTGAAGCTGAATTAGTGGCTGCCAGTGAAGGAGCCAGAGAGTTAGTTTGGCTAACGAGAATCTTTGAGGATCTAATAAAGATTAAGAGAGTGCCGAATCTACATGTTGATAATGAAGCAGCACTTAGATTGGCTCACAACCCCGAGTTCCACAAACGAACGAAGCATATTCGCATCAGACATTTCTACGTCCGAGAACTTGTGTCTGAAGGAGCTATCTTCGTCAATAGGATTGGAACTAGAGACCAGATCGCAGACGTCATGACCAAAGGACTACCGAAGCCCACCTTTGTGAAGATGAGGTCTGCACTAGCCTTGTTTTAGAGGGCGTGTTACAGAAGACGGCAAACCAAGCTAGTGCAATCTGCGTAGTGTTTGTGTTTTTCTATGATATAAAAAACAACGTTACTTAGCAACGTGTTGTTTGTGTCATCTCGATAAAAAATAACGAAATGAACTGAGACATAGCATGATAAATAAAAGTCTGTTTTATTTTAAATAAGTGTTTATATCTATCGGCTAATAGCTTCCACATCGACTGCACACTCTATACAACTACAATTATAACAGCTCATATACGTCCCCACCGAGGGGCTCAAGCCTACCCTGAATCAGGGCGATTAGGCCTTAGTCGACCACGCGGGCTCAGTGCGGGTTGGTACACACACAGATATACGTCACCCGATTAACGATATAAAACCACCTTAACAAATGAAGCAAATACTACGTTTGTATGGGATTTATGAACTCCAGCGGGCTCTTAAGCAGGCCTCCTACTCAGTGGACCAACGACCTGGTGAAAATGGTGGAAATTCGCTGGATGCGGGCAGCGTAGGATCGGTCGTCGTGCAAATCCTTGAGGGAGACCTTTGTCCAGCAGTGAACTTCCTTCGGCTGATATGATAATGATGATGATGATGATGATGACTTTATAAGAAGCCCTTTTCTTATTTCGCTACCTATGGGTTGTTCTGTATAATAATTATTGATAAATTTTTAGGGTGACGTGGACTCCCACTCGGTGGACCGATGACCTGATGAAGTTTGCGTGAAGCCGTTGGATGCGGGCAGCGCAGAACCGGTCGTCGTGGAAATCCTTGAGGGAAGCCTATGTCCAGCTGATGATGATAATGATGATGATGTTAGGATTCCGCAGTCAAACTATGAACCATAACAGTTTCACCATGTCAGTCACCGCTGTTTTGTAAACACTCTTCCTGCCAGCCGTATATTGAGCGGTTCTACTTCAGCAGGCTAAGGGGTCCGCTAGCGTGTCCCAAGTTTTCTTTAACGCCACGCTAAGTTCAAATATATGAAACTATTACAGCAGGCCATGGAATCCGGCGGCGGCCGGTACGGAAATGCGTCTAGCAGGCCACGGGATCCGCTGTGCTGAAGAAAACCTTTTGGGGGCAGCGGGCGGACCCCATGGACTCGTGATAGAAAACGTCGAATATTAGCTTGGCGTGATCCACAATTCAAACTGAGGCCGCCGGCGGATCCGATGGCAGGGAGACTGTAGGAATCCCTCAAGGATTTTCACGACGACTGGGTCTGCGCTGCCCGCATTCAGCCCCCTCCAAAATTGGTTGGTTATTGTGATGGAATTCGTTTTTAAGGTTCCGTACTTCCAACGGGACTCTATTACTAAGCCACCGCTGTCTGTCCGTCTGTCTGTGCGTTAGCGGACTGTATTTCGTGAACAGTAATAGATAGACAATGGAAATTTTCATGGAATGTGTATTCATGTTTCCAATATCAAATACTAAAAATTAGATAAACTGAAAAAATTAAGGGGGGGTCTCCCTCCATACAAAAAACCTGTTTTCTTGTAGGTCTTCAAAAGGTTTTTTTATTAAGCTCTATCGTAAAAACGGTAAAACATAAAAACGTGAAACTTTGTGTGATTTTAGTACTAACACTGAAGTAGCTGAAAACATTATACAAAATGGCAAAATGTGAGTTGTACTCGTGCTAAGGAATCCGAACTGAATGACAAAAGAGCATATTTTTGACGCTCGCGTTTATGTCTTTTATTTAAATAGTGAATAATAGGTATCATTGTCATTATACTATGTAGTTGTGGGGAGAGAGATGGTGGAACGGAACCCTTGGAGTACTGGTCCGACTCGCACTTGGCCGGTTTTTTAACACCCTTTCATTATCTTCACCAGAATCTATGTTTGTGTCTATCTATCTATAAAACGAAATCTCGACCGTGATTTGAACCCACTTCAAGATGTCAGAATTAATCAAAAATATAATAATGCACACATATAGAGGTCCGATGACAATACATAGTAACCTTGACCTGATGCTGCAGCATCAGCTATAATCTGCAGGATGTCCAACTCCTGACCAACACACAGTAGATGTATCGTGTTTGGGCTCATTGGAATGGTATAATTAATAGTTTATAGATGAACTATGAAAAAAATGTGTTAGGGTTTTTAATTTATAGGTTTTCACGTGTTTGTCGTCGTCAATTATCGCGAGTAGAATCATAATTTTATTTAAAGTTTACAAGTACCTACCTATCTACACTCTATACTAATATTATAAAGAGGAAAGATTTGATTGTTTCTTTGTTTTGAATAGGCTCCTGTAACGTAGTAAATTACGTTACATGTTTTATTTCCAAAAATATAATAAACTAGCTGTTTCCCGCGGCTTCACACGCGTGGACCATGTTTCTATGACTTTTCGAGGGTGCGCAGTGCGCGAGCCGCAAGCGGCTCGCGAGCGTGGTAAAAAGTAGCCTATGTCTTAAGCCAGGTCCTAATCTGTCTATCTACCAAATTTCAGCCAAATCCGTTCAGTAGTTTTTGCGGGAAAGCGTAACAGACAGACAGAGTTACTTTCGCATTTATAATATTAGTAGGGATAGGGATTAGTAGGGATAGGTCATCATTTAATAGGTCATCTTTGACACAGCTGACAACCGACATCCGATTTGGAACGCATCGAGACAAATTTTTTTTCACGTGGTCGTGGATATATTCTCTTTGATATTCGTCTTTCAAGGAAAGAGGTTGAAAATATTTTTGGAAGAAATCCACAAAAATCTTTGAAAGAAAGCCGAAATGGCACTTATCTATATTACAAATTTAAACCTAAAAAGGTGAGTTCTAATGAGATTCGTAAATATTTCGACCGATTTTGTAAAATCATCATATTTCGATATCCATGCGATTTCGTGATTCGTAATATTTCTTTCAGCCAAGCTTCAAAAAATAAGACGGGAGTACAGAGAAGGCGGGCGGGATCATCGTGCTAAATATAATGAATATAATCATGGATTGATACGTAAGTTTTCTTTGCTTTGGCAAAAACCTCTTGCCCATACTTGTCCTGAAACTGTTTTCTGTCGTCCGTAATGAGAAAGCTTGTTATAGCAGCATTCCTTTCCTTTTACTTTCAGGATGCTGGGAAATTTAAAAAAAAATTGAAAATTTAACAGAAATTTGAAAATTTTGAGGAATCTAAGAAATTTAAGAATAGATGTCCCTGATATGAATTAGTTCCTTGTTGAGTCATCAGGCTCGAGTTATATAAAGGGAGGCAGCTCGTCAGACACCCCGGGTTTCTACAGCTAAACACCTGTGCCGAGGATCGCCTGACCTGCACATTTTTTTGAAAGCCACTCAAACAGCTCGCAGCTCGAGAAAGGACAACAGCTAAGTCTATCGCTAATCACTACTTTTACAAAAGGAGCAATAACTTTAAAAAATCAATAATTTAATAACTCTATAAATAAATAGTTTAAAAATATTAAAAATAACATTCACGCTCGAACCACTTTATAGAAACACCCCTGAGATCTATTTTTTTTTCTTTTGAGAAATATCTAGATGATTAGGTAAATTGTAATGACCTAAATAATAGATGAAGTGTAATTTGTAGATTTGGTTAAAAGAATAATATATTTCGGATCATCAGAAGGGTTTTGGCCGTATCTAAGAAATAAACTCGTCTTTGAGAAGTTCTTGGAGTGTACAATCAATAATCACACTCGTTGGCAACACGAGGCTTCACGATGATTCGGATGAAAACCGAATATTTTATAGACTGCGATGAGTTCGGCACGGGGCTGGCTTCCCAAGTTGACAGTTCAGCTGCTCGATCAAAAGTGCTAGTAAAATAATTGGCGCCTCTGTCGTAGCCTCTGTAGGTAGGCTGCATTGTCTTTAATGGTTCGATAATCACAACGATTCTGATGGCTAACAAACAAGTACCAAAACTACCAACTTCCGGGTTCCGGTCTCGCACAGACCACGCCTTGGTCAAAGATGACTATTATTACTACCCTAGCTAACCGCTTGACGTTTCAAGATAAAACACACGGTGCTTCGACGCATGCATAGATGGCGCCACGTCCTTGCGCTCCGACATATACAATAAGTATATTTCGGATCATCAGAAGGGTTTTGGTCATATCTAAGAAATAAACTCGTCTTTGAGAAGTTTTGCAGTGTACAATCAATATTCACACACGTTTGCAACACGAGGCTTCACGATGATTCGGATGAAAACCGATTATTTTATAGACTGCGATGAGTTCGGCACGGGGCTGGCTTCCCAAGTTGTCAGTTCAGCTGCTCGATCAAAAGTGCTCGTAAAATAATTGGCGGCTCTGTCGTAGCCTCTGTAGGTAGGCTGCAATGTCTTTAATGGTTCGAAAATCACAACGATTCTGATTGGCTAACAAACAAGTACCAACACTACCAACTTCCGGGTTCCGGTCTCGCACAGACCACGCCTTGGTCAAAGATGACTATTATTACTACCCTAGCTAACCGCTTGACGTTTCAAGATAAAACACACGGTGATTCGACGCATGCATAGATGGCGCCACGTCCTTGCGCTCCGACATATACTAATTTTATTTAGTTTTAAAAAGTAAAACTTAAACAAATTGGATGTAAATTAAGTAACGTAAAGTAATAAAACTGAGCTTAAACTATGTGATAAAAATTTGTTTAATTTTAAGAAAAATAACAGCATCCTTTTTCTTGGCCGAGGAAATATTTTTATAAGAAAAGGATCTGACACTCCTAAATTACTGGACAGATTTGAAAAAGTCTTTCACCGTTAGGAAGCTACACTATCCGCGGTATCTATAGGCTATAAAATATTTTCAAAAAATTAGGTATCCTTACTAAAACTAAAATAATGTAAACCAAGTAGTAGGTACCAAATGTAAAAAATGACCTTAAAATTGCTGCAATATCTACAAAAAGTAGTGTACGTTAGTACTAATATATATACTGTGGTAGTGTAGTGGTAGTGGTAGTGGTAGTGGTAGGTAGTGGTAGTGTAGTGATAGTGTAGTGGTAGTGTAGTGGTAGTGTAGTGGTAGCGGTAGTGGTAGTGTAGTGGTAGTGTAGTGGTAGCGGTAGTGGTAGTTGTAATAGTAGTGGTAGTGGTAGATAGTGGTAGGTAGTGGTAGTGGTAGGGTAGTGTAGTGGTAGTTTAGTGGTAGTGTAGTGGTAGCGGTAGTGGTAGTGTAGTGGTAGCGGTAGTGGTAGTGTAGTGGTAGTGTAATGGTAGTGTAGTGGTAGTGTAGTGGTAGTGTAGTGGTAGTGGTGATAGCGGTAGTGGTAGTGTAGTGGTAGTGTAGTGGTAGTGTAGTGGTAGTGGTGGTAGCGGTAGTGGTAGTGTAGTGGTAGTGTATTGGTAGCGGTAGTGGTAGTGGTAATAGTAGTGGTAGTGGTAGATAGTGGTAGGTAGTGGTAGTGGTAGGGTAGTGTAGTGGTAGTGGTAGTGGTAGTGTAGTGGTAGTGGTAGTGGTAGTGTAGTGGTAGCGGTAGTGGTAGTGTAGTGGTAGTGTAATGGTAGTGTAGTGGTAGTGTAGTGGTAGTGGTGATAGCGGTAGTGGTAGTGTAGTGGTAGTGTAGTGGTAGTGGTGGTAGCGGTAGTGGTAGTGTAGTGGTAGTGTAGTGGTAGCGGTAGTGGTAGTGTAGTGGTAGTGTAGTGGTAGCGGTAGTGGTAGTTGTAATAGTAGTGGTAGTGGTAGATAGTGGTAGGTAGTGGTAGTGGTAGGGTAGTGTAGTGGTAGTTTAGTGGTAGTGTAGTGGTAGCGGTAGTGGTAGTGTAGTGGTAGCGGTAGTGGTAGTGTAGTGGTAGTGTAATGGTAGTGTCGTGGTAGTGTAGTGGTAGTGTAGTGGTAGTGGTGATAGCGGTAGTGGTAGTGTAGTGGTAGTGTAGTGGTAGTGTAGTGGTAGTGGTGGTAGCGGTAGTGGTAGTGTAGTGGTAGTGTATTGGTAGCGGTAGTGGTAGTGGTAATAGTAGTGGTAGTGGTAGATAGTGGTAGTGGTAGGGTAGTGTAGTGGTAGTGGTAGTGGTAGTGTAGTGGTAGTGGTAGTGGTAGTGTAGTGGTAGCGGTAGTGGTAGTGTAGTGGTAGTGTAATGGTAGTGTAGTGGTAGTGTAGTGGTAGTGGTGATAGCGGTAGTGGTAGTGTAGTGGTAGTGTAGTGGTAGTGGTGGTAGCGGTAGTGGTAGTGTAGTGGTAGTGTATTGGTAGCGGTAGTGGTAGTGGTAATAGTAGTGGTAGTGGTAGATAGTGGTAGGTAGTGGTAGTGGTAGGGTAGTGTAGTGGTAGTGTAGTGTAGTGAAGTGTGAGGCGTACGATGTTCGCCGGCACAGCTAGTCTTATACAGGGTCTTCGGCAGATGGTTGAAAATACGAAAATGGGGGATAGGTGGGGTCGCCTCCCACCTATTTTGAGAATTAAAAAAAATCTAGAACTTGTAATTTTTTTTAAAGGATTTTTTTTCCTTTTTTTAGAAATTTTGCCATTTTTATACCTTTGAACACATGTAACTTTTTGTTTTTTAAAGCTAGCTCCAAAATCTTTTTTTTAATAGACTTTTATAAGATTTTCGGCTCTAAAAAAAATTATGTTTGTTTCAAGTTATTGCTAAAAACAAAAATGTGGGCCCCCGAACTTAAAAAAAAAGTTGAACAAAAATTTAAAAGTCAACTTTAAGATGCATTTAAAAAAAAAATAATGGGGCTGGAAGGCTTCAGTTTTTTTTAAAACATCTCTAAAGCTTAGGCTTTTGAATGGTATGTAATTTGTTTCGGTATCTTTTTTGTAACCGGAGTTGTTAATTTTTTTTACTCAATTGGACCATGTTGACGAAATTCCACTAGTTACATGTTTTGTGAAATGTATCAAATGCAAAGTTGAAAATAATGTAAATACTTACTGTTGGGACGGTTACAAAGAGCAGGTACGTTTTTTTACATTCTTGCACACACATAATGGCTATCTTTTGTCATTTATTGGCATATTGGAGTTAGCACTTCCATATGCCAATAAAATGTCCGCATATACCGCATTGGTAAATTGAGCCATTTTAAACCACAACAAAGTCTTAACAAAACGTCTGATAATAACAAAAAGTGACAAACAACAAAAAAACTTAACAAAATCACAAACGTTAATAACGTTAACGTTTTTTTTTTGTTTTCGTTAATTTCACTTTGCTGTGTTTGTTACTTTGTTAAGTTTTTTTGTTGTTTGTCACCTTTTGTTATTATCAGACGTTTTGTTAAGACTTTGTTGTGGTTTAAAATGGCTCAATTTACCAATGCGGAATATGCGGACATTTTATTGGCATATGGAAGTGCTAACTCCAATATGCCAATAAATGACAAAAGATAGCCATTATGTGTGTGCAAGAATGTAAAAAAACGTACCTGCTCTTTGTAACCGTCCCAACAGTAAGTATTTACATTATTTTCAACTTTGCATTTGATACATTTCACAAAACATGTAACTAGTGGAATTTCGTCAACATGGTCCAATTGAGTAAAAAAAATTCACAACTCCGGTTACAAAAAAGATACCGAAACAAATTACATACCATTCAAAAGCCTAAGCTTTAGAGATGTTTTTAAAAAAACAGAAGCCTTCCAGCCCCATTGTTTTTTTTTTAAATGCATCGCAAAGTTGACTTTTAAATTTTTGTTCAACTTTTTTTTTAAGTTCGGGGGCCCACATTTTTGTTTTTAGCAATAACTTGAAACAAACATAATTTTTTTTAGAGCCGACAATCTTATAAAAGTCTATTAAAAAAAAGATTTTGGAGGTAGCTTTAAAAAACAAAAAGTTACATGTGTTCAAAGGTATAAAAATGGCAATATTTCTAAAAAAAGGAAAAAAAATCCTGTAAAAAAAATTACAAGTCCTAGATTTTTTTTAATTCTCAAAATAGGTGGGAGGCAACCCCACCTATCCCCCATTTTCGTATTTTCAACCATCTGCCGAAGACCCTGTATAAAGCGAATATTTGACCTTATACAGGTTGCAACAAAATTGGTACAGTTCCCGCTAACTTGGGCTTCTACGCATCTAACTGTACAACTTTTGTTCTACGACTTTGCTGAAATCGCAAAAAAAAAGTTTACTCTTCATACAAATCGAACAGCCGAATAGTATATAGCCAGACCTAATTTTGTGTATTTTTGTATGGAAAGTCCATTTTTTCTTGAGAATTGACTATGAGTTCCTTTGAGAAAGTTCTTCAGTGTGATAAGTAGAACACCCAGTTAACGGGACCTACACCTATTTTGTTACACCCTATATACGGAACATAATTTCACGTAGATATATTTGAGCTTCTGCCATATTTTCCTCGTCTAAAAAGGTTCATCCATGACTGGACGCCCACAATAACTCCTATATTATACCGTATCGGCTTTTCCGTTATATCTTCTGCATACAGGATAGGTTAGAATTAGTCCTTAAAAAAAATATATCCAATCAAATCATTTTATTGTAGATTGTAAAATCCATAAAATTGTTAGTTCAAGCACTTATATACTATGTTCGTTTGATTATTAGTTCAAATTATGAATAAAATCACATAATCTATACATTTAATAAAACTGTATCGGGGTCGGGTCTGTACATGAAATATTTTTGGAAAATAATAGCTGTGGTGGATATAACTAACGATATAGAGGCCAAAATAACAACTTCTGGAATTTTTGTCTGTCTGTCTGTATGTTGGCGCATCGCGTAAAAACTACCAGGCCGATTTTAATGAATTTTTATATAGTGGTTCTTTGTAGCCCAAGTTAACATATTATATGATACTTTTTATCCCGAAAAATTCAAAAGTTCAAATGGTAAAATTCAAAATATCCACGCGGACGAAGTAGCGGGCTCAGTTAAATAATAAGGTCAAATAAAATTGTGGAGCGGCTAGAGGCAACGAGGCGCAACGGCGACAGACGGGAGCGTGCAGCCACACCCAGCGCGCTGACAGCGGCAAGTCCCAGTGCATTATTATCATCTGTGCCAGTGCTCTGCCAGCGAACTCAGGCACAGATGATAATAATAGAATAAATACAGATGAAGTACTCGCAATGACGCTTTAAATAAATAGCAACTCTCGCTACACGGTAATAAAGAACAGTCTAGTTCGCAACCGCGCTTAGTGCCTCCAGTTTTACTTCAACATACCTATACATACACCGATAACAATCGCGCTTTTGCGCCAGAATGAACCGAATCAATGCGCGTGAGAGATTCTTTTGCGCTGGCCGGTGTAATGTTGTCGCAACTGATCAACCGGCAGGGTTGAGAGACCGCGCGACGAACATATTTCAACTTGCGCACTCGCTCGCTCGATAATCGCTCCGCTTTCTGCACGAGGTGACAACCGACTGACGAGCGCGGCCTGCAGGCCGCGCCGTTGTGTAAGTATATATCTCGCGCTCTCGGACGAGTGAAGGGGGCCTGACTCAGGATACCGTTCGCGCTAGACCGGACACGATTTAGTAGTGAGGCGCAACGCTTTCGCATTGTTGCGAAAAAGCAATCGATCTGCGTCTCAGCAAACATTGTTGATGCACTACAGTGTCTCGGCAGCCCAAACAGCATTCTGAGCGCGCTGTTATACTGCATTAATTATTTTTTATTTCCACATTAATAATTTTATTGAGTCGAGCTCCGTGGTTAAAAATCAATTAGCGATAACCGTTTTAAGGCGGTAATATTACAGATTTTCGTTATTTTTGACGTCAATTACTCTTAAACGATAGAAAACCGAAGGTTGAAAAAAATACCCTTATTGTTGATGATGTTCCTTAAAGTCAAAAGTTGTTAGAAACACGATTGAGCAATTTTGGGTTTGATAGAAAAAAAATCCCAAGGGTAGGTCTACAACGTTGCTTTCAACTCTAGTTTTGACCAATATTTTGAAGTGTAAATTTAAAAAAATATACAACAATATTTGTTATGATATTACAAAGTGAGTAATTTTATTATTTTAATTTTATTCTTTCATTTTAGTTTTATATTGAAACGAAAAACCATTGAAAAAGTGTGGTTATTTTCTTTGCTCTTTAGACGTATAGAAAAAGACAGAAACAACTGTTTTAATCAATACCTCTCTTTAACCCATAAACTGCACGTGTAGAATGATGGAGAGTAGGATTTGAAGAAATTCACTTTAATCTGTTTACTACATCGTGCGAATCTACCATGCAGCGTACACACTGCAGCGTACACACAACGCCCTGCGCTCACGCTCAATGTCTTCATCTTCAGACATAGTATTAGCAAAGTCTACATATTAGTAGTAACATACAGTATTGACACTCCCTGCTGCTCTCTAGATTCCGACATCACCCCCTCGTCACACAGATTGATACAGATTGGTGGTAGTTTGGTTCTCGAATGTATATGATTTAGCCGTGATTTCATTTGTTTCGTCATTTGTTTTAAGAAATGTCATTTTTCGCCCGTTGTATGAAGTGTCTGGGGTGTGGTGTCGGTGACCCAGTGGCCCAAGTACTGAAAGATCTTCACTTTTTTCAAAGGTGTACCACGTAGAGTCAAAGAAGACATTTTAAAGCTCTTATTGCCTTGAATAACATGAGCTCACTCTTTGACGCATTGTACTTGAGCCCATGGGCCTCCCGTCACACAGATTGATACAGATTGGTGGTAGTTTGGTTCTCGAATGTATATGATTTAGCCGTGATTTCATTTGTTTCGTCATTTGTTTTTAGAAATGTCATTTCTCGCCCGTTGTATGAAGTGTCCGGGGTGTGGTGTCAGTAACCCAGTGGCCCAAGTACTGAAAGATCTTCACTTTTTTTAAAGGTGTACCACGTAGAGTCAAAGAAGACATTTTAAAGCTCTTATTGGCTTGAATAACATGAGCTCACTCTTTGACGCATTGTACTTGAGCCCATGGGCCACCGAATAAAGATGGTACCATGACTTTTTTTCTTTTTCTCATCATCATAATAACAGCTGAAGGACGTCCTCTGGTGTACAAAGGCCTCCCCCAAGGATTTCCGCACGCATGCAGTGGCTTCCTGCAACTTTACCACTTTGTCGACACGCCGAGAGGGAAGGCCTTCCTACGTATAAAAGTCATGAATAATGCTGAAAACCATATAATATCGACCTCTGACGTGTATATATTGCAAATGGTAAAAACTTAAATCGAAGTCGAAAGGCATCGAGGTGGAAAGGATGGATAAGTTTAGGTACTTAGGACATATTCTTACGGAGAATCTCATTTCTTGGCGTAATGGTTAGTCCATTCGCTTCACACCAGAAGGTTGCGGGTTCGATTTCTGGCGGGGTCAACTTTGTAAGACTCGGTTTGGTTGTAGTAGGGCATTTTCATAGCCCGCCCGGCTAGCCAGCACCATCTTATCTAAGTCTTGCCGCCAAACATCAGTGATAACAGCATTGATGGGTTCCGGCTTGAAGATAGCCAGATTCCCATTGTATTGGGGAATCTTGATAAGCCCGCTTCCATCTTCGGCATCATCGTCACTTACCATCAGGTGAAATGATGCCAAGGGCTTATCAAATGTAGATAACAAAAAAGTTTATTTTTTTTATATAAAATTTGAGTGCGTTTGACTGCAACTCCCCTGATACCATCAGGATTACTAAGATCATATGCTTACGGAGGATCTCATTGAGGATTGAACCACCTCCGTGGCATAATGGTTAGTCTATTCACTTCACACCAGGAGGTTACGGGTTCCATTCCGGGCGGGATCAACTTTGAAAGACTCTGTTTGGTTGGTGGTAGGGCATTTTCATAGCCCGCCCGGCTAGCCACCACCATCTTATCTAAGTGTTGCCGCCAAACGTCAGTGTTAACAGCATTGATGTGTTCCGGCTTGAAGATAAGATAGCCAGATCCCCATTGCGTTGGGGAATCTTGGTAAGCCCGCTTCCATCTTCGGCATCATCGTCACTTACCATCAGGTGAGATGATGCCAAGGGCTTATCAAATGTGGATATAAAAAAAAGATGACATTGATATCGAGCGCGAACGGCGGGCCCTGTCAGTGCGGTGCAATATGCTCGCACGCAGGTTCGTTCAATGTAGTCCATAGGTGAATATGACCCTCTTTAGGGTCTACTGTCAAAGCTTCAGTTGTGGGTCAACTTCACCAGACGTGCGATGAGCAGCATAAGAGTGCAGTAAAGCAATACATACCGCATTCTAACGAAATTGTCAAAGTACTGCAGTGCGTCGAGCATGTTCGCCGAAGCCAGGTTCTCAGATTTCTTTGCTATACGCAGATCGACAATTGCGGCTTTTTGGTCATGTAGCAGAAGCTTAACCAATGGAGTTCTCCGTGCATTGACTGAATACCTGGATAGCCCTATTTGCCTGAGTACCTGGATAGCCCTATTTTCCTGAGTACCTGGATAGCGCTATTTGCCTGAGTACCTGGATAGCCCTATTTGTCTGAGTACCTGGATAGCCCTATTTGTCTGCGAACGTGGATAGCCCTATTTGTCTGAGTACCTGGATAGCCCTATTTGTCTGAGTACCTGGATAGACCTATTTGTCTGAGTACCTGGATAGCCCTATTTGTCTGAGTACCTGTATAGCCCTAATTTTCTGAGTATCATGAGAGCCCTATTCGTCTGAGTACCTGTATAGCCCTATTTGTCTGAGTACCTGGATAGCTCTATTTGTATGAGTAGCTAGATAGCTCTATTTGTCTGAGTACCTGGATAGCCCTATTTGTCTGAGTACCTGGATAGCCCTATTTCTCTGATTACCTGAATAGCCCTATTTGTCTGAGTACCTGGATAGCCCTATTTGTCTGAGTACCTGGATAGCCCTATTTTCAATTTTTTGATTTTCCGTTCACTGGAACGATAATAGAAAGTAACATTGCTTAATGTGCTGTGTATGTATATTTGTATGGGTTTTTTTTTGCCTGAAACAAAGATTTATTATTTTTAAACATTATATATAGCATTTTTTTAATATCTTTTATTTTGTATTTAAAAAAAACATCCTGTACAGTAAGTAGCGAGAGGGCAAGTCACGAATTACTCGATCGCTTTCCTTCAGAAATTAAAGTTTCCTGAGAGTCACCGTTAGGTTGAAGATACACAAAGTTGATCTATTTCAACCAACTTCAAAAAAAGGAGAAGGTTCTCCATTCGGTTGATTTTTTAAAATTTGTTACCTTTAGAATTTCGTCATTTATAAACTGATTTGGAAAATTATTTTATGTTATTGCCCCTCTAAAAAACTTCTTATATTCACTGAAAACAGTCAATAAAAAGCTCTTTTAATCACTATTTTGGTGTTTGAATTTAAAACACAACGATATATTTGACCTCAATGCTATACAACCTCCTTGCGCAAAAAATACGCGATACAATCTCCTTGCCCAAACAATATTTGACATACAATCTCCTTGTGCAAATCTTCGAGATTTGATCATTGGACATTTTCGACAAGGAGTTTAGCATTAAAATAAAAACTGTTTTGAGTTCTTTGCTGTCATTTCATTAGTAAATTGGCGCTATTTTGAATACTATCAGCTAAAGCTAAAACTTCCTTTTTTTTCATTAAAGTCTATATTTAACCGACGAAAAAACGGAGGTTCCCAAAGCGTATGTTTTTTTTATGTATGATCACCAGAGATTTGTTACCATAGATGGGTTATGCACTAACAAACAACATTTGAAAATCGAAGCCATTTACACACACAATGTTATAGGTAGTTCGCTTCCATTGCACCGAATGCTACTAAGAAAAGAGATGCCAATTGGCATCTTTTTTTTGCTTCACTTTTTGGATGCACGTAACCTATCTACCTCCCCTTATATATAGCATATCTCTGATGATCACGCCTAACTTTTTACAGAGTCGTCCGATTTTATGATTTTTTTTATTGGAAATTGCCCAAAATTGGTCCCACATAAATTTGGAAAAAAAACAATTCCAAGTAGGAAAACAAGGGATGATTGATTCTTCACTCACTGATTGTAATGTATTAACACGCGAATTTTTTCAAGGAGTAGCCCGATTTTGACTTTTTTTTTTATTTAAAAGGCAACAGTCCTATAAAAAGATGTTGTACCCATTAGTATATTTTAGCCACAAAAAATTAAAAAATTAAAATTTTTTAAACAAAAAAATAAACCGACGAAAAAAGAAAGAAACTGAAAAGCGAAAAATAAAAAGAACCTTTGTAGTCTAACTGCGCTCCTACACTTATGTATTTACCTAAATAATTTTGAGTCAGTGCCAAACAAACAAACGCAACGTTCGGCAATTGCCAACAAAGGGACGCATCACGTCGGTCACCGCTGCCGTGCATTCCGCTGCTATCATTTCATTTTACGTAATATTTACTTTGCTTATTTAATTGACTCAAAATTATTTAGGTATTTACATAAGTGTATGAGCATACGTTTTTGTTTTTTCAATAAAGTTTAATTTTATTGTCGTTCTGGTGTTTTAATACAAAATTAAATTCGATCGTTTTTTAAAAAATAATCAGTAATTTAAAAAACGATACGTATAAGCTTAGCTTTTGTCCTGACTGACAACCAGTCAAAAATTGGTCCAAATCGGTTAACATTGAGGAGCTGAAATTCGTTATCGCCGTTTGTATGAAAAGTCGAATTTTCGCCGTAAGTTCACAGTCCTCTTGATCACGAAATTTATTTTCTACTGAAAATAAAAATTACCATGCTGTCTTTGTTTTCCATCAATTTTTCATTTTTGTTTCGTCAAACTTACTAAATGAGTACATAAATGACACCAAAAAATCTTAGACGTTACTTCTATCTAACTATAACATTCATAGAACACAATTGACCACTTCGATCGCGACAGGAACAAGTTTGCTACCTTTTTTGTTTTTTTTATTTTCTAATCAAGTACTTAACCTATTTTGATTAAATTTTGGTATATGAGACCACCTATCCAATATCATTATCATCATCATATCAGCCGAAGAACGTCCACTGCTGGATAAAGGCCTCCCAGTCGAATTGGATTCGTCGGTTGATTTCTTTCTTGAAGTTGGACCGAACTAGCTGGACTGTTTGTCCCAGATGGGTTATGTACTCGCCCTTGACATTGATGCCTTATCCAATAAACAATATTTAGAAATCGGACTACTCTGTAAAAAGTTATGTGTGGTCATTCATAAAATAAAACAAAAAAAAAGAAGTGAAGTGTTCTTTTTTGAAGTCGGTTGAGAATGTCATTTTTGACAGGTCATAAAAAGTAACTTAAATGACTAGCAGTCATCACCCCTATTTAAAGGCTTGGTGTACCAGGCGCTTATATCGTACTTTTCTTCTTCGCTTAATTAATGTATCTAGGCCAGTTCTGATCACTAATACACTATATTATGGGTAGTTTAGTAGCCTATAATTATGGCGAAATGTAGAGTAAGGAGATCGCTTAAGCTAAACTATGTAACGCGTCGTTGTAGGTGTAGGGTAAGGGCACACTTTTTTTTTCTTTCAGGGTCTTTCTTAAAAGAAACTTCAAATTTCATTTATTTGTGATTATATGTTACAAAAGATGTTAAGTCAAAATTATGTCCTATTACGTAATCTGTCATTTGACGTACAAATTTAAAATAACAATAATGCAGTTATAAAAACATATTAATACAGTCCTTAAAATAAAAAATACAAATTGCATAACTAAATTGTGACAATATTATATAACTAAAAATACTATACGTTCTTTAATTTATATTACTGCGGTACACAGAACAAGTCGATTATATGTTTGTTGTAGGTATTCCATTCTAAATTCAGCATAGCCTTGTTACGGTACGCTGTTATTCGTTCATTTTCATTCGACCTTTTTTCCATTCCATATATTTTTTCTTTTACGCATGCGCTGACATTTGATCTCAAAATTCAAAATCCGAATCCTCTTCAATCTTTAATATTTTCACTACTACTTGGATATAAATAACTAAAACTCTTGTAGGTAAAAATAATGTAATATAACAGAAATTTAAACTCTCTTAAAAGACCCATCTCGGGTAAGACATAATAGGGATGACGAATGCTAGTCATATGACTTACTTTTTATGATCTGTCAAAAACGACATTTTGTTCTAAAAATGTTTGAAATACCTAGGCCTGACGTCATAGTTTACCAGCGTCATTTAAGTACTCGTTTTGTGATTTTGACGAGTTAAAAATCAAAGACTTGATGGAAAACAAAACGAGTAAGGTTTTCCGAAGTTTAAGTATGAGGGCAATTTAGTGATCAAGAGTTCATAATTTATTTCTGATGCTGTCGTCTTTCCTATAATATTTATAATTCGTTGGTGTGTTAGTAATTTAATGTATATATTGCTTTTCTAATTCTGGTGTCATTTACTTTTTAGGTCTTATATTTCATCCTTTATTTCTATAATCATCATTAAACGTTATACTGTGAACACGTATCTTTTAACCCACGCCGTTAACAAAGTATAAAATATAATAGTACTAACATACAGTATGGACACTCCCTTCCGCTCTCTAGATTGCGACCTCACCCCCTCGTTAACCAGATTGATTCAGTAAAACTTTAGTTCTCGAACGTATAGGATTTCGCCATAATTTATTTTTGCTCCGTCATTTGTTTTTTTGAAATGTCATTTCATTTCACATTTCCGGGGTGTGCCTGTACTTTGACTTGCGATTTTTTGGAACGAAGTTCCTACGCGACTTACGCATAGAGTGAGTCCGTTGAAATCGTCAGTCAGTTATCTAAATGCGATGCGTATAACTAAAATTCGCTACAGCGCTGCATTAGTTATTTGTTCTGTAATCAAACTAAGGGTTTACCAATTGTGCATAAAAAAAAACATGCAGCGCTAAATCGCTTACAAAGTATATTTTCTCGCGAATAAAACTTAGTAAGTGTTAGGAGTTTTATGGCGCTTACGTGTTGCGTTCAACGCATAACATGCATTATGGTAGCCATACTCAAAGTGTGCTCGGCCAAAGAAATATAAAAAGCCGCCTACGCACAAAACGCGATGTCATATATTGGGAAAAAAATTGGTGACACACAGGCACACCCCGGACACCACACAACGGTCGGCGAAATCCTATACGTTCGAGAACAAAACTGACATATTATATACTATATTATATATATAAAAAAAATATAAAAAAATTACATAGTGTGTATGAGTTTATTTGACATGCTTCATGAATTATGATTATTTTTTTCGACACAGTATATTTAATTCCGTGATTTAAGTTTATTTTAATTAAGATTGTCTTAATTTGTATGCTAAAAGGCAGAATATAGCGTCCAACTTTATTTAATAACACCTTTTTATTGTAACGTGTGATTCACAAATAAATTGATTTGATTGATTGATTGAAACTAAAACCAATCTGTATCAATCTGGGTGACGACGAGGGGGTGAGGTCGTAGTCTAGAGAGCGGTCTATACTGTATGTTATGTAACGGAAACTCCTCTTTTTGTCACAAAATAAAACTGTTCGGTTAGGTTTCCGTCTAGCCGGATACATGCGAGGAAAATATTACAAGCAGAATGTGGCACTTAAATTTTTAATTTTAGCTATGAAACCTAAATTATTACATAAGATAAATTTTAATGTTACTTGTATATTCTTAGCCATACCTATCACGACCATCTCCTTTTATAGCCTGTTTACCTTCTCTTTATTATTAAATATATATTCTGAATTACCCCACAAAGTTTTTTTTTATACATTCGCATTTAGGCCCCAGATCCAAATTCTACGTTTAGCGAAACCATAGCTAGTATTTTTAAAGTCAAATTAAATCATTTTTGCTATAGTTATATATTATACTTTGACATAGGTGATGCCAAGGGCTTACCAATTGTGAATTAAAAAAAAAAGGTAACATAATAAATAAAATATCAAAAGTAGAAGTTTCAAAAACTTTATCAAAATAAAACAGAACCTATAGAATGGTTTTCGAGATATTCAAATTATACGGTCGGGGTGGTATTTTTTCAAATTTGTAGTTATTATAATTAACGCAAGCAGGCGTAGTGACAAGCTTTAAACGAAAAAAAAACAAAGTTATGCTTATTTTAACTTAGTTTCCCTTAGGGCTCCATCAAATATTTAGTTTTGTAATAGGGTTCCGTCGTTAAAAAAGTTTGAGAACCGCTGCACTATGGGGATACCAAAACGTGCGACCCGATAATACACGACCTGTGAATTACAGCCCGATAACTAGTGTCATGGACTTGAACTGATATAAAAACTTGTTTAATGTGCGACCCGATGATGCGCGATCTGTGAATGTACAGCCCAATAATTCACGGCATGAACTTGAACTGAAATTAAAAACTTGCACCTTAAAAGAACTTCGTCCGCAGAACGCATCAGTTGTCGATAAATATTGGCTTTGTACACTGCCCACTATAGGAGAAAAGCGACGCACAGCGCACCACAGCGTCAAACTCAAGCAATCCTTTTTTATCCACAATATGGTAAGCCTTTGACATGATCTCACCTGTGGTAAGTGACGATGATGCCGAAGATGGAAGCGGGCTTACCAAGTTCCCCATCGCAATGGGGAATTGGCTATCTTAATCACAAGCTAGAACACTTAGATGTAAGCTAGCCAGGCGGGCTTAGAAAATGCCCTTCCACCAACTAATCCAAGCCATATAAAGTTAAACTCCGCCGGGAATCGAACCCGCGACCTTCCGATGTGAAGCTAAAGGACGTTACCATTACGCCATTGAGGCGCAAATCGAGTGAACGACTGTAAGATATCCTGTGGATGTCATTGGATGACGTTTTTATCGATGAGCGCCACAAATTTCGTTCATCATATCAGCCCACGGATGTCCACTGCTGGACAGACCTTCCCCAAGGATTTCCATGACGACCGGTTCTGCGCTGCCCGTATCCGGCGGCTTCCCGCGACCTTCACCAGGTCATCGCTGCACCGAGTGGGAGGCCTACCTACGCTACGTTTTCTGGTGCGCGGTCGCTACTCTACTTACACATTACTGCCCCAACGGCCATCTGTTCTACGAGCTATGTGCCCCGCCCACTGTCACTTAAGTTTAGCAATATTGAGAGCTATATCGGTTTCTTTGGTTCTCCTACAAGTTTGGTTAGCCTGAAGGAATTCGTTTTTTGTTTGCAGTTCCCGGTTTTCTGTGTACTACGATGTAGTGTGGAATGTATCATTTATCTCGCCTGTTTCCGTGCTTCGTTAGACACGTTTAGCCATTGGTGCCAGTTGCTTTCACTATATGGCAGTACTGGCAGTCGGTTAAGCTAAACCATTGTCGAGTGATCGACTAAGGCCCGATCGCCTTAATTCAGGGTAGGCTCGAGCTCCTCGTTGGGAACGTATATCCTTACTAATAATATTATAAATGTGAAAATGTGTTTGTTTGTTACCTTTTCACGCTTCAACACCTTGATCAATCCTGATGAAATTTGGCATGCCGGTAGCCTGTGTCACGGGGAAGGACATAGGCTTTTTTTATCCCGTGAAAATAGCATAGTCCGATGCAGTTCCTGGGGGAACTGAAAAAATACTCTTTTTTAGGTTAATTTCTTAAACATCACAACGGAACATTCCCTCTCATATATCTACCAGATGTTGACCTGTGATCACCGCCGTGCGGTCACACAGACCGCCGAAGTTTTCTAAACTTCTAGATTTCACTGTTCCCGGCCTTCCCCCGAATGGAGCGTCTCAGTACCTTCGAGTCCAATTACACTGGCGTTGTTGCGTCGGAACAAAGAATCCTGGCGAGTAATTTTGATCCAAATTCTAGCTGCGGTCTTTGCGACCGTAGAGCGGTTACTTGGTAACCTTTTTACGTCGGTTTTTTTTTACTTATTATTTGTAGATTGTTTGTAAAACTAACACAACTTACGATATTTTTATTTAATTTGTAAATAATAAGTAAGTAACTGTTTTTTTTTTAATTTTTGGTGAAATTTATAATTTATTAAGGTTTTTTTTAATCTCAAGTGAAATCTTACTTAGTGTGTACAAAAAGTTCATTAAAAAAAGTCAATTTATTTTAAATGGTATCGTATTTATTAAAATACGTTTACAAATGTTTTAAAAAGGTGTTAAAATACGATAATTTAAATTTTATTAGTAAAATTATACAGCGGTCTCTGTGACCGCACAGCGGCAATTGCATGACAAAAAAAACATGATGTGTATAGGTTAAAGTTCCTTCTTTTGTGATACCGATACTGCATAAAAATTCTGGTGTTATCAGTTTGTTTTTGTCGATTTCGACACACGTACCGTTTTATGACGCCTATTGTCTCAATATGTTTGTTTTAATATAATGGACCTCTTTTTCATCTAAATGTGGTATGTATGTGTCAGGCAAATTGTATAATTCGTCCTTATGTAAACGGTCAAGCAAAATGTAAAATGCTGTACGCCTATTCAGGCAATTTGTGATAATTCGTCCGTATGTAAACGATCAGGCAAAATGAAAAATTCTGTACGCAGATTGTAAAATGCCGAGCCAGGCAAATTGTAACAATTCCTCCGTATATAAACGGTCAATGCCGAGTCAGGCAAATTGTCAAAATACCGTACGGCAGATAGTAAATGAGCGAGCGATGTTAGGTTCGGTCAGGTTTGATTGATTTAGCTGTCGTCATTATATAATTTTCCTGTCATTTGCCTAACCGTATGTATAAGGCTTAGGCGGAAATTGTAGCTCGGTCTTCACTACTGCCTGTTGTTGCGTAATAAAATCAATACCTCAGATATACTTAGCTGTATCAAACTATTTGTGCCGGAGAAATATGTGCGCGCACGCCGGCGTAGGCACCAGTTGCTCGCGAGCGCCGCGCCGCGTACCAGCCGCGAGCGCAACGCACCTACTTGTGGGGCCATTGCTTTGCTCAATGGATTTGTGCTTGAGATCCAAGATGTTGACATATTCGATGATCACATAGGGAAGATTTCCACTAATCTAAAACTGTATTATAACAAATAAGAACATGTGTAATCTAGTAGTAAGAATGTTTTGGGAAACTATAAGTTCTTATTGAAAGTAAATAAATAAATAAAATAAAATAAAAATAATGACGAATTATACAGTATGCCTGCGACATGTATAAGGCCACGCATCCACAATAACATTCCATATTATTCGTTATCATTGCTTTTTATTGCCCCTTCAATATAACAGTGATACGGCCGAAATTTCACAGCGAAATCATACCTCTTTTGTTCGCCTAAACAAAAGAGGTTTTTGTTCCCAAACAAAACAGCAAGATTTTTATAATTAACTTACTCCGACTGAATTTTTTATAGTCTTGATATTTTATTCAATTTTGGTTACGAATCATTTGCGTATTACGTAATGAAAAGGGAAAATCTTGAATTAAGCTCACCACCTTAAATTTTATTTTTAGTTTTGTAGGCTTTTCATACAATAATTTCAACTTTTTGACGTGATAACGTCTTATAATTCGATGGAGCCGGCTGCACGCACGAAAAAATGCGTCGTTACCTCGCTCTGAGGCGTTCCGTCGTTACCTCGGTCTGAGGCGTTCCGTGAGGCGTTCCGTTTTCGATATTATGAAACCATTCCATCAGTATTTTCTTATGACGTTGTCACGTTCAACTATCGTCAGTAAACCGACTTTACAGACAACCGTTTTTTTGTTACTAAAGCTTGTCACACTCTCCGCTCGCCATACAATTCAATGGACTATTGCACACGGCGCAGGTAATATAGTATGGCGAAGTTGTCAGAAGATAGATATAAATAAATATAATATTATCTGCGCCGTGTATAAAATAGGCTTGAAACTTCTGATATTTTGAATAAAAAGTGTCCCCAGGAGGCTCGAGTTTCCATACAAACGTAGTTCCGCTTTAATACAAAGACTACATGCCGGATTGAATGCAAACTTTGCGAATATATTGAGTAGACACGTCATATCGATGTTTGTAATTAGTTTTCATCTTAGTAAATCGAAACATAACTAAACAAAGGTTGTTTTATACTTCTCTTTTGTTTTTATTTGACTTGCAATATATGTATGTTTGTACGGGTGAAATCTTGCAAGTTAATTTTAACCAACTTCCCGGTTTCCGATTGAGGTGAAATTTCGCATGCATATGTATATCGCGTTACAATGCAATATGAAAAGCTTGTACCTAAAAGTTTTTTGGTTTTTCAAAAAATATTCCGTTTTATATTAGCTCCCGTTGCAGTCGCGCCTCGTCGCCTCTAGCCGCTCGAAAATTTTGATTTACGTTAATTTTCATTTATATTATTGTTATGTGATTTTGTTGATAAGATAATTTGAATGGATATATTTTTTACTAACATAGTTTTTAAGTGGTTGAACTAACACTTCTATGGATTTTTAAATCTGAAATAAAAATTGATTTGATTTAGTAGGTACATAGAAAACTAATTACAATCATCGATATGTGTCTACTCAATCTATTTGCAAAGTTTGAATTAAATCCGGCATGTCGTTTTTACCCGACTGCGCCAGAAGGAGGGTTATGTTTTTCGAGGATATGTATGTATGTTTGTATGTATAGTTGTTTGGCACGCTCTGCGGCCTGAACGGCTCGATGGATTTTAGCTTGAGAGGTGTCTATAGAATCGTATTTACTGTGAGAGTGACACTGGGTATATCAAAATAAAAAAAACAAAATGGCGGATTTTTGGCGGCAAATTCAAATATTTGGCACGCTCTGCAGCCTAAACGGCTCTATAGATTTTAGCTTAAGGGGTGTCGTTAAATACGTATTTACTGTGAGAGTGACACTGGGTAAATAAAAAAAATAAACAAAATGGCGGATTTTTGGCGCCAAATTCAAATGTTAGGCACGCTCTGCAGCCTGAACTGCACGATAGAATTTAGCTTGAGGGGTGTCGTTAGATACGTATTTACTGTGAGAGTGACACTGGGTATATCAAAATAAAAAAAACAAAATGGCGGATTTTTGGCGCCAAATTCAAATGTTAGGCACGCTCTGCAGCCAGAACTGCACGATAGAATTTAGCTTGAGGGGTGTCGTTAGATACGTATTTACTGTGAGAGTGACACTGGGTATATTAAAATAAAACAAACAAAATGGCGGATTTTCCGGAGAATTACCGCAAGCGGTGTTTGTTAAGTTTGACGACCGCACAATAAAAAATAATCAACCAGGAGTTGGTGTACGAATTGAACCATGTACGATTGATTTTGACGCACTTTGAAGACAAGGAAAAAGTTAACGCAGGAGTTGCCCTTAATCCTGAATTGGGCTGTAACTGTCCGCAAACTTCAGGGTACTACACTCGATCGAGCGGTTGTGGACTTTGGTTCACAAATATTTGCTTCTTCTTCTTCTTCTTTTCGAGTCGACGGCAAACTCAGATAGTCCCATCCCAAAACCGAGCCACGCCAATTGCCTTGTCAGTGGCCTGCATCAAATCCTCCCGCGTGCAGGTGACAGGGCAAGAAGGACACGTAATGAGGTGGTCCAGGACCGCACCACACCTACATTCCAGGTTCGTATCTCCAATGAATCTCCACCTGAACAAGTTTTCTTTACTTCGGCCGACCTGAGTCCGGAGTCTGTTAAGAGATTTCCAGGTGGACCATAGCAACTTATATCCAGGTGAGGGATTCTCGGAGATCGGAACGAAGGGACCGGTAATAGAGACACTATCCTTCCATAGCTCAACTCTCGTTTCTGGAGGGTGGTCTGTTAGGGGGGCGACACGGTTTACAAAGTTTTTACGGCTTTTCAGCCGTATATCTTCTTAATATATATAAATCTCGTGTCACAATGTTTGTCCTCAATGGACTCCTAAACCACTTAACCGATTATAACAAAATTCGCACACCATGTGCAGTTCGATCCAACTTGAGAGATAGGATAGGGTAGGGTAGGGTAGGGTAGGGTAGTGTAGGGTAGGGTAGTGTAGTGTAGTGTATGTAGGGTAGGGTAGGGTAGTGTAGGGTAGGGTAGTGTAGTGTAGTGTAGGGTAGGGCAGGGCAGTGTAATGTAATGTAAGGCGGTACGAAGTTCGCCGGGACAGCTATATACATATATATTTGCTAAAAGTCAAGCATATGTAGCTCTTAGTCGAGTTAAAACATTAGCTGTATTGATTATCTGTACACTTGATCGTAAAAAAAATTTAAATCGGCCACACGATCGGAATTATTTAATAGAGCTTCAACGTTTACGATAATATTATTGTATCAACTGATAAGTTAATAATCTGCGTAATCTTATGTGTCATGTGTATATAGGTTACTATACAAACTCATTCAATAATAAAACTAAAAATATATAAAATAAAAAACGGTAATTTAAAAAACTAAAAAACCCGACTGCGTTTCTGTGTAATTTGGAAATGAAAAAAGCCTTAAACAAGAAAGTCGTCATACCCGATTGCACTTAACTTTAGAATCGCCAAAGTTGCTAAGGCGATGTTTATAAGCGTCAAATTCATACCAAAAATGTTAATTTAGACCTTGCATAATAGTCTTTAGACGCTTTAAGAAATTTAGTGCAAACGGGCATTCGACTAATAGGGGTAGGTACATTATAGAACAGCAGCTCATTGTACATATTTTTAACAATTTTTTTAAATATGTACCTACAAAAAAATTGTAGCAGTCGGGACTCACTCTAGAAAGTCAGCCGTCTAGTCAGTAGATTGGAGTAATCTGCAATGTAATAGAGGTATGTGCTCTCAATTCACTAAGCCTCCATTTCTAGAATGGGTCCCGACTGCTATAATTTTTCTTGTACATATTTAAAAACATTGTTAAAAATATGTACAATGAGCTGCTGTTCTATAATTTACCTACCCCTATTAGTCGAATGCCCGTTTGCACTAAACTTCTTAAAGCGCCCTAAGACTATTATGTAAGGTCTAAATTAACATTTTTGGTATGAATTTGATGCTTATAAGCATCGCCTTAGCAACTTGGCGATTCTAAAGTTAAGTGCAATCGGGTATGACGACTTTCTTGTTTAAGGCTTTTTTCATTTCCAAATTACACAGAAACGCAGTCGGGTTTTTTAGTTTTTTAAATTACCGTTTTATATTGTATTTATTTTTTTTTTTTTTTTTATTAAGAATTTGAGTACGTTTGGCTGCACCTCACCTGATGGTAAGTGCCGATGTGTATTAAACGGAACTAGGTTTGTATGGAAACTTCGACCTTCCTGGGGACCCTTAAGGAATAGCGTGGGAAAGATTAAACCTCTCGTTGTAAAAAAGCGTGGAAATAATCTCGTTTATTGAAATCAGCAAAGCTATAACGCCATAAATTCGTCATAGATTAGATTAGATTAGATTATTTATTTCATGTTACCAATTACATATTAATTAAACATTAAAAATGTCAAAGTGTAACATAATCTATATAACATAATCTATAATATGTAATTTAATGTGGAAATATGCAAATAAATCGTTACCACCTGTAACTACGTAATAAAAAACCGGCCAAGTGCGAGTCGGACTTGGCACTGAACCTCTCTACAAAAGTATCACAGTGATGCCTATTCATTTCAAACAAAATACATCAATGCGAGCGACAGTAAAATGCTGTTTTATCATTCAGTTTGGAGTCCTTAGCACGCTTACGATTGACACTTTGATGGTTTATTTATTTTTTGTTTAACCTCCGGAATAATATAATCACACCTAGTTTCACGGTTGCATGTATTACAATTTTTACGATAAACATTATTACACAACAAATTACTGGATAAAGTCGGCCAGCATCTGACCACGTGCTTTTCTTACTCCGTATCCAAAATGCCCAAATCTCAGCTCACCATCGCTTCCCAGTTTCGCGTTAAAGTCTCCCATAACGACGGTATATTAGGTCCTGTTTGCTCGGTCAATAAGTATTTATTTTTCCTCCACATTATTTTCTTCCTGCTGCATACACTTTTAAACTTGCTGCCACTGGTCTTGAAGTAGGGCAACATTGTCACGATATTAATTTATGTCCGATTAATATACAGTACATTAAACACTCGGTGGAATTTCGAAAAGTTAATAACTCTGTGTTCGGGTCGCCACCTGTCGGCGGGTTTTTATTAAAAAAGTTCCCCATTGTTTGTGAGTTTGATCCAAGGAGGACCGACGGCTCGGCTTGTGAATTAATTCTTTCCTGGCACGTACCAATTAGAATTATAGACACTGCAAAACTTTACAAGGAATTCTGCCACATCAGAGATAACCAAAGGAGTATATTATATAGATACAATTTTTTCGCTTTGCCGAAAGGATATGTTCCAGATAAATTATTTGCGATACATAAATAACTACAACAACTTATTGTTTTATTTTTATTTATCTTCTTAGGTCATAGATGAGAAGATAGGAGTCTGAGATACTCCAGATAGGTAGTTACGTAACTGAAATAAGAGGTAGGAAGATAAGGGTTAATAACTTGGGAAAAGAAATATACAGAATTTTATGAATTTATGTAAGATATTTATTAAAAAATTACAAATTTCTCAGAGCAAAATAAAAAGCAACAACAAAACTATCATTCATCATCTTTTTCTAAAGTTTCTACAGTTATTGTTGCTCAATTAATAATGTTTTAATATTTTGAAAAGGACGCTTGTCTGTTTCAACTTGTGGGACTTCCGCCCATATCAAAACAAACGAAATATTAAAGCTGTCATGTGGAGATGAACGAAATGTGAAGCGTCGGTGGCTCAACCGGTAACGTCTCGGTCCTCCTAACCAGCGATGCCGGGTTCAATTCCGGACAGCCAATGTACCAATGAGTTTTTTGAAACTTACCTACATATACTCACCGATCGCTTTAACGGTGAAGCAAAACATCGTGAGGAAACCTGCACACGCCTGCGAAGAAACTCGAAGGTTGTGTGTGAAGTCGACCAACCCGCACTAGGCCCCGCGTGGTCGACTAAGGTCCGAACGCCCTAATTCAGGGAAGGCTCGAGCCCCTCAATGGGGACGTATATGAGCTGATATGATGGAAGCTGTCATATCTCTTAGACGAAACCGTGGACAAACGCCATTTTTAGAATGCATAGGCCATAGACAAACACAACTTCATAACTCAGTTTAACCAAAATGTGTGACTTGCGCCCTTGTCAAAATAACCGATTCGTATGTTTGTTTAGTTCAATTCTTTGAATTGATTTTAGAGCAACTTCCAGGGGTCCGATTGATCTGAAAGGAATGAAGCCGTATTCCTGTTGACAATAGATCCTTTTGGTAGTTTGAAGTTGATCTGATGATGAAATTTGGAGGTGGAATCATGATCCCAAAATCGTCTTTTATTTTTAATGGAATTGTAGGAAAAAATAGCCTTTTTTTTAAATTTTATTTTTGTTTGCTTCCTAACTTTTGAGCGCTCTGTAGGCATTAATCGGTAGCTTGGCTCTTGCAATTTTGTTCGACATGAGTCAGTTTACGGGTGAGCAGGGTACTTTCGCTGTGCATAAACCTTAGGAAAACAATCATTCGTGTGTAATTGTTAGAGTTCAGTATCAAATGCACCGTGTTCAGCAGTGTCAAAATGCCCCTTTGATTAAGCACTGGATAAATTAACTTCAAAGAGACCGGTCCTGTTATGCCACGTCGCCGCACAGGTCCCACACGTACTGCTCGGACCAAAAAAAGTGCACACTGTGCAAATGATACCGAACTCTTAATAAATGCCTAAAAATTACACACGAATTATTGTTTTCGTAAAGTTTATGCACAGCGAAAGTACCCTGCTCACCCGTGAACTGACTCGTGGCGAAAAAAATTGCAAGAACCAAGCTACCGATTGATGCCAACAGCGCGCTTTCCCCTCCAAGTGTTCAAAGTTACATAGCAAACAAAAATAAAATTTTCTGCGGGCCATCCTATATATTTTATGCCACATATTTCCCCGATGTATCGCTTTAGAATCACCAAAGATTCACAAAATTTTTAGGTACCTTAATATAACAATGTACTTACTAAAATTACACAAACATACTCTAAACTTACCTAACTTTATTCTAAAATACACAAAACCTCATAACTTGAGTACAGTTGAATAATTACTGACTTTTTCTTTAAAGGCGCCACGATTTTTGCACAATGAAACTAAGCCACAACTTGCACTGATTCTTTACCGGACAAAGAATTAAAGTTAGTCACAACAATCTACCACTTCCGCAGAAAGTACTGTAGAGATCGTATAGCCAAAGTGTACATCTTATTACTAACATACAGTATGGACACTCCCTGCTACTCTCTAGATTGTGACCTCACCCCCCTCGTTACCCAGATTGATATAGATTGGTTACAGTTTTATAGGATTTCGCCGCCATTTTGTTTGTTCCGTCATTCGTTTTTTTAATGTCATTTCTGGCACTTTGTATGAAGTGTCCAGGGTGTGCTACTGTAAAGATCGTTTAGCTCTACGCTCATCCATACTATCTCCTTTTGTAGTTTTTATTAAGTTTAAATTTAAATTAGTAGATCGTTCGAAAGCTTTTCTGAAACAGTTGAGACTGGTTCTATTTTTTTTACTAAAAATTTTAGTGCTTTTGGCTGCACCTCACCTGATGGTAAGTGCCGATGCAGCCGATGATGTGACACGCAAGCTCAAATAGGGCCTATTCACTCTCGTCTTGAAGATTCCTAAATGATACGAATCAGGGGACACAGACGCCGGAAGGGAATTCCACTCTATTCGTGACCGCGAGCCAGGACAGAGGTCCCTTTTCGAGTGTCATATCCACAGCAATAATATTAGCTAGATCTGATAATCGCATCTTGATAATCAGTCAGCCGGCAAAGCTCTATATTTCTCAAAGTAAATAAAGAAAGCTGTCCCTATTTTTTTCCATAATTTACGAGTACATTTTCAATTATATCACAGAGCTTACTCCCCCTGATGACTCCTTGGTGCGTCATAGTACCTTGATATTGATGGCGGTAGGATGCACTTTCTGGACGAAATGTAAAAAGTGGTGAACTTTAACAAAAGCTTGAATTTTGATTCGTTTTCTTATCAAATAGCGTTTTAGAAACCAATTTTAGCCAGAGTTCTGGGCATATATGGGTTAAGAAACATATTTGTTTGCTGTCGTATTTTCACGGAAAACTAAACCAAATTTGGGGGGTGGCGACTCTTAAGAGTCTCCAGGAGGTTCGCGTTTCCATACAAACGTAGTTCCGATTTCATACAAAAACTACATGCCGGGTTGAATCCAAGCTTTGCTAATATGTTGAGTAGACACATATCGATATTAGTTGTAATTAGTTGTCATCGTAGTAAATTAAAACATAACCAAACAAAGGCTAAAATGAGTTTTGACCTGAAAGTTCGAAACTGCTCTTATTTTTTCCGTTTTATATTAGTACATAGAAAACTAATTACAAACATCCATACGTGAGTCTACTCAATATATTCGCAAAGTTTGTATTCAATGCAGTATGTAGTTTTTGTATTAAAGCGGAACTACGTTTGTATGGAAACTCGAGCCTCCTGGGAGACCCTTAAATCATATGTGTCTCCCATTCCTATATACTGCGTAAAATAAAATTACGCATTCATAAAACGTTCATTACATTAATCCGTAAGTACCTACATGGCGGAACGTGTTTTATGTGACGCGACACGCCATTTTAATGTTGGACAATAAAATGACATTACGGTTCACGGTTGTCGATAAACCGGTTTAAAAGATCGGTTTTATCCGGTTGGAACGAGTAAATTGGGCTTTTAAAAGGATATTTTCGCCAATGTGTGAAATCATAGTACAGAATGACGCATGAGAAGGAGCGTCACCGTTCGAGTGCGAGAAGACTAGCCTGTGTTACAGTGAAGACCGACCGCATACCGGAAGACATCGCGTAGACAGGCCTCCCACTTGGTGGACCGACGACCTGGTGAAGGTCGCGGGAAGCCGCTGGGTGCGGAGAGCGCAAGACCGCTCGATGTGGAAATCTTTGAGGAAGGCCTTTGTCCAGCAGTAGACGACTTTCGGCTGATGATCGTTTAAATATCAACACTGCATCCACGTCCATGCGCTTTTTGGGTAAAATAATTATGGGCTACAAACTCTTTGTATACGGCTACCCTAAATACATCTTCGACTGTATCGTCACTTTCCGTCAAGTGGATTGCAGTTAAATGCACAATTTTTTTTAATATAAAAAATGTCTAAGTGCGAATTGTACCCGCGCACCGAGGGTTCCGTAGCACCACATAATATGTTTGTGTTATGTATTTACAAAAAATAAGTGAAGCAGAATACGAACAGATGGCCGTTGGAGCAGTAAAGTTCTAGAGTGGCGACCGCGTACCAGAAGACGTAGCGTAGGAAGGCCTCCCAGACGGTAGACGGGTGACCTGGTGAAGATCGCGGGAAGCCGCTGGATGCGGGCAGCGCAGGACCGGTCGTCGAGTAAATCCTTGGGGGAGGACTTTGTCCAGCATTAGACGTATTTCGGCTGATATGATGATGAAGATGAAGTCGGCTTGAAGGACAAAATTAACTTTGTAGTTGAAAAATAAATCTCCAATACATCGATATACGTCACAGTCAATTTTTCATCTGCAAATGTAATAATACTTCATTTTTCGATCAAACCAATACAATATGAATATGTGGCGGCAAACAAGCGACGAGAGGACAAAAGAAATACGACATCTAGAACGCTCTATTCACATTTCTTTAGCACTGAGTATAAAGTCCAGCCGTGGACGAACCGTTGATGATACAATTACCAATCATCAACGTTTCGTCCACGGCCGGACCCCAGGCATACTCTGGACACTTCATACAACGGACCAGAAATGACTTTTCAAAAAAAAAATGACGGAACAAACAAAATGGAGGCCAAATCTTATACGTTGGACAACCAAACTGTAACCAATGTATCAATCTGGGTGATGAGGGGGTGAGGTCGCAATATAGAGAGCGGCAGTGAGTGTCCATACTGTATGTAGTATTAATATGTATACTTTGCCCCAGGCATACCACATCAGCTGGCGGAGATTTCTCCCTCTGCCTTCGAAGAGTAGGAATACACCGTCCCTACAGTGGTGACCCAAAATAAAAATCATTTTCTGATAAACTGGATAGTTTACACGTCATAATGTTAATTCAATTCAAATGTTTATTATTAATTAATTTATTAAATTACATTTATAATTGGACATTTTAAATTTTTATATTACTAGCTTTTTCCCGCGGCTCCGTGGACATTGTTTTTATGACTGTCTTTAAGGGTGATTAGAAAATTATGTCATTTCCCACCTACTCAACCATCTCAACCAAAAAATCATAACAATCGAGTATTTTTTAGTTCCCTTTAGGAACTGCATCATATTATGCTATTTTCCCGGGATAAAAAGTAGCCTATGTCCTTTCCCGTGACACAGGCTACCTGCATGCTAAATTTCATAAAGGTTGGTCAAGGCGTTGAAGCGTGAATAGGTAACAAACAAACACATTTTCACATTTATAATATTATTATAGTATATAGTATAGTATAGTATAGTAAGGATTACAAGATCCCGACGTGATCTCCTACAGAGGTGACCCCGAGCTGAACATAACTAACGCTCCTTCATTCAACCAGCAGCGCGATACTCCAACATTAAGCCTACAGCCGGTAAAGAAAGCCTTAGCAGCATAGCAGTCGCATAGCACTGAAGTTTTATCATGCCCTACACGTGACCGCGGGTGATGTTAATTGCAAAAGCAGGCAACCGCCGCTTATCCCTTGCATAGCACGGTTGATTGTGCCACACGATAAGAGAGAGAGAAGAGACTCCTTCATCGCTTGCTACCGCTTGCTCCTCAATCGTTAGAGAGTAATAACTTTAGGAATTAATTAAAATTAAAAACCCCAGTGCTTTAAAAAAAATGCATTTTTTGGCCAGTCGGGTAAAAATGTATCCTTTGTCACTCACGGGATTCAAACTAATCTATACGACACCTCGCACGCCAAAATCCATCTAGCCATTTAGACTACACAGCGTGCAAATGAATAACCTACTTTTTTTGGCAAGTCGGGTAAAAATGTAGGTATTATATGTTACTCGTGGGATCAAGACCAATCTAACGACATTTTGCACTACACAATCCATCAAGCCATTAAGGCTACAGAACGTGCCAAAGAAATAAACATACACACAAACACGTGAAAATAAATTAGTCGGATAAAAAGACACTGACCCTGTTTTTCAACCGACTTCCAAAAAGGAGGAGGTTCTCAATTCGACTTATTTTTTTATGTGTGTTACCTCAGAATTTTTAACTGGGTGAACCGATTTTGTTGATTCTTTTTTTATTTGAAAGCCAGTGCTTCCCGTGTGGTCCCATAAAAAAAAATATCAAAATCCGTGTTGTACTTTATTAGAGAATTAACAAAAACCAAAAATAATAATGCCAAATCGTGCTAAGTTGTTGCGACGGAAATCGGTTTTTTTAACGTCTTCAATTATTAGCTTGAGTAAAAAAATTGAAATTTTCACAACTGAATTTTAAAAAATTATGGCATATTTATTGCAAAAGCCACGAGTATGATACATTATGCTGTCCAAAAGCGAAGAAGTTACTGCTGTAACCAGATAAGCAAAACCGTCTGCTAACGACCAACGAGAGTTCCGTAGCAGTTTTGTTGCAGGTGTGTACCACTTGGGTCCGTTGAATGTGTTTTTTTAATTTTTTTATTCACATTTGGTAAGCCCTTGGCATCATCTCACCTGATGGCAAAGAATCCTTACTAATATTATAAATTTGAAAATGTGTTTGTTTGTTACATTTTTAAGCTTCTACACCTCAACCAATCTTGACCCCTTTTTTCATGTAGGTAGCCCGTATCACGGGGAAGGACATAGGCTACTTTTTATCCCGGGAAAATAGCATAATCTGATGCAGTTCCTAAGGGAACTAAAAAATACTCTTTATTGGTTAATTTATTTTACATCGCAACGGAACAATGGATTGTTGTGATTATTTGCACAGAGATGGTTGAGTAGGTGGGAAACGAAATATATAATTCACTAATCACCCTTAAAGACAGTCATAAAAACGATGTCCACGCGGGCGAAGACTATTTAATACGTAAAAAAGGTTAACTACGCAAAATCATTTGAATGAATGGCGACTCTTGCTACGACATAATAAAGTGCAAACTCAGGTCGCACAGCGCTAATAACCTGCAGTTATATTCACCTTCAAGTTGCCTCTCTTTCTATCGCGTAACTCTTATCTCTTCTGACTACTCAATTTGCACCTTGCAAGGGGCCGCGCGGCTTGGCGCGACGCAGAGCGCTGCGTAGGTAAATTTTTGCCCGGCTACGAAAAAATGAGGGTTATGTTTTTGACAGTCTATGTATGTTTGTATGTATATATGTTTAACATTTTCATACCTACAGCGCAGAATACGACAGGCCTGCTGATGGTAAGTGAAGATCAACCGAGTGTTGGTAGTTATATGATCTTTATAATAACAAAACTAATAGTTTTAACACTGTCTTAGCGAAAAGCTGGTTTGCTAGGGTTCCTTAACTTTTCATGAAATACCCTTTGTTTACCGAAAAAACTAAAGTAAATTAAAATAAACGCCGTAAGTTTATTTTCCTAATAAAAAGTAAAAATATAATCAATGTTTTTGATTTTTTTTAGTACACAACAATTAATAAGCCCTTGGTATTATCTCACCTGATGGTAAATGACGATGATGCCGAAAATGAAAGCGGGCTTACGGAGATTCCATAACGCAGTGCGGAACTGGATACCCTATCTTCAAGCCGGAACACATCAATGCTGTGAACATTGATTTTTGGCGGCAGTATTTAGATAATATGAAGGTAGCTTAGCTAGCCAGACGGGCTTAGAAAATGGACTACCTCCAACAAAACCGAGTCTTGCAAAATAAGACTCCGCCGGAAATCGAACCCGTGACCTCTTGATGTTAAGCTAATGGACTAACCATTACGCCACGGAGGAGGCCAAAAATGTTTTTTTCTTAATTATTCTATTAAAAAATTTTAGTTTTATTAATACAAACGATCATTAATTTAGTTTCTTGTTACTACGATTTTGAGTTTCACAAATGTTGATGTTGAGTTTGATAACCGAACACACATAACAAACGGCCAAGTGTGAGTAGGACTAGCACTCCGAGGGTTCCGTACCACCATCACCTCTCCACACAACTAAATGGTATAGTGACAATAATATCATCAATAATATTACAATAATATTATCAACATCTTAGAAAAATACAAGGTAGATTTGCAAAGGACCCAAAATCCTTTTGGCAATATATTAGGTCTAAGCGAATCGCAGCGAGTGAACACACTATTGAAAAAGATGGAAAAATACTAGAGAGACATGAGTGTGCTAGAGAGTTTGCAAATTTTTTCCAGTCTGTATACAGAAAAGAACCGGCAAAGCTAGACGTGGAGGCGGCGCAAGCGAGCTGCAGTGCGTCAAGCGCGCGCGTGCTATCGCATGCTTGTCGATTGATGACGTAAGCGCTGCGTTTTCGCGCCTAAAACCAAAGATGTCGACTGGCCCAGATGGTATACCACCATTCTTGTTTAGGGATTGTCGCAGGGTATTGATTGAGCCGTTGCACTACATTTTTAACATCATCATTAAAGAAGCTAAATTTCCAGCTCGCTGGAAAATGACCAGAGTAATTCCAGTTCCCAAGGGTACTGCTGGATCGGATGTTGACGAATACAGGCCGGTGGCAGTGTTGTCGACAGCGGCGAAGGTGTTTGAGTCTGCAGTGCAGCGCACCGTGTATGAACAGGTGCGGGGGCTACTCGCGGACGCACAACACGGTTTTCGACCAGCGCGCAGTACCACCACCAACCTACTTGACTTTATGGGCTACGTTGTACCAGCTGTGGATGTGGGTGGGCAGGTGGACGCTGCTTATTTCGACTTCAGAAAAGCATTTGACTCTGTCGATAATGACATATTGCTTGGAAAACTAGCAGACGTCGGTTGCACCCCGCATCTCTTAGAATTCTTTGCTAGTTATATGACGGATAGGCAGCAGTTTGTCGACTATGAAGAATATGAGTCAGAGCCATATTTTACACGATCAGGAGTTAGCCAAGGCAGCAACTTGGGACCACTGGAATTTATTTTAATGGTGAATGACTTGCCTGAGGTCGTAAAGCATGCCACATGCCTATTATTTGCAGATGACCTCAAGTTGTTGCTCGCGGTAAGAGACAATTCAGACTGCGAACGCCTCCAAAGTGATATTAACAGAGTGGTGGAATGGAGTCAAGTAAATAAACTCAACTTCAATTTGTCGAAGTGCTCAACTATCTCATTTGGTCGTTCTCGCTGTCCCTTACAATACAATTACAAGGTGGATATGGTGCCTATGCAGCAAGCTGAACAAATAAGAGACCTGGGAATTCATCTAAATACGGAATTAAATTTTCGAGATCACGTCGTAAAAAAGTGTAAGAAGGCTTATCGAAACCTAGGCTTTATTCTTAGACAGACGAATGGCTTCACGAACATTTCTGCAGTGAAGGCTTTATATGACGCTTTAGTAAGAAGCCACTTAGAGTATAGTGCGGTCATTTGGGCTCCACATGAATCCAAATATATTTCTATGATGGAGCAAATTCAGAACAAATTCACTCGATATCTGTATTTGCGGCTGTACGGGGTTTATCCTTTTTATCCGTTGATGTATCCCACATTATTCGTGCTAGGTATAGTGGGATACAACAAATTGGAGGTGCGAAGAGATTTTGCGCTCGTTGAATATATGGTGAGAGTCCTAAAGGGGATAACGCATAATCCGGGGGTACTGCGTCAGTTGAGACTGTGCGTGCCCGAAGGCTACGTGCGGCGGCGCCGGCGGCCACGCCTGCTGTCCGTGCCTTCCGCACGTACGAACCTATTGGCTAAGGCGCCGTTCACTCACGCTTTGCTAACACTTAACGAAGTAGCTGAGAGGATCGATGTATTCGTATGCTCAAAGAGTGAATTTGCAAAAACATTGCTTAGTATTATTTGCTATAAATAAATAAATTGTAAAGTAGTTTAGTTTTTATTAATTGTTGAGATTAAGTAATTGCATGTCTATCGAATTAGGTTAGCCTGTAAGGATAGATGTTTGTAGTAATAAATAAATAAATAAAAATCTATTCACATTACAAACAGAAGACATCGACGAGAGCAACAAAATTATGTTTTTTTTGTCATTCAGTTCGGATACCTGAGCGCGAGTACGCCTCACTTTTGGGCGATTTTTATGACTTGGTGTTTTAGTTCAATATTAGTACTATAATCACACCAAGTTTATTGCTTCTATGTATTTCAGTTTTTACGATAGAGTTAAATCAAAAATAGACGTTTTTTTGTATGGAGACCCCAACTTATTTTTTAACTTTTTCTAATTTTTCGTATTTTTTGTTATAGTAGCAACAGAAATAAAATTTCAACTGTCTCCTCATTACGTTTCATGAAATACAGCTCGCTGACAGACGGACAGACATCGAAGGCTTAGTAATAGGGTTCCGTTGGTCACCTGTTGGGTGTACGGAATCCTAAAAATACGCAAAACACCAATTTTAGATATTCAAATTAAACCTTAAAGTCTATTACAAATAATGTCATTATTCAGATTACAGTCTCAGTTTTTGCTGGAGGATGAATGCATATTTATCCATGTCATTTAAATAATCTATTATTTCATACTATTCTCCAGAGCACAGGTATTTTTGACATGATTTTTGGATTTATTCTCTGTGAAACTAGTTACATTTTCTGGATCATCCAGTCATTTTTAGGTTCCGTACAAAAAAACAAAATGGAACCTTATAGGATCACTCGTGCGTCTGTTCAGTCCGTCCGTCTGTCCAAGAAAATTTGGTAGGATAGTGTAATCCTATGACCCAAACACAGATGTGCAAAGTAAATACATATTTTTTTTTTAAATCAGGGTTATTTTCGGGGGACAAACTATTAAATAAAAAAAAAGTTTTGGAAACCTTTTTGAGTCTTATATTAAATGAAAGGGCTCGTTATCAGGATCTTCAGTATATTTTTTTTTAGATTGTAAAATAAATAGTTTTGATTTTAAAAAGAAATAAGACGAAAATTGACCATTTCCCCCCATGTTCTCCGAAACTACTGAGCCTAAAATTTTGAAAAAATACAAAATATACTTCATGGCTTAAAGATTACAGGAAAATCTATAAGAATTCTATCAATTGAAAAAAAAGTAATAACTTAATACGTTTACCTACGGAATAAAGTTCTAGTAATAATAGAAAATAGTTTATCGGTGTTCTACAGGATTCATTTCGGAAAGTGTGTCCTGGAGCTTCACGACCTCATTCCACCTCTTCATTTCATCATCGAACGACCAGGTGCGGAGGGCGATTCCACCCCTTTGTCGTTGATGTTCCACCTTTACGTACAAAGCGTTTTGCTTCTTCGTTCATTATGCGAACGGGCAAGGAGTGAAATTCCCTGCCGGCGTCTGTATTCCCCGATTCGTATAATTTAGAAATCTTCAAAACGAGAGTGAATAGGCACTTTTTGAGCTTGCGTGTTACATCCTCGGCTTCATCGGCACTTACCATCAGGTGAGGTGCAGCCAAACGCACAAAAACTTTTATTTGAAAAAAAAAGAAGTTCACTAAAACACCACTAGATTGCACCAGTAGTAGTTAACTTTAAGGAGTACTGCTCTCACTTGTGGAATGGATCGGCTTGTTACCAGCTTTATGCCTTGAATTCTATCGACCGACGCGCTAGGAGACTCATTGGCGACGAGGAACTTGTATCAAACAGGCTCAAAAGCCTCGCGCATCTCCACTAAGTCGCCTCTCTATCAGTGTTCTACAGGATTAATTTCGGAGAGTGTGTCCTGGAGCTTCACGACCTCATTCCCCCTCTCCATTTCATCATCGGACGACCAGGTGCGGAGAGCGGTTCCACCCCTTTGTCGTCAATGTTCCTTGTTCGAGAGTCGTTACGAATCGTCTCGCACGCAGATTTGACGACTTCCAGCCTCCCGAACAAGCCGGTTTTCGAAAAGGCTTTAGTACCATAGACCACATACATACGCTGCGGCAGATTATACAGATGACCGAAGAGTACAATCAGCCACTATGCTTGGCGTTTGTGGACTATGAGAAAGTCTGTGATTCAGTCGAAACCTGGGCTGTGCTACAGTCTCTCCAGCGATGCCAAATTGACCATCGATACATCGAGGTGTTGAAGTGTCTGTATGAAAACGCCACCATGTCGTTTCACCTCCAGGATCAGAACTCGAAACCTATCCAGTTGCAGCGAGGGAGACAGGGAGACGTTATATCTTCGAAACTGTTCACCGCCGCCCTGGAAGATGTTTTTAAGCTTCTGGACTGGGGTGGACTTGGCATCAATATGAACGGCGACTACATAACCCACCTCCGATTCGCTGACGATATCGTGTTCATGGCTTCGACTATGGAAGACCTAAGCACAATGCTCGATGGCCTCAGTAACGTCTCTAAACAATTGCGTCTTAAAATGAACATGGACAAGACGAATATATTGTTAAATGTCCGTGTCGCGCCCACCCCTCTAAAGGTTGGAGACTCTACACTGGAAGTTGTTGACGAATATGTATACCTGGGACAAACAGTCCAGCTAGGTAGGTCCAACTTTAAGAAAGAGATCAATCGACGAATCCAACTGTGCGAATACTGTGAGGATTTCAAATGTGATATTTTGTATTTGACTTTGGCATTGTACGGAACCCTCTCCAGGCGAGTTCAACTCGCACTTGGCCGGTTTTTTTTTAATTCACAATTAGTAAGCCTTTGGCATCATCTCACCTGATGTAAAAGTGAAAATAATGCCGTAGATGGAAACGGTCTTACCAAGATTCCCCAACGCAATGGAGAACTGGCTATCATATCTACAAGCCGGAACACATTAATGTTGTTAACACTGATGTTTAGCGGAAGGACTTAGATAAGATGGTGGTAACTAGCCAGGCGGGCTTAGAAAATGCCCTACCACCAACCAAACCAAGTCTTACAAGTTGACCCCACCGGGAATCTAACCCGCCACCTCCTGGTGTGAAGCGAATGGACTAAACATTACGCCACGGAGGCTGTTAATTTTTGACTTGAGTCTTAAATTTTATCTCTGGCAAACTGTTTACAATTTCTGGATATTACATATCTACTAACTAGTTACACGTCGTTTCAAAACAATGGCCCCAAGCGGATAGTGAATATTCCAAATGATCTAAGAAAACAAGCGAGTCCGCTAGTTACCGAACTTTCATAATGAACGCTGTTTCGCACCGAAGAAGGAAGCTCCAATATAAATCACTGCCACTAAGTCTTGGAAGCAACTATTATATTTTTGAACCGGTTTCGGGTGACCTATTCTAAAAACCGGTTATCTTCTGGTAGCATAATGAAATCAGTTTTCATGTTGTACAATTATTTTATTTTATCTACTCTCATATCGTAAAGTTCGAATTATAAACTTCAAACGAATTTATATTGGCATACTTTATAAACACAATACCGAAATTTAAAAAAAACACTTTGTAATATTATTTCTCTAACAAAATTATGTTATAAAGTATTTTTTGTTCCATAACGATAAAAGTTAATCCAAAAAGTTAATATCACCAACAAAGTTCCATATCATTTATTTTTTTATTTTTATAGCATTACAAAAAGTTTTCATTCCAATTTTTACTTGTCTGTGACAGCGCCCACTTGTTGTAGTTACTGAATTTCGCGGATAATTTTCATTCTTGATTAAGAATGTCTGAGATCAGTGAAAGCATTGTTTTTACCTGTCTGTGACAGCGTCCGCTTCAGCGCAAGCACGGTGATGTGCTGAGATTTGGCGCTATGACACGTTTTGTTGTAGGTACCTACTGAATTTCGTGGGATTTTTTTCTTACTCTTTTAACTTTGATCTTCGTTGTTTAGTTGATTCAATCCCAATTTATGAGATTAGATAAAATAGTGTATAAAACTGCACATAACTAGATATTAAAACACTTGTATGACACTATTAAAAACCCTCGTGTTTTAATAACCCTCATTATGCAACAGTCTCACAAACTATTATTGTTTTATTCGGAAAACAGTGACACAATATCTTATAAGGTAACTTGAATAGGAACTAAACACCATTTAAATGTTTTCACATATAGTTATTACATATAGTTTTTAGATTATCAGGGGTCTTCGTTTAGTCTCACGTACATTTCCCGGAACGTTATATACAGTCAGCTGAAATTATTCATCGTATCAGCTTATATAAGTCCCCACCAAGGGGTTTGAGCCTACCCTGAATCATGGTCGGGCCTTAGTCGACCACGCAGGCCCAGTTCGGGTTGGTCGACTTCACATACAACGATGGTTTCCTTCAACAGAGCGTCGGGTTAATGTACATATGAAATCGAAATTCGAAAACACATTGGTACGTGGCAGGAATCGAACCACGACCTCCAGGACAGGAGGTACCGGTCCTAGCCCTTACGCCACCGACGCGATGAAATAGTTAATCTTTATAGATGAGCTATAAGAATATAAGAAAGATGAAGATTAGTGGTGGCGCATCGGGAGCCCTCTAATATGGTTGAGGGGAGCGATGGCTGACTCTCGCATTATATACGTGACCGGGTGCTGTCCGTGTGAACTGGCCTACTCTTGTTAAAGGCATTAAAGACATTCAATGATTTTAATTCATACCTTTTCGTGTCATATTGTTTTCATGTTCTAATGACATACCTAATATGTTTTATATCAATGATTTTGACGTCATTAACTAATAATTGTATATTTTTAATTTTTTCATAAATGACATGTATTATTATGTGATTACTACTTTATGTATGACTATCAGATAGAGAGTAATTTTGTTTGTTTGTTTTTGTGAACTCTTTATTTTACAACAAAATAAACAATTATAGATACATATTGTGTGTGAAGTTGACCAACCCGCACTGGGCCCGCGTGGTCGACTAAGGCCTGATAGCCCTAATTCAGGGTGGGTTCGAGCCCCTCGGTGGGGACGGATATTTGAGCTGATGTGATGATGATGATAATGATGATACATAGATATAGAATAGAAATATGCACAAAGGCGGACTTATCCCAAACAGGGATCTCTTCAGCCAACGCATAATCGCTGAAAGCATTTAAACTTTAAGCAGAAACAAATTAGTACACAATTTAAAAGAAGTAAAAACAATAATAAACACAATTAATTTGCACCTATTTTAAATAAACATCTTGAAAAATCTTGAAAACTCTTAGAAGTACTATGTTTACTGACAAAGCCACCAGTTGTTCATTAGAAGCTTTATAATATCTTGACGTGTTATTTAGAAGATTTTTATCGTCTACCTATTATCGTTCATGAAATACAGCCCGCTGATAGACAGTCAGACAGACAGACGGACGGACATCTGAGGACTAGTTTGGACACCGTTTTTTTTTTAATTTTAATCCACAATTAAAACGGAACGTACACGGAACCCTAAAAGGAAATTTAAAAATACTGTAACAATATTTTACCCCAAGTTTGGGCTTAAAACAATCATTTGAATACTTATAGGTGCAAAAAGCTGAGAGATTGCACGAAATCTCCTTAAAGAGATTAAAAGAAACGATTATGCGAGTATCAAGATTTGCACTTTATTATACAAGTATCAAGATTTGCACTTTATTTTAGACGTTTTCTTTGAGAGGATTTAAGTTAGCGAAGTTATTACTGTTGTTTGAGAAGTTGAACTGCGCAGTTAACCGTGCAGTTTGCGCTGTAGTATTATGAAAGCAAAGTTTGCAGACTCAATTGTGTTGTTTACTGTATTTGAAATAAACTGTTCGGTACTAATCCATAAGCTAATGTCATTCAATTCAATTCAATTCAATATATTTATTCAAAATAGGTGCAAATTAAACTCTTTCTGATAGTCATAAAATAATAATAACAATGTCTTTTGTGAAGAATCAAGAAATAAACAATAATAAGTTAATAACGTCAAAATTAAATCCTTGATATAAACCAGATTATTTCATTAGAACATGAATACAATATGACACGAAAAGTTATACATAAAAATCATTGAATGCATTTTTTAACAAGAGTACCCGGTCACGAGTATAACGCGGGAGTCAGCCATCGCTCCCATCTTGCTTTATAGTTTATTGGTAGGAGAACCAAAGTAACTGACATGGCTCACAGAATCGCTAAACTTAAGCGGGCAGTGGGCAGAGCACAAAGCTCATAGAACAGACGGCCGTTGGGGTAGTAAAGACGTAGAGTGGGAAGGTTCCCACACGGTGGACCGACGACCTGATGAAGGTCGCGGGAAGCCACTGGAAGCGGGCAGCGCAGGACCGGTTGTCGTGGAAATCCATCGGGCGAGGCCTTTGTCCAGCAGTGGACGTCTTTCGGCTGATACGATGATTGATAACAAAATATATAACGGTCAAGCCACACGTTTAATTTTAATCGCTTACACTTGGCCCTTTATTTGATATCACAACTTTCTATGGCCAACTAAACTTAATTGATACTTGGCACGATTTACATTCAATGTTTTTGAAGTGAAAACTTCTTAAGGCGCGTTGGACATTTTCGAGATGGGAAAAAACCATTGAACTCACGACACTGTTGCCGTTGCCGTAACCGACACCTCCGTAATTGTTCAAATTTTCACTTCTGCCGGCACTCCCGGAGTGCCTTTGTGTGTTTTGTTGGAATATAATTTACGAGCTTTTTCCTGCGGCTTCGCCCGCGTGGACATCGTTGTAATGACTGTCTTAGAATGTGCGCGATGCGCGAGCCACAAGTGGCTCGCGAGCGTGGACATGTTTTTTCCCAGATCCCTCGGGAACTATTTCAGGATATGCTTATTAGTAAATAATGTCATTTACCACCCCTCAACCATCTCTATGCCAAAAATCACAACAATCCATTGTTCTTTGCGATGTAACCAAAAAAAAAATTTTTTTAGTTCCCTTAGGAACAGCATCGGGCTATGCTATTTTCACGGGATAAAAAGTAGTCTATGTCCTTCCTCGTCACACAGGCTACCTGCATGCCAAATTTCATTAAGATTGGTCAAGGCGTTAAAGCGTAAAAAGGTAACAAACATACAAACACATTTTCACATTTATAATACATATTATATAAGGATTACTTTGAATGTAACTGCTAGTAGAAGCTGAAAAAATTTAAGATTGCATAAAAATATACAAGTGCAGAAGAAATGCAAGCACACCTTTCAATTCGCCATAAAACATTTATCGTTGAACTACTTTAAGACAACTTTAACTCACTCACGAAAGAGTTCCGCAGACTAGGGTTGGGTTGTGTGTTGTGCTATATTTTTGTCGATAAACTAAAGTACTCAATAATCAGTTATTTGTTGCATCCATGAGTTCTTACAGGCGTTAGAGAGAATAAAAGTGCTACGTGGACTCAGTTTGGGCACAACAATATTTGAAGAGAGGAGGACTTAAGTATAGTACAATATAAGTATACATTAAATAATTTTGTAGAGTAAAATGGATATTTATATTAATTTTGAGTCTTATTTTTTTTAAGTAGGTATCATGTCATTATTATTTATTATTAGCATTAGTATTAGCCTATACTGTCCCACTGCTGAGAAAAGGCCTCCCCCTATTACGTCATACATCTCTGTCCCAAGCCACCTCTTTCAATTGATCCTCAAACCTGTCCAACTCATCATCGTTTCGGAACCCACTCCATGGCAATGATTTAAATTGCAAGGAAATTGAGTAATAGTTATTTACGACACAAGAGTGGTAAATCATAAATGGGTGGTTAATAAAAAAAGAGTGATATTTGTAAGTCCGAGACGCAAGTGAGGCGCTTACAACGTTTTTCAATACAGTTTTGAGAGAACAGCTTAGGTAATATAAAAAGGACAGTAACAGAAGAACAAAATACGTCGATACATACCGATCAAGGTTTTGGTAACTAAAGTACGTTTTTCGTTATTTGTGACTTATTGGAAAAATCTAGTGGAGTTATCTCACTTTATTTTTCCTATACATTTGTTACACAATATATTTATTTAAAACACATTGCTCTTGTTAATCCTGTTTTTACAAGTTTTCAACCGACTTCAAAAAGGAGGAGATTCTCAATTCGACTGTATGTTTTTTTTATGTTTGTTACGCGATATCTCCGCCGATTGTGAACCAATTTTCAAATATTTTTTTATTCGAAAGAGTATACTCCCGAGGGGGCCCCATCGTCACCAAGTCGAGAGCAACCCTCTAATTTTATAGGCACGTTTTACGTGTTTCATATATTTTCTAAAATTCATCAGTCATCATCTCATGTTGATGAGTTGAGGATGGAAGGTACAACTCCCTAACGCTTAGCAGTTGGAGAATAATTCTTCAAATATTTTACGTAGGTACGTAAAGACCGATAGGTGTATTCTTTCAGATTATTCAGATGAGCTGATGATGGAAGATTTAACTCCTTAACTTTCATGCTGTTGGGATGATGATGGAAGCCACAGGAATAAGTATCTGTTAATGAAACACATGCATTATGATTTGATGGTTCCTATTGGCGAATGGGTGATTGGGTTCAATATTGTTAGATACTCGTAGATAGCATTATTACTAAAATTAAATAAAATAAAAGTTTAAAAGACTAAAAACCAACTTCAAAATGAAATTCGCTCAAAAGTATGAAATAATATAATTATACTTAGATACACGAGATTAACCAACAATAACGAAATTAAAGGTGGGTATGAATTAAATTAGGGGCCTAAATTTATTTTTGAGGTCGGTACCAGCACACAGCTACTTACGTATCAAATGTTTTAGATTCGATGGCATTGCTGACACCGACCTCAAATTTTTTTTATTAATTTTTTGATTTCGTTATTGTTGGTTAATTGTCGTGTATCTAAATTTTGAGTGCATTGCATTTTGATGTCGGTTTTTAGTTTATTAAACTTTTAATTTACTGTTGACCACGGTGTTAATTGTACAGTAACCTGCTCTCTTGTAACTAAATATTAAACATAAACTGAATTATAATATAATTATATGTTGTTCGTTAAGAAATAAAATAAAACTAAATAGTAGCAAAACCCACAAGTATCTTTTATTATAAAAAAAATGAGTGCGTTTATCTGCACCTCACCTGATAGTTAGTACCGATGCAGCCAAGGATGTAACACGCAAGCTCAAATAGTGCCTATTCACTCTGGTCTTGTAGATTCCTCAATTATATTAATCGGGAAACTGACTCCTGCTAGATATTCCACTCCTTGGCCGTTTGCATGATAAATGATGAAGTAAAACGCTTCGTGCACATGGGTGGATCATAAGTATAAACATCGAATCAATATCGATATCAAAAGTCTACAACACTATTTAACTGCAAACAGAAAAAGATAACAGAAAATAGTAGCGTACCGGAGACATCTTAATGGAATTCGTGTTACTTCCAAACTACCTGGGCTTTCTAAAGTTTTTCACTGTTAGTATAATACACTAGCAAAATACATTAAATTTAAACAAACGTTCCATTGTATATATAGACTAGTGGATGCCCGCAGCTTCGCCCGCGCAGATCCCGTTTTTTGCAGTCCCCGTGGGAATTTCCCAAAATCCTTTCTTAGCGGATGCCTTCGTCATAACATTTACCTGCATGCCAAATTTCAGCCCGATCCGTCCAGTGGTTTGGGCTGTGCGTTGATAGATCACTATGTCAGTCAGTCAGTCACCTTTGAGTTATATATATTTAGATAGGTACCATGCACAATAAACTGTAATTTGGTATGTAGCCGTATTCCCAGTAACAGTAGAGCCTTTTGGTAAGTAGCCGTATTCCCGGTGACAGTAGAGTTTTTTGGTATGTAGCCGTATTCCCGGTGACAGTAGAGTTTTTTGGTATGTAGCCGTATTCCCGGTGACAGTAGAGCCTTTTGGTATGTAGCCGTATTCCCGGTGACAGTAGAGTCTTTTGGTATGTAGCCGTATTCCCGGTGACAGTAGAGCCTTTTGGTATGTAGCCGTATTCCCGGTGACAGTAGAGTTTTTTGGTATGTAGCCGTATTCCCGGTGACAGTAGAGCCTTTTGCTATGTAGCCGTATTTCCGGTGACAGTAGAGCCTTTTGGTATGTAGCCGTATTCCCGGTGACAGTAGAGCCTTTTGATATGTAGCCGTATTCCCGGTGACAGTAGAGCCTTTTGGTATGTAGCCGTATTCCCGGTGACAGTAGAGCCTTTTGATATGTAGCCGTATTCCCGGTGACAGTAGAGCCTTTTGGCATGTAGCCGTATTCCCGGTGACAGTAGAGCCTTTTGGTATTTTGAAGTTGCTCTGGTGATGAACTTTGGAGGTGGAATAAAGGTTCCAGGATCGTATTTTCTTTCAATAGATTCGTACCGTGTCCGCCTTTTTACAAGATTTTATTTAACTTGCAATGTACGTATGTTTGTTTGGGTGGAATCTTGCAATAAAATTTTGAAGCAGATATCTTCAACCGATTGAGCTGAAATTTTGCATACACGTTCAGTTTGGATGACAATGCATGCTTAACTGTGTGACGTCATTTTTAATCCAATATGGCGGACTGAAAGATGGTAGACCAGTTTTTTTTATGCACCCAATGATATGGGTATCAAATTATAGGGTTGGCTGAGAAGAATACGAAATAATTTATAAAAATAATTTCAAATAAAAGCTTGTACCTAAAAGTTCTTAGGTTTTTCAAAAATTATTTTGGATTTCGAAACATGCTTGGGAGGTCCCAATTATGCGCGAGCGATAATGCACGACCCACGAATGCACAGCCTGTTAATGGCCGCCCCATAACTCTTGTCATGGAATTTGGATTGTGATTATTAATTATTTAAAATCCCTAAATATTATACGTACGTTAATGAGCATAGGTAAAAAATAGGGTATTTTTATTATAATATAAACTATTTCATGAAACTAATTTCAATATTTTTCGCTTTTAATCACTGATTATTTTTTATGAATTTTTAAATAACGTCACAGTCGTAAATACAAAAATAATTGACAAAACCGGTCAAGTGCGAGTCGGACTAGCACTCCGAGGGTTCCGCAGTTGGGTTTTAGTTTTCTAAACTTTTATTTTATTTCCATATTTTTTGTGCTCAGAGTATAACGCCACCCCACCTCGCTACCCGCGGCCGCGTGTCGTGTCGCTTGATTGTAGCGCACGTACTGGGCCGTCTCTAAGAAATTAATAATATTTGCATTGTAATGTATATCTTTCTTTTGATACCAGACATAAATTGAATATCTAAAAAAAAATTTTTTAGGTTGTTTGATTCACCTATAAAATCCGTCATGTTGTTTTTTTAATGCTATATTATATCCTATGGCACAAATCCAAAGACACCACATTTTTCAATATCGCTTTAGTGGTTAATGAAATAAGAGTGAACAGATGAACATTCATACATACATACATACATAGAATGTCAAAACATAACCTTCCTTCTTTTTTTCGAAGTCGGTTAAAACTACAGAGTGCTTGCTAAGTTTATATTTCCGATAAATAATTTATTAACAAAATTTAAAAATTTTAAGTGGTGATTTTAAATAATCTTATTTACCCCCACCCTCTACCAGCTATACCACTATGTCAGGAAATCTTAGTAGTTAATAGTAATGGAAATAGTAGGGAATAAAATGAATTAAAAAGGACAATTATCATGGGCTTGTAGGTTTTCTTAGTTCAAGAATTAGTCGGTATAATTGGATTTGTAAAAAGTTCATTTAAGTAAAAACAAAATGTTCCGCATCAAGTGTGAAAATAACTTGTTTAAAAAAATACTCTGTGTAACACAGTTCGTTGTAGTTACAGAAAGTATATATTTCACAGACAGAAACTACCAAGTCTGTGAAATATAGTTCTCTGTAGTTACAGATAGCATATGTTTCACAGAGAAACTAACGACTCCGTAAAAAATAGTTCGCTGTAGTTAAAGATAGCAAGAGAAACTACCAACTCAGTAAAATATAGTTTGCTGTGGTTACAGATAGCATATATTTCACAGAGAGAAACTACCAACTCTGTGAAATACAGTTCTCTGTAGTGACAGATAGTATATGTTTCACAGAGAAACTACCAACTCTGTGAAATATAGTTCGCTGTAGTTACAGATAGCATATATTTCACAGAGAGAAGCTACCAACTCTGTGAAATATAGTTCGCTGTAGTTACAGATAGCATATATTTCACAGTGAGAAGCTACCAACTCTGTGAAATACAGTTCTCTGTAGTGACAGATAGTATATATTTTAAAGAGAGAAACTACCAAGTCTTTGAAATATAGGTCTCTGTATTTAGAGATAGCATATGTTTCACAGAGAAACTAATGATTCCGTAAAAAATAGTTCGTTGTAGTTACAGATAGCAAGAGAAACTACCAACTCTGTGGAATATAGTTCGCTGTAGTTACAGAAAGCATATATTTCACAGAGAGAAGCTACCAACTCTGTGAAATACAGTTCTCTGTAGTGACAGATAGTATATATTTCAAAGAGAGAAACTACCAAGTCTGTGAAATATAGGTCTCTGTATTTAGAGATATCATATGTTTCACAGAGAAACTAATGATTCCGTAAAAAATAGTTCGTTGTAGTTACAGATAGCAAGAGAAACTACCAACTCTGTAAAATTTAGTTTGCTGTAGTTAGCATATATTTCACAGAGATATACTACTAACTCAGTGAAATATATTTCGCTGTAGTTACAGATAGCATATATTACACAGAGAGAAGCTACCAACTCTGTAAAATACAGTTCGCTGTAGTAACATATAGTATAATTATGTTTCACAGAGAGAAGCTACCAACTCTGTGAAATATAGTTCTCTGTAGTTACAGATAGCATATATTTCACAGAGAGAAACTACCAAGTCTGTGAAACATAGTTTGCTGTTGTTACAGATAGCATATATTTCACAGAGAGAAACTACCAACTCTGTGAAACATAGTTTGCTGTAGTTACAGATAGCACATATTTCACAGAGAGAAACTACCAAGTCTGTGAAACATAGTTTGCTGTAGTTACAGATAGCATATATTTCACAGAGAGAAACCACGAAGTCTGTGAAATATAGTTTGCTGTTGTTACAGATAGCATATATTTTACAAAAAGAACTAACTACTAACTCTGTGAAACATAGTTTGCTCTAGTTACAGATAGCATATATTTCACAGAGAGAAACTACCAACTCTGTGAAACATAGTTTGCTGTAGTTACAGATAGCATATATTTCACAGAGAGAAACTACCAACTCGTAGTTAACTACATTTCACAGAGTTGGTAGTATGTAAATAAACTACAGTACCTACCTATTTTTCAATTCATCATCGAAAATTTTCAATAAAGTATGTAGGTACTCAGCAAGTAAGTATTTTTAACTGATGGCAGCGCTAGTTTGCTGAGGATATCGCCTTAATTTTAAAACTACGGAACCCTACTTCGCGCGTAGTCCAATACGAACTTGGCCACTTTTTCTTAGATCATTCAACTCCTCGAGAAGCATATGGCTTCGACAGCGACAAGCTCCAGCCAGTTTTCCCGGAGAAAAATGTCTTATAAACTAGAATTTCTAGTGCCACGGCCCTGCGCCAATTAGGTTTCGGTCGATTTTTCTTTCTTTTTCCCATAGAAAAACTAATATAAAAAAGACGGGGGTCCTCTTGCCGCAGCGATTGGTGAATTTTGTAAATGACAATTGACAATTGTAACAAGCTTTATATTTACTTGCCGTGTTAATTACCTTAATAGTTAGTTAGATTGGGATAAATCCTGGAAGCTAAATTAGAACCACTTCCCGGTGTCCGATTGAACTGAAATTTTGTATACGCGTTAAGTTGAGCACCTAGACAAACCATTCAGGTTTAATGGTGCTAATGATAAATTTTTTTGTATTTTGTTTTAAAATTGGTAAAAAAAAAAGATTGGAGCACAATGCATGGTAAGCTAAGTGACGTTATTATAAATCCAATATAGCGGACTCCCAAGAATGGTAGACCAGTTATTTACTAAGGATTATATGTTTTTAAGGCCCGATCACCCTAATTCAGGGTAGGCTCGAGCCCTTCGGTGGGGATGTATATGAGCTGATATGATGATATGTTTTAAACTTTGTAGTTTCTTTTTTTCTAAGAAAACAGTGGGACATTTTCACCATGAGGACCTTAACCAAGCAAGGCAAGAGAGTCTTCTTGAAATCCAAGGTTATTGTTATTATAGGATCACTCGCGTGTCTGTCTGTCTGTCCTTCCGAAACTATTGGACCAATAGTTCATTTTTATTACACAAATGTAAGTCGATGACTCAAAGATGGACATGTGATGTAAATAATAGATGTTTAAACATGGGGGCCACTTTTGGGGGGGTGAATTAGATATATTATATTAAATATGCTATGGTATGCTCGGAGTTTCTATGCGTGATCGAATCAGAAACGAGGAGATCCGCAGGAGAACTAAAGTAACCGACATAGTTCACAGAATCGCTAAACTGAAGTGGCAGTGGGCAGGGCACATAGCTCGTAGAACAGATGGCCGATGGGGCAGTAAAGTTCTCGAGTGGGGACCGCGCACCGGAAAACGTAGCGTAGGCAGGCCTCCCACGCGGTGGACCGATGACCTGGTGAAGATCGCGGGAAGCCGATGGATGCGGGCAGCGCAGGAACGGTCGTCGTCGTGAAAATCCTTGGGGGAGGCCTTTGTCAAGCAGTGGACGATTTGTGGCTGATATGATAATGATGATGATGAAGGGCTGTCGCAAATACATTTTTGTTACAATTTATAAATAGTTTTGAAGTTATTGAAGAAAATGGCGAAAATTTACCATTCACTTATCTCCGGAACTACTAGGCTTGAAATCTTGAAAAAATCAAAATTGAATGCATAGATTACAGTATTTTTTTGCGGACAGTGTCAGCAAATCATCGAATCTAAAATATTTGATAAGTAAGTAACTGTATATAAAAGCGTCGGTGGCTCAACCGGTAACGACTCGGTCCATCTAACCAGAGGTACCGGGTTCAAATCTGGACGGCCAATGTACCAATGAGTTTTTCACAAACTTACGTACATATCATTACCGATTGCTTTAACGGTGAAAGAAAACATCGTGAGGAAACCTGCACAGGCCTGCGAAGAAACTCGAAGGTTGTGTGTGAAGTCGACCAACCCGCACTAGGCCCGCGTGGGTAGGCTCGAGCCCCTCGGTGGGGACGTATATGAGCTGATATAATAATAATAATAAGTAACTGTGTGCTGGTACCTCAAAAAAAAATTGTAAGCCCCTAATTTAAATCGTACCCACCTTTGATTTCATTATTGTTATATTTAAGTACAATAAAATTATTTCATACTTTTGTGTGAATTTCATTTTGAAGTCGGTTTTTAGTTTTTTTTATTTTTATTTTTTTCGTCTTTGAGATCTGTGCATTTTGTTTTTTTTTTCAGCTGTAGTTGTCTGTAGGTTACGAAGTAGAAGATTTCGATATCTACTATATGATAGTGAACAGGTCCCACCTTCCCCACTAAGACCATAGGCCTGTGTCTTAGTGAAAATTTTGGTGATCGTCCCCTTGTTGGTCTGCTTAATAAGAGAAAGTGAACCATGCAGTGCCCCTTACTGGTGGGCAATTGTACCTATGGAATATAAAGTTTCCACGAGATGCTTTCTAGCTACAAAATCATATCATATCAGTCCATACACGTCCCCATCGTGGGGCTCAACCCTGCTCCATTACCTATTATTTACTTCACTTACTCACCAATCCGGGAGGTTCCAGATTGAAAGTTGCATTTTTACAATCCTAAGTGGCGGGAATTCTTAGGTTCTAGGAAAATAAAAATAAAAAAACTTGATTGAGTCTAAAAGGAGGTATAAGTTTTTTTTATTGGACTCAAATTGTGGAGAAACCTTTTTTTTGTATAGGCGTAAAACTCCACGTTACAATGATCAATTAGCGCTATTTACGTACGGATGTATATAAACAGACTACAACCACTGTACATTTCTGTGACTCACAGAGAACCCTAAATGTTAAAGAACCTTTCGAGTGCTTCCCTGTTTGGGTTTAGTAAAACCCTGGTTATTTAAAAGGTGATTCAAGTTAGACCTTAAGACCAAAATAATACGTACCCAGACACACGTCGCAACTCACAACACTCTTACTTTTTCATACCATCGTTCGCACAGAAAAACAAACAATATTTTAGCCTCCAAACACGACTATCGCGTTCCGTCCTTCGACCCCCTGTGTCCTGCTCACGCGCATTCCCAAGAAACAGCCCTGGCATTCCATCTCCTTCACACAACAACACAAATCCAATTCTTTTACTCTCTCGCTCTCTCTTACCCTATCTTGCGAACATTAAATCGTATTTCATTGGTCCCAAGTGCCAACACTTTACATACTTGAGCAAAGGAATTCGGCGTCGGACCGAATCCTCAACAAAAAAATAGTTCAGCAACTCAATATTATTATTAGGGTTCCATGTGGTGTTACGCAGTAGTTCTGTTACAAAAGTTATTATTATGAGGGTTCCGTATGGCGTCGCGCAGGAACCATCACAATAGCACAAAAACATATCATGTAAAATTGGTATCCAAAACTCACAAGTTCATTGTTTTTACTGTTAAAAATTTATGTGATTTCTAGAAGAGCCAAGCCTCTAGCTGAACTCCAGTTTGTGCTGCACATCATAACACACGGGGCCCGTCCCAAGTCCAAAGCTATAGTTTTAAGTGCTCTTGACTGTATCACATTTATGTAAATAAATATCAAAAAACTCTACCTATAATATACGGTCTTGTCTGTCAGTATTGCTCTGTCAATGTAGAGTTTGTAAATACTATTGTCAAGTGTGATTATTATTATTGTGTCCCCGTCTATTTTCTCAATTTTTTCATTACTTAAAACACAATAAAAGCGTCAGTGGCTCAACTGGTAACGACTCGGTCCTCCTAACCAGAGGTCTCGGGTTCAAATCTGGACGGCCAATGTATCGATGAGTTTTTCGAAACTTACGTAAATGTAGTTACCTATTGCTTTAACGGTGAAAGAAAAAATCGTGAGGAAACCTGCACATCTAATTCCATATGTGTATGAAGGTCGCGTTGCACACGTCCGTAGTCGTAAATCTAAATGCCCTACACGTGACCGCGGGTGATGCTAAGTGCAGCACCCGGCCACCGCCGTCTATCCCTTGGATTAGATAACTTACGTACATGTACTTACCGATTGCTTTAACGGTGAAAGAAAAAATCGTGAGGAAACCTGCACATCTAATTCCATATGTGTATGAAGGTCGCGTTGCACACGTTCGTAGTCGTTAATCTAAATGCCCTACACGTGACCGCGGGTGATGCTAAGTGCAACACCAGGCCACTGCCGTCTATGCATTGGATAGTGTTATGTGGGTAGTATACGAAAAGTCAGTTGGCATTACACGATTGTGAAAGCAAGTCGCGTGTCTTTCTCTTATCCAAAATCTGGCCCTAAAATACCTAAATAACAACTGGCGACGAGCGAACAACGCGGAATTAGTGAAATTAAACTGCTTTAATTACTAAAATTATGGCAAAAGTGTCATTTGGTGTCTTAAACCAATTTAATCACGAGTGTCAAGAATGGTCATTATACAAGGGTCGGTTGGAACAATGGTATCTCGCAAACGAAATAACGGATGATAATGATAAAAGTGGAGCAAAGCGTCGGGCTATCCTGTTGAGTAGTTTGGCGGAAAAAACCTACAAACTTATCAGGGATCTAGCACTCCCAAGTGATGTGGGTGCATTGGAATACTCGGCAGTTATCGCGCTGTTAGACGGTCACTTTAAAATCAAAGTCAGTGGTTTCGCTGAAAGACACAAATTTCACAGTGCTATCCAGGAACCTGGCGAATCGTTATCACAATGGGCAGCGAGAGTTCGCGGCTTGGCAATGTACTGCGATTTTAAGGATTTGAATGAAGCGTTGCGCGACCGTTTTGTACTGGGCATGGCGGGTGGTCCTGTGCGCGACCGTCTGTTTGAAGAACCAATGGAGGGCCTTTCATTGGAAAAGGCATTGCAACTGGCGGAGAGCGTGCGCTGTGCACGAGAAGGCGCTCGACAGACAGCGGCGGCGGCGGCTCCGCTGGCCTCCCTGGTCGGGCCGGCAACGGCGCCCCAACTCATGGATGTACACAAGATGGCGGCTCGTCAGCAACACCCACGGTTTTCATCGACACCTCGAGACAGTAATCAGTGCGATGTGTGTGGTTATCCCGGTCATAGTAGCAAAGTGTGCCGTTTTAAAAGATATGAGTGTCGTAAGTGCGGAGTAAAAGGTCACTTAAAGCGCGCGTGTAAGAAAATTGGTACCGATCAGCATTTTCTTCAATGTTGTTCGGATGACGGCGATGATGGTAAGCGTTTAATATTTAATATTAGAACGTGGTCCGGGGAACCTATGCAGGAATCGATAATGGTTGATAATGTTCGTTTATGTTTTGAATTAGATACAGGTTCGGCAGTAACGGCTATATCTGAGGATATTTACAAAAAATATTTTGTTAGTCAGCCCTTAAGGTTTAGCAATAAATGTTTGCAGAGTTACAATGGTACTCCGATTGAGACTTTAGGTACTATTTTCCTTCCGTTCTCGTATAAAGGCTCGACGAATAAAATAGAGGTCTTTGTAGTAAAAAAAGGTGGCCCTCCTCTTTTAGGACGTGACTTTATGGCCAAGTTTAAAATGCAAATATGTCAAATAAATTCATGCAATTATTTATGTCAATTAGAGGATCTAACACGGCTATACCCTCAGCTATTTTCGGATAATTTAGGTTGTTGCAAGACTGTGGAAGTAAAACTTAATTTAAAACCAGATTCATTTCCTATCTTTTACAAAGCAAGACCTGTTCCCTTTGCATTACGCGATAAGTTGGGCAAGGAACTAGATCGGTTGACGGAATTAGGCATAATCGAACCGGTAACCTTTTCAGAATACGCGAGTCCCGTAGTTCCAGTATTAAAAAAAGACGGCAGCATTCGACTGTGCGCTGATTATTCAGTAACATTGAATAAGCAATTATTGGTTGACAAGTATCCTCTTCCGCGAATTGAGGAACTTTTCTTTAAACTACATGGTGGGGTTCAGTTCACAAAGTTAGATCTTTCTAGTGCGTATAATCAGCTGATTTTACATGAAGATTCTCAGATGCTTACTTGTATAAACACCCACAAAGGTTTATATAAATATAAACGCTTAGTATTCGGTTTGTCAAGCGCACCGGCGATATTTCAGCGTACACTTGAAAGTGTACTTGCGGGTATAGATGGCGTCTTACAATTTTTGGATGATATTTTAATAACTGGAGAAACACGTGAACAGCACATATCAAGGCTTCAGGAAGTTTTCAGGAGATTAGAGAGTGCCGGCTTTGTTTTGCGAAAAGATAAGTGCAGTTTTTTTCAGGATTCCGTCTCCTATCTGGGTTTCATCATAAATAAAGATGGTTTGCACAAATCTCAGGATAAAGTTAAAGCCATACTAAAAGCAAAAAAACCTGAAAACGTTACAGAGCTTAAGTCGTTTTTAGGGCTAGTAAACTATTACAGAAATTTTGTAAAAAACGCATCTAGTATTTTATGCCCTCTGCATAGCTTACTTGAAAAAGATAAAAAATGGCTGTGGGAAAACGAACATGAATTGGCATTTGAAACTATAAAAAAACAATTAGCTTCGGAAAATACCTTAGCGCATTTCGACCCCGACGCCAAGATAATTTTGACCGTGGACGCGTCACCTTTCGGTTTGGGAGCTATTCTCTCGCAAATAGGTGAGGACAGTATAGAAAGACCTGTGTCTTTTATGTCCCGATCCCTAAACACGGCTGAAAAGCAATACAGCCAAATCCAAAAGGAGGCCACGGCAATCATATTTGGTGTAAATAAGTTTCACCAATACCTCTACGGCAGGCAGGACCCATTCATCCTAAGAACCGACCATAAGCCTCTTCTTTCTATATTCTGTCCCGGAAAAGGCATCCCTCAAGTTTCAGCAAACCGGTTGCAAAGATATGCATTATTTTTATCTGCCTATAACTACAGGATTGAGTACGTTAGCAGTGCGCATAACTCCGCAGATTTTCTCAGCCGCTCTGTAGATTATATACCTTGCGCAGATGTTAATAAACAGATAAGCAATCACCGTGCTTACAATGCAGGCACAGCTGTTGCGCACCCTGCCCCCGCCGCGCCCCAGCTGCAGTCACAGTGCGAGTCAGCTGTGTACGTGAATTTTATATGGCAAACCGGTTCAACGCCGTTATCAATTAAAGATGTTAGCAGGGAAACACAATCCGACTGTATCTTGTCACAGGTTTCAAACTTTGTTAAAACTGGCTGGCCTCATAGATTGGCAGACAAATCTTTAAAGATTTTTTATGATTGTAGGTACGAATTGGCGTTAGAGAACGGTTGTTTGATGAGGGGTTCCAAGGTTGTAGTTCCGTCCAGTCTAAGGCAGTCAGTGATTGATGAGTTACATCGGGGTCACTTGGGAGTCGTGAAGATGAAAGCGGCAGCTCGCAGCAGGTTCTGGTGGCCAGGCCTGTGCACGCAGCTGGAGCGTGCCGCGGCCGCGTGCTCCGTGTGCGCGCAGCTGCGCCCCGCACCGCCACGCGCCCCGCTCACGCCCTGGCCTTACCCGGCAGCTCCGTGGCATAGGGTACACTTAGATTTTTTAGGTCCAATAAATAACAAGGTTTATTTGATAGCGGTTGACGCTTACTCCAAATGGGTGGAGGTATATGATGTAAGCAATAGTTACAGCTCGAGGGTTGTAATTGAAAAGTTATGCGAATTGATGTCTAGATTTGGATTGATAAATACAATTTGCACTGACAATGGTACGTCTTTCGTGTCTAGTGAGTTTGAAAACTTTTGCAGGTCTAACGGGATCATACATTTAACTTCCCCTACTTACCATCCTGCTAGTAATGGTCAAGCCGAAAGTTACGTAAAAATTGTAAAAAGAGCTATAAAAACAATTTTGCTAGCAGGCAATCAAACTAGAGATATAAATGTTAAGTTGAATGAATTTCTTTTCAACTATAGGAATTCGATTCATTCCACCACTAATCGATCGCCTGCACAGGTTTTGTTTGGAAAAAACTTGCGATGTAGATTAGATCTTATCAACCCGTTATCATCGCCCTCATCGGACTCACAACTAACAGATAATGTAAAAAGAAATCAGTCCTCACAGAGTAGATACTTTTGTGGAAAAAGAAATATAGATTTTACCGTAGGACAAACGGTATTAGTAAAAGTTAATTATAGTAATAACAGCCTATGGCAAAAAGGAGTAGTATTAAAGAAAGTGGGGAAAACCGCTTATCTTGTCAAACTATTGGACAGTGAACGAATTATCAAACGCCATAAAAATCAGATTTATGAATACAAGGGGGAGGAAAGTGAGGTGATTTCAGTTCCTACCACTAATGTACCACAAAACGTTCCTATACCCAAAGATGGTATCGATGTAACTAATGACATGATCTTACCACCCTTTGTTTTGGATTTAAATGGAGCTTCACCCTCGGAGCCTGAGGCACTTATACCACCACCGTCGTTGTTGATGGAAGGCGAAGAACCTCAAGGAGATCCCGACCCTCTAGAGGGCACAATCGAAACCTCACCACCATCTGATGAAGCTTTGTTGGCACAGGTTGAAAAACCTCCAAGAGATTCCAAAGTACCCGAGGCCGTTGCCAAGGCTCCACCCCCGTCGGAGGCCCTCGCTCAGGATGAACCTACTCCAGGCACCACCTCAACAACAGGGCCTACATTACGTCCGCGTAAACATATAGATTATAAGTTTTATGATATTTAAATTAGGTTATTTGTAAAAATTTAAAATATGTTTATTCTTCTAACTATTTTTAGTTCTTTAAAATACTGGTGGAGGGATGTTATGTGGGTAGTATACGAAAAGTCAGTTGGCATTACACGATTGTGAAAGCAAGTCGCGTGTCTTTCTCTTATCCAAAATCTGGCCCTAAAATACCTAAATAACAGATAGTCAGGTTAATTGTGCCACACGATAAGAAGCAAAAGAAGAAGATTATCATGTCCCAGTCTCTGCTCAACTTTTCCATTACCTTTAACACAATAAACAATGATAAAGAGCAAAACGTTATCTCTCCGCCCTGAGTAAGAAGGTGAAACAAAAATGTTTACATATTCATGAGGGAGGGCCTACGAAAGTCATTTGCAAAATTAATCTCAAAGCTTTAAGGGAAGCCTTAGGCTTGGCGCACACTAATTTAGATGATGATTTAGATGACAATGGAACAGAGAATAACTTTGGTACGGTACTTATACACAAAGCTTTATACATGTAGCGAAAAAAATTTGTTGACATATTATATGTATGTATGTTTATTATCTTTTTTACTTAATTAAGGTACCTCCAGGTCTACTTATATGAAATTTTTAAGCTACTTTCTTTAAGTGCGACTGTATGTGTTCTTATATAAGGTCTAACAAAATTAGCTGAAACTATTTTAACTGGTACTTCTACCCATGAAACTGAACAACTTTCACCATTAAACCCATAGTCAAATCTCAAAAAAAAATTTGAACTTTCCCTACTAAGTTGGCTGATTAGCTGATCGAGTTAGTATGGGAGAGCAATTTTTTTTTTTGCGATTTGACTATGGGTTCAATGGGGAAAGTTTTTCAGTTTCATGGTCAGAAGCACCAGTTAAAATATTTTCAGCTAATTTTGTTACACCTTATATACAAATAAAAAATAAAATTAGCCGCCAGCTTAGTAAAAGGAAAGAATTCATTCATTCATATCAGCTGGCCTACTCTTGATATATGCATTAAATTATTTTTATGTATAACTTTTCGTTTCATATTTTTTTCATGTTCTAATGACATAATCTAGTTTATATCAAGGATTTAATTTTGACGTCATTAACTAATTATTGTTTATTTCTTGATTTTTCACAAATGACATTGATATTATTATTTTATTACTATCAGAAAGAGTGTAATTTGCACCTATTTTGAATAAATATATTGAATTAAAAAAAAAGCTCATACACGTCCCTAACGAGGGGCTCGAGCCTACGCTGAATTAGAGCGATCGGGTCTTAGTCGACCACATGAACCCAGTGCGGGTCGGTCGACTTCACACACAACCTTCGAGTTTCTTCGCAGGTATGTGCAGGTTTCCTCACGATGTTTTCCTTGACCGTAAGAGCATCGGATAAACGTACATATGAAATCAAAATTCGATAGTAATTGATAACGCTAAACACGTTAAAAAACCGACTTCCATCGCAACAACTTAGTACATTTTTGCATTATTATTTTTGTTTTTTTTTTATTTTCTAATAAAGTACTACACCGATTTTGATAAAATTTATATGGGACCGTACGTAAAGCACTAGGTTTCAAATAAAAAAAGAATCATAAAAATCGATTCACCCAGTCAAAATTTATGAGGTAACACACATTAAAAAAAAACATACAGACGAATTGAGAACTTCCTCCTTTTTGGAAGTCGCTTAAAAACACATTGGTTCGTGGCAGGATTCGAACCACGACCTCATGGACTGGAAGCAGCGGCCCTAGCCATTACGCCACCGACGCTCGTGGAAAGAATACAAGGTTGTGTTCATACAATGGTATAGTCGTACATCGCGCGGTTTGTATGTAGGCACGCATTATATGCACGCACACTACAATAAATAGGAATGGTCTATGGTGTTTTTTTTTCCTGATCTGCGGTGGAGGGGAGGAGGTTAATGCATTTACGCATACTCAGTAGCAGCCGGCTGCCTGGTTATGTGGGGCTCACAGCTCTGCGCTTATATGCATACATAACAGTTATATACATAAGGTATATATGAATAAATATGCACAGGCCCAAAGACCACACTACCCACTAAGACACCCCCTGAAACTTTGGCAGCATAGGCCACCCTAAAAGTACATCGGAGCGACGATCTATGGTCTTATGTCATTCCTATTTATTCTAGTGTGCGTGCATATGGTGCGTGTCTACTGGGTCGCGTACATATCCTCCTCAGTCCCGGGCCAAGAATTTTTTACTGATTTTGATGATTTTTGGAATGGTTAACTGCCCATATAACTTAACTTAAATGTATTGAATTTTTTTTTTATATATACAGTAGATATCACAATTGATACCTTGGGTCTCGAAAAAGTAAATAATATCAGCCTGCGCTAATTCACACAGTGAGGTAGTATCTACCGCTTCCCACCGTAAGACTGACACGTAATTTAATTACTTTGTTTTATTATTATTCTTTAGTTTAGTTGTACCCTACTAACAATAGTTTATTTAAGGTCTTTGTATTTTTATTAACACCATTATGGGTCTATGAAGCCTGAAAATAAAATGATAAATAAATAATACATTAAATAATAAAAAAATAATACAAATCGTTAAATACAGAAAGTAGGTGTTAATTTATTATTTTCATAAAAAAAATTAATCATAATTAAAAGATTTTTTGAAAACTTACCGTCATGACGTCGCTTCATGATGACAACAAACAGAATGTTATATTTGACAGGTCCCTGACGTTTACAAAACCGCGCGGAACACCGCAACAGCCTTCAACTAGCTGTAGGCATTCAAAAATGGTTTTGATGCAACTCAAACCACAACTGACCCGAAAACTCCTCAGCCTCAACCGACGTGATCTTCGTATAGTTGTGGGTACTATCAGCGAGCACCTACCCCTGAATAAACAACTATTCAACATGAATGTCACAGACAGTCCTCTTTGCAGAGGATGTCTTGAGACAGATGAAACAGTCAGTCATGTGATCCTGGAATGCACTGGTCTGATCGAACATCGGGTAAAAATCCTCAATGATATGGGGTCGCTCCGAGAAGCCTGCGAATGTCCCAGGAGACTTCTGTGCTTCTGGAAGGAGCTGGGTTGGCTGGACTAGCCAGCGACACTTGCACGCATAAAGGACCGAAAAAGAGTCCAAATGCGGAAACGGGAGCCCACTACCACCGCAACAGCCAAGTATTTTTTTAAAGGTACTACTTTTTTATGATACGTTAGATCGTCAAATGTTTGCCATTTTTAATTTGAATGTAGACTAGGATGAACGAAGGTATCATAAAATGATACCAGGGGACTGAAGAGGATATACAAAGACGCGATGTACCATTGTATGAAGACGACCTACTATTCTTTCCTTATACTATGCCGCAGGGTAGAAGCACAAAATGTAGAAACACGGTGACTGGAACATATCTGCAAACCTAACTGGTGATTTTTATCAGAGTACTAGCTTTTGCCCGCGGATTCGCACGCATGGATATAGTCGTAAGCGGATCGCTATATAGGGTCTAACGGGACCCTATTGCTAAGCCTCTGTCTGTCCGTCGGTCAGCGGGCTGTATTTCATGTACCGTAATAGGCACACAGTTGAAATTTTCACAGAATGTGTATTTTTATTACTACTATATCAACAAATACTAAAAATTTGAAAAAGTGAAAAGACAAGGGTACAAAATATACAAAAAACTACTTTTTTTATAGGTCTTTAGAGATAGTTTTGATTTAGCTCTATCGTAAAAACGTAATATCGTAAAAACGTTTCATGAACCGTAATAGGTAGACAGTTGAAATTTTCACAGAATGTGTATATCTGTTGCCGCTATAAAAACAAATACTAAAAATTACAAAAAGTGAAAAGACAAGGGTGTCTCCATACAAAAAACGTGGTCTTTAGAAGTATTTTTGATTTAGCTCTATCGTAAAAACGTAATATCACAAAAACGTTTCATGAATCGTAATAGGTAGACATTTGAAATTTTCACAGATTGTGTATATCTGTTGCCGCTATAAAAACAAATACTTTCAATTAGAAAAAGTGAAAAGACAAGGGTGTCTCCATATAAAAAACGTGGTTTTTTCTTAGGTCTTTAGAAGTATTTTTGGATTTGCTCTATCGTAATAACGGTAATACATGCAAGCGTAACCAAAAAAAGGGAAGATAAATAAGCGTCGGTGGCTCATCCGTTAACAACTCGTTCCTTCCAACCATAGGCACCGGGTTCAAATCTGGACGGCCAATGTACCAATGAGTTTCTCAATAAAAACTAACATGGCTTTAACAGTGAAGGAAAACATCGTGAGGAAACCTGCATACGCCTGCGAAGAAACTCAAAGGTTGTGTGTGAAGTCGACCGACCCGCACTGGGCTCGCGTGGTCGACCGGTCGGTACGGAGGTGTGCAACTCGGCCTTCGTACACATCTGGAATCAGATATGTAGGTTTCTCACGATGTTATCCTTCACCGATAAAGCAATCGGTAGGTAAATGTACGTAAGTTTCGAAAAACTCATTGGTACATTGGCCGTCCGGATTTGAACCCGGCACCTCTAGATAGGAGGACCGACTCGTTACTGGTTGAGCCACCGACGCTTATTCACGGCCAAGTATTAGGCAAACTCGCGCTAAGAAGTCCGAACTGATCTCGCTCGCGTTGATGTCTTTTGTTTGTAATGTGAATATGTATAGTTGTAATTTTACTATGTAGCTGTGGGGAGAGGTGTGGTGGTACGGAACCCTCGGAGTGCTAGTCCGACTCGCACTTGGCCGTTTTTTTTTATTTATTTTTTTACCAATTTTAAAACAAAATACAAAAAAAATATATCATCTAGCACCATAAACCTGAATGGTTTGTCGGACAGACAGAGGCTTAGTACTAGAGTCCCGTTAGTCCCTATATTTTCACGCTATCGTGTGAACGGTATGACAGCGCATAACGATTTAAAAGCATAGCGTAATCAAAGTATATATATTAGTATTAACATACAGTATGGACACCCCCTGCCGCTCTCTAGATTGCTACCTCACCCCCCCCCCCCCCCCGACACCTAGATTGATACAGATACATTTGAAATGTCATTTCTGGCCCGTTTCCAGGGTGTGGCGTAATGCAGCAGCGAACGAGCAACAAGCATTGTTTTAGTTTTTTTTACCTCATCATATCAGGCGAAGAACGTCCACTGCTGGACAAAGGCGTCCCCTAAGGATTTCCACGACGACCGGTCCTGCGCTGCCCGCATCCAGCGGTTTCCCGTGATCTTCATCAGGTCGTCGGTTCACCGCGTAGGAGGCCTGCCTACGCTACGTATCCCGGTGCGCGGTCGCCATTTGACTAACTTAGCTTATTATCTGCAATAATCTTAATCTTATTCAAATGCATGTTAACACGTTGGCTTGGTTAACAATGGTGCACGCATTCGCTTTTTCTTAATTGCTTAGCAGAATCATTTTATTTTAATTATAATATTTTACGTTACGTTACAGTGTCGCGAGTTCAATGGTTTTTTTCCATCTCAAAAATGCCCAAAGCGCCTAAAGAAGTTTTCACCAAAAAATGCATTCCTGTCCGTATTTTTAAATTTGGTTTTAATCAAATCTGTGTGTCTGACTGACTTTAATGAAAAAATCAATAATTATGTCTCCATTTCAGAATGGGCAAAAATGCTTTCGTATGTCTGTCTACTGGCTGTCCGGCTGTCATACTCAACAAGTTGCATTTCCCAACCGATTCCCGTGAAATTTTGTGAGCAGTTTCGATAATAATTATATAGATTTTTTGTCGATTCAGTTTTTGGACTTTTTTTCAAAACGGTGGAGCCATGGGGGTTAAACATGTAAAAATACACATTTTAAGCCATTTCGAAAACTCGTTTTAATGTATAACTCTCGTGCACTGAGCACTGTTCTTTCCTGATTCAAAGGTTGTGCTGTGCACGCGGCAATGCGGCGATCATAACGGGCACTTTTGCGCCAGGAGAGTGTGAAGGTGGTCTTATAGAGTGACAAGCTTTAAGGCGATTTTATTGTATTTTTGATATTATTTTTCACATATAATTGTATTTTATTATATGTCTCACTTCTCGAGTCGTATTTATATATATATATATATATTTGTTTTATATATCAATTATACATTTTTACTTTATTATCTGTCTCTCTCTCTCTCTTATCGTGTGGCTTAATTAACCATGCTATCCAAGGGATAGAAGGCGGTTTCCTGGTAATTATTTTATCAATATGTTGGTAATAAGTCAATCAATGCTTAGTTGTGGCCAAGGCTTGTATACCTAGGCTTGTATTTTTCTCAAGTCATGCGCGGAAATAGGCGGAAATTAAATCTAACACAATTAATTTTCAAAATCAATGACGGACGACGAACAACAATAACTTTTCACGCACCAAAGTGTTCATTTGTTTTTTTTTAAAAAAAACAGCTTTCTATTTGCACGCCAATTCACAATTTAAATAAAACCTTTGATAAGTTACCTCGTAACCTCCTCGTTTGCCATGTTTCGGGTTGAAAGATCGTTCCATTTTTAAATAACACGACATACATGAGTTTACGTAGTAATTTATTTGGCCGCTAAAACAAAACAGATATGGATTTTCGTACAACTTTTGCAGGCCGCTGCTCGCGTGTTTTTGGCCAGTTTTTTTTCATATTTTTTTTATTCACAATTGGTAAACCCTTGACAACATCTCACCTGGTGGTAAGTGACGATGTTGTCGAAGATGGAAGCGGACAGTTTCAATTTATCTCGAAGAAGGTTGTCAAAATAATGCTGAAAGTTCCAAGCATGTTTGGGAAAATTTATATTTCATACTTTTGAGTGATTTTTTTTTAATTTGGTTTTTATTTTTTTAAACGTGCATTTGGTTTATTCTAAAAAACGGCCAAGTGAGAGTCAGACTTGAGGGTTCGGTACTAAATCACCTTTGGGTACGAAATTCCATAATCATGCCAGTACAACTATCGGATTGAGACAAACTTAAGTACATGTGGTTAAAAAAAATCTTCTTTACATTTATACATATATGTCACGGTCAATTTTCCAACTGAAAATGTAAGTTTTTAAATGCAAAAAAATATTTTTATACGTGATTTGTCTACAAATTTTCAGTTTTCGGTATTTACCTTTTTTGTACTGTGAGACCTTGCTTCTTGCCAAATTTCATAATTAGAGGTCAACGGGAAGTACCCTATAGGTTTTTATTTATAACAATATATTTTTATGACTTTGACTTTAAGGCTTTAATTTTTTACAGCCCCAAGGGACCGTAGACGTATTTGATATTAATTTCAATTTGATACCTCCACGTGTTCCTAAGGTCTTGACAGACAGACAGACAGACAGAAAACAAAGTTATGCTATAAGAGCTTCTTTTTCCTTTTAAGGTACGGATCCCTAAAAATAGTAAAATACATGGTATTAATTCAATAAAATAAAATAGATTTTTGGATGGGGCCTCTACTCATAAAACAATACAGCTTTTGTCCTAGAACTTTCCTGAAATACCATAAAAATGTTGACGTCTCATAAAAATTGATCTATTCGTCAACTTTTCATGACAATTCATTACATGATGGTGTTTTGAGAAGGGTTTGCTAAAGTCTTTAAAAAAAATTGGACTCCCCATACAATAATGTTGGCCAATCAACTCATCGATTTGTATGTATGAATTTTTCAGCAACGTTGCAAACAAAAGTCTTTCACTTCACATTCATGAGTAAGTAACTTTAAAAATACGCTCTATTTTAATTAATATCCTGTATGTTAAAATTGTTATTTATTTATTTTAATATTATTATATATTATTTATTGGTTGGTGGTACGGCATTCCTGGCTAGCTACCACCATCTTATCTAAGTCTTGCCGCTAAACATCAGTGTTAACAACATTGATGTGTTCCGGCTTGAAGATAAGATAGCCAGATCCCCATTGCGTTGGGGAATCTTGGTAAGCCCGCTTCCATCTTCGGCATCATCGTCACTTACCATCAGGTGAGATGATGCCAAGGGCCAATTAAGAATAAATAAATATATACTTTCAGGAAAAAGCAAGAAAACTAACTAACTAGTCTAAAAAATTGCCCCATCTGACCTGACTACTAAGGAAACGCCTTTGTTCCATTCAATGGTGCTCTTACATAGCCCAGGGGTTTGAAACATGAAAGACATGCCACTAGTTACTAATAAAATACCATAAGTAGTGTCACCATAAGGTCAATAATAAAAAAACATTTTTTTTTATTTGGCACTAAACTTTAAAAAACTGAATCGGCAATTTCATACTTAAACCCCTAATTATTTGTATAGATGGAAGACAAAAGGCTATCTAACCCGTACCTACCACCATTAATTCGAGTGGATAGCACTGGGAATCTATATATATATAAAAATGAATCCCTTTTTCCCTTGGTCACGGCATCACGCGTGAACGGCTGGACCGATTTCGCTAATTCTTTTTTTGTCGAGTTCTTTATGGTCAGGAGGAGGTTCTTATGTAGGGTAAGGTAGGGTAGGTTAGTGTAGTGTAGTGTAGTGTATTGTAGGGTAGTGTAGTGTAGGGTAGTGCAGTGTAGGGTACGGTAGGGTAGGGAAGGGTAGGGTAGGGTAGTGTAGTGTAGTGTTGGGTAGTGTAGGGTAGTGTAGGGTAGGGTATTGTAGTGTAGGATAGGGTAGGGTAGTATAGTGTAGTGTAAGGTGGAACGTAATTCGCCGGGATAGCTTCTTTGTTAATAAAAATGGATCCTTATGTACACGACAAGATTCAAGTACTCTTATATATTGATCTACATTCTACATTGACTTAAAAATCTACGGATAAATCATTATTATCATCATCATCATATCAGCCGAAAGACGCGTCCATTGCTGGAGAAACGCCTCCCCCAAGGATTTCCACAACGACTGATCCTGCGCTGCCCGCATTCATTGGCTTTCCGCGACTTTCACCAAGTCATCGGTCGAACGTGTAAATATTGATAAATAATGAGGTAGGTAAGATCTTATTAAAAAAAAGCTTTTCCTCAAACATATTATTATTAAACTATTCTACATTGAATTTAATTTCACAACCTTTTGTCAGTTCGATAGTGTAATTTTACGTATACACCAGTCATCTGTACGACAGTGTAATTTTACGTATATACCAGTCATCTGTACGACAGTGTAGTTATATTTATATACCAGTCATCTGTACGATAGTTTAATCATACGTATATGCCAGTCATCTGTACGATACTGTAATTTTACGTATATGCGAGTCATCTGTACAAAAGTGAAATCATACGTATATGCCAGTCATCTGTACCATAGTGTAATTTTACGTATATGCCAGTCATCTGTACGATAGTGTAATTATACTTATATATCAGTCATCTGTACGATAGTGTAATCATACGTATATGCCAGTCATCTGTACGATAGTGTAATTTTACGTATATGCCAGTCATCTGTACGATAGTGTAATTTTACGTATATGCCAGTCATCTGTACAAAAGTGTAATCATACGTATATGCCAGTCATCTGTACGATAGTGTAATTTTACGTATATGCCAGTCATCTGTACGATAGTGTAATTTTACGTATATGCCAGTCATCTGTACAAAAGTGTAATCATACGTATATGCCAGTCATCTGTACGATAGTGTAATCATACGTATATGCCATTCATCTGTACGATAGTGTAATTTTACGTATATGCCAGTCATCTGTACGATAGTGTAATTATACATATATGCCAGTTATCTGTACTATAGTGTAATTATACGTATATGTAGGTGGATACCACTTTGCACCATCTCAACACTCACCAATTTGTGTCAAACCCGTCCGTGAGACCATTGTCCTTCGCTATGCTCAAAGTAACGGGATATAGTAGAAATCTATCGATAGAATAGCAATAGATGCCACAGTCTGATTAGCATTCTCTGTCACTTCCCAGCCCTCAACTATTTCTATATAAAAAAATAAAAGTAGAAAAAACTAAAAAATGACTTCAAAAAGAAATTCACTCAAATTATGAAACACTATTTTTGCATATAAATATACGAAATTTACTAACAACAGCGAAATCAAAGGTAGGTACGTAACAAGTTAAGGACCTAAAATCTTTTTGAAGTCGCTACGCCCTGAATGATCTCTGTGCAAAATATCAGAAAGCGTAGAAATTAGTTTTCTTCAGATCCCACGGGAAACATATCGGGCTATTCTGATTTGCAGTGTTTGTCACTTCCCACCCTCAACTATTTTAATTTAAAAAAATACACAAAGCGTAGAGACTAGTTTTCTCAGATCACTAAGGAACGAAATTGGGCTATTCGGATTATAAGTGTGCGGCGGGTGGCGCACCCTCCACTATATCGACGCACACACAATAAGGTACTTAGTAATTTATGCAGGGAAGGGCAGGTCCAGGTTACCTCAGGAATTTTATCGGATTATGCTGCATTCACAAAATAAATAGAAAGCTTAATTACTTCTCCATTACACAAACTACGAGTACGTGCATGCCAAATTTCATCAAGATTAGTTGAGGTGTTGAAGCGTGAAGAGGTAGCAAATAAACAAACACACAATATTGTTAAGGATACTCTAGTGATTTCTTCTCCTTTGATGTTCTACAGAATATAATGTTTTCCTTTATTTTTTTATTCATTTAAGGATTCTTTAGTAAACATTTCATACTTAATCATCACAAATCGTTTTCGCAAAGTTTTTTCAGCTAATTAAACTTAAGCTTTCTCTATATTCAAAAAGCTTTTCTCTATTTCTTTCTTTTTTCTTTGTGAATCCGTCACTACAGCCGGATTCAACCACAAAATGAAGAGACTTACATTTTCCGACTGTTTTATCTGTATCTGTGGACTACTCCTTGCAGCTAATCACCCTTAACAATTTTAACTACCTTCTTCGTTAAAAAAAGATTTCGTCCTTTCAATACTGAGGAATGCACGTTCCAATTGCTTGCCTTAACTAGGTGCTGATGACTGTCTCCTGTATCTTCGTCGCCCACAATTAAGGTTTTAAGATGACTGAATCCATCAAGCAGGTTGATACGTGTCAAAATAATATCGAATGTAAGTCTATCCATTTTAAGTTCAAATCAATGCGGGCTTCAACGCGCTTCTTAAGTTGAGACTATATTCTCAATTTTCAGATGTGTTTATTATTTTTCTTCCCTTTCAAATAAGTTTTTAAAAAATGAGTTCAATTAAAATGAAAGGTTTTAAAGTCACCTATTTTTGTGTATAGGTTTCATTCAACATTAACTACTTGTTTTCGAGAAATTTTGCAATTAATGATTCCCCATTGCGTTGGGGAATCTTGGTAAGCCCGCTTCCATCTTCGGCAACATCGTCACTTACCACCAGGTGAGATGTTGTCAAGGGTTTACCAATTGTGAATAAAAAAAAAATAAAAAAATGCCAAACATTTTTAAAATTATATTCAATTAAATCGATTTTATATTACTTTATATTTTTTCCATAGTAATAGCTTTACAAAGTCTTTTAATAATTTAAATTGAATATTGTTATTTGACTTATCTTAAGTTCTTAATTTCACCGAGTCTGCTACTATCGATATCGACGACATTTTTGGACATCACTAGCTAAGTCTGCTCTCGCATGCCAACAGACACCTTAATGGCGCGCCACTCCGCTTATTTTCTATGGCAACCTCGGTCTTCGTGTCATTTGTGTCAAAAGCTTCTATTGTGGGTTGAATAATTTTTATTTCATTGTTTCCAAGGAAAAATTGCTGTATTCACTGAATCTTGACATTTATAAAAACTATTTGTGCCTGATTTTAGTATGGTCTAATCTACGCCTTGGAACTATTTTTGGGATCTTGTCTTTCTTTATATACTCAGAAAAATAGTAGATTGTATCATAAGGGAGCAAAATAATATTTTTACGACGAGGGCGCTTTTTGAATCCAGAGCGAAGTGATGGATTCTAGAGTAGAATCCTAAACGTAGCGAGGGATTCAAAGTACGTCGCCTGTGCCAATAATATATTTTGCGCCCGAGTGATACACTCTACTTTACATTACCCTCTATGAGAAAATAAAAGGAGCCTCATATTTTATTCTCCCGGGATTTAGCAGGTAATAAATTATCCATCACATTTTTTGCGTCAGTTCTAATACTTTTAGGAGTTAACTCTATACTTTCACTGTCACTTGAAGAACACATTTTTCAAAACAAAACCATGAATTTCTAATAATCCGTGAAAATTGACAAAAACGCGGGCTGTAGTTCGCGCTTTTTATTTTAATTTCTTTTTTTTTTATTCAGCCGACGGCGCGACTATGGGCCGTCGTACCAGCCAGTCTTTATTCAAACAATATTTGCGTTCGATTTCTTTGGCACTGAACAGATGTTCCAAATTCAAAAGTGTGCGGCAAAGATAATTGCGGCGCACTTATAAAGAGGATTAAAAACTCATTACTGCCCGCTAAAAGTTTCTTATAGAAAACACCTCCTTCGGGTGCACTTAAAGGCGAACCAAGTAGTTAATAGATGGAATGAAAATACATATTCACATGAACCACGCTATGTTAAGAGCTGTGTTAATTTTTTGGGTAACAAAACAGGTAGGTAAATTACATTTTTGCAAAACAATTCTTGTTAGAAATAAATATTTACGTTAATACAAAGGAAAATTTCTTTCTTGAGCAGTATTTCTCGACATGAGAGGCATCAGGTCGGATGTGCAAAACATCAATTTTTCAGGAGAGCACAAATAAAAATGTAATACATTTTTGTTCATATTTTGTTTATTTTTAATGCTTTTAATTTTTTTTACTTTTGCGATTAACCTATTGTTACTTAAGCTTTTTTCTCTATTTTTAAAATATGTCTATCTGTAACATAGAATAAATAAATAAATGTTTTTAATAAAATCAGTCGGAACCGACCTTATGCCTGGACTAATTTGAGTTCAAATATAATTCGTCTGGTATATGTTTACATCCAACTTTATGCTTGCGCAATTTTTGATAATAAATTGAAATTTAACTCGAAGAGTTCTGCAAATGTTTCCTTCTACTTCTCAGATAATATTTCAGGCACGGTCGTAAATATCCATCTTCTTCTTCTACATCAGCCCGTTGCAGCATTAAGTATATATCCCTTGGATAGCACGGTTCATTGTGCCACACGACGAAGAGAGAGCATTAACTACAACACATCCACTGATGGAAATGGACCTCTCCCAGAATAGGGGAACCTGTTTTCCAAAATCACTACGTTTGGTTGGCTATCATAGTAATAGTGGTAGAGTATGCGGAAGGATGCTCCTGCCCATCATCCGTTTGAAACAGATTCAATGATCCCTAAGTCGCCTCTTTACGACACCCATAGGAAGAGGTGCGGTAGCACATTTGAGGGTCAGACCATAAGCCAAAATCTTGATTAAAAGTGAAAAAAAACCATCGATAGGAATCTTTTTTATCAAAGTTTTTATTTCATTGACATTTTAAAAAAGCAGAGCAGTTTAATGTGTAGGAAATCAAAATATTAGTCACTTTCTGGGAAATCAGGTTCGTTTGTGGAATGCTTGTGATTTTTGTAATTGGAAACATGGAATTCCACTGGCACTGGCACCCATTGCAAAAACGTGACCACATCATTGTATTTTGCAATTGATATTGGTTTTTCTTGCTGCCGCGAGGTGGGCAATTCACCAGGGAATTGGATCTCTTTCGATGCATTGCGAACTAAACATATTTCAAAAGATTCTGAAGTGAAATCATTTTGTAGAAGGGTACTCCAGGTCTTTCTTGACGTAGTTGGAACCAAGCGCATTCTGATATTTTGAAGTCCTCGCCGTTATTTTTTTTCTTCTTGTAACTAATGGTCCAGGTTTTTTGACATCGTAGTGACATCTTTGAAATACTGCAGTTCCGTATCGAATACCTCGAAAGTGGTAGATCCTCCACACGTACGTATGAATTGGGACCAGTCCTTGGATATGGCTATTTGCATAGTTTTCAGTTTCTTTTTCTTTTTTTCTATTATAGAGTGAATTCTATCGACTTCCATATGAGTGTGTCCTTTGAGCATAAATTTATGATTTGTGATCTTCATTTGAGGAAATCTGAGCAGCAAACAGATATACGCTGTTACTACCATCAAGTTCCGATTCTGACCTGCACAATTGTCAGACCACATAGTTAATTCTTCAAGATTTGAAATTTGTGTACTGTTTTCCATTGCCCAGCGAATGAGGTAGGAAGCTACCTCATTTCCTCCTCTCCCACATATATCCAGGCCATATGATATTCGACGCCACATTAGCCGTTGAGTCATAAATAGTCAAATTCAATGTCCAGAGTTTCCGTAAGTAAAAAGATTTAGTATTTGTTAGATTTGGTATAGTTAAACACTTCTGCAGATCAAACATTACAGTTTTCTTTTTTCCTGCACTGTTCTTTGCTTCTTCTTTATCAGTTCTTTTTAATGCATACCTTTCGTCAGCTGCTTTGCTATGTAAATCTTTTTGTTTTTCTATCTCTTCTCTTTCTGTACCATTAGTGGCATCTTGAAATTTCTTTCACAAAAATCGCAATCGTCACAATTGTGCACTGAAGGTAATTTGAAACTAAGATGTAAACTTAGTATTAAATATTTTCCGATACAACCATTATTTTGCAATGAGATTGGGAGGAGTTTCTAGGCTAGTCAATAGTTCTTTATAATGTTTATACATTATTGCAATATTTAAGTCCGGCCCTATATACTTTTTTTCGCTTTTCTGCCTTTAAAAATGGTTTTCATAAGAGGGATAGGATTTAATGTGATCCAAAACCATTTTGATCATTGTCTCAGGGGATTTATTTGCTGGAACGTGCTTTCCTTGTAGGTCTCTCTCTGTCAAACCACCTTCGAGTTTTTTGTCAATACTTATTTTAAAAAATTCCGACCCATCACTCAAATCACCAATTTTATCCACTAGACCAACGACATTCTATAAACAGGGTCTTTTTCTAGGAGGCGAATCGTAAGTCATCAAAATTGGGGGAAATGTCACCAAATTTTTCATTAATAGAAATTTTCTGTCTTAGGAGATCTTCTACTGTAATTAATTCAGAGTAATCCTCAGCATCAACTTGAGCAATAGTGGCGATTTTATAAAATTTTACTGAAACATTATTATCGGGATTATTTGTAACCTTTTCTGGTGAAAATATGCGTCGTTTGACTTGGTCTTTGCGGACTTCTGTGGGTATTATGATAATTAATTCGGGAGAGTTACTTATTTTGCTACAAGTTGAAATATCATCATCATCAAATTCATAGTCTTTTTCTATAACATTGTCATCACTGTTATAATCAAAACCGACTTCTCCATCATCTGAAATGTTTTAATTGAAAATAAATTGATAATTTCTTTAAAGTGTTTGAATCACAATTTTAACAAGTACCATTTATCAACAATCTATTTACATTAATGGCTCTATTTGAAGCGTTATGGCATGTATTTGAAAAAATCTTTATAACAGCCTCCACACCTGTGTAAGCCATTTCATGACTTCTGTGGCGATTGCGAGCCTGTGTAATAATTATTTTCCGAATATTAGAAAGTCTTCGTCGCTTTTCAAACAATTCCTCGTACGATGGCATTTTTTCTGTAAAATAACAAAGTACTAGTTTTGTTAATCGAACAAAAAGTGGATATTTAGCATCAACACACTTACGTCAAATGAATACCTCTTAACGGCTAAAATTGTATTTTACTTTGTTTGTGTTCTTCATGACTATATGTTACGGACCCATATAAATTTTGTTATTTAACACAAATTGATAGTAACACCAGACTAAATATCCATTAAAACAGTTTTTTTATGAAAAAAAATCCAGTACATGGACGCGATCAAAGGGACTTGTCAAACAAATGAACAACACGTACGTCGTAGTAAACAAACTTGCGTAATTTTTTTTGCATCTCTTTTACTCATACGGAGATGCGCATTCGCCAATTGCAACAACTTTCACGAGCCTGACCAACCATCGCGCGCCTTGGTCGGTTGTGTCACGACTTTGGCTGACTCCTATGCGAATATTGGGAGTATGTTACGTACCGACCAAGTATCTACTCTGAAGCCAGTAGCATAAAGTTTTATCTACATTTACCTACAAAAATTACACCACATCGTAATATTTATGACAACAAGAAAGTCTCAAATTTACATCCGACTACAAATCATAACAAAAGTAGCCAACGATTTTTGAAGCATAAGGTTGTATGTAATGACATGCGGTATCATTTCTTGTAAACTTTAGTTGCATAAAGACCTATTTGCTGATATGTCCTGCGTGACGGGACAAATATTTGAGAAGCATAACGGCGCAAGTTTTAATACGTCATTTATATTGTTAATTATATTGGAGCATAAAGGTGTAAGTATAAATAAAACTTTATACCTCAATACTTTCTGAAAATGTCTTCATAACCGACCTTATGCAGTTGCATATCTTTGGAACTAAAAGAGATAGAAAAACCAGAGTCAGTGCATTAGAAAGAGAAAAAAATAATTAATAACATACACTAAATAAGTGGATTTGGTCGTATGAACACATCCGACCTGATGCCTCTCATGTCGAGATTTGTATTTGGTGGGCAGTAACATATAGAAAATGAGCGGTTAGTTAATCTTTGAAAGTTACTAATGTGTAGTAATATTATAGAATATAGGTAATTATTGGTCGGTGAGATATAGTCAAACGCACTCAAATTTTTAATTAAAAAAAAAGCGATTTAAGAAGGACGACAAAACTTCACACGACAGAGATGAAGATGCTCAGATGGTCGGGAGGGGTTACCAGGCTTGATAAAGTTAGGAATGACTATATCCGAGGCAGTTTCAAAGTACCCGAAAAACTTACAGAAAGTCGCATGAGGTGGTATGGCCATGTGATGCGAAGGGATGACGAGCACCTGATTAAAAAAGCCCTAAGCTTACCTGAGAAAGAAAGAGGTAGAGGACGCCCTCCTTCCACCTGGTGGACCAGCATGTCCAGATTAATCAAAAAGCAAAATTTACCCGACCCGACTTTCCTAGACAGAATGTCTTGGCGCCGCAAGATTAGGAGAGCAGACCCCACCTAAAGTGGGAATGTGCAAGGAAGAAGAAGATTTAGGAAGGACGGACGAAGGGTAAACGGAGGGACGGAGGGACGGACGTACTGAATGTAGTATTTAAGGTAGCAAAGGAGCGAAGCTAGCGCGCTTCGACGGTGACCAACAAATTCCCGGATACCAATTTATTTTTTATATACATTTGTTGTGCATTTGAACTGGCAAGTTATTAATTTTAATGCCCATTTAAAAATATTTTACAGTCCATTTTCAGTTATTCTACTGCCCACATATGAACGCTCAACAGTTTAACTGCCCAATTTGTATTTTTAAACAGACAGAAATGTAAATTTTTGACTACTTGACTGAATAATTTCAATGTAAGATTAAGTCGCGTATGATATTAGAAAGGCGAGATCAACATGTGGCCAATCCAGAAAATTTTTGGTAGTCCTTATCCCTCAACCTCAACCTAACCAAAGTATATATATTATATTAGTACTAAAATACAGTATGGACACTCCCTGCCGCTCTCTAGATTGCGACCTCACCCCCTCGTCACCCAGATTGATTTAGATTGGTTACAGTTTGGTTTTCATACGTATAGGATTTCGCCGCCATTTTCTTTTTTTCGTCTTTCGTTTTTTGAAATATCATTTCTGGCCCGTTGTTTGAAGTATCCAGGGTGTTGCCTCAAGTCCTGTGTATGTTAAATTGATTTGTCTGTTGATTGCATTAAATGTGGTCTGAATGGTGATACTTCATATTTAAGCAGTTCGAAGTCAGCATGCATTTATTATGGTTAGCTTATCTGGATTAACATAGCTTTTATAATTGCTTAACTTAAGTGGCAGTGGGCAGGGCCCATATCTCGTAGAACAGATAGCCGTTGGGGCAGTAAAGTTCAGTGGTGAATGTCCATCGAATGACGTATCGTAAGCAGGCCTCCCACTCGGTGGACCGACTACCTGGCTCAGGTCGTGGGAAGCCTCTGGAGGACCGGTCGGTGTGCAAATCCTTGGGGGAGGTCTTTGTCGAGCATTGGACTTTTTTCGGCTGATATTATGATCATTCATTTAATACAAGCTTTTACCTAACTTGCAATCTTCGTATATTAGTCTTTTAGTGCGACTTCCAGGGGTCCGATTGAGCTGAAATTTAATATGAAGCCGTATTCCCGGTGGCAAAAGATAGTATTTTAAAATTGATCTGATGATGAACCACGACTAGTATACTGTACCTATCAGCCTGGCTTTTTTAAATTTGGAAATCAGCACACTGAACTTAATAAAGTATTTTCAAACTTTTTAGTTTTTTCGAAATGAGCCTATTATATATGGCCTAGACTTCGCACGTACGTAGGAGTTGTAACCTGTGCCTCAGCATCAGAGACTGTAAAGTGGTAACGCTTTCCTGATATTTGTAAGTATTTAATTCGACCTATTTCATTTCATATGTTAAAAAATAATAATTGTGCTTTTGACTGCAACTCACCTGATGGTAAGTGATGATGCAGTCGAGGATGGTACACGCAAACTCAAATAATGCCGAGTAACTCTTGCCTTGAAGATCCCCAAATTATAGGAATCGGGAAACACTGACGCAGACATGGAGTTCCACTACGCGTTCTATTACGCGTGCGCTGGCACAGAACAATCCTTGTGTCACAATTTGAATAAACCGTGACACATTTGATTAAAAAATCCATTCTATTATTTACGATTATATCATAAAATTAATTTAAATTACTTGTATTCAACTTATTCTCTCTTAAAATACCCATTTTGGATAAGTTTTGTCCACCTATTTCGGCGAACTTTTTGTCGTCCGTCTTTGCCTCCACTGCTGAAACCTGATGGATCATTGGCTCACACGGCAACTGAGAAGGCTAATCTGTTTGCCTCTATGTTTGCCGAAAATTTACGTCTTGATACGTCAGAATACCGCCCCAGTTATCTCCTTGTGATACTACTATGCCCCCTATTCGTATCAAGCAAAAGGAGGTTCTCAAATCACTTCGCAATCTTGACGTGAACAAAGCCAGTAGACCTAACGGTATACTGGCTATAGTGCTAAAGAACTGCGGCGATCGTGACTTGTCTCCTGTTCTGACACGTCTGTACCACCTTTCTCTTGAAACAGGTATAGTCCCAAAGTCCTAGAAGCTGGCCAACGTGCAGCCGGTGCCCAAAAAAGGCAGTTGTGCCGATCCCGCTAACTACCGCCCTATAGCAATCACTTCCGTAATCTGTTAGATTATGGAGCGTGTATTGAACACCCGCATTCTGGCATACCTAGAAGACAATGACCTCCTTAGCGATCGACAATACGGATTTCGCCGAGGTCGATCTACTGGAGATCTTCTAGTGTATGCTACGCATATATGGAGCGAGGCCATCGAGAAGCATGGTGTAGCTCTCGCTGTGTCACTAGACATCTCGAAGGCTTTTGATAGGGTTTGGCACGCTAGCCTTATTGGCAAGCTTCCTTCTTATGGTCTTCATGTGGGATTGTGTAACTGGATAGCTGATTTCCTGAGGGAACGGTCTATTCGAGAGGTCGTTGAAGGCTGTTCTTTAGACCTATTGGCGATTGATGCCGGGGTACCTCAGGGATCTGTTCTTTCCGCAACACTATTTTTTTGCGTTGCGTAGGCTCAAGCCCCGGAGTTCGGTCGGCCCTGACGGTTATTTGTTTTATTTTCAACCTGGCTCTTGTAACTGGGAGATATCCCACGCAGTGGAAGGTTACTCGTGTCGTTCCAATTCCGAAAACTAGTGACAAAACTTGTGTAGTTCTCTACCGGCTTATTGCTATTTTGTCCTCACTTGCGAAGCTATTTGAGTCGATCCTTCATAGCAAAATCACGGACCAAGTGAGAGCCCAACTGTCTGACTCACAGCATGGATTCAGGTCAGGCCGATCAGTCAACACTAACCTCTTGACACTAGTCGATTACGTTTCCCAGAATATGGATCGAGGTACTCAAGTGGACGTGTACTTTGACTTTCTCAAGGCTTTTGACCGTGTCGACAATGATGTCCTACTTCAAAAGCTCAGTGCTCTCGGCTTCACGCCTAGGTTGCTTACCTTAATCGCAGATTACCTTCGCGACCGGCAGCAGTTTGTACGCCATGGGGGTTTTGTTTCTAGTTCATATCTCACTCGTTCTGGTGTAAGCCAAGGTTCTATTCTTGGACCTCTACTTTTCACCTTAATGATTAACGACTTAGACAAGGTTCTCAAGCACTCAATGTGCTTACTGTATGCATATGACCTTAAACTTGTTCTTAACGTGAAGCAGGAGTCCGATTATGACTTGCTTCAGGAGGATATTGATGCAGTGTACAAGTGGAGTGTAGCCAATAAACTACTGTTTAACACTAATAAATGCTGCACCATGTCCTTTACACGATCTGTCAATCCCTTACGTGCAAGGTATCTGCTTGGAGAGGAAGACATCCCCCGTGTTGGCTCCGTTAGGGACCTCGGAGTACTCTTCGATCCGGGGCTCACGTTCCGTGAGCATGTTCAAACCCTAGTTGCCAACTGCTACGGTAGGCTTGGATTCGTACTACGAAATGCTCGGAATTTCCGCGATCCTAAAGCTATACAACTTGTGTACACAGCACTTGTGCGAACTAAAATTGAGACAGCCTCAACTGTCTGGAATCCTTATGGGGATAAGTATATCTTGCAACTAGAGAAAGTCCAGAAAGCTTTTCTACGCTTTCTGTACAAGAAAAAGTTTGGATACTACCCATTCATGTACCCCACGAAGTTTCTTCTCGGAGTACTTGGCCTTGTGTAAACTGTGAACTTATGACGGGCGCCTGCCGGATATTGAGGGGTAAAATACAATACCCTCAGTTGACGAGTTTCTTGCGTCTATTCACGCCCGACAAGCGCATGGCACTTCGTAGGCCGCGCTTGCTTGCGCCGCCGCTGTGCCGCTCCGTGGCGCGGCGTCACTCGCCGCTCGTGCGCGCACTCCACATGCTGAACGAAATGCTTGAGGCGGTGCCGCACGCCGACTTGTTCGCTGACCACTGGGCCGGCCTATTCCAAGAGTGTTTGAGATTTTGTGAAAGGGATGGAAGGGTGAGTTCTGTTGGTGTATGAGTTATTAGTGTGAATAAATGTATTTGTTCTTTTTATGTAGGCACTTATTTTCATAATGTTATTTTGATAATACTGTGAATAGGTAATAACTGTAATGCAGTGTTATAAAGAAAGAAATAAATAAATAAATAAATTTCTGCTTTACATAAACGATCTGCTAAAACCAGGTAAAATTGGTTATGCGGACGATAGCACGTTTGTAGAAAGATACCTGTCCAGTGCACGAGCTAACAGTGCTGATACGCTGTTTCTGAGAGAGGCCATGATAGAGCGCATAAACCTATCACTTCAGGCAGTGTCTGAATGGGGTGATTCCAACCTCGTAAGGTTTAATGCCTCTAAAACACTGGCGTGTCTTTTTTCCGCAAAAGGAGTCCATTCACCTTGACTCCAACTCTCCGGAATGAACCGATTCAGATATCTGACCACCTGGAACTCCTCGGCGTGGATTTAACACCCGATCTTAACTTCGGTCGCTACATTGAGTCCAAGGAAAAAGTTGCTGCAATGAAGCTGGGCATTCTCTCTAAGGTGAGACGGTTCCTGCACACCTGGACAGCTGCTTACCTTATATCAAGCACAGGTCCGCTCATGTATGGTGTAGTGTTCACACTTATGGGATGGATCAGCCCGCTATCAGCTGGATACCTTGGACGCCATCGACCGACGCGCACGGAGACTCATTGGTGACGACGAGCTAGTCAATGACAAGCTTCAAAGCCTTAAGCATCGCTGCAAAGTCGCCTGTCTGTCGGTATTCTATCGAATTCATTTCGGAGAGTGCACGCAAGAACTTCACGACCTCATTCCCCCGGCTCCATTCCACCGTCGGTCAAAGAGACGTAGGTTGCACCCCGTTGTTGTTGATGTTCCACCTTTTCGCACGAATCGTTACGCTTCTTCATTTATTATGCGTACAGCGCAGGAGTGGAACTCCTTGCCTGCGTCAGTGTTTCCCGATTCCTATAATTTGGGGATATTCAAGGCAAGAGTGAATAAGCACTATTTGAGTTTGAGTGTACCATTCTTGACTGCATCATCACTTACCATCAGGTGAGTTGCAGTCAAACGCACTCAAATTTTAAATTAAAAAAAAAAGAAGTTCCAATGATGTTTTTGTTATTTTGAAATGTAATTTAACGAGTGAAATCCTTTTCTTGTTCTTGTATATTCCTTTTTAGGTCTTATTTTTGTCATTAAATTCATCAGTAAGTACGTACAGTACATATATTACCCTCGTCCTACCTACCCTAAATTTACCCTGTCGTGAAACAAGAGTTGGTCGAAATGATTCAAAATAAAGTACAGCACTTACGAAAACTTGCTGCACCAACTGCAGGGTATACGTAAACTTGCTGCACCAACTGCAGGGTACTATTTTACAAACTAGTTTTAGTCGCAACAACGCAAAGAGTTTAAAGACTTAGTTCGGTGTTAGTTCCGGAGGGATTTGTTTTTTTTTTGTTTTGCTCACCGGTATAGTTTTAGCAATTCCTTGCTACTTTTGTTTTTACCTGAAAAGGAGGGTAATATTTTCAGGTGTGTGTATGTATGTTTGTATGTCTGTTTGTTTGGTTAGCTTATTAGTTCGGTTATTTCGTGTTAAACCCTCAATTCAAGATCCAGGGTTTAAAAAAAAATTGGCATAGGACCTGTTATTTGGGGGTTCTACTCATCATACTGAACAACTTTCCCCAAGGAAGTCATAGTAAATAATCAAAAGAAAATGGAATCTCTTTACTAAAATACACAATTTTGGTCTATCAGCTGATCGATTTGTATGATTATACATTATTATTTATTGCGATTCCAGCAAAGTCGTAGTATAACAGTTGTTCATTATAATGAGTAGAACTCCAGTTGACGGGTCCTACACCAATTTTGATACACCCTGTATATGTGAAATACAGTCACTTAAACATATCCAAGAGTCGCAGGGTTTTTTATACTTATTGTATGCTTGCGATAGTAGGTTCTTGGTGGAACACTGAACTGAACATATTTAGGTTTTTTCTTGCACTATTCCACAATTAATTTAAATAAAACAAAATTTGTTTATACTGCAACCGGTTTGGTGATCATCTTCAGGCAGTAGACTCTACTGCGACATTCTACTGCCTGAAGATGATCACGAAACCGGTTGCAGTATAAACAAATTTTGTTTTATTTACATTAATTGTGGAATAGTGCAAGAAAAAACCTAAACATGTTTTTTATACATAAATATTTTTTTTAGATATTTTTAAATACAACTACATATATTTAATAATTTTATTGGTAAGCCCTTCGCATCATCTCACCTGATGGTAAGTGACTATGATGCCGAGGATGGAAGCGGGCTTACCAAGATTCCTCAATGCAATGGAGCACTGGCTATCTTATGTTCAAGCCGAAACACATCAAAATATGTAAACGAAAGCAATAATAATAATGTAAACACTCGAACGTCGCACTCGGCAGAGTCTGTATCGTGGAGATTACTATGGAAATATAATTTGATTATTATTTATGTCTTATGTAACGTAAAAAGTGCACGCGTGTGTATTGAACTTTATAGCTTAAATTTTTTAGGTATTTTTAGGGTTCAGTACCCATAGGGTAAAAACGTGACCCTATTATTAAGACTTAGTTGTCCGTCCGTTTGTTTGTCCGTCTGTCACTAGGCTGTATTTTATAAACCGCGATAACTAGACAGTTGAAATTTGATTTGGTATTTCTATTGCCGTTATAACAAAAAATACTAAAAATTTGAAAAAGTGAAAAAATAAGGGGACAGTCCATACAAAAAACAGTTTTTTTGAAACATGAAGAAATTAGCGCCATATATTATGATTATGGTGGTACGGAACCCTATGTGTGCTGTTCTGATTCGCACTTGGCCGGTTTTTTAAAAGTAGTCTTACGTTTGCAATTAGCTACCACAGATATATTAACATTAATACTGATTAGTCAATGATGAGTGCAAATAACAAAGTAAGAAAATAGTTGAAGATTCTCTTACAAATTTGGAAAAAATATAAAGTGATTGTCGCAGTAAAAAAATCAGAAAATAAAGACAAGTCTACACCATAAGTACGACATACAATAAATGAAACTTAAAGTTTACAGCTGGATCGATTTGTATGAAATTTTGGATACATATATTGGTATTATCTGTCGTGGGTAGTTTGTGACTTTTTAATTTAAAAATTTTAAGAGAATGCTTACAAAAAAGAAGCAAAATATGTATTTTCTTAAAAATGTCTGTTTGTCCTAAGTAACACTTGTGATTATCTAAAATACGATATAGGTAGGTGGTATATATCCATGAAAACTCAAAAAAATGTAAATGTTATACAAAAAGTATAATCAAATATGCTTTTCTCCAATATAATACTAAGGATGTCGATAAAATTTTAACCATCAAGAACACATATTAACTAGTATATATTATTATCATGATTTAACTGAAATTTTTAGGAAAAGTACAAAAAAAGGAATCTCCCATACAAATTCAACTGTAGGTATAAGAAGCCACCCAAAGTGATATTCTACTTTTGGAAGTAAAATTTATGTATTACTGTGAAAATGCACTTTTAACAAAACATGAAAATGCCATTAGTTTCTCCGCAAACATTTAAGTATAACTGCAAAAGAAACACAAAGATTATCAAGATAAAAGTTTTTTCCGGGAAAAATTCATTATTCATACTGGAAATTAATTCTCAGATGGAAAAGAGTCCGAATGAAGTTTCAAAGGATGTTAGTAGGAAATTGGAGTGCCTAGCCGTTAGCCAGTCTATAGGTACACTAGGTCTCTAGAATTCTTCTAAGTACCTTTCAACACAATTGTTGTTGAAACTTTTTATCGGATACCTACTGAACTTTCTTTCCCTAAAAATATTGGTGATTCATTTTACTTTTGTCGTTTTTAATGGTTTTTTTACTTTGTTAGACATTTTAATATTACTTTACATTTTGGTATTCCTATTTTAATTTTGTACTTTGTTTCACTAGTGTAATAGTGGCATTGAATGTCAATATTTTAACGATCATGTCACGCTTTGACGTATTAACGTATTACGTAATTACGTCTATTTCGGCGGGTATTCCAGAACGATAGCGACATAACAAAATCATGTACTTTAAAGAATTAAAAAATTTATGAAGTTTTAGATTCGATGGCTTTGCTTGCTGGCATCGACCTCAAAAAAAATTTAAGGTCCCTTATTTGATTCGTACCTACCTTTGATTTCTTTATTGTTGGTTAATTTCTTGTATTTGTTTATAAAAATATAATTTCATACTTTTGAGTGAATTTCTTTTTGAAGTCGGTTTTTAGCTTTTTAAACTTTTATTTTTTAATTTTTAGTAGTAATGCTATGTAACAATATTAAACCCAATCACCTACTCGCCAATAGGAATCATCATATCACATTGTATGTGTTTCATTAACCGATACAGAATCCTGTGGCTTCCATTATCATCTCAGCCGCATGAAAGTTAAGGAATCAAACCTTCCATCATCAGCTCACCTGAATAATCTGAAACAATACAACTATCGGTCCATACGTACCTAAGTATTTAAGTGAAATATTGAAAGGGTTATCCTCCAACTCCTGACCGTTAAAGAGATGTACCTTCCATCATCAGCTCATCAACATGAGATGAAGACTTACAGACGCAAAAACTTGAATAGCTTTAACATGAAACACGTAATACGAGCCTATAAAATTTGAGGGTTGCCTTCGATATCCCTGGGATTCCATCATCAGATCCTGAATACGTGCCAAATACAAATATCGGAATATACGTAATTACGTATCTACGTATAATATTTAAATAATTATCCTCCAACTCCTAACTGTTATTGAGTTGTACCTTCCATCATCAGCTCATCAATATGAGATGATGACTATCAGACATATATACCCTAACAGCTTTAGAAAATACATGAAACTTGTATAACGTGCCTATTGAATTTGAGAGTTGCCTTCGATTTCCCTGACCACCTCGGGGGTATAATCTTTCGAACAAAAAAATAATTTTGAAAATCGGTTCAGAATTGACGGAGAAATTGGTAAACATTCATTAAAAAAACATATATACAGGCGAACATAGAACCTCCTCCTTTTTTGAAGTCTGTTAAAAAACAAAACAGGATTATTTTCTTTAAAAACAGTTAAGAGATATAAAAATTATATTGCCTTAACCCAAATTCGTTCAGTAGATTAGGTGCACTGCAGAATTAGACGAAAGCGCACACACATACATACATTATTTCCGATTAATACAATCGGTGTAAGACACTCGATCCCCATCAAAAATCTCTACTTTGGTTTCTTTTTCCTTATCCTTTTTTTGATGCTACTAGCTCATCACTGTTAGTAAGTTCTTTGCCTATATGTTTGCCTTTATAAAGTAAAACAAGAACAAGATTATTAATGACTTCAACCGCTCCGTGGCTAGACCATTCGCTTCACACTAGAAAACCGTGGGTTCAATTTGAGGGTCCTACCTTGTGAGACTTTATTTGATTGGTCGTAGGGCATTATCTAAGCCCACTTGGCTAGCTACCACCATCATAACTAAGTCTTGCCGCCAAACACCAAATCAAAACATCAAAGTTAACAGCATAGATTTGTTTCGGCATCATGACAATATAGCCATAGCCAGTTCCCCATTTCCCCAGTTCCATCAGGTGAGTTGATGCCAAGGGCATATGAATAATGGTTAAAAAAACAGCTGTGGTTCTGTTAAGAAAAAAAAACCGGCTAAGTGCGAGTTGGACTTGCAGTGTAAGGGGTCCGTACCACCACACCTCTTCTCACAACTATGACAATGATACCTATTCACATGAAAAACAAAAGACACAAACGCGAGCAACAAAAAATACTACTAGCGCTATCTAGTGGTGTTTTAATAAACTATTTTCCATAAGTAAACGTAATATATTGAGTTTACCACTTTATTTTCAATAGATAGAATTCTTCTAGAATTTCCTGTTATCTACAATCAATGAACTAAATTTTGTATTTTTTTCAAAATTCTCAGTAGATTTGGAGATCGGGGGGAGGGGGAATGGTCAATTTTAGAATAGAATAGTAAAATGTTTTATTCACGAAACCAACACAACTCGCAACAGATAAATAAAATATTTAAATTTCACCATACTAGGAAAAGTGTGGAAAGATACAAAGTTACATAATTATAGCCAGGTGAGATGTGCAGGCTCAGCGAAAAGGATCTGACTCAGCACATGTTGTGGATTACGATGTTCCACAACGCTGGTATACTGCCAGATCCCATAAGGTGAGTGCGCACTTCACGAGGAAAAAGAAAACAAAAGATATCAGTTAGAGTAAAAACAAAATGTAAAAATAATTTTCGAAAAACTCAAAAAAGTTTTAGTTACAAGCTTTTAATATTGCATTGTCACGCGATATACATAATTATGCATGCAAGATTTTAGCTTAATCGGAAACTGGGAAGTGGGTCAAATTAATTCATTTGTTTACGTCTTCTTTCATAAATAAAATCAAAACTGTTTACTACACAATAATAACTATACATATTTAACATCCTCATAATGAGCCCTTTCATTTTATATACGACACAGTAAGGTTAGCAAAACTTTTTTTTTTTAATATCCTAATTTTTCTTCCGAAAATTGCCCTTATTTTAAAAAAAAATATTTATTTACTTTGCACATCTGTGTTTAGCTCATAGGATCACACAATCCTACCAAATTTCCCCTAATTTGGTCCAGTAGATTCGGAGCAAATTGGCTGTGGCAGACGGACGGACAGACAGACAGACGCACTAGTGATCCTATAAGGGTTCCGTTTTTTTGTTGTACGGAACCCTTAAAAAAAGTTCATAGTGGCACTTTCCTCAAAAAAGTTTTATGCTGCCAGTTTAAACATTCCAGCTACTTAGATTAAACATGGTTTCATGCTCTGCACCTGGACGTTGCTCATTTAAATTTCATATCAAAGTTGCATCCGCCTTTGTTCAGCCAACTTCCGTGGGCTTAGGGCTGTCAGAATTGCACTCGCTCTGAATTTCTTTTTGGCATATTCAGGAATTGAAACGTTCGTGGCAGTGACACGAATAAACTGGATGAATGGAATAGTTTTGAGCAATCCTAAATTCCCCAATGGAAACGCCTAATTAATAACCGTCTTTCATGTATTTAATAAATAACATTTTTCAAAATGTTTTTTGTCATTTGACATATCTAAATGCCTTAATAAGTAGGTTTAAGATAGTGAATTAAAATTAAATATTATATTTTATGTGTTTAAGTTACAATAAAATTTGATGTTTTCGAACGAAAGTGTATTAATTTTAAAAGCTTAATTCAACTTGCAATAATTGTATGTATGTATTTTTGTTTAGTTCAAATCTTGCGATCGATTTTAGAGCGACTTTCAGGGGTCCGATTAAGCTGAAATTTGGAATGAAGCCGTATTCCCGGTAACAATAGATCCTATTGTTATTTTGAAGTTGATCTGATGATGAACTTTGGAGGTGGAATCAAGGTCCAGTCAAGTCAATAATCTTTTAAATGTTTAATAAATAAAAAAATAATAATAAAAAAAATATATTTACAGTTGGTAATAAAACATTTTGTATTTAAAATCTATGAACTTCTTCTTAAGTTGGTCGACTATTACTCCTAAACTAAGTAAGCCTGACTGAACCGTGATAGTTTTCCTTTTCAATTGATTAAATGTCCTACTATTTACAATTTTTATCAGATTTCCAGAAATAACGGTTTAGCTTGTAGGGGGGGGGGTCACTTGACTCGAACAAAAATTTGCAATTAAAAGCTTAATATTTTGCAAACCGATAGTCAAAACTTGGTAGAAGCAAACCGTTGTTTTGTAAGACTATACCCCACACGATAGGGTAAGTTAGAAAAAAAAAACACCCCCTCTTTACGTGGGGAAGGTACAATACAAAAAAATACTTTTTCGAGATTGTATGTTAAATATTTGTCGGCGTGATTAATATATAATAATATGACCATGCCAAATTATTGCTTACTAGTATTAATAGTCTCTGAGCTAAGCGGCGGAGAGACGGACAAACGGACACTCTATAAGGGTTCCTTGTTGACTTCGGAACTCTAAAAATTATATCACGCTGGCGAAGCCGCGGACAAAAAGTAGTAGTTTTATTGATAGCATATATGATATCCCGCAGGTTTGCGCGATGCTCTGTCGAGGTCAAGCTGACTCTCTTCAGAGTCTACTGCACCTCACTCTACACGTGTAGCCTGTGGAGGGAGTATACGCAAAGGGCCTACGGGGCCCTCTGAGTACAACATAACAACGCGTTCCGGGTGCTGGTGGGGCTGCCTCGCTTCTGCAGCGCATCAGGCATGTTTGCAGACGCGCATGTAGACTGCTTTTACGCAAATAATTTTCTTTTTGCTTTTGTTGTGTTGTTGACAAAAAATAATTTAAAGTAAATTAAAACAACCATGGTTATTTAATCCAGCTACAAGGTAAGTAATAAATCAAACCCCTAAGAGAGAAAGCATAAAATGGCAAGTTTTCTCCAGCGAATGTTTTTGCATAATAATTGTTTTAGCAATGTTTTAAGTCGTTTAAGCCAAACCGCTAAACGCAATTAGTTTGTCGTCTTACAAAGTTAGAATTAACACCTCAAGAATGAATTAATATTATGAATGCTATTAATCCACTTATAAAGTTAAGACTTCTGAAACGTGGACGTTTATAAATTGACGACAGCTCCTTTATATTTTGAGATATTTACGATTAAAATAAATTTATTTAATTATTCTTAGATGTTCTCAAACATTTCTGGGTTGAATTGGTATTGTTTTGTTTTTTGGAAGGTGTGTAATAAAACATCGTCAACGGAAATTATTACCGAGACCGTTTTTCTCATAGTATTTGGGCCTGTGACGTCATCACTTTTTAACATGTTAAAAATAGCCAATGTAAATAATAAAAAAACAGTTTCTTTAAATAGTCTGTAATTATAATATCTTAACTTTGAGAGCGATGTCTATTTTTGCGTCTACAATTTTAAAAGAGAAAGAATTTAGTGTTGTTAGTGTTAGCGTTAGTTTTAGTGATAGCGTTAGCGTTAGTGATAGCGTTAGTGTTAGTGATAGCATTAGTGTTAGTGATAGCGTAAGCGTTAGTGTTAGTGATAGCGTTAGTGATAACGTTAGCGATAGCATTATTGATAGTATTAGTAAATGTTTCATTAGAATAGGCCCATCCATTTTCAAGAAGTAGTATTTTTAAATGTATAGAAAACGATTTTGTAAATACGTTTTTCGTATGTACGAGTAGTAATACAATACAATACAATAATATTCTCTATTGCATCACAAAATAAAAAAAGAAATTGACAATATAGAAGAAAGCCTATACAATAGGCGGACTTATTGCTAGGTAGCAATTTCTTCCAGGCAACCTTTGGGTAGGGAAACTGCGACAGAATAAGTTAAGGGGCGGTGCAATAGTTAAAAACAGAAAAATTTGCAAATAAACAGTTATTATAAAATACTCAATAGTTAGTTAGTAAGTAAGTGAGTAGCACGCGGTAGTAATAATATATAGGGGGTGAAATGAAATGTTAATTCCGTTTACGAACGTTTGTTTACTCACGTTTTATGTAAGTCAACTTTTTATGTCAGGAAGGCTGAGACTCCATGGCCATACAGTCTAAATCGCGAGACTGCAGTCCAAGCTCCGCGTAGGGCGAAACCCGGAGCCCTCCTTGCGAGGTCGGAGGCTGAGCTCCGCGTAGGGTAAACCCCCTTAGTTCCCCTGTTAGTAACCCTGTTAGTTCAGAAACGTCAATACTTGACTTTTCACCATGAGTAAACTCCAGTCAAAGCTGACACGCACACTTTTCACCATGAGTAAACTCCAGTCGGAGCTGACACGCACACTTTTCACCATGAGTAAACTCCAGTCGGAGATGACACGCACACTTTTCACCATGAGTAAAATCCAGTCGGAGATGACACGCACACTTTTCACCATGAGTAAACTCCAGTCGGGGCTGACACGCACACTTTTCACCATGAGTAAACTCAAGTCGGAGCTGACACGCACACTTTTCACCATGAGTAAACTCCAGTCGGAGCTAACACGCACACTTTTCACCATGAGTAAACTCCAGTCGGAGCTGACACGCACACTTTTCACCATGAGTAAACTCCAGTCGGAGCTGACACGCACATTTTTTTAAATAAATAAGTAAACCCTTGGCATCCTTTCATCTGACGGTAAGTGACGATGATGTCGGCTTACCAAGATTGTCCAACGCGATGGGGAAACTACCTATCTTATCTTCAAGCCGAAACACATCAACCAACTTAACCCCCAATATGACATTTTCCTCGGAACAGGCAAAAAAAATTTCTTATCTGTGACATTTTCTTTTGCAAATTACATTTAGTTTATATCCCCTTAAAAGATTTGCACTACTTACTTACCAGTCACACTTTAGGTGCTGTTCATATTGAAGAAGTTAAGTTAAAGTTAAAGTTCGGCGGCAAGATTTAGATAAGACAGTGGTAGCTAGTCAGGCGGGTAGGAAAATACCCTTCCAACAACCAAACCGAGTCTTACAAAGTGCTGATCAGGACAATGGATGGATAATGGACTAATCATTACGCCACAGAGGCTGCAATCCTTACTAATATTATATTATATTATTATCAATATTAATCCTTACTAATATTATAAATGTGAAAATGTGTTTGTTTGTTTGTTACCTTTTCACGCTTCAACGCCTTGACCAATCTTTATGAAATTTGGCATGCAGGTAGCCTGTGTCACGGGAAAGGTCATAAGCTACTTTTTATCCCGGGAAAATAGCATAATCTGATGCAGTTCCTGAGGGAACTAAATAAATACTCGATTGTTGTGATTTTTTGCACAGAGATAATTGAGTAAGTGGGAAACGACATAATTTACTAATCACCCTTAAAGAAAGTCATAAAAACGATGTCCACGCGGGTGAAGCCGCAGGAAAAAGCTAGTATTATTATAAATGTTAAAATGTGTTTGTTTGTTTGTTACCCATTCACGCTTAAACGCCTTGACCAATCTTTATGAAATTTGGCATGCAGATAGCCTGTGTCACGGGGAAGGACATAAGCTACTTTTTATCCCGGGAAAATAGCATAATCTGATGCAGTTCCTGAGGGAACTAAATAAATACTCGATTGTTGTGATTTTTTGCACAGAGATAATTGAGTAAGTGGGAAACGACATAATTTACTAATCACCCTTAAAGAAAGTCATAAAAACGATGTCCACGCGGGTGGAGCCGCAGGAAAAAGCTAGTATTATTATAAATGTTAAAATGTGTTTGTTTGTTTGTTACCCATTCACGCTTAAACGCCTTGACCAATCTTTATGAAATTTGGCATGCAGGTAGCCTGTGTCACGGGGAAGGACATAAGCTACTTTTTATCCCGGGAAAATAGCATAATCTGATGCAGTTCCTGAGGGAACTAAATAAATACTCGATTGTTGTGATTTTTTGCACAGAGATAATTGAGTAAGTGGGAAACGACATAATTTACTAATCACCCTTAAAGAAAGTCATAAAAACGATGTCCACGCGGGTGAAGCCGCAGGAAAAAGCTAGTATTATTATAAATGTTAAAATATGTTTGTTTGTTTCTTACCCATTCACGCTTAAACGCCTTGACCAATCTTTATGAAATTTGGCATGCAGGTAGCCTGTGTCACGGAGAATTGAGTAGGTAGGAAACGACATAATTTACTAATCACCCTTAAAGAAAATAATAAAAGCGATGTCCACGCGGGCGAAGCCGCAGGAAAAAGCTAGTATTATTATAAATGTGAAAATGTGTTTGTATGTTTGTAACCTTTTCACACTTCAACACCTTGACCAATCTTGATGAAATTTGACATGCAGGTAGCAGGCAACATGCAGTATTTAATCTTTTTTTTTTGCTTAATTACTTTAACGTCGCAACGGAACAATGGATTGTTGTGAGTTTTTGCACAGAAATGGTTGAGGAAGACGAATCAACGAATAAGTATATCCTGACATAAGTTCCCAAAGGATCTGGGGAACGTTCCTTGCGCATGTCGTCATCGCAACGAAGCAATGAAGTGACTGAAGTGATTTTTTGTATAAAAATGGTTGATGGGTGGGAAGTGACGTAAACTGTTAATCAGTATAGCCCGATATAGTTCCTGAGGGATCTGGAGGACACTCATGTATACGCTCGGCTCGCGCACTACTTACCCTCAAGGGCAGTCATAAAAGCGATGTTAGGCGGCAAAACATAGATAAGATGGTTGTGACTAGGTAGTCTCAATAATAATTAATTTATCGTCGTATGTCGGTTGAACTTACTCAACAGGCCACCAAATATATCATTGTCAATTACCATCAGGTGAGATGATGCCAACAAGGGCTTAAACAATTGTGGATTTATTTAAATTTCTCTACTGTAATCCACAGGGTTACTAATAGGTATCTCCAATGTCTACGTGAATGAAGTTACGGGTAACAGCTAGTGGTAATTCTGTATTACACAGCAAGCACATAGCTCGTAGAGATGCCCGTTATGGCAGTAAAGTTATCGAGTAATGACCGAGCACCGGAAGACGTAGCATAGACAGGCTTCCCATTCGTTGGACAGAAAACCTGGTGAAGGTCGCTGGAAACCGCTGGTACGGGCAGCGCAGGATCGGTCATCGTGGAAACTCTCGGGGGAGGCCTTTGTCCAGCAGTGGACATCTTTCGGCTGATGGTGATTAATTTTATGATTTTCTTCAAATATAAGAGCTAATGCTCTTGTCAGTGGAGCAATCTCCATTTTTTTTACTGACCCCGGCCATCATCTTTACCTCCCGATACGACACGACAGCAACCTTCTCCTTAATTTGTTCTAGGTAGTTTCGCCTTATCCTTCCTCTACTTCTCCTTCCATTATCTTACCTTCTATGATTGTTCTCAGTAGACTATCGTGTCATACTAGGTGTCCCACCATATTTCAACCCATTTAGTATATGATAGCTTCGATGGCGTAACGGTTAGGGCCGCTACATCCTGTCCGGGAGTTCGTAGTTCCAATCCTGCCACGTGCCAATGTGTTTTCGAATTTTGATTTCACATGTACGTTTATCCGACGCTCTTACGGTGAAGGAAAACAACGTGAGGAAACCTGCACACGTCTGCGAAGAAACTCGAAGGTTGTGTGTAAATTCGACCAACCTGCACTGGGCCCGCGTGTTCGACTAAGGCCCGATTTTCTTAATTCAGGATAGGCTTGACCCCTCGGTGGGGACTTGTATGAGCTGATATGATGATATGATGAGTATGTGATGAATATTCATTCCCCTCTTTTGCAGGCACTCCACTTCTAAAACAGTAGAAAATAATAGGAACTCCTGCCTTGAAAAATTTCATACGGCTTAAGAGTCTCCAGGAGGCTCGCGTTTCCATACAAAAACTACATGCCGAATCAAATCCAAACTTTGTGAATATATTGAGAAGACACAGATTAATGTTTGTAATTAGTTTTCATCGTAGTAAATTAATACATAACTAAACAAAGGCTTAAATTAGTTTTGTACTGAAACTTTGAATTTGAAACTTCTCTTATTTTTTTCCGTTTTGTATGAGTACATTGAAAACTAATTACAAGCATCGATATGTGTACTCAACATATATACAAAGTTTGGATTCAATCCGGCATGTAGCTTTTGTATTGAAGCAGAACTACGTTTGTATGGACACTCGAGCGTCTTGGAACGTGGAACTTAAGAGAATTTTGCTAAGGTTTGTTTGCTAGCAAAATAATTTGAGGAGTCTAGACCAACCTTTTTAGCAGTTTATCGTGACAGCACTCTCATTAAACCCAAGTGGCGGTACTCTGGCAGAAGTTTTAGTTCAAAAGATGTACTAAAAGGAGTTATTACTCATCAGAATAATTTACCTTTGTCTTTTAAAGCTTCGTGTTAAATAAAAAACGGACCAAGTGCGAGTCGGAACCGCACACATAGGGTTCCGTAACATCATACTAGACGGCGCTAGTTTCTTCATGTTTTTTAAAAAACACGTTTTTTGGATGGATTATATTTTTCCTATTTTTAGTATTTTGTTGTTATAGTGGCAACAGAAATACATCAACTGCGAAAATTTCAACTGTCTAGCTGTCACGGTTCGTAAAATACAGCCTGGTGAAGTCGAAGTCTTAGTAGGGTCCCGTTTTTTTAACCTTTGGATACGGAACCCTAAAAACAGAAGGGCTCCTAGTTTTATGAGAATAGTAAAAAATCGTCCAAGTGCGAGCCGGACTAGCACTCCGATGGTTCCGTACCACTAAGTCTCTTCTGGTATAATGACTAATGACAATGATACCTATTCAAATAACAAACAAAAGACATCAACGCGAGCTACAAAAATATGTTGTTTTGTCCCTTAGTTCGGACTCCTTAGCGCGTGTACCAATTACACTTTGACAATTATTTTTATTACTTGTTTTTTTATTACAATATTGGTACTACAATCATACTAAGTTTCACGCTATTATGTGTTACGGTTTTGACGATAGAGCTAAATTAAATATACCTACTTCTAAAGTTATATAAAAAACACGTTTTTCGCATTATTTCATTAGTTTATATTTTTACCCCTTTCCTTATTTTTTCACAGTTTCCAATTTTTTGATGTGTAACATCTTTGCTCTCGCTTTCCTGCAATTTGTGGGAGTGATTTCGTGAAATGGGATGGAAATGTGAAACATGGGACGGAAATGTGTAACAGGAAGTCGCGAAAGCGCGGAATTCTACTTCACGAGAGTCCGACTCGCACTTGGTCGGTTTTTTTCGTTACTGTCAGATCCGCCACCCAGGTACAATATCGTCATCAAATCTAACTAACCTAAAGTATTTTGTCACATGTTACACATCATATGCGAGTACTGTAGAAGTAACTATTCAGTAATCTGTGACTGCAGGTCTCGCTCGAATTTTTTTTTATAGGTATTTATTGTTATAGCGGCAACACAAATACACTTTTTGTGAAACGTTAAACTGCCTACCTATTACGGCTAATGAAATACAACTCCCTGACAGACGGACAGACAGCGGAGGCTTAGTAATAGCAAATTATATATATTAGTACGTAATAGTTTGAGAAATATATATTTTTTAAAGGCATAATAAACATTCGGTCCGCAAAATAACTACTTGAGCGGCAAGATTTCATGATTGAGCGGCAGAAAAACATGTCTATAAGCAGCAACTCAACACTGTAGGAAGAGTGTGGTACGGGGAGTTCTAAATGGAAGCGGGAGCGAGCGAAGCGAGCTCGGGCTTGCGGAGCACCCAGACTCGGATCCGTTAGGTTCGGAGACTGTGCGGGGGGGGGAGGCGAGCTAAGCTCGCCTCCCCGCACAGTCGTAGTGTTAGGTTTAACATGAGAACACAGAAGTAGGAGCCCCGAAGGGGCTCCGGCGACCACTCAACACTGTAGGGAGAGTGTAGTACGGTGATGTTTAAAATAATTACAGCCATCCAGAATGACATAAATTGCTGATTGATTTTGAAATGTTTGCTGACCATGAGTTGCTGACCAATTAGCTATTTCTGCTGACCGATTAGCTATTTCTGCTGACCGATTATATTTTTCTGCTCACAGAAATAACAATACTATGCTAACCATTTAATTGACACCCATAGTTTGACTGACTCGGTGGCTCAGTGGTTAGTGCTCTTGACTACTGATCCGAGAGTTGTGGGTTCGATCCCCACCCAGGGGCAAACATTTGTGTGATGAGCAGATTTGTTTGCTCTGTGTCTGGGTGTTAAATATCTATATATGTATGTATTTAAACGTATATAAGTATGTATATCAGTTTCTGGTTCCCATAACACAGGGAATCCTACTTTGGGGCCAGATGACCATGTTTGATTTGTCCCAGAATATTTATTTATTTATTTAGTACGTAATAGGGTCCCGTTGGTCACCAGTTAGGTGTACGAAACCCTAAAACAGCAAAGTAGAGAATATTAAATATTTATGAAATACGTTTATGTTGTAATAAAAGTTCTAGCTTTTGCCCACGCGTGCTAAATGATTTTCTAATTTTTTTGAGTTGCAATTTGGTACACATTATGTAAGTCGCTGTCCCAAAGATGGACGTGAAACGTTAATAAGTGTTTTATGATCATGGAGGCCAGCTTTGGGGGGTAAAAAAGGAAATTTAAAAAAAGTTTTGCAAACTATATCGTTTGATATATCAAATGAAAGGGCTTATTGTGAGAATTTCAAATATATTTTTTTTGTATTTTTAAGATAAATAGTTTTTAAGTTATTTAAAAAAATAGACGAAAATTGACAATAGGGATGACGACAGCATCAGAAATAAATTATGCACTCTTGATCACTAAATTGTCCTCCTACTTAAACTTCGGAAAACTTTACTCGTTTTGTTTTCCATCAAGTATTCGATTTTTAAGTCACCAAAATCACAAAATGAATACGTAAATGACGCTTCAAAACTATGACGTCACGCCTAGGTATTTCAAACATTTTTAGAACAAAATGTCGTTTTTGACAGATGTTCAAAAGTAAATCAGATGATTAGCATTCGTCATCCCTATTCCCCCCTTTTTCCCTAAACTGCTAGACCTCAAATCTTGTAAAAATCACAAGATATAAATTTAAATGCATAAATTACATGAAAATCTAGGCCAGAATAGGTAGACCCCTAATTACCTAAAGCAAAGTATGTACTGAGAGATCTTATTCTGTTGGTAGTTAAAGTTTTAGTGGGGAACCCTGTTTGTGTGACCCCAAGGCGCACTTGGCCGGTTTTTTTTAGCGCAGAAACGTTTTTTTTTTCAGTATAAAAAGCATAGTAAGTTTTTTCAGGTCCAGAGAGACTGTAAAAAAACTGCATCTTTTGTGTGTCTTTATCCTGTTCATATTTTGTCGTAAAGCGCTTTATTTTTAATAATCGGAACAAACATAGGTGACGGCTGTCAAATTTCAGTTGCCACATGCACGAAAAAAAATGACACTAAATTTAAAAAATGCACTCTTATTGAGACACCTTTGTAATGTTCGTCCCATTTCTGTATACAATATAATATTTTAACATATTATACAGGGTGACTGGTTAAACGACGGACGCGTTTAAGGAGGTAAATCAGAAGACAAAAATGAACAACTTTTCTTAAGAAACCTATGGTCACTTCTAAAAAAAAAAGACTTTTCATACAAATTGATCAGCTAATGAGCTGATTTGTATGAGAAGTCTAATTTTTTTTTTGCGAATCTACCATTGGTTACTTGGAAAACATTGTTCAGTTTTGTCTTCTGATTCACGTCCTGAAATGCGTCCATCGTCTAACCCAGTCACCCTGTATAAAATCTTCCAGAATCTCTATATCCTGCATAGTCTTGTAACTGGCGCACACGGCCAGCCTGCTCAACCTGTATTGTGTTGCTCTACCTCGTTATTCTCGGATTTAGCTCAAGATACCATTGTCTAATGTAAGTCTACTATGCCACAGTATTACGATATGGCTTACAGTAGCGCAACGCCTTTGATGTCGCACGATGCCGCCACGGCGTAGGTACTAGCAGTACTAGCCTGTAGCCCGCCTGGCTAACTCGCCGCCCGCAAGTACCCTTCCGTTGCTCTGCGTAAGTACATTCGTTGCACTACTGTAAGCTGTATTGTAATACTGTGACTATGCTTTGTGCAACCACGGTTACAATCTTATCTAAGGGGGATGCCCGCCTAGGATGCACAAAATTCCTGTCTACAGGAAAGATCTGTAAGTCTTAAAATAAATAATACACAACAGATAGTTTTAACTATATTGGTAATTAGTTTAACTCGTTGTTTTTTCAGTTATTGTCGTGCGAGCGCCGAAGCGAGACACGAAGAATAGCGCGCAGTGATTGGAACATGTAGGGTGATTTTTAATTAGTTCTTGATAGCAAAGGATATGAATGTACTCCTGATGACGAACAACTTTTCTAAAGAAACTTTATGGCAAATATGAAAAAAAAAATTGGCCCTTTATACATTTTTGCCGATTTGATAACTTGTTACGTATCAAGGAGCAAAAATTTTTTTTTTCATATGTGACATATAGTTTCTTTGGGTAAGTTGTAGATGCATATATTTTGTTTTTTGAACTAATTAAAAGTCACCTGTATATGCGAGTTTTTAGATTTCAGCCAGACCCGCGAAATTTATTTTTTTTAATTGGTAAGCCCTTGGCACTTCCTCACCTGGTGCTAAGTGATGATGATGCAGAAGATTGAAGCGGGCTTACCAAGATACCCCAACGCAATGGGTATATCTACCGGGCAGGGCAGTACCGGCACTACCGGTCGTCGTGGAAATCCTTGGGGGAGGCCAGAAGGCGTGGACGTCCTTCGGTTACAGTTTGCGGATTTTTTTCATTTAGAATTTGTTTCTTGCCAAATTTTATGATTTTAGGTCAGCGTGAAGTATCCTATAGGTTTTTATTTACGAATATCAAAAATGTGACATAAATGATATATCTTTTTAACCCTTTCACTTTGAAGCTTCAAGGGACTATAGTTTTAACCGCCTCCGTAGCGTAATAGTTAGTCCATTCGCTTCACACCAGGAGGTCGCGGGTTCGATTCCCGGTGGGGTCAACTTGTAAGACTTGGTTTGATTGGTAGTAGGGCATTTTCTAAGCCCACCTAGCTAGCTACCACCATCTTATCTAAGTCTTGCCGCCAAACATCAGTGTTAACAACATTAATGTGTTCCGGCTTGAAGATAAGATAGTTCTCCATTGTGTTGGGAAATCTTGGTAAGCCCGCTTCCACCTTCGGCATCATCGTCACTTACCATCAAGTGAGATGATACCAAGGGCTTACTAATTATGAATAAAAAATACACTTACGTATTTGATGTTAATTTCTAGGAGTCGAAGTGGTCGCCATGACCGAAATCGGTCGGAAAGAACATCATCATCATCATTAATTTCAACTTAATACCTCCACGAATTCTAGAGAAAAAGGGTCTTGCACTTAACTAGATATTTGCACTAACTTCAAATAATAGCCGCGTCTATGGCTTAATGGTTAACTTCATTAGCTTCACATAAAGAGGTAGCGAGTTTGATTCCTGGCGGATTTAAAATTGACACAGTTTGGTTGGTGGTAGTGCATTTTCTAAGCCTGCCTGGCTAGCTACCACCATCTTGTCTAAGTATGATGCCCTTGAATTCTAAACAAGTTTATAAAACTCTCATTAAAATATAGGCAATTTTTACTGCTTACCAAATGTTGCTACATACGTCACGCACATCATTGGTTCAAAATCATTTAGAGATCACTAAAATCATAACAATGTATAAGAATTATGAAAGACAATTTCCTGAGATTGGTAAGTCTTGCCACCAAACACTCACACACACACACAATCTAACACTCACTTGCACATTCTTTACACTTTAAACTACAACATAAGTTTTAAGTTCTAAAATTAGACTAAGTTTATTTTGATTTATAATGTACATAGCGTAAAGTTGTGTAGGTATTAACTTTATCGTGTCCTTTAAAAAAGAGAAGGAACTAGTTTCCAAGATATAGTCTAACGACTAGTTTGAGAACTAGGGCTTCATATCAAAAAAAAAAAAAAAAAACTAAAAAACTATTATCTATTTCTAAACATTAATGTAAATAATGTGTACTGGCTTGAAGGTAAGATAGACAGTTACAATGTTGATAAGCCCGCCTACATTTTCGACATCATCGGCAATTACCATCAGGTGTGATGATGCTAGAGCTCATCAATTGTAAATATTAAAAAAAAGCTTCCAGAACCAACGTAGATTTTAAAATGTAAATATTTACTAGCATATACAAAGTATTAAAGATTTATTACAACCTACGACTTTCAGGAGCATTAAACCATTATGCATAAAACATTGTTCCCTCGAGAAATATTACGGACTACACGATGGTCCCAATATTTTAGTCTAGACGATATTTCTTTGAGCTATAAGACATCAAGGTGACTACGTGAATTGTATATTTGATTTTGTTGCTTTTTGTTATTCTAACAGCGTTCAATAAGGTTCTTCTGACACTTAGGTATTGTCACAGTATTACAAGCCATATCGTAATACTGTGACATTGTTCAGCAGTGTTGCCAGATATACAGATTTTTCATCATCAATAGATATTTTTCACATGCTATAATGTAATTAAGGCGGCAATATTACAGATTTTCGTTATTTTTGACGTCAATTACTCCTCATCTTCAGCTCATATTACGTCCCCACCCAGGGGCTTGAGCCTACCCTGAATTAGGGCGATCCGGCTTTAGTCAACCACACGGGCCCAATGCGGGTTGGTCGACTTCACACACAACCTTCGAGTTTCTGCGCAGTTACTCCTAAACGATAGAAAACCCAAGGTTGAAAAAGATACCCTTATTGTTGATGACGTTCCTTAAAGTCAAAAGCTATTAGAAACACGCAGTTTTGGCTCGATAGAAAAAAAATCCCAAAGATATGTCTACACCGTTACTTTCAACTCTAGTTAGGACTTACGTAGAAATTTAAAAAATATATATAACAATATTTATTATTTTTCACACTCTCGCGTGTAGTTTTTGATTGAAAACAAAACCATTGAAAAGTGTGCCTATTTTCTTAACTCTTTATAGTCCAGTCATTTAAGCTTAAATTAGGTAAGAATCTCGGAATTCGAGATACCCAGCTGTAAGTCTGTAAATACTTGTATATTGACACCCTAAAAGTTGTCTCAAAACCTACATATGGTAGGGTGTAAGCAACTATTAAATTTCAAGGTCAAAGATCACAAAAATCTGTTTTTTGCGCTTTTTTTGGAAATATCTCATTTCCTATTTCCTTAATTTTTTGCTATTTCTATTTGTTATCAATATTGTAGAATACAAAATTCTCGACAAATTTTGTTTAAAAATTTTTTTTATACGGTGAACCGTTTTCACTTCAGGTCAACCGGTGCCTCCGGTCGAAAACGCGCCATATATAGTTGATGAACTATCGATAAATCAATGATTATAAATATTTGTCAATTTTTATTAACTACTAGCTTTTGCCCGCGGCTTCGCCCGCGTGGACATAGCTTTTATGACTCTTTTTGAGGATGAGTGGTGCGCGAGCCGCAATCAGCTCGCAAGCGTGGACATTTCTCCAGGTACCTCAGGAACTGTATCGGGCTATTCTGATTAGCAGTCTTTGTCACTTCCCACCCCCTCAACAAATTCTATACAAAAAATAACTTTAATCCGTTGCTCCGTTGCGACGCCACCGACGCGACGTGCGCGAGCGTAGAAAACAGTTGTCCCCAGATCCCGCAGGAACTATGTCAGGATATACTTATTAGTAAATTATATCATTTTCCACCTCATCTCTGTGCTAAAAATCACACCAATCCATTTTTACGTTGCGATTTTAAATAACTTAACGAACAAACAGTATTGTTTTAGTTTCCTCAGGAACTGCATCGGGCTATGATAATTTCCACAGATATAAAGTTGACTATTTAATTTGTAGTGGTACAGGCTACCTGCATGCCAAATTTCATCAAGATTGGTAGAGGTGTTGAAGTGTGAATAGGTAACAAACAAACAAACACATTTTCACATTTATAATTATAAGTTAGGATTTCTAAATCTTAAATAACATATAAAGCGTCGGTGGCAGAACGGTTAGGGCCACTATCTCCTATCCGGAAGGCCGTGGTTCGAATGCTGCTACTTAACAATATCTATACGAATATCGATTTCATACTGGTATTTTATTCATATGGTAAAAAAAGCGTCGGTGGCTCAACCGGTAACGACTCGGTCCATCTAACCAGAGGTACCGGGTTCAAATCTGGACGGCCAATGTACAATGAGTTTTTCAAAAAAACTTACGTACATACTTACCGATTGCTTTAACGGTGAAGGAAAACATCGTGAGGAAACCTGCACACGCCTGCGAAGAAACTCGAAGGTTGTGTGTGAAGTCGACCAACCCGCACTGGGTCCGCGTGGTCGACTAAGGCCTAATCGCCCTGATTCAGGGTAGGCTTGAGCCCCTCGGTGGGGAGTTATATGAGCTGTAATGATGATGATGATGATGAACTGGTATGTACGTTTATCCGACGCTCTTACGGTGACAAAAACATCGTGAGGAAACCTGCACACGCCTGCGAAGAAACTCGAAGCTTATGTATGAAGTCAATCAACCGCGTGATCGTCTAAGGCCTGATCGCCCTAACTCAGGGCAGGTCGAGCCCCTTGGTGGGGACGTATATAAACTGATATGATGAAATAACACATATACCTATATCATCGAAAAACTAATTCAAATCATTGTATCAATCTAGTTATAAAACTTCCTAAAAATATTAATATGGGTCAAATCCTCGAGTCGTATCAGATCCAAAGTAGCCCATGATGCACTTCTCGTTGCCGCGCTGGATGGCACGTCACATCTCCTCTCTCGAAGGCGACGGCCAATCTCCTTTTTGAAGGCAAAGGCCTCTGAGGGTTCAGCAGCTGGTTGTCTCACAGACCAGCGGCACAAAGCAGTAATTTGCCTTCAAGACCGAGTACTTATTATGCTTCTTTCTCGCCGCAAATTTAGCAGCAGTACCGTACGGGTGGGAAGTGAGGCAGAAAAAGTAGAGTCCCAAAGCAGGCACGTTCCTCTCTGCCATAGCACCTGTTTAAACCCTCCGGCCTTTTGCCATCACATCGACTAACGCCCAGTGGCTGCATCAAGGATGGAATATTCCATCTGGCCGATACCAGTGCCCTCCGAGTGAGGTCATTAAGGAATTGGTGACGTGGGAATCTTCACAAACAACGACCGCAACTCAGTGAGTGATGGCCAATTGCCTCCACCGTGGACCCGCAAATACATTGATGAGGTTCACAGATATTGATATTGCAGGCGGAGAGCAACTGCCACACGCAAATAGTCGCCGTCAGAAGAGTTCCCTTATCTGTGCCTCCTGTTAAAAGAAGCTAAACTCGATTTATTTGTTTTTAATTTTTTTTACACGATTGCAATCTATAAAAAATACCTATCTGTTCGTCTATGAAACACATCGCTACGTGCCATAGTTCCAGAGAGTTGTGTAAAAAGCGTATGCTTAAAAATACATAAAAGAAATCCACTCAAAAGTATGAAATAATATTTTAATGTTTTAACACAACTAAAGCGCGTTTTATTATTCCTGCAGTGCCATCTATTGACATTTTGCTGCTATGATTATAATGTGTGGTATGTGTAGCTTATATGTTGAAAAAGTACTCTATATTTATTATTGTAAGTATCGATAGATAATTTCCCACGGGACCTCTTTAGTTTTCCGGGATAAAGAATACCCGACTATACAATGATGTTCAAAACACCCCATCCCAATGTAATGGTTTCATATTTTTACGTTGAGCCATTCTAAACATAAAATTTTTTGCATTCCTGCAGGAACCCTTATTTTTTTTGGGATTCACAATGTCCCAGTTTTAGTTCGCGATAAGGGTATCAACGTGTAAAATTTGATTGTAATATGTCGAGCCGCATTTGCGAGGTGAGCCATTCTATAAATGAATACTTTTGATTTTCTTACGGGATTACTTGAATTTTCCGGGATAAAAAGTATCCTATATGTTAACCCGGGCTATTAGGAACCACCATACAAAATTTCATCAAAATCGGCCTGGTAGTTTTTGCGTGATGCGCGAACATACAGACAGACAGACAGACAAAAATTCCAAAAGTTGTTGTTTTGGCCTCTGTATCGATAGTAATGTCCACCACAGTTATTATTTTTCAAAAATATTTCATGTACAGACACGGCCCCGTTACAGTTTTATTATATTAATAGATTATATTATATTTTATCATTTTTTTCCTAACTTATCCACTTTTTATTCAGTATTAATTTATTTAACAACACTTACCTGCCCATGTAATTGCAGAATTGTTAATGAAAATATAGGAATTATATTTGAATTTTAACCTAATTAATATTTATAACTTCTTACATGATGAAAAAAAAACAAATAAATTATGAATTAATCTTTTTATTAAAAAATATCATTGAATACATTTATTTTTATTGAAAGTAAAGAAATGGAATAAAGGGTACAAAAACTACAATTTATAATTTTAATCATCTTCTTCCTCTTCATCGTCGTCTGGCTGCTGGTAAATTTCAAACTGGTCTTCATTATTGTCTTCAACGACATTTGTCTCAAGTTCTTCCATGATTTCGGGATCAAAGGTTCCATCTTCGTTAATGTCGCTCTGATATGGTAGAGCATTGAGACAAGCTTGCCCATTACATTGGCCACAAGCTAAAGAGCATTGCAAGCCTGCTTTCCTGCATCCACCAACAAGTGCAGCTGCTCATCAACATTTCAACCGTGTATATTATCAAGTTCACACTTGGTTAGGACATGATTTGGAACCCCAGGTATGGGGTTGGTCAATGCGAAACGATTTTCTGGTTACTTTTATTTTTATTTTATTTATTTTTAGTGATAATGCTATCTATCTAACAACGTTATACCCAATCACCCACTCGACAATAGGAATCATTAAATCATAATTCATAATACATGTGTTTCATTAACAGATACAGATTCCTGTGGCTTCCATCATCATCTCAACAGCATGAAAGTTAAGGAGTTAAATCTTCCATCGTCAGCTCATCTAATACGTATATATATATAATATTGAAATAATTTTCCTCCAACTCCTAACCGTTAAGGAGTTGTACCTTCCTTCATCAGCTTATCAACATGAGATGATGAATAACAGACGCAATTATTTTAAGAGCTTTAGAAAACATATGAATCACGTAATAAGTGCCTACATAATGAGTAATTTGAGGGTTGCTCTCTATTTTCCTGGGATCTCATCATCAGATCCTGACTTGGTGACAATGGGACACCCTCGGGAGTATACTCTTTCAAATAAAAAAAGAATTTTGAAAATCGGTTCACAATCGGCGGAGATATCGCGTAACAAACATACAAAAAAAACATACAGTCGAATTGAGAACCTCCTCCTTTTTGAAGTCGGTTGAAAATGCTAAACACGTTAAAAAACCAACTTCCATCGCAATAACTTAGTAGGTACATTTTTGCATTATTATTTTTGGTTTTTGTTAATTTTCTAATAAAGTACTGCACTGATTTTTATAAAATTTATATGAGACCACACGGGAAGCACTACCTTTCAAATAAAAGAAGAATTATAAAAATCGGTTCACCCAGTCAAAAGTACCGAGGTAACAAACATAAAAAAAAAACATACAGTCGAATTGAGAACCTCCTCCTTTTTGGAAGTCGCTTGAAAAATTGAGAGCGTTTGGCTGCACTGTACCCTGCACCTCATCGAATGGGAAGTGCCGATGCAGCCAAGGATGTAGCACAAATTAGGAATCGAGTTGGAAAACTCCGAGCATAGCTCGCTCAGTCTCCCTTTGGGTGACCTTGAGCCTTCTTATGAGGCCCATAGTAAGCGACCATGTCTCAGTGACGTATTACGAATATAGCAGAATATAGCAGCTGGTGACACTGGGTATTATTGCGCTGCTGTGGCGATAAGACGAGAGTCGTAAGGATGGTCACTGTGTATAAGAATAACGTTACTTAACTTAAATTTAACCGCCTTCGTGGCATTATGGTAAGGTTCTTTAGCTTCACATCAGGACGTCGCGGGTTCGATTCCCAACGGAGTCTAACTTTGTACGACTTGCTGGTGGAAGGGTATTTTCTTAGCCCGCCTGGCTAGCTACCACCATCTTATCTAAGTCTTGCCGCCCAGCATCAATGTTAACAGCATTGATCTCTACCGGCTTATTTGAGTTTTAAAGTTTCTTCTTAACTAAGTCGGCTTTCTTTACGAGTTTCATGTAAGAATAAAGAAAAGCTTGTGAAAGAGAATCTTTGAGATCTTTCAAATTAATGAGAATTCATCTTTCGGGACTGGTGTTATTATATGTCTCATTTTAATTATTTGAATAGCACTAATAAAAAAAAATTAGGTAGCAGATGAATTCTAGATATAAAATATCAATGATGATTTGAATAGGTAAGTAATTATTTATTGTTCAAATTCATCACCAACAATCCACTTCTAATAAATAGTAATAACACCTTTAGCACACGGTAGTTATCTTTGCACCGTCGTTACTTCCTCAGGTGACACTGTAGGGAAGAGAACTGACGATATTTTATTTATCGATACGTAAAAATATAATTTCAATTAAGTTTTGCGACCTCTTGTGCCTCCAAACATTTGATACTTAGCTCAGTTCTATTCGATAATATCCTACGGCATTTTCCTATGAGAAGACTCCATGGACTCTGATTGAGTATTTTGTCCGATGAAAAAAGGGTCAGTCAGAGTCTTTCGAGGCAAAATCTCAAGAGACACTTACAGGGAGCAGTTTAAGTCATTACATATAATGTCCCTCTACTCATTGTTGTACAAATTTCTGATGTTTGTCCTCTGAAACTTGTCGACTTTCGACTGACGATGCACCACCGGAGGTACGAACTTCCGCAACACCGGTCAGCTGCAGGTAATGCCGCGGATAACTACTTTTGCCTTAAAAAACCTTAAAAAGCGTTTGATCGGTCCATCGTTATGTGAACGACTGCCCGCACTCATCAAAGATGAAGAAAATGACAAAGCGTTCAGTCGCTAACTGAGAAACCTTTTGTTGGTAAAATACTTTTTTTCTGTGAATGAACCAGTAACAAGAATTTTTAAAATGCATTAAACGTTAAGTAAATTGACATTTATCATTTCAATTTGATACATCCTAACAGTTTTTTTTTTCTTTTTTGACTGATTTTTTGACATTTTTATCAATCCGAATTTTTTTAAATATTTTTTTTTATGTTTGGCTTTTATATTTATTACTTTGACGCGCGCATTATTCTTTGCCCCTTCTTGATAAGCACATTGTAATTTGACAATGATAATATGAAATATATAAATCTAATTTATTAAATTAATAAATTATTATTATAATTTTACTTTAGCATCTGCTTGTCTTTTGTCTGTTATCGTATGAAAATTTTTACCATGATATCTCAACAGTTTGTGTAGCTGATACCTGGTGTTACACTTAGTGTCACCTGCAGTCACTTGTAGGTGCTGTCAGATTTACACCTACAGAATGCATTTTTTGAGGTCGACCAGAGTTCGGCAATAGTTTATATTATAAATAAAAATATTGTAATATACATCATTATTGCTATTTTTATTTCCATATATTTAATACCATTATATTATCCATTCTATGCTGGAATATAATTGTAAGTTTCGCTTAGGAAAGCAGCTTATTCATAAAACCCAGTAGCAATAGTTTAACTACTTCCATTAATATCGATATTTTCCTTAAATTAATATCGATAAAATAAAACTGTCGATAGTTCGCCGTCGATTTACACCCCTAAACGGAAGGTAGTTAGCAACAATTGTGAACTTAGCAACAACTGGAGACACGTCTAATAGAGTTCCAGTTCAAGCTACAATTTAGAACTTCCTCTGTAAATGCGGGAGTTAGAACAACTTGTGCCGAGGCGTGCTTGTCCTAAGGTTTAAAGGTGTGAGATTTCTTTCATAACTTTTTGTCTTTGCTGTCTTAGATATTATACTGTACCGAGAAAATTACACAGAACATTAATTATTTCAAGTCTAAATTATCCTCACACTATTTTGCACCCTTACGACTAAATAAATGTATTTTTTACAATATTTTATTTAGTTTCGCCGTTCCCGATGTTTGTCATCAAATCTTGAAAATTAAATTTGATCCACTTGCCGGTTACCGATTGAGCTGAAATTTTGCATACATGTGTAAATCGCGTGACAATGCAATATTATGATGACATGGAGCTGATCTGATGCTGGAGCTGGAAGGCGGCCATAGGAACTCCGCAATAAAACGACACAACCCCATCGAGTTTGGGCTCGTTTGATACGTATTGACGAGTACTTTGATCCTAAATAGCTTGTACCCAAAAGCTTTAAGGTTTTCGAAAATTATTTTTATCCACAACTGGTAAGCCCTTAGCATAATCTCAATCAATGGTAAACATGACGATGGTGTTCTTATTCATATTCACATTTATTCCGTAATAATCATACACTATCAAAATTTACAAAAAAGAATAATAATAGTAATTGCATAAAAATTAAAAATTAAATTGTAGTCCATTTCCAAATTTTCAATTAAAGAAGAAAAAAAACGTCATTTTTTTTTAATTTCTTAATAATAGAAAAATAGTGTCAAAATCATACTTTATAACAAAAATATTTAAAAAATATATACGCACAACGAAGTACTAACAGTCTTTATTCTAAAAATCACTAACTGAGTAGAAGGCCTTCTGGATCAACCAGCGTTATAGTTTATTCAGAAAATATAATACCCTTCAATTTCCCTGATGTCCGTATCATGTTATAGGTACGTGGTCCCATTGCAAGCAGAGAGTTATCACACTTTTTAAGCGATGCCGAAGATAGCTTACTAGGATATCTTAACCCAATGGGGATCTGGTTAGGTATCTTATCTTTATGTCGGAACGCATAGATGCTGGTAAGATAAGATGGTGGTAGCTAGCAAGACTGGCTTAGAAAATGCCCTACCATCAACCAAACTAATTCTTTAAATTAGACCCCGCCAGGATTCGAACCTGCGACCTCCTGGTGTGTAGCCAGTTGACTAACTACTATACCGTGGAGACTGTAAAGGTATTGTTTGGTTAACATATGACTCAATAGCATCTCCACTGTCACAGTATTACGATATGGCTTAGAGTAGCGCAACGCCTTTCACACGCACGATGCGCCACCGGCGTAGGTACTAGCCCATACTAGCCTGTGTGCCCCGCCGCCCTCTGCCCCGCAAGTACCCTTCCGTTGCTCTGTGTAAGTACATTCGTTGCGCTACTGTAAGCCGCTATATTGTAATACTGTGCCACTGTGGAGTAAGGGTCTCTGCACACACTGGGCCTAAGTTCTGAATGGTGACATTAGTATCTTACTAATACAATAATTGTGAAAATGTGTTTGTTTGTAACTTTTTTACGCTTTAACACTTCGGCCAATCATAATGAAATTGGTGTGCAGGTAGCCTGTTTCACTGGAAAAGATATGGACTACTTTTTTCCGAGAAAATAGCATAGTCCGATGCAGTTCCTGAGGGAACTGAAAAAATACTCTTTTGGTTAATTTCATTAACATCGCAACGGAACAATGGATTGTTGTGATTTTTTTTAAAGAGATGGTCGAAGAGGTGAGAAATGATAAAATTTAACAGTAAGCGTAACCTGACATAGTTCCCGAGGGATCTGGAGAAAACTCATTTCCACGCTCGCGCACGTCGGCGTCGCAACGGAGCAAGGGATTAAAGTGATTTTTTTATATCGAATTGTTTGAGGGTGTGAGAAGTGACATAGACTGCTAATCAGAATAGCCCGATATAAATCCTGAGGGATCTATAGAAAATTCATGTCCACAGCTAGCGTACCTTTCACCCTCAAACACAGTAATAAAACAATGTCCACGCGGGCCAAGCCGAGGGCAACATGTAGTTAAAAATAAAATCGCTTCACGTCACTAAAACTAAAGTAACGAGCGTCTTTAAAAAAATAAAAATTCTCAGATCCCATGCTTTCTATTACCTTCGTGTACTTTGAAAATGAATTCAGGCAAAATTTAAATTCTTTCAAAATTATTTTTAAAACAATTTTAAGCTATTTCATAGCTTTTATCGCGGGCTCTGAGCGCGGCGACCGAATCAAGAAATTCCGTAACGAAAATAAAACCTAACACCCCACGCTCGGCCGAGTTCTAAAAAACGTACAGTGCCATCTATTAGCGATTTGCGGTACTAAAAGGACTTATTCAATTTTACTGGTGTAACTTTCTTAGTGTTAGTTTATTACATAAACATCCCGCGCCCCAAGGACTAGATGGTACTGGTAAATACTGCATAAATAAAAAATAAATAATTATAATCGCATAAGTTGATAAAAAATGCTATGCAATAGCTTCACCGCGGCAGTCCCCGAGTTCAACACGTTTTTTTTTATTTAAAAGCCTATTGTAGACAGTCATTTTCAACATAAATAAATCGAATTTACATGCATACTTACGAACTGCGGCGCTGAACGCGAGCTCTATAATTATTTTTTTTCCGACTTTAAAAAGAAGGTTCCCAATTATTCGCAAGTCCCCGAATTCTTGAAGAAGCCTGAACCGATTTGGAAAATTCCTTTTTTGCTTGAACTTCCCAGGTAGTACCATCGTGACCAAGTCAGGATCGGATCCAGGAAAATCGAGGGCAAACCTCAAATTTTATAGGCGCGAATTCAATGAATCAATCAATCCACTTATTTCAAGTAACAATTTGACTCATAACTTATAAATTACTTAAATTTTATATATGCTCATGCTAACATTAGAGTTTATAATTCCTACTAACACACTTATGAGTCATAAGTGTGTTAGTAGGAATTATAAAACCTAATGTTAGCATGAGCATATTATATTAAATTTGAGTAAATCATATTAAAATGTGACAAATAATCAAACTGAATCAAAAATAATCAAAATTATTATTGTAAATTAATTCATTTAAAGAACCTGTAATACTTATAATTGTTGCGTGTGACCTAAAGGCCACAGAAATGTGCCAAAAAAGGACAATCAACCCTGTCCGCTATCAAAGTGTAGGTAACTAACATACAGTATGGACACTCCCTGCCGCTCTCTAGATTCCGACGTCACCCCTCGTCACCCAGATTGATACAGATTGGTTACAATTTGTTTGTCGAACGTATAGGATTTCGCCGCCATTTTGTTATTTTGTAAAAAAAATGATTTTCCGTGGATTTTCCTCCGAGGACTTCACTATGGCATTAAGAGGATGATTTAAAAAAAGAAAAATTAAGGTTTTATACTTATTGTGAGTGGGGTTCTCCTTGGATTCTCCCTTGTGTAAAATTGAATGACTTATTTTTTTTACAAGCAGAAGTGACTAAATTCAGGAATTTGTATGTTATGCCAATAATGGACGTACTTCTAGCACAGCACACTCGTCTTTAAAAAATATGCGGGGCGTTTAATATTAAAATTCTTCAAATCAGTATCTCAAAATGGTCAATATTCAGACGAGCAACAGTAAGTGGGAGGGATAAAATATTGAACTCGTTTAGTTATAAAAAATATGACTAAAGTTAAAAAAAATATCATTTTTTTCAGTTTTTTTTTTCTTTTTGGATCTTAAGTTTTTTTTAAACCCTTTGGCAGTGCTCACATTTTGAAACTCAAATCATTAAGATGCCTTAAATTGTTTAAGAGTAATCGCCTTAACACACTTTCGCTACCGTAGCGAACAAAAAAACATTTTTTTTTACTCTGTGTTAGACAATATCAAAATCTCAACTTTATTACTCCTTCGTCACTTGAAAGCAAAAATGACCTATAAAGGAAAAGTAGGATTATAAACGGGAGTCGGGTCGTTCCTTTTTAACCGACTTAAAAAAGGAGGAGGTATCTCAATTCGACCGTATATTTTTTTTATGTGTGTTAGCGGATAACTTCGTCCATTATGAACCGATTTTGATGATTCTTTTTTTGTTAGAAAGGAGATATCCCAAGGGTGGTAACATGATAAGGAAACCAAGATCTGATGATGGCATCAAAGAGAAATTGGTGAAACCTTAGTTTCCTGTTTGAAGTCGGTTTTTTTGTTTAAAATTATCCTGTTATAAAGTAGATGGCAGCGATGGCTGACTCTCGCGTTATTTTTATTACTAATTTAGTAATTTTAACCTAATACTTTAAGTATCATATTATTGTTTGCATGTCCTAATGATATAATTTGTTTTATGTCAATGATTTTTTTTACATTATTGACTGACTTGTTTTTTTTTTACAACCTTCGACATTATTTAATATAATTACCATAATTTTATGACCATCAGAAAGAGTGTAGTATGCACCTATTTTTATTAATTTATTTTATTTCCTAATGAAAACTACAGCGTACAATTTTAATATTTTGTAAAAAAAAACATTTGAAAACTAACAGTGTATTAAACATAGACAATGACAACGATATGTGAGTGTTCGTATGTGTGTGTGTGTGAAATATAGTAGGATTGTTTTCCTAGTAAAAAAAAACATAATTAAACCTTGATTTTTGCATTTACAACAATCGGAACTTCAAGCCCAATACTCAGTAACGGTGACAAACCTCGCTTATTTACAGCTCTTTGATGAACTTTAAACTCTATGGTGTTGTAAAATTTGTGACAGACCATTTTAATTTGACCCATCGACATTCGATTTGATCTCTCGTTTTGTTCTCCTCTAGCGAATACAAAAGAAGCTGTAGGTCGCGGTTCACTGGTAGTGATTTAGGAGTGAGGAGAGACTACTCAGATTGTTTGTGTCTTGGCGGTTTATGAAGGCAGAATGGGTACACCAAGGCAGATGGGTCTGAAAGCCGTAAAAACGGCGGACATAAAAAACTTAGGCGCGGGAAATTAAAGAAAGTTCATGATGAAAGTTTTATTGCTTTTCGTTCTAGTTGTTTATGGTGAGGTGCTTAGAGGCAGTCGTAAACGTGGCTGTTATACTCAATGGAGAATATTATAAGCGATTTAATAGTGCAGCGATCAATAACTCAAGTGTAAAATTAATTAACCAACATGAGAAGATTAATACTGAAGAGGAAATAAAAAAAAACGCATATAATATTAAACAAGATGTAAAAAAAGGGCAATGGAGCGTGCTATGCTCGGAGTTTCTCTGCATGATCGAATCAGAAACGAGGAGGTCCGTAGGAGAACCAAAGTAACCGACATAGCTCCCAGAATTGAAAAAATTAAGTAGCAGTGGGCGGGGCACATTGCTCGTAGAACAGATGGCCGTTGGGGCAGTAAAGTTCTCGAGTGGCGACCACGCACCGGAAAGCGTAGTGTAGGCAGGCCTCCCACTCGGTGGACCGATAACCTGGTGAAGGCCGCAGGAAGCCGCTGGATGCGGGCAGCGCGGAACCGGTCGTCGTGGAGATCCGAGCAGTGGACGTCCTTCGGCTGATATGATGGGAAAAAACGGTGTAGGACCCGCTAACTGGGTTATACCAGGCCTGTCCCACTCTGCGCTGTAGGAATGAAACGTTAAAAATGTACCTACGCCGCGCTCTACGTCACGCCAAGCCGCGCGGCCTCTTGAAAGGTGCAAAATCAGTAGCCAGAAGGGATAAGAGTTACGCGATAGAAAGAGAGGCAAATTGTAGGTGAATATAACTGTAAGTAATTAGCGCTGTGCGACCTGAATTTGCACTTTATTGTGTCGTAGCAAGAGTCGCCATTCATTTACATAATTTTGCGGAGTCAACCTTCTTTTACGTAGTAAATAGTCTTTATTCTTTGGTTATACTGAAAAACTTTCCCCAAGGAACCCACAGTCAATTCTCAAAAAAAAATTGGACCCTACAATACTATGATGCACAAATTGGTCGATCAGCTGATCGATTTGTATGAAGTGTAATTTTTTTTTTTGCGATTTCAGCAAATCTGTTCAGTATGATGAGTACAACCTCCAGTTAACGCGACCTACATCAATTTTGTTACACCCTGTATACGTGAAAATTTGTTTGGATGGATAGATGTTTGTTATTCAATCACGCCACTCCAGCTAAACGGATCTAGATGAAATTTGGTACGTAGACAGATTACCTGAATTACCCCCACCCCTTAACAGCTGTTTAAAGTAAAGGTAGGTAGGCTAATTCAGGGTAGGCTCGAGCCCCTCGATGGGGACGTATAATATGAGCTGATATGAGGATATGTATGTATTTACATTTCATTACATCCGATCTCCAACTTCGTGGCCCCACTGGCAGCTGCTCCAACGAAGATGAGTCAGCTTGAGATATTGTTCCTTTGGTCTTTGTTCCCAAAGTTTCTTGCTTTACTTTGAAACGGTCGCGATTCATGCATGTGTTTACATGTAGAATTTCAAATTATATTTGGTTTATAGGTATTTATGTATGTGTGAGTTTCGTGTATACCAGTTTATTTCTATTTAAACGTTAATGCGGCTTCCGCGATCTTTACCAGGTCGGCGGTCAACCGTGTGGGAGGTCTTCCTACGCTACGTCTTCCGGTGCGCGGTTGCCACTCGAGAACCTTACTGTGCCAACGGCCATCTCTTTTATGAGCTATATGCCGTGCCCACTGCCAATGCGGGCAGCGCAAGACCGGTCATCGTGGAAATCCTTGGGGGAGGTCTTTCGGCTGATATGATGATAATGATACTATAATGGAAGTGAAAGGAACTGCATATACAAGGCGTAATAAAACTGGTACATGTCTCGTTAATTGGGGTTCTACTCATCATAATGAACAACTTTCCCAAGAAAGCCATAGTCAATTCTCAAAAAAAAAATACCCTCCATACCAAAATGCACAGAATTGGTCATTCAGCTGACTGATTTGTATGAGTACTTTTTTTTCGTTAAAGTCATAGAACAAAAGTTGTCCAGTTAACGGGACCGCCACCACGTTTTGTTACATCCTGTGTAAATTTAAATTTCAGTTTAATTACTAAAAGTGTAACTTACTATTTACGCCATTTGTACATTATCTTGAATGTCCACTGTACAAACGATCATTATATCAACTCAGATATGTCCCCACCGAGGGGCTCGAGCGTACCCTGAATTAGGGCGATCGGGCCTTAGTCGACCACGCGGGCTTGGTGCAGGCTGGTCGACTTTACACACAACCCTGGAGTTTCTTTGCAGGCGTGTGCAGGTTTCCTCGAGAGGTTTTCGTTCACCAAGGTGATAAATTTTTTGAGCTTCTGCAGCACTTAAAGTGCAGAATTCAATATTTTCATATTTTAGAAATAGTATAGTCATAGAAATAGTATGACTGACTCTATATAGTATGTAGTGTGGGAAAGAGAGACCTGTAAAGAGCTACACCGACAAGAGCACCGCTCTTAAATTGTGATGATGATGATGACTCTAATTTCAGGCATCACGCCTCTTTTTGTATCTTTTCTATTCGCGTGTCGTTTTAAAAAGTAAAGGAATCACATTAAAATTAGAATTAAAATTTTAAATCGAATGTTCGATAGAACATTCCCTCTCGTATATCTACCAGATACGCTAAACTACCAGGTTTATGATATAGCGTCCACCCTCACCGACAACAAGGTCATATAGTGAGGGCCGCTATTCCTGCTTACACCATAAGGTGAAGGCAAGGACCAGTTACGGTAGGTCTTGCCGCCAAGACGCTTGTCCCGGTACTCTGCAAGGCGAGTGCCTCGAGGAAGAGAACCACTACCTACTGTCCAGGTAGGTCCCGGAGCTGATAGAACAGTTGAAATTTATTCTAGAATAGCTGTTTTCCGCGGCTTCACCCGCGTGGACAACGTTTCTATGACTTTTCGAAGGTGCTCAGTGCGCGAGTCTCATGCGGCTCGCAAGCGTAAAAAAAAGGAGATTACCTATGTGTTAATCCAGGTCCTAATCTGCCTACCTACCTACCAAATTTCAGCCAGATCCGTTCTTTAGTTTTTGCGTGAAGAAGTAACAAACATATAGGTTAAGGAAAGGTATGTTGGTGGTTTAAGCAACTTGGTAACATTTTTTTAAATATATCTCAAAAAATTCTCGAGCGGTCAATCGAAACGGGAGAAATATGTTTGTCTTCCTTGCACTTGTGTAATCTCACTAGCGCTATCTCGTAAAAGTGCGTATACAGGTAATTATGTCAGATACATTTGAAAAAATGACACCAAGTTGTCTATTCCACCAATATACCTTTCCTTACCCTACACTCACATACTTTCGCCTTTATACGAGTAGCTAGCTTATCTGTAACCTAAAGGCGAAAACTTTTCAATGTTCCATATCTAATTGATATTTGATCATATTAAAATGTAACCTAGTTTAACTTAAAAAAAAAGATTGGGCCTGGGGCCAGGACGCATGTCCATGTATACTTCGAATAGTATTTCCGAATAGAAAAGGTGGAACAGTATGTAATATTAATCTTTCGTTCCAATAATAAGCCGGTCGGCAGAGCAACCTTTACAAGTAAATGAGTGATGTGTTTGAGCGTCGGTGGCGCAATGACAAGGGCCGCTACCTCCTGTCCGGGAGGTTGTGGTTCGAATCCTACTACTTAACAATGTGTTTTCGAATTTCGATTAAATATATATATATGTTTATTCGACGCTCTTACGGTGAAAGAAAACATCGTGAGGAAACCTGCACACGAAGGTTGTGTGTGAAGCCGACACCCCGCACTGGGCCTGCGTATAAGTATGTGTCACATTTAATTTACTAAAGTACAAAAATAAAATAAGCAACACAGCGTGGCAATGCTGCGAGCCTAATGGGAACCTTTGTACCAGGAACGATAATGGGTGGATTATTTTTATTACTTATTGTTAGTTCTGTATATTTAAGGCCTGATCGCCCTAATTCAGGGTAGGCTCGAGCTCCTCGGTGGGGAAGTATATGAGCTGATATGATGAAACATACAAGTTCGATGTATTCAAAAAATCACACAAATAAGTATGTGTCACATTTAATTTACTAAAGTACAAAAACGCTAAACACGTTAAAAAACCGACTTCCATCGGAACAACTTAGTACATTTTTGCATCATTATTTTTGGTTTTTGATAATTTTCTAAAAAAGTACTTCACCGATTTTGATAAAATTTAAATGGGACCACGCGGTAAACACTAGCTTTCTAATAAAAAAGGAATCATAAAAATCGGTTCACCCAGCCCAAAGTTATGAGGTAACAAACATAAAAAAAAACCAGACGAATTGAGAACCTCCTCCTTTTTGGAAGTCGCTTGAAAATAAAATAAGCAACACAGCGTGGCAATGCTGCGAGCCTAATAGGAACCTTTGTACCAGGAACGATAATGGGTGGATTATTTTAATTACTTATTATTAGTTCTGTATATTTAGTTATTCTATGTTTTTCTTACTACTTCGATCAACGAGAGAAATCAAGAAAGTTTATGTCTGCTATTTTAAAATTAAAATAAATATAAATATGTGCCGGCCGGCCACAAAATTTCATGAAAAGTGCATTCAGTGAATATTTTCTAAAACTAAGAGGATCTTTCAACAGAACAATATTGGTGAATCGGAAATACGAAGGGACGCCGTTTCCTCACCTGCCATTACTCAAGTAAGCCTCCATTTTTCAACCTATTTACAATCCATAATAATTTGAATTCAGCTGAAAAACAGTCTTGTCGAAGTATTAACAATGTTTTTACTTATATAAATTTTTGCTACAGTGTTCTTTAAAAATAAGTTAGTTAGATGAGGTTCTGAAGAGCTACGTTACCCCTGATGACTATTGGGTCGTCATAGTATTTAGCTTTCGTTGTTTTATTTTTATTAATTACAATCGGTAAGCTCTTAACATCATCTCACCTGATAGTAAGTAAAGATAATGCCGTAGATGGAAGCGGGCTTACCAAGAATCCCTAACGCAATGGGGAACTGGCTATCTTATCTCCAAGCTGGAACACATCAATACTGTTGACATTGATGGTTGGCGGCAAGACTTAGAGCTTGCTAGGTTTAGTTAGCCTGGCGGGCTTAGAAAATACCCTACCAACAACCACACCGAGTGTTACAAAGTTAGACTATACCAGGAATGGAACCCGCGACCTCCTGATGTGAAGCTAATGGACTAACCATTACGCCATGCAGGCGGTAAAAAGCTCAAATGTTTGGAACTCAAATGATTTCATCATCATCATCATCATATTATCAGCCGAACAGCCACTTCAGTTTAGCGATTATGTGAGCTATGTCCGTTACTTAGCAATAATTTCAAATTAAGGATGAAATATAGTCTACGAATAATAAAGTGTGTTACACTTTTATTAATCGATTTGCATTTATTTATTTATATATATAAAAGAAAGTCGTGTTTGTTACAACACTTATAACTCGAGAACGGCTGGACCGATTGCCATGGTTTTTGATTTGTTGGATTTGTTTCCGTCCCGAATAGTAGAATACATCTTAAAAACAATGAAAACGGGTTTTCCTTCCTGACGCTATAACTCCAGAACGCACGAACCGATTTCGCTAATTCATTTTTGTCGAGTTCGTTATTGTCAGGAGAAGGTTCTTATGTAAGGTAGGGTAGGGTAGTGTAGTGTAGTGTAGGGTAGGGTAGTGTAGGGTAGGGTAGGGTAGTGTAGGGTAGGGTAGTGTAGGGTAGGGTAGGGTAGTGTAGGGTAGGGTAGGGTAGTGCAGTGTAGGGTAGTGTAGGGTAGTGTAGGGTAGTGTAGGGTAGTGTAGGGTAGTGTAGTGTAGGGTAGTGTAGGGTAGTGTAGGGTAGTGTAGGGTAGTGTAGTGTAGTGTATGTAGGGTAGGGTAGGGTAGTGTAGGGTAGGGTAGTGTAGTGTAGGGTAGTGTAGAGTAGTGTAGGGTAGTGTAGGGTAGGGTAGTGTAGTGTAGTGTATGTAGGGTAGGGTAGGGTAGTGTAGGGTAGGGTAGGGTAGTGTAGTGTAGGGTAGGGTAGGGTAGGGTAGGGCAGTGTAATGTAATGTAAGGCGGTACGAAGTTCGCCGGGACAGCTAGTTTTTAATAAAAAAAATAGAAAATATTTTTTTAGAAACATATGACACCGGAATAAGCCCAGTATTATGGAATATTTTCGACACTATTTCTTTATGAGAAGGCAAATGTATTTGCGAGCGTACATCAGGTAGTGGAGGTATATAGAGGGGTACATGTTTTTTTTAAATCTTTATTTGGTTCAAGTTATAAGCAGAACAACAAATGGAAACTTGTCATCCGTAGTATGTAGTTCAAAGGTCCAAGTATTTTTTTTATTGAAACTAGGTATGTAAAGAACAGATGGCCGTTGGAGCAGTAAAGTTCTCGAGTGGCGACCACGCACCGGAAAACGTAGTGTAGGCAGGCCTCCCACTCGGTAGACCGATGACCTGGTGAAGATCGCGGGAAGCCGCTGGATGCGGGCATCGCAGAACCGGTCGTCATGGAAATCCTTGGGGGAAGCCTATGTCCTGGACGTTCTTCGGCTGATATGATGAGGTATGTTCAATTTTTTCACTTAAAATTTTGCAGCGTAGATTTACTATCTCAAAAATAGCCTGAAAACATTAAAATCTAAGACGAAATAAGTGAAGCGAGATAATTTAGAAAATTATTGTGACAGAGGTACTAGTACGTTGTCATTAGTATTGGCGCTGCTGGCTGCCTGGCTTGCAGCCAAGAAAATTTTGCTTTGAACTTGTGTTCTGTTTCATAAGAAGCTTTACCTGAATCTCACATCTATCTATTATCAATCAGACGGAAAATTAATCCGCTTAACCTTTTTGTTCTTACCAAAAATATCTTATCATTATGTCTAGTTCAAGATTTAAAAAAAATCTAAAATACCAGATTTGTACTTTTATTTTTTATTCCATAACTTTTTTTAAACTGAAAGACACTTAGATACTATGTTCAAAACTATGCACATTTATTTAAACAAAAGAACATAAACATCGTTCACCATGAGAACGGCTGAGGAGAAGAATTCCCTGCCAGCGTCAGTCTTCTTCGATTTGATTTAGGAATCTTCCACACCAGAGTGATTTGGCACTATTGGGGCTTGCGTGCTACATCCTCGGCTGTATCGGCAAGAAACAAAAATAATTTTAAGACGTAGGTAATCACAACGTTTATGAATTTCTTCTTAACCCACTTGTAGCTCTAAAACTGATGTTATAAACTGCTAAAGAAAGAATAGTTTTTAATTTTTGCCTACATACATCAAATAATTCAACCGATCAATTTTAATAAAAAGTTATGTTCAGCAATGATGAATCTATCAACAACTAAAATGTTTTTGACCAGACATAATTTATAATTTTGGATACACCAAAAACAAAACATACCATAATTGTGTCTTTCATATTCTGGAGTGAAACGTTAGCCAATCTTCTTTAATCATATCAGATGCCTTCTCAGCTATCATTATCGTGGGGGCATTAGTATTGCCCCTAACAATAAGAGGCATTATAGATGAATCTATCACTCGTAACTTGTTTATTCCATAAACCCTTAATCTTGGGTCAACTACTGCATCTCTGTCCCACTTAGGTCCCATCTTACATGTCCCTACAGGATGGTAGATCGTCGAAGTATATTCCATTAAAAGACAAGCAAAATATTCGTAGGTCCCCCAAGGGTGTGCTACACAAGCTTCAACAGGAATCTTTACAAATTCAGCACCAGACTTTCTAAATGCTTCAGTATCTTCTAGGCTAACCGCAAACCTCATACCGGCTATTAACACATCTAAATCATGCTGTACAGTAAAAAACCGCGGATAAATAAGTGGCGGGCCAAATACTGGATCAGTGTAGTTCAGTAATATTTGGCCTTTACTATAAGGTCTCAGCAATAAAGGCCTAGCTGCCAAACCATCATAAAATGAAACAGGAAATACGTTGGAAGATAAATAACGGGTAGGATCAGAATAAAACTGTTGGACGTTCCTACCATCGAAATGAAACTGAATATCTGGTACGTCGTGTGAATATTCAGTACTAATAAATGCAACGCCATTAAGAGAAGCTGTTGTTGATAAAGGACCAGTTTTTTTATGATACTGAGAATAGTAGTCGTACACTTCATCTAACAGTTGCTGCTCTGGTATCATAGTGGACGATTTATTAGACAAGGACATTATTAAAGCGTCTGTAGTGGCATGATCTTGAAGGTTAAATCCGACTCTTAGATCGGATAACACAGGAATATGCAAACTAGTTAAGTGTTCATGTGGTCCTATACCAGACAACATAAGGACTTTCGGCGAATTGATCGAACCAGCGCTTAATATAACTTCCTTTTTAGCATACGCTGTATAAGATATTCCATGTCTAATATAGTGTACACCTTTAGCAGTTTTAGTTATAGGATCCATCAACAGCTTAGTTACGAACGCATCTACAATGACATCTAGATTCGGTCTTTTGTGTCTTATTGGTCTTATGTAAGCAACATTAGCGGACATTCTTCGTCCATCCTTGGAAGTAGATTGAGCTAAATCAGTCCCAATTTGATGAGGACCATTAAAATCAACTATGGGTAAACCTTTTTCTTTGAATGCTTGTACGAGCATCATAGTAGGTATGTCAGTATATGGGAATCTTTCAACGTTGAGTGGACCACCAACAGAGTGGAATTTCTTATCGTGAGCCTCGATGTCCTGATTGTTCTCAGCTTTCTTGAAGTACGGTAGCACCTGAAAACGAAAAAGCAATATAATTTTGTACTTTGACTTAATTATTTTACGAATCTGACCAACACTCTTATGTACCAACCGACCTGTTTAAGCTCATGAATATCCATCGACACTGAGACGGGGAATAAATATTTTTTTTAGAATACATGCGATGCGAGTGTTCTTAACTTTGAATTCATTCAAAAGACGAAAGATAATACACTATCTGAGTAAGGGTTGATCACAGATAAGAAAATAATTTTGCCGTGGTCTCCTAGCTAAAAACACGATTGGTCACAATTTCCTAGATAAAAAAAATTAAGTTACCTCTTAATTTATTTTCTTTACAAATTTGAGTGCGTTTGACTACATCTCACCTGATGGTAAAGTGACGATGTAGTCGAGAATGGCACACGAAAACTCAAATAACGCTTATTTACTTTCACCTTGAAGATCCCCAAATTAAAGGAGTAGGGAAACACTGACGCAGGCAAGGAGTTCCACTCCACCGCTGCCCGCATATTAAATGAGGAAGCGTAACGCTTCGTGCGTATAGGCTGAACATCAACAACAAAGAGATGGAACCTCTCCGTGCGTCTCGTTAACCGAAGGTGGAATGGAGCAATCAGGTCGTGCAGTTCTTGTGCACACTCTCCGAAATGAGTTCGATAGAATACCGAAAGACAGGCATTTTTGCGGCGATGCTCAAGGCTTTGGAGCTTTTATTGACAAGCTCATCGTCACCAATGAGTCTCTGGGCGCCGCGCGTCGGTCGATGGCGTCCAAGATATCCAGCTGATAGCGGGCTGATCCATCCCATAGGTGAGAACAGTACTCCACAAATGATCGGACTTTCTTGATACAAAGAAAAAAGCTGTCCAGGTGTGAAGTACCTTCTCATCTTATCTCTAAAACTAATCCTTATTCCTTACTAATGTACTTATCCTTACTAATATTAGAAATGTGAAAATGTGCTAGTTTGTTATTTTATTTGTGAGTTTGTTTAATTGTTACCTTTTCACCCTTCAATACCTCGACCAAACTTAATAAAATTTGGTATGCAGGTAGCCTGTATCACTGAGAAGGATAAAAGCTACTTTTTATCCCGTGAAAATAGCATGATCCGATGCAGTTCCTGAGGGAACCGAAAAAATACTCTTTTTTTTGGTTAATTTCTTCAACATCGCAACGAAACAATGGATTGTTGTGATTTTATGCATGCATAGTGATATTTGAGGAGGTGTGAAATGACATATTTATTATATTATTAGCATATCCTGACATAGTTTCCGAGAGATCTAGGAAAAACTCACTTCCACGCTCGTGCACGTCGGCGTAGCAATGGAGCAACGGGCTGAAGTGATTTTTTTGCATAGAAATGGTTGAGGGAGTGGGAAGTGACATAGAGTGCTAATCAGAATAGCCCGATATAAACTCATGTCCACGCTCGCGAGCCGCTTGTGACTCGCGCACCACTCACCCTCAAAGACAGTCATAAAAACGATGTCCATGCGGGTGAAGCCGGGGGCAAAAGCTAGTTAAAATTAAAAAACCGAAGTGCATAAACACTTAAGTCATCTTTTTTGCTAGTCGGGTAATAATGTATTCTATGTCACTCACGGGTTCAAGACGAATCTAACGACACCTAGCTCTCCAAAATCCATCAAGCCGTTTAAGCTACAAAGCGTGCAAAAGAAACACATGTTGTTGCATGTTGTGATGCAATAAAGAATATTGTATTGATTGTATTGTACATATTCAGGTGTAACAAAAGTGGTGTAGGTCCCGTTAACTGGGGCTTCTACTCATCATATTGTACAACTATTGTTCTACGACATTGTTGAAAACGTAAAAAAAACTTTTTACCCTTTATAAAAATCGATCAGCTGATCGACCGATTTGTGCATTTTAGTAACTAAGTAAGTAAGTAAGTAAAACTTTATTTGCAGAATATTGGTAACAAAAGTTGTAGTCTTAAATAATAGTGCCTTAAAATATTCCGCCGTAAAACGGCATGCAAATCTTTAGTAACATGGTGATGAATAAAACAAATTTAAATGATTACATAAAAAGAAAAATAATAGTTTAATCTTAAAATTTAAATGAGTTAAAACATTAAAACTATTAACTAGAGAAATTCACTTTAATAATAAAATAATAATTTAGTACGGGGGGTCGAATTTTTTTTGAGAATTTTCTATGGGTTCCCTGGGGAAAGTTGTTCAGTATGACGAGTAGAACCCCCATTTAACGGAACCTACACCAATTTTGTAGCATCCTGTATACATACACTTGAAAAAAAATACCCTTCTTCTGGTGCAGTCGGGTAATTATAGGTACCTCGTGATAGCTCCACCCATGGTTGCCCAGTTCTGCCCACTCATCGTAGTCCTTTCGGTTCCCTCTCATGTACACCATGTAGTTGACGGCTGATGAACCGCCCATGGTCCTTCCTCTGAAAAAAAAAAAAAAAAAACCTTTTTTTTAATTTTTGAAGACAATAACCTAAAAATGAAAATCTACTGAAGCTGAGTGAGGTCAAGCTTGTAAGGTGCGCTTAAGGGTCCCCTAATTGGAGACTTGAGTTCCCATACAAACGTAGTTCCGCTTTAATACAAAAACAACGAGCCGGATTAAATCCAAACTTTCCATGTTTATAACTGCGAGTAGTTTTCATCGTAGCAAATTGAAACAACTAAACGAAGGCTTAAATTAATTTTGTTACAAAAAGTTTCAAACTGCTGTTTTTTTTTCGTTTTATATTAGTACATCGAAAATAAATTTCAGACATTAATATTTGCAAAGATTGAACTATATTTTTGTATGAAAACCCGATACTCCAAGGGGCCTGGAAGAAGAGCCCTGGGCCCAGTTGTGGGGGAGGTTGCTGCATCTATTTAGCTATACTATTTAGCTATACTATTTTAGGTCCGATTCAACTAATTGTTAATGTTACGTGCTATGACCGTTTTTAGTATTTAGTAGTTCATACATACAGGGTGCGAGGGACCAAGTGTTACTACGGAAAAACTCCATAACTCCGTCAAATGTTGATATTTCTATTTAAAAATTTATGGTAATTGGGAAAATTTATCTATTTTCTAAAAGATATACTCATTTTTCTATATAACCACCTTTAGCCTTGATTATGGCATTGAGTCTGCCGATGAACGCATCACACGCTGCACGAATGTGGGCCTGCGGGATTCGCTGCCATTCTCGACGAAGACATGCCTTCAACGTATCCAAACTATAGTGTTTCATAGTAAACCTTAGCCTCCAAAATGCTCCAAATGAAAAAATGTTGACGTCTGGTGAATGTTGCGCCGAAATGAACTTTGGAACATTCTCACGAAGAAATTGATGATTTTCAAGGGCTTTGTGTGACGGTGCTGAGTCCTGCTGCTGGAATGTCCATGTCCTGACTCCAAATTTTTTATATGCCCACGGTATTAACGCTTCTTTTATGACCTTTTCGCGATACACGGTTTTGTTAATCTTGACACCCTGGTCAATAAAAACGACCGGAGAGTGACCTTCAGCGGTTACTGCGGCCCAAACCATAACAAAAGCTGGTCCTTGCATTCTGACAGCTATTCTTTGCTCGAGATTATCGGTGGACTTCCCCTCTAACCAAACACGGTCATTTTGCTTGTTCACGTATTGCTGGACGGTGATTTTTTTTTGCATCCGAAAAAACAGTGTCTGGCAAAGCTTCACTCGCTTGCAAGCGTTTTAGTGCCTGGGCTCTCTCCAACCGTTGTTTTTTGCTCCGGAGTTAAATCTTGCACTTTTTGTGTCTAACTCTATAAAATAAGTAACTTTTCCCAATTACCATACATTTTCAAATAGAAATATAAACATTTGACGGAGTAATGGAGTTTTTCCGTATAACACTTGGTTCCTCGCACCCTGTATATATCCACACTACTTGTATAAGTAGCTAATCTCAGTGCTCTCTTTACGTGAATAGTACCTAACTAAATCTAAGGTTCGATTCTACTAACTGGTAATGTTACGTGCTATGACCGTTTTTAGTAATTAGCAGTTCACACATATAGATCCACACTACTTGTGTAGCTAAAATAGATAACGCGGCCAAATCTCAGTGCTCTCTTTACGTGACTTGAAGTATCTAACTTAATCTGAGGTTCGATACTACTAACTGTTAATTATACGTGCTATGACCGTTTTTAGTACTAAGCAGTTCCTACATATAGATCCACACTACTTGTATAGGTAGCTAAAATAGATAGCGCGCGGCCAAATCTCAGTGCTCTCTTTACGTGAATAGTACATAACTTAATCTAAGGTTCGATTCTACTAACTGTTAATTTTACGTGCTATGACCGTTTTTAGTACTAAGCAGTTCATACATATAGATCCACACTACTTGTATAGGTAGCTAAAATAGATAGCGCGCGGCCAAATCTCAGTGCTCTCTTTACGTGACTTGAAGTATCTAACTTAATCTAAGGTTCGATTCTACTAACTGTTAATGTTACGTGCTATGACCGTTTTTAGTAGTAAGCAGTTCATACATCTAGATCCACACTACTTGTATAGGTAGCTAAAATAGATAGCGCGCGGCCAAATCTCAGTGCTCTCTTTACGTGACTTGAAGTATCTAACTTAATCTAAGGTTCGATTCTACTAACTGTTAATGTTACGTGCTATGACCGTTTTTAGTAGTAAGCAGTTCATACATCTAGATCCACACTACTTGTATAGGTAGCTAAAATAGATAGCGCGCGGCCAAATCTCAGTGCTCTCTTTACGTGACTTGAAGTATCTAACTTAATCTAAGGTTCGATTCTACTAACTGTTAATGTTACGTGCTATGACCGTTTTTAGTAGTAAGCAGTTCATACATCTAGATCCACACTACTTGTATAGGTAGCTAAAATAGATAGCGCGCGGCCAAATCTCAGTGCCCTCTTTACGTGAATCTAAGTATCTAACTTAATCTAAGGTTCGATACTACTAACTGTTAATTTTACATGCTATGACCGTTTTTAGTAGTAAGCCGTTCATACATCTAGATCCACACTACTTGTATAGGTAGCTAAAATAGATAACGCGGCCAAATCTCAGTGCTCTCTTTACGTGACTTGAAGTATCTAACTTAATCTAAGGTTCGATTGTGCTAACTGGTAATGTTACGTGCTATGACCGTTTTTAGTAATTAGCAGTTCACACATATAGATCCACACTACTTGTATAGGTAGCTAAAATAGATAACGCGGCCAAATCTCAGTGCTCTCTTTACGTGACTTGAAGTATCTAACTTAATCTAAGGTTCGATTCTACTAACTGGTAATGTTACGTGCTATGACCGTTTTTAGTAGTAAGCAGTTCATACATCTAGATCCACACTACTTGTATAGGTAGCTAAAATAGATAGCGCGCGGCCAAATCTCAGTGCTCTCTTTACGTGACTTGAAGTATCTAACTTAATCTAAGGTTCGATTCTACTAACTGTTAATGTTACGTGCTATGACCGTTTTTAGTACTAAGCAGTTCATACATCTAGATCCACACTACTTGTATAGGTAGCTAAAATAGAGAGCGCGCGGCCAAATCTCAGTGCTCTCTTTACGTGACTTGAAGTATCTAACTTAATCTAAGGTTCGATTCTACTAACTGTTAATGTTACGTGCTATGACCGTTTTTAGTACTAAGCAGTTCATACATCTAGATCCACACTACTTGTATAGGTAGCTAAAATAGATAGCGCGCGGCCAAATCTCAGTGCTCTCTTTACGTGACTTGAAGTATCTAACTTAATCTAAGGTTCGATTCTACTAACTGTTAATGTTACGTGCTATGACTGTTTTTAGTAGTAAGCAGTTCATACATCTAGATCCACACTACTTGTATAGGTAGCTAAAATAGATAGCGTGCGGCCAAATCTCAGTGCCCTCTTTACGTGAATCTAAGTATCTAACTTAATCTAAGGTTCGATACTACTAACTGTTAATTTTACATGCTATGACCGTTTTTAGTAGTAAGCCGTTCATACATCTAGATCCACACTACTTGTATAGGTAGCTAAAATAGATAACGCGGCCAAATCTCAGTGCTCTTTTTACGTGACTTGAAGTATCTAACTTAATCTAAGGTTCGATTGTACTAACTGGTAATGTTACGTGCTATGACCGTTTTTAGTAATTAGCAGTTCACACATATAGATCCACACTACTTGTATAGGTAGCTAAAATAGATAACGCGGCCAAATCTCAGTGCTCTCTTTACGTGACTTGAAGTATCTAACTTAATCTAAGGTTCGATTCTACTAACTGGTAATGTTACGTGCTATGACCGTTTTTAGTAGTAAGCAGTTCATACATCTAGATCCACACTACTTGTATAGGTAGCTAAAATAGATAGCGCGCGGCCAAATCTCAGTGCTCTCTTTACGTGACTTGAAGTATCTAACTTAATCTAAGGTTCGATTCTACTAACTGTTAATGTTACGTGCTATGACCGTTTTTAGTAATTAGCAGTTCACACATATAGATCCACACTACTTGTATAGGTAGCTAAAATAGATAACGCGGCCAAATCTCAGTGCTCTCTTTACGTGACTTGAAGTATCTAACTTAATCTAAGGTTCGATTCTACTAACTGGTAAAGTTACGTGCTATGACCGTTTTTAGTAGTAAGCAGTTCATACATCTAGATCCACACTACTTGTATAGGTAGCTAAAATAGATAGCGCGGCCAAATCTCAGTGCTCTCTTTACGTGACTTGAAGTATCTAACTTAATCTAAGGTTCGATTCTACTAACTGTTAATGTTACGTGCTATGACCGTTTTTAGTACAAAGCAGTTCATACATCTAGATCCACACTACTTGTATAGGTAGCTAAAATAGATAGCGCGCGGCCAAATCTCAGTGCTCTCTTTACGTGACTTGAAGTATCTAACTTAATCTAAGGTTCGATTCTACTAACTGCTAATGTTACGTGCTATGACCGTTTTTAGTACTAAGCAGTTCATACATCTAGATCCACACTACTTGTATAGGTAGCTAAAATAGATAGCGCGCGGCCAAATCTCAGTGCTCTCTTTACGTGACTTGAAGTATCTAACTTAATCTAAGGTTCGATTCTACTAACTGTTAATGTTACGTGCTATGACCGTTTTTAGTAGTAAGCAGTTCATACATCTAGATCCACACTACTTGTATAGGTAGCTAAAATAGATAGCGCGCGGCCAAATCTCAGTGCTCTCTTTACGTGACTTGAAGTATCTAACTTAATCTAAGGTTCGATTCTACTAACTGTTAATGTTACGTGCTATGACCGTTTTTAGTAGTAAGCAGTTCATACATCTAGATCCACACTACTTGTATAGGTAGCTAAAATAGATAGCGCGCGGCCAAATCTCAGTGCCCTCTTTACGTGAATCTAAGTATCTAACTTAATCTAAGGTTCGATACTACTAACTGTTAATTTTACATGCTATGACCGTTTTTAGTAGTAAGCCGTTCATACATCTAGATCCACACTACTTGTATAGGTAGCTAAAATAGATAGCGCGCGGCCAAATCTCAGTGCCCTCTTTACGTGAATCTAAGTATCTAACTTAATCTAAGGTTCGATACTACTAACTGTTAATGTTACGTGTTATGACAGTTTTTTATTAGTAAGCAGTTCATACATCCACACTACTTGTATAGGTAGCTAAAATAGATAACGCGGCCAAATCTCAGTGCCCTCTTTACGTGAATAATACATAACTTAATCTAAGGTTCGATTATACTAACTGTTAATTTTACGTGTTATGACCGTTTTTTATTAGTAAGCAGTTCATACATCTAGATCCACACTACTTGTATAGGTAGCTAAAATAGATAGCGCGCGGCCAAATTTCAGTGCCCTCTTTACGTGAATAATACATAACTTAATCTAAGGTTCGATTATACTAACTGTTAATTTTACGTGTTATGACCGTTTTTTATTAGTAAGCAGTTCATACATCTAGATCCACACTACTTGTATAGGTAGCTAAAATAGATAGCGCGCGGCCAAATCTAAATGCTCTCTTTACGTGAATCTATGTATCTAACTAAATCTAAGGTTCGATACTACTAACTGTTAATGTTACGTGCTATGACCGTTTTTAGTAGTAAGCAGTTCATACATCTAGATCCACACTACTTGTATAGGTAGCTAAAATAGATAGCGCGCGGCAAAATCGCAGTGCTCTCTTTACGTGAATAGTACATAACTTAATCTAAGGTTCGATTCTACTAACTGTTAATTTTACGTGCTATGACCGTTTTTAGTAGTAAGCAGTTTATACATATAGATCCACACTACTTGTATAGGTAGCTAAAATAGATAGCGCGCGGCCAAATCTCAGTGCTCTCTTTACGTAATCTAAGGTTCGATTCTACTAACTGTTAATGTTAAGTGCTGTTACCGTTTTTAGTATTTAGTTATATCATACATATAGATTCCACATTCCACACTACTTGCATCATCATATCAGCTCATATATGTCCCCACCGAGGGGCTCGAGCCTGCCCTGAATTAGGGCGATCGGGTCTTAGTCGAACACGTGGGTCCAGTGCGGGTTGGTCAACTTCACTCGCAACCTTCGAGTTTCTTCGCAGATGTGTCCGGGTTTCCTCACGATATTTTCCTTTACAGTAAGAGCGTCGGATAAACGTACATATGAGATCGAAATTTGAAAACACATTGGTACGTGGCAGGACTCGAACCACTTCCCGGAAAGGAGGTAGAGGCCCTAGCCGTTGCGCCACCGACGCGCTCAAAGCTGCATATTGAGGATTATTCTCTATCGAATTACGTAAATACACTCAAAATGTGGATGTATTTCACATTAACCTCTCACGCGTGATGCTAGCCGTTACGGAGTGACACGGAATTCCGTCAAGCGTATACGTCTATCTGTAGCAGATAGAAAGTTTTTAAGTTATTTGACGCACTGTGCATTTTTAGGGTCCGAAGTGCAATATGGAACCCTTCGCCATGTCTGTGTGTCTGTCTGTCTGTCCGTCTTTCCGCGACATCTTTCGACAACCAAACTGTAACCAATCTGTATCAAACTGGGTGACGAGGGGGTGAGGTCGCAATCTAGAGAGTACTAATATTATATACTTTGCTATTACTACTGGAAAGCTGTTATATGGTATGGGTATATTAATTACGCTAACAAAATCGTACAATAAAATCTTGACAAAAAATGTTCTCATCGTAACCTCCCCTACATGTTAGGAGGGGGTGATTCTTTTTTTTTGTTGACGTACCTTATTGTCTGGGGTATCGTTGAATAAGCCTTTCAAAACAACTGAGTGTTTGCTCAGAACGTTTTTCGATGTAGCGATCGGTTTACGAAATATTAAGCTTTAAAGTTCAAATTTTTATAATAGTTTTAGTTAAGTCCCCTTTGCCATATCAGCTTAACCGCTATTTCAAGACATCGGAAAAAAAAAATAGTAGTAGGACATATAAAAAAATTAAAAGAAAAACTATCACGGCTAAGTAGGCTTTCTTAGTTTAGGGGTAATAGTCGATCAACTAAACCCATTCCCGCCCAATGTACTCAGCTGAGTACAGCAAAACACAGGTAATTTAAACCCACAGTATACACTCAGTGTGTATCTACAGAAATCTACAAATTAGTTGCAATATATTTAAATTCATTTTTGTATTTTTAGGATGTTAAAAACAATTAGACTTTTAAAGTTTTTTTAGGTTATTTTTAGTTTTAAATCAAGCAATCAATCAATTTAAATGACTGCTTTGTTATATAAAGGTGTACTCTGGCAATAGAGTGCATTTAAATAGTGGACGTCCTTCGGCTGATATCATGATTATGATAATATAGTACATTCCCTTCTAAGTCGCCTCTAAATGGGTTAAGGTGTGCAGTTGTATTTGTAAAAGTTCATAGATTTTTCCCTAAAAAAATCTTCTATTACCAACTGCAAATATTATTCTGTTTTTAGAGTTCCGTACCTCAAAAGGAAAAAAACAAAACCCTTATAGGATCACTTTGTTGTCCGTCCGTGTGTCTATCAAGACACACTCTCATCTCGGGAATTCGTGGAGGTATCGAGTTGAAATTAAAATGATATACGCCGGTCTACAGTCCCTTGAAGCTGTGAAAAAATCCAAACTTCCAAGTTAACTTAAAAAAAGATACGGCCGTTTATATCGTAAAAAACGTACATTTCAACATTTCAAGTAATACCGTCTTATACTACAAATATAGGAAAAACCCGAAAACTATACATTTGTTGTTAAATCATAAAAATAATATAGTCTAAATTAAAAGTACGTAATTATGTATGTAAGTATTAAATTAGGGGCCTAAATTTATTTTTGATGTCAGTATCAGCATACAGCTACTTACGTATCAAATGTTTTAGATTCGATGGCATTGCTGACACCGACCTCAAAAAAAAATAGGTCCCTAATTTAATTCGTCCCACCTTTGATTTCGTTATTGTTGGTTAATGTCGTGTATCAAAGTATAATAATATTATTTCATACTTTTGAGTGAAATTCATTTTTAAGTCGGTTTTTAAGTTTTTTAAACTTTTATTTTTATTTTATTTATTTTTAGTGATAATGCTATCTATCTAACAACGTTATACCCAATCACCCACTCGTCAATAGGAACCATCAAATCATAATTCATAATTCATGTGTTTTATTAACAGATACAGATTCCTATGGCTTCCATCATCATCTCAACAGCATGAAAGTTAAGGAGCTAAATCTTCCATCATCAGCTCATCAGAATAACCTAAAAGAATACAACTATCGGTCTACGTAAAATTTTTAAATAATTATCCTACCGTTAAGAAGTTGTACCTTTCTTCATCAGCTCATCTGATGATGATGATGATGATGAGATGATGACTACCAGACACCAAAACTTGAATAGTTTTAGGAAATGCATGAAACACGTTATATTTGCCTATAAAATTTGAGGGTTGTTCTCGATTTCCCTGGGATCCCATCATCAGATCCTGACTTGGTGACAATGGGACCCCCTCGGGAGTATACTCTTTCAAATAAAAAAAGAATTTTGTAAATCGGTTCACAATCGGCGGAGATATCGCGTAACAAACATAAAAAAAAAACATACAGTCGAATTGAAAACCTTCTCCTTTTTGAAGTCGGTTGAAAATTAAACAACAAATAATAAAAACCGGTCAAGGGTGTGTCGTACTCGTGCCTTAGAGTCCGAACTGAATAAAAAAAATTTTTTTTTTGTTGCTCGCGTTGATGTCTTTTGTTTAATTTGAATACGTATCACTGTTAGACTTGTGTGGTGGTAAGGAATCTTCGGTGCACGAGCCGGCTCGCTCTTGACCGGTTCTTGATTAGTGAGATGACGGAAATAACCGTGTGAACAAATATATTTGTGAGATAAATGATTTGAATATTTTGTCGATAACAAACTTACCAATTTAATCTTATTTTCATTATTTGTATGGTAATAAATAAAATTCTTCAATAAAAGATAAAAATCATAAAAAATGTATAATTTTAAAATAAAAGACTTTTTTCCATGTTGCCACATAACATGTTACCTCCTTCTATTTAAGCTCCTCCTATTATTTAACTTATTAAGCGAGATACATTGGTAATTTTTTAAATTATGCTCGACTTTTTTGATTATTCTCTGTTTTACTTAATCTTGTTTTAATGCATAGTAACTTGCCGGCTTGGACGGTTAACAAACCTCAAATCACTATTATGAATTCAAAATTTTACCCTTCCACAAACTAAAATTTCATGGCTTGCTTTAGTGTATAAAGTTTCATTATAATCGGCCCATCCATTATAAAAAAGTAGTAATTTTAAGTTTGTATGAGAAACGATTTTGTAAATACGCTCTCAGCGCTGCCCATCCCTTAAAGGGTTCGTAGCATCCAAGCTGAGTTTGGTATTTTTCTTTGCCCAACTTATAATAAGTAGTTCTATGCTTTTAAAATAAGTCGTTTTAATGTATTCATGCACTGTATTATCTGTTTATTTGCTTCTGTGGGCTCTGCATAAATGCATATTTTAATAGGCATCTTATCTTAACTTATTTCAACCAAGTAACAAAGCAGTTGAAAATCACTGCTTTGTAGATTTTTTAAAGATTACACAGTGGCTATGATTAAAATTATTCGCTATTAAAAGTACTGGTTCCAATCTTCTTTAATCATGTCTGCAGCTTTTTCACCGATCATTATCACAGGAGCCATCGTATTCCCACTCACTATCCTCGGCATAATTGACGCGTCAACGACTCTTAAATGTCGTATGCCGTAAACCCTCAGTCTGGGATCAACTACAGCATACTCATCTGAATGAGGCCCCATTTTACATGTCCCTGAGGGATGGAAGATAGTTGACGTATAACTAGTGAACAAACAGGCGAAGTAATCGTCAGTTCCCCATTTATAATCTGAACACGCTTTAACTGGTACTTTCACAAATTCAACACCATTTTGCCGAAAGGAACTTGTGTTTTCTAATCGTGTGATGAATTTCAAAGCAGATACCAGTGTATTGAGGTCTTTTTTGACGGTGAAAAAATTCGGATATATCAATGGTTGACCTTCTATTGGATGAGTCTTATTCAGTTTTATATATCCTCTGCTCTTCGGCCTTAGCAATATAGGCCTAACATTTATACTATCGTAGTATGCAAACGGAAATACGTTACTTGCTAAGTAAGTAGTGGGATCTGAGTAAAACTCTTTCATGTTTCTACCATCGAAATGGAACTGTATATCTGGTAATTTAATATTATTATCAGCCAAATTTGTTCTGATAAATGCACTAACATGAGTAGCGCCAGTTGCTGTGAGTGGTCCTGTTTTATGTTTCAGTAAATACTGATTTTTTACATGAATTAAGATGTTTTCCGGCGCAGTGTGTGTTGATGTTGTATTACTTAGTTTCATTAACATTGCGTCTGTCGTGGCGTGGTCTTGTAAATTATATCCAACCTTTAAGTTTTCTACGACTGGAATGTTCAGTTCATTGAGATCTATTTCAGGGCCAATACCAGACAACATCAAAATTTTGGGTGAATTCAAAGCACCAGCACTTAGTATTACTTCCTTTGTTGCATGTACTTTAAAAATTTTATGGTCTTTTACATACTCCACACCATAAGCAAACTTTTGAATTGGTTCTATCAAAACTTTTAGAACTGTGGCTTTACTTATGACTTTAAGATTTGGTCTCCTGTTTCTTATTGGTTTTATAAAAGCAGCATTTGTTGATACCCTTTGTCCATTTTTAGACGTCGTTTGTACTACCATTACTCCTATTTGGTGTTTTGCATTCAAGTCTCTTTGTGGTAAACCAACCTCTTTAAATGCATCAGTGATCATAGCAATATTGTTGTCAGCATAAGGGAATCTTTGTACTGGTAGAGGACCTCCAACGTTGTGGTACTTTTTATCATTTTCTTCTATTATGTCAATATTGTTTTCAGACTTCTTGAAATACGGGAGCACCTGAAATTTGTATGTTTCTTTAATACTTATATCATTTTGACTACTATTGACAGTAAAATTAATTCAGCTTATTTTACATACTTCTCTGTAACTCCATCCTTCGTTTCCTAGATTCTCCCAAGCATCGTAATCTTGTCTATTCCCTCTCATGTAAACCAAATAATTTATTGCGCTGCCTCCTCCCATGACTTTTCCACTGAAATAATAATACTAATTAAGTCAAAATAAGATGACGAATAACTATGAAATGGCTATAATTAGTAAATCATACTCATGCATGGGTTTGAAATAAGATTGATTCCAATTTCCAAGAATATTTTAAGAAAATATCCATTCCAAGAAAAATATTTAAATGACACTGTTAGCGACATGCATCGAAAAAATTAAGAACCCAATTGTATCAAATTTCATGTATTGTAGTATATCATGCGATTCGATAACGTATAGTTTACACCTGCTACCAAAGTGCACATTCCCAATAAAAATGTAAATATTACTCTTACTCATAGCTCGTAGAACAGATGGTCGTTGGGGCAGTAAAGTTCTCTAATGGCGACCACGCACCGGAAGACGTAGAGTAGGCAGGCCTCCCACTCGGTGGACCGATGACCTGGTGAAGGTCGCGGAAAGCCGCTGGATGCATGCAGTGCAGAACCGGTCGTCGTGGAAATCCTTGGGGGACGCCTATGTCCAGCAGTGTACAACCTTCGTCTGATATGATGATGATGATGATGACACTTACTCACAAATCTCTCTATACGATGAAAATAATCAGATAAAACTGAAATAATTTTCGATTAACATAAAACTTGTAGTTACAACCTTTTAATTTTAATAGAATTTTAATTTTTTCGTATTCTTCTCAGCATAAATGGTTCGCCATCTTTGGGAGTCCGCCATATTGGATATAGAATGACGTCACTTAGCTAACCATGCATTGTGTTCCAAACTTAACGTGTAGGCGAAATTTCAGCTCAATCGGAAACAGGAAATGGTTTCTAGTTTAGTTTCAAAGATTTGTCTCGAACTAACAAAAAAACTAACACTGCAAGCTAATACCATAGTACATATATTAGTACTAACATACAGTAAGGACACTCCCTGCCGCTCTCTAGATTGCGACTTCACTCCCTCATCACCCAGATTGATACAATTTGATTACAGTTTGGTTGTTGAATGTATAGGATTTCACCGCCATTTTAGTTGTTCCGTCATTTGTTTTTTGGAATGTCATTTCTGGCCCGTTGTATGATGTGTCCAGAGTGAAGCCTTTCGGTGAAATTAGCCACTTCCTAATTTGTCCATATCCAAATACTTCCACTTCTTAGTTTATCCAAAAGTACAATGACAATCCTGTTTATGTTTGCCCAAGTAAGTATCCTACTAATATTATAAACGCAAAAGTTTGTATGTATGGATAGATGTTTGTTACTCTTTAACGCTTCAACCACTGGACGTATTAGGATGAAACTTGCCAAACATATAGGTTAGGTCTTGGATTAACATATAAGCTACTTTTTATCTCCATTTCTTAAGTAATTCCCGTGGGATAGCTATTAACTTTCTCTTCTTTGTTACTTTATGTCACGTCGCAATGAAGCGAAGGATTGACGTGCTAATTAATACTGATTATCTAATTGACTACTAATTAGCATAGCCCGACATAGTTCCTAATGGATAGATCCATAACTCTAGAGAGTTGACTTAGTGCCCACGCTCGACAGCCTGCAGGCATAAAAACTATGTCACGCGAAAACTAACTAACTACTGAACATATCTGGCTGAAATTTGGTAGGTAGACAGCTTATACCTGGATTAACATATAGGCTACTTTTTTTTACGCTCGCGAGCCGCTTGGGACTCGCGCACTGCGCACCCTCGAAGACAGTCATAGAAACTATAATCAAGCGAGCGAAGCCGCTGGCATAATCTAGTAGTTCATAATTTTCAAGAATACAAAAAATGAAATCCAGTGCCGATATATTATTTCTACTTATCTTGCCGCCAGACAGAGAAAATCTACCTCCACGATAAATATAATTCAAGGGCGTCGGCTGTTTGCACGTGTAACCCTATTCGCGTTAATGCCTTTGTAACGCTGCCTCTTTCGATCGCCTGTAACTGTCTTGGCGTTTCAACCTTTCCTTGAACTCACCCCTGGCCCTGGACACTTCATACAACGGGCCATAAATTACATTTCTATGGAAACTTACCTAAGATTTAAAAATATTACAATGAACAGAATTTAAGACAAAACTAACAAAATGGCTAATGAATTATTGTTTTTATAGTATTAAGGAATTTATGGACTACAAAAATTACATATAGTGACATTTTTTAACAAATCTTATTGCTTACTTTTCCGTACTTTAATCATTATTAATATTTACTACTAGCTTTTGCCGCGTGGACATAGCTTTTATGACTCTTTTTGAGGGTGAGTGGTGCGCAAGCCGCAATCAGCTCGCAAGCGTGGACATGAGTTTTCTCCAGGTACCTCAGGAACTGTATCGGGCTATTCGGATTAGCAGTCTTTGTTACTTCCCACCCCCTCAACAAATTCTATACAAAAAATCACTTTAATCCGTTGCTCCGTTGCGACGCCACCGACGTGCGCGAGCGTAGAAAACAGTTGTCCCCAGATCCCTTTGGGAATTATGTCAGGGTATACTTAATAGTAAATAATATAATTTTCCACCTCATCTCTGTGCTAAAAATATTTTTTTCGGTACGATTTTAAATAACTTAACGAACAAAGAGTATTGTTTTAGTTTCCTCAGAAACTGCATCGGGCTATGATAATTTCCACATATAAAAAGTAGACTATTTCATTCCCAGTGATACAGGCTACCTGCGTGCCAAATTTCATCAAGATTGGTATTGGTCCCGGACAGGATGCGAAGGCCCTAGCCATTACGCCATTGACGCTCTCTTATATATAACCTTGACAGAATAGGTTCGACCCCAACCAAGGCAAACATCCGTGTAACGAAGAGTTTTGTCTGCTCTGTGTCTAGGTGTTGCTTAAACGTATATATTCTTTATTGTACACAAACATTTAAATGACAAGAACTTAGAAAGGACGTGTACAAAGGTGGACTTATCTCTATAAGAGATCTCTTCCAGCCAACCTTATCGGGTGTTAGGAGACTTTCGTATCTGTATACTGGGTGTAACAAAATTGGTAGAAGAGCCGTAAAATGAGTCTTCTCGTTATCATACTGCACAAATCTTCCTACAGGCAATCAATTGACAAAAAATACAAGTCCATCAGCTGATTCACCAATTTTGTGTATTTTTGTATGGAACGTAATTTTTTATTTGAGAATTGACTGTTCTCCGGGTAAAATTGTTCAGTATGATGAGTGGCAACCCCATTCAACGGGTCCCATACCAAATTTATTGCACCCTGTATATGTAAGTATTTAAATTATTTCCTCGTTCTTATTACAGGGAATCTTAGTTTGGGCACACCCTGGACACTTCGTACAACGGGCGAGAAATGACATTTCTAAAAACAAATGACGAAACAAATGGTAAAAAAACTCAAACTTAAACCAATCTGTATCAACCTGGGTGACGAGGGGGTTAGGTCGCAATCTAGAGAGCGGCAGGAAGTGTCCATACTGTATGTTAGTAATAATATGTTTTTTGGTTTGGGCACACCCCGGACACTTCATACAACAGGCGAGAAAAAACATTTCTAAAAACAAATGAAATCACGGCGAAATTGGGTACTTGACAGCATCAAAAATAAATAATGAAGTAAAATTCACGAAAAAATTTCAGAAAAACTCATTTGGTATTTCATAAATCTTTACTAATATTGTAAATTTGAAATGTGTTTGTTTATAACCTTTTCACGCTTTAACACCTTGCCCAATCTTGATGAAATTTGGCATGCAGGTAGCCTATGTCAGTGGGAAGGACATAGGCTACTTTTTATCCCGTGAAAATAGCATAGTCCAATGTTGTTCCTGAGGGAACTGAAAAAAATACTCTTTTTTTGCTTAATTACTTTAACATCGCAACGGAACAATGGATTGTTGTGATTTTTTGCACAGAAATGGTTGAGGGGGACGAACATTAAAATGACATAATTTACTAATTAGTATATCTTGACATAAGTTCCCAAAGGGATCTGGGAAAATCTCCGTTCCACGCTCGCGCATGTCGGCGTCCCAACGTAGCAATGAAGTGATTGAAGTGATTGAAGTGATTTTTTGTATAAAATGGTTGAGCGGTGGTTATTGACATAAACTGTTAATCAGAATAGCCCGATATAGTTCCTGAGAAATCTGGAGGACACTCATATCTATACGCTCTGTTAGCGCACTACTTACCCTCAAAGGCAGTCATAAAAACGATTTCCACGCGGGCAAAACCGCGGGCAAAAGCTAGTATTTTATTTATTTAATTTATCAAAAACACATAATTAGTGCGTCAACGGCAATGAAAAAATATGACGTCATAATTCAATATTTCAAACATTTTTAGAACAAAATCTCGTTTTTGACAGTTCATAAAAAGTAAGTCAGATTGCAAGTACCAAATTCTATACGTTCGAGAACCAAACTTAAACCAATCTGTATCAATCGGGGTGACGAGGGGGTGAGGTCGGAATCTAAATAGCGGCAGGGAGTTTCCATACTGTATGTTAATACTAATATTTATACTTTGGTTTACCTTAATTAATTATTTGTCAATCTTCCCAGCAACCTAGCTAAAAACTCGTTTTTTGACCTGACGGTACCGCTAAAACTCCAAGTCTTTACCTTGTCCAAGCACACGTCTGTCCCATCTGGGCTCTGCAAGTCAGTTTCTCCGGCTGTGTCCTGTAGTTCCAGTCAATGCTAGACCTGGCCAGGGTTGGTGCAAAGGATGGCACGCTGGTCACATCTGGTTCCTCGGAACCCGCTTCTAGAAGTAGAATCTGTTGAAAAAAAAACAGTTTTCAGCTTGAATTTGCTTTGCTTTTTGAAGTGTATTCTGCTTACACCTGCAAACCCTTATAAGTATTTTCAGAAGACTATAAATAGATACAAATAAGTGGTTCTAAGGTATTGCACATCTTATGGGTGGAGCCTTTATTATCAGTGCTTAAGGCCATAAGACAGTTCAAATGACAATATTCAATTCAAATTATTCAAAGACCGTGTAGAGCTATCACTATGGAAAAAATATATAATATACTTAAAGTAATAAAAAATCGATTGAATTGAATACAATTTTAAAAATATTACCATTATTGATTAACAAAATACACTTTAGACCCTGTCTTTGGCATTAATAGCAAAATTTCTCGAAAACAACTAGTTAATTTAGAATGAAACCAACACACATAAATCGGTGACTTTAAGACCTTTCATTTTAATTGAAGATATATTTTTTAAAGTTATTTGAATGTATAGAAAAATAATAAAAACATGTAAAAATCTAGAATTGAGCGCTCGGTTTTAACGTAACAGCCGCGTTGAAGCCCGCATTGATTTGAACTTAAGGCGAGGAATTGAGCTGAACAGTTGTCTCTGTCTTTTTCGTTGCGTATAAAGAGTAAAGGAAATAACCATACTTTTGCATTTTTCCAATATTTTTTTGTGTAAATTCAAAACTACAATTAATTTAAAAAAATCCAACTGGCATAATGAAGTGTGTGTTTAGACTACTGACAAAATGAAGTCATTAGTTTACAAAATAGCACTTTCATATGTTTTGTAATTGCTGAGAAAAATCGGGATCCCAGCGACCAAAGTTTTCAATGTGTCGCCTTGAAATTACACTTACGTTCGATATTATTTCAACACGTATCAACCTGATCGGATTGAGGCATCTTAAAGCCTTAAATAAACTTCCTAAAACATTTTCTATCTCCTCTTGAAGAATTCTGTGAATCCACTATCATCGGTAGCCGCTTATTATCTTTTGTCCAGCTAATCTTAGTAACAATAAAGATGATCTGGGTGATTTAAAAAAAAGTACAGTATCTACTGCCTATTTGTGTTGTCGTGTTTCGCTTTACTTAATTCATCATAATCATCATCATCATATCAGCTAAAACACGTCCACGCTGAACAAAGGCCTCCCCCAATGATTTCCACAACGACTGGTCCTGCGTTGCCCGCATCGGCTACCCAAAGCCTTCAGCACCAGGTCATCGGTCCACCGCCTATGCTACGTCTTCAGATACGCTGTCGCCACTCGAGAACTTTACTAACCAAACGGCCGTCCGTTGTACGATCTATGTAATCCGCCCACTGTCACTTGAGTTAAACGATTCTGTGAGCTACAGCGGTAACTTTTACTGAAATAAAATATTAATTTTGCATACACACCTACCTAGTTGAATAATTGCATTATTGAAAATTCCCACTGTCAATATTGGAGCGACTGATTTTTAATTAAACACTTACTTGCCTTCCGTTTTAATTTCAAATAACTCAATTCATGGTTCGTTAAATATTGATGTATAATTTATGTTTTTTTTTATTCATACTTGGTAGGCCCTTGGCATCATCTCACCTGCTGTTAAGTGACGATGATACCGAATATGAAAGCGGGCTTACCAAGATTCCTCAACGCAATGGAGAACTGGGTATCTTATCTCCAAGCCGGAACACATCAATGTTGTTAACACTGATGTTTGGCGACAAGACTTAGATAAGATGGTGGTAGCAAGCCAGGCGGGCTTAGAAAATGCCCTACTACCAACAAAACTGAGTCTTACAAGTTAACCCACCGGGAAACGAACCCGCGACCTCCTTGTGTGAAGCGAATGGACTAACCATTACGCCACGGAGTTATGTAACTAAATATTAATTAACCTACCCACATTTTATCTTGTTGTTGTAACGAACATACTTACTAATTAGTGGACGGTTGTATGTTATTAATTATAAGTATGAAGTCACGAATATTAAGGTTTTAAGATGCCTCAATCCAAGCAAGTTGATACGTGTTAAAATAATATCTAACGTAAGTTTAAGTTCATTCATTTTAAGGTCAAATCAATGCGGGCTTCAACGCGGCAGTCACGTTGAAACCGAACACCCAATTCTAGATTTTCACATGTTTTTATTACTTTTCTAAAATTTCAAATAAGTTTTAAAAAATGTGTTCAATTAAAATGAAAGGTCTTAATATCATCGACTTTTGTGTGTTGGTTTCATTCAACATTAACTAGGTTGTTTTCGAGAAATTTTGCAATTAATGCCAAAAACAGGGTCAACAGTATATTTTTTTTACATCAAAAGTGATAATATTTTTAAAATTAATATAATATAAATTTATATCTTTTTTTTATAACTTTAAGTATATTATATATTTTTTTCATAGTGATGGCTTTACACAGTCTTTCAATAATTTGAATTGAAAATTGTTATTTGACCGATCTTAAGGCTTTAATTACTTTCGACTTTGAATTAAATATTTCATATTTTCCCTCGTTAGTATTATTACGCTTGAAATACATTAAATTTCGAATTTGTTTCACTCATCATAAAACATCAAAACAAGTTAAACTATTTCAAGCTAATTTGGCTAATATATCCTCTTGGGATGTTTCATTTTGAATTTTAGATACGACAGACCTCAAATATAATTTCTCGGAATGCAAAACGTATGAAGCCGTTATGCGAATAATTATTTCGGAGAAGTGGCTCAGACTTAAATTTTAATGCATTTTTAAGTGTATTGCTGTTTATTCTACGGAACACAGTTTTTTCACATAATTTGTGTAGAATCCTTTTCATTGACTGTGAATAATCCTAGCTTAGTAAGTACCTAACTAAACATTTATTTGCTTAATATTTGTTAACAAAAGTTGTAGTCTTACATTATAATATCAGCTCATTTACGTCCCCACCGAGGGGCTCGAGCCTACCCTGAATCAGGGCGACTAGGCCTTAGTCGACCACGCGGGCCCAGTGCGGTTTGGTCGACTTCACACACAACCTTCGAGTTTCTTCGCAAGCGTGTGCAGGTTTCCTCACGATGTTTTCCTTCACCGTTAAAGCAATCGGTAAGTATATGTACGTAAGTTTTTTGGAAAATGTCATTGGTACGTTGGCCGTCCAGATTTGAACCCGGTACCTCTGGTTAGATGGAACGAGTCGTTACCGGTTGAGCCACCGACGCTTTTTTAGTCCTACATAATGAAATGAAATAAAATTTATTTTTAACGACATTAGTTGCAAGTCTTCTTTCTACTACACTCAACAAAGTCAATACTACACAAAATACACGTAGGTAAATGCTAATTCAAGAACAAAAAAGTAAGTGTGTGGTTATATGAAACCACGGTAAAAGTGAAACTTTACAGAGGACGAAACGATCATCATGGCTGCTCTCGCTACGGTACAGAGGATGAAACGATCATACCTTCAGACGAAAGCGACATTCACGCGACATGCAACACACAGACGAAAAAATTAGAGACGATGTAATAAAAGTTTCACTTTCATAAAAATAAATGTCAGAAATTCGACACAATAAATTGTTATGATAAGTAATACTTGTTAATAACGCACTGGGCCCGCGTGGTTGACTAAGGCCTAATCGCCCTGATTCAGGGTAGGCTCGAGCCCCTCAGTGGGGACGTATATGAGCTGATATAATAATAATAATAATAATAACGTACTAAAATAACTGCAGAAACTACGTGAGCTGGAGCTTTATCTGCAAGAATTATTTTATGTCATAAAACTGTTTTTCTAGAAGCCAAATACTCGTACATAATCGTGCCTTAAATATCCCGCCGTAACAGCATGCAAATCTTAAGTACCAAGGTGATGAATTAAACAAATTTAAATGTTTACATAAAAAGAAAAAAGAACGTGTGGTTTTATGAAACCATGGTAAAAGTGAAACTTTTCTTCACAATATAAACATTTACAGAGCACGAAACGATCATGGCTGCTCTCGTCTTGGAGCTACGGTACAGAGGACGAAACGATCATGGCTGCTCTGAAGAAAAAGTTTGAGACGATGTAATAATCTCTTTGCCGTCACGCAACACAGAGACGAAAAGCTTGAGACGATGTAATAAAAGTTTCACTTTAAAAACACTAGTACAGTCCAAAAATTAAAAGGAGTTAATACATTTCAAATTAAGAGAAATTCACTTTAATAATAAAATAATAAGATAAGATAAGATAAGATAAATACTCTTTATTGTACCCAAAAATATAAAATAAAAAAAATAAACACAATGTAAAACTTAGAAACTATAACTTAAAAATTTAAACAAAAACACAACTTAAAACAAAATCTTATAAGCGGTACAATTTGGGCGGTCTTATCGCTCAAAGCGATTTCTTCCAGACAACCCGGTGATTGGAGACAAAAGCACAAAAAAAATGGTAGTGCACGATAATAAGTTAAGTGTAATAAGTTCATTGATTAAAGTTCATAAGAGGACAATTAAATTAAAAATAACAGAAAAAAAATCTTTACTTTCGCTGTAAAATACTGGCCGTTGTTATGTATATCTCTTTTTTACTGCAACAGGTTTTAGAAAAAACAAAACAGCCAACAGTAACGAAATCAAAGGTAGGTACGAATCAAATTAGGGGCCTAAAATTTTTTTTAGGTCGGTGCCACTGAGGCGTATTTACCCTATGCCCAGGGGGCACTTGGCCCGGGGCAGCAAGAGGTGAGGGGCGGCCGGAGGTTGAAAAAGTCGTAGTAGATTTTTTAGGCATCCGTATGGTTCACCGAAAAATAATAAAACTATCCAAGTGCGAGTCGGGCTAGCGGTGATTAGGGTGACGAACCACTGCGAACATGGAAACGGCAGGCTACAGTAAGTTCACGTTTATCGTGTGGCAGTACGGAACCCTTAGCGCGCAACTACGACTCGAACTTAGCCGGCTTTCTGTCAGAGGGGCGGTGTTTTTTTGTGTCCGGGTCGCCGGATTCTTAAATGGCCTCTTGCCAGCACACACCTACTTACCTATCAAATGTTTTAGATTCGATGGCTTCTCTGACACCGACCTCGAGAAAAAATTGTATAATTTGATTCGCGCCTACCTTTGATTTCGTGTATTATATATCCCAATAAAACATAAATGTGAAATGGAGCCAAGTTCGATATAAAAAAATTACAGCGATCTAAATGGGTAGGTACCAAGTTCTAAATAGTGGTTCCAAGTTTAGATAGTCAAGGTAATCATTTTCTAAGCCCGCCTGGCTAGCTACCACCATCTTATCTAAGTCTTGCCGCCAAATATCAATGTTGATATCATTGGTGTGTTCCGGCATGAAGATAAGATAGCCAGTTCCCCTTTGCGTTGGGGAATCTTGGTAAGCCCGCTTCCATCTTCGGCAACATCGTCACTTACCACCAGGTGAGATGTTGTCAAGGGCTTACCAATTGTGAATAAAAAAAAAAAAGGCGCCAAGCAAGCAAAGCTTACTTTCTAATATCAATATAGAAAAAAACCAGCCAAGGACGAGTTGGACTCGCGCAAAGTAGGGTTTCGTGGTCTTTTCAAAAAATAAATGTTAATTTTAAAGAACAAAATTATATTTGCAGTTGGTAATAGAACAAATTGTACGAAAAATCGAAATATTACAAATAGAACTGCACATCCTAAGTTGGTCGACTATTTCTCCTAAACTAACTTAGCCGTGATAGTTTTCCTTTTAAATTCATTATATGGACTACTTTTATATTTTTTTTCAAATTTCCAAATACATCGGTTCAGTTGTAAGGGGGTGAGGACACTTGACTCTAACAAAATTTAGCACTTTCAGGCCTATTTTTTCGAAAACGGAACCCTAAATTATAAAATGGTATTAGAAGACTCACAACTATTCTGTAAGCTCTAACCAACGATACCCCACACGACTAAATTTGACGAGAAAAAAAACCGTTCCCACTTTACTTGTAGGGGAGGTACCCTCAAAAAGTTTTTTTTCCAAATTTTTTTTACAATTTCTCCGCGTTATTATATATATATATATTTGCCAAATTTCAGCTCTTAACTACTAATAGTCTAGGAGCTAGTCCGTGGACAGACAGACGGACAGACGGACGACAGACATGACGAAACTATAAGGGTTCCTTGTAGTACTACGGAACCCTAAAAATTGATTGTGAAAAATTACATTTAGTAGCACAGAACATAACAAATTTTCATTTAAGCATCTGAAAACTGTTGTACATTCTCTAGTATTTGGAGGAGTCTAAAATAAATATTTCTAGTTGAAGTTCTGTAGCTATGACTTACGAACCACTAATACAACTTGGTACCTATTATACCCAAATAGATAGTTGTAATATTTATATCGAACTTGGCTCCATTTCAAATTTATGTTTTGGTGGGATATTATTAATTTTTAGAAAGTATTAATACTAATGTCCTATTTTTATTCAAGTAATAGACAAACATATGACATATTTTTGGTGGTATTCAAAAAAAAACTCCTGGAAGTGATCTGTATAATTATTTGAATGAGTAGTGGTGGTACGGAACCAAAATGTAATGAGTCCGACTCGCACTTTGCCGGTTTTTCTTTTTCTTTTGCATACGCCCAATAACCAACCTAAAAGAAAGTACTCTTTATTGTACAGTGCTAAAAGCAAAACCTGTTTCTAGTCACCTGGAAATGGTCTATAATTTTGATAAACAGTAGTGGTAAGGAACCCTAATTTCACAAGTCTGACTCGCACTTGGCCAGTTTTACGATTTTTTTTCTTTGTATACGCCTAATAACTCATCTCGATGGCAAATTTCAAGTTTATAAGTTACCTGGAAGTGGTCAATATATTTTGCTGAGTAGTGGTGATACGGAACCCTTTGTGCGCGGGTATGACTCACACTTGACCATTTTTCCGTAATTACTGACTGTGTTAAAGCAGCCGTGACCATATTAAACGATGCCACAGTATAACGATATGGCTTACAATAGCGCAACGCCTTTGATGTCGCATGATGCCGTTACGGCGTAGGTACTAGCCCTTAGTAGCTTGTAGCACACCCTGGACACTTCATACAATGGGCCAGATATGGCATTTCAAAAAAGTAATGACGGAATAAACGAAATGGCGGCTAAATCCTATACGTTTGACAACCAAACTGTAACCAATCTGTATCAATCTGGGTGACTAGGGGGTAGGGTCGGAATCTAGAGAGCGACAGGGAGTGTCCATACTGTATGTTAGTACAAATATATATACTTTGCCTATAGTCAGCCTGGCAAACTCGCGGAGTTTACCCCGCCGCCCGCTGCCCTGCAAGTACCCTTCCAGTGCTCTGCGTAAGTACATTCGTTGCACTACTGTAAGCCGCCCGCTATATTGTAATACTGTGATGATGCCTTGACTTTGAAATACTTTCAAATTGTTCTAGTTCAATGTGTCTGTCTTTTTTTTATTTTTTTTTTATTCACAATTGGTAAACCCTTGACAACATCTCACCTGGTGGTAAGTGACGATGTTGCCGAAGATGGAAGCGGGCTTACCAAGATTCCCCAACGCAATGGGGAACTGGCTATCTTATCTTCATGCCGGAACACACCAATGATATCAACATTGATATTTGGCGGCAAGACTTAGATAAGATGGTGGTAGCTAGCCAGGCGGGCTTAGAAAATGCCCTACCACCAACCAAACCGAGTCTTACAATTGACCCCACGGGAATCGAACCCGCGACCTCCTGTGTAAAGCCAGTAATGTAATCTTCTGAACGGACACCGGTCACGGGCACGGGTCACGGCCGACAGGAAACCTTAAACGAAACCCTTAAAAACACTGGTTGCATTAGAAGAGAAAATCTTCAAATGTATGTACATAGCACAGATCACCGCCTCCGTAGCTCAGAGGCAAAGTTCACTGGCTTTACACAGGAGGTCGCGGGTTCGATTCCCGGCGGGGTCAATTGTAAGACTCGGTTTGGTTGGTGGTAGGGCATTTTCTAAGCCCGCCTGGCTAGCTACCACCATCTTATCTAAGTCTTGCCGCCAAATATCAATGTTGATATCATTGGTGTGTTCCGGCATGAAGATAAGATAGCCAGCTCCCCATTGCGTTGGGAAATCTTGGTAAGCCCGCTTCCATCTTCGGCAACATCGTCACTTACCACCAGGTGAGATGTTGTCAAGGGTTTACCAATTGTGAATAAAAAAAAAAAAAAAAAAAGGTCAAAGAAAAATACATGCAGGCATCCTAGTTAAAGTGCAGATTAGAAGCCAGCACATCAAGCTAGACACACGTAGTATTCTGATCCATACGCGTTCGGCATAAGAACGATACAAAGTGTCTAGCGTGATGTGCTGGCCTCTGTACATACTTATTTGACAAGGATGTAGGACAGATTGAAAGTACAAAACTTATAAGCTTTACATCAAAATCAAATATTACACCTACTCACAAATTAACTAAAGATAGTGGCGCAACTGCGAATCATTCATCGTATCTAATAACGCTTAATTTAAGTGACCAATATATTCTTACTTAATACTATAAATGTGAAAATGTGTTTTTTGTTTATGTGATTGTTTGCTTTTTACCTTTACACGCTTCAACACCTAGGCTAATCTTGATGAAATTTGGCATGCATGTAGTATGTGTCACTGGGAAGGACATAGGCTACTTTTTATCCCGTGAAAATACCATCACAGAGATGGTTAAGGGGGTGAGAAATGACATAATTTACTAATTAGCATATCCTGTCATAGTTCCCTAATAAGACATAGACTACTAATCAGATTAGCTCGATATAAATCCTAAGGGATCTGGAGAAAACTCATGTCAACGCTCGCGAGCCGCTTGCGTCTCGCGCACCACTCAGTCTCAAAGACAGTCATAAAAACGATGTCCACACGCACGGGCAAAACCGCGGGCAAAAGCTAGTAGTTATATAGATAATGAGTTTCACGGAAATGGCACTAATGATCTGCCTAATCTAGGCACATATACGTAAGTCCATCATTGCCTAGTTGTGGCCAAGGCTTGTATAGTGCTTTTCTCAAACAAGGCGCGGAAATTAAAAGTAATTAGTACCTAGGCGTAAAAAAGCGTCGGTGGCTCAACCGGTAACGACTCGGTCCATCTAACCAGAGGTACCAGGTTCAAATCTGGACGGCCAATGTACCAATGAGTTTTTCAAAAACTTACGTACATACTTACCGATTGCTTTAACGGTGAAGGAAAACATCGTGAGGAAACCTGCGAAGAAACTCGAAGGTTGTGTGTGAAGTCGACCAACCCGCACTGGACCCGCGTGGTCGACTAAGGCCTAATCGCCCTGATTCAGGGTAGGCTCGAGCCCCTCGGTGGGGAAGCATATGAGCTGTAATGATGAGTACCTAGGCAGAACATTACAATTACTTTTTAAAGTCAATGACGTACAATGAACAATTTTTTTTAAATAAACATTTTTCTATTTGCAAGCCAGTTCGAAATTTAAGTATAAGCTTTCATAAGTTACCTCCTTGGTTGCCATGTTTTGGAGTAAAAGATCGTTCCGTTTTTAAATGACACAACAGATATGAGTTTACATAGTAATTTACTAGGTCGCTAAAACACGACAGATATGGATTTTCATACAACTATTGCGGGCCACCGCTGCTTGCATGTATTTGGCCAGTACAGCCATTTCATTTTAGCTGAAGGTTGCCAAATAATGCTCAATTTACATTGTAAAAAAAGCGTGGGGCGCTTTGTGCCATATTTTTCGTATTTCGAGCAACCCACGCTTTTTTCACAATAATACTAGTATTTTTCGTTCATTATTGTATTCGGCTTATATTAAGAATTATTTTTCACTTTTTAGTTTGATGTGCTTTAAAAGCGCGTTTTTTAGTTTTTTTTAACTATTACATTTTGTTTAGGTTTACTTTGCCAAGGAGAATAAATGATTCCGAGCAATGCTCATACTTATTACTTCATCATCATCATATCAGCCGACGGACGTCCACTGCTGGACATAGGCACAGTACATAGGGGAGGCCTTCCATGACGACCGGTTCTACGCTGCCCGCATCCAGCGGCTTCCCGCGACCTTCACCAGGTCATCGGTCCACCGAGTGGGAGGCCTGCCTACGCTACGTTTTCCGGTGCGTGATCGCCACTCGAGAACTTTACTCCTCCAACGGCCATCTCTTCTACGAGCTATGTGCCCCGCCCACTGCCACTTAAGTTTAGCAAGTTTATCAAGGTCACCAAAAGGGCAATGGAGCGTGCTATGCTCGGAGTTTCTCTGCGTGATCGAATCAGAAACGAGGAGATCCGTAGGAGAACTAAAGTAACTTATTACTTAGGTAAGTTTGACTGACTCGGTGGCTCAGTGGTTAGTGCCCTTGACTACTGATCCGAGAGTTGTGGGTTCGATCCCCACCCAGGGCAAGCATTTGTGTGATGAGCAGATTTTTTTGCTCTGTGTCTGGGTGTTAAATATATCTATATATGTATGTATTTAAACGTATATAAGTATGTATATATCAGTCTCTGGTAACCCATAACACAGGGAATCCTACTTTGGGGCCAGATGACCATGTGTGATTTGTCCGAGAATATTTATTTATTTATTTAAAGGAATTGCAGCCCGATCTTGCAGTTTTTTCTAGGTGACAAAAACACACCTACTTACTCATAGCTAAAAACCACTCTATTTTCAATGTTCCTAATCAGCACCCACGAATCAAATTTCGTGTTAACCTTCATAAAAATAACACAACAAACGCTGTTACGCTTAATTGGATCCTTGTGCAATCTAATAAGTTTTAGACAGCAGTGTTGCCAGGTCCATTTTTATAAAATCAGAGGATACGACTAGAAAAAATCAGGAGATGTATGGGGATTTTTTTTAAAAAAATCAGAAGCTGCCTCAGTTTAATATAGATTGTATCGCTTTCTCTATGAATCCTTTTGTGTGATATTTAATTTAGTCTCGTAATCATCTTAGCGGGATGTGTGTATGTGTGCGGTTTATTTCGCTGACTGTGGAAAAAGATAAAGTTTCAATATTCAATCATGTATCCATCACGTTAAGTCCATTTTACGATGTCAATTTTGCAGTGCCAACCTTACTGTGATAATTTTGTTTTTCATTTCACGTAGGTTTATCATTACTTAACATGTTTTAAAGTAAAGCTAGTATATGAAAAAAAAATAGTAGACTTTCAATTAAAATCAGTAGATATATAGAATTCTGGGAAAATCAGTAGTTCCCCGAAAAATCTGGAGATCTGCCTTAGTGGTATCAGAGTCACCATCCTGTTTGTTCCGCGAAAGTCAATAGTTTTCGAGTTAATATCACTTCGATTTAAATTTATTCGATTTTGTTTAATACCATTTTTTCGGTTTCATCATATCAGCCCATATACGTCCCCACCGAGGGGCTCGAGCCTACCATGAACTAGGGCGATCAGACCTTAGTCGACCACGCGGGCCCAGTGCGGGTTGGTCAACTTCACACACAACCTTCGAGTTTCATCGCAGGCGTGTGCAGGTTTCCTCACGATGTTTTCCTTCACCGTTAAAGCGATCGGTAAGTATGTACGTAAGTTTTGAAAAACTCATTGGTACATTGGCCGTCCAGATTTGAACCCGGTACCTCTGGTTAGAAGAACCGAGTCGTTACCGGTTGAGCCACCGACGCTTTTTAGCCACCGACGCTTATTAGCCACCGACGCTTTTTAGCCACCGACGCTTTTTAGCCACCGACGCTTTTTAGCCACCGACGCTTATTAGCCACCGACGCTTTTTAGCCACCGACGCTTTTTAGCCACCGACGCTTATTAGCCACCGACGCTTTTTAGCCATCGACGCTTTTTAGCCACCGACGCTTTTTAGCCACCGACGCTTTTTATCCACCGACGCTTTTTAGACACCGACGCTTTTTAGCCACCGACGCTTTTTCCGTTTAGTGGTACGGAATCCTAGTGGCTCGAGTCCGATTCGTACTTAACCGGTATTTTTTCATTAAATTCCCAATGTGATTATATTACATTAGGCTTTAAGATATAAATTTAAGAAAATTTACCTAAAAAAACCGCCCAAGTGCGAGTTAGAACCGCACACATAGGGTTCCGTACCATGATACTAGATGGCGCTAGTTTCTTCACGTTTGAAAAAAGTCATACTTCATTTTTTCTAATTTTTAGTAAGTATTTGTTGTTATGGCGGCAACAGAAATACATCATCTGTGAAAATTTTAACTGTCTAGCTATCACGGTTCATGAAATACAGTCTAGTGACAGACGGACCGACAGACAGGCAGACAGTACAAATACAATAATTTAAAAAACAAAAAAAGCGTGGGTAATCTTGTACAATATTTTTGGAACTTAATTATTATATTGAAAGAGTTACGATGAGCTTTTCAAAATCAAACTCCATCAGGGCCTTAAGCATCGCCGAAAAGTTGCTTATCTTTCTGTATTCTATCGAATGCATTTTGGAGTGTGTGCACAAGAACTGCACTACCTTATTCCCCCATCTCCATTCCACCTTCGGTCAACGAGACGCAGGGAGATGTTCCACCCCTTTGTTGTTGATATTCAGCCTATACGCACGAAGCGTTGCCCTTCCTCATTTCTTATGCGGACAGCGATGGAGTGGAACTCCTTGCCTGCGTCTGTGTTTCCCGACTCCTACAATTTGGAAATCTTCAAGGCGACAGTGAATAGGCATTATTTGAGTTTGTGTGTACCATCCTCGACTACAACGTCACTTTTTTTGCTTACCGACCCTATCGTGTGGGGTATGGTTGAATAGGTCTTTTAAAACAACTTAGGGTTTGATGAAACCATTTTGTGATTCAGAGATGGGTTTGGGAAATGTTAAGCTTTAAATTACAAATTTTTGTACGATTAAAGTGTCTCACTGCCCATACAAGCTAAACCGCATTGCAGGTCAAACCTTTTGCAAACTATTTCTATAAATCCGATTGAGCTAAAATTTGGCTTTAAATTCCCGGTAGCATTAGATCCTTTTATACCAAAGTTGATCTGATGATGAATCTTAAAATGTGTCAATAGATCCTTTTGGTATTTAAAGTTGATCTGATAATGAAGTAAGGTCTCAGAAAAGTCTTTCATTTATAATAGAATTGTAGGAAATACTGTGCTCGCCTTTTTTTAAATCTGGAAACGAGTATTTATATTCACATTGGCACACTGAGAATTTGGCTTTTTTAACATAAAATAAGTTTGGTTTTAGTTGGTAAGCTTTTTTTGCTAGATCTTTTACCGCAAAAAGATAAGAAACACTAGAACGACCAGTAAACTTACAAGCTAGTAATTTCAGGAGCGCTCGCGCCGTAATTGTATCAAACAGATAGGGATGGGAGTTAGTTTTACTATCGTATAGTACGAACAGCCGTGATACCTCAAGGGCTAATCTGCCAGGTGTAGCCTTTATAAACCACCTCCGTGGAGTAATGGTTAAGGTCATAAAAACTAACCCAACCACTTCGGGAGTGCTGACAGAAGTGAAAACTTTTTACATCATGCCTGTCAAACAATGCAGTTACACGTGCTACTGCATCAAACGAGACATCGTGCCTGTCAATTAATGCAGTTACACGTGCCACTGCATCAAACGAGACATCATCCCTATCAAGCAATGCAGTTACACGTACCAATGCATCAAACGAGACATCATCCCTATCAAACAATGCAGTTACACGTGCCACTGCATCAAACGAGACATTATCCTTACCAAACAATGCAGTTACATGTGCCACTGCATCAAACGAGACATCATCCTTATTAAACAATGCAGTTACACGTGTCACTGCATCAAACTAAACATCATCCCTATCAAACAATGCAGTTACACGTGCCACTGCATCAAACGAGACATCATACCTATCAAACAATGCAGTTACACATGCCACTGCATCAAACGAAACATCATCCCTATCAAACAATGCAGTTAAACGTGCCACTGCATCAAACGAGACATCATGCCTGTCAAACAATGCAGTTACACGTGCCACTGCATCAAACGAGACATTATGCCTATCAAACAATGCAGTTATACGTGCCTCTGCATTAAACGAGACATCATGCCTATCAAACAATGCAGTTACATGATCCACTGCATCAAACGAGACATCATCCCAATCAAAAAATTCATTTGCACGTGCCACTGCATCAAACGCGACATCATCCCTATCAAAAAATGCAGTTACACGTGCTACCGCATCAAACGAGACAGCATCCCTATCAAACAATGCAATTGCACGTGACACTGCATCAAATGAGACAACATTCCTATCAAACAATGCAGTTGCACGTGCCAAGGCATCAAACGAGACAGCATCCCTATCAAAAAATGCAGTTACACGTGCCACTGTATCAAATGAGACAACATTCCTATCAAACAATGCAGTTGCACGTACCAAGTCAGCAAACGAGACATCATACTTATCAAACAATGCGGTCGCACGTGCCACCGCAGCAATCGGGGCAAGTCGAGAACATCTTACAATCGCACTGATTAAGATAAGATAAGTTAACATTTATTCGACAAAAATACACACAGACAACATAGAATTAACAAAAAAAGGTACAAATATAACAAAGAAAAAGTAGAAAAATATGAGTACGATACGGTTGAAAACATGCTTTGTGCACTTTGCCGAACTGGCCCCGACTCAGCATAATGCTGCAAGCAGTGAGAACCTATACAATTTGCGATTAATGATCGAGTAGTTTTGTATTAACGCATTTATCCGTCGATTATTTCTCCGGATAAAACGTAGAATACCATCACTAGATACAAAAACAGAGAGGAGAAGAGCACTGTCGCCGTGTCGCGGACTACGATTGTAAAACTTTTTCGCTTTGGGACGCGCAGTCATTGTTTTAGTTTTATAGCGTCCAAGATCTACAAACTCTGGATTTGTCATATTTTTGGAATATACTTATGTGGTAGGTACGAGTACAGTCACTTTCACATTTTAAACAACGGGGTGCTTGTTTTAACTAAACCTACTTGTCTATTTTTTTTTTAATTTACTTCCATTATTGAAGAACTTTTAACTGTAGACCAACCATTCCGAAACTCTAGCTATAAATCGCGGAATTATCAAAACAACATCTTTTAAATCCAACTCGCTTGACCGACAAACGTTGTTTTTCCATAATGAAATATACTTTGCGTAATACACATAAAAACATTAATGGAAAACGGTCGAGTCATTTCGGAGGAGTACGAACATAAAAATCGTGACACGAGATTTTTATACAGCGTGTAAAATAATTGGTACTGGAGCCGTTAACAGGAGGTTCTGCTCATCATGCTGAACAACTTTCCCTAAGGAACCTATAGTCAATGGGACCTTCCATACTAAAATGCACAATATTGGTCGATCAGCTGATCGATTTGTATGAAGAGTAAAAATTTTTTTGCATTTACAGCAAAGTCGTAGAACCTCGACCGATTTCCATATTATTTTTTTATGTGTATTACGTAAAGTAACGATCTCGAACCCAAAGGATGCTGAGCTTCTTCAAAACGATCTTGACAAAGTAAATGCATGGTGTGATCGTAACAGTATGTCCCTAAATCCTGGAAAATGTCACTTTATTAACTATACTAAAAAACTTTTACCGCTGATCACTAATTATCAAATTAGTGGTACTTTACTGCAGAGGGCCGACGAAGTGCGTGACCTAGGCGTTGTCATTGACAGTCAATTGTCCTTTTCCTCGCATATTAATACTGTTGTTAAAAAATCGGCTCAATCACTTGGTTTCATAAAGAGAAACACAAAAGAATTCAATATCCAAACAAAGATTATTCTGTATAAGAGCCTGGTGCGTAGTCCGAGATATCCCATGTCAAGAGTCTTTCACATTCCCTTCTTTAGAACCAATATAGGTAAGAATTCTCCTTTCTGTAGAATGTGTATGGATTACAACACCATTAACTCTAAGCTATCCAAAATTGATATATTTTCTAACTCCTTGCCAAAATTTAAAAGTAATGTTTCATTAATTTCTTAGTTAGTATTTTTCATGTTGTTTTAATAATAATTTTATGTCAATGTTGTGTACACCTATAATAAGCATTTGTATTAGAATAAGACCTAACTATGTTTTGGAAACGTGTAATATTTATGCCGTTGGTGTGCCTTATTCAAATAAAAAAAAATATATATATATTTCATTATGGAGTTTTTTTTTATTTATTTATTTTCGCATAATGAACGCAGAAGCAAAAACTTAAGAGCAGGCTCATATAATTAGTGCTTTTTTACTAGAATTATGTTGAGTCGGTTGCAAGCTTGCTGAACGTGAAAACTACATAGCTGATTCTTTTAAGATTATTTTTGAACCTGACTAAAACAAAACACGATTTATTGATTTTGCTCGATACTTTTTGTTTTGTAAAACTATATAGTTTTAAGAAATTATTGGATTTTCCTCCTACAATACATAAGTTAGGCGCACTAAATAAATACCAATAGAAAGAGAGTGAGGGTATTGACAAAACAGCTAAGATAAAATATTACTGAAATGTTTGCTAAGCTCGCAATAAACGAAAATGTGCATTTACGCCCGAAGTAAAAGACGTAGGTCGCGTTAAGACTCTTACGCGAAATCCAACCGTAAAGCGAATCCCATAAGATTAAATATCAGGTTGTTAGCCAGTGCCTGCTCTTAGTTCTGCGTTTCCAGCAACTTTAATTCGACGCCCCACTCCATTTCCCAACTTCTTGTAAGGACATACTAATTTAAAGACGATCCCAGTAAGCGATACCCCGCTCAGTATTATAATAGTTTTTTTTTTCTATTTGTGTCGTTATGCTCCCATTTCTATAAAGGAGTTGGCATGTTTTCATTTTTTTCGGCTTCCGAGAAGATCTTATTATTTTGCCCGAATTTTACAGCAAGTACAAGAAAGTACTTATGTAGTTTGAGATATATTTTTAGGGTTCCGTACTGTAACCTCAAAAGGTAAAAACGGGACCATTACATCATTATAGGATTATAGGCCTGTCTATCCATCTGTCCGTCTCACCGCCAATTTGCTCCGAAGCTACTGAACCGATTGAGTTGAAAATTTGTGAACATATGTAAGTCGGTGACCCATAGACGGACGTGTGACGTAAAAAAAAATCATGGGGGCCACTTTTGGGAGGTAAATTAGATTATCCCTACTCCTTACAGTATATTTGCTTACTTCCTTACTCCTTATCTCCGACATTTACTCCAAGATAACCCGTTATCTCCTAAACTACTGGGACTAAAATCTTGAAAAAATCACAGTATATGATGATAAATGAATAGATTACAGGAAAACCTATGAGAAATTCTAAAGTCCGTCCGTACCTGCAGGAAAAATAAAATTTCTAATGACCAGAATAAGTAGACTCCATTTTACTTAGAGTATAGTATGTACTGAGAGGTCTTGTTGTGTTGGTATTAAAAGGTTTGGTGCGGAACCCTGTTTGTGTGACCCCGAATCACACTTGGCTATTTCTTTATTTATTTTTTTATTTATTTAACAGTTTATTGTGTACAAAAAGGAAAAAAAAATACAATAGGTGTTACTTATTTCTAATTAGAAATTTCTTCCAGCAAATCCGGGAAAGAGTAAGGTTTAGTTAAAATGGCAGACATGTACATAAATAAAGAAGCTATTGAAAAATATGTAAGTTAAGTAAGGATTCAATAGCGTAAAATTCATATAATTAGTATAATTATATTAAATACTTTTTTTTCAGTAGATCAACTAAAAATTTTACTTACAGACTTATTTTAATCTTCTTTGCAAAAGAAAATTAGATTTTAGACCGGTTTAGTATCTACAGCAATTTACGTGTAGAACATTGTAGATTAAAACTGTAGCGTTGTCACCGCTCTTCACGCGATGCTTCATCAACTTGGCTTTAGCGGAGCCTAGTATGAGCGGAGCTCCTTTTTACAATGGCACTGGAAATTTCAGGGTTCTGTACACCCAACGGGTGACAAACGGAACCCTACTACAAAGTCGCCGCTGTCTGTCCGTCTGTCCGTCCGTCAGCTGGCTGTATTTCATGAACTGTAATAGATAAACAGTTGAAATTTTCACAGAATGTGTATTTCTGTTGCCGCTATTACTAAAAATACTAAAAGTAAAAAAAAATTAAAAATAAGAGGGATCTCCATACAAAAAACCAGTTTTTTATAGGTCTTCAGAAGATATCTTTAGCTCTATCGTAAAAACAGTAATACATGCAAACGTGAAACTTGGTTAGATTATTACTAATACTGAAATAAGACAACAAATAATAAAAATTGGTCAAGTGTGAGTCGTGCTCGCTCTAAGGAGTCCGGACTGAAGGACAAAAAAGGTATTTATTGGTCGCTCGCGTTGATATGTGAATGGCCGGTTTTTTAAAATGTATTTAACGTACTATGTTATTCAAAATTCCGTTCTGCACTTCTGTCACTCTTATTAGGGTTCCGTTCCTTAAAAGGAAAAAAGCGAAACCCTTATAGGATCACTCGGCTGTCTGTTCGTCCATCTTTGATAATTAATTAAGGGCTTACCAAATTGTGAATTAAAAAAAAATGGCATCATACTACGAACTATGGAACCCACAATAGTGTTAAGGCGAGGCACCGGTGGAAAAGCGGAGAAACCCTTTTGCTAGATCAAATACATAGTAGTCACACACACGCACACATCTGTTCTTTGTTTATATTATTTTTCTTTAATCTTTTTGTTGTTTCCACTTCTTGTAATAAACATTTAGTTTCTGTTAAGTTGCTTGGCCGCCACCTGTTAAATTTGTTTTATGTAAATGTTCTTTTGACCGCCACGAGACTAGTGTGGGGTCACAGTTAACTTGTATTTATTAGATAAGATAACTTCGTAAATAAAATTTTTATGTCTTTTATATTTTTTTGGGTAATTACTACTAAATATCGGTCTTGCAAAAAATATTAGACAAACTTAAGGATATTGTCTAAGGAATTTGCTAATATGATACACGATAGTGTCTACTTTACTCCATCATAAAAAAATCCAAAAAATAGGTCCGAAACGTCTAAATAAATGTCTAAAACGAATTGTTTATGAATAAAATTTCTAAATTTGCACATAGTTTTCATATGGAGATATTTCTTATTAAGTACTACAGATAACCTGCTAAATTTAAGTTTTTAAATTGAAGTCTTATGAGAAATAACAACGTAAAACATTGAAAAAGTACAAAAGTATGGTTATTGTCTTGACTCTTTACACGTAAAGGAAAAAACAGAGACAACCTTTACCCTGACATCTGACTACCTCCTCTGGAATTCGCTTTCGTAACTATCGATTGCGGTTAAAACAATAGAGGATGTTAATAAAGGAAGGTCACTCGGGTGTTGAAACAGCGGTCTGACTGTCCGATGAAAAAATCACCAAAAAAGTGCTAATCTTAAAACTAAAGTGGTCAATGTTAATTTTAATGAGATAAATCGAGAATAAGGTTGCACGTCATTAAGAGGAGTGTTTCCCAAGCGCCCTCAATACAAACGTTTGTTTTGTTTTGAATTTGAATATTCAACTAACCCTGCAGTGGTCGCGTTCCAATAAGTCTCTTGAGTGGTCGCGTGGATTACATATGCCTTCGAAGTTGAGGCCTGTGACCAGTAGTTGACTGACACGGGCTGATTGAAATGTTAAATGTATGCAGAATTGTTTTAATTTTTTTTTAATAAAATTCATTTATATTATAATTTTTCTATTGAAAAATGGCAAGTACCCTTATCTAAAATTAAATTATAATAAGGAACTGAACAGAACAATTAACAATTTTGTCAAAATAAGCGAGAACACAAACTTCTTTATTTTTATTTATTTTGGATTAGATGAGACCTTTATACGTGTTAACGCTTATTGCGAAAAAAAACTATTATTTTCTTAACAGGAACTACATACATATTTGGAATGAACAGAGCGGGTGTAAGGATTGTCATACTTATAGTACACGAAGTCCTGTGTAACACACTTGAACTGTTTACGAATAATTTCATTTTTAATTAACGTGGATTACATAATATGTAATCCGCGCGACCACTGCAGGGTTAATCAAAGTTATTTTAATTTAGTAGCAGTTATAGCTAAGTGCAACTTGCGTTGTTGGGTCGATCACGCGGGTTAACTGACCTGGAGCACGGTCATTACCGATACTATTATCATCATTACCGGGCTGCCCCGATACTCCAGCGCATCAGGGATGTTCGCAGAGGCGCGAGTAGACTGCTTTTACGCAACGCGATGCGCGTACCTGGTACGATGAGTGCAAGGTCGCGCCAATAGTATCCTGGCTATGTTCGCCAGTAGCAAAGTATATAATAATATTAGTACTAACATACAGTATGGACACTCCCTGCCGCTCTCTAGATTGCGACCTCACCCACCTCGTCACCCATATTGGTACAGATTGGTTATAGTTTGGTTCTTGAACGTATAGTATTTCGCTATGATTTTTTTTGCTCCGTCATTTGTTTTTAGAAATGTAATTTCACGACCGTTGTATGCAGTGTCCGGGGTGCGCCAGTAGACTGTGTTGCGGAATTGTGAACCACTGCAGCTTGGTTAACGTGGCCAATAACAGTCGTGATATTGTAAATAGATTTCATATAATGTAAATGTAACTGTGTGTATTACTTACACTAGTCCAAGTTCTAGATTAAGTCACTAACACTATTGTGATCCTTTGTTGGTCGAATAAATAAATTGTATTATTATTATATGATGAGAACAGATGGCCGATGGGGCAGTAAAGTTCTCGAGTGGCGACCGCGCACCGGAAAACGTAGCGTAGGCAGACCTCCCACGCGGTGGACCGATGACCTGGTGAAGGTCGCGGGAAGCCGATGGATGCGGGCAGCGCAGGACCGGTCGTCGTGGAAATCCTTGGGGGAGGCCTTTGTCCAGCAGTGGACGATTTGTGTCTGATATGATGATGATTATTATATTATTACCTTTTTTATATTTTTTATTCACAATTGGAAAACCTTTGACAACATCTCACCTGATGGTAAGTGACGATGTTGCCGAAGATGGAAGCGGGCTTACCAAGATTCCCCAACGCAATGGGGGACTGGACGGATTTGAGTGTAAGTGGTATTCTTCTCGACCGTTTCCTTGCTTCGCAAAGTACGTTAAGCCGTTGGTGCCAGTTTCTATTACTAGTTGGTAGTCTTTAAGCCGTGTCATATGCCTTATAGGCGGCTTGAAACACTTCTGACAGTGGGGTTAGCACTAGAACCTCCACCAACCCGGACTCGGCCCCCGTGTGGGGAGAGTAGCCTAACTTTCCCCCGTTTGGGAGAGACCCGTACCCCAGCAATGGGGACGTTTATGGGTTGTTAACATTGAAATTTTGTTAACACGTTTTAAATACTAATATCTGTGTCGTGCTGTGTGTGGTTTATCAGATTCCCGTTAACAAATAGACAAATCTTTTTTTTTGTTAATAACCTTTACGTCATCATATCACCTCATATACTTCCCCACCGAGGGGCTTGAGCCTACCCTGAATTAGGGCGATAAGGCCTTAGTCGACCACGCTTTTGTTTTTCGACCCACCACCGTTAAAGCTATCGGTAAGTATATGAATGTAAGTTTTTAAAACTCATTGGTACATTGGCCGTCCAGATTTGAACCCGGTACCTCTGGTTAGAAGGACCGAGTGATTACCGGTTGAGCCACCGACGCTTTTAACCTTTACGTAACTAAACTTTACGTAATTCTGGCATTTTTTACAGAAATCTGATAAAACACAGACACAAATATTGGTTTATTGAGCGCGCTTGGAATACACGCCTCTTAATTTAGAGCAGTGAAGCGAAGTTCCCTCGACTTCGTTCGTGTATAGCTCTCTAATTTCATGAGGGACACCTCGCTTACGATTACAAATTGCAGTGTGAGTAAATAAAAAAAAATAAGTGTGTGGTTTTATGAAACCACGGTAAAAGTGAAACTTTACAGAGGACGAAACGATCATGGTCGCTCTCGCTACGGTACAGAGGACGAAACGATTATACTGTCAGACGAAAGCGACCGTCACGCGACATGCAACACGCAGATGAAAAAAATTGAGACGATGTAATAAAAGTTTCACTTTAATAAAAAAACCAGCGAAGTGCGATTCGGAGTCACACAAACAGGGTCCTTGTTAAAAAAATAAGAGTAATAGACCTAAAAACAACATATAAAAAACAATTCACAAAATGCAAACTAAAACTTACCAAAATGGGTCTTGTTTAAGAGATAATTAGTAGTAAAAAGCGTCGGTGGCTCAACCGGTAACGACTCGGTCCATCTAACCAGAGGTACCGGGTTCAAATCTGGACGGCCAATGTACCAATGAGTTTTTCAAAAACTTACGTACATATCATTACCGATTGCTTTAACGGTGAAGGAAAGCATCGTGAGGAAACCTGCACACGCCTGCGAAGAAACTCGCAGGTTGTGTGTGAAGTCGACCAACCCGCACTGGGCCCGCGTGGTTGACTAAGGCCTGATCACCCTAATTCAGGGTAGGCTCGAGCGCCTCGGTGGGGAAGTATATGAGCTGATATAATAATTACGTAGTTATTTAATTTAATTTATTAAGAAATATGTAGGATGATTAAAATATTTTGATTTTTGAATGAAATTGACAGATGGATGACAGCGCATACGTGAAAATATAGATGGAATGAAAAGAATATCGGATGAAAGGAGAATGAATGACAGCGCACCGCGCTACAAGTGGGTAGGTAGATAATTACTTTTCCATCTGTCTGACAGTGTTACGTAACATAATATGTGTGTTTCTCACATTAGGATTTTCTCACGATGAAAAACTACTGATTGAACACAATATAAGCATAAAGTTTTGCAACTATTGCATACTTCCTTACACAGAGCTAACAAAGCATTACTCATGTGATTTCTCTCATGGAATTCTAGAGAAAAACTGTGAGAAAAAAAACGGAAGGAAACCAAATTAATTACTGATTATACTTGAAACTTCTTCTTGTTATCGTGTGGCACAATCAACCGTGCTATCCAAGGGATAGACGGCGGTTGCCTGGTATTGCACTTAGCATCACCTGCGGTCACGTGTATGGCATTTATATTTACACCTACGGACGTGTGCAACGCTACCTTCATACACATCTGGCATCAGATGTGCAGGTTTCCTCGCGATGTTTTCTTTCACCGTTAAAGAAATCGGTAAGCATATGTCCGTAAGTTACGAAAACTCATTGGTAAACTAGCCGTCCAGATTTGAACCCGGGACCTCTGGTTAGGAGGACCAAGTCGTTACTGGTTAAGTCACCGACGCTTTAATACTTGCAACAAAAATATGTCTATAAATTACAAGTTAAGTGTTTAAAAACTTGAACCCGTCAACGGAATATCGCTCTTACCTGTTGATTTCACCCTAACGATAAATAATATTTATTTGATTATTTATTTACACTTTTAGCACACAGATATACAATTTTGCTAAAGCAAATTCTTGGGGGTAACATAATAATGTGAGATACCAAAAAAATCATCCTTTTGGCTTTGCCGTAGTCGGTTTTTAAAATTGTATGTACATACTATGTTTATATTTTTGAAATCAAAATTTTTTACTCCTTCATTTGACATACAAGAGTAAAAAAATCAGGGACCCCCACTTTTTCAAGTTTCATGCAAGCTACACTCTTTCTGATAGTCATAAAATTTGTTACATAATGCCATTTGTGAAAAATCGAGAAATAAACAATAATTAGTTATTAACGTCAAAATCCAATCCCTGATATAAAAAAATTATGTCATTGGAACATAAAAAAAACAATATGACACGAGAAGTTATGAATTAAAATTATTGAATTTAATTAACGCCTTTGACAAGAGAAGCCAGTTCACACGGATAGAACCCGGTCACGAGTATAACGCGAGAGTCAGCCATCGCTCCCTCCCATCAACCATATTAGAGGGAAAGGGCCGACCCGGCTCCCGATGCGTAACTTTTGAATGTAACATCCGTCATATTGTTTTTTTTTGTCCGTCATGTTACCAAGACCAAATTAATTTAAGCGCGCCTAAATACATACCAAGGTACATATTACATTCATATATAGACTGCTAAAAATTTAATTTTTTCGTTTTTCTTTTTTGACCGCCTACCTCCGTGGTGTGATGTTTAAGTCCATAAGCTTCACATCAGGAGGTCGCGGGTTCGATTCCCAGCGGATTCTTACTTTGTTACTTTCTAAGACTCGGTTTTGTTGGTGGCAGGGAATTTTCTAAGCCCGCCTGGCTAGCTACCACCATTTTATAAATAAAATAAAAGTCTCACCGCTAAACATTAAAGCTAATAACATTGATGTGTTCCGGCTTGAAAATACTATAGCCAGTTCTCCATTGCGTTGGGGAATCTTGGTAAGCCCGCTTCCATTTTCGGCATCATTGTCAGGTGGGACGATAACTATGAATAAAAATTGTAAAAACAAAATGCTGTGCGTTGGTAAACGCATCACTTGAGAACAGCTGGTTTGATTTGGCTATTTTTTTATATTGTTCGTAATAGTTGTTCAAATAAGGTTTTAATGGAAATAAAAATTGTAAAAGTTGCCCGTAAAGTGGGGAAATTACGAAACAACTGAAAGCTCTTTTTTATGGATTTTTTGTATGAACGATAACTCACGATTAGAATTATGCATCTTCAATTACAGTCATAAAATCGATATCCACGCGAGCGAAACCGAGGAAAGAAGCTAGTTTAGTAATAAAAATGTAACATAAAGATTCATCCTTCTTTAAGTTCCATTCGAGACTAATGGTCAAATAGATTTTTGTCAAATGACTGTTATTTTAAGACTGTGCATAGTTTTTTCGCCGTTTTAATAATTATTTTATTCATTTGTCCTTACAAAATCAATAAATACTTTTAGTTAAGTTGACGTTAGGTATATGTGATCTCATCATCATTATATCAGTCAAAAGATATCTACTGCTGGACAAAAGCCTCCCCCAAGGATTTCCACAACGACTGGTCCTGCACTGCCCGAATCCAGCAGCGAAGCGAATTTTAAATAAAAATTTCCAAAACAATTCTAAATTGCTCTCCTCTTGAAGTTTAAAAAACCTTTCTTGTTTTATTTTTTCATCACGTCTTCAATTTTTAATTGATCAAATTCACAAAATAAGTTCGTCAATTTCTGAATCTATGACGTCACTTGTGGGTATTTAAACATTTTTAGAACAAAATCTCGTTTTTGACACATCATAAAAAGTAACTCAAATGACTAGCAGTCCGATCCCCTATTTCACCTTGCACCTCATTTAGAATTTTTGCACTAATTTCTACTTACTCGTTTCCTGAATATCAGAAAAATTTAGTAGCTCCATGGCTTCATCATATCAGCCGAAGGACGTCCACTGTTGGACATAGGCCTCCCCCAAGGATCTCCACGACGACCGGTTCTGCGCTGCCCGCATCCAGCGGCTTCCCGCGACCTTCACCAGGTCATCGGTCCACCGAGTGGGAGGCCCTCCTACGTTACGTCTTCTGGTGTGCGGTTGCCACTCGACAACTTTACTGCACCAACGGCCATCTGTTCTACTAGCTAAGTGCCTTCCCCACTGCCACTTAAGTTTAGCAATTCTGAGAGCTAATTTGGTTCTCCTACAAATCCCCTAATTTTTGATTTTATTACGCTGTGACACTCCGAGCATAACACTTTTTAACATATTAGATCATATACGTCCCCACCGAGGGGCTCGAGCCTACTCTGAATTAGGGCCATTGGGCCTTCAGCTTCAGTGTGATCTAATCTAATAGAAAGCAAAATAATGTATTTAAATATTTACCTTCCATTGTTTAACTTCAGACAATCGGTTAGCCAGTACACAGCCCGCAGATCCAGCCCCCACTATGATGAAATCATACTCTTCCTTCACCTGTCTCTTATTTCTTCTCTTCTTCTTATTTTTCTCATTTAACTTTTCAATATTCTCAACCTTCATAGAATCAGCAATGTCAAAATCGAAAAAACTCTTATCGTAATTGTAATCGTACACAGGTCGTGGGCTTGCGAATTTTGCGAAATCTCCTTCAAAATCGAATTTCACCTCATCTGGTCTTAAATACGGCAAGAAGCGTTTTTCTTCTCTTCGTGGTATTGCCGGGCCTAATGGTGGGCCCGTTTGAACGACCGGTGACGGATCAACAGGCACTGGCCCCAAAGTCGGTCCAAATATACTGGTTTCTATTGCTGGTGATGTAACTGATGATCCAATTCCTCCTGATAAGCTGCCGAATCGTCCGCTGCTAGTATACCCATCCGATCTCAAGTAAGGGTTTCTTTCATAGACATCTGCATCAATAGACCCACCAAAAAGCTGAGTGAGAAGTGCTAAGAACATGAATCCAGATTGGGAACATTGGGTCAAAGGTGCTTGAGCCTGCACGCAGACTGAAGCTATGTCCGGCGGTACCCATATACTTGACATTTTGATAGATTAATTCTTCAGTTATGTCACTATACTTGTGGGTACCGGATGTCAAAAATTATCGCCAGGTAGTGGGTTACCGGATGCCGAGAAATCGTAACAAATTCAAAGGTTGAATCAACATTATTATTTGGTGTAATAAGATAAATAAGACTGTACTTTCACTGTCAATGATGTCCTAGAATTTGAATTTTAGTCTTTTTTTTATTTACTGTTCGATTGTCACCAGTAATCAATTCTCGATGCCAATACGTTAATGGTTTAAACTGACCAAATTTTGCAATTTAAAAGCAATGAAAGATATTTAATTAAAACTAAACTGTCACGCATCACTACAAAATACACATATAAAAACACTGCAACAATTTAAGTTCCAATTGTATTTTTTTTTAATAAAATTAATTACGTTTTGTTTGTTTAATAAACGTTGATTTAATTGTTTGTTTTACAACTGCACTCTGTTCGAATTCTAATGCACTAATGACTGACAATAGATCGGCTGTAAGTGAATGGAGTTAGGATCTATTCACATTGAAGAATAGGATCGTTGCGATTTATTTTTGTTGCATTTCTGAGTACAAATTAATCCTTACAATATTATAAATGTAAAAATGTGTTTGTTTGTTACCTTTTCACGCTTCAACGCCTTGACCAATCTGAAGGAAATTTGGCATGCAGGTAGCCTGTGTCACGAGGAAGGATATAGGCTACTTTTTATCCCGTGAAAATAGCATATAGCCCGATGCAGTTCCTAAGGGAACTGAAAACACACTCTTTTTTGGTTAATTTCTTTAACATCGCAACGGAACAATGGATTGTGTTATTTTTTGCACAGAGATGGTTGAGGGGGTGGGAAATGACATGATTTACTAATAAGCATATCCTGACATAGTTCCCGAGGGATCTGGAGATAATCCATGCCTACGCTCGCGAGCCGCTTGCGGCTCACGCACCACGCACCCTCTAAGACAGTCATAAAAACGATGTCCACGTGGGGGAAGCCGCGGGAAAAAGCTATTTTATAATAATAATAGGTATCGAGCGTCGGTAGCGTAACGGCTAGGTCCGCCACCTCCTGTCCGGGAGGTTGTGGTTCGAATCCTGCCACGTACCAATGTGATTTCGAATTTAGATTTAATATGTACGTTTATCCGAAGCTCTTACGGTAAAGGAAAACATCGTGAGGAAACCTGCACACGCCTGCAAAGAAACTTGCAGGTTGTGTGTGAAGTCGACCAACCCGCACTGGGCCCGCGTGATCGACTACGGCCCAATCGCCCTAATTCAAGGTAAGCTCGAGCCCCTCGGTGGGGACTTATATGAGCTGATATGATGAAAAGGTATTATCTCCTAAGCTAATCTAGAAATGATGGGGACCTCTTTGCAATAACTACGGATTTTTATAAATTTTTCGCACACGATATAATCTACACTTACTACGTATCACCAAGTGGGACGCCTTCCTACGCTACGTCTTCTATTGCATGGTCGCCACTCGAGAACTACTGTCTCAAGGGCCATCTGTTCTACGAGCTATGTATCATGTGAGTTTAACGATTCTGAAGGGCTATGTCGGTAACTTTGGTTCTCTTACGGATCTCCTCATTTCTAATAAGATCACGTAGGTAAACTCCTTTATACCACGCTCTATTACCTTTTGGGTGACCTTGAACCATTTATGAGGCGAATAGTAAGCGACCATGATTATTTTAATTCCGTGTATTATTACTGGCAACACATACTTGTCAGAGACCTTAGTCTTTATTTGGGACGTGAAGATATTGCATAGCTTTCCTAACTGCACTACACAGGTATACATATTCGTCAACAACTTTAAGTGTAGAGCATCCAACCTTCAAAGCAGTGGGCGCCAGACGGATATTTGACATAATTTTCGACTTTTCCGTGTTCATTTTAAGACCTACTTGTTGAGAGGCTCCACTGAGGCCATCAAACATTTTTTGATTACCCTAACTGAAATAATAAAAAAACCGGCCAAGTGCGATTAAACTAGCACTCTGAGGGTTCCGTATCACCACACCTTTCTTCACAACTGCATAGTAAAAATGACAATGATACATATTCACATTATAAACAAAAGACATCAAAGCGAGCTACAAAAATATTCTTTTCTTGACATTCAGTTCGGATTCCTTATCGCGAGTACGACTCACACTCGGCAATTTTTTCGTATTTTTTATTCCACCTCTGTGTTAGTACTATAATCACACCAAGTTTCATGCTTGTATGTATTACTGTTTTTTCGATAGAGCTGAATCAAAAATACTAATATAAAAAACTCCTTTTTAACCCCCGACGCAAAAAAGAGGGGTGTTATAAGTTTGACCGCTATGTGTGTGTGTGTGTCTGTGTGTGTGTCTGTGTGTGTGTCTGTGTGTCTGTCTGTGTGTCTGTCTGTGGCACCGTAGCTCTCAAACGGGTTAACCGATTTGGATGCGGTTTTTTTTATTTACAAGCAGGTTTTTTGGCGATGGTTCTTAGATACGTTTTATCAAAATCGGTTCAGCCGTTTCAAGGTCATCAGCTCTTTTGCTAGCTGCGGTAGGGTTCTTAGACTCTTAATGTGTATTTACTTTACTTTCAAACATACATGTGACCAAAAACTTGAAACACTCATGTATGCTTAATAACTATGCAGGATTATGGAACTCTTGGTCTGATGCTGCAGCCAGGATATCCAGAACACTAGCACACTCTTAAAAAAATAATAGCAGATATGTCGTGTTTGGACTCGTTTTGATCAGTATTTGATTCTGCATACAATGCAATGGTGGCAACACGGTGAGCTGATGCTGCGGCCAGGATATCCAGCACACTAGTACACTCTTAAAAAAATAATAGCAGATATGTCGTGTTTGGACTCGTTTTGATCAGTATTTGATTCTGCATACAATGCAATGGTGGCAACACGGTGAGCTGATGCTGCGGCCAGGATATCCAGAACACTAGCACACTCTTAAAAAAATAATAGCAGATATGTCGTGTTTGGACTCGTTTTGATCAGTATTTGATTCTGCATACAATGCAATGGTGGCAACACGGTGAGCTGATGCTGCGGCCAGGATATCCAGCACACTAGTACACTCTTAAAAAAATAATAGCAGATATGTCGTGTTTGGACTCGTTTTGATCAGTATTTGATTCTGCATACAATGCAATGGTGGCAACACGGTGAGCTGATGTTGTTAAAATCCGTTAAATTTTTGACATACCTACGTACCTGAAACAATGACTAACTGTGAACTAAATATTATTGAGATAAACCTTCGCTTTGATTTCTTATATAAACCCCCGACGCAAAAAGAGGGGTGTTATAAGTTTGACGCCAATTTCTGTGTGTTTGTGTCTGTTTGTCTGTGGCATCGCAACTCTCGAACGGATGGACCGATTTTGATGCGTTTTTTTTTACGTGAAACAAGTTTCCTTGCGGTGGTTCTTAGCTATAATCGATAAAGATCTGTTCAGCCGTTTGAGGGTTATCAGCTCTTATCTAGGTGACTAAGGGATCTGGGCAACTTATACAGGTCTGATCGATTCAAAATTTGGTGCCCTGTTAATGTAAAAATATTGCAAAACCATGATAACCTTGAACTGTTGATGCAGCATCTCCTAGAATCTACAGAATACCCAACTCCTCAAAAACTTTCAGTAGAAGTATCGTGTTTGGGCTCAAAAAAAATATTCAAAACAATTTATTTCAAATAGGTGTTACACACACTTTTAAATAGAATTAGAATAGAAATTATTAGAATAGTCTCAATGAATAGGTGTTAGATATAATATGGTAACCTTGACCTGATGCTGCAGCATCTCCTGGAATCTGCTGAAGCAGCGGTTAAAAAAGTAAAAAACTTCCATGGGTCCATGGATTTGAAGTTAGAGTTATAACACATTTAATTGCAGCTTCAAACAAGGGAGGTGAGCAACTTCCACAGGCTTGATCGATTCAAAATAGGCTAGATTTTGTGTCGCAGTATCGTGTTTCGTCCCGGAAACTATTTGTATGAATGTGGGGGTAGAGTTTCGATTGTATGTAATAGTTATGTAAAGTTTAAAAAGCACGAAATAAAAATTAAATTAAAAATTTAAAAAACCCCCGACAAAAACCTCTAAAAAGTAAACAATAATATGTATTGACCCTTTGAGTTTAATTTAAGTAGTAATATTTTGATCCAAGAGTCGTCGCGTAGGGGGACCGCTAAGTAAATAAAATAAAAACAGAATACAACTGATTTACTTTACTACAACTAATTAGTAATAACTTCACAACTTAGCGGTCCCCCTACGCGACGACTCTTGGATCAAAATATTACTACTTAAATTAAACTCAAAGGGTCAATACATATTATTGTTTACTTTTTAGAGGTTTTTGTCGGGGGTTTTTTAAATTTTTAATTGTATGGAGTACTTCTTATTTTTTCACTTATTTATAATTTTGACGTGATAACGTTTTATAATTCGATGGAGCCGGCTGCACGCACGAAAAAACATGACGCATGCGGCGTTACCTCGCTTTGAGGCGTTCCATTTAAGGCTTGAAGTGCAAGCGAGAGCGCGCAATGAGCGACAAAGAGGCACAATCAGCCTCCGCGTTCGGCAGCGTTCGACATCTGTCTCTCTCCTACTTGAGTGAGTGATGCGTCCGCGTGGACAGCTGCTATACATTAATACATTTACATGTTTTCGTCAAGTATGAAGTGCAGTGAAAAGTGAATGTGGTGTCAATTGTTTATAGCTACGATAATTGCGGCGATAAATGTAATGATTCTTTCGATATTATGAAACCATTCCATCACTATTTTCTTATAACGTTGTCACGTTAAACTATCGTCCGTAAACCGACTTTACAGACAACAAATTTTTTAGTATTTGTTGTTATAGTAGGAACAGAAACACATATTTTGTTAAAAATTCAACCGTCTACCTTTTACGGTTCATGAAATACAGCCCGCTGACAGACGGACAGACGGACAGACAGCGAGGCTTAGTAATAGGGTCCCGTTGGGTGTACGGAACCCTAAAAAAAGAACCCTAATGTATTTTTCAAAAAGTACTCGTTAGGTTTTCCTATGCATTTTTTAAATCTCTATCACATAATTAATAAATGGCGGTAATAAATATCACAACAGTTCACTATCTAATATATAAAAATGAATCGCAAAATGTGTTGGTAAGCGCATACCTCGAGAACGGCTGGACCGATTTCGCTAATTCTTTTTTTGTCGAGTTTGTTATTGTCAGGAGAAGGTGTTTATATAGGGCAGGGTAGGGTAGTGTAGGGTAGGGTAGGGTAGGGTAGTGTAGTGTAGTGTGGGGTAGGGTAGTATAGGGTAGGGTAGGGTAGTGTAGGGTAGGGTAGTGTAGTGTAGTGTAGGGTAGTGTAGTGTAGTGTAGGGTAGTGTAGGGTAGTGTAGTGTAGTGTAGTGTATGTAGGGTAGGGTAGGGTAGTGTAGGGTAGGGTAGTGTAGGGTAGGGTAGTGTAGTGTAGGGTAGAGTAGTGTAGGGTAGGGTAGTGTAGTGTAGTGTAGGGTTGAGTAGTGTAGGGTAGGGTAGTGTAGTGTAGGGTAGGGTAGTGTAGTGTAGTGTAGGGTAGGGTAGGGTAGGGCAGTGTAATGTAATGTAAGGCGGTACGTAGTTCGCCGGGACAGCTAGTTTGTAATATTTTTAGAATAAAATTTTTGACAAAATCACTATTTCTAATGTTTTTAGAACGAAATGTTTGACATAATCACTATTTACAATATTTAAAAACAAAATGTTTGACAGTTTATAAAATTATTTTTCTGCGTACATAGTTGAGTAAGTGACGGTGGACACTGCCTTACTAATAGCTCTAGCGATTGTCCTTACTCGCTGATTTGTTCCGTCTGTATTTAAGGCGGTTGGGAATGGACATTTAATGAAAAAAACATATCTACAGGGTGTAACCCTGTAGAAAACTAGTTCTATTATCTACTCATCAACTTGAGCCAATTTTCTAAGGAAGTCATAGTTAGTTCAAAAAAAAGGCCTTTCTGTACACAATTTGTCAACCAGATGATCGATTTGAATGAAAAGTCCAATTATTTTTGCGTGTTCAGCAAAGTTGTGGAACAATACTTGTTCAGTTTGCCTACTTTTAAGCAAAGTATATTTATTAGTACTAACATACAGTATGGACAATCCCTGCCTCTCTCTAGATTCCGACCTCACCCCCTCGTCACCCAGATTGATACAGATTGGTGCTAGTTTGGTTATCGAACGTATACGATTTCGCCGTGATTTCGTTTGTTCCGTCATTTGTTTTTAGAAATGTCATTTCTCGGTCAATTGTATGGAGTGTCCGGGGTGTATTTCAAGTTTTAGTGTTCAGTTTTTTACACGCTTTAAAACAACAATATATAGCGTCTGCAGTCTAATTACCAAGACTGTTTTTTTTTTTTTGCATTAGTGTGAGGAATGCTTTGAGTGCGGTGGAGGGACTCAATTTTTTTTTATTCCCAATTGGTAAGCCCTTGGCATCATCTCAGCTGATCAAAGAAGGAAGCAGGTTTACAAAGTTTCCCCAACGCAATGGAGAACTAGCTATCTAATCTTCAAGCCGGAACACATCAATGTTGTTTACACTGATGTTTGGCGGCAAGACTAAGATAAGATGGTGGTAGCTAGCCAGGCGGGCTTAGAAAATGCCCTACCACCAACCAAAACGAGTCTTACAAGTTGACCTCACCAATAATCGAACCCGTGACCCCCTGGTTTGAAGCGAATGGACTAACCATAACACCGCGGAGGCAGTTACAGATAAAATAACAAGGTACAACGGTGCGCACCTCAAGCAAGACGGTGGACGCATCAGTGTCATCATCATCATCATCTTCATATCAGCTGACATAAATCAACTGTTCGACAAAGGCCTCCCCAAAGGATTTCCGCAACGACCGCTTCTGCGATGCTCGCATCCAGCGGCTTCCTGCAACCAAGTCGTCGGTCCATCGAGTGGAAGGCCTTCCTACGCTCGTCTTCCGGTACTCGAGAACCATCAATCACCACATAGAACTGCACTCGCATAAATGTGCAAAAACCATCTCTAACTGACTTGTTTTTAGGGTGTACCCAACGGGTGACCAACGGGACCTTATTACTAAGACTCCACTGTCTGTCCGTCTGTCAGCGGGCTGCATTTTCACAGAATATGTATTACAACACCAAATACTAAAAACTAAATTAAGTGAAAAAATAAAGGACGACCTGGTGAAGATCGCGGAAAGCAGCTGGATGCGGGCAGCGCAGGACCGGTTTTGTGGAAATCCTTGGGGAAAGCCTTTGTCCAGCAGTGGACGTTCTTCGGCTAGTATGATGAGGCAATCAATCTAATGTAGATACTCTACCCCACCGCACCAACAAGACTGAAACCATGTGAGCAAGTTGACTAAAATGCAAGTTTAAAGCAGTTACATGATGATGGTTCACAGATCACGACCAACAAACAGTCGTTTTCGCCACATAGGCAATACCCCACGCTTCACCTTGAAATGCTTTGTAAATGGTGCACTAAATATTGATTTCCATATCTTAAGCCTCGTTTATTTTATTTAGATGGTGGCGCATCGGGAGCCGGGTCGTTTCCCTCTAATATGGTTGATGGGAGCGATGGCTGACTCTCGCGTTATACTCGTGACCGGGTGCTGTCCGAGTGCACTGGCATACACTTGTCAACGGTATCAATGATTTTTATGTATAACTTTACGTGTCATATTGTTTTCATGTTCTTATGACATAATCTGGTTTATTTCAAGGATTGAATTTTGACGTTATTAACTAATGATTTTTATTTCTTAATTTTTCAAAAATGAAATTATGTTATTATTATTTTATGACTATCAGAAAGAGTGTAATTTGCACCTATTTTGAATAAATACCTTGAATCTTGAATATTCATTGGTCAATTCGTAATATTTTTATATTTTTTTTATTAAAAACTTGAGATGCAGTCGAGGATTGTACACGCAAACTCAAATAATGCCTGTTCACTCTTGCCTTTAAGATGAAATTGGGAAACACTGACGCAGGTAAGGAGTTAGTTAATGTTAGCTTTAAGCTGCTATGAAAGAGAACTGGAAGTCTGGTATAAACTTTAAATTAATCGAGATGTAACTTTAAATATCTGTATATAAATGGCGAAATATTATTGAGTCCGTAAATATCTGTATATAAATGGCGAAATATTATTGAGTCCGTAAATATCTGTATATAAATGGCGAAATATTATTGAGTCCGTAAATATTTATTGATCGAGCAGTTATAAAATGTAATTTCCATCTATTGTGGTGTAACAACTTGAGTTAGGAAGATGGAATAAAGCATACCATTTAGTCCTATACACCCAAGGCACACCCTGGACACATCATACAACGGGCTAGAAATGACATTTCAAAAAAAGAATGACGGAAGAAACAAAATGACGACGAAATCCTATACGTTTGACAACCAAACTGTAACCAACCTGGGTGACGAGGGGGTGAGATTTCAATCTACAGAGCGGCAGGGAGTGTCCATACTGTACGTTAGTACTAATATATATATACTTTGCCAAGACCAAGACTATCCGAGCTTTGCTCATCACTATTATAAATAAATTAACCTTGAAAATGAACAAGATAACTACCAGCAGCTACCATTGCCTATTTGGGTAGTTAGATATTAAAGGGATATGAGTTACACCTAACTCCCTACGTAATTATACGTACACACCCTTAACCAAATGTAGTTATTCAATCTATTACGATCTGTAAATTACTTTCGTACCAAAACACGACGATAAGTTGTGTATTTCGGATCATCAGAAGGGTTTTGGACGGATCTCAGAACGGAACGGAACTCGTCTTTGAGAAGTTTTGGAGTGTACATTTAATATTCACACACGTTTACAACACGAGGCTTCAGGATAAATCTGATGAAAACAGATTATTTAATATACTGCGATTAGTTCGGCATGGGGCTGGCTCCCCAAGTTGACAGTTCAGCTGCTCGATCAAAAGTGCTCGTTATTTTTATTTTTTTTTATTTTTTTTCAAAAGGACAAGCTTGTTGTTGGTCGTTGGGACCTTTACAACTTCACCGGGCAGGGGAGGCGAGTACGGAAGGCACTCAACCTTTAAATAATTTCGCCTCTATTGTAGTCTTCGTAGGTTGGCTGCATTATCATTCACTGATTCGTAATCACAACGATTCTGATTGGTTAAACAAACAAGAGTACCAATACTAGCAACTAAAACTGGATGGAAATGAAACCGCCCTTTAACTCCTTTCGATGTTTCCCTACCCAAAGGTTGCCGGAAAAAAATTGCTACCTAGCAATAAGGCCGTCTATTGTATAGGCTTTCTTCTATATTATTCATTTCTTTTTTTTATGTTGTAATGCAATAAAGAATATTGTATTGTAATGAAAATCGTAGATGTAGATCGGGGTTTATTCGGGCAGAGTGACAACTTGAAAACAGCTCGACAAGGAAATGCGGGTTGGTGATGACTCGCTCCTCCTTTTTAACTCGCTTATATCAGCTTCACCTGTATGTATGTATGTATGTTTGTAACCGACTCCTTTGCACTCGATTTTGACCCACTTTAAACGGACAGATTTTATTCAAACGTTGTACATTTATCAAGAATCAGTGACAATACAAAAATTTCATAAGTTTATCTCATTATCCTAGTTTAAAAATTGAAAAATGAAAAACTAAAAAACACGCTTTGAAAGTACATTAAACTAAAAAGTGAAAAATAAGCATGGGGCGCCTTGCGACATATTTTTTGTATATCGAGCAACCCACGCTTCTTTTACAATAATACTAGTATTTTTCGTTCATTATTGTTTTCAGCTTATATTAAGAATTATTTTTCACTTTTGAGTTTAATGTGCTTTAAAAGTGTGTTTTTTTTAGTTTTTTTTAAATAGATATATTTATTTATACACAAAATCAAAACTGTCAACGACCGACGACGCGCGACGGCCGCGCCATCTACCTCGTACTAAATCGATTGACAATTTACCGATACAAACTAAAACAAAAAAATGAAGCTACAAGATCCCCTTACTAGATGGCGCTAATAGTACAAGTTAACCTATGACAAACCTAATGTCTATCGATTATTATTTTTAACTGTTTATTTATAATTTAGAAATATATGTACTACTATCGTTTTTATGACTGTTTTTTAGGGTGAGTGGTGCGCGAGCCGCTGAGTGAGCGGACATGAGTTTTCCTCAGATCCCTCAGGAACGATATCTAACTATTCTGATTAGAAGTTTATGTCACTTCCAACCCCCAACCAATTGTATACAGAAAATCACTTTAGTCCGTAGCTCCGTTGCGACGCTGACGTGCGCGAGCGCGGAAATGAGTTTTCCCCAGATCGCTCGGTAACCATGTCAGGATATGCTAATTAGTAAATTATGTCATTTACCACCCCCTCAGCCATCTCTGTGCGAAAGATCACAGCAATCCATTTTTCCGTTGCAATCTTAAAGAAACAAACAAAAAAAGATTATATTTTCAGTTTCCTCTGGAACTGCATCGGACTATGGTATTTTCACGGGATAAAAAGAAGCTTATGTCCTTTACAGTGACACAGGCTACCTGCATGCCAAATTTCATCAAGATTGGTCAAGGCGTTGAAGCGTGAAAAGGTAACAAACAAACAAATTTTCACATTTATAATATTAAGTAAGGATGTCAGCTCGAGATCAAACCGAGAACTCTGGTAAAAACAAAATAACTAGGAATATCAAAACTATCATCATATCAGCCGAAGGACGTCCACTGCTGGACATAGACCTCCCTCAAGGATTTCCATGACGACCGGTCCTAGGCTGCCCGCATCCATCGGCTTCCCGCGATCTTCACCAGGTCTTCGCACCACCGTGTGGTAGGCTTTCCTAAGCTACGTTTTCCGGTGCGCGGTCGCCACTTTACTACCCCAACGGCCATCCGATCTACGAGCTATGTGCCCCGCCCACTGCCATTTAAGTTTAGCAATTTTGTGAGCTATGTCGGTTACTTTGGTTTTCCTACGGTCCTCCTCGTTTCTGATTCGATCACGCAGAGAAACTCCGAGCATAGCACGCTCCATTGCCCTTGTCTCGTACTTATAGAAACCGAATTCCCAGGTGCGTAATTTCGTCGTCTGGAAAGCATATTTCTTTATCTATATTCTATATTCTATATAATATAATAAAACTGTAACGTGGCCGTGTCTGTACATGAAATATTTTTGGAAAATAATAACTGTGGTGGACATTACTAACGATACAGAGGCCAAAACAACAACTTTTGGAATTTTTGTCTGTCTGTCTGTCTGTCTGTCTGTATGTTCGCGCATCACGCAAAAACTACCGGGCCGATTTTGATGAAATTTTTTATGTTGGTTCCATAAAGCCCGGGTTAACTTATAGGATACTTTTTATCCCAGAAAATTCTAGAGTTCCCGTGGGAAAATCAAAAGTATTCATTTATAGAATTGCTCACCACGCAAATGTGGCTTGACCTATTACAATCAAATTTTACACGTTGATACCCTTCATCACATCAGCTCATATACGTCCCCACCGAGGGGCTCGAGCCTACCCTGAATTTGGGCGATCAGGCCATAGTCGACCACGCGGGCCCAGTGCGGGTTGGTCGACTTCACACACAACCTTCGAGTATCTTCGCAGGCGTGTGCAGGTTTCCTCACGATGTTTTTCCTTCACCGTTATAGCAATCGGTGAAGGATGTACGTAAGTTTTTGAAAAACTCATTGGTACACTGGCCGTCCAGGTTTGAACCCGGTACCTCTGGTTAGAAGGACCGAGTCGTTACCGGTTGAGCCACCGACGCTGTTGATAGCCTTATCGCGAACTAAAACTGGGACATTGTGAATCCCAAAAAAAATATGGTTTCCTGCAGGAATGCAAAAAATTATATCTTTAGAATGGCTCAACGTAACAATATGAAAAAATTACATTGGGATGGGGTGTTTTGACCATCATTGTTTATTCGGGTATTCTTTATCCCGGAAAACTAAAGAGGTCCCGTGATAAATTATCTATCGATACTTACAATAATAACAATAGAGTACTTTTTTTCCACATATTAGCTAATCATAGCAGCATAATGTCAATAGATGGCACTGCAGGGATAATAAAACGCGCTTAAGTTGTATTAAAACATTAAAATATTATTTCATACTTTTGAGTGGATTTCTTTTATGTATTTTTCAGCAAAAGCTACTTTAAACAACTCTAACTCTGGAACTATGGCACGAAGCGACGTGTTTCATTCATAGACGAACAGATAGGTATTTTTTACAAATTCCAATCGTGTAAAAAAATTAAACTGAAGTGGCAGTGGGCAGGGCACATAGCTCGTAGAACAGATGGCCGATGGGGCAGTAAAGTTCTCGAGTGGCGACCGCGCACCGGAAAACGTAGCGTAGGCAGGCCTCCCACGCGGTGGACCGATGACCTGGTGAAGGTCGCGGGAAGCCGATGGATGCGGGCAGCGCAGGACCGGTCGTCGTGGAAATCCTTGGGGGAGGCCTTTGTCCAGCAGTGGACGATTTGTGGCTGATATGATGATGATGAAAAAAATTAAAAACACATAAATCGAGTTTAGCATCTTTTAACAGGAGGCACAGATATGGGAACTCTTCTGACGGTGACTTTTTGCGTGTGGCAGTTGCTCTCCGCCTGCAATATCAATATCTGTGAACCTCATCAATGTATTTGCGGGACCACGGTGGAGGCAATCGGCCATCACTCACTGAGTTGCGGTCGTTGTTTGTGAAGATTCCCACGTCACCAATTCCTTAATGACCTCACTCGGAGGGCACTGGTCTCGGCCAGATGGAATATTCCATCTTTGATGCAGCCGCCGGGCTTTAGTCGATCTGATGGCAAAAGGCCGGAGGGTTTTAACAGGTTCTATGGCAGAGAGGAACGTCCTCACACGTACGGTACTGCTGCTCAATTTGCGGCGAGAAAGAAGCATAATAAGTACTCGGTATTGGAGGCAAATTACTGCTTTGTGCCGCTGGTCTGTGAGAAAACCGGCTGCTGAACCCTCAGAGGCCTTTGCCTTTACAAAGGAGATTGGCCGTCGCCTTCGAGAGACGAGATGTGACGTGAGGTCCTACCTGCTGCTAAGGTTGTCTATTGCCATCCAGCGCGGCAACGAGAAGTGCGTCATGAGCTCCTTTGGAGCTGATACGACTCGAGGATTTGACCCATATTAATATTTTTAGGAAATTTTATTACTAGATTGATATAATGATTTGAATTTGTTTTTTGATAATATAGGTATATGTGTTATTTCATCATATCAGTTTATATGCGTCCCCACCAAGGGGCTCGACCTGCCCTGAGTTAGGGCGATCAGGCCTTAGACGATCACGCGGGCCCATTGCGGGTTGATTGACTTCACACATAAGCTTCGAGTTTCTTCGCAGGCGTGTGCAGGTTTCCTCACGATGTTTTTCTCACCTAGAGCGTCGGATAAACGTTCATACCAGTATTAAATCGATATTCGTATAGATATTGGTAAGTGGCAGGATTCGAACCACGGCCTTCCGGACAGGAGGTACTGGCCCTAACCGTTCTGCCACCGACGCTCTATATGGTACTTAAGATTAAGAAATAATGTGAAAATGTGTTTGTTTGTTTGTTACCTATTCACACTTCAACACCACTACCAATCTTGACGAAATTTGGCATGCAGGTAGCCTGTATCACTAGGAATTAAATTGTCTACTTTTTATCTGTGGAAATTATCATAGCCATAGCAGTTCCTGAGGAAATTAAAACAATACTCTTTGTTCGTTGAGTTATTTAAAATCGTAACGAAAAAATGGGTTGGTGTGATTTTTAGCACAGAGATGAGGTGGAAAATGATATAATTTACTAATAAGTATATCCTGACATAGTTCCCGAGGAATCTGGGGACAACGGTTTTCTACGATCGCGCACGTCGGTGGCGTCGCAACGGAGCAACGGATTAGTGATTTTTGTATAGAATTTGTTGAATTTGTGGGAAGTGGCAAAGACTGCTAATCCGAATAGCCCGATACAGTTCCTGAGGTACCTGGAGAAAACTCATGTCCACGCTTGCGAGCTGATTGCTCGCGCACCACTCACCCTCAAAAAGAGTCATAAAAGCTATGTCCACGCGGGCGAAGCTGCGGGCAAAAGCTAGTATAAAATAAATAACTTAGTGAGCGTCTCAATGCCATTGGGATAGTACAGCCAAAGTATATACAGGGTGTAAAAAAATTGGTGTAAAGCTCGTTAACTGGGGGTTTTACTCGCCATACCGAACAACTTTCTCCAAGGAACCCATAGTCAATTGTCCAAAAAAAAATTTGGACTCTCCATACTAAAATGTACAAATTCGGTCAATCAGCTGATCGATTTGTATGAAGAGTAAAATAATTTTTTTACATTTTCATTAAAGTCGTGGAAAAAAATATTGTTCAGTATGATGAGTAGAAGCCCCAGTTAACATGACCTACACCAATTTTGTTACACCCTGTATAAAGTGTAACAAAATTAGCTGAAACTATTTTAACTGGTGCTTCTACCCGTGAAACTGAACAACTTTCCCCATGGAACCCATAGTCAAATCGCAGAAAAAAATTTGGCTCTCCCATACTAACTCGATCAGCTAATTAGCTAACTTAGTATGGGAAGTTCAAAAAATTTTTGAGATTTGAGTATGGGTTTCATGGGAAAAGTTGTTCAGTTTCGTGAGTAGAAGCACCAGTTAAAATAGTTTAAGCTAATTTTGTTAGACCTTATATAATAGTTTTCGTTTAAGAAACGTTGGGCCGCAGCGTCACGGAACAAGGATGATTTTTTATCTAAAAACAGAAATTGGCTAGATTCTGAATATTCTGTAACGATGTCCAACATAGAAGACGCAACGATCAACTCCACACCATCCACTTCCAAAAAACGCGGAAGACCTTGTGTGTCTTATGGAGATTCGTCTGATTCGAGCAAAAGAAAAAAAAATACTAGTAATACTACAAGAAGATTTCTTTGCAACGCAAACTGCGCTGCTGAAATTATTGGAGTTGATGAAAATTTTATTAAACGACTTTATATAATTCTTCAAGCGCTTTCCTCAGGTGTGATGAATTGATGATAAATGCCGAAAGTTTTGGTAACTATGCTATAGTTAAACTGTTCTAATCTTATCTTTTTAATTAACTTTAATGTATAATTATTATTATTAATTATTATAGTAGCGGTGAAGGAAAACATCGTGAGGAAACCAACCCGCACTGGGCCCGCGTGGTCGACTAAGGCCTAATCGCCCTGATTCAGGGTAGGCTCGAGCCCCTCGGTGGGGACGTATATGAGCTGTTATAATAATATTAATATAATAGTACTAACATACATTAAGGACACTCCCTGCCGTTCTCTAGATTGCAACCTCACCCCCTCGTCACCCAGATTGATACAGATTGGTTATAGTTTGGATATCGAACGTATAGGATTTTGCCGCCATATAGTTTGTTCCGTCATTCCTTTTTTGAAATGTCATTTCTGGCCCGTTGTATGAAGTGTCCAGGGTGTGGTACAGCTCACTATTACTATTATCATCTGTGGTACAGCTGCTAGCTGTTGTACTTTAAGTACTCGTAAGTATAACAGGTACAGGGGATGGAAAAAAAATGTACTCATATCTTTCGAAACATGAAGAAAAAGTAAAATGTCTTTTTAAAGTTCCGTAGACAATAATTTTCTAAAAACCTTAAATCTTTTAGAGACAAGCTTTTTAGGATCAAAGTACTCGTCAATGCGAATCAAACGAGCCCAAACTCCTTCCAGCTCCAGCATCAGGTCATCTCCATGTCATCATAATATTGCATTGTCACGCGATAACATATCCATGTAAAATTTCAGCTCAATCGGAAACCGGGAAGTGGTTTAAATTTAATTTGCAAGTTTAGATGACAAACATCGGGGGACAGGTGAAACTAAAAACATAAAAGCTTGTAAAAAGGAACTTTTATAGGTTTACCATGTCCGTCTGTCCGTCTGTCCGTGGTTTATCGCAGAGACTCTTATTACTAGAAAGCTGCAATTTGGCATGGGTATATATATTACAGACTTTGGAATTTTTTACAAAGTATTTCACTTCACGCGGCTCACTTGTGGAATGCATTTCCAGTGGAAATAAAAATGTGCCCCTCCATCTCCACGTTGAAGGCCCGTCTTTTGAAGACCTGACACCCGTTTATTTGTGTCTTCCTACTTGAGCTGAGTATCTATTTATATATTTAAGTATGTATATAAAGTAGGTACTATTGTGTGTAGATATTTATATATCCTACTGATATAATAAATGTGAAAGTTTGTATGTATAGATGTTTGTTACACTTTCACGCTTCAACCACTAGACGCATCGGGACGAAACGCACACATATAGGTTAAGTCCTGGAGACATAGGCTACTTTTTTCCCGGGAAAACGTCTTATTCCCACGACAAAATCGAAAACAAGCGTAGCCGCGGGCTAGTTGATTACATGTATCTAATTGTAATGTATCTGTTTATTACTTTAGATTATTATTTTCACTTCTTTTAAATTGTGTACTAATTTGTTTCTTTGCTCATTGTTTATATCCTTTCAGTAATTAAGAGTTGGCTGTAAGAGATTATTGTTTGGGAGGAGTCCGCCTTTGTACCTGTTATTTCTGTTCTGTACCTATAATTGTATACTTTGTTGTACAATAAAGAGTTCACGAACAGTACGTAATACATTGATGTCTCACACAAACAAATAAATAATTTAAAACGCTAAACACGTTAAAAAAAACGACTTCCATCGCAACAACTTAGTACAATTTTTAATTATTATTTTTCGTTTTCGTTAATTTTCTAAAAAAATACTTAACCAATTGTGATAAAATTTATATGAGACCAAACAAGACAGCATATCCTATCAAGTAAAAAAATAATCACTCGGTTCACAAATCGGTTCACAAACAACGAAGATATCACGCAACAAACATACAAAAAAACATATAGTCGAAATGAGTACCTCCATTTTGAAAGTCGGTTGAAAACGATGTCCATACCATCGAAGGTCCACGCCATCTAAGGTCCACGCCATCGAAGTTCCACGCCATCGAAGTTCCACGCCATCGAAGGTCCACGCCATCAATGGTCCACGCGGGCGAAGCCGCGGGCAAAACCTAGTTAGTAATAAACTTTACATAGTGACAAATAAAAATATAAAAAGTTTAGTCCCTAGAGGTGCAATATTCATTATTGATTATGCATAAAGTACCAACTATGAATGTAAACTACTCTGCAACTCCAAGAATACGAATGGCCAATAAAAACGATACACTCAAATTCAATCTCGTCCGGAATGTAACAGTTTGGTACTTAGAAACTAGTTATAGTTCATAACTTCGCGAACATTGAGCTATCAAAGTAAAATACAATGTTGATTATATTACCACGTTATGTTAGGTCCACGCCATCGAAGGTCCACGCCATCGAAGTTCCACGTGATAGAAGGTCCACGCCATCGATTGTCCACGCGGGCGAAGCCGCGGGCAAAACCTAGTTAGTTATAAACTTTACATAGTGACAAATAAAAATATAAAATGCTTGGTCCATAACGGTGCAATATCCATTATTGATTATGCATAAAGTACCAACTAGGAATGTAAACTACTCTGCAACTCCAAGAATACGAATGGCCAATAAAAACTATACACTCAAATTCAATCTCGTCCGGAATGTAACAGTTTGGTACTTAGAAACTAGTTATAGTTCATAACTTCGCGAACATTGAGCTATCAAAGTAAAATACAATGTTGATTATATTATCACGTTATGTTAGGTCCACGCCATCGAAGTTCCACGCCATCGAAGATCCACGCCATCGAAGGTCCACGCCATTGATGGTCCACGCGGGCGAAGCCACGGAAAAAACATAGTTGGTAATAAACTTTACAAAGTGACAAATAAAAATATAAAATGCTTGGTCCATACCGGTGCAATATCCATTATTGATTATGCATAAAGTACCAACTATGAATGTAAACTATACTGCGACTCCAAGAATACGAATGGCCAATAAAAACGATACACTCAAATTCAATCTCGTCCGGAATATAACAGTTACGTAGAAACTAGTTATAGTTCATAACTTCGCGAACATTGAGCTATCAAAGTAAAATACAATGTTGATTATATTACCACCAACTTCCCTGAAGGGGTAGTAGCTGAAAATCAGCGCTGCTATACCTGCTGAGCTCCTACCTTTTCAGTAATAGGTACAAACTTATTTTTCTAAAAACTATGCTATATTTCATTTGTGGGTACTTATCACTGATTAAAAATGTATTTTATTCTATTCTACTCGTGAAATAAAAAAAAATTAAGGTTCCGAACCTTAATAGGAAAAACAAACCCTTCTAAGATCTATCCGTCTGCCTGTCAACACCCTTTTTAGGATTCCGAAGTTAACAAGGAAACCTTAAAGTTTCGGTCATGTCTGTCTGTCCGCGGCTTAGCTCAGAGACTAATTTAATACTATAAAACTGTAATTAAGTATGGATATACATACATATTATTCACGGCAACAAAGTGGTGCAATAAAATTTTGAAAAAAATTTTTAGCTTACCTCCCCTACATGTTAAACAGGGGATATTTTTTTGTTGAGTTGGCTGAAAGAGATTTCTTATAGAGATAAATCCACCTTTGTATATGTCCTTTCTAAGCGTTTTACATAGAAATATTTGTGTTCAATAAAGAATATATAAAATCAGTTGTACAGCTACGCTCTTCATACTTTCTCGCGAAGCCTTCATCGTCTGGCGTTTTTAACCGCCTCCGTGGCGTAATGGTTAGTCAATTCGCTTCACACCAAGAGGTCTCGGGTTCGATTTCCGGCGGGGTCTACTTTGTAAGACTCGGTTTGGTTGGTGGCAGGGCATTTTCTAAGCCCGCCTGGCTAGCTACCACCATCTTATCTAAGTCTTGCCGCCAAACATCAGTGTTAACAGCATTGATGTGTTGCGGCTTGAGGATGGCACTGGCACACGCTGGACACTTGATACAACGGGCCAGAAATGACATTTCATAAAACGAATGACGGAACAAACAAAATAGCGGCGAAATCCTATAATGAATGTACTCGTGATTACAAACAAATTTCCCAAAGAAACTATAATGTCAAACATGAAAAAAAACATCATTTATACATTTTTGCCGATTTGATAACTTATTACGTATCGAGGACCAATTTTTTTTACTGATTTCACATATAGTTTCTTTGGGAAAGTTGTTTGTAATCACGAGTACATGCATATCCTTTGCTATCAAGATATAATTAAAAGTCACCCTGTATATACTTTGCTACTGGCATGCAAGCAGGAGGCGTACTTTGGTTACTTTAAGTGGTTGCTCATAGATTTCATCGTATGTTTTTTTTTCATATTGTTTAGACTTTATTAGTGTAGTACAATCGATTTCCATCAAAATCACAACTTCATTTATACCTTCTTCACTCCATCGTCGCTCGAAAGTAAAAAATTGAAAACGTTCAACACGTTAAAAAACCGTCTTCCATCGCAACAAATTAGTACATTTTTGCATTATTATTTTTGGTTTTTGTTAATTTTCTAATAAACTAATACACCGATTTTGACAAAATTTATATGGGACCACACAGGAAGCACTAGCTTTCAAATAAAAAAAGAATCATAAAAATCGGTTTACCCAGTCCAAAGTTATGAGGTAACAAACATAAAAAAAAAACATACAGACGAATTGAGAACCTCCTCCTTTTAGGAAGTCGCTTGAAAAGGGATACTGCTAAATGCGGCCGTATGAGCATCAGCTCGACCCAACAGTATAGGGAACAGTATGTTTTTTTTTCATATTGTTTAGACTTTATTAGTGTAGGACAGTGTGTAGTGTATACCAGATATGGCAAACTGCCCTTCCACTTGAGCGAACTAAATTTCGGGTTCTTCTGGCCAGAACGGTGGGACGCGTATTCCGACTTTAAAAATATCCGGTGGACGATCAACGAAAGTAGAATTAGCGGCGGCATTATTTCCGCCCGCGATGTCGGTGGCGTTTCCGTGACCGGTATTTGTTTGAGTGAGTGGACGCCCTAATTCGTTTATTCCGGCATTTTGCCCGGTGTTCTGACCGTCTTTTTCATATTCGGTGTTCTTCATGGGGTCACCAGTTTAGGTGTGTTGGGTGGTACAATGCTTAGTTCAGCGTAAAGGTATGTAGTTAGGTTGTTTATGAATAATCAACACTTACAGTTTGTTGGTAGAAACGGTATATTTCTTTGACATACCCTCACTAATCACACAACACAAATATTCACTGTTCCACTATTACAGAAGGAGAGAAGAAATGATAAGACTTAGGTTTAGTATCACAACCAAGAAAGCAAGCAAAATGAAAGTTCAAGCGAATATTAATAATAAACAATGATTAGATAAGTAGTGTATTATTGCGGGTTCTATGACACCGGAAACCGCTATAAGTAGAGCTCTGTGTGGTGAAGGTTTGGTGTGCGCGCGCGGTCAGGTTATGCTGGTGGGCTCCGCATTTTGTAAAAGGGGTCTCTGACGTGGCCGTGTTGGTGATCGCTTAACCTGAATGATGTCGAGAGCCGCTGGTGCGACGCCGGAGTGGAATTGTTGGTGGTGTGGTGTGAAGACAGGTGTGATAGGTGTGTTCAACAGCCGCTGCTGCGACGCCGGAGTGGAATTGTTGATGGTGTGTGGTGTGAAGACAGGTGTGATAGCCGCTAGTGCGACGCCGGAGCGCCATTGTTGGTGGTGTGTGGTGTGAAGACAGGTGTGATAGGTGTTTTCAACGTCCACTGGTGCGACGCCGGAGTGGAATTGTTGGTGGTGGTGGTGGTGTGAAGACAGGTGTGACAGCCGCTGCTGCGACGTGGAGCGCCATTGTTGGTGGTGGTGGTGTTGTGAAGATAGGTGTTATGAGTTGAGGGTGTGATTTAACATCCGGTGGAGGTGGAAGGTTCTAGGGGTGTGTTTTCATGCAGGGTGGAGGGGGTGGTTAAAGGTTTTGTGGAGGCGGTAGAAGCTCTGAGGGGTGGGTAGTAGCTCTGAGAGTTGAGGCTTTGAGGGTGTGGAGGTTCTAGGGGATGGTGCATACATCCTGTGAGGTGCTAGGTGTAAGGTTCTAGAGGGGTGGGGAGTTGAGGGTGTGGAGGTTCTAGGGGATGATTGGTGGAGTGAGGGGTGGGTTTTAGGGGTATGTTTAGCCAACAGGGCGGGAGGCTCTGAGGGGTGGGTAAAGGCTCTGAGGGGTGGCTTGATCAAGGCTTCGTAAGGTTAACGTTAGACAAGTATACGGATGCAGCGAGATATCCTATGTGTTAGAGCGAGACAGAGCTATGGTGTGAGAATTGAACCCAGACTCACATGCAATGTGCCTAACCACTGTGCCGTGAGAGCAACACGGCCGGCCTTATCAGCGTGCGCGCCCCAGCTCGCAGGCGGATGTGGGAGAGAGAGAGAGAGAGAGACACATACGCCGCGGTCCGCCAAACAGTTTTGCGCGCGCGCAGTTGAAAGCGTGGATGTTCCCCCCATACTAAAATATGTATGAAGAGTTGGCTACACTACTACTACTACTATGCAGCAGCTGATATTCTATTCAGGAGATAACTCTACCTACGACGTGTGCGCGAGATAGATAGATAGACAGACAGACGAACGAACACATAGGTACTAATATTGTGCTGCTGCTGCGGCTCACGGCGGGCGGGCGTGGCTGGAGGCGCCAGCGGGTGCGTGGGCGCCGAATGATGCGGAAAAAAATGGTCATGTTATGCTAAAATACTGATGATGATGATGATGATGATGATGATGATGATGATATTACAATATTCCTTCTAGAATATTCTATCTGCACGCGATATAAATTAGGTGTGTGAGAATCGAACCCCTAATCCACAATATGCAATGCACTGCACACCTAACCACTGTGCCGTGAGAGCAACACGGCCTTCAGCGCGCGCGCGCGCCGCTCCTCGCAGGCGGATGTGGTCAGCTGATAAGCGTTGGTGATGAGTTTAGAAATTTGACTTTGTTGGGGAATCGAATCCGCGCTACCTATAGGTATATTGCGCAATTATAGTATAATATTCTAACCTCGGCAGGAGCCGGAATTACGAATACATGCTGCGGCGGGCGGCTGGAGGCACCGGCGGGGGTGGGGGGCGCTGAATGATGCAGGCAAACATGGTACTACTATCAGCTGTGTTTACTCCGATGATGGAATACAATATATTGCACGGTGGTGCAGTACCAACACTCTAGTAGATGATAATGTTACACACACACGCCGCTAGATGGGGTGTACTATGCAAAAATCCATTGACATTGTCAGGAATCGAACCTGTGCTCTCCATATTATATAGTGTGGAGCATATCATTCAACCTCGACACCGGCACGGCGGGGGCCGGACCGAGTCTTATCAAGCAGCAGCTAGTATAAAGTTTAATAGAATTTTATGTAGTTAACGAGAAGAAACACCTTTTTAGGGTTTCGCATGCGAAACTTAAAAAATAAAAAACCATTTTCATATAATAAGCTGAGCACCTGTGATCTGTAAAGTACCCTATGACTACTATAAAATTCCAGAAGGTAGGTATATTATAATATGTATGAGGTAAGTAATAAAACCATTTCTTTCAAATTCATTACTCATTTATTAAAAAAACAATTAAACAAATATTATTCGCTTTAGCAATATACTTAATTCATTAACAACAAAAAATCGCTTAGCTGTTCTTTAAAAAAAATGAAAAAATAATGTTATATTTCTTCTCTTATTTCTGAACACATTCTTTTACTCTTTTGTACAACCACCATGACTTAAAGTACACATATCTTGAATAATATGAATAAAGGGTGATCATCGAACTCCATCACCATGTCTATGATAAGGAGGTATTTTTATCCATTCGTACAAGCAGCATAATATCTTAATACCTACCTACCTCCTCACCAGTATGATTAAGGTAAAAAAACTAGAATAAATTTATCCAATTCGCTTTAGCAGGAAGAAACATCTTTTGAGGGGTGGTGGTGGTGGTGGGAAACCTTCAATTTCATGCAGATGCAGGTGTGCTTCAATGTGATCGGTAGCGATCCACTTAACAAGCAGCAGTTTACAAAAGACACCCTGCGGTCAAAATCAGTACTAGCAAGTCCACGTCATTACATAAAGAGTAGATAGCTACCTGAAAAACATCTTAAGGGGTGGTGGTGGTGGTGGTAGAGCAGTGTAATAACATCTTAAGGGGTGGTGGTGGTGGTAGAGCAGTGTAATAACATCTTAAGGGGTGGTAGGAAACCATGAATTTCTCAACATCTTTTGAGGGGTGGTAGTAAACCTCGCGGCCCAAAACAATCCGTCGAGAATTCAACAAACAGAGCATAAAAAACAAAAAAATATAGAGCAGTGTAATAACATCTTAAGGGGTGGTGGTAGAGCAGTGTAATAACATCTTAAGGGGTGGTGGTGGTGGTAGAGCAGTGTAATAACATCTTAAGGGGTGGTGGTGGTGGTAGAGCAGTGTAATAACATCTTAAGGGGTGGTAGTAAACCTCGCGGCCCAAAACAATCCGTCGAGAATTCAACAAACAGAGCATAAAAAACAAAAAAATATAGAGCAGTGTAATAACATCTTAAGGGGTGGTGGTAGAGCAGTGTAATAACATCTTAAGGGGTGGTGGTGGTGGTAGAGCAGTGTAATAACATCTTAAGGGGTGGTGGTGGTGGTAGAGCAGTGTAATAACATCTTAAGGGGTGGTAGTAAACCTCGCGGCCCAAAACAATCCGTCGAGAATTCAACAAACAGAGCATAAAAAACAAAAAAATATAGAGCAGTGTAATAACATCTTAAGGGGTGGTGGTAGAGCAGTGTAATAACATCTTAAGGGGTGGTGGTGGTGGTAGAGCAGTGTGATAACATCTTAAGGGTGGTAGTGGTGGTAGAGCAGTGTAATAACATCTTAAGGGGTGGTAGGAAACCACATGAATTTCATGCAGATGCAGGTCTGCTTCAACGTAATCGACACCATTTTCTCCAAGTGAAGTAAAACTAAATCATCACATAAAGATTAGGTGATCTGTTTGCTATCACTTTTTTCTGTTTATCAAACTTGTTGTATACAGACACTGACTCTTTCGTCTATGGCATCAAAACCAAGGAATTTTATGAAGATATTAAGAGCATCTAAAGCAATACTCAGTTTAGTGACCGGTAGATCGTAGAAGTGTTACTTTAACATATATGATAAACGTTACATAACCAATGATTGTATTAATACCCTAGTGTGGGGGGGTCACTATAAAATAAATATGATATAAGCTTTTCATAAAATAAAATTAACCAACAGAGTTTACATTGTAAGCGAGTTATACGGGAGAAAGGTTAAACCGACTAACGAAAGATTCGGAACATGGTCGCTAACGGAAAATATAGGTAACCTAGTAACAGATATTGGAAATATTAATTATTCGCAAGAGCGCTTATAAAAGCAGAATTATCTCATATAAGATTTCTGAGAAGAAAAAACACTTAACCCCCGAAGAATTTATGGAGGGTGTGCGGGGGTTAGTCATCAATCTCATCAAGGGAAAAATCAGCGAAGTGGGGAGCGCAGTTAAAATTAATATGGAGCTATTTGGATTATACAAAAAACCGGAGACTCTGGATGGAGAGGAGGAGGCAACGGGTTCAGAGTATCAAATCATTTAATACCATGAATAAAGTAATTCACCTCGCTGATAACTTAGATGAGATATATGATTCATTTGTGAACGCAATTAAAACTCAGGCCAATGAGTTTCAAGAACGTGATAGCGGATGGGCCCTCTCAGAGGTGTTGTATTTAGAGGTGAATATTAATAAATACACACCTCTAGCGGGGTCCAGTTATATACCACTGCCCAAGTGGATAAAGGATAAGCACGCGTGTGTGAACGTAAAAAATGATGATGAGGCGTGCTTCGCTTGGGCGGTGGTAAGCGCGTTGTATCCCACCACCGCAAATGGGGGTAGAACCTCCTCTTACCCCCACTACCGGGAGGTGTTAAAATGTGACGGGGTGACTTTCCCCACATGTGTAAATAGAGACATTAAGTGCTTTGAGGATAAAAATGATATTAGTGTTAATGTATATGAGGTGAGTGGGCAGGAGATCACAGGTCCACTCTACCATACCCCAAAAAAAAAAACGGAGGGTGCACGTGAATCTTCTCCTCATCGAAGATGGGGGAAGCAGCACTACGTATGGATAAAAGACCTATCGAGGTAAGTAAGTTCACAGCTCACCAATCATGAACATAGAGTATGGATCTGTGATGAATGCCTGCTCACCTTTAATAGTGATATTAAATATAAAGAACATCTAAAGGAAGATTGCTCGCATGTAAGAACTTTCATACCGCGTGAGGGAAGTATGTAATATGGAGGTGTTGAATCTTCACACACCCTCGAGAGAAGCCACACTCACAGGGAAATCTCGTAGAAACCTTGAAATTCTCTAGATTCAAGCGCAGTAAAAACCTCTCTATAGAGGGTCCCACTACAAGAAGAGAAGGTGTTCGCTTAACCTCAACCGACACCAGCAAACTTGCAAAGGTGGGAGATATGACTCCCGCTATAACTATAATATGTCGTCAAAGTTTGAGTAGGATCGCTTATATTTACTTACTGTATACCGATGCAGATTCATTAAGCTATAAAATTAAAACTTACAACCACAGAACACTATTACTCCATAATATTACAACTGCGACGTGTTTGCTATCGCTTTTGCAAAGTTCATACCTATGTATGGAATAAGTTTGATATCAAAAGGATATAATATAAAGATTTTGCATCAGTTCAGTTAAACAAGACTTCTGTTTATTGTAATAAACCTATATTTCTCAGTATTAGAATTTGACGTTTGAATGGTAGTGTATATTTAAAGGAATGGATGAACCGATTTTAATGAAATATAAAACTTCATATTTATATTGATACAGGTTCAAGATTTAAAAACCTAAAACAAAATATAGTTTAACCCTTGAAATTGCAGTAAACGATGTATCTGGCGAGGACTACTATAGATGCATAACAGGTTCACCTGCGCAATATAGGAACTATGGTGATAAGAGATTTTCATTACCAGTTGCGTTGCACCGAACTTCAGCAGCATTAGGATATACTGGAATAGAAAAATATTATTTTATATGAGCCTATAAATGCTATAACTAATGAATTTAAAATATAAAACAACCTATCTAAATAATTTTAATTATAAGGTTTTTTAGGGGTATTCTACCCCACACCGCTCAAAGTTGTATGAGAGATTTTACTTATTTTTTTGTTTTTTTTTTTTTTTTTTTATTATTTGAAACCTATCTAATGTTTAAATTGGGTTATATACTAACCTTTAAGTTCCTGTCACCGACCCCTTAAGATGTTATTACACTGCTCTACCACCAGAGCTGGAAAAAACAAGTTAATTTTTAGTATGAAACTACTAATATACTAATAGCTATAACCTCAAGTTATTAAGCACTAGCTGTTCCCCGCGGCTTCACCACGTTTCTATGACTTTTTGAGGGTGCGCAGTGCGCTATGAGATATGTGATATGAGGTCTGTTGTTATTAGGTACCAACCTGTTGACATATGAGCTATGAGGTCAGAGCTATTCCTAAATTATTAGGGATAAGACCACATAATCTACAGACCTGATCCAATATCATCAGCTATCAGAGCTAATCTCATCTGTTTAGCTATTTGAGGGTGCGCAGTGCGCTATGAGATATGTGATATGAGGTCTGTTGTTATTAGGTACCAACCTGTTGACATATGAGCTATGAGGTCAGAGCTATTCCTAAATTATTAGGGATAAGACCACATAATCTACAGACCTGATCCAATATCATCAGCTATCAGAGCTAATCTCATCTGTTTAGCTATAGACCCTGTTTCATATTTTTTAGCTACAAGACCTCATATTATAAGCTATTAGGTCTAACGGTTAAGGTAGGTATATCAGTTCTATCTATCTATCTATCTATCAATCAATAGGTATCTCCCTCACCTAGCGAACACCTTCTCTTCCTGTTCTCTATGCACCTTTTGAATATTGATAAATTTAAGGTTTCTGCTCGTCACCTGAAAAGGGATAATAAAAATAATTTAAAAAAAACATACATTCATCCTATGTGGAACCCTAAAAATTCTTAAACTGTTAAGTTGAAATTTTGTTAAAACTAATCAAGTATGAGTTGAACTTATATTGGAGGGTTCTGTATACTTATAATAAGTTTAAATAGGATGGGCGCTTATGAAGCTCTAAAATCACACACTCATTACTAGCATTGAAGAATGTTTGAGATTGATGAGAAACTTAATTTTCAATGATATATTACTAAATAATAAAAGTAATCCACCAATGGGGAACCCTAAAAAATTAATAAAGTTGAAATATACCCAACCTTTCTACTAAAAGTAATTAAGCATGAGTTTAACCCTAAAAATTCTTAAACTCTTTTAACTGAAATAGAAAAAACGTAGCTATGATGAAAACTAAAGTGTGAGTTGAACTTATATTAGGAGAGGGTTCTATAGTTTTAATTAACCCCCTAATATCATTAGTACTTTACTAGAAGTATATTCATAAAACAGTTAAATGTAAGTAAGTCTTACATGTTGGGTTCTGTATATAGTATATTAGTAAAAAGTAATCATTTGATATGGAACCCTAAAATTTTTAAAAACTCCTTTAAATTGAAATACATAATATCATTTTCAGTTAAACCATAAAAGAAAGATGAAAAACTATTTGTTAAAAACCAGTGTGAGTTGAACTTATATTAGGAGAGGGTTCTGTAGTTTTAATTAACCTCCTAATATCATCAGAGATTAATTAGTACTTTACTAGAAGTATTTTCATAAAACAGTTAAATGTAAGTAAGTCTTACGTGTAGGGTTCTCTATATATAATATATTAGTAAAAAGTAATCCCTTGACATGGAACCCTAAAATTTTTAAAAACTCCTTTTTAAATTGAAATACATAATATCATATTCAGTTAAACAGCTATAAAAGAGAGATGAAAACTAAAGTGTGAGTCGAACTTATATTAGACGAGGGTTCTGTATAGAATAAATTTAAATGGAAAAGTTGTGGAACCTTAAAATCAAAACACTTGCATTAGAAAATGCGCTGAAGCTATAGGTAGGGGTATATAAATCAGTTAAGCTCTATACATACAAAGAGATCACTGCAGCAGGGGATGTGGTTGAATGAAAAAATAATCAAAGTAAATACTCACCTCCATCTTCCCAGTTATTTTATAATCTCGTATTTTGCACTTGACCCATCTGCTAACACTTCGCGTAACCGCTAACTATTTTTACCTCGGCGTTGAGACGTATACCTGAGATCGAATTAAAATAAAACATTAATGGAGTATGTTAACAACACCATTTTATATCATACTGTGATATGAGTTTTAGTAATACGACTAAAACACTCTATATCGAATCGAATGGACTAGCTTCGGATACAAAGTCGGATTCAGTATGAAACAGCTTGATGAGTTTAAAAATGCGATCTCATTAGCCTTATTTTAGAGATTCTCATAAAGATATCATAATTAAGAATATTTTTTACTCTATAGTATACCGTAGTGATATAGGTCTATTTCCACACCTACAGAGTGGTAAAAGCTTTTCAACTTATCTGAGAAAAGTATGTTGATATTGGTACCTATATCACTACGGTATATTATTATAGAGTAAAAAATATTCTTAATCATGATGTCTAGATGAGAATCTCCAAAATAAGATTAATAAGATCATATTTAAATACTCACCCAGTAGTTACACCCTGTATCCAACTTCATATCTAAAGCTAGTCTACTCGACACGATATAGAGTGTTTAGTTCGTATTACTAACAACTTATATCACCGTATGATACAAAATAGTGTTGTTAATATAATATATAGTCCACTATAAAAACTTTTTAATTTTAACTTAATCTCACCCGTAATGCACCAACTGCTGTGATGAACTGTACGATGATAATGATGGGTGGAGCGCAGCGTAGTGTACGAAAGAAGATTCACAATCACTGCGTACTGTGACAGGATGTGTAGGCGGGCTGTGATAGCATCCTCACACTGTGCTGGTTGATAACATTGTTTTTTTGTATGTTTCAACCACACAATTTCAACGTTTTACAAAATGTTTAGGTACCTACCTACCTACACCCAATAAAATTTACTTTTGTTGGTTTTAAAGGTATCAACCACATAGCATAACATACCTAATAGGTGAGGTAGTGGTAAGGCACCCAGTTCAGTATAATATTATGATCTTCACCATATATACACGGTTATAAAAAACAAAAACAAAAAATAAAAAATTATAAAAACCTCTAGGTAATCACTGATTGTGAAATAGTATATTTTTGTCTAGATTTTTTTTGTTTAATACCTATTTTTTATAAGTTGTTGAAATAAAACGTAGGCACTTATTATATGAATATAAAATGGTTTTTATTTTTAAAACTAAAATATTTATAATTCACTATACAATATCAGTTAAATATTCACTTATATACAAACTACATACCTACCTAGGTAAGGTAAACATAAAATGGATATAATTTTAAAAACAAAAATACCTAGTTATAATTCACTTATATAAAGGGTATATAGCAACTATACATAGGTACCGCTTCAGAATATTATTATTATTGATACTTATACAATATTCGGTTTTTTAAACTTAAATTTATAATTCACTTAAGTATACAAACTATATACCGCTTCAGAATATAATATAGATATTATGGGGGGAGAAAAACCCCATGATTAATAAGAGTGCAATCATATTATGAGCTTTTTAAACACACATCAGTCGAAGGATGTCCACTGCTATACGTCATAAGCTTCCCTCAAGGATTCAGTTCTATGCTAGGGCGGTCTTCCTACGTTTTCCAGTGTGCGGTCGCCACTCGAGAACTTTACTACCCCAACGACCATCTATACAGGGGGTGATTTATAGTACTATAATGAAATCACTTAGAGCATAAAACATCACATTCAATAATTTGTTTACAACACATTCATTAAATTCGTCGGTGTATGCAAAAGATTCAGAGTCTACGTCTTGAAGTAGTGTGTACCACTCGGAGAATGATAAGTTCGCGTCACCAACCCGCTCTTCAATGTCACTTGCTATATCATCCCACATCTTGGAGAGAGCGTAGTATAGACCATCTTCCGTATCTAAATATATATTTCTTAGTGTAGCACCCACTTTATAGTTCAGTGTGTGAAGGGGGATCGGAATCGTCCAATACTTCAGGAATAGATTACGACTGAAACCTTGCAACCATTGATTCTTACATATGTTGAAATAACGCGAAATGAGTGAGTCATCATCATCCTCCACTTTTATAAATTGTTCATCAGCTGTTGTAAGAGCAGCAGCTGTGTTATCCGACTCCATAGATTGCTCATCATTTGTTTGTGATTGTTCTCCTGTAACAATAAAAAACAATTTAGAAAAGAAAAAAAACACCCTATAGTCGCTATTTTTTTATGAAAATAAACTAAAATGTACCTGATTTTTCCATTATTATAAAAATATACCTAGGTATTATATTAACAGCTCAGCAACATATACAGTTTAACTTATCTGTAAATAAAAAAATAAAAAATTAATAACATACCTATATATAGTTTTCACAGCTGTTTCTCTCCTTAAATTCAATAACAAATGTTTTTCCGTTTGCGTGTCGTCTTATAATACACACGCCAGATTTTAGAAACTCCAATACTGTCTCATCACTATTATTGAATCTTGAGGGTAATGTGAGGTATCCGGTTTTGAGTTCAACCATAATTTGCATTTTGTTAGCATCAAATTTTGATGGGTTGACGGTGGCATTTTTTATTAGATATGGTTTATTTTCAATTAAATCCCCCATTTTTAACCATACTTTTGACCCAGTCTCATTTAATTTTTCCATTAAATTAGTACTCATGTTACTAACTTTTCACACGCACTCTGCACACGTTGGTTGAAGAAGAAAAAACAATAGCTTATAGTGGTTTAGCTCATGAAATCAATTACTTTTATACCCCACCACCACTAGGTATCTGGTGCATATATATGTGTGTGTGTGTGTGTGTGTGTGTGTGTGTGTGTAACCTTGATTCCTACTCACCACATCCGACTTCCTCTCCACGGTTTAGGTAGTGCACCAATGCAAAATTCTCTATCGTTTTCACCTTTATCTATTTTAATTATCTCATTTTGCGCCCACATGCTTGCCTGATATAATACATTACGATACTCTTCGCATTCATAAGATAGAGGATCCAACCAAGTAGGAAGTGTAGTTGTAGTACTGGTAGTACTCGTTGTTGTTGACATCGTTGTTGGGGTGGGTGTAGTGGTGGTGGTGGTACTTCCAGATGTGGTACTGCTTGCATCAGGTGGTATTTCAGTGGGGGTAGTAGCTTTTTCTTTTTTCTTATTTACTCTTACTGTTATCTCCATACCATCATCATCTTTAATCACTTGATAAAACTGTTTAGAGTTGATTGTTTGAGAAACATTAAGCTCACGACGTTGTCTACCCCTCCTTCTAGGTGATTCACCATAAGATCTTGATACCTCCAGTTTTAATACCACCATGCTGTTCACCATACAAATTGGGAAATTAAACAGCTGATTCTGGTGTAGCTCAATGATTCTTTTGGGCACTGTTTCCCCTCTCTCCCCCATATATAATTTCACACTCCATACTGCTGGTAAAGTATTATGTTTTGTGTTTTCATTTACGTGAACACTTGTTATATACCACAAAGAAGATGTACACAAACTAAAGAAAACGTCATCTCTCAAAGGTGGAATAGTTATAGACTGTTTGAAACCACTTTCATTAATTAGATTCAAATGAATCATAAACGGTACAATGTTGGATAAATACATTGTTTATATAAAATAAGTAGTGTGCCTGCTGCACTCTATGATTGCTCCCTTATTAATGATTTATTATTAATCTCTATGCACTATTGTGTGTATGCGATAGGAAACTAGGTCTAGATCCTTGACACAAATGATTACCTACTTGTCTATTTAGAACAGAGCATCCGCTAGGCAAATAAACTACTGAGAGTATATAATTATAGGTATTTCGCAACAATGTAAAATTGAGAAATCTGCACCGAGCGTAGTCGCGGGGTGGTGACTAGAGTACCAGCTCTATATTTAACATGATAACAAACAAATTCCAGCTCGTATATGGCACTGAGGTTAGATGCGCAATATACAATTAGGTAGGTAGGTAGGTAGCGCGGATTCGATTCCCCAACAAAGTCAAATTTCTAAACTCATCACCAACGCTTATCAGCTGACCACATCCGCCTGCGAGGAGCGGCGCGCGCGCGCGCTGAAGGCCGTGTTGCTCTCACGGCACAGTGGTTAGGTGTGCAGTGCATTGCATATTGTGGATTAGGGGTTCGATTCTCACACACCTAATTTATATCGCGTGCAGATAGAATATTCTAGAAGGAATATTGTAATATCATCATCATCATCATCATCATCATCATCATCATCATCAGTATTTTAGCATAACATGACCATTTTTTTCCGCATCATTCGGCGCCCACGCACCCGCTGGCGCCTCCAGCCACGCCCGCCCGCCGTGAGCCGCAGCAGCAGCACAATATTAGTACCTATGTGTTCGTTCGTCTGTCTGTCTATCTATCTATCTCGCGCACACGTCGTAGGTAGAGTTATCTCCTGAATAGAATATCAGCTGCTGCATAGTAGTAGTAGTAGTGTAGCCAACTCTTCATACATATTTTAGTATGGGGGGAACATCCACGCTTTCAACTGCGCGCGCGCAAAACTGTTTGGCGGACCGCGGCGTATGTGTCTCTCTCTCTCTCTCTCTCCCACATCCGCCTGCGAGCTGGGGCGCGCACGCTGATAAGGCCGGCCGTGTTGCTCTCACGGCACAGTGGTTAGGCACATTGCATGTGAGTCTGGGTTCAATTCTCACACCATAGCTCTGTCTCGCTCTAACACATAGGATATCTCGCTGCATCCGTATACTTGTCTAACGTTAACCTTACGAAGCCTTGATCAAGCCACCCCTCAGAGCCTTTACCCACCCCTCAGAGCCTCCCGCCCTGTTGGCTAAACATACCCCTAAAACCCACCCCTCACTCCACCAATCATCCCCTAGAACCTCCACACCCTCAACTCCCCACCCCTCTAGAACCTTACACCTAGCACCTCACAGGATGTATGCACCATCCCCTAGAACCTCCACACCCTCAAAGCCTCAACTCTCAGAGCTACTACCCACCCCTCAGAGCTTCTACCGCCTCCACAAAACCTTTAACCACCCCCTCCACCCTGCATGAAAACACACCCCTAGAACCTTCCACCTCCACCGGATGTTAAATCACACCCTCAACTCATAACACCTATCTTCACAACACCACCACCACCAACAATGGCGCTCCACGTCGCAGCAGCGGCTGTCACACCTGTCTTCACACCACCACCACCACCAACAATTCCACTCCGGCGTCGCACCAGTGGACGTTGAAAACACCTATCACACCTGTCTTCACACCACACACCACCAACAATGGCGCTCCGGCGTCGCACTAGCGGCTATCACACCTGTCTTCACACCACACACCATCAACAATTCCACTCCGGCGTCGCAGCAGCGGCTGTTGAACACACCTATCACACCTGTCTTCACACCACACCACCAACAATTCCACTCCGGCGTCGCACCAGCGGCTCTCGACATCATTCAGGTTAAGCGATCACCAACACGGCCACGTCAGAGACCCCTTTTACAAAATGCGGAGCCCACCAGCATAACCTGACCGCGCGCGCACACCAAACCTTCACCACACAGAGCTCTACTTATAGCGGTTTCCGGTGTCATAGAACCCGCAATAATACACTACTTAGATAATTAGGTATGAGCGCGGAGTTATGCACCTCGTATCGCCGGTAGTCTTCGACTGGTGAGCCGGGAAAGACCGAATGGTTAGAAACAATAGAAGCCGTCCGTAAGGGCGGTTCTATAGTCGTGCATTTTGGACGCGGGATAAACGCGTCACAGCGACGAGTTACTTTTTTTATTATTAAATACATATATTTAAATAGTGTACAAAATGTAAGTTCTTGAATAAATGTCTATAAATAAAAGTAAATAAATTAATAATATATAAGTAGATAAGTTGCCTACATCACCCCCTTCCAGAGACTGTCAAGGGCGATAAAAATCTGGGAAACGTACTCTGCGTCCAGAATGAGTGACAACGTCCTTGTTGACCTCTACAGGGGGATCAGTGAGGTCCGACAGTATATAGGCCGGCTTAATGCGGTCTATTGATACCGAAACCTCTTTCCCATTACGGAGAATCTTGAAAACCTTATCCCCTCTGGTCAAAACTTTATAAGGACAAGTATACGCGGGTTGGAGGGATCCACGTAGTGCGTCTTCACGAAGGAAGATGTGTTCACTAGTGGATAGATCCTTGAAGACGAATGGTTTGTCTTTTATATGGCGTGAAGCAGGCACTGGTCTTAACTTTTCGGCGAACAGACGCAACCGGGCGGAAAATTCAGACAAGTCCGTGGTTCCGATAGTGTTCGGTTTAAAAAATTCACCTGGAAGTAGCAAAGGCTCGCCATAGACGAGTTCTGCGCAGGATGCCTGTAAGTCCTCTTTAAAGGAGGACCTGACGCCTAATAAAACCCAGGGGAGGGACTCGGTCCAAGTATCGTTAGCATGGCACATTATCGCCACTTTGAGCTGCCTATGAAAGCGTTCAACTAGACCGTTGCACGCCGGGTGGTAGGCTGTAGTCTTTTTGTGCTCAAATCCAGCTATTTTAGACAGATGGCCAAACAATGCCGATTCAAATTTCCGACCGCGGTCGGTGACAATATCTGTCGGACAGCCAAATCGAGCGATCTAAGTTTACAGCAATGCCCGAGCGACCGTCTCAGCTGTAATATCAGCTATAGGCGTTGCTCCAGGCCAGCGCGTAGAGCGGTCCATTGAAGTGAGGCAATAGCGGTAGCCGTGTGATGAGGGCAGAGGTCCAATCAAGTCAATATGGACTTGCTTAAAACGGGCACGTGGTAGGTTAAACGTGCCTAATGGTGCAGTCACGTGTCGACTGACCTTTGCACGTTGACATGCTAAACATGACTGGGCCCAAGACCTGCAATCCTTTCTGATCCCTGGCCAAACATAACGTTCTGCAACTAATTTAGCCGTTTCATTGGCTCCAGGGTGGCTAAAGCAGTGTAGGCTGTCAAAAACTTGCTTACGGAAGAACTTAGGTATATAAGGCCTGGTGGTTGGAGTGCTGAAGTCGCAGTACAATAACATACTACTACCAGGTACCTGAAGTTTCTCCAGTCGCAAAGACGAACCTTCTTCTAGCAACTTGTTTAGCTCGGCATCCGAGGCTTGAGCTGTAGCTAATGACTCGAGGCTGACCGGTGCTCCCAGTTCCTCAATGCGTGACAACGTGTCGGCGACAACATTATCCTTGCCGGATATATGACGTATGACCGTCGTGAACTGAGAAATGAAGTCCAAGTGTCTATACTGCCTTGGCGAGCAGTTGGTTTTCCTTTCGTGGAAAGCAAAACTGATCGGCTTATGGTCAGTATAGACCGTGAAGTGGCGTGCCTCGAGCATATGCCTGAAGTGCTTGATGGCCTCGTAGATTTCTAAGAGCTCACGGTCGTAGGGAGAATATTTCTCTTGTGAAGGGCTCAGCTTGCGGGAAAAGAAAGCCAAAGGTTGCCAACCAGTCTTCTGAAGCTGCTGCAAGACTGCACCAATAGCCTTGTCAGAGGCATCTGTCACCAGTGCAAGCTTTGCCTCGCAGTTAGGGTGCGCTAACAGTGCAGCATTGGAGAGATTATCTTTGCAGGCTTCGAAGGCTATCGAGGCTTCACCCGTCAAGTTGATTGGTTGAGAACCATTCACTAAACCAACTAGCAAGGCATTTAGTGGTGCCTGAGTTTGGGCAGCGCGTGGTAAAAAGCGCCGGTAAAAGTTTACCATGCCCAAAAACCGTCTGAGTTGACGAATATTTGTGGGGGGAGGGAAGTCCTTGATGGCTTGAACCTTAGAGTCTAGTGGTTTGGTGCCATTTTCGGAGATAAGGTATCCTAAAAAGGTTACCTCCGAGACACCGAAGACACACTTGCTGTATTCAAAAGCATGCCATAGTCCCTCAACCTACTGAAAATCTTCCGCAGATGTTCCTCATGCTGTGCCTGATCTCGTGAGAATATCAGGAAATCGTCCAAATAACAGTAGACGAAGTCCAAGTCTCTGGTCATCTCATCCACGAATCTCTGGAAAGTCTGGCCGGCATTCCTTAGACCGAATGTCATAAAAGGAAATTCGTAGAGACCAAACGGTGTTGTGATAGCGGTCTTAGGAATATCCCCAGGGCTGACAGGTATCTGATTGTAAGCTTTCACAAGGTCAAGGGTGTTAAAGACCGTGCATCCAGCAATGCTTTGAGAGAAGTCGTGGATATGCCTAATCGGATACCTGTCAGGCACGGTGCGGGAGTTAAGCATGCGATAGTCGCCGCATGGACGCCAGCCGTTGTTCTTCTTCGGTGCCAGAAGCAGAGGAGATGACCAGGGACTTTCCGAGGGTCTGGCCGTACCATTGGCTATCATGGACTGGAACTCTTCACGTGCGATCTTCAGTTTATGCACCAGCAAGACGACGCGGTGTGCATGACACTGGAGGCCCTGGAGTTGTGTGGATATGGTGGACTGTATTGTGTGGAATTGTGCGTTGTGTACCAGCGGGTCGCGTGATCTCGGGGATTACGTCTAGAATTCTGTGATACCGAGTCTCACCAGACGAAACCTTCACTGAAAAGATATCATCACCACAGTTGCTATTAAAAATATTTACACCAGCTGACAAAGTTGTAGTGCTATCAATCAAGCGCTTGTTGCGAGTATCTACAATTAAGCTATAGAAATTTAAAAGATCTACGCCAATTATTGGCTTAGTTACATTAGCTACAACAAAACGCCAAGCAAAGTTTCTACGTAAGCCAAAATCTAAGCACAAGTGCACAAAACCATAAGTTTCTATACGAGTACCATTGGCGGCACTCAACTCGTAGTCACTTCGGGCACGACGACCACGAATCATCGACCGAGGGAAGACACAGAGGTCACTACCTGTGTCGACCAGGAATTGTGTCTTCGAGGATCGGTCGGTGACGAAGAGGCGACCAGCAGGAACAGGACAATCGTCAGTCACCATCACCGACTGCCCCTGGTGTTTTCCGCCTTCAAGTCGCAAGGAGAAACGCAGAGGTTTGCCTTATCACCATACTTTCCATGGTAGAAGCATAGAGGGAACTTTCGATAGTTGGACATGGATCAGGTCCTAGAGGTGGATCTCCCGCGGGATGAGCGCCTTGAGCGGGAACGGCGTCTACTGGCCCGCTGCATGGATAACTGCTGGACTTGTTTGCGCAGCTCTGCGATTTCTCGGGTGAGATCACCGAGAACGGACCCAGGAACAGATGAAGACGTCATTGCTGCTACCTTCGGAGTTGAATCTGCAATGTCATTGACCCTGTCAGCAAGGTCAGACAGGATTTCCAACGAAGTTGATGCAGGTTGACCAGCCAGTACCGTCTGAATGCTGTGAGGTAGCCGACTGATCCAGATTGTTCGAAGGAAGTCGTCCGGCATATCCGTTCCAGCTAAGCCCATTAGATGACGCAGGAATTGTGAGGGCTTTCTGTCCCCTAGCTCTTCATGCATTAAAATCTTTTTTATCTTGTTTTCATTAGAAACGCTCAGTCGCTTAATGAGCTCTGCCTTTAGCTTATCATATCTATTCACCGCCGGAGGGTTCACGATGATGTCCTTGACCTCGCGGGAATATCTGTTATCAAGCTGTCCGATGACGTAATTAAATTTGGTTGCATCCGCTGTGATACCAGATATGGCAAACTGCCCTTCCACTTGAGCGAACCAAATTTCGGGTTCTTCTGGCCAGAACGGTGAGACGCGTATTCCGACTTTAAAAATATCCGGTGGACGATCGACGAAAGTAGAATTAGCGGCGGCATTATTTCCGCCCGCGATGTCGGTGGCGTTTCCGTGATCGGTATTTGTTTGAGTGAGTGGATGCCCTAACACGTTCATTCCGGCATTTTGCCCGGTGTTCTGACCGTCTTTTTCATATTCGGTCTTTTTCTTTTTCTTCATGGGGTCACCAGTTTAGGTGTGTTGGGTGGTACAATGCTTAGTTCAGCGTAAAGGTATGTAGTTAGGTTGTTTATGAATAATCAACACTTACAGTTTGTTGGTAGAAACGGTATATTTCTTTGACATACCCTCACTAATCACACAACACAAATATTCACTGTTCCACTATTACAGAAGGAGAGAAGAAATGATAAGACTTAGGTTTAGTATCACAACCAAGAAAGCAAGCAAAATGAAAGTTCAAGCGAATATTAATAATGAATAATGATTAGATAATTAGGTATGAGCGCGGAGTTATGCACCTCGTATCGCCGGTAGTCTTCGACTGGTGAGCCGGGAAAGACCGAATGGTTAGAAACAATAGAAGCCGTCCGTAAGGGCGGTTCTATAGTCGTGCATTTTGGACGCGGGATAAACGCGTCACAGCGACGAGTTACTTTTTATTATTAAATACATATATTTAAGTAGTGTACAAAATGTAAGTTCTTGAATAAATATCTATAAATAAAAGTAAATAAATTAATAATATATAAGTAGATAAGTTGCCTACAAATACAATGTTGATTATATTGCCACATTATGTTAGGTCCACGCCATCAAAGGTCCACGCCGTCGAAGATCCATGCCATCGAAGGTCCACGCCATCGATTGTCCACGCGGGCAAAGCCGCGGGCAAAACCTAGTTAGTTATAAACTTTACATAGTGACAAATAAAAATATAAAATTCTTGGTCCATAATGGTGCAATATCCATTATTGATTATGCATAAAGTACCAACTATGAATGTAAACTATACTGCAACTCCAAGAATACGAATGGCCAATAAAAACGATACACTCAAATTCAATCTCGTCCGGAATATAACAGTTACGTAGAAACTAGTTATAGTTCATAACTTCGCGAACATTGAGCTATCAAAGTAAAATACAATGTTGATTATATTACCACCACCTTCCCTGAAGGGGTGGTAGCTGAAAATCAGCGCTGCTACCTGCTGAGCTCCTACCTTTTCAGTAATAGGTACAAACTTATTTTTCTAAAAACTAAGCCATATTTTACTTGTGGGTACTTATCACTAATTAGAAATGTATTTTATTCTATTCTACTCGTGAAATAAAATAAAAAAAAATTAAGGTTCCGAACCTTAATAGGAAAAACAAACCCTTATAAGATCTATCCGTCTGTCTGTCAACACCCTTTTTAGGGTTCCGAAGTCAACAAGGAACCCTTAAAGTTTCGGCCATGTCTGTCTGTCCGTACGTCGGTCTGTCTGTCTGTCCGCGGCTTAACTCAGAGACTATTAATACTATAAAACTGTAATAAAGTATGCATATACATACATTCCTCCGGAGGGATATTATTAACGCCGACAAAGTGGTGCAATAAAATTTTGAAAAAAAATTTTAGCTTACCTCCCCTACATTTTAGAGAGGGGGTATTTTATTGTTGACGAATCCTATGATATCCGGTTAAGTTGGCTGAAAGAGATTTCTTATAGAGATAAATCCACCTTTGTATATGTCCTTTCTATGTGTTTTACATAGAAATATTTGTGTTCAATAAAGAATATATAAAATCAGTTGTACAGCTACGCTCTTCATACTTTCTCGCGAAGCCTTCATCGTCTGGCGTTTTTAACCGCCTCCGTGGCGTAATGGTTAGTCAATTCGCTTCACACCAAGAGGTCTTGGGTTCAATTCCCGGCAGGGTCTACTTTGTAAGACTCGGTTTGGTTGGTGGCAGGGCATTTTCTAAGCCCGCCTGGCTAGCTACCACCATCTTATCTAAGTCTTGCCGCCAAACTTCAGTGTTAACAGCATTGATGTGTTGCGGCTTGAGGATGGCACTGGCACTGGCACACGCTGGACACTTGATACAACGGGCCAGAAATGACATTTCAAAAAAAACGAATGACGGAACAAACAAAATGGCGGCGAAATCCTATTATGGATGTACTCGTGATTACAAACAAATTTCCCAAAGAAATTATAATGTCAAACATGAAACAAAAAACGGGTGGGGCTGTGTCGGGACACACGGCCGTTGGTTTTAACGTGAATACGTCTCGTAACGGGTAATATGTAGTTTCTATATAAAATATTATTATTATTAATATTATTATCTGCGTAATTTCAACCGTCCCAGCTGCAGATGTACTGGCACCGTCGTTGATCCGCTCGGCCGCATTCATTACTTTACGTTGCCGGCACTGCTTGACTCGATCATAGGTGTTTTATTGGTACCATTCGATTGCTGTTGAGATGCCCTTTCCAACCGTATACGATCTCTGTATTTCGATTTGGCTTTTCGACGCGTATAGGCCGACATTATATATTTTTTGATATTATTTTTTTATTTAAATATAAATATAAATAAATATTCTAGGACAAATCACACATGGTCATCTGGCAAAAACACACACATTTAAACACCTTATTATAATCACAGTTACAATTTTACACTAATGTTTTATATATAATCGATAGATTTTGACGAGAGCTGACGATTGAAACTTGAATGAACGTCGTAGCTTCACCGAGTCGAAAGTTATACTAAATGGAAATCTCGATACCACAGAACAAGTAACAATGTTACTATTAATATGTTATAACAATGTTACTTGTTCTGTGCTCGATACGCATCAAAATGACCTTCAAAATGGCGGGGCTGCCCCCTCCCCCGCGCGCGATGTGTTACAGTCCTTACTTAGCGTAATAAATTCTTTGATTCTTTAGCTATCAAGTGGTGTAAACGAAATTTGGATGGAGATGATAGATATGTAGCTACAACACTAAACTGTATCCCCCGATTTTGTTATCATTCGTTTTTTTGGATTGCATCCCTATGGAGGTAATTTTAAAGACGTATTCACTTCAAAAAACATCAATTATACATTTTTGCCGATTTGATAACTTATTACGTATCGAGGACCAATTTTTTTTTTCATATTTCACATATAGTTTCTTTGGGGAAGTTGTTTGTAATCACGAGTATGCATATCCTTTGCTATCAAGAACTAATTAAAAGTCACCCTGTATATACTTTTCTACTGGCATGCAAGCAGGAGGCGTAGGTACTTTGGTTACTTTAAGTGGTTGCTCATAGATTTCATCGTATGTTTTTTTTTCATATTGTTTAGACTTTATTAGTGTAGTACAATCGATTTCCATCAAAATCACAACTTCATTTATATCTTCTTCACTCCATCGTCGCTCGAAAGTAAATAATTGAAAACGTTAAATACGTTAAAAAACCGACTTCCATCGCAACAAATTAGTACATTTTTGCATTATTATTTTTGGTTTTTGTTAATTTTCTAATAAAGTACTACACCGATTTTGATAAAATTTATATGGGACCACACGGAAAGCACTAGCTTTCAAATAAAAAAAGAATCATAAAAAACGGTTCACCCAGTCCAAAGTTATGAGGTAACAAACATAAAAAAAAAACATACAGACGAATTGAGAACCTCCTCCTTTTTGGAAGTCGCTTGAAAAGGGATACTGCTAAATGCGGCCGGATGAGCATCAGATCGACCCAACAGTATAGGATAGGGTACAGTATGTTTTTTTTTCATATAGACTTTATTAGTGTAGGACAATCGATTCCCATCAAAATCAAAACTTCATACCTTCTTCGCTCTTTAGTCGCTCGAAAGTAAAAAGGGGATGCTGCCAAATGTGGTGTAGAAACAATAACAACAGAGTAGTTACAGTATGTTTTTTTTTTACGTTGGGTCGATTTTGATGGGGATCGATTCATCATCACAACATCATATCAGCAGCAAAACGTCCAAAGGCCTCCCCTAAGGATATCCACGACGACCGGTCCTGCGAGGATCGCTTGTCCTACACTAATAGAGTCTAAACAATATAAAAAAATATATTTATGTGTGTGTAAAAAACCACTATATTGTTTTCTCTAAAATAGCTCTCAATTATTTGGATAAAGCTCTGTACGTTTCTACAACTTTACATAGTGCACTATACTTGTAACGAGCCGCACTTTTTTTACACTGTGAAACGCAAATTATCGTTTCGAGCCAATCTCCTTTTTGCGTTTCATACTTAAATTCTCTTTAGATTTTGTTCGTCTATGGAAATTGAATTTGAAAATATTTGTTTCTTTTTGACAAGAAGATGGGAGAGAGAAAAAATAACAATGGAATGGTGGTCACCGCAAACCTATTTTTGACCAAAATTAAGATTATAAATTTAATAAGTTGCCTTTTGCTGTTTTTCAAAGTTGTATGGTGCAGTTTTTTTTAGTATATTACAGATCCTTTGCCGATATTTCAAGGGTTTTTACCGAGTACCTAATGGACAACTAATATAATAACGGCAAAATAGCCGACGTATTACATCAGCAGGCTAAGCAAATAACTGATCGAGTCTTGGCTGGTACAGCTCGAATACCTTTTTCGTCAGCCTGAGCATCTACCACCGTCGTGCCACCTGCGAAGGGAAGTAGTCACCTTTTTTATTCACATTTCCCTATTCCCCGGTCAAGATTCCTTTTGGTTTTCATGAACTTTAGAAATTGAACAGTGTTATTATTTTATGTGTGCCTTTTTACGTTTAATTTAAGGTATTATCTATCACAGAATTAAGAGTAACAATCTATACGTATGGATTGTCCCTTCTACTACTTATTAAGGTTTAACAATAACTAAAAGTGTAATCACACGTTTGTACTCCATGTTCAATTTTAGTCATAGTCTCTCAACCTATTGAAAATTGTTATTATTATAAGTACCATTTTACATTTCGCGGTGACCAATTTCTTTTGATACTAGCTGTTATTAAATACAAATTTAAATTATATTTTAATTTATTACCTCTAAATATATATTTTAATTTATTACCTCTAAATCTTACGTATCATATGTGGCAAATTCCTTAAAGGTTTTTATTGCTAGTTACCGTTATTTTTGTCACATATTTATGGCGCCCGAACTAATGTTTTACCCCCTTTTCTGCCTTTAATCTTTCCCTAACGAACCCGTTTTTTTGTCGTTCGTGGGTGTATCCGTTTTCCGGATATTATGGTTCAAGTTTTAATACCTCAAGACCCTTACTTAATTTAATCGTGCTGTTTTCTTTGAAACGTAAGGTTTTTTTTTGTTTGTATGCACGGTATTTTTTTGCTTCTCTTCACACGGGTCGTTTTAATCGTGTATAAATGTCTTTTTCTTTCAACTTCAAGTAAACGTTTGTAGTTAACTAGTTACTTAGAGAGTTTTTATTTTTCTTCTTCAGGGCTGTCCTACGTCCATAGGGTTGTCCAAATTTCAAAAATAATTTCTTGACTTCACACCTTTTTTTTTGTGAGTTTGTGAGGGTCTCCAAAAAATTTTCGCGGGTATTCCCCGAATTTTTCCCGTTGCTCTTGGTTTTTCCCTCGAGAAATCTTTTGCGTGACAGCCCTACTTGCCATCTGTGCAGTGTGCTTCTTTTTTTCCTTCTTCTTTCTCTCTTTATATTATTTAATTAGTTGTTAGTTATGCTCTTTCGGCATTAGTTGACTATTTTAGGCTGTGCACAGCGATCCCTTAACACTAGTGTGTTGTTGGGGTTATTAAGATTGTTCACTTTTAGTTGGAGTTTTTGGCGTTTGTATGTGTACGCGAATCGTGTATAAATGTTAATTTCTACCAGCTTCAAGTAAACGTTTGTAGTTAACTAGTTACTTAGAGAGTTTTTATTTTTTCTTCTTCAGGGCTGTCCAACGTCCATAGGGTTGTCCAAATTTCAAAAAAAATTTTTTGACTTCACACCTTTTTTTTGTGAGTTTGTGGGTATTTTGAAACGCAAATTATCGTTTCAAGCCAATCTCCTTTTTGCGTTTCATACTTAAATTCTCTTTAGATTTTGTTCGTCTATGGAAATTGAATTTGAAAATATTTGTTTCTTTTTGACAAGAAGATGGGAGAGAGAAAAAATAACAATGGAATGGTGGTCACCGCAAACCTATTTTTGACCAAAATTAAGATTATAAATTTAATAAGTTGCCTTTTGCTGTTTTTCAAAGTTGTATGGTGCAGTTTTTTTTAGTATATTACAGATCCTTTGCCGATATTTCAAGGGTTTTTACCGAGTACCTAATGGACAACTAATATAATAACGGCGAAATAGCCGACGTATTACATCAGCAGGCTAAGCAAATAACTGATCGAGTCTTGGCTGGTACAGCTCGAATACCTTTTTCGTCAGCCTGAGCATCTACCACCGTCGTGCCACCTGCGAAAGGAAGTAGTCACCTTTTTTCTTCACATTTCCCTATTCCCCGGTCAAGATTCCTTTTGGTTTTCATGAACTTTAGAAATTGAACAGTGTTATTATTTTATGTGTGCCTTTTTACGTTTAATTTAAGGTATTATCTATCACAGAATTAAGAGTAACAATCTATACGTATGGATTGTCCCTTCTACTACTTATTAAGGTTTAACAATAACTAAAAGTGTAATCACACGTTTGTACTCCATGTTCAATTTTAGTCATAGTCTCTCAACCTATTGAAAATTGTTATTATTATAAGTACCATTTTACATTTCGCGGTGACCAATTTCTTTTGATACTAGCTGTTATTAAATACAAATTTAAATTATATTTTAATTTATTACCTCTAAATATATATTTAAATTTATTACCTCTAAATCTTACGTATCATATGTGGCAAATTCCTTGAGGGTTTTTATTGCTAGTTACCGTTATTTTTGTCACAACTGTTAGTATTAATATTGATTTTAATGTACGGAATAAGACTTAAAGAAAAGTATAATATATATTAGTACTAACATACAGTATGGACACTCCCTGCCGCTCTCTAGATTCCGACCTCACCCATCGTCACCCAGATTGATACATATTTGTTATAGTTTGGTTCACGAACGTATAGGATTTCGCCATGTTTTTTTTTGCTCCGTCATTTGTTTTTAGAAATGTCATTTCACGACCGTTGTATGCAATGTCCGGGGTATGCTTAAAGAAAGTAAATTGTCCTAAAATCTTCATTAACTAACGTTTTTAGGTGATATTTAGATAATTTATTGATTAAGTTTAAGTGGAAGGTATTTTTAAGGGTTCAGTACCTCAAAAGGAAAAAAAATGGAACCACTAATGAGACCAATGTTGTCCGTCCGTTCGTCCGTCTGACTGTCAAGACCCTTTTTCTCGGGAACGCGTTGAGGTATCGAGTTGAAATTAAAACCATATAATTCGGTCTACAGTCCCTTAAAGCTGTCTACAGTCCCTTAAAGCTGTCTACAGTCCCTTAAAGCTGTCTACAGTCCCTTAAAGCTGTCTACAGTCCCTTAAAGCTGTCTACAGTCCCTTAAAGCTGTCTACAGTCCCTTAAAGCTGTCTACAGTCCCTTAAAGCTGTCTACAGTCCCTTAGACATAGACATAGACATAGACATCATTTATTAATAACTAGCTTTTGCCCGCAGCTTCGCCCGCGTGGTCATAGCTTTTATGACTCTTTTTGAGGGTGAGTGGTGCGCGAGCAATCAGCTCGCAAGCGTGGACATGAGTTTTCTCCAGGTACCTCAGGAACTGTATCGGGCTATTCGGATTAGCAGTCTTTGCCACTTCCCACAAATTCAACAAATTCTATACAAAAAATCACTAATCCGTTGCTCCGTTGCGACGCCACCGACGTGCGCGATCGTAGAAAACCGTTGTCCCCAGATTCCTCTGGAACTATGTCAGGATATACTTATTAGTAAATTATATCATTTTCCACCTCATCTCTGTGCTAAAAATCACACCAACCCATTTTTTCGTTACGATTTTAAATAACTCAACGAACAAAGAGTATTGTTTTAATTTCCTCAGGAACTGCTATGGCTATGATAATTTCCACAGATAAAAAGTAGACAATTTCATTCCTAGTGATACAGGCTACCTGCATGCCAAATTTCGTCAAGATTGGTAGTGGTGTTGAAGTGTGAATAGGTAACAAACAAACACATTTTCACATTTATGATATTAAGTAAGGATTTCTTAATCTTAAATACCATATAGAGCGTCGGTGGCAGAACGGTTAGGGCCAGTACCTCCTGTCCGGAAGGCCGTGGTTCGAATCCTGCCACTTACCAATATCTATAAGAATATCGATTTAATACTGGTATGAATGTTTATCCGACGCTCTTGGTGAGAAAAACATCGTGAGGAAACCTGCACACGCCTGCGAAGAAACTCGAAGCTTATGTGTGAAGTCAATCAACCCGCAATGGGCCCGCGTGATCGTCTAAGGCCTGATCGCCCTAACTCAGGGCAGGTCGAGCCCCTTGGTGGGGACGCATATAAACTGATATGATGAAATGACACATATACCTATATTATCAAAAAACTAATTCAAATCATTATATCAATCTAGTAATAAAATTTCCTAAAAATATTAATATGGGTCAAATCCTCGAGTCGTATCAGCTCCAAAGGAGCTCATGACGCACTTCTCGTTGCCGCGCTGGATGGCAATAGACAACCTTAGCAGCAGGTAGGACCTCACGTCACATCTCCTCTCTCGAAGGCGACGGCCAATCTCCTTTGTGAAGGCAGCAGCCGGTTGTCTCACAGACCAGCGGCACAAAGCAGTAATTTGCCTCCAAGACCGAGTACTTATTATGCTTCTTTCTCGCCGCAAATTGAGCAGCAGTACCGTACGTGTGAGGACGTTCCTCTCTGCCATAGAACCTGTTAAAACCCTCCGGCCTTTTGCCATCAGATCGACTAAAGCCCGGCGGCTGCATCAAAGATGGAATATTCCATCTGGCCGAGACCAGTGCCCTCCAAGTGAGGTCATTAAGGAATTGGTGACGTGGGAATCTTCACAAACAACGACCGCAACTCAGTGAGTGATGGCCAATTGCCTCCACCGTGGACCCGCAAATACATTGATGAGGTTCACAGATATTGATATTGCAGGCGGAGAGCAACTGCCACACGCAAAAAGTCACCGTCAGAAGAGTTCCCATATCTGTGCCTCCTGTTATATGATGCTAAACTCGATTTATGTGTTTTTAATTTTTTTACACGATTGGAATTTTTAAAAAATACCTATCTGTTCGTCTATGAAACACGTCGCTTCGTGCCATAGTTCCAGAGTTCGAGTTGTTTAAAGTAGCTTATGCTGAAAAATACATAAAAGAAATCCGCTCAAAAGTATGAAATAATATTTTAATGTTTTAATACAACTTAAGCGCGTTTTATTATCCCTGCAGTGCCATCTATTGACATTATGCTGCTATGATTAGCTAATATGTGGAAAAAAGTACTCTATTGTTATTATTGTAAGTATCGATAGATAATTTATCACGGGACCTTTTTAGTTTTCCGGGATAAAGAATACCCGAATAAACAATGATGGTCAAAACACCCCACCCCAATGTAATTTTTTCATATTGTTACGTTGAGCCATTCTAAAGATATAATTTTTTGCATTCCTGCAGGAAACCATATTTTTTTTGGGATTCACAATATCCCAGTTTTAGTTCGCGATAAGGGTATCAACAGCGTCGGTGGCTCAACCGGTAACGACTCAGTCCTTCTAACCAGAGGTACCGGGTTCAAACCTGGACGGCCAGTGTACCAATGAGTTTTTCAAAAACTTACGTACATATACTTACCGATTGCTATAAAGGTGAAGGAAAAACATCGTGAGGAAACCTGCACACGCCTGCGAAGATACTCGAAGGTTGTGTGTGAAGTCGACGAACCCGCACTGGGCCCGCGTGGTCGACTATGGCCTGATCGCCCAAATTCAGGGTAGGCTCGAGCCCCTCGGTGGGGACGTATATGAGCTGATGTGATGAAGGGTATCAACGTGTAAAATTTGATTGTAATAGGTCAAGCCACATTTGCGTGGTGAGCCATTCTATAAATGAATACTTTTTATTTTCCCACGGGAACTCTTGAATATTCTGGGATAAAAAGTATCCTATATGTTAACCCGGGCTTTATGGAACCAACATACAAAATTTCATCAAAATCGGCCCGGTAGTTTTTGCGTGATGCGCGAACATACAGACAGACAGACAGACAGACAGACAGACAAAAATTCCAAAAGTTGTTGTTTTGGCCTCTGTATCGTTAGTGATGTCCACCACAGTTATTATTTTCCAAAAATATTTCATGTACAGACACGGCCCCGTTACAGTTTTATTATATTATAGATATACATTACACGTCAAGAAATTAAAGAAAAAAAAAAAAAAAAAAAAATTAGATTAAATTACATAAAAATGTCAATTTAAATATAGCAATAACTAAGGTATGTTATTTAAATAAAGAAAATAAAATATACAAAATAGTAATATTTTGTCATTAATTAGTTTTAATAGTCAAAAACTCATTATGACTGTAGAAAGACTGCTCGACGAGCCATTTTTTGAGTTTCCTCTTAAAAATAGAATTGCTCGGAGCTTCAGTAACATCGGCAGGTAGTCGGTTGTATATGGACGGGCCCATGACATGCGTTGTTCGGGATAACTTTTCCAATCTCCTCGGAACAGCAGCTAGCTTATTACCATGCCTAGTATTGTATTGGTGTCCTTCACCACGCGTCACGTACATGTCAAGATTCTCCCTGACATACAAGGCTACCTGGTGTATCAGCATACTCGGAAGTGTCATGATCCCAAGGGCCCTGAAGTGAGGTCTTGCCGTGTCGTCATGAGCAATGCGTGCCATCACCCTTATGGCTCGTTTTTGCAGTCTGAACGCTCGCTCCCAATCGGCAGCGCGTCCCCACAGCTCGAGACAGTATTGTAAGAGTGAGTGCACGGTGGCGAAGTAACACGTGCGCACGGTGCCAGTAGGAAGAGTGGAAGCAAGTCTTCCTAGGGCAAAACAAGCCCTTCCCAGCTTCCCGCATATGTACTCAATGTGCATTTCCCATGTCAAGGCCCTATCGATGTGGAGACCCAGAAAAGTTGCATTGTGCACTTGTTGTATTGGAATGTTATTGAGTAAAACTGCAATAGTCCGATTTTTACGACCCGACAGGTTAAACGGCAAAACTTGAGTTTTTGTTAGGTTCAGTGCGAGACCATTTATCTTGAACCACTCATACAGTTGTGAGGCCACTGTGTTTAATTTCTTCTCAAGTATATCGTGCGTGGATCCAGACACCAAAACTGCCACGTCATCAGCATACATGAAAGCCTCTCCATCGGTAATCGCATGCGGCAAATCATTCATCAGAAGAGAGAACGCCAGATTGGACAAAGAAGATCCTTGGGGGACCCCCAAGTCGCTGGAATAGCCATCAGATTTCGTACTCTCACTCTGAATGAATTGTGTTCTCTCTTTCATAAAGTTAATCATCAAGGATAATGCTGGTCCGCCAATACCATAATGCTGTAATTTAACGGCGACCAAGCTGTGATCTGCTACATCGAAAGCTTTTGAAAGATCGCAGAAGATTACTGCGATCTCATGCTTTCGATCTCGAGCTTCGAGAATAAGTCGCAGAACCTCACGTGCAAGAAGGGTGGTGGAGCGTCCAGCGCGGTACGCGTACTGGCGATCTGATAAGGCTCCGATTTCAGTAAGGTAGCTTGAAAGCCGCGTGCTCAGTCCATTTTCTAAAATTTTTGCCATAGCAGGTATAATAGATATCGGTCTATAGCTCCCTGGATCTTCTTGATTGCCTTTACCTTTGTACAATGGACATACTTTTACCTGTTTAAGGATTTTGGGATAAGCTCCATCCTTGAAACAGACATTATAAAGCTTTGTTAGTGGACCCACTAGATTGTGTACTATTTCAATTAGAAGCTCTATCGAGATACCATAGATATCCTTAGTAGGTTTTTTGGTTAAGCGTTTTGTTGCAATCTGAACAATTTCGTATTCACTGAATTGACAGAGGCGCAGCGAGCGGTCGGCGCGCGGCAGCGCGGCTACGAGCGCGGCCAGGGCGCGCGGCAGGTCGGCGCGCGGCGCACCGCACGCAGCCGCAGCTGTTACGAATCTGTGATTTAGATCATTCAGTAAATCGAGTCCATTTGGATAGTTTTGCCCGTCGGGCTGCTTTATTACATCTGTAAATTGTATCGATTTTTTGCTTTTTCCTATTTCAGTATTGACGACGTTCCACATAGTTTTGGTAACATTAGAACTTTCATTAATCACTGTTACATAATAATTTGTGCGTTCACGCCGAAGAAGATCATTATATAGAATCTGAAATTCATCATATTTATTCCAGATTTCTTCGTTGTCAGGAAATTTATTTTTTAAATCGCACAAATCGAACAACAGTGCTTTTAAGTGTCCTACTTCAGAAGTTACCCATGATTTGTTTGCTGGTCGATTTGGTTTCCTTTTTAGTGGGAAACAGATCTCCATTTTATTGGTAATAATATTTACAATGGCTAGAGCGAGCTCATCGGCAGTGGCGTTCCGAGCACATATCTCGCTCCAATCAATGCTGTCGATTGCGGTGGCGAACGAGGCGTGCGAAGCACGCGTGTGGTCTCGCACGAGACGCGTTCGCGGCAGCGGCTCACACGGGGCGCGCCGCAGCTCGCCGCGGACAGCATAGTGGTCGCTGATGTTTGTGGTGATCGCACTTACTAGCCTAAAGCTACCTGCAACATTAGTATAAAGATGGTCTGGGGCTGTCGATGTCGTAGCCGTCTCCCTAGTTGGAAAGTCGACTTTACATTGAAAGTTATGCATGCCAAGCATGTCGGACAGACTTTTACGCCCCAAGCTAGAAACCAAGAGATTAATGTTCATGTCACCCACAATTACACAATCACGACCTAGTGTATTGATCTCGTCGAGCAGTCGATCTAACGCTTCTATAAAATGAGCGTCCTTAATCGTATGATGATTAGATCTGTATATACAAACGATTAATAATTTATAGTCTTTTAATTCTACTGCTGAAACTTCGAAACATTTTTCTAAAGATAATTCACATAATTTAACGATTTCTACCGCATTTATACCAGACTTTACGTAAATACAACTTCCCCCGTGTTGTAAATTGATTCGGCAATAGCTGGACATTAAAATAAAATTTTCTATATTAATACATTTTAGTTCACTATCCTTAAAGCTGTCTACATTCCCTTAAATCAAACTTCTAAATTAACGTAAAAAAAGGTACGGCCGTTTATGCTGCAAAAAAACCTATAGATCGACACTGTCGAGGTAATCAAAATTCATTGGGTATTTTTCGTTGATCTAGAACTATGAAATTTGGCAACATTTTTACAAGTATAAGGAAAATCTGAAAACTATCTCACTTACCTTTTTTCTTTTTTGTAAATCTCAAACTTTATCAGTAGGTTGACTGGAAGAGATCCCGTAAGGGATAAGTCCGCCTTTTTATATAATATATTTTTTCAGTATTGTAACAAAAGATCAATAAAGAGTTTACATACATACATACAAACTAAACATTTGTAATCAAATCTTAAAAAATATATTATAGCCTTTTCAACACACTTGCTCATAAAGTGGCTCTAATTTCACCGCAATTAGGCACATAATGACACCTGTAATCAAACTGTGATTTTTTTAATATAAAACGCAGCAAAGACACGGAAATTGGCTCGCCCCCCCTTACAGACTTTTGTGTTCTTAGCGGCATGCCCAAGAGGTGCTTGGCCGCGATAATAATATGTGGCCTTGGGTTCTTACGGCCAAAATAATTTGAACAAGCTTTTATTATTATTTTTAATTTCACCTGTCCCGGTGTCTGTAATTAAATCTTGCAAGTTAAATTTGAGCCACTTCCTGGTTTCCGATTGAGCTGAAATTTTGCTGAGCCACTTCCAGGTTTCCGATTAAACTGAAATTTTGCATGCATATGTATATCGCGTGACACTAATAGCTTGTACCCAAAAGCTTTTAGGTTTTTCGAAATTTATTTGCTATTAAAATTTGTCTTAATTGTGTGATATGATATGTTTCGAGGATATCATCATATCAGCCGAAGGACGTCAACTGTTGGACATGTTGACATTTTAGGATATGTTCAGTGTAATTTGTCAGGCACAAAATTTTATTATTTTGAAGAATAAAAAAAATGCTAAAATAGTGACAAACTAATCATCATCTTATCAGTTCATATACGTCCCCACCGAGGGGCTCGAGCCTACCCAGAATTAGGGCGATTGGGCCTTAGTCGACCACCGCAGGCCCAGTGCGGGTTGGTCGACTTCTAAACATACTAATACTAACCATATTAACCAACTTCGTATGTACTGTTCGTGTTTTTATGTAAATAAAATAATAGGGGTTTAAGTATAAAATTACTGATTCAGTTTTTGATATTCAATGCCGATTGATTATTAAAAATAAACTTTTGTTTTTTATTATTGACTATAAGGTGAGACTACTTATGGTCTTTTATTAGTATCTAGTAGCATGTCTTTCATGTTCCAATCCCCTGAGCTTATACCATTGAAAGGAACAAAGGCGTTTTCTTAGTATATTTTAGTAATTTTTCAGACTATAGTTAATATCTTGATTTTTCTTGAAGTGACGAAATCTTATGAGGTGTATTCCCAAATATGACATTAGTAACAAAAAAACGGTGCGATAACGCTAGAGCTTTAAAATATAAAAAAAAACCGGTAAAGTGCAATTCCTAAACCGCGCACAAAGGGTTCCTTTCCATCATTCTAGATGGCACTGGTTTCTTCACGTTTAAAAAAAAACATGTTTTTTGTATGGAGACTTTCACTTTTTCTATTTTTTTTGTATTTGTTGTTATCATTCATCATTGCAGCTCATATACGTCCCCACCGAGGGGCTCGAGCCTACCCTGAATCAGGGCGATTAGGCCTTAGTCGACCACGCGGGCCCAGTGCGGGTTGGTCGACTTCACACACAACCTTCGAGTTTCTTCGCAGGCGTGTGCAGGTTTCCTCACGATGTTTTCCTTCACCGTTAAAGCAATCGGTAAGTATGTACGTAAGTTTTTGAAAAACTCATTGGTACATTGGCCGTCCAGATTTGAACTCGGTACCTCTGGTTAGATGGACCGGGTCGTTACCGGTTGAGCCACCGACGCCATTTGTTGTTATAGCGGCAACATAAATACATCATCTGTAAGAACTTCAACTGTCTAGCTATCACAATTCATGAAATACAGCCTGGTGACAGACAGATGGACAGACAGACAGACAGACGGACGGACAGCGGAGTCTTATTTATAGGGTCCTGTTTTACCCTTTGGGTACGGACCCTAAAATTGTGTATTTCTTGCCTTTAAAAATTGTGATTTATTCAAATAAAAATAGCCGTCTTCATGGGTTTAAAAGTTGAAAGCCACCATTCGCTCAAAATATCTAAACAATAGGCACACATTTACCAACCATTAATTTCTAATTAGTCTATATCTAATTGTAAAATAAATTTTGTTTTTATAACTGTTTTACTTAGTATTTAAATCAGGTAAAAGACAACCAAATCATGTGCCTCCAGTCCTCCTCGATGGCGTTGCATTGAAGCTGGTGGACATATTCAAATACCTTGGGCATGTTGTGACGAGCGATCTCAGGGACGACGAGGATATTGAGCGTGAGCGTAGGGCGTTGTCGGTGAGGAGCAATATGCTCGCTCGCAGTTTCACTCGATGTACAAAAGAATTAAAAATAACACTCTTCAAAGCGTATTGTCAATCATTTTACTCGAGTGGCCTGTGGGTGAGATATTCGCGCCGAGCCTACAGCGTCCTACGAGTCCAATATAATAATGCCTTCAGGATGCTGATGGGGCTGCCGTGGCGCTGCAGCGCATCAGGAATGTTCGCGGAAGCACATACAGATGGCTTCCATGCTATTATGCGCAAGAAAGCTGCATCCTTGCTGCGACGCCTACGCAGCGGTCACAACAGTATCCTGGAGACTATCGCTGCTAGGTTTGACTGCCCTATTCAAAAACATTGGGTGGGGTTAGTCACAGGAAGAATAATATAAATATGTACTCCAAATAAAATCTCTGTCGCTTTGCTAACAATAAAATAGGAACTAACATAGATAATAGGCCAATATTGTTACTAATACACTAATATACTATGGATATTATTTTTCCGAAATAAAGCTTATTTATTTATTGTTATCAAGTATTAATTTTATTCTTAAAACCTTTTTGTCCATTCGACAATTTCATACTTTAAACACCTAAAAGGTAATTAGTTAATTACCAATGTTACTGATATATTTACAGGGTGTTCTAGATCTAAGAATTAAAAACAATTAAAATATCAAATAAATTCATGTTATATTAATTTTATAATATTTTACAAATATATAACTTGAACATTGAATATAAAAAATAAAAGTTGAAAAAACTAAAAAACTACTTCAAAACAAAATTCACTCAAAAGTATAAAAAATAATAATAATAAATACACGAAATTAGGCAGCATTAACGAATTCAAAGGTACGTAGTTAAAGAATCAAATGTTGAAATTTTATTTAGTCATTTAATTCTTAAATATCAATTGAAAACATGTCATATATAATTAGTTTCTTAAAACCCATTGTGAACTGGGTCACTCGTCAAAAATGCCCCCCCGGGTCATACCAGCCGCAAAAGAGCCCATGACACACATCGCGTTGCCGAATTAGAGGCCTTAACTTTTTTTTTGAGGTCAGTATATCTACGCTCACGAGCCGCTTGCGGCTCCCGCACCACTCACCGTCAAAGGTAGTCATAAAAACGATGCGCACGCGAGCGAAACCGCGGGCAAAAGCTAGTGTCAAAATAAATTTATTAATACTTATAAAACAAATAATTTTGTTAGGACACAAAAACAATATGACACGAGAAGTTATTAAAAATTGTATAGTACAGAGGCCAGCTAATCAAGCTAGATAATCGTAGTGCGATTCTGATCCCTACTTATACGGCATAAGAACGGTACAAAGAACAAAGTGTTTACCTTCATGTGCTGGCCTCTGTACGTGCAAGCAGAACTCGTGCGCTACAATGGCAATAATGTAGCAGTTCAGCTAAAGTAGTTTCTGGACGAAATTGCATATAGAAGTGTCCCACAGGTAGTAACAAGCCACTTTAGCTCGCACTGTTTCGGTGATGCAAAACCTTACCATGGAGCTCAGATTAAAAATAATTTAGATATTGAGTTTCATACAACAATCACAACAAGTGGGGTAGTGCTTGTTCTATTTTATACGTATGAATCTTTACCTTAAGGGTCCCGCGTTGGCAGAGTTACGGCCAACATACCAAAACGTGCTGTGACATGACTCAAATGCACCTGTCTTAATTACAATGAAGTATAGGACCTATCACGTGTCGAAACATTACTCGAGGTCACCCCAGGAAGCTCGAGTTTCCATATAAACGTAGTTCCGCTTTAATATAAAAACTGCATGCTGTATTGAATCTAAACTTTGCAAATATATTGAGTAGACACATATCGATGTTTTTAATTAGTTTTCATGGTAGTAAATTGAAACACAACTAAACAAAGGCTTAAATTAGTATTGTACTGAAAGTTTGAAATTACTCTTAATTTCTCCATTTTATATTAGTACATCGAAAACTAATTTCGATATGTGTCTATTCAATATATTCGCAAAGTTTGGATTCAACCCAGCATGTAGTTTATATATTAAAGCGAAACTACGTTTGTATGGAAACTCGAGCTTCCTGGGGTGACCTCGAGTAATGTTTCGACACGTGATAGGTCCTATTATATTATATCAGCTCATATACGTCCCCACCAAGGGGCTCGAGCCTACCCTGAATCAGGGCGAGTAGGCCTTAGTCGACCACGCGGGCCCAGTGCGGGTTGGTCGACTTCACACACAACCTTCGAGTTTCTTCGCAGGCGTATTGCAGGTTTCCTCACGATAGACGGCCAATGTACCAATGAGTTTTTCAAAAACTTACGTACATATAATTACCGATTGCTTTAACGGTGAAGGATAGGTCCTATACTTCATTGTAATTAAGACAGGTGCATTTGAGTCATGTCACAGCACGTTTTGGTATGATGGCCCTAATTCTGCCAACGCGTGACTGTAAGCAAAACTCTGCTCCGTCGTGATTAGCGCAGAGTTTTTTATACCCCGTTTTTTATTTTATGATATTCAGGAAACGAGCAAGTAGATATTAGTGCGAAAACACTAAATGAGGTGCAAGGGGAAATAGGGGATCGGACTGCTAGTCATTTGAGTTACTTTTTATGATCTTTTTATGATCTGTCAAAAACGAAATATTGTTCTAAAAATGTTTAAAATACCCACAAGTGACGTCATAGATTTTTAGCGTCATTGGCGAAATTATTTTGTTTTTTTTATTTCTTATTAATTAAAATTGTTTTGGATCTTTTACGTTATTTTTAAAGTAAAGCTGCAAATAGTAAGAGCCACTAAACACCGCTGAAACAACTCTCCATTGTCACTGCTTCGTGAATGTTCTTCTTTGAAACGTTCCTGTAAATTTATACCCACCTATTTATACTGGCGTAATGGTTTCTGCTCGAATGTTCTCGAATATTCCAAGGGGAATCACAACTTTAGTGCCTGCATTGCCCGTTTGCAAACTAAAACACTTGATTTTAATGTTTTAACATAAAAATATTTGTTTATTTCATGTGTTGGGGTGGTGTTTAGTAGGTATTTGAAATTTGCAGCTTTGATTGAGAGCATAATGGTTTAGTTTAATTTTTAGACGCAGCAATTGTATAGCAACTTATTCATGAAACTGTACAATTTTTAATAAGTCAATTCTCAATCATCATATCAGCCGAAGACGTCCACTGCTGGACTAGGCCTCCCCCAAGGATTTCAACGTGTTCTAAAAAAAAATCTAAAAACAATTGAACTATTGAAGTAGCTGAAAATCAGCGCTGTGATCTTTGTGATGACAGAATATGCTGAGCTGCTACCGTTTCAGTGATAGATACAAACCATGTACTATTCTAAAAACTACGGATTATTTCACTTATGTGTACTTATCACTGAAAAAAGGATTGTGTGGTTTTATGAAACCACGGTAAAAGTGAAACTTTTTTTCACATTATAGACATTTACAGAGGACGAAACGATCATGGCTGCTCTCGTCTTGGAACTAAGGTACAGAGGACGAAACGATCATGGCTGCTCTGACGAGCGCCTTTCACTTTATCCCTACTCCGCGGACCGTCACGCGACATGCAACACACAGACGAAAAAGTTTGAGGCGATGTAATAAAAGTTTCACTTCACTTTAATAAACATTTATTCTATTCTATTCTTTTCTATTAGGACATCTAAAAACACAAACCTAAAGAGTAAAATAACAAACTGTATTTTTCACGCTGCGGACTACAAAATGTAAAAACTTAAATTACACGTCAGAACTACGCGTGAAGGAAGGATCCATTTGTTGTGTAGCCAGAGGCGAGTAGTTTTTGTTTAAAATTTTAATGTCCCCACTAGGTGTGATATGAAATGCTCGCAACGAAAATGTTGCATGGTCACTGACTTGCTATTGGTACTACACTGGACTAGTCACTGTAGGAAATACTAACATTTTCAATTTAAAAAAAAAACAGAGAAAAACATTTACACTTTTAGGTAGGGGGCTGTCCATAAATTACGTTATCGATTTTCGGCGATTTTTGACCCCCCCTCTCTACAATCATCCTATAGTCATTATCTAATGATTCCTACCCTCTCACAAAACTGACGTCATTTCCAGTAATCGTTGACAGAATTCAATTAATTGCAAATTCTATAAAAAAATAGGTTTGACATTTAAACAGCCATATGTACATTAAATTTGTTATAATCTTTACTTTTGCGTAATATCGAAATATTTTCATTTACGCTGTTATTGTTAGTTTTGGAATATAACGAATTAGCTCAATAATTATTAATGTTATATGTACTTACATAATATTTAAATATATTGCTGTAATTTTGGTATTTACAAGATTGACGTCAATTTTGGTAGCCCCCCCCCCTTCGCACGTCATTCACCATCATCCGCAGACTAGACCCCCCCCTTCCCAACGTCGACAGACGTAATATATGGACGGCCCCTTGACCGTCCGTCCGTCAGTGGGCTGTATTTCATGAACCGTAATAGGTAGCCAGTTGAAATTTTCCCAGAATGTATATTTCTGTTGCCTCTATTTAAAAAAATACAAAAAACTCAGTAAATATGAAAAAATAAGGGGATCTCCATACATAGATCTATGGAAGTGTTATTGATTAAGCTCTATCGTAAACATAGTAATGCATGAAACTTGGTTTTATTATACAGCTCTACAAAAAACAAATTTTTTTTCGTTGCCCTGGATATCTTACCAAATTTTGACGTTTTCAAGTGGCCAGATTACGAATTTATTCATGAAAGTATTGAATGTGCTCTTGTTTTTATGATTATTGCATATTTATTTTATTTTATTTATTCACAATTGGTTAACCCTTGACAACATCTCACCTGGTGGTAAGTGACGATGTTGCCGAAGATGGAAGCGGGCTTACCAAGATTCCCCAACGCAATGGGGAACTGGCTATCTTATCTTCATGCCGGAACACACCAATGATTTCAACATTGATATTTGGCGGCAAGACTTAGATAAGATGGTGGTAGCTAGCCAGGCGGGTTTAGAAAATGCCCTACCACCAACCAAACCGAGTCTTACATTTGACCCCGCCGGGAATCGAACCCGCGACCTCCTGTGTAAAGCCAGTGAACTTTGCCTCTGAGCTACAAAGGCGGTTAAATTTAATAAATATCTTATATTTTGATCAATTATCGAATTGTTAGTAATAAAATTTATTTTCCCATTCATGTTTAGAGTTCTGCGCAAAAAAACGAGAGCAAATCTTACAAAATCATTGATTGTTTCATCAATTGTCAGCATAAATATATCCAAAATCGGTCTTATATCTAGGGCAATAAAACCACTGTAGACCAGTGTTACTAGCACAAACAAAAAATTATAAAAACCGACCAAGTGTGAGTCGTACTTGCACTGAGAAGTCCGATGACAAAATAAAACATGTTTTTGTCGCACGAGTTGATGTGTTTTGTTTGTAACGTGAACAGGTATCATTGTCATTATGCTATGTAGTTGTGTGAAGAGGTGTGGTGGTACGGAACCCTCGGAGTGCTATTCAGACTCACACTTGGCCGGTCTTATTATTATTTGTTATTATAGCGGTAATAGAAAAAAAAATTCGAGCGAGACCTACAGTACTCGCATATGATGTGTAACATGTGACAAAATACTTTAGGTTAGTTAGATTTGATGACGATATTGTACCTGGGTGGCGGATCTGACGGTAACGAAAAAAACCGACTAAGTGCGAGTCGGACTATCGTAAAGTAGAATTCCGCGCTTTCGCGACTTCCCGTTACACATTTCCGTCCCATGTTACACATTTCCGTCCCATTTCACGAAATCACTCCCACAAATTGCAGGAAAGCGAGAGCAAAGATGTTACACATCAAAAACATTCTGTATGAATTTCGACTGTCTACCTGTGACGGTTCATGAAATATAACCAGCTGACAGACAAACAGACGAACGGACAGAAGGATGGACGGCGGAGGCTTAGTAATAGGGTCCCGTTTGCCAGTCACCCTTTCGGTGTATAGAACCCTAAAAAACAGAACATAAGACATAATTCTAAAACACCCCCTATACGCTTTATGAAGATTAGATAACCCAAACTGAAAAATTTACCTTTTTTAAGGCTTACTTCTCCAAGGACAAAGGCCTTCCCCAAGGAATTCCAAGACGACCGGTCCTGCGCTGCCCGCATCCACCGTCTTCCCGCGACCTTCACTCCTCCTGCATCCGTGGCGTAACGGTTAGTCCATTCGCTTCACACCAGGAGGTCGCGGGTTTGATTCCCGGCGGGGTCAACTTGTAAGACTCGGTTCGGTTGGTGGTAGGGCATTTTTATAGCCCGCCTGGAAAGCTACCACCATCTTATGTAAGTCAGTGTTAACAACATTGATGTGTTCCGGCTTGAAGATAAGACAGCCAGTTCTCCAATATTGGTAAGCCCGCTTCCATCTTCGGCATCATCATCACTTACCATCAGGTGAGATGATGCCAAAGGCTTACCAATTATGAAAAAAATAATTTCGGTGGTCTATAATTGTGTGGGAGTTCTGCCTACGCTGCGTATTCCAGTGCGCGGTCGCCACTCGAAAACTTTACTGCTCTAACGGATATCTGTTCTACAAGCTATGTACCCTGCCCACTGCCACTTAAGTTTAGCGATTCTGTGAGTTATTTCGGTCACCTTGGTTCTCTTACGGATCTTGTCATTTCTGATTCGATCGCGTAGGGTAACTCCGAGCATAGCTCGCTCCATTACCCTTTAGGTGACCTTGAGCCTTCTTATGAGGCAAATAAGGTCCATAGTAAGTAACTTCTTTCGGCTGATATGATGACTTCTCCCAGACGGATAGAGGTTTTAAAATTATTGGAAATTCCATTTTATTTTATTTTTTAAATTGTGTCGCACGATGGAACTGTACAATATTTGGATATGAGACACATCATCATATCAGCTCATATCCCCACCGAGGGTCCCGAGACTATCCTGAATTAGGGCGATCGGGCCTTAGTCGACCACGCGGGCCCAGTGGGGGTTGGTCGACTTTACACACAACCTGCGAGTTTCTCCGCAGGCGTGTGCAGGTTTCCTAACGATGTTTTCCTTCGCCGTTTAAGAGAGTCGGATAAACGTACATATGAAATCTAAATTCGAAATCACATTGGTACGTGGCAGGATTCGAACCATGACCTCCCGGAGAGGAGGCGGTGGCCCTAGCCGTTACGCCACCGACGCTCCGTGATAAGAAACATAAACGAACAAAAAAATTATGTAGCTTAAGGTCCAGGGATACCTGGACATGAAATTGCAGAATGACTTGAAATATTTTCATTTTATTTCTCTAAGTCCGTAACGTGACATTTTAGGACATAATGCTAAATATATATGTATGTATATCAGTCTCTGGTAACCCATAACACAGGGAATCCTACTTTGGGGCCAGATGACCCTGTGTGATTTGTCCCAGAATATTTATTTATTTATTTATTATTTATTTATTTATATTTTTGTTTGTATGTCCTCTATTTAAATAAACAGGTTTTAGTTGTGCGACGCTGTTTTGAAAATGGTGGGCCCGGCACTATGCCAAGGGCGTCCCCTAGTTCTGAGGGGCTTTGATTCCCGCTCCGGATCCATCCTAGAGCAGAAGCTGATAATATCCAATAAGCGCGGATATGCAGCAAGTGTTATGGGCATATCTGCCGTCCTAAGGAAGAATGCAGTAAGGACGGTTTCTTTCATGAAATGAGTTAAATATGGATTCGGAATCGGCAAAACGAGCTCTATACGATGATTTGATCCTCGTAAAGTTAACGGCTCGGGAACATGTAGTTTTATTATTTTTCTTTAATCTTTTTGTTGTTTTCCACTTCTTGTAATAATCACTTAGTTTCTGTTAAGTTGCTTGGCCGCCACCTATTAAATTTGTTTTATGTTAATGTTCTTTTGACCGCCACGAGACAGGCCTAGCCTAGTATGGGGTCACAGTTAACTTGTATTTATTAGATAAGATAACTTCATAAATAAAAAAAATATGTCTTTTATGTCTTTTTTTTATGATAAGGAAGAATGCAGTAAGTATTCTGGAGAGATCCAAATTGTTTAACAATAATATAATAATAATAATATAATAATAATTTTATTCAAGTACATAGCTGACAAAATAAAACAATGGGTGAAGATTTTACCTCCTAAAAAAGGGAAAAACCCTGTGTTATAGGATAGGTAATAATGCTCATCCCACCAAATCATTGACACAAAAAGAACCAAGTAACAAGTCACTGTAGCACATAAATTTAAACGACAATTTAAAACAAATTAAAACCATTTTTAAAACAATATTTATAGTAAAACTAATAAATACATAAAATCAATAGTTCAAGTTTGGCTGCATGAGCAATATGAGTGTTTTATGTGTGTTTGTGTGTGTGTGTGTGTGAGTGTGTGTATGTATGTGTGTGTGTGTGTGTATGTAAAAACAATAGTATTGAGCAATGCAGTATGGAAGCTTACTGAGAATTACGTTAAGTATTTTTTTTTTACTATCTCAATTACTACTAATCAGTAATGCAGTACTACAACTTGCTGTTATTAAACTAAGGTGAATGAATGCCAGTGAATAATGCAGTAACCCTTGTCTTTACTGCACTTTATCTTGTAACTTGTTTGTGCTAAGTGTAAAGTGTTATTCTTAAATTATAGCCGTTTCAATAAACTTACAACGAGAAGGGTTGGCTTATATAAAACTTGAAATTTTTATTATTATTTTTTTAACACATAAGTAATAAAAAAACAAAAATAAATTTTAGGCGCCATGTTCTCGAAATTATGAAAAGCGTCCTTACTGCATTCTTTGTTAGGGCGGCAGAATCTATGCACCGGGGAAGACGACGAACGGGTTATTTTTAGGTATTTTAGGTGTTTTATTTTAGGTATTTTAGGTGTTTAGTGTGATATTATTTTATATACTTATAATTATTTCAATATCAAAATTACTTTAGTTAAATTGTTGAACTGTACTGCTGTATTCAGTCCAGTGCCGCCAACTGAATAAACGGCTTGCCCAAAAAAGGAGACTGGACTAACCTAGTCTCCTTTTTGAGCATCTCTACTCAACATTCATAAAATTTAGACAAGAAAAAAATCTCCTAGAAACCACTTGAAATCTATGACGACCGATCCGACTCATCCATAGTATCTAAATTCAAGTGTACGTTGGTGCAATTAAAATTCTACCAACCAACCGCGGTGCAATTTTTGTGAATAATAGTAGTTTGAAACTGCGGCCCAACCAAAATGATGTAACTTTAATAATTGCAAAATGAATAGGTTGGACGTAACCATATTTCGAGCGTCATTTATTTTGTTTATTAATTTACCATTTTGTTAATGATGTTTGGTGTTAATTAACACTTTATATGTTACGGCGGTAATATTACAGATTTTCGTTATTTTTGACGTCAATCTAAACGGTAGAAAACCCAAGGTTGAAAAAAATACCCTTTATGTTGATGATGTTCCTTAAAGTCAAAAGCTATTAGAAACACGATTGAGCAGTTTTGGCTACATAGAAAAAAATCCCAAAGATAAGGTGTACATCGTTACTTTCAACTCTATTTATGACTAATATATTGAAGCACAAATTTAAAAAAAATTACAACAATTTTGTTCACGATATTATACAAAGTGTGTAATGTTAATATTTTTTAAACTTACGTTGTAGTTTTTGATTAAAACGAAAAACCATTGAAAAAGTGAAAAATTGTGGTAATTTTCTTTAGACGTAAAGAAAAAGACAGAGACAATTGTTCCAAGCAATACCTCGCCTTAAAAAAATGGTCTATTAAATTGATCATAAGTAACAATAATGAAGGGGATTGTATGAATTGAAACTCCATAGATTTGTTCGAAGTTCGACGTCAGAGCGAGACACATATAGTGAGATAGTTGCAGAGAGAAAGTATGGCTTTTTTTTTTTTTTTTTTTTTTTTCCCCCCTGTTAAGGGAGAGCGGAGGTGAATGCGTTTACGCATACCAGGGGAAGCTTCGGCCGCAGGCCGAAGCTGCCGCTGGTTATGTGGGACTCATAGCTCTGCGCCTATATGCATACGTCCCCGTTACACTCGGAAGGTGTATGAATACGTATGCACAGGCCCAAAGACCACACTACCCACTAAACACCCCCTCGCGAAGTTTGGCAGCGGAGCCACCTTAAAACTACATCGGTGCGACGCCCCCCCCTGGGGAGGGGGGGGGTGCAAAAAATACGCTAAAGGGACAGCGCGGAGAGCTCCTGATGGGAGCGGCCGCTAGGTTAGTCACATTAAGTGTGCAAGTGAGGGGACTGTGTCATTCAAAAATTAAACACTATCTGTTCCTCCCTGAGCTGCCAGGAGGCAGTTCAGGTCGGCTGAAATTTGATCGGGAGGATCAGACAGTACGTGTCTTGGTCTACGGACCATATTACTAGTTAATACGAGACGCGGGGCATAGTCCGCCGCCTCTCGGATCAACGGATTGGGATGCGACTCCGAGGACTTGAAGAAGTTCTCGGAGAGGCCTTTAAGAAATTGTTGGATGGTCTGAATGTCCATGTCTCGGTGCAGGTCGGCGTTACGGATGTACCACGGGGCGTTAAACGCTCTACGGCAGAAGATGCTTTGGACTGTTTGGATCATGTCTATGAAACGGGGGGACGCGTGTGCAAATACAGGGGCCGCGTATGACATTACCGGTCGGATGCAAACCTTAAAGAGTGTACGCTTGTTGGAGGGGGACATTTTACTATGCCTACCTATCATGCTGTTTAGCCTGCTCATATAGAAGCGGGCATTCCGGGTCACGTTTTTGATGTGAGGTCTGAAAGAGAGACATGAGTCGAGAGTGACTCCTAAATATTTGGCTGTGGATTGCCAGGGGACGCGGGTGCCTAGCATGCGGATTGAATCTGCGGGTTGGTTGATCCTACGATGGTAGTCGAAGCGGACCGCGGAGCTTTTGCTCGGGTTCACTTCGATTCTCCATTTCCTAAACCATCTACCTAACTCGTCAACTGAGGTTTGTAGTTTGTCTATTAGTGGTGACAGAGATACGGACTGCCCCCGTATATAGAGGGCGGTGTCGTCCGCAAATAGGGAGAGCTGTACTGATGGCCCTGATTTGCTACGTTTTGGAATGGGGATGTCATTTGTGTACAGAGTGTACAATGTTGGGGAGAGTACGGACCCTTGGGGGACCCCGGCTCTAATGGGACGCGGTGAGGATAGAAGCCCTTCGTGTCTAAAGCGGAAATTACGGTCTTGGAGGTAGCACTCCACTATTCTAACAAGTCGGTCTGGTAGGTCCATGTGGTAGAGTTTGTATACAAGTCCCGCATGCCAGACCTTATCGAAGGCCTTTGCGACGTCGAAGAAGACTGCTACTGTCCTTTCGCGTCTGGGGTAAAATCCGTCCAGTATGTATTCGACAATGCGGTGGACTTGTTGAGGACACGAGTGTTTGGCGCGGAACCCAAATTGGTGGTTTATTATAAGGGGAGGTTTGTCCGGCGGGAAGATATGACTTTTAATTCGATTGAGTATGACTCTTTCGAATAGCTTCCCCATAGTCTTGAGTAGACTTATGGGGCGGTGGTTTGTGGGGATGTTAAGGGGCTTGCCTGGCTTTGGAATGCCTATTACTATTGCTTCCTTCCATGCTGTCGGGAAGTAACAGTGTTCGAAGCAGGCGTTTAAGATAATAGCTAGCAGTGCAAGTAACTGTTCCGGATAGCATTTAAGTGCTTGGTTAGAGATACCATCTGCTCCGGGGGCTTTTTTAGGTTTAAGACCTCTAATAATGGAGCGTAGTTCGTCAGTTGATACTGAGATGGGGTCCGCAGTTAGGGGGAGCGAATTCCTATTACGGACCTCATCCTCCACTGTTTTTATATGACCGGGATCACACTCTTGTGTGCTAGGGGTGCATTGGGAGGCAATGCTGTCCGCGAAGCATTCCGCTTTCTCTATGTCTTCGAAAGCTATGGTATTGTCTGGCCGCGTAAGGGGAGGGATGTGCGTGATTGCGTCTACGCGGAGAGCCTTGGCTACTTTGTAGTAGGCAGTATGGGAGGGGGTGATATCCTCCATGAGTTTACTCCAGTTGGAGTTTCTCAGTTCGGAAAGGTGCTTCCTAAGCTTACGCTGTAGGAAGTTGGCTTCCCTCCTATTGTCGGGTGTGGGATAGTCTGCGGCTCTACGGAGAGCTGCTCTTTTCACTGCGATTAAGAGTTTAGTCTCACGCGGGAGTTTGCGGTCTTTGATGGTAACGATCTTTTCGTTCTCCTTAATCGCAGCCTGTACTAAGTGGGTGATACTGCTAACTGCGCTATCTATCTTGTCAGTACTGTCAAGGTAGTCGGGCGAGAAAGCGTATGCGGAGTCGGGGGCGTCAATGGCTGAGGTCAGTGAGTCAGTGATACCGTCCCAGTTGGTGAATTTTGTTGTCGTGGGGGCGGGTGTGCTACTTTGGGGGCCTAGTTTTAGGGAGACTGGGCGGTGGTCCGAACCTAGGTCGTCAAGGGTGTCGATTGCGCATACGTTAAGGGAAACTCCCTTAACTATGGCAAAGTCGAGTATGTCCGGGTCTTGGTCCGGGTTATCCGGGTAGTGGGTGGGGGCGTATGGGGAGTATACTGTTAGGTCTAGGTCTTCAGTGATTTTGAGGAGCTTTACGCCATTGTTGTTGGTTTTAAGGCAAGTCCAGTCAGTATGTTTGGAGTTGAAGTCTCCAATCATAATGGTGGACCCGCCCAGGGCTAGGATGGCCTCGAAATCACTTTGTAAGGGAATTTTTTTGGGACTGATGTAGACTGAAGCTATGACTATTGACTGATGTCCTGTCATAGCTAGTTTGACTATAGTGGCTTCCATGTTGGTGAGTTGGGGGGTGGGGATTTGTGAGCAGTGGATTGCTCTCCTATAATAGATGGCTGTTCCACCCTTTAGTCCGGTAAGCCTATCGTTTCTAATGAGGTTAAATTCGGGGATTCTAAGACCTTTATCTATTTTGGGTTTGAGGAAAGTTTCCTGCACTGCTAGTATGTCTATGTGCATACATTTAACGAAAAGTTTAAGCTCGGGGATATTACTACATAAACCGCGCGTGTTAAAAGTGATGAGCGAGAGCCCTTTAGGCTTCACCCGACCGGTATTGGCACTTAAAGTTGGGGTTTTGTTTTGCCCTAAGGGCATTATTAAAACAAGCTTAAGAGGTGGTGGTGTTCCACAAGAGCGAGTAAGCGCTCTTGGGGAGTGCGTGAGGCGCGAATTTTACTAGCTAGAACCGATATTTCGTTGATGTCGATATTGGCAATGGTGGCGGCCACCGTTTGCATATCGTCCTTAAGGGACGGCTGGGAGCCCCCCGGTGGGGGTCGCGGTTGTGGGGGGGGAGGGGTGGCTTTAGGAGCCGGTTTAGGGGGGGCTGTAGGGAGAGTCCTACCCCAGGCGTTGTTGGGGGCCGTGTTAGGTTGGACCCTAGGGGTCCTGAGCGCGGGGAAGTTTGCCGCCGTTGGTGCCGGTGCCCACTTCGAACCCTGTCTGGGTTGCGGGGTGGGATTGCCTCTTAGTGGTGTAGGCGGCTTCGGCTTTGGAGCGCGCGGGCAACCACGGTAGTTGGCCGGATGGCCTTCTTGGCCGCATAAGACGCAGGCCGGGGGGGATGTGTCCGTGACGCGGTTACGCGTGCACTCCTTGGTGCCGTGGGACCCTAGGCACTTAACGCACCTCGGGGTGGCAGTGCAGTTAGCCGCTGCGTGGCCGTACATTTGGCAACGGTGACATTGCCCGGGGTAGCCGCGTTTGTGCGGGGCCTCCACCTTTATATTGGTTAACCCACAGATGGTGAGTTTCCCCAATTTAAAGATGTCTTTCGCCCCCGGCTTGTTGGACAAGACTACGAGAGCGAGGGGAAAGTTTTTACCAGAGCGGCTGTGCAGCTTGTGCACACCCTCAACTGGCAAACCTAACGATGTCAGGTCAGTAAATATGTCTTCGTTCGAGATTTCGTAAGGGATACCGCGTAGGACAGCGCGAATCTTACGCTCTTCGGGGAGAGCGTAAGTGTGATATGGAATCTTGTTGGTCAGTAGGAGCCTAGTGAGGTTCCTAAAGTCGTCGGACGTTGGGAAAGTATGGCGGTGGTTGCCTTTATTTGTAAGATTTTATCTATCTCGCTATTAGTGGGATCATGGGTGACGGTTTATTTAGAAAAGGACAACAATACAAAAAATACTTAGAAACTAATTACATACATGAACATTTAAAACAAAGGAACATAAGTACTTAAAAAACATTATTTACAAATTGGAGGGTTTATTTCCTCTAGTCGCTTAGTCTCCCCCTCGGTGCGCTTAATAGCACCCATAGTGATCGGGGTAGCGACGTTTTCTCCTGTGCTTTCGCCAGTTCGCATCTTGCGGTTTTTTCTTAACATGAGTTGCTATACGTGTTTTGTTTTCAAGCAGGTTTTTGAACAAGGCGATGTACTGCAGGAATCGGGCTGTGGCTCGTAAAAGGCGTAACCATGTAGAGCGTCGCGTCGAATCGGGAGTAACAATGGTTCCACGTCTAATCGTGTGGGTTGTAAGACGTTCTTCTCCGATTGTTACGGGTACAGTAGCGGATCGGTCAAGCGGCCATTCTGACTCGGACTTTCGTAGGAAGGCGGTGCCGGAAAACCATCTATGGCTTGAGTTGAAGTTTTCTGGGGCGCCGCGGGTTGCGTCGTCAGCCACGTTTTCTTTCGTGGGTACCCATCTCCACTCATCGGATTTGGTATGATCTTCCATCTCGGCTAGCCGGTGAGTTACGAACATCTTGAACGTGCGTGGGTCGGACTTGGCAAGAACGGTGCGTGAGTCGGACCAGTATAATCTGCTCTTTATTTTCTTATCCATTTCTGTCTGTATGGTGGCGTATGCTTTTTCACTGGCATCGCAGAACATGTGTAGCGCCGCTTGGTTCGTTTGCGATACGCATCTTGGTATATACAAACTAGTTAGTTCGTGTAGGTGCGATAGCCATGCGCGCCATTGCAAGTCTTGTGCGAGCTGCACGGGCTCGTCCCATCTGGCTCCCGTTCTCCACAGGTCTTGGATGAGCATCTTTCCTTGGACGAGCGTAGGTGAAGCAAGGCCTAGCGGGTCATATATTGACATCACAGCGCTAGTTATCTCCCTTTTGGTAGGCGCGCGTTGTCCTGTAAGCGCCTCTTCGGGCGTGTGTCGCATGTTTAGAGCGAAATTGTACGTATCTTCTTTTACGTTTTCTCCCTTCGCTAGGGTTTTTATTTCCCTTTCAAAGCAGTCTCGCTGAACAATTTCGAAAAGCCTTTCTTCGGCGTTTTTTATTGTCTCTTCCGACATAGGCACGAGTTCGTTAGTGCGAGCGAGAGGGGTAGCGAGTGAGTCGGGTAGATTGTTTCGTATAGACGAGCGAGCGAGAGGTGTAGCGGGGATGTGTTTCTGTCCCTTTCTAGCGTGAGTTAAGTACCAAACGCGACGCGTAGTAGGCGCGTAGTTCGTAGCAACTTCCGCGTAGCCGCTGTCTATCAAATTTTTCATTTTATTTTCGTAGCTTCCTTTGAAGTTTTTATCCTTTTTCTTTTTCTTTTCTATGCCGAGCAGTCTTCGCAGAGCGTTGGGTCGGCTTTCAGGCATTCGTGTGTCGTCTGTCTTCCATAATAGCCCGGTTTCGAACCATCCTTCCTTGGGCACGTACTTGCAGGTGGACTTCAGTATTGTGAGAGCTCGTTCCTCCGGATCGTTCGCCGGTTTTCTAGACGCTATTCCGAGCGAATCGATGGTGAAATGTTCTTCTATGAGCTGCTCAACGGTGTCTTCGTGCGCACTGACATGTGTGAGGTGGTTGATGACTTGTATCGACCTTACAGGCTTTGTTATATTGGAGTTACAGCCATGAAGGACCCATCCTAGGGTCGTAAGCGAAGCGACGGGCCGAGACTTGCTTCCGCTGCGTACGTCTTGTGACACGATCAAGTGCCAGTTATCTTGCCCAATCAGCAGTGAAGGCTGGGCAGTGTCGTACGTGAGCTCGTAGGGCACGTCTTCCAGGTGTGGACAGTCATCCAGGTCTTTCTTCCTGACCGCTTGAGGTGCCAGTTCTAGCTTTTCTATTGTAGATGCGGTCATGTCTTCGTACTCGCGGCAGTAGAGTCCTCTTATTTTCAGTTCAAGCCGCCGGGAAGTAGCTTCCTTTAGTCTCTGTCCTCCCATTCCCTCGATGAACAGTTCCTCCTTAGGGCCCCGCGCGCCTATCTCGTCAGCTACGCTTTTCTCGATCAGCGTGACGGTGGAGCCCTCGTCGAGAAGAGCGAAGAGTTTCTTTGTTCCCGTTGGACCCGAGATTTCTACTGGAGCGATCTTTAGGTAGGCCTTCGTGGCCACCAACGTGTTGACCGATGCAGTTTGCTTATCTTCTTTGTGTTCCTCCTGTTTTTCTTGCTTTTCAGGCGCTGAGTCTGCGTGCAGTAGCACGTGGTGGCCACGCCTACACTTGGAACACGGTTTCGCCTTGCAGTTGAAACCTCTGTGTTTTGCACTTCGTAAACAGCGAAAGCATACGCGAGCTTTTCTCACTATCTCCCATCTCTTTTCCACGTTAGCGTTTGTGAATATCGCGCAGCTCTTCAGTTGGTGGTCTCTTTCACACGCAGGGCAGGCGGCATCTTTTGTCTCTTTCTTCTGATTAGTAGCGAAGACGTGTTGCATCTCTCTTTCGCATGCTTCGTCCTCGTCACTCGTCGTTCTGCCGCAGTCGTAATCTGACTCGTAACTTGCTTCTTCGACCACTGCTGTAGCTGCGTTCACCCTTCGTGGTTTTCGTAATGCGCCGCCGTTGTTTGTTTCCCGCTTAACGCTCCCTGTGTCGTAAGCTTCAAACTGGTCGGCTATCTTGTTTAGGAATGTTGACAACGCGAGTAGTATGGGTTGCTCCTCGTCCAAAGCTCGATAATCGAACCACCGGAACCGTATGATGGGGCTCATCTTCTCAATGATTTTCTCAGACAAATCGCTCGAGTGTAGAAAGTTGGTCTTCTTCATCTGGACGATGGTGGCTACTGTGTTGGCTACAACACCTGCAAATTGCACTATTTCTCGTGCGTCGTCCGTCATCGGGCGTAATTTGTTGATATTTGCCATCTCGTTCTTTATGAGGTATGATGGGCGGCCGAATCGTCGTTCCAGGGCGGTGAGGATGTCTTCTGGGTCGCTCGCTGTGTAGAGCCTGCCTTTGATTGCCTCTCTCGCTCTACCCTGTACAGCGCGCCGTAGCCTTGCGACATTTTCTATGCCGCTGAAGCACGACTCCGTGTCCCGGTAAGTGGCGCGGAATGCGATCCACTCGTTTGGGTTCCCGTTGAAGGAGTGCAGCTCTGCTATATAGCGCGGCGCGGTCTTCGGTCTGTTGCCCGTGGTACTCGCTTTGATAGCTTCCATTATGGCGTTTGCCAAAGAACTTTTCGTGTCCTTTTTCCTTTCTTCCTTAGGAGCCGGTCGGGGCGCGCTCTCCTCACGCTTCTCCCCTGCCGCCGGCTGCGGCAATATGGCCTCCACTCCAGTAGCAATGTGTGCGTGTTGTCCGACCCACTGGTCTACTCTCTCGTTGACGGTAATGATTTCTTCGTCAGACTCGGAGTCGGAGTTCACCTGCAGTAGTTCCAGACGTAGCCGAGCGCAGTCGGCAGCGGCGCGCACCTTTTCCAGGTTGAGCTGTTCTAGCTCTAGTTGGGCTTGTAGTTCGGCCCTGCGGCGCCCCGCTATTGACTTTCCTCCTCTCGACTTGATTAGGACGGGCATCACTGAAGTGAGCTTTGATGTGTCTGTGCAATCCTTCGCAACCTTCTCTCTCGAGTATAGCTGCGTCTCCCTCTCGCGGCGGTTGTTCCTCAACGCCGGTCTTGTTCTCGCTCATCGTCCGATCCGTCGCGTTCGTTGCTGTGCTAGTAGCTGTAGATTCGGTGCCCGATTCCGTAGATACCGTGCCCGATTCCGTAGATACCGTACCCGATTCCGTAGATACCGTACCCGATTCCGTAGATACCGTACCCGATTCCGTCTCGCTCGTTGTGTTCCCACTACCCGACTTATCAGTTCCCTCGCTTTCTCCCCTTTGCGACCTCGTCTTCATCTCACTGCTACCGAACCGGCTCTTCTGCACGGAACGGTGCGATGAAGAAGCTACCTTGAAAAAGGCCGCCCCACCGCGTACTAAGCCTTGAAAAAGACTGCGGCAGTTACTCCTGCAAGGTTATTGCTGGAGCCTAAATACTCACTAGGAAACTTATGAATTCAGAAACTTTGAGGTCAGAAACTATATGACGGTTGACGGTTGGGTGTCTTCTTTGCCAGCGGTGACCTCTCGACGGTGCGTGGACTCGATGATGCTCTGCTCTGAACGCCGCTGTCCTCTTCTAACCTCGAAGTCAGCTTGCCCGAAGTGAACCTTCTTATTTGAAGATCTTCTATATTGATTCTTCTGTTCTTCGATAATGAATCTTCTGTTCTTCGATAATGAATATTCTTTCTTCGATAATGAATCTTCTTTCTTCTTTACTGACTTCTTTCTTCCATGTGCTGTTTCATTCTTCTAAATCCGGCACTCGATGGACCAAAACTGAAGGGGATTGTATGAATTGAAACTCCATAGATTTGTTCGAAGTTCGACGTCAGAGCGAGACACATATAGTGAGATAGTTGCAGAGAGAAAGTATGGCGGTGGTTGCCTTTATTTGTAAGATTTTATCTATCTCGCTATTAGTGGGATCATGGGTGACGGTTTATTTAGAAAAGGACAACAATACAAAAAATACTTAGAAACTAATTACATACATGAACATTTAAAACAAAGGAACATAAGTACTTAAAAAACATTATTTACAAATTGGAGGGTTTATTTCCTCTAGTCGCTTACAAATAATATTCAGTTTTATTTCATACTAGCTTTTGCCCGCGGCTTCGCCCGCATGACTTTTATGACTTGATAGCAGCTTTTATGACTCTTTTTGAGGGTGACTGGTGCGCGAGCCGCAATCAGCTCGCAAGCGTGGACATGAGTTTTCTCCAGGTACGTCAGGAACTGCATCGGGCTATTCGGATAAGCAGTCTTTGTCACTTCCCCCCCCCCCACACCCCCTCAACAAATTCTATACAAAAAATCACTTTAATCCGGGCTAAAAATCACACCACCACATTTCTTTGTTACGATTTTTAATAACTTAACGAACAAAGAGTATTGTTTTTGTTTCCTCAGGAACTGCATAGGGCTATGATAATTTCACAGATAAAAAATAAACTATTTCATTCCCAGTGATACAGGCATGCCATATTTCATCAAGATTGGTAGAGGTGTTGAAGTGTGAATAGGTAACAAACAAACAAACACATTTTCATATTTATAATATTAAGTAAGGATTTCTAAATCTTAAATAACATATAGAGCGTCGGTGGCAGAACGGTTAGGGCCACTACCTCCTGCCCGGAAGGCCGTGGTGAGAATCCTGTCAATTACCAATATCTATACGAATATCGATTTCATACTGGTATGTACGTTTATCCGACGCTCTTACGGGTGAGAAAAACATCATGAGGAAACCTGCACACGCCTGCGAAGAAACTCGAAGCTTATGTGTGAAGTCAATCAACCCGCAATAGGCCCACGTGATCGTCTAAGGCCTGATCGCCCTAACTCAGGGCAGGTCGAGCCCCTTGGTGGGGATGTATATAAACTGATATGATGAAATAACACATATACCTTTATTATCAAAAACCTAATTCAAATCATTATATCAATCTAGTAATAAAATTCCCTAAAAATATTAATATCGGTCAAATCCTCTAGTCGTATCAGCTCCAAAGGAGCCCATGATGCACTTCTCGTTTCCGCTCTGGATGGCAATATACAACCTTAGCAGCAGGTAGGACCTCACGTCACATCTCCTTTCTCGAAGGCGACGGCCAATCTCCTTAATGAAGGCAAAGGCCTCTGAGGGTTCAGCAGCCGGTTGTCTCACAGACCATCGGCAAAAAGCAGTAATTTGCCTCCAAGGCTGAGTACTTATTATGATTCTGTCTCTCCGCACGGGTGAGGTGTGTGGCAGAAAAAGTGGCGACCCAAAGCAGGCACGTTCCTCTCTGCCATGGCACCTGTTTAAACCGTCCGGCCTTTTGCTATCAGATCGACTAAAGCCCAGCGGCTGCATCAAAGATGGAATATTCCATCTGGCTGAGACCAGTGCCCTCTGAGTGAGGTCATTAAGGAATTGGTGACGTGGGAATCTTCACAAACAACGACCGCAACTCAGTGAGTGATGGCCAATTGCCTCCACCGTGGACCCGCAAATACATTGATGAGGTTCGCAGATATTAATATTGCAGGCGGAGAGCAACTGCCACACGCAAATAGTCGCCGTCAGAAGAGTTCCCATATCTGTGCCTCCTGTTAGAAGATGCTAAACTCGATTTATGTGTTTTTAATTTTTTTTAAACGATTGGAATCTGTAAAAAAATACCTATCTGTTCGTCTATGAAACACATCGCTACGTGCCATAGTTCCAGATTTAGAGTTGTGTAAATTAGCGTATGCTGAAAAATACATAAAAGAAATCCACTCAAAAGTATGAAATAATATTTTAATGTTTTAATACAACTTAAGCGCGTTTTATTATCCCTGCAGTGCCATATATTGACATTCTACTGCTATGTTCATAATGTGTGGTATTTGTAGCTAATTTGTGGAAAAAAGTACTCTATTGTTATTAATGTTAGAAACGATAGATAATATCCCACGGGACCTCTTTAGTTTTCCGGGATAAAGAATACCCGACTATACAATGATGATCAAAACACCCCATCCCAACGTAAAGGTTTCATATTGTTACGTTGAGCCATTCTAAAGATACAATTTTTTGCATTCCTGCAGGAACCCTTATTTTTTTGGGATATAAGGGTATCAACTTGTAAAATTTGATTTTAATAGGTCAAGCCACATTTGCGTGGTGAGCCATTCTATAAATGAATACTTTTGATTTTCCCACGGGAACTCCTGAATTTTCCGGGATCAAAAGTATCCTATATGTTAACCCGGGCTATAAGGCACCACCATACAAAATTTCATCAAAATCGGCCTGGTAGTTTTTGCGTGATGCGCGAACATACAGACAGACAGACAGACAGACAGACAAAAATTCCAAAAGTTGTTGTTTTGGCCTCTGTATCGTTAGTAATGTCCACCACAGTTATTATTTTCCAAAAATATTTCATGTACAGACACGGCCCCGTTACAGTTTTATTATATTATATAGATATAGATATAGATAATCATTTATTTACAACCAGTCTATTAACATTGCACGTCAAAAAATCGACCAAGTGCGAATCGGACTAGCGCTTCGAGGGTTTTGTACCACTACACCTCTACACACAACTATGACAATGATACCTATTCACATTACAAACAAATGACATCAACGCGAGCGACAAATCTATGCTTTTTTTGTCATATAGTTCGGACTCCTCAGCGCGAGTACGACTCACACTTGGCCGATTTTTATTATTTGTTGTAATATTTCAGTATAAGTGCTGTTATCACACCAAGTTTCACGCTTGTATATGTTACCGTTTTTACGATAGAGCTAAATCAACATACCTCTAAAATACCTACAAAAATTATTTTTTTATTATTTTTACAATTTTTCTAATTTTTTGTATTTTTTGTTGTAGCAGTAAAATTTTAAAATTCTACCTATTTTGGTTCAGGAAATTGACATTTTCACAGAATGTGTATTTCTGTTTACGGTATAACAACAAATACAAAAAATTAGAAAAAGTGAATAAACGTGGTTTTTTTAATGGTCTTTAGAATTATTTTTGATTTAGCTCTATCGTAAAAATAGCACAGATACACGCGTGAAACTTGGTGAAATTATAGTACTAGTACTGAAGTAAAACAACAAATAATAAAAATTGGCCAAGCGTGAGTCGTACTTGCGCTAAGCAGTCCGAACTGATGTCTTGTATTTATAATGTGAATAGGTATAATTGCCATTATACTATGTAGTTGTGTGAAGAGATCTGGTGGTACGGAAACCTCGGAGTGCAAGTCCGACTCGCACTTGGCCGGTTTCTTAACCCATTCGCAGCCGTCCCCGCGGCTCCATATAGTGCCTCTTGCACATGCGTTGGTACGAAGGTGCACTCGCAGATCGCGTCCTTAAGTAAGCACACCCCCGCCAAAGTATATATATTAGTACTAGCATACAGTATGGACACTCCATGTCGCTCTCTAGATTGCGACCTCACCCCCTCATCACTCAGATTGATACAGATTGGTTACTGTTTGGTTCTTGAACGTATAGGATTTTATTTTGTTTGTCCCGTCATTTGTTTAAAGAAATGTCATTTCAGGACCGTTTGTATGCATTGTTCGGGGGGTGTGCCCCCGCTCCCTGGGGATTATCGTGTGTCCGCCTGGTCTCTTACCGGCTATGCAACTCAGACCAGAAGGCTCTAAAATGCAGGAAAGGTCGATGAACACCAGCACACGGTTGATGACTTTGTTCAGTTTATGATGCCGGGATGTCTGCCGGCACATTTTCTGCTTGAGATTCAATCAAGAGGTAATCCTCCTATTCCATAAAAATTAAGTTTTTTTATTAAAAGATCGTGCTCTGCAAAATCAAAGGCTTTACTTAGGTCAAATAGTAATACCGTAGTCAACTGTTAATTGTTTATTCCATTTATAATGCCAGTCATTACTGAAAAAGTTAAAGAGGTTGTAGACTTATGTTTTTTTGGAAGCAATAATTATAGATTTAGAATTATATCGTTTTATTTTTAATATATAACTTAAAATTAAGACACCGGTGCAACAAAAACCCGTAAAGATTTGTCCGTGCACCGTCATTCATCATCGCATTACGCTATCCATACAGAGTACAATATAACAAATTAAAATATAACGTTTTTCTTGCCTCGTTACGCAGTTTAATGTAGGCTACATTGAAATTGATTTAAAATTAAAATCCAGACTGAATAAAAACCTAACATCTTTGGCCAGTCGGTTAAAAATGTATCCTATATCACTCACAGGATTAAGACGAATCTAACGTCACCTCGCACTCCAAGCCGTTTACGCTACAGAGCATGCCATGATTCGAACCACCGACCTCCCGGACAGGAGGTAGCGGCCCTGGCCGTTACGCCACCGACGACGCTCAGCCTACCTAAACAACCTATTCATAAAGTCTATGATAATCTTATTTCGCAGTCAGTTACCTTGTTCTAAAATCTGATACAGGATGTTCACAACACAACAATACGCATTGCAGCGAAAAGCGAACACATGTGGTTGTGCTCAGGGGTAATTTGGACCATTTATCATTTTTACGACCCACCTAGCGTTTAGCGGGTTAGTGCACTCTGGGCCCAGTGGCTTTTAGTATGCGTTACGATTTGTGGCTGATATGATGATGATGATGAGGTGCCTTAATAGTCGATAAATAACTTTTGTTTTAGGTATGTTCAAAAAACAGAAATAAATACTTACTTTAGTTTTAGTATCAAACAAGGTACAACTTTTTTTTACTTCATAAAAAATATCACTTAATGCATTGTGCTAAAGTTTAATTAATCATGTAATGTTTGATTCATTCGTGTTACAACCGCTTACATGCATTTATACAAAGAAATAAAAGTAAAGAGGACAAAAACAAAGAAAGAAATTCGAACATGGAACGTGGTAAAGGAAATGTAAAAACCCACGCGAAATCAACACAAAAAGTACGTAAAAACTAAGGTCGCACATGAGTCGCTTTGTTCTTTTCATAGAAATTTAAACATACAGGGTGTAACAAAATTGGTGTAGGTCCTCTTAACCAGGGCTTCTACTTATCAAACTGAACAATTTTTGTTGTATGACGTTGCTGATATCACTAAAAATGTTTAAATCTTTGTACAAATCGACCAGCTGATCGAAAAATTTTGTGCGTTTTTGTATGGAGAGACCATTTTTTTTTTCAGAATTTATTATCGGTTCTATGGGAAAGTTGTTCAGTATGATGAGCAGAACCCTTCCAGTTAATGGGTCCTACACCATTTTTTACACCCTGTATATTATGTAGATTTCTATGATTATTACAAATACACTTCACCTCATATCAGTCAGCAAAGAATGCAAAATATATAAATTAAAGGTATATAAATTAAAGGTATATAAATACAAAAAGCCAATCCTGACTAAGATTAAAAATGTAAAAATGTGTTTGTTTGTTTGTTACCATTTCGCGCTTCAGCACCTTGAACAATCTTGATGAAATTTGGCATGCAAGTAGCCTGTGTCACAGGGAAGGATATAAGCTATTTTTTCCCGTCAAAACAGCATAGTCCGATGTACTTCCTGAGGGAACGGAAAAAATACTCCTCTTTGGTAAATTTCTTTAACATCGCAACGGAAAAATGGATTGTTGTGATTTTTCCTTGGACGAATAAACCACGATTTTTCCCACAGATATAGTTAACTGGGTGAGAAACGACATAATTTACTAATAAGCATATCCTGACATAGTTCCCGAGGGATCTGGGGAAAACTAATTTCCACGCTCGCTAAGTCGAACGGAGCAAAGGATTGAAGTGATTTTTTGAACAGAATTGGTCGAGGGGTGGGAAGTGACATAGACTGCTAATAAGAATAGCTCGATCTGGGATAGGGATCTAAAGAAAACTGATGTCCACCACTCACCCTCAAAGACAGTTATAAAAACGATGTCCATGCGGTGGAAAGCCGCGGCATAAGCTAGCAAATTTATAAATTCCCTAATTAGGGACTAAAAGCCACTGTATACATTGGTCCACAAACCACATTTACTCAGTTACACCGGTAATGTGGAGATCTTTGCGTGTAATTCCAGTAACCGGGTAACCGTTTACCCGGCTTCAAATAAACAGCTATGATTTGTGTTTGCTATTCCATGGTTTAAGTAAGGCCTTAAGATGGGTCAAGTCACAATATTAAATTCAAATTATTGAAAGACAGTGTAAAGCTATCAATATGTAAAAAATACATAATATACTTCAAGTAATAATAAATCGATTTAATTGAATACAATTTTAATAGTATTACCACTTTTAATGTAAAAAAATATACTGTAGACCCTGTTTTTGGCATTATGTATTAGCAAAATTTCTCTAAAACAAATAGTTTATATTGAATGAAACCAACACAAAAAAATCGGTGACTTTAACACCTTTCATTTTAATTGAAAAAAATATATATTTAAAACTTTTTTGAAAGTGAAGAAAAATAATAAAAACATGTAAAAATCGATAATTTGGCGTTCGGTTTTAACGACCAGCAGAGTTGAGGCCCGCATTGATTTGAACTTAAAATGAATAGACTTACGTTCGATATTATTTTAACACATATCGACCTGCTCGGATTGTGTCATCTTGAAGCCTTAATGCTTACCTATCAATTTAAAAAATTTGTATACTTTTTAAATAGCTAATACATTTTTTATACTTTTTTTCGAGTTCTACTCTACCTTTAACTGCCTTCGTGGCGTAATGGTTAGTCCATTCGCTTCACACCAGAAGGTCGCGGGTTCGATTCCCTGTGGGCTCAACTTGTAAGACTCGGCTTGGTTGGTAGTAAGAAATTTTCTAAGCCCGCTTCCATCTTCGGCATCATCGTCACTTACCATTAGTTAAGATGATGCCAAAGGCTTACCAATTGTGAATAAAAAATAAAAACACGCGTGGCACTCGCGGACTGCCGCGGTAAAGCTATTGCATAGCATTTTTTATCAACTTATGCAATTATAATTATAATTATTTATTTTTCATTTATGCAGTATTTACCAGTACCATATATAGTCCTTGGGGCGCGGGATGTTTATTTAATAAATTAACACTAAGAAAGTTACACCAGTAAAATTGACTAAGTCATTTTAGTACCGCAAATCGCTAATAGATGGCACTGTAAGTTTTTTATAACTCGGCCGAGCGTGTGGTGTTAGGTTTTATTTTCGTTACGGAATTTCTTGAATCGGTCGCCGCGCTCAAAGCCCGCGATAAAAGCTATGCAATAGCTTAAAAAAAGTTTGTCTGTAAGCGATAACTGTTAAACAACAAGACCACCTATCAGTATTGTTTAACAACGAAGGAGTGACCACAGAATAGAAGAATTCGGAGTGGCAAAATTTTAAACAAAAAATTACGTGACACATATGTAATTTACGTTTTTAACTAGTTTTCAAGCGACTTCCAAAAAGGAGGAGGTTCTTAATTCGTCTGTATGTTTTTTTTTTCTTTTTTTTAATGTTTGTTACCTCGTAACTTTGGACTGGATGAACCGCTCTTTATGATTCTTTTTTTATTTGATAGCTAGTGCTTCCCGTGTGGTCCCATATAAATTTTATCAAAATTAGTGTAGTACTTTATTCGAAAATTAACAAAAACCAAAAATAGTAATGCAAAAATGTACTAAGTTGTTGCGATGGAAGTCGGTTTTTTAACGTGTTTAGCGTTTTCAATTATGATTCGATAGTTGCATTTTAAATCGATTTTACATGGAATTAAACTGGTTTTGATTTAGTGTGAATTTAGAATCGTGTAGGATTTTAAAAATTGAACCCGTAAGATGTGGCATGTAATTTTTTGTATTCTGTTAAAACTCTTTGGTAGCAATACCAACACCCTGGCCATTTTTTATAGATTCTTTAACACTTATACAAATAATAATTCTGTCATTCTTCTTTCAACGATGTCTCGTAATAAATAACTGATCACCTAAATACTCCATATTTTATAAGTGTAGTTAAATAATTTTGTTCAGCCACTGAGCGGCGGAAGGCTGTATTTTTAAATTTTTGAGGTGCTGGAGTTTACAGATGGCGGAATTTTATTGGAAAATCGTTTATTTATTGCACCGGTTTATTCTCTGTTCACATCATATGAAGGAGAAGGGGTACGGGGACATTGCCAGCTTAGATATCATCATATCAGCCACAAATCGTCCACTGCTGGACAAAGGCCTCCCCCAAGGATTTCCACGACGACCGGTCCTGCGCTGCCCGCATCCATCGGCTTCCCGCGATCTTCACCAGGTCATCGGTCCACCACGTGGGAGGCCTACCTACGCTACGTTTTCCGGTGCGCGGTCGCCACTCGAGAACTTTACTGTCCCATCGGCCATTTGTTCTACGAGCACCTGCCCACTGCCACTTCAGTTTAGCAATTCTCGGTTACTTTAGTTCTCCTGTGGATCTCAGCTTGGATATACAGCAGATGACTTTTAATTAGTTCTTGATAGCAAAAGGTATGCATGTACTCGTGACTACAAACAACTTTCCCAAAGAAACTATATGTCAAATCAGAAAAAAAATGTTTGGTCCTCGATACATAATAAGATATCAAACCGGCAAAAATGTATGAAGCACCAAAAATTTTTTTCATATTTGACATATTATAGTTTCATTGGGAAAGTTCTTTGTAATCACGAGTAGATTCATATCCTTTGCTATCAAGAACTAATTAAAAGTCACCCTGTATAAAATTAACCTAAATTAATGTTGTCATTATTATTTGCAACAATCGTTCGTCCGTCGGGCTCTGCAAGTGCCCGAAACTGAACGCACAGTGCACAGTCCGCGCCGCCACACCCTGGACACTTCATACAACGAGCCAGAAATAAAATTTCAAAAAACGAATGACGGAACAAACGAAATCCCATACGTTCGAGAACCAAACTGTAACCAATCTCAACCAATCTGGGCGACGAGGGGGTGATGTCGGAATCTAGTGAGCGGCAGGGAGTGCCCATACTGTATGTTAGTACTAATATATATACTTTGGTAATGGGGTCCCGTTTTTTTATTCTTTGGGTACGAAACCTTAAAAAAACAGTCTTTTTCTACGATACATCACTAGGCCGGACGCGCGTGTATCGTGTACCTACTGCATCTTTCTGAAGCGGTCGTAGCTCATATCAGTGCAAGTTGCGTATGGGGTCGATCACGCAGGTTAATTGACCTGAAGCACGGTCATTACCTGGATGGGTATGACTGTTAGTGGCATTTTTCTCGACCGTTTTCGTGCTTCGCAAAGCCGTCAATGCCGGTTGCTGTCTATAGATGGCATTCGCTAAGACGTGTTAGGTGGCTTGAAAAATTTCTGACACTGGGGTTCGCTAGCACATCCACCTAAGATTCAATATCGTATAGCAAACTGTCACCATAAGAGCTATTTTCAATAGGGGATCGGACTGCGTCAAAAATAAAATCTAAAATATGATTTTCTAAATTGCTCTCCTCTTGAAGTTTCAAAAAACCTTACTTGTTTTGTTTTCTATTACGTCTTTAATCGATCAAATTCACAAAATAAGTTTGTCAATGACGCTTAAAATCTATGACGTCACTTGTGGGTATTTCAAACATTTTTAGAACAAAATTTCGTTTTTGACAGATCATAAAAAGTAACTCAAATGACTAGCAGTCCGATCCCCTATTGACACTGACACATAGAAAAGTAAATGATAACTTTTCGCAAAGAGGTTATCTGCAATGTGAAGTGACAAATAATACGTATTGACATATTGTGCTATTACTGAAATAGAATTTTCGACCTTAATGCATTGCGAACGTCTTTTAACGACATTTCAACGAAATGGGTAGGGAATTCAATTCCTTGACTGTACCACCTCCACCAACCAGAACTTCAAATTCAATAATCTTTACTCGTGGTAAACATGGTGATTTTAGATGTTGATAACATAGGAGCTCTCATGTCTAGCTGAGTTTAAATTGATTAAATTTTAAATTGCTTGTATACTAAAAATTCATCTAATATATAAAAATGAATCGCAAAATGTGTTGGTAAGCGCATAACTCGAGAACGGCTGGACCGATTTCGCTAATTCTTTTTTTGTCGAGTTCGTTATTGTCAGGAGAAGGTTTTTATGTAGGGTAGGGTAGGTTAGGGTAGTGTAGTGTAGTGTAGGGTAGGGTAGTGTAGGGTAGGGTAGGGTAGTGTAGTGTAGGGTAGTGTAGTGTAGTGTAGGGTAGTGTAGGGTAGTGTAGTGTAGTGTATGTAGGGTAGGGTAGTGTAGTGTAGTGTAGGGTAGTGTAGGGTAGTGTAGGACAGGGTAGTGTAGTGTAGGGTAGAGTAGTGTAGGGTATGGTAGGGTAGTGTAGTGTAGGGTAGAGTAGTGTAGGGTAGGGTAGTGTAGTGTAGGGTAGGGTAGTGCAGTGTAGGGTAGGGTAGGGTAGGGCAGTGTAATGTAATGTAAGGCGGTACGTAGTTCGCCGGGACAGCTAGTTAAAACTATAAAAATTAATAATAATAATAATAATAAATAAATATTCTGGGACTAATCACACATGGTCATCTGGCCCCAAAGTAAAATTAATAATATTAATAATATTAAGTAAAATTAACAATATAGATATTATCTAGAAGTTACTTAAATAACTTATTACACATTTGATTAAGATTCATTGTTTTGAATTGGTCTGGTACCTTGTTATATATTTTAACACACATAGTATAACTGTTGTTTAGATAAAGTGATGTCTTTGGATAATGGCCTAGAGCTAATTTTAATGGGTGCCTCACTGCCCTTAGGTATACTTCTGACACAGTTTTAAAAAGAAATGGACGCTGCTTCACAAACTTACATACTTCCAAGACATACATGGAGGACAGTGTCAGTATTCTTAAAGTTTTAAAGAGCGGTTTACAGCTGCCATAGGGACCAGCTCCGGATATGGACACATTTCTTCTGAGCAATAAAAGCTCGCTGTACGTAGGAGCCGTTTCCCCAGATTACTAAACCATATCGTAGAGCTGAACTCACATATCCATGATACGCAGACAAAGTTCACTGGCTTTACACAGGAGGTCGCGGGTTCGATTCCCGGCGTGGTCAATTGTAAGACTCGGTTTGGTTGGTGGAAGGGCATTTTCTAAGCCCGCCTGGCTAGCTACCACCATCTTATCTAAGTCTTGCCGCCAAATATCAATGTTGATATCGTTAGTGTGTTCCGGCATAAAGATAAGATAGCCAGTTCCCCATTGCGTTGGGGAATCTTGGTAAGCCCGCTTCCATCTTCGGCAACATCGTCACTTACCACCAGGTGAGATGTTGTCAAGGGTTAACCAATTGTGAATAAATAAAATAAAACAAATATGCAATAATCATAAAAACAAGAGCACATTCAATACTTTCATGAATAAATTTGTAATCTGGCCACTTGAAAACGTCAAAATTTGGTAAGATATCCAGGGCAACGAAAAAAAAATTTCTTTTTTGTAGAGCTGTATAATAAAACCAAGTTTCATGCATTACTGTGTTTACGATAGAGCTTAATCAAGAACACTTCTATAGATCTATGTATGGAGATCCCCTTATTTTTTCATATTTACTGAGTTTTTTGTATTTTTTTTAAATAGAGGCAACAGAAATATACATTCTGGGAAAATTTCAACTGGCTATATACCTATTACGGTTCATGAAATACAGCCCACTGACAGACGGACAGACAGCGGAGGCTTAGTAATAGGGTCCCGTTGGTCACCCGTTGCGTGTACGGAACCCTAAAACTATTTTCAAGGGGCCGTCCATATATTACGTCATTCGACGTTGGGAAGGAGGGGTCTAGTCTGCGGATGATGGTGAATGACGTGCGAAGGGGGCGGGGGCTACCAAAAGTGACGTCAATCTTGTAAATACCAAAATTACAGCAATATATTTAAAGATTATGTAAGTACATATAACATTAATAATTATTAAACTCATTCGTTATATTCCAAACCGAACAATAACAGCGTAAATGAAAATATTTCGATATTACGCAAAAGTAAAGATTATAACAAATTTAATGTACATAATTATAGTACAAAATTAACATACAGAATTTGCAATTAATTGAATTCTGTCAACGATTGCTGGAAATGACGTCAGTTTTGTGAGAGGTTAGGGATCATTAGATAATGACTATAGGATGATTGTAGAGAGAGGGGGGTCAAAAATCGCCGAAAATCGATAACGTAATTTATGGACGGCCCCCTGCCTAAAAATGTTAATGTTTTTCTCTGTTTTTTTTAAAATTTAAAATTACAGTATTTCCTTCAGTGACTAGTCCAGTGTAGTACCAATAGCAAGTACACTTCTATAGATCTATGTATGGAGATCCCCTTATTTTTTCAAATTTACTGAGTTTTTTGTATTTTTTTAAATAGAGGCAACAGAAATATACATTCAAAAAAGAAAAAAGACAAGTGTTGTGAAGCAATGCGTGTCAGTCTACGAAGAGCATAAACAAATTGATTAATTTTTTTACAGACTTTATCAATGTGCATTTCATAACTAAGATGTTTATCTAATATTATTCCCAAGAATTTAATATTTTCTACCTCTTCGAAAGTTGTACCCTCGTATTGAATATTCAATTTAACAGCTTTACTTTGCCATGTTTGAAACTGGACATAATTCGGTTTTGTTAAAATTACTTGTAGTTTATTTAGTTGTAGCCAAGAAATTACATTAAATTACAAATTATAATATTTTTGTTGCAAACGGTTGCAAGTTCATTGTAGGTAGGAATAAATATCATTTTTAGGGTTCCGTACTCAAAGGGTAAATGAGGACCCTATATTACTAAGACTTAGCTGTCCGTCCGTCTGTCTGTCTCTCTGTCCGTCTGTAACCAGGCTGTATATCATGAATTGTGATAGCTAAGACATTTGAAACTTTCAAACATGTTGCATTTTTATTGCTGTTATTACATCAAATACAAAAAAATAGAAAAAGTAAAAAAAATAAGTGGGGTCTCCATAAAAAAAACTTGTTTTTTTTTTAAACATGAAGAAACTAGTGCCGTCTAGTATGATGGTACGGACCCCTTGTGTACGGTTCTGACTCGCACTTGGCCGGTTTTTTAATTACTTTTGTTGATCTACCTACCTTTATAAATCAATCACATTCACTTAAGTAAGTAAGTAAATAAATAAATATACTTTATTGCACGCCAAAAAACAATACAGGACATATAATTTGTAGTATACATAGAGTGCAAAGGCAGCCTTATCGCTTTAAGCGAATTCCACCAGGCAACCTTAAGTTAGAAATTGAAAGACAGGTTAACTAAGGTAGATATAGAGACTGCCACAGTCACCCTTCTTCAGCCGTTTGGGACAATTCATTCTAAGGAGGAGGAAGGCGTGACTAGCGATCAGATGGCGATCAGTGAGTTCGGCTTCCACGGAGTCATCAAAAGCGTTAAACAAATGAATGGTTATTTTGGTTATTTTTACACAATCACAACCAGAAGACACGGGTTCGATTCCGCTGGGGTCCAATAACATACTTTGTAATTATCTGTCCTTATTTATAGAAAGTATAAGTTAACCTTATTATATAGAATGAGGAATTTTTACACTGAAGTTTTCCCGAAAACTCTAAAAAACACCTCTAGGGCACAATGGATCGAGGACACAGTCACAACTAGAAGACACTGGTTATTAAATATTTGTGTAAAAGTCTTTGAAAATAATTTTTTGCTATTTATTGTAGGTACACAGACAAAGGACAAACATACGCTTTTGCAAAATCCTCTTGAATATTGGTCTGTGGCCACAGCTTGAAATTTCAGCCGGTGAGGACAACCAAAAGCGTAATAATGGTTTCAACAGTACCCTGAATTGATGGGCATGTCGGACTTAACCTTGTAACCCGTATCCCAGAAGCAAATAGGGCGTGGCTCCACTGAATATTCATGTCCGTCTGTGGATTAACGCCTACCCTATTAGTAGAATAATAAAGTATCAAAAATCATCTTTCATGCAATTATTAATAACATATTCTTTTTATTTTATTTTATTCATAATTGGTAAGCCCTTGGCATCTTACCTGATGGTAAGTGACGATGATGCCGAAGATGAAAGTGAGATTACCAAGATTCCCCAACGCAATGGAGAACTGGCTACCTTATCTTCAAGCCGGAACACATCAATGTTGTTAACACTGATGTTTGGCGGCAAGACACAGATTAGATGGTGGTAGCTAGCCAGGCGGGCTAAAAAAATGTCCTACCACCAACCAAACCGAGTCTTACAAGTTGACCCCACCGGGAATCAAACTTGCAACCTCCTGGTGTGAAGCGAATGGAATAACCATTACGCCACGGAGTGAAAAAAAAATCTAATGTAATTTTATACAATTGAGCAAAAAAAAAAGTAAGTGTACTATTTATTTTTGAGAAAATATATATTTTCAAACAAACATTGAGATTTTAAGGTTTCTAGGATCTGAGGAAAACTCATTTTCACGCTCACGCACGTCGCAACAGAGCAAGGCATTGTTGAACACCTCAACCAATCTTGACGAAATTTGGCTTACACGTAGCCAGTGTCATGAAGAAGGATATAGGCTACTTTTTGTTCCATGAAAATAGCATAGTCCGATATAGTTCCTGAAAGAACTGAAAAAAAAAACTATTTTTATGGTTTATTTCTTGCACATCGCAACGGAGCAACGGATTGTCGTGATTTTTTTCACAGAGATGGTTGATGACCCGACATAAGACTACTAATTAGCATAGCCCAACATAGTTTCGAAAGGATCTGGGGAAAAATAATGCTAGTTAAGGGCGCAACACGCAGGAAGGAATTGTGGTGGTTTTATGCAGAGACATGGTTGAGGAAGTGGGGAGTGACAAATACTACAAATTAGCAAAGCCTGACGTAGTTCCCGAGGGATTTGGCAAAAACTCATTTCCAGGATGGTGCACATCGGCGTCGTAACGCAGCAACAGATTGAGGCTTGCAGAGAAATAGTTGAGGGACTGGGAAGTGACATAGACTGCTAATCAGAATAGCTCGATAAAGTCACCGAGGGACCTGGAGAAAACTAATTTCCACGCTTTGTGTTTTTGAAATTCCTGAGGCATCTAAAGAAACCTAATTTCTACGTTTAGTGATTTTTTCCAATAGAAATAGTTTCTGGGGTGGGAAGTGACATACACTGCTAATCAGAATGCTCTATATATTTCCTGCAACAAATTTTCACGCTTCGTGATATTTTGCACAGAGATAGGGGGTGAAAGAAAACATTGTAAGGAAACCTGCACACGCCTGCGAAGAAACTCGAAGGTTATGTGTGAAGTCGACCAACCCACACTGGGCCCGCGTGGTCGACTACCAACACCACCACCACCACTACCACTACCATTACCACTACCACTACCACTACCAGTACACAACCACTACCACTACCACTACCACCACCACTACCACTACCACCACCACTACCACTACCGCTACCACTACCACTACCACTACACTACACTACTTTTGTAGATATTGTCGCGACATCTGCCTAAGATGGCGCGAATGTAAATATTTCACTCTGACAACACTACACCAAAGAAGACGTTGTGAGCGTGCGTGTCGTGGCAGACCTGCACGGAGCACATTATACAAGCGGGAACAGATCTGTTTTCAACTCCGTCCGAGCACGCTGCTGTAAGTGAACCAATTACTTATATATTACTGGCGTAAATGAGCACATTTAATTTTATTATAAGTAAACCCAGATATTTATCGGCAATAAGTAAGCCCAGCTATTTATTGGCAGCATTGCGTAATTGAATATGATGCGTAATTGAATATGATAGTTATCGCGTAGTACAGTGAGCGTCATGCGCCATAATTATATTTTATCTACCTTTAAATTTACCGCCTTGCATGCGTAAGTTTTGTCCGATGTGAGCTCATATCCTTTTAGATTATGTTGCAGTGCAAATGGCCCCTACGGCTTATAGCCAGTGTTTCCGATCCAATGATTATGAATGAGAATGAGTTTAGTGGCATTGTCGGCTGTGGGGCCCCCATTGTGGGGCCACCCGTGCAATACTATCTGCACCATGTATTGTAGCGGCTGCGAGTAATTAACCACAGTTTATCCAGGGTCTTGCGGGAGCTGGATAGGGTTCCTGCTGGGAACCCGGCGTTGGTGCATTCCGGCGTGCAGTGGAATGCACAGCGTCTAGACAATGTATTAGTTTTATGCTGGCTTTGGTTATGTATTTTATGAGATGAGATTTACCTGATATTCAAAGTAATGTTATATATCTGTCCTGATGGGACTTAAGCCTTAAACTGCTGAAGAGCAGTGGTCTCTGACCCAGGAGGGTTTGCGCTGTAACTGATCTTTTCCCCCTTTTACCCATGTGCTGTGTACGGCAGACACTGCCTTCCAAGCAGTGTCTGCCCGGACTTACTTTGCATTACAGATTCATCAAACGTCTGTACTAAAACCCCAACATAAAGCGAAGCAGATTTGTCATACGAAAGAACCGGACGACAGAGAAATTGCCGGCTAAATATTGGTGAGCATTCCATCCACACATATTCCAATTCTATGCATCCTTAACGCTATGGCGTTGCCCGGGGACGTTACCTTGAGTTACACCTAGACCTTAGTCTATGTTCAATGTCTTATTTACCATGTACACACATACACAATATTATGTTATCTAATCACCCCCTTACGTGGCGTCGCCATATGGTGGAGTTGTGCTGGGATGAGAATTGTACCCATTTTAATGTGATGCATGGACTTGGAAACCTGAGTTTGTAAAATAAAATGGATGGAATGGCTCGTTTGTGGGGCTATTGTCATTTGTCTGTAATTTAATTTATTTGTTGACCATTGTGTAGTCAAATGAGTTACTTATTTCTTCAATCGAAAACGGTAAACAGAAATGTGCGATACAGGGATGTGACGTCACAGTTTGTGACGACACAATTTCATGATTTTGATAAATAAGAGAACGGATCGTGGTGAAAACAGTGCGAATTGGATTTTGAAATTTAAAGCTATTTTGTAAAAAGGTATTTAGTTTATAATTTGCAAGAAAAGTGATACCTACTCCTTTATAGACCGTGTAGTCAGACCGCTCCTTCAAAGGCAAACGAAAAGATGGCGCTAGCAGTCTCATTCATTCGTCGAAGTACTTTAAAGTGATTACCATTTTATAAAACATATAAGCCTGTTTTAAGTACCTATAAAACAATAATGAATTTTACCCGTCTTCACGAAGTACAATAAAAGGTTTCTATACAATTCAATACATTTAATGCAATAAAAGTTTGAAATTACTGCACAAAGATACACAATGCACCCAACATAAAAAACACAGAGTACTTTTGGGAAGAGGAAATTGAGTGTCAGCACAACGTCTTATTTAAATCTACAAGAGGATTCTGCCAAGATTAATTAGATTTAAGTTTTGAAAAACGGAAAATCTAAAAAGGAAAATTTTCGTATATTGTGAATTCGAATTTTCAAATATATTTTCGCTAAGTCTTGTCTGCGTTGTTTGTGTTCGAGGTTCACTCTCCGAGTTTTCCGACCGCCATTTTGTGTCAATCTTTTGTTTGGTGTAAAGGATGGCAGTGCGTCTGTGCACACGTTTTATTTGAATTGTGGTTGTCTGTCTTCAGTAAACTTCGAAATTCAGTTTTTAAAGTGAAAGGAGCGAGGAAATACGCAGGTTAGTCTTGTTTTTACATAGAAAGCAAATAAAGGAGTTTTTAGTGCTAAATATCTAGTGATGCGTTGGTGTCCATTGTCAGCGGTATATAGTTGTAAAGTTTTACAAGGTATTAAGATAACTTTCATCATCGTTATACTACCTGCGAACGGTTCTCTTTAGTCACGATCACCTAGTTTTGCAGGAGATCTAATATTTTAAGGTTCAATGGAAGGCCTACCGACCTACCTACTCAAGTATAGGGCCTTTGTGATTTTAGTATTTATTCATTTGTCGAGTTCCTAGTTTGTGACAGTTTCATTTCCTACAGCACGAAAACTAAACTCGACGACACTGAACTGAGAGCCTGCGCCGTGAATCGGAGACGTCTGTTGCTTACCAAAATCTTCAAAGAAATCGGTATGTAGTCGCTTTTCTTACCAAGTTAAATACCCAATCAAGGGAAGCTTGGGTAATTCTTTTGTTTTGTGAATCCATGAAAGGTTATGCTGGAAGTCAAACAAAAGGCTGTCTGTCAACGACCCTTTTTCATTTAATTGATGGGCATTTTTTCATTGAAATTTGTTTTATTTTATGTAAGAAAATCTTTATATGCTTGGGGTGAAAGGAATGGCATAAAGGCTACATGCCTGGCAGCATTCAAAGATAGCTTCTGCTACATTGGAGTCGCTTACTTGGATCTAACTGAACGGCACGCTTCTAAGTTGAATGTTTCAGCACTACTTAGGTTTATGGGAAGTGAAGTGAAGTGAATTGGTTTTAAGTATCCTGCCGTTTAGAGTAAACATTTGCTTGATACTATTTATTTACTTAGTTTTAATGTTTTGTTATACTTGCATCTTCTATTTATGAAGAAAGCTATCACTTACACATAAAATTTAATGACTTGCAAATGCATATGGATTTATATAACACCTGTGTGTTACTTGTTACATCATATAACTTCTTGTACTGCTGGTGTGTTTTGCTGAATTTTATGTTGGTTCTATTGAACCAGAACTAAAATATCAGGGCTAAGTGAGGCTGTCTACAGTGCGTAAAGCACTAACCAAGATGTGACATTTGCTTGGATAATATTTCGGGTTTCAACTGTTTCTTGTAGCATCAACTGCAGCATACATTCGATATACATTTTTGGTCACCTGCGGTTGGAGCTCCTTACATTTTTAAAATTTGTTTGGAACCTGAAATAAATATATTTTTATTAGATTCATATATTTTCAAAGAGCGTCTCTAGTTTGAGTTCTGCAGACAGGTTGTTTGGATTTTCTTTTGTGAGGGAATGGATTAGATCAACTCTTCTAATGGGGTATGAACAAGTCAGTGTCAGCGGCCCAGGAATTAGTAATTGTCTGTGAAATGTAGGTTGTATTTACACTTGATCATGTCACCAAAGTCTCACTTGAAGTGTGAAGAATTCTCAACATTTTAATATAGCCTTTTGCTCTATACCTTGAAATCCAAACATCAGCTGTCCATAATGTTTTATTTTTTGGTCACCTTTAATGGACAGGCTAAGGCTCATTGGCCATACTGCCTCGTCTTCAGTATTATTTGATAGCGTCATATTCAGTATTGCAAGGTACCATTTATAGCTAAGGGCGCGTTCATAATTGTGTGACACATGTATTCAGGTTAACATTATAAAATATTTTTTTTTTCTCGAATTCTTTTAAATTCTAATTTTAAATAAAAATAAAATTAAAATTCTATTAAAATATGTTAAATGAAAGTTGACATAGGTTTTTTTATTTCAAATATAATCTAGTAAACTTAATTTGTTAGAGATTATAGAATATAATAAATACTGGTTTTTTTGAGATTTAAATATGCTCACTCAAAGTCGTATCAGTATTTTAACATTATTATTATTAACTAAAGTTTGACTGTCAGAAATAATATAATACACACCTAATCAGGATAAATATTTTGAAATTTGAAAGACTCCAGTTAAGAATTAACATTTTCATTATTTATACATTTGGTATTTAATCAGTTTTAGATGAAATTAGTGCTATCAGATTATTATGTTTTTTATAGGACCGAAGATTCGAACAAATGGAGTGTACAATGATTCATCGGTTAGGCATTATCATCGAACAAATAAGAAAACTAAATAAAGAAGGCCAGGACTTGCTTAACAATGTGCGGGAAGAACAGCAAATTCCAATTAAATCAACTGCACTTAAGTTGGAAACTGCCATCACTCGGTTCTCAAAGGAACTTAATGAATATTTTAGGCTATGCCAAGAACCATCAGCAGATGATATTTCTGACTTCTCAGTTATCCAACTTCAAGGTGAAGAGACATTGATAGATCTAAAGATTCGATTACAAGCTACAAAGACTCAAAATAATCAGAGCTGTAGTACTACGAGTATGTCCAGCAAGTTACCGAAGCTGAGCTTACCGGAATTTACAGGAGAAATTCTGGAATGGCACCAGTTTTGGGACCAATTTCAATCAAATATACATAATAGAAATCTTCCTGATGTTGATAAATTACTATATTTGAAAGCATCCCTCAAGGGAGATGCACTAAAAGTAATAGAAGGATTTGAGACTACAAATAAAAATTACTCAATTGCTTTAACCACTTTAAAAGAAAGATATGGTAAGGAAACTCAGATAATTGATGCACACTACTCTGCGTTATATAAAATTAAGGCTGCCGATAAATCTGTTGGAGAGTGTAGAAGAGTATTAAATGAAATTGAAAGACACCTTCGTGTACTTAGTTCACTAGGGGAGAACACAGATCATAATCATCTGCGTTTTTTAATATTAGAAAAGTTCCCTGAAGATCTGATATATGAAATGAAGATGAAAATAAGTAATGATGGGATAGAAGATATGAGAAAACAACTAGAGTCGATTATATCAGCGCGAGAAGACGCCAATCGCATTGCTCAAGTTCATTCTTCTAGCAGAGAGGAGTATACTGTTGAAACACTACATGTGCAAGAGAGAAGTGGAAATTTTACTAATAATCACCACAAGGGAAACTTGAAACAGCAATGGCCTACATCAAATCATAACATTCAATACTCTTCCAAAAATAAAAGTTACAAAGGACATGAAAACCTAAAAGGGAAATGGCCTTTAGCGAATCATAGCGTTCTCCCAAACATAACAGTTTTGATAAAAGTAGACCAGAGAAACGTCGACAGTATGAGTTTAAGAACTTTGGAAATAACAAAAGGAGGAGATGGCAGTGTGTGTTTTTTGCAATGGATCACATTACAATGATAAATGTAACATAATTACGACCCTGGATGAGAGGAAAACGAAACTTGGTAAAAAATGTCACCTATGTTTACGTGATGGCCACCTTAAAGAAACATGTCGTTTCAAAAATTACTGTTTTCATTGTAAAAAGTATGCACATAACAGAGCGTTATGTCCAAGTTTGTTCAAGAAAGACAAAGAGTCTACATCTACGTTTTACACAAGCAGCAGTCGTCCTGTATCCGTACTTCAAACTGCTATTGCTAATGTCAGTAAAGACGGAAGTACTAATTACGTGAAATGCCGTATATTAATGGATTCCGGTAGCCAACGATCGTATGTAACTCGAAAAATTGCTCAAGAACTTGATCTTCCAGTAGAAGACAGCGATCATCTGTCAGTATTCACATTTGGTACAAAAGTACCACAACAATTTGATAGCCCTTTGGTAAAGATGAAACTGAAAACCAAGACAGGCAATGAAACAACAATGTTTGCAAATGTTGTACCCATGATTTCTGAAAATGTAGCTTACTTTGACTTGGAAGGAGTACAGGATAAATTTATTCTGGCCGATGATGGAAGCTTACACGAACATGTTGACATTTTAATTGGCATTGATTACTATCATGCACTTATGTTTGCGGAGAAGATAGAGATCAAGCCAGATCTTTACTTAGTAAATTCAATATTTGGTTGGATAATTTCAGGACAAGTAAAATCTAAACCTATGAGTGAATTATCTGTAAGTACATATTTCCAATCGGGACTAGAAGCGAAACTGGATAAACCAGATTTACCCCTAGACACTGGAAACGTAAAATGCCTGTGGGAATTGGAAGCAATTGGAATTACTGACTCGCCTAAAGCTAATAGGGATGAAGAAGCAATAAGGAACTTTAATGAGACAACTGAATTTGTGGATAACAGATATATTGTAAGTTGGCCGTGGAATGAGTATCCGCCTTCGTTACCATTAAATTTTGGCTTAGCATTCGGTCGTTTAGTCAATTTGTTGAAACGCCTTAACAAAGATACACTAATGGAGTACGAAAGGATTTTAAAGGAACAACTAACGAAGGGCATTATTGAAGTAGTACCGGACAGACTAATTAATTCTGATGAACACCCTATACATTATCTACCACATCACAGCGTAGCACAACCGGGAAAATCTATAAGAATAGTCTATGACGCTTCGGCAAAGACCAAAGATACTAAAAGTCTTAATGAGTGTTTGTATCGTGGACCACTCATGATTGAAGATCTAACAGGATTGATTATGCGATTCAGAACACATAAGATAGCGCTTTGTGCTGATGTTGAAAAGGCTTTTCTTCAAATAGCTTTAAAGGGACCTGACAGAGAAGTAACAAGATTTCTTTGGGTGAAAGACACTTCCAAACCACCATCAGAGGATAACCTTTTGCATCTTAGATTTTGTAGAGTCCCTTTCGGTGTAATATCCAGTCCCTTCCTTTTAAACGCAACAGTGAAACATCATCTTCAGAGGTCGAACAGGGAAAACGTGAAACAATCTGCAAGGGATATTTATGTAGATAACTTAGTCACCGGTACGGATACAATACGATCAGCCATGACGCTGTACCAAGATTTAAAGGATACGTTCAAAGAAATATCTATGAATTTAAGAGAATGGAGTTCGAACTCAGAAAACTTTATGCAGGACATTCCAGACATATGTAAAGAAAATAATGTCAAGGTATTAGGACTTGATTGGTGCTTGGAAAACGATACTTTGAAATTGAAATTCAAGAATGATAGTCAACCTCTAACAAAAAGAGGAATTTTAAAGACCATTGCATCCATATACGATCCCTGTGGATATGCTACAGTATCAGTATTACCTGCTAAGTTACTTTTACAGGACTTATGGAAAACTAAACTGAAGTGGGACTTGTCCCTACCTGAAGACAAGAAAAACGAATGGATTGATATTGTTAAAAGTTTAGAAAACATAAAAGAGATCACCGTACCAAGGAAATTTGTCAAAGATACTAAAGAACATGAGTACCATCTTCATTGTTTCACAGACGCTAGCATTAAAGCTTATGCAGCAGTAGTTTATATAGTTAATGGCCAAAACAAAGGATTCGTCATTGGGAAGTCTCGCTTGGTTCCTATCAAAGATCAAGAGAACCTCAAAATTCCTAGGTTAGAGCTTTTAGGAGCACTAATCGGCAGTCGACTTCTGAAGTATGTGCGCAATAGTATCCAACTTGAGGTGAAGCATTCTTACCTCTGGATTGACAGCAAGATCGTCATAGATTGGTATAATTCTGATAAACTTTTGACCCCATTCGTGGCGAGACGAATAGAAGAGATAAAAAGGAATGGTGAAATATCAGTTCGGTATGTTCCAACAGATCTTAACCCGGCAGACGTAGCCACAAGACCCACAATTTCTAAAGATAAGTGTGAAAGTTGGTTGAACGGTCCAGATTTCATCACAGAAGATCCTAGCAATTGGCCCACAACTAATGTGACCTTCTTGGCCGGGGAGGGTCAGTCGATGACTGAATTACAAATAAATTCACAAGTCAAAGAACCAATAGAACCAATGGATGTACAACTCGTTTCACCAAGATCGGATACGCCGATAAGTACAAAAGAGCGAGAGGACTCAGAAAGAAGTCAATATGACACAGAGCATTTCAGTAAAATCAAAACATTACAAGAAGAATTTTTCCCAGACGAGATAAAAGGAAAGGAGACAAGCTTGAGTCGTAATCTAAATTTATTTAAAGACGTAGATGGTATTCTACGGTGTAAAGGTAGAATGAAATATGCAAATTGGTCGTTCGACAAACGATATCCGATTTTACTTCCTAAAGACTGTGATCTGACACGCGAAATTATTCTTCAGGTCCACGAGAAGAACTATCATGTCGGTGCTAACCACACTCTGAGTATAATACGAGAAAATTATTGGATTCCCCATGGTAAAAGTCAAGTCCAAAAGATTATCAGGAAATGCCCTAGATGCATAAAGCACGGCGGAGGACCGTACAAGTTACCTCAAACTCCAGCTTTACCACCTGAACGTGTAAATTATAGCGCCCCATTTAGCTTCACAGGCGTTGATTATCTTGGGCCTATAATAGTTAACAACGGACAAGGCACTAGTAAGAGGTGGATTTGCTTGTACACTTGCTTAGCTGTCAGAGCAATACATCTGGAGGTAGTCCAAGATCTCACAGCCGAAGAAGGATTATTAGCTCTCAGAAGAATGATAGCCACCAGAGGTGTGCCTACTCTAATTACTTCTGATAATGCATTATATTTTAAACTTATGTCTGAGGTTCTTAGCCATTCATACTGTGCGGAGAATAATATCAGATGGAGATTCATACCGGCTTTGACGCCATGGTTTGGAGGATTTTATGAAAGGCTTGTGGGTTTGGTTAAACAATGTATGAAAAGGACCCTAGGGAAACACCTTCTTAAGGATTCTGAAATACTGACCGTTGTAAAAGAAATTGAAGGCGTCTTAAACAGCCGCCCTCTTGTAAGTGTTGACGCGGACATTGAACACGTTCTTAAACCATCTGACTTTCTGGCTGTAGGAAAATGCTTAACATTAGATACAGCCTCTGAAAGGCTCCTTGTAAGTGGTACCACTACTAAGAAAGATTTAGTGAAAGGTTGGAGAAGAGCACTCATCATACTAGAGGAATTTAAAAGTATGTTTTCAAATAGGTATCTACCTAGTCTTCGCGAACGGTATTGGCACTCTCATAAAGAACCAAGAGTTAAATCAAGTCTAAAACCAAAAATAGGACAAATAGTTCAGTTGAAAGGTGATTCTAGCAATAGAGAGAAATGGCAAACCGGGAAGTTGGTTGAATTAGCTAAAGGCTCTGATGGTTTATGCAGAGTGGCCAAAGTGCGAGTAGGTGACAAAGAGTTTATACGATCACTTGCTCACTTGTACCCACTTGAAATTGAAGAATCTACTTCGACCGATACTGAAACTGATAAGAAACTGGACGATCAACCTGAAATAAACAAATCAGCATTGCGCAAAGTTTCAGTGCTTGAAGAAACATCTGAGGTAGTTAAGGGTGATGCCAGATCATGTAGTAAAGTCATACCTGAGGTGACACAAGACCGTACAGAGGACAGACAATCACTTGAAATACTAGATGCAGTCGATTCAGGTATAAGTACAGGCGATGAGCATTTGGATATAGTTGAACCTTTAGATGCAGTAGATCCCTTAAGCGCAGACATGGAAATGAACAATCTAATAGATGATAATAGAAAAGATAACTTAAGTAATGAATTGAGACCGAGACGAAGCGCAGCCACTAAAGCCTTAAAGAAAATGAAGGAGTGGTCGCACGATTTATTATCTTTATTGTAACTCCTCGCCCTCGGGAGTGTCGCGACATCTGCCTAAGATGGCGCGAATGTAAATATTTCACTCTGACAACACTACACCAAAGAAGACGTTGTGAGCGTGCGTGTCGTGGCAGACCTGCACGGAGCACATTATACAAGCGGGAACAGATCTGTTTTCAACTCCGTCCGAGCACGCTGCTGTAAGTGAACCAATTACTTATATATTACTGGCGTAAATGAGCACATTTAATTTTATTATAAGTAAACCCAGATATTTATCGGCAATAAGTAAGCCCAGCTTTTTATTGGCAGCATTGCGTAATTGAATATGATGCGTAATTGAATATGATAGTTATCGCGTAGTACAGTGAGCGTCATGCGCCATAATTATATTTTATCTACCTTTAAATTTACCGCCTTGCATGCGTAAGTTTTGTCCGATGTGAGCTCATATCCTTTTAGATTATGTTGCAGTGCAAATGGCCCCTACGGCTTATAGCCAGTGTTTCCGATCCAATGATTATGAATGAGAATGAGTTTAGTGGCATTGTCGGCTGTGGGGCCCCCATTGTAATACTATCTGCACCATGTATTGTAGCGGCTGCGAGTAATTAACCACAGTTTATCCAGGGTCTTGCGGGAGCTGGATAGGGTTCCTGCTGGGAACCCGGCGTTGGTGCATTCCGGCGTGCAGTGGAATGCACAGCGTCTAGACAATGTATTAGTTTTATGCTGGCTTTGGTTATGTATTTTATGAGATGAGATTTACCTGATATTCAAAGTAATGTTATATATCTGTCCTGATGGGACTTAAGCCTTAAACTGCTGAAGAGCAGTGGTCTCTGACCCAGGAGGGTTTGCGCTGTAACTGATCTTTTCCCCCTTTTACCCATGTGCTGTGTACGGCAGACACTGCCTTCCAAGCAGTGTCTGCCCGGACTTACTTTGCATTACAGATTCATCAAACGTCTGTACTAAAACCCCAACATAAAGCGAAGCAGATTTGTCATACGAAAGAACCGGACGACAGAGAAATTGCCGGCTAAATATTGGTGAGCATTCCATCCACACATATTCCAATTCTATGCATCCTTAACGCTATGGCGTTGCCCGGGGACGTTACCTTGAGTTACACCTAGACCTTAGTCTATGTTCAATGTCTTATTTACCATGTACACACATACACAATATTATGTTATCTAATCACCCCCTTACGTGGCGTCGCCATAGATATTGCTGGTATTTTTAGGTCATTTTTTACACCTTGGGTTACATTTTTTAAGTTTTAGAAAGGTTCCCTAATTTTTTGAAAATATAATTTAACCTATAGCATCCGCGGATAGTGTAGCTTCCCAACGGTGAAAGATTTTTTTAAATCGGACCAGTAGTTTCGGAGCCTATTCAGGACAAACAAACAAACAAACAATCAAATCTTTCCTCTTTATAATATTAGTGTAGATTAGATAATAATCAACAACAAGAGAATAGTCCGAGACAATAAAAAAAATATTTAAAAAGTTGCCGGTGGTAATGTGGAACTCTAAGGCCTACAATTAAGAGTTTTCGGAAGTGCTCCTCAAGATTGAACGGGGTGATTACCGAACACCAATGAACATTTAGAACGGCCATAGTCTCTGTTTAAAATTGTATCGTCTGTTGAGGAAGTGATTTACAGCGTGTACGGTAATCTTGTAAGTATTTTTATCACTCTGTGGTCCCCTTTGTATCATCATCATCATATCAGCCAGTGCGGGTTGGTCCACTTAACACACAACCTGCGAGTTTCTTCGCAGGCGTGTGCAGGTTTCCTCACGATGTTTTCCTTCACCGTCGGATAAACGTACTTATTATATATCAGCTCATATACGTCCCCACCGAGGGGCTCGAGCCTACCCTGAATCAGGGCGAAAACGTACTTATAAAATCTAAATTCGAAATTACATCCCTTTGTATACGGAAATCCAGTTTAGGACCAGATGACCGTGTGTGATTTTCCCCCTGAATATGATGTAGAAAAGTAGCAATTCTTGACCTAAGCGAGCAGTTTTACCCACCTAGTGGACCTTGTCAAAATATCCAGCCACTCTCTAGTCAGCAGGTCCGTTTATCTGTGACCTACCCTGACTAAGGGGACAGACACTCTATGAAACAAAGAGCCAATCTCAATAGATACAATGCATTATGCATGATGCATGATACAATAAGATACATTGGTAAACTCGTCAAATCCGTATGCAAGGTTGAATATTCAGAACGCAGCTTGTTTACGAATGGAGATCTGGCTGGATCCGCTGGGTAGTTTATTCCTATTTGGATACACGGGGGGAGGCTGTCCGCGCCGTAGTGGGATTGCCGTGTGGCCAAGCTACATCGTCATTGGCGAGGATTCGTACCGTGCGTCATATCACGGTGCGGCGTCGCGCTGTGAAAACTCAGGTGCGTGCCGTAAAATGCCGTTGTACGCGCAATCGTGTATTTGATATCCTCAGCTCTTCAAATGAAACGTCACCGACGTCGCTCCAGGTCACGGCGTGGCGGGAGACTGGATGAAGGTGCGGCGTCTGTTGAATATTTTACCTAACGTAGAGTTTGATTAGTGTGGCAACACAAATAATGGGAACTCAAAATGTATGTGTTGGCAACATTAGTAAAATAAAGAACATGGAAGATCACAGTGGTTTTCATTTTATAATTCCAATATATAACAGCGTCGTGCCGTGCGTTTTCACGGCGTGCACCGTTCTCAGACGGTGGTGATGTGGATTTTGGCGGCAGATTGTAAGAATCAGGCAGATCTAGGGTTTCCAGATGTTAAATTAAAAAATCCTGACGTACAGCCTGATTTTACTCAAAAAGTCCTGACATTTTATTAATGTTTGTGCGCGCGCGGTTTGACGACGCACAGTCATAGTAATAAAATACAACTTTATGTCATTTCTTTTGAGTGTCACTCGCCGACTCACAATCTGCCATTGAGGCCACTCTTACTCTCCAATCAATAGAAAATCACCATTCGTTTAAGCCCATGGGCTGCAACAGTACCTTGATGAAGACCCTAAAACACCTAAATAATCCAAAAATTCCTGACATTTTCAAAGTCCGGCCGCAATCCTGACGGTTGCCTAAAATCCTGACATGTCAGTACAAATCCTGACGTCTGGTAAGCCTAGGCAGATCGCAATGCATCAATACGACCGCAGCGCCACCAACAGCCGCAGTTTGGCGTCGCAGTTCATTTTCCACCTTAAGGCTAATTTAAAGCTTTAAGATGCCTCAATCCGAGCAGGTTAATACGTGTTAAAATAATATCGAACGTAAGTCTATTCAATTTAAGTTCAAATCTATGCGGGCTTCAATGCGGCTGTTACGTTGAAACCTAACGCCCCATTCCTAATTTTTGCATGTGTTTATTACTTTTCTATAATATCAGATAAGTTTAAAAAAATGTGTTCAATTAAAATGAAAGGTCTTAAAGTCACCGATTTTTGTATGCTGGTTTCATTCAACATTAACTATTTGTTTTCGAGAAATTTTGCAAATTAATGCCAAAAACAGTTTTACAGTATATTTTTTTAAATCAAAAGTGATAATATTTTTAAAATTTTATTCAATTAAATCGATTGTTTATTACTTTTAGTATATTAAATATTTTTTACAGTCTTTCAATCATTCGAATTGAATATTGTCATTTGACCTATCTAAATCAAAATCAAAATCAATTTATTTCAAATAGGTGTTCACACACACTTTTAAATAGTCAAAACAAAAAAAATACAGTATATTACAAATAATGTCATGATTCAGATTACAGTCTCAGGTAATGGTATTTGATATAGAATCAACATATATATCTTTGTCATTTACATAATCTATTATTTTATAATATCCTCTAGAGCACAAAACTTTTTTGACATGAGTCTTGAACTTATTCTCTGACAAACTAGTTACATTTTCTGGAATTTTATTGAAGAATCTTATACACTGCCCCACAAATGACTTTTTAACCTTACTCAGTCTCGAAAAGGCTATATCTATTTTATTTACATTTCTTAAATTCAGATTATGCCTGTCACTGTTTTTAGGAAATAAATGCAAATTCTTACGAACGTACTTGATGTTTTCATATATAAATTGACTAGCAACAGTTAAAATATTGATTTCTTTAAACTTATTCTGTAACGACTCACGTGATCGCATGTGATAGGTTGCGCGGATAATCTTAAGGCCTTAATAGTCCAGAATTGGATAATATTCGAAACTGTCAGGACCAGTTAAGGCGGTAATATTACAGATTTTCGGTATTTTTGAAGTCAATTACTTCTAAAAGATAGAAAACCCAATGTTGAAAAAAAAAACCCTTTTTGTTGATGATGTTCCAACAAGGTTGAGCAGTTTCGGCTCAAAAAAAAATAGAAAAAGAATCCCAAAGATAGGTTTTTCAACTTACTTATGACTAACGTTATTTTCAACTCTAGTTATGACTAATACTTTGAAGAATAAATTTTAAAAAATATACAACAATATTTTGACTGACTCGGTGGCTCAGTGGTTAATGCTCTTGACTGCTGATCCGAGAGTTGTGGGTTCGATCCCCACCCAGGGCAAACATTTGTGTGATGAGCAGATTTGTTTGCTCTGTGTCTGGGTGTTAAATATCTATATATGTATGTATTTAAACGTATATAAGTATGTATATCAGTCTCTGGTTCCCATAACACAGGGAATCCTACTTTGGGGCCAGACGACCATGTGTGACTTGTCCCAGAATATTTATTTATTTATTTATTTGTTATAATAATGCAAAGTGAGTAATGTTATTTTTTTTATACTTTCATTGTAGTTTTTGATTGAAACGAAAAACCATTGAAAAAGTGTGGTTATTTCCTTTGATCTTTACGCGTAAAGAAAAAGACAGAGACAACTGTTCCAATCAATAACTTGCCTTAATTTAGAGTTGGGCCTATATAAGAAAGAAAGAGATCTATTTTTATGTTTTTAAGGTTTTATTTTCTCAACCCCGTAGTAAGATACGTATGAGTACGTACGTAGGGTCGAGGAATAATGTTATCGCGAAAGAAAAGTTTTTCCAATTTTCGTTAAAATGTGTTCCGAATAACCGAATATCTCAATTCTTGTCCGTCAGGCTTGGCTCAGGAGGCTATATATTTAGTCCGATTGGGCCCAAATTTGGAACTTATATAAGAGTTTGAATTTATTTCATCGAGGGGTTATCGAAAGATTCTTCGTACCATCAAAAGTGTAGCTGTCATACAACAAAAACTGTTTTTTTTTTTTTTTCAATAATGGCTCCAACAATTTTGATGAAACTTTGTATGTAGGTGTTGCTTATGTTTATCTATAACAAAGTAATACCCATTAGTAATTTGTAAAAAATTCGTTTTTATGGGGTTCTTCTACAAATGAAATTGAAACTTGCGATTTACTCACAAATGGTTGGAGCTATTAAATTGACATGTATTAGGAAAAAGTAATTTGGTCATCATCATATCAGCAAGTCCACTGCTAGACATAGGCCTCCCCCAAGGATTGACCAACAGCCATCCGTTCTACGAGCTATATGCCCCGCCCACTGCCACTTAAGTAATTTGGTCATGCAATATGAATTCATCCAAATTATATCATTTTTTTAATTCAATATTTGTATGAAAAATATTCATGAAAAAAATTGACGAGAAATGTTAGTGCGGGCTACGCCGTACATTTTATTTCGATGAGACACCGCCGTCATGCCGCCATCATGCTCTACGCCACCGCCGCGCCGCTCTGGAATCATTTTGAATCAATGACAATATTTTTGAATCGAAATAAATAAGAATTATTATTATTATTATTATATCAGCTCATATACGTCCCCACCGAGGGGCTCGAGCCTACCCTGAATCAGGGCGATTAGGCCTTAGTCTACCACGCGGGCCCAGTGCGGGTTGGTCGACTTCACACACAACCTTCGAGTTTCTTCGCAGGCGTGTGCAGGTTTCCTCACGATGTTTTCCTTCACCGTTAAAGCATTCGGTAATTATATGTACGTAAGTTTTTGAAAAACTCATTGGTACATTGGCCGTCCAGATTTGAACCCGGTACCTCTGGTTAGATGGACCGAGTCGTTACCGGTTGAGCCACCGACGAAACACGAAGAATAAAAAAGTTTATTTGCCAAAAATAGATACATAAGATTAGTTTACTGGAGACCCCCACACTGCGCAAAGCCTGTATATCGCAATACTGTGCTGTTCACAGAATAAGGCAATATCGCAATACTGTGCTGTTCACAGAATAAGGCAATATCGCAATACTGTGCTGTTCACAGAATAAGGCAATATCGCAATACTGTGCTGTTCACAGAATAAGGCAATATCGCAATACTGTGCTGTTCACAGAATAAGGCAATATCGCAATACTGTGCTGTTCACAGAATAAGGCAATATCGCAATACTGTGCTGTTCACAGAATAAGGCAATATCGCAATACTGTGCTGTTCACAGAATAAGGCAATATCGCAATACTGTGCTGTTCACAGAATAAGGCAATATCGCAATACTGTGCTGTTCACAGAATAAGGCAATATCGCAATACTGTGGCCTGTCCTGTGAGGGTCAAAGACAGTTTACCAGCTCCTCGCGATCATGTAAGTTTTAAATATTTTGTACATCCTTAAAGAAAAAAAAAGATACACCTTTTATTTTTAAGAACCTAAATAAGTTAGATGTATTGACACAAAAACTACGTGTGAAATTTGTGTGTGTGTGTGTAAGATGTGTGTGTAAGAGAGAAGAAGAGAGAGAAAGTGGGGTTGTGTGTCTGTGGGGGCGTGTTCCTGTGTATGGGCAGGTGGGGAAAGGTGGGAGGGGGATTGCATCACGTATTGCGTCATCTACAAATGAGTGACAGTGACGATCAAGTAACCAAAAAAAAATCATTATTAATGTGAAGGCTGCAGTTTTTTTTAATCCACTATTGTTAAAAAAGCCCTTGACATCATCTCACCTGAGCAGGCCAATAGATATAATAACTGGATCGCAAAGAAAACGGACATAACAATTCAATATCTTTATGTGTGTAAGTAATGACGATGCCGAAGATGAAAGCGGGCTTACCAAGATTCTCCAACGCAATGGGGAACTGGCTATTCTATTTTCCAGTCAGAACACATCAAATGCTGTTAACATTAATGCTTAGCGGCAAGACTTAGATAAGATGGTGGTAGCTATCCAGGCGGGCCTAGAAGATGCCCTTCCACCAACCATACTGAGTCATACCAAGTTACTCAACCAAACGTGATTAAACCGACGACGTATTTTCCAGTGATTGATACACACTTAGCAGTCCATACCTTGAAAACGACTTAACCGATTTTGATAAAACTTGCACTGTTCCCCTTTGGACCAATTATTGAAAGGTTGGCAGTCAGATCAAAAGCTATGCTTATTTGTTTTTGTTTTTTCGATAAAGTTAGTTAGTATAATTTTATTATCGTTCACGTGTTTTCATACAAAACTAATTTCGGTAATTTTTTGTTTATTTATAATCAGTAATTTAAAAAACATTTATAATCAGTAATTTAAAAAACGAAACGTATAAGCCTGCACAAGAGCGCCGATGGCGTAAGAGGTGTTGGTTCGAATCCTCCAACGCACCAATGTGATTTCGAATTTCGATTTCATATGTACGGTTATCCGACGCTCTTACGGTGAAGGAAAACATCGTGAGGAAACCTGCACACGCCTGCGAAGAAACTCGCAGGTTGTGTGTGAAGACGACCAACCCGCACTGGGGCCGCGTGGTCGACTAAGGCCCAATCGCGCCCTAATTCGGGGTAGGCTCTAGCCCCTCAGTGGGGACGTACATGAGCTGAGATGATAAAGATGCTTTTGTTCTGACTGAAATTGGTCCAAATCGGTTAACGTTCAAGAGGTGAAAATCGTTAACGCCTTTTAATCGTAACTGGTATTACGGGTAACGATAAAAGATAAAACTTTCTTCTTTAACCTATTTGTTTTTGTAAGTATTTGTAACTGGTTATTTTTGTACTTGGTTACAAAACTCGGTTACATACGCGGCCGAAAGGGAAAAGTTGCAGCTTCACAATCCTCTTATGCACAATATCATAACTCGGTCCATAACGGTCGAGCTCTGTTGCAATGCTGATTAAAACCAGTTTTTCCATCTACCATTCATCTCATCCATATGAAAGGCGCGTATGTAAGCTCAGAACAATGTCTGTTGTACTGTACAATGCTAACTTGTTATTTTCGTAAACAATGCTAGCATTCGACTAATGGACGGGGAGCGGGACTATGTGGGTAGGACTATACCGGACAATGACTTATACATTGTGACTGATTGAACGACGGACGTGTTTAAGGGGTAAACTAGTAACCCATGTACATTCCCTCTCGGTAAAAAAAAAGTGAAAGATATTTTGAAATACATGTGATTTACACATTTTTCGAAATGTAAAATTTCGGTAATTTTGCTTATACCACACCCTGGACACTTCATACAACGGGCCAGAAATGACATTTCAAAAAAGGAATGACGGAAAAAAAAATGGCGGTGAAATCCTATACGTTCGACAACCAAACTGTAATCAATCTGTATCAATCTGGGTGACAAGGGGGTGGGGTCGCAATCTAGAGAGCGGCAGGGAGTGACACTTCATACAACAGGCCAGAAATGACATTTCAAAAAAGGAATGACGGAAAAAACAAAATGGCGGCGAAATCCTATACGTTCGACAACCAAACTGTAACCAATCTGTATCAATCTGGGTGACAAGGGGGTGAGGTCGCAATCTAGAGAGCGGCAGGTAGTGTCCGTACTGTATGTTAGTACTAATATATATACTTTGCTTATACTGTGCGGAGCGCACGTTATCTTCTTAGCAAGTCGTTGTCAGCTGTTGCGTACGCGTCACAGCGAGCGTAGTAAACGGTAAAAAAGGAGATGGACCTTTTAAAAATAATAAAAAATAGGTGGTGGCTTTTTATGCTTAGTATCGGCTTCTTATACACCTCCTTTAATGGGTCCATTGTTCAACCAGTCCACCTGTATGTTACTGGCGTAAGGACCCGGCCAACGCGCGCGACTAATGCTCCCAGTGAATTGGTGCGAAAATCGAAAGTTTCGCACACTCGCGACTCAGTCGTCTGCGGGAAATTGTAGAAAACGATAGAAAGATAGTGCACATAAAAATGCCTTATTCTGTTGTTAGAGGCTGTAAATATCATAAAAGAAAGGCTAAAAAGAAACATGGTATGTCGTATCATCGTTAAGTAACCTTACATTGTATTTTTTCTTGTAAACAAATTAAATAAACACATTTTTAAAGCGACAATTCTACCATGATCCTTTTAGAGCGGCACTGACGTAAACTGTTGCCCACGCTAGTTCGTACGAGTTATGTAAGATGGCGCCACTATTTGCTTGTATGAAGAAAATTTGAGTAAAATATGGAGACGGGCGGATCCTTCTGTCCAAATCTGTTATACCGGATGTAAGGCGCGGGACAAACACAGGCAGTGCGGTGCGGGTGCGCTGCAGGCGCGGTGCGGGCGTGGTGCGGGCGCAGTGAGGGCGCGGTGAGGGCGTTAATACAAATGTATGAAGCGACCCCTGGGCCGCATGCGCCGCGCCTGCGCCTCGTCTCTCATGTGTGTATGTCTCGCGCCCCGTCGCTTCTATACATTTTGTATGAAATATGAAATGAGCGGCGCCGCGCACGCGCCTCACGCCTCTCGTGTTTGTCCTGCGCCTAAGAAAAAAACCTGACCACTCTGGTAGTGCGTACAGAAGTGAAACCTTTTTACAGTTTTATAAATTTTGCCCTCCGAGTGTTCCTGGAGACACCTGGTGTCGGTCTCTGTGTCGCGAGTTCAATGGTTTTTTCCCAGTTTTATAAGTTTTGACCCCTTAAGTGTTCCTGGCGACGCCTGGTGTCGGTGTCGGTGTTGGTGTCGCTAGTTCGATGGTTTTTTCCCAGTTTTATAAGTTTTGACCCCTTTAGTGTTCCTGGCGACACGTGGTGTCGGTGTCGGTGTCGATGTCGATGTCGCTAGTTCAATGGTGTTTTCCTATCTCAAATACAGTTTTATAAGTTTTGACCATCCGAGTGTTCCTGGCGACACCTGGTGTCGGTTTCGGTTTAATGGTTTTTTCCCATCTCAAAAAATGCACAACGCGCCTAAAAAACTTTTCACTTCAAAAATAAATCAATTTTTTTGAGAGGGACTCCTACACAATATGTTACTGAACAACTTATGTTCTACGACTTAGATGAAACCACCAAAAAAATACCTATCTCTTAGATACAGCATAAAGGAACTAGTATGTTTATCTTTTTTTATCTTTGTAAGGGGGGGGGGGGGGTCGACCCAGTGAGATCATTTATAACCTTGACTTGACCCCTATCTTATAACCTTTGCACCCCAAAACCTATTTGAAGACGTGCTGCATCAATGCAGCAATTCCGCTGATTGGAAGGTGCTTGTAGTGTGTTGAGAGTGCATCTAGTAAACTATTTTTCTTCAAATCTAAAACAATATAATCCTGTGACATATTCTTTATTGTTAAATTCTTATGTGACTTCTAAACACTATCTATTCTACACTTGAAATATCCTGTGCGAGGCTATCTTCTCATCTGAATCGTAAGAAAAGAATAGAAAATTGGTGTAGGACCCGTTAACTGGGAGTTCTACTCATCATACTGAAAAACTTTCCCCAAGAAACCCATAGCCAAATGTCAAAAAAATTGACCCTCCATACAAAAATGCAGAAAGTTGGTCTGATTTGTATGAAGAGTTTAAAAATTTTAGTAATAAAGTTGTTCAGTATGATGAGTAAAAGCCCCAGTTTTCGGGACCTACACCAACTTTGTTACACCCACAGATAAGAAAAAAAAATTGCCGCTCGTTACACCTGTATATTCAACATCATCACATCAGCTCACATAATATACGTCCCCACCGAGGGGCTCGGGCCTACCCTGAATTAGGGCGATTGGGCCTTAGTCGACCACGCGAGCCCAGTGCAGGTTGGTCGACTTCACACACAACCTTCGAGTTTCTTCTTAGTTGTGTGCAGGTTTCCTCACGATGTTTTCCTTCTAGTCCAGTCAATCTAAGAACATTTGTATGGAGTAGGTTGCATTAAATGCACTTGGAGTGAAAACTTAGAATGTATCAGTTAATTAATTGAAAAAATAAAGTTCATAATTATCTCTTGAATATATTTGATAATTATGGAGTAATTAGTCCATAAAGCAATAAAATTTAATTTAAGTGTGAACATAAAATGCAAAACCAGTGATTTTTTTCTTAAGGGCTTCTTGTAAAACGTTTTGATTGTATTAGTAATTATCCCCGGTCAAAATCTATAGATCGAGTGGATATTCATTATTTTATGTTTAAAAAAATTTAACTTGTAAAATAATACTGCAACGAAAGTGATCTTTTGTTACAATGGGTAAATGATCACTGACAATAACCATGAGAATTATCTCCGAGGTATCTTTGATATTTATTTTTTTATTAAATTTTATTTGATTTTAACCCTCGTACATTAAAGACACCTTGAATATTTTTACGTATTCTAAAAGTTATATATTTTTTTAACTAAAATACAAAGAAATCCCCGAAGAATCTATTTATCATTCTCAAAAATATCTTATAAAAGATATTACTCGCGAGAGGAATAGGCGGGGTACGGGGGGCCGCGGCTTTCGCGGGCGCGCGCCTTCTAGCACGTTAAGTACCTACCTAGCGTATATGTCGCAGCCATTTACGGTTTTAGGATTTTTTCCTTTACTTGCTTCTTGCCAAATTTCATGATTGTAGGTCAACGCGAAGTACCGTATAGGTTTTGATTCCCTCGCGAGTGTTAAAATATACGGCTTAAACGCCCGTATCTTTTGACTGCGTTGACGTTGAGGTTTGATTTTTTCACAGCTTCAAGGGATTGGAGACTTGAGTATTTGGTACTAATTTCAACTTGATACCTCCATTACGCGTTCCTGAGAAAAACGGTTTTGAAAAATGGACAGACAGACGGACAATGAAGTGGAGGATCACTGAAAAGAAAAAAAACGGAACCCTTATGGAAATAGGGGTTCCGTGTTTTCTTTTGAGGTACGGTTTGCCGAACCGAGTACTCGGCGCGTCTCTAGTATAATTACCCCTTTTTAGGGTTCCATACCTCAAATTGAAAAAACGGAACTTTGTTGTTCGTCTGTTTGTCTGACCATCTGACAAGGAACGTGTGAAGGTATCAAGTTGAAATTAATCTATACATATAATAAAAATGTAACGGGGCCGTGTCTGTATCTACATGAAATATTTTTGGAGAATAATAACTGTTGTGGACATTACTAACGATTTAGAGGCCAAAACAAAAAAAAATGTCACGCATCGCATCACGCAGAAACTACCAGGCCGATTTTGATTAAATTTTGTTGGTGGTTCCGTATAGCCCGGGTTAACATATAGGAATATATACTTTTTATTCCGGAAAATTCAAGAGTTCCCGTGGGATAGTTCAATATCAAATAAGTCCTATCACAGACAGTTGGAGCTGTAAAAAAATCAAACTTCTAAGTCAACGCAGTCGAAAGATATGCCACAAATATTTTGACACTCTCAAGGGAATCAAAACCTATGGGGTACCTACTTGCTGTGGACCTAGAATCATGAAATTTAGCAAGAAGCAATGTCTTATAGCACAAGTAAAAGAAAAATCGGTAAACCGTAAATTTGTAGTTACAAAAAAATACATACTATTTATATGCCTACAAGATTTTACGAAAACCTCGGTGCACGAGTCAGACTCGCGCTTGGCCGACTTTTTTTACATCATTTATTGACGCACGCGCGCGCTTTCGCACAAATCGCTTTGTTACCAACTAAGAACTGGCTGCTATTAGGGTGGACGCCCCTAATAGCAGCCTGTTCTTAGTTGCAGCCTTTTCGCCTTTCTGCTTAAATAATAAAGTATCTACTGGCAATACCTACCAGTGAAAAGTACCAGTAAAAAAATTTTGCACAAAATACGTACCGAAAACGGTAACACTTGCATGAATATGCCAGTGTCAGATTAGGATCGAACCCGAGAAGAGGTGCACGTCGGCCAATTTTGCTATTTTTTGCTAAGTTCGAGAGCTCCTAAAACCAGGTATTTCTTACGATTTTTCAATTCTACTATTTCGTGATTAGTTTGGTTATAGATATAGACCACGGATTTCTGGCAAAATAAACACATTTGCAAATTTGGTTCGACAGAGTACCTAATAACAGCCACGCCTTAAAAAATCAAGGATGTCATAAACATAAACATAAACATACGTTAAAAACGTTCTTTGGATGGAATGAACAGAGCTGGGTTTTATTAGGTTTTGGCTTGAGTTGTTTTTTAGCTTAGTACATAGATGGAGTTACCAGGGACTGAGATAGTTGTTTTTCGACGATAGGGAAGTCTGTTTCTTGGCTAGCGAGAGCCAGGTCGTCCACGAGCAGGTAGTGCTTTTTGTTAGGCAGGATCGGCTGGTCGTTCGTGTATATGTTGAAGAGCATAGGTGCAAGGACGCTTCCTTGTGGCAGTCTGTTTTTTTGACGCCACAATCTACTGTTGCTTCCCTGGAATGACACGAAAATCTTCGATTTCTCAGCAGCTCCTCAATCATTTTCGTTAGGTGGTAGTCCTTTGTCGCGTTAAACACTTTAAGGATTAATCTGCGGTGGCTCACTGTGTCGTAAGCTGCAGTAAGATCGACAAGCGCTACCCCAGTTATTAAGTTCTTCTAGTAGCCATCTTCGATGTACTGTGTGAAGTTTAATACTTGGTTGGTGCACGATTTTCCCGGCCTGAAGCCTGCCTGTTGTTTAATTAACACAGTGTCTAGGCTTGGGGAAATGTGATCCAGAATTAGCCTAGCGTGGCATAAAAGTGATATAGGCCTGTAGCTCTTTGATCCTCAGGTGGTTTGCCAGGTTTTAGAATAGCCACAACACGAGTTTTTCTCCAGGCTTCCGGCATAGTAATATTGAGCCGGCAGTTGTTAAATAGCTCTAGCAGCCAGTTCCTCGCAGCGGTGCACAACCTCTTTATTTGCTCTGTACAGATGCCGTCGATTCCTGCAGCCTTTCCATCTTTAAGTTTCCTGAGTGCCCCCTGAAGCTCCTCGTGTGAGAAAGGTTCCAGAAGGCTATCGGCTTGCTTCGTATTGAGGATTTTCCATTGAGTAGTAGTTGTTGTGCTATTTGATTAGAGTTTACATTTGAATTCGTAGGATTGTGTGAAGTCCGAAGAGAGGAGGACACTATAATCCTTAAATCCGGAAACCTGCTCTATTCCTGGAGGGTGACCAACTGTCCCAGGGTGGTGTCGGGTTTCTAATCCACAAGTCCCTTATGAACAAAGTGGTCCAGATTCCAGATAGAGTGTTTCGACGAGGGTAGCGTACCTTATACTAAGAATCATCAAACGGTATTCTCTGAAGGTCATAAAGGTATATGCACCGACCGCGGAACACTCCGATGACTAAGAGGAGATCCTATATGAGGATATCTCTAGACCTTTACATAATAGCTCCCAGACCGATTACACCGTTGTTATGGGGGACTTTAACGCAAAACTGGACAAACTAAGTGATGGTGAGCTGTTCAATTTGGATATGAAGAGGAAAGCACACGTAGCCAGCTGCTGGCCCACTTTATGGAAAAGGAGTGCCTCTTTATGATGAACTCCTTCTTCAAGAAGTCTAAACAGCGGAAGTGGACATAGTTGCATCCCAATGGAGTAACGAAAATTGAGATTGACTTCATCTTGTCGACAAAGAGGCGAATATTCAATGATGTCTCTGTGATCAATTCAGTCAAAACAAGAAACGATCACCGGATGGTAAGAGGCACATTAAATCTAAAAACCAAGCTAGAAAGATGTCGAATGATGAAGTCTACGCTCCGACCAGCTCCTATCCAGATCCAAAACCCCAAGAACTTTCAGCTAGAGTTGAACAATCGCTTCGAATGCCTAGGGGTTTGGGATAATGTGGACGATTATAGAGACAAGTTCGTGGAAACTGTCCAAACGGTCGGGTCTAATATTTTAAAAAATCTCGGACTTCACCAGCAACCTCATTGAAGAAAGAAACAGATTAGTTTTACAGTCCTCTGAAGACGCTACTCAGTATCGGCAACTAAACAGGCAGATCTCTTCGTCCCTGACTCGCGATTTGCGCCAATATAATACAAATTGTATCAAAGAGGCGATTCAGAACAACAAAGGCTCAAAAGTATTCGCGAGAAATTTGTCTGTTGGACAAAGCCAACTGACTAAGCTTAAGAAAGAGGATGGCTGGATCATATCATCAAGACTGAGTTGCTGGAAGAAGTTGAGAAGTTCTACGGATAATTGTACACGACTACATGTCTGCCTGTCAGCGATCTGATCCAACTCGGCTGGGCAGCGTTCGTGAAGCTTCGCAATACCTTCATGTCCCAAATACCGCAGTGTCTTAAGACCAAGGTGTTCAACCAGTGTGTGTTGCCAGTGATGACATATGGAACTGAGACATGGTCGCATACTATGGGCTTCATAAGAAGGCTCAAGGTCACCAAAAGGGCAATGGAGCGTGCTATGCTCGGAGTTTCTCAGCGTGATCGAATCAGAAACGAGGAGATCCGTAGGAGATCCAAAGTAACCGACATAGCTCTCAGAATCGTTAAAAAGTGGCAGTGGGCGGGGCACATAGCTCGTAGAACGGATGGCCGTTGGGGCAGTAAAGTTCTCGAGTGGCGACCGCGCACCGGAAAACGTAGCGTAGGCAGGCCTCCCAGTCGGTGGACCGATGACCTGGTGAAGGTCGCGGGAAGCCGCTGGATGTGGGTAGCGCAGAGTCGGTCGTCGTGGAAATCCTTTGGGGAGGCCTATGTCCAGCAGTGGACGTCCTTCGGCTGATGATGGATGGTGATTAATTTTACTTATTATCTTATTTAATCATTCAAACCAACAATTCAACACAGAAACTCCATAGGCATAACCCTACCCTAGGCTGTTATTAGGTACACAGGCTTGGTCTGGGTACAAATGGGCTGGTATTAGAGCCGTAGGGTATTTTTCTGTTTGTCTTTTTTTCCGTGGATTTTATGATTAATCACGGTTTTAATTGTAATTCCCAGCCCTACCGATTAATAAAAAGTACATGGGGGTGGTGGTGGTGATTTGAAATAAGGTACGGTCTTCCTATACAAAATTCTATTTTTTTTAGGTTGGTTACAATACAGGCTTGCCCTTTGAGACGGGTCGGTAAGTGAACAGTCAGCAAGATAACTTTTAATTTATACAAAAACTTTATGACGCCATTTGATCCTGTTTAAAGACTATCAAACCGACTGAAGTTTGAGTACTAGTAATCAAAAATCGCAAAAAATTTAAAAAAGTATGGGAAAAGTTTTTTTTCGATTTCTGAATATTCAAGTATTTTAACCTCAGTTGTTTTAATACAGTCTTTTAATCCTTACAAGAAACAGGATCGGAGAGTAACAAAAAAAATTGAAACTTTTACATACGAAAAATAACAGAAAATTTTTTGCGTTCCTGAATTTTCTAGTACTTTACCATTAGTTGTTTTTATCGAGTTTTTTTACCCTTATAATTATAAGAAATAGGGTCGAATGGCATCTATTGTAATTATTTTTTTATTTGTCCGTTTTGTTTGCTGACTGTATTTTTTTTTTCAATCTGTGAAAGTCTCCAAAATATCTTTCTTAGAAGGACAGTAGTAGACTGACCGAAGGGCAAGCGTATGTAAACAAACATTGCAATGCTTTGTAGGCTATCTCCGACCTCCGTGCGCTTTGTCTTTTTCTCGCCCGATAACTCCATCTTTGTCACATGCTGTCCTTATCATGCGTCGAAGGTCACGCGCTTTCCCGATGTTACAAATTTAATTACCGTTTTATTTATTGTAGGTTTTTGCGTTTTTTGAAGAACCTTTGTTATTTAGACAAGGGATAATGATGATTTACAATAAAGAATATAAGTGTAATGGCATAGCCAAGAAAATATTTCGTATGTCTTTTATGTAAAATAGAGAAATATAAAAAAAACATTTTTTAACTAGGTTCTTGAACAGTCACCTTAGGGATAATTTAACACATGTTCGAGGTTTACATTTGGATGATAAGAACATAAAAATCTCCGAGGGCTCCATTTTGTAAGTATTGTTTTTCTCACAATTAAATAAAAGTAATCGTAATGTTAAGAATTTTATGCCTACAACCAGAGATAACATAAGTACCATAATTTCAAGGAGTTCATTGTTATAAATCTTAGTTTTCACCCAATTTGTAATTATTGTTTAGCGTATAAAAATTAAAAGGCTACTTTAGGTATTTCTAAGAGACTAAAGAACATTTTGTCACGAAATTGCCACGAATGCATAAAAGAATATTAACACTATTATTTCCAATCCATTTTACTAAGGTGTCTTTAATGCAATCTCAAATCTTTTATTTACTAGACTATTCACCGTAAGAGCGTCGGATAAACGTACATATGAAATCTAAATTCGAAAACACATTGGTACGTTGGAGGATTCGTACCACGACTTCCCGGATAGGAGGTAGCAGCCCTTACCGTTGCGCCACCGACGCTCTGTATAATTATGTTTGTTTTTTAAAGCTATAAATAAAAATACCTAACCTAAACACTCCGGGAGTACCCACAGAACTGAAAACTGTTTACAGTTTTAAAAGTTTTGACCCTCCGCACTTCCTGGCGAACGACTAGCTGAAAAAGTTTTGACCTTGCGAGTGTTCTTTGTACGGTGGCGGATACATTAGAGTGTCGCTCGATGGTTTTTTCCCGCTCAAAAATGCCCAACGCTCCTAAGGAAGTTTTCACTTCAAACACTAATATTTTAAATTTGGTAAAATAAATATCGAAAGCCAAGCCAATGGAGCGAGCAACGCTTGAAGTTTCTCTGCGTGATCGAATCAGAAACGAGGAGAACCAAAGTAACCGACATAGCTCTCAGAATTGCTAAACTTAAGTGGCAGTGGGCGGGGCACATAGCTCGTAGAACGGATGGCCGTTAGCGTAGTAAAGTTCTCGAGTGGCGACCGCGCACCGGAATAGACAGATCGTCTACGTTCTCAAAGTCTACGAGCTACATCTTAATATATATAAATCTCGTGTCACAATGTTTGTCCTCAATGGACTCCTAAACCACTTAACCGATTATAATAAAATTCGCACACCATGTGCAGTTCGATCCAACTTGAGAGATAGGATAGGGTAGGGTAGGGTAGTGTAGGGTAGGGTAGGGTAGTGTAGTGCAGGGTAGTGTAGAGTAGTGTAGGGTAGGGTAGTGTAGTGTAGTGTATGTAGGGTAGGGTAGGGTAGTGTAGGGTAGTGTAGTGTAGTGTAGTGTAGTGTAGGGTAGGGCAGGGCAGTGTAATGTAATGTAAGGCGGTACGAAGTTCGCCGGGACAGCTAGTACTTATATATAACTAGCTGTTCAGGCGAACTTTGTACCGCCATACACTACACTACACTAACGCTACCACAACCGCTACACTACCACTAACACTACCACTACACTACCACTACCACTACCACTGCCACTACACTACCACTAACACTTCCACTAAAATACCGCTACACTACCACTAACACTACCACTAAAATACCACTATACTACCACTACCATTACAACTACCACTACTACAACCACTACATTTACCACTACCACTACCACTAAGAATCATTTATCTTTGGGGGAGGCCTATGTCCTGCAGTGGACGTCCTTCGGCTGATATGATGATGATGATCAATAGGTACCGAAGTATTTGCCATTAAGGCGTAACCAACTATTTGCCATTATCTGACTTTCCAATCGCAAGGCATTTACTACGAATTATCGAGCTCTGTTTAATTACATACTTGAATGGGTATCGATACCTATTTGACAAAAGTGGTTTGAATTTACTTGGAAATGTTGATGTTGTGATCATAAGACATAAGACATTTATTGATTCCTTGTCACCAACCAAACACACATACGTAATGTGGGAACAAATAAAAAAAAAAGAGAGGCGAAAAATAATACACTCTAGATACTTCATACAAAACGGGCCAGAAATGACATTTCAAAAAAGGAATGACGGAACAAACAAAATGGCGGCGAAATCCTATACGTCCGACAACCAAATCGTAACCAATCTGTATCAATCTGGGTGACGAGGGGCTGAGGTCGCAATCTAGAGAGCGAAAGGGAGTGTCCATACTGTATGTTAGTACTAATATATATACTTTGTTAATAGTACCTAAAATTACAAGCGGAGAAAAATAAAAAGACTATCAAAGTACGATGTCTGTTTGTGCGTGTGCGTGTGTGCGTGTGTGTGTGTGTTTGTGTGTTTGTGTGTGTTTGTGTGTATTGTGATCAGTAAACATAGGTAACAGTAAAGTGGATGGAATTTAAAAGACTTCTAACCATTGGCACAGTATAATAAAGAGTACTAGCGTACCAATGGTCCAGTGACGAATGAGTCGTGGGTTCAATCAAAATCAAAATCAAAAACAATTTATTTCAAATAGGTGTTTACACACACTTTTAAATAGTCAAAATCCCCGCCCAAGGCAAAAATTCGTATTACGAACAGATTTGTTTGATCTGCGTCTAGATAGTTAGAGGGAATCTTTGTTTAGAAAGATGACCATGTGTGTGATATTGTTCCCGTATATTATTATAAAAATCTCATTGGAGAGTAATACATAAAATCCCTACTATATAATATTATAAATGTGAAAATGTGTTTGTTTGTTTGTTACCTTTTCACGCTTCAACGCCTTGACCAATCTTAATGAAATTTGGCATGCAGGTAGCCTGTGTCACAAGGAAGGACATAGGCTACTTTTTATCCCGTGAAAATAGCATAGCCCGATGCAATTCCCGAGGTTACTGAAAATATACCCTTTTAGGTTAATTTCTTTAACATCGCAACGGAACAATGTATTGTGTGATTTTTTTGCACCGAGATTGTTGAGGGGGTGGGAAATGACACGATTTACTAATAAGCATACCCTGACTAGTTCCCGAGGGATCTGGAAAAAAATCATGTCCACGCTCGTGATCCGCTTCCGGCTCGCGCACCCTCTAAGTCAGTCACAAAAACGATGTCCACGCGGGCGAAGCCACGGGCAAAAGCTAATAATTAATAAAGTATTGAATGATGGCATTTTGTATTGATAACTTTTTACTCCAACACAAGTTTACACATCTGACACACATTCACACACACACACAAAGACACACAAAAAAGATCGCCTACTATTATAATCAACCTAGTTAAACTTATTTTACTTTTTTCTTTTGTAAAGGATGAAAGAGACTACCTACCCACAACACAGGGAATCCTAGCGCAGAAGGTAGGGTCTTACTATTAAGGAATTTTACTTTAACTGTATACTATCATGCACTATGATGTAATTAGTAAATAATATATTGTAAAAATGATCCAAAAAAAAAAAAAAAGTAAAATTAATTCGGATGACAGCTGTAAAATTTAAAGCCGCTGTATAACTCAGAAACTTTTGATCCCAGACTTGGTTGTCTTTCTAATCTTTTTTTTATGAGGAATGATAGATCTCTTTAAGGGTCCCCAGGAGGCTCGGGTTTCCGTACAAACGTAGTTCCGATTTAATATAAAAACTACATGGCGGATTGAATATAAACTTTACAAGTATATTGAATAGACACATATCAATGTTTTTTTATTAGTTTTCATCGTAGTAAATTGAAACATAACTAAACAAAGGCCTAAATTAGTTTTTTACTGAAACTGCTCTTATTTTTTCCGTTTTATATTAGTACATTGAAAACTAATTACAAACATTGATATGAATCTATTCAATATATTAGCAAAATTTGGATTCCATCCAGCATGCAGTTTGTATATTTAGAGCGGAACTACGTTATGGAAACTCGAGCCTCCTGGGGACCCTTAAGATCTTCATTTTGGATGACAGCTGTCAAAGTTAAAACCGCTATAACTCGGAGACTAAGGATACCATACTCATCATCATCATCATCATATCAGCCGAAGGATGTCCACCGCTGCACATAGGCCACCCCCAAGGATTTCCACGACATCCGCCTTCACCAGGTCGTCGGTCCACCGAGTGGGAGGCCTGCCTTCGCTACGTTTTCCGATGCGCAGTCGCCGCTCGAGAACTTTACTACCCCAACAGCCATCTGTTCTACGCCACTTAAGTTTAGCAATTCTGAGAGCTATGTCGATTACTTTGGTTCTCCTACGGATCTCCTCGTTTCTGATTCGATCACGCAGAAGAACTCCGAGCATAGCACGCTCCATTGCCCTATGGGTGACCTTGAGCCTTCTTATGAAGCCCATAGTAAGCGACCATACCTCAGTTCCGTATGTCATTACTGGCAACACACATTGGTCAAAGACCTTGGTTTTCAGACACTGCGGTATTTGGGACGTAAAGATATTGCGAAGTTTCGAGAACGCTGCCCAGCCGAGTTGGATTCAACGATTTATCTCTTTCTTGAAGTTGGACCTACCTACCTACCCAAATGGACTATCAGTCCAGATACAATACTACTTGTTTCCGAAGAAAAAATACATGGATTTTTTTCGTGATCTTCATTTCGGATGATAGCTGTCAAACTTAAAACTGGTTTAACTCGTATACTGATGATCCCAGACTACTTGTTTCTGAAGAGAAATTATATTATCCGCGAGATCGTTATTTCTCATAACAGTTGTCAAACTTAAAACTAGTTTAACTCGTATACTGTTGATTCCAGACTACTTGTTTCTGAAGAGAAATTATATTATCCGCGAGATCGTTATTTCTCATAACAGTTGTCAAACTTAAAACTAGTTTAACTCGTATACTGTTGATTCCAGACTACTTGTTTCTGAAGAGAAATTATATTATCCGCGAGATCGTTATTTCTCATAACAGTTGTCAAACTTAAAACTAGTTTAACTCGTATACTGTTGATTCCAGACTACTTGTTTCTGAAGAGAAATTATATTATCCGCGAGATCGTTATTTCTCATAACAGTTGTCAAACTTAAAACTAGTTTAACTCGTATACTGTTGATTCCAGACTACTTGTTTCTGAAGAGAAATTATATTATCCGCGAGATCGTTATTTCTCATAACAGTTGTCAAACTTAAAACTAGTTTAACTCGTATACTGTTGATTCCAGACTACTTGTTTCTGAAGAGAAATTATATTATCCGCGAGATCGTTATTTCTCATAACAGTTGTCAAACTTAAAACTAGTTTAACTCGTATACTGTTGATTCCAGACTACTTGTTTCTGAAGAGAAATTATATTATCCGCGAGATCGTTATTTCTCATAACAGCTGTCAAACTTAAAACTGGTTTAACTCGTGTACTGTTGATCCCAGACTACCTATTTCTGAAGAGAAATAATATTTTCCGCGAGATCGTTATTTCTCATGACAGCTGTCATCAAAAACCACCTAAACTAGAAAATTATCTAAGAACTTAAAACCGCGATAATTACTAAATTAAATTAAATACATAAATGATTGACAGATCTAGGTAAATGTTTGACAGATCAAAGTGATCTCGCCTAGCGACCTCTTTTTTCTGAAATTTGAATTCAACTTCCGTTCAGTTTTAATACAATGGCCGGTCTTTCGTTACTGTGACTAGAAAATGATTATTTTCTATTTTTGCGCTTAAAAGTAGGTAGGTACGATTAAATCACTTACCATCAGATGAGATGATGCCAAGGGCTTACCAATAGTGAAAAAAAAAAATAGGAATCATTTTTCACAATTACTACAAACATTCTCGTAAGTGTGAAACGATCGTTGTTCATTGTGACTTGGGTCGATTATGCAAGTCAATTGACCTGAAGCACGGTCATTACTTGAAAGCGTCGGTGGCTCAACGGTAACTAGTCGGTCCTCCTAACCATAGGTCCCGGGTTCAAATCCGGACGGCTAATGTGCTATTAACTTTTTCGAAACCTTCGTACATATACTTACCGATTGCTTTGACGGTGAAAAAAAACATCGTTTGGAAACCTGTACATCGGATTCCAGATGTGTATGGAATGTCGCGTTTCACACATCCGTAGGTGTAAATCTAAAAAGCCCTACACGTGACCGCGGGTGATGCTAAGTGCAACTCCAGGACACCGCCGCCTAGCCCTTGGATAGAACGGTTAATTTAATGATAAGAGAGATTTTTTTTTATAATCACAATTGGTAATTTTTAAAGTCGGCTGAAAAATATAAAAAAAATCATGCATCATTATGTCCCAAAAATTCACATAATGTAAATAACTTAACATGAATTTGCAGAATGACTTGAAATGTTTTTGTTTTTTTATTCATGTCTAATCACTTCCGTGTTACGTGACGCTTTAGGACTTTCTGCTAGATGTGATTTTTAAGTCATCCAGTATTCATTTCCCTTGTATCTAAATATTAGGTTTTGCCTGCGGCTTCGTTCGCGTGGACATCGTTTTTATGAATGTCTTTGAGGGTGAGTGGTGCGCTAGCGGCTCGCGAGCGTAGGCAGGAGTTTACTCCAGATCCCTCGGGAACTATATCTGGATATTCTGATCAACAGTCTTTGTCACTTTCCCATCTCCTTAAGTATTTCTATGCAAAAAAAATCACGTCAACCCGTTGCTCCGTTGCGACGGCAGACTGGAAATGAGTTTTCCCTAGATCCCTCGGGAACTGTCTCAGGCTACGCTTATTAGTAGTCTATGTCATTTACCAACCCTCTCATCCATCTCTGAGCAAAAAATCACTACAAACATTGCGTTGTTAAAAAAAGTTTTTTTTAATTCCCTCAGGAACTGCGTCCGCCTATGCTATTTTCACGAGATAAAAAGTAGCCTATGTCCTTCCTCATGACACAGGCTACCTCCATGCGAAGTTTCGTCAAGACTAGTTGAGGTGTTAAAGCGCGAAAAGGGAACAAACAAACAAACACATTTTCACGTTTATAATGTTTTTAAGTAGTAAGAATACAGGCATATATGGACGACGCCATTTCGAAAATAGAGGACTAGCATCTATGCTACTCTCTCACTCTCTCAATAAAAATTTTCAAATATAGTATTCACATTTTGAATTTAGAACTAAACAGCTATTTGTTCGTCGTCGTTACTTTTCTAAACTTTTAAACAAAGCGCTCAGTTCTCAATTTTATTTGAATTCAAAATATAACTTATCTATGGACGGTTCACAAGCGCAAGCGAGCTCGAGCTTGTACGTGACAAACACACTGAAAATAGTATCAAAATACTTTGTTGGTTTTATTGAAAAACTGTCAAGTGCATTCAGCTTCCTTCATCGGGTGTGTTAAAGTGGAAAGGAGTTGTATTAGTACGTACAAAACAACTATGTAAATGCACTTTTTCGACAGATAGGTATTGTAACAGGTACAAATATTAGTTATTGTATTTTACATAACAGTTATATATAATAGTCACTAGTGCTGTAAGTTGCAAAGAGGATATAAACTACTACGTCGTCCAACCAGTCCGGAGCGCTGCCGCTGGCTGAGTCTTTGTCTGAGTTTAGTTTTTGATATGGCACTGCGTGCCCGTCGCTGTGGATATTTAAGATTTAATATTTAAGATCGATGGAATTAAACAATGTGAAGAGGATAAACCGGAAAACGTAGCGTAGGCAGGCCTCCCACGCGGTGGACCAATGACCTGGTGAAGATCGCGGGAAGCCGATGGATGCGGGCAGCGCAGGACCGGTCGTCGTGGAAATCCTTGGGGGAGGCCTTTGGCCAGTAGTGGACGATTTGTGACTGATATGATGATGATGATGATGAAGAGGATTCCACGACTTTTATTGGAGTAAATCCCTGAAGGTTACAGTATGTTGGTGGTATAGGCAACTTGGTGACATTTTTTCAAATATTACTCACTCTAACTCTTTCCCAAGGCTTCACCCGCGTGGATAACGCAACGGCTCGCGAGCGTGAAAAAAAGTAGCCTATGTATTAATCTAGGTCCTAATCTGTCTACCTACCAAATTTCAGCCAGATCCGTTCAGTAGTTTTTGCGTGAAGAAGTAACAAACATACACACTCACACGCTCACAAACATTCGCCTTTATAATATTATAGTGTGATAATTACCTGTACAAGCACGATTACGTTATATACAAACACTATTTCCAAATAAACAAATAAACACTATTTCCACGCGGGCAAAGCCGCGGGCAAAAGCTAATAGTATTATATGTATGTGCAGTTTATGATGGTTTTCCAACGTGTCTCTTTCTATATTCTTCAGTTACAACACAATATCTCATGTTTATCTTAGCAAGAATATATTCAAACTTTTATACTAGCCGACAAATATCGCTCCGATAAATCATAAAAATCGTGTCTGTTTAACCCTTCGCATACAAGGTAGGGTCTTGTAGACGCCAACGGTTATAAAATCTATAACTAAAAAAAACATACGACTTTGAGTAGCTGGGTTTGCGGCGTTGCTTGTTGGGTTAATTTCAGTGCTGCGCGGGCGCTTGACTGTGATAGACGTGTTTAGAATCAGTGATACGCATATTTGTTTTGTAAAGATTGTCTTAAAAATGAAAAAAAATATACCTGAAGTTCCCAACACTAATTATTATTAAGACTTAATATTATTTTCCGTTTTTACTAACATCATGTAAGTTTAAACGAGGTTTTAAGACTGATTAGTGTATGCTTAGTTTACCCATCACCAAAATTCTTGGGTTTAATATCAATCTAAGCATATTTACATTGGAAGAACTATACACATATGAATTTTAATTATTACAATAATTCCAATTTTAGCTGCAAAAACTTGAAAAACATGACAAGGATAGATAATTAAAAAATTTAAATCGCTTAACAAGGTACAATTATCATCATCATCAGTGGCCTTATGCGTCTGTAACAGACGATTTAGTCAGTGACTCGGATACAATGTTTTTGGTGGCTGTACAACTGGACACTGCCTACAACGGGCCAGAAATGACATTTCAAAAAAGAAATGACGGAACAAACATAATGGCGGCGAAATCCTATACCAAACTGTAACCAATCTGTATCAATCTGGGTGACGAGGGGGTGAGGTCACAATCTAGAGAGCAGCAGGAAATGTCCCTAATGTATGTTAGGTTAGTCTACTCGTAATATACTATATACTTTGCCGGCACAGTCTACCGCAGGACTGACAGGGGAATTTCCCGATAGATGGATTAGAGACAGCTTGATGTTTTCGGTGCCTCCCTACGGATAAAAGTTTGAACCAGGCCTCATCATATAACTTGCGACTATTTCCCACAGACTTGCGCCACCCGTCTCTATCCTCCGCGAGCTTTTCTCTGCCCTGGTAGTCGATTTCAAGAAGGCACAATACATTATAACATAAACAAAGAAATTAAACTAAGTAACAAAGATAGTAAAAGATTATTAAATGAATGAATAAAGTAATGTAGAGCGTCGGTGGCGCAACGGCAAGGGTCGCTACCTGCTATCCTGGAAGTCGTGGTTCGAGTCCTGCCACGTACCAATGTGTTTTCGAATTCAGATCTCATATGTACGTTTATCCGACGCTCTTACGGTGAAGGAAAATATCGTGAGGAAACCTGCACATATCTACGAAGAAACTCGAAGGTTGTGTGTGAAGTTAACCAACCCGCACTGGGCCCACGTGTTCGACTAAGGCCCGGTCGCCCTAATTCAAGGTGGGCTCGAATTTGTACCCATTCGAAAAAAATAAAATTCGAAATCAACAGAAAAAGGTTGCTAAGCAACGCACATTAAAAATTATAAACAGCAAAAATTATTTACAGTGGCGCAAGTAAGAAGTCAGCGGACTACGGTATATATAAAATATTACGGTTGCAAATTATTACGTTTTTTTTTATGTTAGTACAAAGTATTTATGTATAGTGTATAGTTACATTACTTTGTATATGGTGGAAAGATATTCTATATAAAAATGCCTAATTGTGTTGTTAGAGACTGTAAAAATCATTAAAGAAAGGCTAAACAGAAACATGGGATGTCGTATCATCGATAAGTAACCTTACATTGTATTTTTTCTTGTAAACAAATTAAATAAACGAATTTTTAAAGCGACAATTCTACCAAGGTCTTTTTAACGCAGCACTGACGTCAACTCTCACCCACGCTAGTTCGTACGAGTTATGTCAGATGGCGCTACTTTTTGCTTGTATGAAGAAAATCTGAGTAAAATATGGAGACGGGCGGATCCTTCTGTCCAAATCTGTGTGTGCTTTGTAACTATTTTAGATTTTCATGATTCTGAAAGCTGTCAAGAAAATATTAAATTTGTAATATCGTGCTGTGTAAAACAGCCTATGGGAATGGGATTGTAAGCCCCTGAATCGCTTTGGGATTTGCAAAGCGAATGCATTCCCAACTATTATGGCCTTGTACTATTTGAATGTAATAGACTACATTTGTTAACTTGTAACTGTTATCTTGAATATTCAATAAGGTAGAATAGTTTAACTGTATAAGTTGTGCAATATAATTTAGGAAGGAAATCCGTCCCGATGGGTGATCTCTAAAATCTTCAAGACTTCTGTCTTCATGATGAGAGTGAATAGGCACTGTTTGAGCTTGCGTGTTCGGCACTTACCGTTAGGTGAGGTGCAGCCAAACGCACTCAAATTTTTAATAAAAAATAAAATATTTACCGATTTTTGTTTCAGAACACCATATCCTTAGATCAAAAATAAAAGGTAGATGTAGTGTTTGCGCTTCAAGAATGGGGTATAAAAACTCTGCTCCAATCACAACGAAGCAGAGTTTTGCTTACAGCACAGAACAGATAAGTACAAAAGTCAATCACATGTATGTACTTCACTTTTTATACCTAAGTTGGCAGTCATGCAAGGGTTGTCAACTTTGGCTTATGCACAAAAAACGATCGTGGTAGTGGCACTCTTATCTAGTTGTATGATTTATTGTTGAGAATGAAACAAGAAGAACGGCGAAATGTACGATTATTATATTTTAAAGTGTAATAAATTCGCAATCTTATGTGCAATTACTTACAGTAAGCTAGTGGAAACACTTGCAAGGCATTGAGAAAGTTAGAGTCTGTACCTCATTTAAGATACTTTTTAGGATTTCAAAGACATCGACATATTTTTTTCGCAGTTATTATTATAATTGGATAAAGATTTTTGAACACACAAAAAAAGCGATTAATTTATGTTTACATCTTCCTCGTTAGATTGTTGAACACAAGGCTTACACAGCTTATACTACAATAAATACCTAATATAAATTGTAAAAATATTACAAGGCCACAAACTCATGTTCGCTATTTCGGCGCGGGTCCGGGGGCCGGGGGCCGGGGGCCGGGGTGCTTACCTACCTACCGAACCGTTCTGTATAAAACGAACCATCGAAATACAAGCAAATATCTGCTTACCTCTGTGAAACAACTAGTAGCTTAAAAAACGTCAATTTACTTTTAATTTTAATGTTGAATAAAAACAACCGTCCACGCAACAGTTATAATAACTTTTTTTTGTTGCTCCATTTTTGTAAACACGTGTCTTAAGCGGACGGGACGGCACTCGCGCTCGCACTGTTCCCACCGTTCCGAGATATCGTGTCTGTGAGCGGTGTCTATGTGTGCGTTGCTCGAGCGCACTTTGTATGTAGATTGAGTTCTGTACTTATCTGTTTTGTGCTTACAGTCACGCGTTGGCACACTTACCGTCAACATGCCGAAAGTGTGGTGACATGTCTAAAATGCACCTGACTCAATTACAGTAAAGGATAGGACCTATCACGTGTCGAAACACTATTCGAGTTCACCACTTAAGATAAAGATGCATACGTTACAAGCATACCTCACTTTTTGTTATGATTGTTGTATGAAACTAAGTATCTGAGGATCAAAAATAAAAGGACTATAATTATCAAACGAGTATGTTATAATTATAATCTAGGGGCCATTCTTTTTTTACCTGAGGAATTATGATACCCCTCCTTCCCTATGCATTACGTGTATTTCATTTTTAAGGTTCCGTACCACGTCATCCATCATATCAGCTCATATACGTCCCGACAGAGGGGCTCGAGCCTACCCTGAATTAGGGCGATCAATCAAGCCTTAGTCGATCACGCGGGCCCAGTGCGGGTTGGTCGACTTCACACACAACCTTCGAGTTTCTTCGCAGGTGTGTGCAAGTTTCCTCACGATATTTTCCTTCACCGTTAAAGCAATCGGTGAGTATATGTAGGTACGTAAGTTTCGAAAAACTCATTGGTACGTGTAATGGTACATTCATTACCGTACCAGGTAATGGGACCCAATTACTAAGCCTGCGCTGTTCGTCTGTCCGTCCGTCTCTCTGTCCGTCTTTTAAAATTGATGTATCATTTGAACCGTGATAGTTAGCTAGCTGAAATTTTACTAAATATTTGTTAGCATAGGAAAGTTACTGTGAGAAAATATAAAAAAGTAAAATAAAAAGAAATGAACAGGTTTTTAAAAGGTTTCTTTTTGTTTTTGCGATATCGTAAAAACGGTACGGCATAAAAGCTTGAAACTTGGTAAATAAATAAATAAACAAAGCGTACGTGTACTCCACTTGATCGACAAGTCATCACTGGCGGTCGCGCGATGAGTTTCCCTTCCCGCGACCGCTTCTTTCCGCAATTTGATGCGTTAGCGTGCGGTGTATAGTTTCTGAGATATTCCGATTGCCCAACTTACCCCTATGCTCAACTAGCCCCGCCCTACCCTAACTGTCTTTTTTTTCAACGTAGATATAATACAATACAATACAATACAATACAATATTCGTTATTGCATTACAACATAAAAAAAAAGATATTAACAAGACAGAAGAAAGCCTATACAATAGGCGGCTTTATTGCTAGGTAGCAATTTCTTCCAGGCAACCTTTGGGTAGGGAAACAGCGATAGAATAAGTTACGGGGTAAATGTAAACGCAAGTTCCTAAATTTCAGCTGTTTGTGTCATGGCGGGACCCACAACATGATGAAATCAGACACACCCCTAGGCGAATTATTCCATGTTAGTCAGGACTAACTGGTAACAGCCGTACATGCTAAACAATCTCTCACTTAAGGCTCATACCGCCGCCAATGAACAACTTTGTAACCACTTTTTACTTCAATTAAGGATTTTTATCTAAAAAATTGTTTTGTTATTCACAGGATATTAGGAGTTATTCTGATTTCATCGAATTCCATTTTAATAAACACAACTAAATTAAAAAGCCATCCAAGTGTAATGTAGGGTTCCGTAATGACCAATATGTTTGTTTTAGCGATTTACTTACGTTTTGATATATTCTAAAACGCGCTAGCAACATTATTGATCAGGTTGGTTAGTGTACTCGTATATACGAATTTTTTTGATCGACCATTGCTGGTCAACTAGAAAAACCCTTATTAGCTTTGATAGTTTTCCTTTTAAATTATACTTTCATGAATTTTATCAAATTTCCAAATACAGCGGTTTAGTTGGGTGGGGACACTCGACTCCAACAAAATTTAGCACGTTCAAGCCTATTTTTTCAAAACGGAACTCTGAATTATAAAAAGGTCCTAGAAGACTCACAACAATTTTTTAAGCTCTAACCAACAATGCAGAGACCTGGAAAGAGCTACACCGACAATAATACGGCTCTTAAATTGTGATGATGATGATGAACCAACAATACCCCACACGACTGGGCTGGACGAAAAAAAAATCATCCCCACTTTACTTGTAGGGGAGGTACCCTTAAAAAGTTTTTTTTTCCAAAATTTTTTTACAGTTCTCTCCGCGTTATTATTATATATATTTTTGCCAAATTTCAGCTCTTAACTACTAATAGTCTAGGAGCTAGGCCGCGGACAGACAGACATGACGAAACTATAAGGGTTCCTTTTTGTGCTACGGTACCCTAAAAATATCCTTATACACCCTTCATTTTGTATTAAAGTTGTAAAAATAGAACTTCTGCAATTTTAATCGAAACATTATGATAACTTATTATAATATATTATGTACCTATAATTGTAAATTTTGTTGTACAATAAAGAGTTTACAAACAAACAAACAAACTTATGAACTTCTTAACAAAACAACATATTACTGTTTTGCTTTCTTACTTTTTGTAAATATTTAAAATGAATTAAAATCCAAAATTTTCGCACGATTCGTCCGCAACGATTGACGTAACAGCCACGTTGCAGTACAAGCTGACAAGAACTTTATTACCAAGCAAATTCGATTGATATTTGAAACATGGTAAATCGAGTTTTCAATATTCAAGGTATTTATTCAAAATAGGTGCAAATTTTACACTTTCTGATAGTCATAAAATAATAATAACATAATGTAATTTGTAAAAAATCAAGAAATAAACAATCATTAGTTACATAACGTCAAAATTCAATCCTTGACATAAACCAGATTATGTCATTAGAACATGAAAACAATACGACACGAAAAGTTATACATAAAAATCATTGAATGTCATTAATGCCTTTGACAAGAGTAGGTCAGTTGATACGGTACCCGTTCACGAGTAGGTATAACGCGAGAGTCAGCCATCGCTCCCATCAACCACACTAGAGGGAAAGGAACGACCCGGCTAAGGAAGCTGCAAATTTTAGGGACTGAGGAGCCTTAATTCGCGCAATCAGTTGCTAATCAACTTAATACGAACGTACTACGAACAGAGAATTCCTAATCAAATTTTGTGTACATAATTTTCGCAGAAATTGTTTACTTTCTTGATCGAATTTATTACACTTGTCTATGGTAACGCTGTTTGTGATGTTTTAACTTTTAAGGCTAAGCTAACAAGTTTTTTTTTTAAAAAACCCTGTATTCATAAGGTAAATTGAAGCTTCGTCGGCTCAAAAATTGTTGATGAACCAAATCATAATCATATCCTATTATATTATTATAAATGCGAAAGTTTATAAAAATATATGGATGTATCATCATATAAGCTCGTGTGCGGTACGACCCCACCGAGGGTCTCGTAGACCCTAAAATAGGGCGATCGAGCCTTAGTCGACTACGCGGGCCCAGTGCTGGTTGGTTGACTTCACACACAACCTGCGAGTTTCTTCGCAGGCGTGTGCAGGTTTCCTCACGATGTTTTCCTTCACCGTATGTATGGATGTATGTTTGTTACTCTTTCACGCAAAAACTACTGAATGGGTCTTGCTAAAATTTGGTTAGTAGATAGATTAGGACCTGGATTAACTAACACACAGGCTACTTTTTCTACTTTTTTGCACTGCGCACCCTCGAAAAGTCATAGAAACGTACACGCGGGTGGAGCCGCGGAAAACAACTCGTTATTAATATACCAATAAGTCATTGACAGGAAATTGACTGTCACTCCTGTACCGGGACAAGCGTCTTGGCGGCAAGACCTACCGTAACTGGTCCTTGTCTTCACCTTATGGTGTTGGCAGGAATAGCGGCCCTCACTGTATGCTCAAGGGTAGGTAAGTGGGGACGCTATATCATAAACTTAGTAGTTTTAGCGTATCTGGTAGATATACGAGAGGGAATGTCACTCCTGTAAGTGTCTGGTTGTCTTTCCGTTAAGTGCTTTATTTTGAATCTGTGTACAAGTTCCAGAGAAAGGAATGAGAGAGGACAATCCCAACAAAACGTAAATGTGAAATGGGGCCAAGATCGATATATAAAAAAATACAGCGATCTAAATAGGTAGGTATGAAGTTCTATAGTGGTTCCTAAATCATAGCTACGGAACTTCAAATACAAATATTCATTTTTTTTTATTTTATTTTTTTTAAATTTTTTTTTATATTATTTTTATTTTGTTTTTTTTTTTATTTGATTTATATTTTATTTTTATTTTAGACTTCTTCAAATAATAGAAAAAGCACAACGGTTTTCAGTTGCTTCAAAAAAATTGTTATGTTCTGTGTTACATGGTGTTACTTGGCAAGTTTTCACTATCCAAATTTATTCTACAGGGTGTAACAATATTGGTGTAGGTCCCGTTAACTGGGAGTTCTACTTATCATATTGAACAACTTTCTCCAAGGAACCCATAGTCAATTCTCAAAAAAAAATTGGACCCTCCATACTAAAGCACAAAATCGGTCGATCAGCTGATCGATTTGTATGAAGAGTAAAATAAAATTTTACGTTTTCAGCAAAGTCGTAGAACAGAAGTTGTTCAGTATGATGAGTAGAAGCCCCAGTTAACGGGACCTACACCACTTTTGTTATATCCTGTATATTAATGTTAACTTTTAAAAAGTAAGATTTACTTGCATGGCGCCTTGATCATTGAAATATTTTTTTTGATAGGAAATAGATAAAATACCGAAAAATTATTAGAATATTTTGACCTAAAATGTCACGGTACTGAGATATTTTGAGAGATAGAAAGAGAAATTATTGTTTTGACAACTATTAACTCGAAATATCTCAGTAAAGTGACACTATAATATCCTATAGTATATTTTCGGTTTGTTTTTGCATACTCTAACGAAATATATAAGTTGAATCATGCGAAAAAAATATATGGTCACTATGCCACATTCCATACAAAAAATGTTCCAACCTCTTTCAAAATCTGTATAGAGTTTAAAGCCTCTTTTCAACCGACTTCCAAAAATGAGGAGGTTCTCAATTCGACTGTATGTTTTTTTTTGTATGTTTGTTACGCGATATCTTCGCAGATTGTAAACCGATTTTCATGATTTTTTGTTCATTCGATAGGGTATTTTACTGAGTTGGTCCCATATAAATTTTATTAAAATCGGTGAATTACTTCACTACTAAATTAGCAAAAACTAAAAATAATAATGCAAAATTGTAGTAAGTTGTTGCGATGGAAGTCGGTTTTTTAACGTGTTTAGCGTTTTCAGTTATTAAAGTTCGCTTTCAGTCCGTTACGTAATTAAAGTCAGCTCATTAAACGTTGGCTGTTTAAACTGAAATTGGATACAATTGAGCTTTGAACTCGTGCGTCATTCACACCATTGATTAAAGTCTACCAAAATACGTATATTTTGACCGTTTCACGCAGACTAACCAGTCAGTGCATGAAAATTCATTTAATAAATTGTAATAAATTGTACTTATCACATCACACTTAATATTAAAAAGGCGAAAGTTTGTGAGTGTGTGAGTTTGTATGTTTGTTACTTCTTCACGCAAAAGCTACTGAACGGATCTGGCTGAAATTTGGTAGGTAGACAGATTAGGTCCCGGATTAATACGTAGGCATTTTTACTCACGCTCGCGAGTCGCTTGCGTCTCGCGCACTGCGCACCCTCGAAAAAACATAGAAACGTTGTCCACACGGGTGAAGCCGCGGGAAACAGCTAGCGACTGATACATTGATACTGATAAGTTATAATGATAAGTTATTTTTACCCGACTACCCAAAAAAGAGAGTTATTTTTTTGTGTATGTATGTAAGTATTTATGTAGTAGAACGTAGGGCCGCTACCTCCTGTCCGGGAGGTCGTGGTTCGAATCCTGCCATGTACCAATGCGTTTTCTAATTTCGATTTCATACGTATGTTTATCCGACGCTCTTACGGCGAAGGAAAACATCGTGAGGAAACCTGCCCACGCCTGCGAAGAAACTCGAAGGTTGTGTGAAGTCAACCAACCCGTATTGTCAACTAAGGCCCGATCGCCCTAATTCAGGGAAGACTCGAGCCCCTCGGTGGGGATGTATATAAGCTTATATGATGGATGTCTGTTTATTTGGTTGAGCCTTTAGCCTAAACGGCTTGATGGATTTTGGAGTACGAAGTTTCGCTAGATTCATCTTAATCCCCTGAATGACATAAAATGCATTTTAGGCTTGAAAGACAGTCGGGTTTTGAATTTTTAACTTAATTGATTAGATTGGTCATTAGAGGTCACTGACAAAAATATATAAAACACCGTTCGTTTTACATCATCATCATCATGTCAGCTCATATACGTCCCCACCGAGGGGCTCGAGCCTACCCTGAATTAGGGCGATCGGGCCTTAGTCGATCACGCGGGCCCAGTGCGGGTTGGTCGACTTCACACACAACCTTCGAGTTTCTTCGCAGGTGTGTTGTGCAGATTTTCTCACGATGTTTTCCTTCACCGTTAAAGCTATCGGAGAGTATGTACATAAGTTACGAAAAACTCATTGGTACATTGGCCGTCCGGATTTGAACCCGGCACCTCTGGTTAGGACGACCGAGTCGTTACCGATTGAGCCACTGACGCTTTACGTCACTGAAAGGAATTTAAATAAAGTTTTATTTCAGCGTATCTTTTTCTCTTGCTGACTGTACTGAAACGTACTTGGTCAATAAACTCAGTATTATGACTCAGCACCGCCGTTGGGAGTAGCCGAAATTAATTATGACAATTAGCAGACGAAAGAAGTGTCAGTCTTGCATCGAATTAAATTTACTGCTCCGTTTTATTGCGGACCAGAATGGTGGAAACGAGGGTGGGTGTAAACTATAGGGGATGTGTAGGGGTGGACCAAAAAAACTAAGTATTTTTTAAATGTTTCGGCAAAAATGTAAGGTGCGCAATGCGACCACGATTAAAAGTTTTTAAGACTGACGGCCGGGGACTTAAAGCACTTCTCAGTCGTTTGTGAGCGTGCAATAGAAACTTTTTTAAAGTAATTAATTAAACCGATGAAAAAAGAAAGGAATCTTCAAGACGAGAATGAAGAGGCACTATTTGAGCTTGCGTGTTACATCCTCGGCTGCATCAGCACATTCCATCAAGTGAGGTGCAGCCAATTTTTTTTTTGAGAAGCGAAAAATAAAAAGACCCCTTTTAGTCTAACTAAGCTTCTAAACTATTGTAAACATCTAAATAATTTTGAGTCGGCGCCAATTATAAAAATAAGCTACTTAATTATTACGTAAAGTGAAATGATTGCAGCGGAATGCGCGGCGGCGGCAACGTGACGCGTAACTTTTCTGGGAATTTCCGAACGTTTCGTTTGTTTGTTTGGCACCGACAATTATAATTCATAATTATTTATTCACATATTATTTGCAATAGTAAGTTCACAGTACATGTGTAAATTAGATGGTATGTCAATTACAAATAACCTTTTTTAAGGTATTAGTGAAAATAAAGTACTAACTTTCAACACAATGCAAGAAATTAAAAAATAAATGTCAAATAATACCGTCCATCTTATAAAATAAATTTATTGAAATTGTTAATTTAAACATGATTTATTCTATTTTATAATTTGTCATCAAAATATTCCTTTATTGTATAATAATTCTTATTCATAAGCAATTCTTTAATTCAGTCTCAAATTTACCACCTTGGAGGGCCTTTATTGAGTTTGGTAAGTGATTAAAGGTTTTTATAGCCATGTAGAATGGACCGCTTTGGTATAAAGCAAGTCGTGTGGCTGGCAACACAATATCATCTCTTTGGCGAGTGGCATAACGCCGTGGCATATCGCCGATTCGTTGAAAATATTGCGAATGGTTTTGAACAAACCGACACAATTCTAAAATATATACGCATATAACCGTCAAAATTTTTAATTTTTCAATAAGCATTCGACGAGTCTCTCTTCGTGGAGTGAATGTAATGATTCTGAGGCAACGTTTTTGAAGAACGAAGACAGTTTGCATATCAGTTGAGTTGCCCCATAGTACAATTCCGTATCTTATCCAAGCCGCGGCGTGGCTGTGGTAAGCAGTAAGTGCACATTTTTCGTTTGTACAGTTTCGAAGTTCACGCAGTGCATATGAAAACTGACTAAGTCTGCCCGCGACTACCTCAACATGGTGTCTCCACGACAAGTCGAGTCTATAGTTATTCCTAGTGAATGAAGACTTATCAACTTCTTCAATTTTCTGGTTGTTGTTATTTATTCCCAAGGACAGTGGTGCTCTTTGGTACGGGCGGAACTGCATAATTTCGGTTTTATTAAAATTTACAATAAGACCTATTGTTTCTAAGTAATTTACAACTTGATTAGGGATTCTGTTATCAAATTGTGTATATTAAATTATTCTAGCTCACTTATGTCGTTGTAATCACAAAAGAACAACATGGTGGCATCATCCGCAAACAAGACTATCTTATGTGTAACAACAGAAGGAATATCATATAAATATGATAAGAATAGTAGGCATCCCAACACGCTACCCTGCGGAATGGACCCGGATACAGTTTCGATAGAAGAGTTTATCTATTGAAGTTCTCGGGTTGCTTTATTAAAATGTGCCACCTGTAGGAATTGTTTTCGCTCATATAGATAAGAAGTTAGCCACTCTTTTGCCTTTCCACGTAATTCTAATAAGTCAAGCTTTCGCAGTAGTATATTATGAGAAACCCGATCATATGCCTTTGACATATCCATAAAAACAGCAACAGTACATTTCTTTTCATTTAAAGCTTTATAAATATCAAAACAACAATCAAAAACGGCAGTTGTTGTGGAGTGGTTTTTCCGGAAACCATGCTGATGCTTAGTTAAAACACTATTTTTTTCGAAGAAACTGTACATTCTATGACATATTATCTTCTTCAACACTTTAGAGATGATAGGCAAGAGGACAATCGGACGGTAATTTGTTTTATTAAGTTTATTTCCTTTTTTTTAAATAGGTTTTACGATAGCTAGTTTTAAGATTTCAGGAAATTCGCCTCTCTCGTAGGACTGGTTTATTAAAAATATCAGAGGTGGCACAAATTCATCTACACAATCGACTAGCAGAGTCGTCGGAATCTCGTCATGACCGCAGGAACTTTTACGCTTAAGTTTTAATATTGATTTCCTTACTTCAGACTCAGTCACACTACCGAGAAAAATTGTGTTGTGTTGTGGCTCGCGAGCGTGGATAAATGTAACCTATGACTTAATCCAGGTCCTAATCTGTCTACCTACCAAATTTTAGCCAGATCCGTTCAGTAGTTTTTGTGTGAAAAAGTAACAAACATACATCCATACATTCTTACAAACTTTCGCGTTTATAGTATTAGTAGGATTGATATTAGTGTAGGAGCTAGCTCATTTAAACTAAAAAGGTTTTTTAATTTTTCGCTTTTCAGTTCCTTTCTCTTTTCGTCGTTTTTTTTGTGGCTAAACCATACAAATTAATAGTTACTTAGTTTTTAATGACCTACTTTCAACAGCCTTCCCTCTCCATAATCAGACCCTCGATAGTATTCATAACCTAAAAATCATAAGTTAATAAGCCCAAATATATTGCTTAAATGTGTCATTAGAACGAATTATTTGTGCGAAGTTTCAACAGAATTGATTCACAAATGAAAATTCAGCGGGTAAACAATTAATCATCCCCTAATTTTGTTTTCAAATTAAAATGGGACGAACTTCGAAGTATACCTTATCCAATAAAAAGTATCGAAATTGAACTACTCTGCAAAAACATATGCGTTATCAATTGATCGTACATAAAAAAATATACGGGTCGACTGACCCCTCCGTTTTTTCGTCGGTTAAAAATAACAAGTTAACTTCAGTTAGTGGTTACATGTCAATTCGCTACTTGCCTACTAGTCATCTGAATTACTTTTTATGAACTGTCAAGAACGAAGTTTTGTTTTAAAAATGTTTGACATATTGAACTATGACGTCATATTTCTTCATGGCTGTTAACGTAGTAATTATGGGGTTTTGATAAATTGAAAATAGAAGATGTTTATGGAAAACCAAATAAGTAAGTTTTTTGGAAATAGGGGATCGGACTGCATCAAAAATAAATTGTGAAATATGATTTCCAAAATTGCTTTCCTCTTGAAGTTTCAAAAAACCTTACTTGTTTTGTTTTTCCATCACGTCTTCAATTTTTAATTGATCAAATTCACAAAATAAGTTCGTCAATGACGCAAAAAATTTATGAAGTAACTTGTGGGTATTTCAAACATTTTTAGAACAAAATTTCGTTTTTGACAGATTACATTGACATTGAGTTACTCAAATGACTAGCAGTCCGGTCCCCCATTGCAGAAGGGGTCTATTTAGTGAACTTAATTTCAGAATTTATTTTTGATGCTGTCAAGTAGCCAATTAGTTATTGCTGAGCCTTAAATACGTAATATGTATAAATAGAGTAACATAAATACGCACAGTTAGTAAAATGTATTGTCCTACTAGTTACAATGTATAGATTTTTGGGGTTCAAGTGGAAGGTAAAAGCGGAACCATTATAGGATCAGTCTCCATTTAGATCAGTGTGTCTGTCCGTCCATCCGTCTGCTACTGTACCCACTGAGTTGAAATTTGGCACATTGGTACACATATTTAAGTTGGTGTCACAAAGACGGACATTTAACGTAAATAAATAATTTTAAACATAGGGGTAAATTAGACTTTTATGAAAAAGGTTTTTAAAATTTAAGGTATGACATATCAAATAAAAGGGCTTGTTGCACGAATCTAAAATATATTTTATTTACAATTCTAAGATAAATAGTGTTGGAGTAATTTAAGAAAATAGACGAAAATTGACCGTTCCTCCCCCCTTCCGCCTTCATCCCACCACTCCCCCCTTATCTCCGAAACTACCGGGCCTTAAATCTTGAAAAAATCACAGTATATGAGGTTGAATGCATAGATTACACAAAAATCCGCGAGAAAATCTAAGGTCCTTCTGAAAATGAAATTTCTTAAGTCCAGCATAAGTATTGAAACCTTCGAACACTTTTAGAACGTTGCTCCATAATTCTGAAAATTTTAGTTTTCTAGTTCCCTACCTATTCAAAATGGCTAACTACACCCCTTAGCTTTAAAATCCTATCAAAAGAATGGAAATAAAAGTGTCAGTTTTCCCGAAATCCGAATTTTCCTGCACAGCGGGATAATGTTAAAATCTACTCCAACCTGGAGCAGGTTTGACTAGGCATGGGGCAGTTTTGAATAAAAGAAATAAAACTGAAATAAAACAAATTCTCTAGCTATTATACAGACAAATCAAATTATTTATTGTCAATAATGACGTTACACAATAAATCGGTATTATCAGTTTTATTAGAAACATGTAGTTTTGTTATCCTTGAAATTTAAAAAAGTACTATAGAATAAACAAAAATAGCAAAAACAAACAAATCATCTTTTACAAATAACAGGTAAGCACAGTCTTTAAAATTGCAAGCTCACCCTAATCAAAACAGAAAATTAAATTAAAAAGATATCATAGAAGCAGTTCCTGATGTGCCAGCAACATTGTGGTGGTGGCTTTGCTTAAATATCAGACATGACTACAAAAGACTTGTCTGCTTTTTCAGCAAAAATAGAACTAATTCATCCCTCCTTTCTTCTTTAAGAACATAACCGTGAAGCCTCCTTGATCATCGCATTTTTTTACTTTTTCTACAAAAGTCAATGTTCTCTTGAAAACTGACCCGTCTGTTGTGTTCAAATCTGCCCCAACTGGCACTGCAAATAATAAAATAATGTAAAACCTAAAATACTATTTGCAGCTTTACAACTTTATAGGCCTTTGAAAACTACACAAATTTAACACAGGATAAAATCAAAAGCACTTACCTAAATCCAAAAGTTTCACATAAAAAATCTTACAATATTTCTTGAAAATTTCTACTAGCGCACACCAAAAACAAAGTTTATTCTAACCTCAAAAGTATGTATTTGGCCAAAGAGTAACAAAATGCAAGGTGTGAATTTTTCTTGGCCATGGAAACTAGTCCTTCAGCCGGATTCGTAAATAATTTTCACTTTCTTCATTTGTTTTTGGATTTGTAATGCTAGTGCCGGTGCATTACAAATCTTCTCTGAAGTTCTTGACAGCATTTGCAGCAGCTGCATTCTGAGGTGGAACACCCAGTTGCTGTTGGGCGTCTATAAAACTGCACCCAGAGCAAGTTGGGTTCTCACGTCCTCCTTAGTTTTATTTTCTTGTTCTCCACATTGCTCACGTGCACTAGACGATTTTCTCTAAAATGCACCACTTCTTGAACAAAATCCCAGCAGAAAACAATGAAAAAACAACAAAATAAAACTACGAATGCGTCCACCACAAATCCCGCCAAAAAAACTCCAAATGCAAGGGAGAGCTGTCAGTGTTGCCGTAAAAAATCAAGTTCTACCAATATCCCGAAAGGATTGCACTGTCAAAATTCGTTTTTTTTGGACTAATTACCCCCGTTCAAAGCTACCCCCGACCCTTATTTCCTTGAACAAAGTATGTAGGTACTGAGAGGTATTGTTCTGTTGGTAGTTAAAGCTTTGGTGCCGAACCCTGTTTAAATGACCCCGAGTCGCGCTTGGCCTGTTTGTTTCGCCTCAATTCGCATGAGAACCTGTATGTCTAACCACACCTTAATTGATGACATCACCCCTGAATAAATATCCATTACAACAGCAAAATGCCTCACTAATAACTTTCGACATTGCCTAAAATGGTCGATGGGCAAATTTAATAGTCATTCCACGGTCATTTGACAATCTACATGACTCCAGCCACTGGATAGATGACTAGGCCAGTGTGAAATTAGCATTTGAGCGGTAATTTTGATGGCTCAGTTATAATTGGAATTCAGCAATTCCAATTTGCCACAATCACTGCACACTTACTAGAGAAACGTCGGTTATTAGAAATTTAGAAGCGTGCGTGAATTAGATATGAATTGATTGGTCGTTGTAGTTCATGATGAAATATAATTGTCTTTGATCGTTGAAAATCAGAATTCAAATAGACAAACACACACACACACTTCTTTAAATTATAATAAACTAGCTGTTTCCCGCGGCTTCACCCTTGTGGACAACGTTTCTAAGACCTTTAAGGTGCGCAGTGCGCGAGCTGCAACGGCACGCGAGCGTGAAAAATAGTAGCCTCTGTGTTAATCCAGGTCCTAATTTGTCTACCTACCAAATTTTAGCCATATCCGTTTAGTAGTTTTTGCATGAAAAAGTAACAAACATACATCCATACATTCTTACAAACTTTCGCGTTTATAATATTAGTGGAAAGGAGGATGGATAATTAAAATTTTAAATATGTAAATAAGTATATAGGTACTTACCTTATACTTACTTACTCCGCTGGCTCAACGACCCAAAGTGTGTCCTGGCCTCCGATACGAGAACTCGCCATTTGTCCCGGTCTTGTGCGGTTTCGCGCCAGTCGTCAGCTTGGAGGTCGCGCAGGTCCGCGTTCACCACATCGCGCCATCGATACCTGGTGCGACCGACCGGACGTCGACCTGTCGGTTGACCCTGATAGGCTCTCTTCACATACCGATCTTCTCCCATTCTCTCTTGGTGACCGAGCCACTGGAGTCTGTGAGCTTTCGTGTCTCCGATAATGTCTGGAATAGCAACCAGCTCTTGGATCTCGGCGTTTTTAAGGATTCTCCAACTGCCATCGATACTCTGCTTTGGGCCAAGAATTTTACTGAGGATTTTTCTTTCGGCAACCAGGAGTTACTTACCTTATTGTACTCCATAAAAAAGGGAATCGACTAGTTTCCATTGTAATGACTAGTTTGGAAATTAGGGCTCGATTAAGTGTGTTTATACATAACTTGTAAGTAAGTGCCAAAATGAACATTTTCTTTTAATTTTCATTTTTCAAACAAGATTCAATCCTAACTAATCAAATCCTACTTCTTTACATAGTATAAAATGAAGTCGCTTCCGCTGTCTGTTCGCTTAGATCTTTAAAAGTACTCAACAGATTTTAATGCAGTTTTCAGCAATAGATAGAGTGATTCAAGAGGAAGGTTTACATGTATAATACATACACATTGTAGTACAGAAAAGCCGAAAAATTCAAAGATTTATAACGAGACATCTTTATCTTTTTTTACATAGCAGTATAAAAAACGATGTCGCTTCCGCTGTCTGTTCGTTTAGATCTTTTAAACTTCTTAACGAATTTTAATGCAGTTTTCAGCAATAGATAGATTGATTAAATAGGAAGGTTTATATGTATAATACATATATATTATAGTATATAGTATCTACATTGCATCCGTGCGAAGCCGGGGCGGGTCGCTAGTAATATTACAAACGCGAAAGTTTGTAAGAATGTATGGATGTATGTTTATTACTCTTTCACGCAAAAACTACTGAACGGATCTGGCTGAAATTTGCTAGGTGGACAGATTAGAACCTGAATTAACACATAGGCTACTAGGAAAGAAGCCTTCCACGAAAAGTCATAGAATCATTGTCCACGCGGATGAAGCCGCGGGAAACAGCAAGTTAGAAATAAAAAACACGACTGCATAAAATGTAATCATACTACTATGGGAGGAAACCATTAAGTGAATAATTAAACGATATATTTAAAATCTAACCGACTGCATAATAACTTAACGCCTCTTTTTTTCCTAGTTGGGTAATCCACGGGATCAAGACGAATCTACGACACCTGGCACTCCAAAATCCATCAAACTGTTTAGGCTACAGAGCGTGCCAAAGAAATACACATACATACATACATACGAGTACACTCGAAAAACATAAAACTCCATCTGGCGCAATCGGGTAAAAATAATCGCACCTTGCACTTCAAAATATTATAATCAGCCATTTGGATGTTACTATGGAATAAGGAATCCCACATAAACTGATTACGAACGAAAAACATAAGTATATATGTTTCGCAGGCGTATTGTATGTTTAGTCATATTACATTACCGCTAGCTGTTTTACAATACGGAGCTGCATTGCAATACAACGGGTCGACGAAAAGGCAGATTGCATTACCGCTGGCATTGTGCCGCAGGCATACTGTGTGATTCGTCATTTTACATACGGTTAGGCAAATTATATAATGGCGAGGGCGGGGAGCCTTTGACTGTTAAATCAATCAAACGTGACCGAACCTAACATCGCTCATTTACAATCTGCCGTATGGCATTTCGGAAATTTGCCTGGCTCGGCATTTTGCAATCTGCGTACAGAATTTTACAATTTGCCTGACCGTTTACATAAGGACGAATTATACAATTTGCCTGATCATATGTAAAATGACTAATCATACAATTTGCCTGCTACGTATATCGGGATGACGATGCAGCGTATCGACGACACGCTGTATCGCAATGTGCCTCCGTATTGTAAAACAGCTAGCGGTATTGTAATATGGCTAAATATACAATCCGCCTACGACATATATATATTATATATATATATATTATATTATCTTCTTAATATATATAAATCTCGTGTCACAATGTTTGTCCTCAATGGACTCCTAAACCACTTAACCGATTATAATAAAATTCGCACACCATGTGCAGTTCGATCCAACTTGAGTGATAGGATAGGGTAGGGTAGGGTAGTATAGGGTAGGGTAGTGTAGGGTAGGGTAGGGTAGTGTAGTGTAGTGTATGTAGGGTAGGGTAGGGTAGGGTAGTGTAGGGTAGGGTAGTGTAGTGTAGGGTAGTGTAGGGTAGGGCAGGGCAGTGTAATGTAATGTAAGGCGGTACGAAGTTCGCAGGGACAGCTAGTCTTCTAATATATATAAATCTCGTGTCACAATGTTTGTCCTCAATGGACTCCTAAACCGCTTAACCGATTATAATAAAATTCGCACACCATGTGCAGTTCGATCCAACTTGAGAGATAGGATAGGGTAGGGTAGGCTAGTGTAGGGTAGTGTAGTGTAGGGTAGTGTAGAGTAGTGTAGGGTAGGGTAGTGTAGTGTAGTGTATGTAGGGTAGGGTAGGGTAGTGTAGGGTAGGGTAGTGTAGTGTAGGGCAGGGCAGTGTAATGTAATGTAAGGCGGTACGAAGTTCGCCGGGACAGCTAGTATAAATATAAATATTCTGGGACAGATCACATACATACATACACGCAAAAAATGTCACAATGTTTGTCCTCAATGGACTCCTAAACCACTTAACCGATTATAATAAAATTCGCACACCATGTGCAGTTCGATCCAACTTGAGTGATAGGATAGGGTAGGGTAGGGTAGTGTAGGGTAGGGTAGTGTAGGGTAGGGTAGGGTAGTGTAGTGTAGTGTATGTAGGGTAGGGTAGGGTAGGGTAGGGTCACAATGTTTGTCCTCAATGGACTCCTAAACCGCTTAACCGATTATAATAAAATTCGCACACCATGTGCAGTTCGATCCAACTTGAGAGATAGGGTAGGGTAGGCTAGTGTAGGGTAGTGTAGTGTAGGGTAGTGTAGAGTAGTGTAGGGTAGGGTAGTGTAGTGTAGTGTATGTAGGGTAGGGTAGGGTAGTGTAGGGTAGGGCAGGGCAGTGTAATGTAATGTAAGGCGGTACGAAGTTCGCCGGGACAGCTAGTGTATATATATATATACTAGCATATGTACTGGTATGTATGGTAAGAAGAGCAAGAAAGTTATATGTAGCGCAAGAAGAAATAAGCATCCAAATTACATTTGACAATGTTCCTACCTTCGTGTCACATTGTGTTGTGACAGGGCTAGTTTTATACGTAGCCGAACGATAGGGTCAAACATATCAAAAAAACTGGCAAAGTGCTAGTCGGACTATCACTCCGAGGGTTCCGTACCACGACACCTCTTTACACAACTACATAGTTTAATGACAATAATAACTATTCACATTATAAACAAAAGCCATCAACACGATCGACAAAAATATGCTTTTTTTTGTTATTCAGTTCGGACTCCTTAGCGCGAGTACAACTCACACTTGGACAATTTTTATTATTTATTTTTTTACTTCCGTAGGAGCACTATAATTTCCCCAAGTTTCGCGCTTGTGTGTATTACCGTTTTTACGATAGAGCTAAATCAAAAATACTTCTAAATACCCTTAAAAAAACACGTTTTTCGTATATGGACACCCCCTTATTTTTTCCCTTTTTTAATTTTTAGTATTTGTTTTTATAACGGCAACATAAATACATATTCTGTGTAAATTTCAACTGTCTGCCTATAACGGTTCCTTCATGAAATACAGCCCGCTGACGGACGGACAGACGGACAGATAGCGGAGGCTTAGTAATAGCAAAGTATACATATTAGGTAATAGGGTCCCATTGGTCACCCTTCGGATGTACGGAACCCTAAAAATGAATTTAAACGTAATCTAAATCAATTCTAGATCGCTACGTGACAAGAATATGTGGAGTAAACTGTAAGCTAACTTTTTCTGATATATTTTGACGTGAATACGTCTTTAAAATTACCTCCATAGGGATGCAAACCAAAAAAAACGAATGATAACAAAATCGGGGGATACAGTTTAGTGTTGTAGCTACATATCTATCATCTCCATCCAAATTTCGTTTACACCACTTGATAGCTAAAGAATCAAAGAATTTATTACGCTAAGTAAGGACTGTAACACATCGCGCGCGGGGGAGGGGGCAGCCCCGCCATTTTGAAGGTCATTTTGCTGCGTATCGAGATTTCCATTTAGTATAACTTTCGACTCGGTGAAGCTACGACGTTCATTCAAGTTTCAATCGTCAGCTCTCGTCAAAATCTATCGATTATATTATATTATCTATGATTATGACATACATAAATAATAATATTTTATATAGAAACTACATATTACCCGTTACGAGACGTATTCACGTTAAAACCAACGACCGTGTGCCCCGACACAGCCCCACCCGTTTTTTTTCTAAGTAGGACAATAACCGCTCAAGAAGAAAATTGTATTCAAACATCTTATCATGTTTTGATATCATGGTTTGTAACAGGTTTGGTTTCATACTTAACCAAACAATAGGGTCGACCAATGAAAATATGAATTTAAGCGTTATCTAAATCTAATCTTAACCCTAGATAGCTACGAGACAGGCCAACCTAGTAGCAAAGTATATATTAGTACTGACGTACTAGTAGGGCGTCAACGTTAAGCTAAGTTTTTCTGACACATTCTTTATTTCTCATTTCTTAAGTCCTTGCGTAAGAAGGACAACAATGGTTCAAGAAGAAAGTTGTATTAAAATTCCACCTTACCATGTTCCTACCCCTTAATTACACATATAGCAAGGTTTTTGACAGGTTTGGTTTTATACTTAGCCAAACGATCATCATCATCATCATACCAGCTGACACACGTCCCCACCGATGGGCTCGAGCCTACCCTGAATTAGGGTGATCGGGCCTTAGTCGACCACGTTTGCCCTGCGCGGGTTGGTCGACTTCACACACAACCTTCGAGTTTCGTCGCAGGCGTGTGCAGGTTTTCTCATGAAGTTGCCCTTCACCGTAAGAGCGTCGATTAAATCCTTACTAATATTATAAATGTAAAAATGTGTTTGTTTGTTTGTTACCTTTTCACGCTTCTAAACCTCAACCAATCTTGACAAAATTTGGCATGCAGGTAGCCTGTATCACGGGGAAGGACATAGGCTACTTTTTGTCCCGGGAAAATTGCCCGAGGGAACTAAAAAAATACTCGATTGTTCTGGTTTTTTGCACAGAGATGGTTGAGTAGGTGGGAAACGACATAATTTACTAATCACGCTTAAAGACAGTCATTAAAACGATGTCCACGCGGGCGAAGCCGTGGGAAAAAGCTATAAAATTGTAGTTCTCAGACACATTGGTACGTGGCAGGATTCGAACCAGGATCTCCCGGACAGGAGGTAGCCGCCCTAGTCGTTACGCCACCGACGCTCAAACAATTGGGTCAAAAAATAATCTAAATCGCGTATCGCCACGAGACAGGCACATCTAGTGTACCCATGTTATCCTAAGTTTTTCTTGCATACTTTAATGTTTTATTTTTTAAGTCCTTGTGTATAAAGTAAATAGACGAATTAAATGTCTTTGAATAGTACATGGAAATTAAAAGGGGACTTTTAAGGCGCTAAGATCACCAATACGAGCAGGTTGATACGTGTTTCAATAATATCGAACCTAAGTCTATTCATTTTTAAGTTCAAATCAATGCGGGCTTCAACGCGGCTGTTACGTTGAAACCGAACGTCCAATTCTCGGTTTTTACATGTTTTTATTACTGTTCATCACTTTCAAATAGGTTAAAAAAAATGTGTTCAATTAAATTGAAAGGTCTTAAAGTCATCGATTTTTGTGTGTTGGTTTCATTCAATATTAACTATTTGTTTACGAGAAATTTTGCAATTAGTGCCAAAAACAGGCTCTACAGTATATTTTTTTTACATCAATGTTGGAAATAATTTTGAAATTGTATTCAATTGATTCGATTTTGTATTACTTTAAGTACATTATATATTTTTTCCATTGCGATAGCTTTACACAGTTTTTCAATAATTTAAATTGAATATTGTCATTTGACCCTTCTTAAGACCTTAACTGTACCAAGCCTGTCCAACATACGGCCCGCGAACCAATTAAATTTTTAGCCATCTAATGTATAGTCGCGAACCTTTATTCCGCGGCACATAAGTTGAACAAAGATATAGACAATAGATGCACTGTGCAAAAAAGAAGGTGGCATAAGGTATAGGTTTTTTAAAAGCGACTTCTTCCTAACATAAGTAAATAAAAATTGAATGGCCCAGTTCAAGAAATCACAATGTCCAATTTTACACTAATGAGTTCAGTCATATTTTAAAACAATTTTTCACCCTGAAATAACAGCTTCAGTAAATAAAAAAAAATAAAAAAAACAAGTTGTAGTTTTAAAAAAAAAACTCTATAATTTGCTAAAACGAAAAAAAACAAAAAGTAAATCACTCTTCGATAAATATTTACTTAAAAATCTTGGACTTAGTTATGATGCACGGACTTGGGGATTTATGGCCTATATTCTTAGGACTTAGGTGTTTTTATTTTATACTCTTATAATCCATCCTTCATCCGGCCACGAATCAGAGCGGACGTGTTTTTGTTGTGTTCTCCTATATAGTGGTTTAAACCTACATAGTACAAGTACCTACATAGAAATAAAAAATCTCAAAAGTTCTTAAATTCAACTTGTTCAGCTACTGGAAGTGCATACCTATATGTAAAAGGAGCTGCTAGAGAGCGAACTAGGCAAGAGACGACATCGTTATACAAGTAAGGCACCCAATTTTTATATATTTTATTATTATTATTATATCAGCTCATATACGTCCCCACCGAGGGGCTCGAGCCTACCCTGAATCAGGGTGATTAGGCCTTAGTCGACCACGCGGGCCCAGTGCGGGTTGGTCGACTTCACACACAACCTTCGAGTTTCTTCGCAGGCGTGTGCAGGTTTCCTCACGATGTTTTCCTTCACCGTTAAAGCAATCGGTAAGTATGTACGTAAGTTTTTGAAAAACTCATTGGTACATTGGCCGTCCAGATTTGAACCCGGTACCTCTGGTTAGATGGACCGAGTCGTTACCGGTTGAGCCACCGACGCTTGAAAATTTTTATATATACTCCCACAAAAATACCCGCACTTTTCGAAATGAACTGCGAGGCATGTAATGAACCTATCCGCAAGGATACGACCACACTGGCATTGGTATGCGCTACTTGTAAAAAAGCCTTCCACACACAATGCGTTAATATAACTCTAGCCCAATATAATAGACTGAAAGGAAAAAAGACTTGGAAATGCCCAAATTGCTGTGGCAAGCCAAAAAAGGGCGATGAGACTCCCGTACTCACACCTGATGGAAAGGATGAGCTTCCACCTGGAGAGTCGCAGGATGCCATGGTGAAGGGCAATGAGGCTGAGGTTTCTAATACCGCATGTCCCACTCATCAGTCGTGCATTTCTACCGATACAATTGAAGCCTACCTTGATAGACTTATGGTAAAAGTGACAAAAAAAATCACTACCGTCAAAAATGAAATTCTTACTAGAATGTCTGACTATAATAAGGAACACAGCGACGGTTTATCATCTATTAAAGCACAAATAAAAACAATAAAAACTGACCAAGAATCCATGAAAAAAGAATTAGAAAACTCGCTATCGAAATTAAGTACCTACTACGACACCGTCAAAGCGGATACAGAAGCTCTCAAAAAAGAAAACACACAGCTAAGTAAGCTCGTCAGTAAACTAGCCTCTCAGGTTAAAGACCTAGAAATCCAGACAGAGGAATCTCAGCGTATGTTGCTTTCCAGTTCAATTGAAATTCGGAATGTACCGCCCCAAAAGCAAGATAATCTAAATAACTACATTAAAAACTTATTCAGCACTGTGGGGCTCCAATACAATGATTCTCTCGTATCAAATGTTTACCGAAAGCGCACTCCGAAAGAAGACGTGCAGCACATAATTGCCGAATTCACCAACAAATCGTCGAGAGCTAACCTATTAAAAGCGTTAAAGGAATACAGCGCTCAGCACAAAACCAAAATAAACGCAAGTCACTTGGGAATCCCGAACAGTACAAACAAGATCTTCATTTCTGAACTACTGAGCACCAAAAACAAGTATATTTTTTACAAATCACGTGAATTTGCTAAAACCCACAACTTTAAATTCTGTTGGGTAAAAAATGGAAGCATTTTTTTGAGAAAGGAGACAGGAGAACGAGCTGTGTGTGTACGCAGTACGGACCAACTGTCCGCCAGTATCTACGAAGACGGCGATACTATGACTGCGCAGACGTCGGCGGTCGGTCGCCGCGAGCCCGATGCAGCTGCACGCTCCGCCCACTCCCCGCCACGAACACTGCCGGAGACGTACGAAACTTCTTCGCCGCTAGCATTTCTCGAATGACTAGACGATAACGAACCGCTTCATTACTACTATAGCTGTTTAAGTATAATATTCATATTACTCACAAATACACTACACAAACATCACACCTTTTATTCAACGTTGTATTCATCCTTTTTGACACAGTGCAGTTTGTATTATAGCTTTATGAACATTTACAAATTCGAAACTCCTTGCAAAATAAAGCGGTTCTGTACGAAACCACTTTGTATATCATCTTGTCACGGTAACAGCCTTCGATTTTATAACATATTGATGTCCCAATTAGTGTTAGACGCTAATAAAATTCAATCTGTTTGATAAAGAACTAGAATCGATTCCTCCCATACAATGCGAAAATGTAAACCCCGGCATTCTACGATCAAGACTCGCTGAAGGCCGCAAACCCTGCCAACTTGGTTTATTGGTTCTATCGTTGAACATAAGAAGTGTTAACAAAAATTTTGATAGTTTACTCCTATACTTAAGCGGTTCCAATCTCTCTGCCGATGTCATCGTGTTGTCGGAATGTTGGTGTGACGAATACTCCTTCCCCCCGCTGCTAGATGATTATGACATGCATTTCACCAAACGCAGTTATAACCAAAATGATGGGGTTATTATGTATACTAGATCTAGCCTCAAGGCCGTTGTTCACGAAATATTTTTGAATGAGGCAAACTGTTTGACAGCAAAGATAGGTAACACGGCTATCCTAGGTGTGTACAGACCGCCATGTTTCAAAGACCTCTCTATATTTTTGGATTCACTCGACAAGGCTCTAACACTAACACGAAGTAAAAATATTATCTTGACAGGTGATATAAATATTGATACGCTTACACCAGACTCCACATCCAAAGAATACCTTAACATTACGGCGTCGCATGGCCTACTTCAGGCTGTTTCCCTACCAACCCATAATCGGACTTGTCTGGACCACTTCATGGTAAAGCTCGTAGGGAAGTGCCGCACATTTGTTCTCGATACAGATATAACTGATCACTCTGCTGTGTTGCTGCTAGTCAACGGCAGATCCCGCGGCTCAAATCATGTAACCAAACACCCAATCCTTACAAAAATCAATTACGAGACCCTTGGTATGGAATTGGAAAACTTCGACTGGGGGAGCTACAAATTAATAGAAGATCCCAACATAGCCGCTGAAACTCTTGTTCAGGAACTGCAAAGAGCTATTGCTCTGAGCACTGAGACTCTGAGTACCTCGCGTCGTAAAAAACCTTTAAAGCCATGGATCACTAGTTCACTGGTAAAATGTTTTTTGAAAAGAGATAAAATGCATAAGCTGGCTAAATCAAATCCGGAGGACTTGGAACTGAGTCTTAAATATAAATCATATCGAAACTCATGTAATAATATTGCCAAATTTTTAAAAATTCGCTATTACCGTGACCAATTGGCAAAATACAAAGGAAATAGCAAGGACACTTGGAAAACCATCAGGGAAATTTGTAATATCTCTACTCGTAATTCCAAACCTGATGAGCTCCTAAATCTTGATTTCACTCCTGCAAAATCCCTAGATATCATTAATAAGTTCTTCACGTCAGTTGGTAGCAATTTGGCAGACAAAATCCTCTCCATACAAAACACATCACAATCTAAGCTTGCGGCTAACACACAAGCTTCCGTAAACGTACACTCTATGATGATGGTCCCTACCGATCACATAGAAATTGACAAAATTCTCATGAATTTAAAGAACAACAGCGCTTCCGGTGCGGATTCTATTTCTCCTGGTTTACTAAAAAGATACCATTCACTGCTGTGTGTTCCCTTAGCGCATCTATGCAACCTTAGCATTGAGAGAGGTATATTTCCTACCATCTTTAAAAAAGCTACTGTTGTGCCAGTGTTCAAATCAGGTGACCATAGTACAATATCTAATTATAGGCCTATATCCCTCCTTAGTTCCTTAAGCAAGGTTCTTGAAAAAGTCGTCAACAATAGACTGATCAACTACCTTGAAAACAACGCTCTTCTTTCTGGCAACCAATACGGGTTCCGCTCCGGGCTCTCCACCGAGGATGCTGTCTCACTCCTGTCCAACTATATTACTAGTTACTTGGATGCTGGAGAAAGATGTATTGGTGTTTTTCTGGACCTCCAGAAAGCATTTGACACTGTTTCAATACCACTTCTCCTCCGGAAACTGGAAAGTTTGGGAGTGCGTGGTAAGACAATGGACTGGTTTTCTGACTATCTGAGTGGACGTACGCAAGCTGTCAAGGTAGGCGACTACCTAAGTAGTGAAAGTACTGTAAATTTCGGCATCCCCCAGGGTAGTACGATAGGTCCGTCTCTTTTCCTCGCTTATATCAACAACCTGTGTAAACTGGACATTTCTAATGGGCACATCATTACCTTTGCAGACGATACAGTACTCCTATTTCGAGGAGTCTCTTGGGACGATGTGAGGATTAATGCCGAGGCTGGTATCAGGCGAGTCACAAAGTGGCTCGAACAAAACTTACTGACAGTAAATGTTTCAAAAACAAAGTTTATACCCTTTGCGATCTCGGAAAAATCATCGCCACCCCCAAACTTCGGAATTACTATTCACTCGTACCCATGTAACACTCTGGTTAGTCCTACGGCTGCCCCCTGTAAATGCTCCAAATTAACAAGAGCATCTACAATAAAATATTTAGGTATAAACATCGATGAAAGACTAAACTGGTCTTCGCACATATCTGCTCTTACAGGCAAGATAAGAAGACTTTTACCAATCTTTCGTAGCCTAAGAGATATTGCGGATGCTACACTCTTAAACCAAGTATACGTATCACTCTGCCAATCCCTCTTGACATACGGTATTGGATCATGGGGTGGCGCTGCTACTACACATATGATTGAAATAGAAAGAGCTCAAAGAGCCATCATTAAGGTCATGTTGCGTAAGCCCTACAGGTACCCAACTAATTCTCTATACAAAGAGGCTAACTTATTGTCAGTTAGACAAATATTCGTCCTTAAATGTATCACTACCTATCTAAAGCATGAACGAAAGCCACCTTTCGATCCACCCAAACGACGAGATTATATTAATGTTCCTGCAACCAAAACTACCTTTGCTCAAAGACAGTCTGGGTTTCTAGGTCCGTTTCTTTGCAATAAGTTATCAAAGTTCAACAAAACTTTACTTTCCCAAGCTGTGATGAGAAGTTCTTTCAAAAAATCTACCACAGAGTGGCTTATTAGTCTAAACTACGAAGAAACTGAGCTGTTGCTAAAACCCATCCAATGACGTCCTTACAATTTTTACACAATCTGTTACCAACTCATACACGCACACTCGTACACACCCTCCCATACGCACACGCACACACACACACTCTCTCTCACACACACACACACACACACACACACACACACACACACACACACACACACGCACACACATATATATGCACCCAAACTTTCACTCTCACGCCCAAGCATACAAGAATACACGCACGAACATTGCTTAGTTCTGATTAGTGACACTGACTCCCGCTAACCCACAGTATAATGTTGTACCGAAGGGGTCTGGTTTCTGAAATACAGGGTTACCCTAGCTTAGAAACCAGCGCTACAAATTGATGCAAGCAAGTATTTTATTTTTAAAATTTCATATCTACCCTAAGTGTTATCCTATTCAATGTGTAAAGTACTTAGAGATTTATATAACTCAATAAATATATTCTTATAATCACTAAGGTATTCCTATAAAATAGTAACTTAATCTATTACATATTTATCTTAATTACTCTATTTATTTTAACTCATCAATCAATTCTTCGATCACTTCTAGAAGTGATGAGTTTACACTACACTACCGCTACCGCTACACTACCACTATCACTACTACTACACTACCACTACACTACACTACTTTTTGTAGATATTACAGAAATTTTTAGGTCATTTTTTACACCTTGGCTTATATTATTTGAGTTTTAGTAACGAGCCCTAATTATTTGAAAATATAATATAGCCTGTAGCAACCGCGGATAGTGTAGCTTCCCAACGGTAAAATATTTTTTCTAATCGGTCCAGTTGTTTCGGAGTCCATTCAAAACAAATAAACAATCATATCTTTCCTCTTTATAATATTAATAATTATAATATTACAATAATAAATTCGTTTAATTATCGAAAAAACCATTAAAAGTAGATACTTTTTAACAAGGTTTGACGTATTGTTTTAGTGTTGCATGGATTTATATAAAAAATAATGGACTTATGGACTTCTTTAACTCAATCCAAAGGACTAAGGTAGTTTTTAGATCATAGTGATTTCTTGAATTGTAAATTGTGGACTTAGTGTATGTATTTCGTTTATAAGAAAAGTGTCACTTAACGATTTCTTACAAAAGAATAAGTCAGAGCGATCGAAAGAAAAAAACTGCATAGTGCAGTGTTACTAGTTCAAAAATCATAAAAATGGACTTAGTGATTTCTTGTACTGGGCCATTCAATTACTGTTGTGTTTAATTAAAAAATCACTTTACTATTGTGGCCATAAAAATCCTAATTTTTTAATTCAGTACCAGATTGTGTTGGCCACCCCCGACTGGACTCTTAAAAATCTAAATGTAGGGATACACTAGGCCAAAATTACGCGGCTGAAGCACAGATTAATAATTAGTGGCTGAAGGCTGTATGTTGGCAAATAAGCAGTGAGGAGCGCTTAGCAAAAAAATCAGGAAAATTATTCCCGCTTTATTTTTCGGCTTGAAAAATAGATATGTTATATTCAAGGATATCACAAAGGACCACTGTAAGTTCATGACACGATTAGATTTACTTGACATGATCATAAAAAGTCCCAAACAGAGCATAAATTGAAGCAATGTGAAGCAAAGCCTGTAAATATTTCTTTTAAATTTGAAATTTATATCATATTTTTTTTCTTTTCAAACTACGTAGTCTATGTTTATTCTAATTTAATTTAGTTCACTTTTTCGAAACTTTTCAATGAAGAAACATTGAAAAAGTGCAAAAGTGTGTTTATTTTCTTTACTCTTTACACGTAAAGAAAAAGACAGAGACAAATGTTCCAATTCATCTTCTTCTTCTTCTTCCGGCCTTATCCCATTTCTATTTGGGGTCGGCTCTCCTAATCATTCTTCTCCAGGAACATCTGCTCTGGATCGTCGTTGGGTCTAAATTCTCATTTTTGAGGTCTTTATTAATACAGCCATCCATGTTAGTCGGGGTCGTCCACGCTTTCTCGGTCCTGTTTTGTAATTGAGCACTTTTCTTGTCATATGATCTTCCGACCTCCTCATGACATGGCCATACCAGTACAGTCATGTCTCCACCAATTTGTCCTCAATGGGTCTCAATTTGAAGGTGCCGCGGATGTAGTGGTTTGGCACTTTGTCTAAGAGTGTGACCCCGCCAGACCATCTGAGCATTCTCATTGTTCCAATCAATACCTCGACTTAATTCGAATAATCGTTGCTGAATACAATCACAGCAACTTAGTCACGACTTTCCGAATAGAACATTAATTACATCAAATAGCAAACAAAGACTCATCGCTGCGGCAATCGAATGAAAATAACAGAAAAAAAACAAAGTAATAAAGGCAGAGAAGCCTTCGCAGTTTTATCGTTATCCGTTGGCGTTTTTAGTGCGTTCGATACGATTATATCATTACGATATCCGATTACAATAATATCGTCTGTCGTGTCCTGTAAAAATCGAATTTGTTCTTGTCTCAGATCTAAAATAAAAGGTAGATTTAATTGTAATTTAAAAACGGGGTGTACAAAACTCTGCTCCAATCACGGCGGGGCATAGTTTTGTTCTGTGTACAATGATTTAGTGTTAGCGCTTTGAAAACGGGGTAAACAAAACTCTGCTCTGATCACAGCGGAGTATAGTTTTGTACTGTATACAAAGCTTTGCTCCGTCGTGATTGGAGCAGAGTTTTTTATTCCCCGTTTTCAAAGAGCTAACACTAGATCTACCTTCGCAGTTACACAGCGTTGGCAGATTTACCGTCAACACGCCGAAAAGTGCTGTAACATGTCTCAAATGCACCTGTCTCAATTACAGTGAAGGATGGGACCTATCACATGTTGTAACATTATTCGAGGTATTCGACCACTTAAGGTAAAGATGCAGTTTTTGAAATGATTATTATATGAAACTTAATTCCTACATCATTTTTAATCTGAGGGTTTTGCCTAAAAAAAATTAAAAACCATCACCGTTGACTTCCAACAGCAACAAGAACCGACATAGTTGGACATGACCTTCATAAAATGAAGAGTGCGACGAAAAAGAAGAGAAGAAGAAAATATTTAAGCGCCTCCGTGGCGTAATGTTTAAGTCCATTAGCTTCACATCAGTAGGTCGTGGGTTCGATTCTGGTGGTGGAATTGATTGGTTGGTAGAAGAGGCATTATCTAAGCCCGCTTGGCTAGCTACTACCATCTTATATAAGTCTTGCTGCCAATCATCAATGTAAAGAGCATAGATGTGTTTCGTCTTGAAGATAAGATAGCCAGTTCCCCTTTGCGTTGGGGAATCTCGGTTAGCTCACTTCCATTTTTGACATTATCGTCACTTACCACTACGTGAGATGACGTTAAGGGCTTACCAATTTGTGGATTAAAAACCTTAAGGGCTCTAAACACTGTTAAATATTTATATCTTCTGATTATCTTGAATTTATAAAGCAAATCTGATAGTTCATCAGCTGTGTTTGCGCGGTTCTGGGGTTTTTGTAAATCGAAACCAAACTATGGTGAATGGTCAGGATCTATAGGAAATATTATGTTAAGGACTCACCAAGGTCAAAGCTAGTAGTGATTTCCAAAATGGTGACAATTCTTCGTTAGTTCTATGGCAATCATTCGGCACACACAATGGGTTTTAGAACGCTCTAATTACACTGATAGAACTGGTAGATGCAATTGCTTGATTTGTTATTTTAATTACACCGGCACAGAACTTTTATATTTTGTCTATATTTGAGAAAAAGGCACACAGCGATGACGCACGTGTGCAGGGCCAGAGCTAATTAATTACTGTTCATCCATCCGAATCTCACCTCACATTTCTTTTTTATCACTTCATATTAATTAGCAAGGAAGTGACAAGGACAGACACATGATTTCAGATAGGATTAATGGAATAGGATAATCACCATAGATGTGGGTTAAACAAAAGCAGTGATTGTATATTAAATGTAAATGTATATTAAAATTTCAATTGTTTACGTTGCACGCCCGTTTTTTGGGTCACCGACTTACATAATGTGTACCAATTTTCAACTCAATCGGTCCAGTAGTTTTGGAGCGAATTGGCTGTAATAGACGTCCGTCCGACAGACACTCTCTATTCTTTATTTGCTAAGTACCTACGATTTTTATTATTATTTAATTATGTCATTTTTTTTGTTATTTGTTCTACACATTAATCAGTTTTTGGTCACCTACTTTAGCAATTTGTCATTCTAATTTATTTGCCAACTGCTGGTTTTTATTTGTTTTCTGGTTGCTCTTTTAAACTTCTAAGTTTGTACATCATAATTTGTTTTCTGTATAAAAAAACCGTTTATACCTATCCATATTGTTTGTTACCTATCATTAAACGTGGTTACTTTGTTCGCCTCACGGAGAAATCCGTCGCACCGGTTTCCGTCTCGGCACCGGCAGAATATCAGCGCTGTAGGTACATTATTACCTGCAGCATATGCTGAGTCGGAGCCATTTCGAAGTTACGATACAATTTTATATATCTACCCTCTTTATACATTTATGCTTAGATATAAGAAGTTTTTTTTTAATTTTATTTTTGTGTATGAATTGTAATTTATGTAGCTTTGAATAAATGTTTTATCTATCTATATATAATGTTTTGTACCACTGGAGTACTACAGTTCCATATTATAGTCGATGCGACAATCATCAGATGCCGATGCCATCGCGAAGAAACGCGCTAGGGACGTATCTATAAGAATCCGTGATACGATTAATGTCGTACAGTGTAATATCACTCTACAAATGAATGGCAGCGTCGCAGATTACACCAGCAGCGGCTCTCAAATATTTCATTACACGTTTATGAGATTTATTTTATTGTGTGGCCGTTATTGTAGTGATTGAGAAAAGGAGAGCAATAATAGAGAGTTTTGTGCCCTTTTCGTGTGTTAATGCTTTCCAGTATTGTGCTATTTCCACATTTCCTAACACAATGGCTTAGTAAAATATGTTAAAGGAAAGTTTTCCTTTGTTGGATCGATGTAAGGTTTCTTTTTACCTGTGGAAGCAAATATAGTCAACTGTTACCTTTAAAAGTAAAATAAGTAAAGTTAAAAGCTTTCATTACAAGCTTTCACCTGTCTGTAATGAAATCTTGCAACTTAAATTTGATCCACTTCCCGTTTTTCGATTGAGCTGAAAATTTGCATACACATTTATCATCCTAAGCTGATAATGTATAGTTAGTTAAATGACGTAATTCTCAATCCAATATGGAGGACCAGTTATTTTTATGCATTCTCATGATATAGGTACAAAAGAAAGGGTTTGCTAAGAAGAATACGAAATAATTTAAATTATATTCAAATAAAAGCGAGTATCTACATAAGAGAAGCGTGAGAAGCATGAGAAGCGTCGGTGGCTCAACCGGTAACGACTCGGTCCATCTAACCAGAGGTACCGGGTTCAAATCTGGACGGCCAATGTACCAATGAGTTTTTCAAAAACTTACGTACATATACTTACCGATTGCTTTAACGGTGAAGGAAAACATCGTGAGGAAACCTGCACACGCCTGCGAAGAAACTCGAAGGTTGTGTGTGAAGTCGACCGACCCGCACTGGGCCCGCGTGGTCGACTAAGGCCTAATCGCCCTGATTCAGGGTAGGCTCGAGCCCCTCGGTGGGGACGTATATGAGCTGTAATGATGACCTACATAAAAGTTTTCAGGTTTTTAAAAATGATATTATCACACGCTTTTATATTTTAGTTTCACCTGTCCCGGTGTATGTGTGTATGGCTGTAATCACAAGCTTTTATTTAGTTTCACCTGTCCCGGTGTGTATGTGTGTGTGTCTGTAATCACAAGCTTTTATTTCGTTTCACCTGTCCCCGTGTGTGTGTGTGTGTGTCTGTAATAATCATCATCATCATCATATCAGCCACAAATCGTCCACTGCTGGACAAAGGCCTCCCCCAAGGATTTCCACGACGACCGGTCCTGCGCTGCCCGCATCCATCGGCTTCCCGCGACCTTCACCAGGTCGTAAACGTGACGTGTAAACCATCAAGTTTATCAATAAATATTTGTATTGTATTGTATTGGTCATCGGTCCACCGCGTGGGAGGTAATCACAAGCTTTAATTTAGTTCCACCTGTCTCGGTGTGTATGTGTCTGTAATCACAAGCTTTTATTTAGTTTTAACTGTCCCGGTGTGTGTGTGTCTGTAATATAGCGTGATGCAATATGAATAGCTTGTATCTAAATGTTTTTTGGTTTTCAAAATCATTAAACTTGCAACGTTTGTATGTATTTATGTAAGTTTGTTTAGGTCAAATCTTGCAAACGGTTGTAGAGCGACTTCCATTAATCCGATTTAACTGAAATTTAGTATGAAGCCATATTCCCGGTGACAATAGATCCTTTTAGTATTTTGAAGTTGATCTGATGATTAACTTCGGAGCTGGAATCAAGGTCCCAGGGTCGTCTTTTATTTTTAATTGAATCGTAGGAAATACAGTGCTCTCCTTTTTTAGGGTTCCGTGCCCAAAGGGTAAAACGGGACCCTATTACTAAGACTCCGCTGTCCGTCCGTCTGTCTGTCCGTATGTCACAAGGCTGTAATTCATGAACCGTAATAGGTAGACAGTTAAAATTTTCACAGATGATGTATATTTCTGTTGCCGCTATAACAACAAATACTAAAAATTAAAAAAGTTAATAAAAAGGGGGTCTACATACAAAAAAACGTGTTTTTTTTTAAAAAAATAAAGAAACTAGCGCCATCTAGTACGATGGTACGGAATCCTTTGTGTGCGGTTCTGGCTGGCACTTGGCCAGTTTTTTTACCCGACTGCGCCAGAAGGAGGGTTATGTTTTTCGAGAGTATGTATGTATGTATGTATGTTTGTATGTATAATTGTTTGGCACGCTCTGCAGCCTGAACGGCTGGATGGATTTTGGCTTGAGAGGTGTCGTTAGATTCGTATTTACTGTGAGAGTGACACTGGGTATATCAAAATAAAAAAAAACAAAATGGCGGATTTTTGGCGCCAAATTCAAATGTTTGACACGCTCTAAAGCCTGAATGGCTCGATGAATTATAGCTTGAGGGTTTTCGTTAGATACGTTTTTACTATGAGAATGACACTGGGTATATGAAAATAAAAAAAACAAAATGGCGGATTTTTGGTGCCAAATTCCAATGTTAGGCACGCACTGCAGCCAGAACGGCTCGATAAATTTTAGCTTAAGGGCTTTCGTTAGTACGTATTTACTGTGAGAGTCACACTGGGTAGGTATATCAAAATATAAAGAAACAAAATAGCAGATTTTCCGGAGAATTTCAGCAAGCGTTATTTGTCGACGATCGCACAATAAAAAAATATCAACCAGGAGCTCGTATACGGATTGAACCATGTACGATTGATTTTGACGCACTTCGAGGACACTGAAAAATTGATCGCAGGATGTTGCCCTTAATCCCAAGGTGGGCTATAACTGTCCACAAACTTTAGGATGCTACACTCGATTTGACACTTGTGGATCTCGGCTCACATATATTTGCTAAAAGTCAAGCATATGTAGCTCTTAGTCGAGTTAAAACATTAGCTGGACTGGTCATCTGTACACTTGATCCTAAAAAACTTTTGAATCGGCCACACGATCAGAATTCTTTTATAGAGCTTCAACGTTTACGAGAATATTATTATATCAACTGATAAGTTAATAATCTGCATAATCTTAATGTGTGTCATGTGTATATAGGTTACTACACAAACTCATTCAATAATAAAACTAAAAAATGATTAAAATAAAATAAGGTAATTTAAAAAACTAAAAAACCCGACTGCGTTTCTGTGTAATTTGGAAATGAAAAACCCTAAAACAAGAAAGTCGTCATACCCGATTGCATTTAACTTAAGAAAAATTGTAGCAGTCGGGACCCATTCTAGAAAGTCAGCCGTCTAGTCAGTATATTGGAGTAATCTGCAACGTAATATAGGTATGTGCTCTCAATTCACTATGCCTCCATTTCTAGAATGGGTCCCGACTGCTACAATTTTTCTTAAGTTAAATGCAATCGGGTATGACGACTTTCTTGTTTTAGGGTTTTTCATTTCCAAATTACACAGAAACGCAGTCGGGTTTTTTAGTTTTTTAAATTACCTTATTTTATTAATTTGGAAACTTCGTGTACTTATATTCACATTGGCACACTGAGCAATTTGGCTTTTGAGCATAAAACACTCATTTCAAATAAAAGCTTTTACCTAAAAGTTTTTTGGCTTTTCGAAAATCTTTCAACATCAAAACATCACAATGTATTTTCAAATACAAATTCGGTTCCCAAACGGTTCGGTCAATTACATTAAACCTATAGAAAGTAAGTAGGTAACTAACTGATCTGTAGATCGCAATATTCCTCGAGTGCTCAGCTATCGACCGAGGAATCTCAATCGTGACCAATAATTGCTTAACCCTCGAACCACTCCCTTACAGATTGAAAGATCTGTCCTTGTTAGATTTGCCTTAACCCTTCGCATACAAGGTGGGGTCTTTTAGACCCCAACGGTTTTAAAATCTAATATTTAAAAAAAATACGTAACGGCGAAGACTGTAATTTTGAGCAGCTGGGTTTGCGGCGTTGCCACGTCGACCTGTTGGGTTAATTCAGTGCTGCGCGGGCGCTTGACTGTGATAGACGTTTTTAGAGTCAGTGAGACGCATATTTGTTTTGTAAAGAATGTCTTAAAAATTACGTTAAAAAACCGACTTCCATCGCAACAATTTCGTACAATTTTGCAATATTATTTTTTGTTTTTGTTAATTTTATAATAAAGTACTACACCGATTTTGATTAAATTTATATGGGACTACACGAGGAGCACTAGCTTTTAAATAAAAAAAGAAATATCAAAATCTGTTCACCCGGTCAAAAGTTCTGAGGTAACACACATAAAAAAAAACGTACAGTTGAATTGAGAACCTCCTACTTTTTGGAAGTCGCTTGAAAATATACCTGGAAGTTCCCAACACTAATTACTATTTTAGAATTAACATTATAATCTGTTTTTTCTAACATCATTTAAGTTCAAACGAGGTTTTAAGACTGATTTGCCTATGCTTAGTTTTTCAGTTGAATGAGCCTCATGAGCCTCATATTTCACTGCAAAATTAAAACAAACCATTGATTGCAAGTGAAAATTGGCTTTTCATTGTCGTTCTAACTATCCTCATAATTGATAAAAACGCATATTTGAATGTATTGTTTTAAAGTATATTTACACAGGAGTCACTTATTTTATGGTCATTAAGACCCCATTTTGTATGGCTCGTAACTTTTTGTCACCTTGTATGCGAAGGGTTAAATGTTAATTTAATGTAATATATACCACTTTACCAATCTAGTACATTAGGTAATACCTGCCTATGAATTTGTAGTGGTTTAGTCGATGAATTGAATAGTATGTCACGAAGGTCTATTTAGCCTTTAAGTAATACAATATAATGTACAAGATTATGGCTAAATGTGTTGTCGAAGCTCATAACAAACGATTTGAAACAATCATGAATCCTTAGTAACATTATAAATGTGAAAATTTGTTTGTTTCTTTGTTACCTATTCACGCTTCAACACCTTGACCAATATTGATGAAATCTAGCATGCAGGTAGCCTGTGTCACGGGAAACGACATTGACTACTTTTTATCTTTTTTTATTTTTATTACAAATGTGAAATGTGTTTGTTTGTTACTTTTTCACGCTTCAAAACCTTGACCAATCTTGATCAAATCTAGCATACATGTAGCCTGTGTCACGGGGAAGGACAAAGGCTACTTTTATTTTGTGAAAATAGCATAGTCCAATGCAGTTCCTGAGGGAACTAAATAAAAGTCTTTTTTTGGTTCATTTATTTAAAATCGTAACGGTACAATGGGTTGTTGTAGTTTTTTTCACGGAGATGGTTGATGGAGTGGGAAATGACATAGACTGCTACCCCGATTTAGGACAGGGATCTAGAGAAAACTAATAGAAAAGTAATGTTCACACGGGCAAAGCCGAGGGTAAAAACTAGTTAAAGATAAATGTGAAAATGTATTTGTTTGTTTGTTGCCTTTTCACGCATCAGCACCTTGATTAAACTTGATGAAATTTGTCATGAAGGCAGCCTGTGTCACATGGAAGGACATTGGCTTTTATTCCGTGAAAATAGGTAGCTTAATCCGATGCAATTCCTGAGGGAACTAAAAAAACTCTTTTTTGGTTAATATTATTAACACGCAACGGAACAATGGATTGTTATGTTTTTTTGCACAGAGATGGTTGATGAGGTGGGAAATAACATAATTTACTCATTCAGTCATAATAAATATTGTTAAAAAAAATAAAAAACACGCGTGAAACACGCGTGAAAAAGTGAAGAATAATTCTTAATTTAAGCTGAAAACAATAATGAACGAAAAATACTAGTACCTAATATTGTGAAAGAAGCGTGGTGGGTTGTTCGATATACGAAAAACATGGCACAAAGCGCCCCACGCTTTTTTCACAATAATACTAGTATTTTCCGTCCATTAATGTTTTCAACTTAAATTAAGATTCATTTTTTACCTATTAGTTTGATGTTCTTTAAAAGCGTGTTTTTTAGTTTTTTTTTTTTAAATATAATATTTATTTTTCAATTTTTAGCTCAGGATAATGAGATAAACTTACGAAATTATTGTATTGTCACTGATTCTTGATAAAAGCACAAAGTTAGAATTAAATCTGTGAGTTTAAAGTGGGTCAAAATCGAGTGCAAAGGAGTCGGTTACAAACATACATACAGGTGAAGCTAATAAAAACCGTGATAAAAACGATGTCCACGCAGGCAAAGCCACGGGCAAAAGCTAGTAACTATATAAGTTATAAAAAAAACATAAATTCCCAAGACCTTTTTTGTACCATCTTTTTTTTATTAAAAATTTAAGTGCGTTTGGCTGCACCTAACCTGATGGTAAATGCCGATACAGCCGAGGACGTTACACACAAGCTTAAATAGTGCCTATTCCTTTTTTTTCCACAATGGAAAGCCCTTGGCATCACCTCACATGATACTAAGTGAAGATGATGCCGAAGAGGGAATCGGGCTTATCAAGATTCCCCAACGCAATGGGGAACTAGCTATCTTATCTTCAAGCCGGAAAACATCCATGCTGTTAACATTGATGCTTGGCGGCAAGACTTAGATAAGATGATGGTAGCTGGCCAGACGGGCCTGGAAAATGCCTTTCCATCAACCAAACCGAGTCTTACATAGTTAGACTCCGCCGGGAATTGAACCCGCGACCTCTATGTAAAGTTAATGGACATAACCATTACGAAATGGAGGCGATATTCACTCTCGTCTTGAAGATCCCTAAATTATACGAATCGGGGAACGCGGGCGACAAAGGGGTATTTAAAGGGGTATTAAAAATCCCCCCCTTACATACATTGGCCCCCGTACATTGATAGAATGGGGAGGGCGGTATGAGGTCGGAAGCTCCAGGGCACACTCTCCAAAATGAATCCTGTAGGTGTACGACACCGATAAGCATCATCATCATGACTGACTCGGTGGCTCAGTGGTTAGTGTCCTTGACTACTGATCCGAGGGTTGTGATTTCGATCCCCACCCAGGGCAAGCATTTGTGTGATGAGCGGATTTGTTTGATCTGTGTCTGGGTGTTAAATAAATATATCTATATATGTATGTATTTAAACGTATATAAGTATGTATATCAGTCTCTGGTAACCCATAACACAGGGAATCCTACTTTGGGGCCAGATGACCATGTGTGATTTGTCCCAGAATATTTATTTATTTTATTTAAGCAGTCGACTTAGCGGCGATGCTCGAGGCTTTAAAGCTTATTTCATACAAGTTTATCTACGTCAATGAATCTATCCACGGATAAGATAAATAAGGTTGGATTGGCAATAGTCACACTTTTGTTTGAAAACCAGCGTCGCCGCCTGTCTCCCACCCATCAACTCCACTACACAAGCAATAATAATACATATACACGAATTGCGCGCACTATAAACAAAACACACTTAGAACACAGGGCTGCAATTGTGTCTCACACCATTCCGAGAGTCTGTACGTTACACACAACCACACGCAAATAAAAAGTATGAACGCGTGCTTCGGTTAAGTATGATTGTCTAATCATACTTGAGGCGCGCCTGCCCAGCGCACATTTCCAATCCAATTTCTGTAACCTATTAATACCATTTCATTCAACACGATTCCTATACTGTGAGTTGCCAAGGAATTGGGGAATCCTGCATATTTTAGGTTGTGATACAGCATCAGGTTAAGGTAACCATGTATTGTTATCGGTCCTCAATGCGTGTATTAAGTTTCGATTCAATCTGACGTTTTGAAGTGGGTGAAAATCACGTTCAAAGATTCCGTCACATAGAAAGTGATAGTTACGTAGATACATATTGGGTGAAAATCACGTTCGAAGATTCTGTCACATAGAAGGTGATAGTTACATAGATACATATAGGGTGAAAATCACGTTCGAAGATTCCATCACATAGAAAGTGATAGTTACATAGATACATATAGGGTGAAAATCCCGTTCGAAGATTCCATCACATAGAAAGTGATAGTTACATAGATACATATAGGGTGAAAATCCCGTTCGAAGATTCCATCACATAGAAAGAGATAGTTACATACATACATATAGGGTGAAACTGACGTTCGAAGATTCCGTCACATAGAAAGTGATAGTTACATAGATACATATAGGGTGAAAATCCCGTTCGAAGATTCCATCACATAGAAAGAGATAGTTACATACATACATATAGGGTGAAACTGACGTTCGAAGATTCCGTCACATAGAAAGTGATAGTTACATAGATACATATAGGGTGAAAATCACTTTAGAAATTCCGTCACATAGAAAGTGATAGTTACAATAGATACATATATGGTGAAAATCATGTTCGAAGATTCCGTCACATGGAAAGTAATTGTTACATAAATACATATAGGTGAGGTAAGTAAAAGTTGTTAATAATATTTCCGATTTTGAAAGAGCTCCAATTCTGTCGGCTGTTAAGAGGAGTGTATTCCTAGCGCACTCACAAAAAAACGTAGAGTTAGGTTTTTATTTAAATATAATCAATAAAAAATTTAAACACGTTCTAGAAATTAACATTATGTGTCTGTGGTTTCTCAGATTTTTGTAAAAAATTTACATATTTTGTTCATATATTTGTGTAGAAATCTTTACGGGTTTTAAAGGAATTCTGACAAACCACAGACACAGATATTAGTTTTAATGGTTAGTCCATTCGCTTCATAAGGAGGTCGCGGGTTCGATTCCCGGCGAGGTCAACTTTGTAAGACTCGGTTTAGTTGGTGGTAGAGCAGCTTCTCATTTCGACTGTATGTTTTTTTTTTTGTTTTTTTCCGTACGCAAAAAATAGTAAAAAAATCACGTTTGTTTTATGGGAGCCCCCTTTAAATATTTGTTTTATTTTAATTAAAATATTTACTTTTAAACTAAATATATAACTAAATGTTCTGTGAATATTTCAAGCTACCTGTTGCCGATATCAATATCGAGCAAAAACGAGCAACAAAAATCACGTTAGTTGTATGGAGACCCCCTTATTTTTTCACTTTTTACAATTTTTGGTTATAGCGGGAACAAAAAACATCGCCTGTGCAAATGTCTAGCTATCACGGTTCATGAAATACAGCCTGGTGACAGACGGACGGACGGACGGAAGGAAAGACAGACATTCAGACGGACAGCGAAGTCTCAGTAATAGGGTCCCGTTTTTACCCTTTGGGTACGGAACCCTAAAAACCGGCCAAGTGCGAGTCGGACTCGCGCAAAGTACGGTTCCGTAGTCTTTTCAAAAAAAAACAAAAGTTTAATTTTAAATTGAAAATTATATTTTCAGTTGATATTAGAACATTTTGTATGGAAAATCTATGAAATTTTTAACAAACACAGCTGCACATCTTAAGAGTCAGTCGACTATTACTCCTAAACTAAGGAAGCCTACTTAGCCTGAATAGTTTTCCTTTTAAATTAAATATACTCATGTCCAACTATTTACAATTTTTTTCAGATGTTTTGAAATAGCAATTTAGCTACTAGGGAGGGGGGGGGGGGGGGATTTTTTTTTATTCACAATTGGTAAACCCTTGACAACATCTCACCTGGTGGTAAGTGACAATGTTGCCGAAGATGGAAGCGGGCTTACCAAGATTCCCCAACGCAATGGGGAAACTGGCTATCTTATCTTCATGCCGGAACACACCAATGATATCAACATTGATATTTGGCGGCAAAACTTAGATAAGATGGTGGTAGCTAGCCAGGCGGGCTTAGAAAATGCCCTACCACCAACTAAACCGAGTCTTACAATTGACCCCGCCGGGAATCGAACCCGCGACCTCCTGTGTAAAGCCAGTGAACTTTGCCTCTGAGCTACGGAGGCGGTTAAAACTAGTGACTTTTTTTTTTGAACTAAAATTAGGAATTTAAAGCTTAATATTTAGCAAAACGATCCCTGGATTGAAAATGGTGTTAAGAAACCCTCAGCAGTTTTTAAATGAGGTATTCAACAATATCCCACACGATAGGGTAAAGTCAACGAAAAAAATACCCAAAAAAAAGGTATTATATACAATATTTTATTGTACCACTTTGTCAAATCAAATCAAATCAAAAATATTTATTTTAAATAGGTCACACACACTTTTAAATCATCATTACAGCTCATATACGTCCCCACCGAGGGGCTCGAGCCTACCCTGAATCAGGGCGATTAGGCCTTAGTCGACCACGCGGGCCCAGTGCGGGTTGGTCACACACAACCTTCGAGTTTCTTCGCAGGCGTGTGCAGGTTTCCTCACGATGTTTTCCTTCACCGTTAAAGCAATCGGTAAGTATGTACGTAAGTTTTTGAAAAACTCATTGGTACATTGGCCGTCCAGATTTGAACCCGGTACCTCTGGTTAGAAGGACCGAGTCGTTACCGGTTGAGCCACCGACGCCTTACTTTTAAATAGCCAAAAAAAAATATCGTCTATTACAAATAATGTCATGATTCAGATTACAATCTCAGGTAATGGTATTTGTTATAGAATCAACATAATATGTCTTTGTCATTTACATAATCTATTATTTTATAATATCCTCTAGAGCACAAGCATTTTTTGGCATGAGTCTTGAATTTATTCTCTGACAAAATAGTTACATTTTCTGAAACTTCATTGTAGAATCTTATACACTCTGCCCAAAAAACAAATTTTTTAACCTAACTAAGACTCGAAAAGTCTTCTATTTTATATACATTTCTTAAATTCTAAATTTGCCTGTCACTGTTTTTAGGAAATAAATGCAAAATCTTACGAACGTACATAATGTTTTCATATACAGGGTGGGAAGGAGTATACCAACAGATTTTAACCATGGATTCCTGGTGGTATTATGAGTAAATAATGTAATATCAACATGGGTCTAAAACTGCCTTATTAACTTACTTAATTTCTGGAACAAAAAAATCAATTAACGATAATAATCCCTTCTGAACGAAACCTTAGTCTAAAGAGTGAAAAAGAAAACTTCACACTTCACGAACGACTCCGACAAGATACGATAAACGACGAGTGAAGTCAACGTCAGTATGATACTTTGAGGCAACAAACGTCAGATAAGATTATTAGGGCGTGTTACCCTTGAGATTTTTTGAACTTGTGAATTATTTAAAAAATTAATATCTCGAAAATTAGGCTTTACTGGCCCATGTTTATATTACTTTTTTTTGTCTAAATAGGCATTAGAATCTTTGGTTAAAATCTGTCGGTATACTCCTTCCCACCCTGTATAAATTGACTAGCAACAGTTGAAATATTGATTTCTTTGACTTATTCTGTAACGACTCACGTGATTTCGGGTTGATTAATATGTATGTATACCCATGCTAAATTGCAACTTTTAAGTACTAATAATCTCTGAGCTAAGCCGCGGACAGACGGACAGACAGACATGGCTAAACTATAAGGGTTCCTTGTTGACTTCAGAACCCTAAAAAGTAGTTCCAATTGAAATACCAACTGCACACTTTTGATACGACTTTGTCGTCACTCGTCACTTTCAAATAGGCTTTTTTATCCACAATTGATAAGCCCTTGGCATCATCTCACCTGATGGTAAGTGACGATGGTGCCGAAGATGGAAGCGGGCTTACCAAGATTCCCCAACGAAATGGAGATACCCTTAGTACTAACATACAGTATGGACACTCCCTGCCGCTCTCTAGAATGCTACCTCACCCCTTCGTCACGCATATTGATACAGATTGGTTACAGTTTGGTTGTCGAACGTATAGGATTTCGCCGCCATGTGGTTTGTTCCGTCATTCCTTTTTTGAAATGTTATTTCTAGCCCGTTGTATGAAGTGTCCAGGGCATGATTTGGCACTACACATCACATCAGCTCATATACGTCCCCACCGAGGGGCTTGAGCCTACCCTGCATTAGGGCGATCGGGCATTAGTCGACCACGTGAGCCCAGTGCGGGTTGGTCGACTTCACACACTAACTGCGAGTTTCTCCGCAGGCGTGTGCAGGTTTCCTCACGATCTTTACCAATATTCCCCAACATTATCGGAACCCAGCGGATCAATTCGATCTACCTTCAAAGATCATCATAAAATAGTCGGTGCCCGCTGCACGCCTTTGAGTGACAGTATTATCGATACAGTCGGATTGAAGGAAATTAATCTCTATTACTTAGACTATAAAGTTGTGGTGGAAAGCAAATATGGGTTGGATGTTTCGCAGTAACGCCGGCCACATTCCTTCGCCGCTGAACTCAATTTTACAGCGGACATGCAGTACTAAATCGTGGAGGTTAGAAATGCTGGAAGATTGTTGAAATTATTTTTATTTCCAAATGCATAAGTTTACAGTTTTTCTGGAGATAAAGTCGTTAAAGAAAAAAAAATACCAAAAAAAAACTAGACATACCATAAGACCATTAGAGTAATAAGAATCACTTTTCTGCATTATCGCTGTTCCGAATTGTTTTTCATCATGGTTATCGTCTATTTTAGGTTTCCGTGCCAGGTAAAAGGAGCGTACTACTAATCCTACGCTCTTTGTCTGTCTGTCTGTCTCTCTGTTCATCTGTACGAATTTTAAAGGTATCTTTTGAACCGTGATAGATAACTAGTTAAAAATTTCGCAGAATATGTGTTATTTAGAGGGATGTACTAGTAACTAATGACAAAAAATTTAAATAATTAGAAACTAGAGGACACATACAAGAAAAATGTTTTTGTTTTTTTTATTCTACTTTATCGCAGAAACGGTAATAAATACAAGCTTAAAACTCGGTGTGATTATATTAGGTACTAATTTCAAAATTAAAAAAAAAACTCCGACTTAGTGTAAGTCGTACACACGTTAAGGAGTCTGAATTAAACTGAAGAAAACAGCATTTTTCTGTCACTCGTGTATATGTCATTCATATCAGCTCAAATACGTCCCCAACGAGGGGCTCGAGCCTACCGTGAATTAGGGCGATCGGGCCAAGTCGACCACGCGGGCCCAGTGCTGGTTGGTCGACTTCACACACAACCTGCGAGTTTCTTGTCAGGTGTGTGCAGGTTTCCTCACGATGTTTTCCTTCACCGTTAAAGCAATCGGTGAGTATATGTAAGTACGTAAGTTTCGAAAAACTCATTGGTACATTGACCGTCTGGATTTGAACCCGGCAACTCTGGTTAGGAGGACCGAGTCGTTACCGGTTGAGCCAAAGACGCTTCAACGCGTGTATATGTATTTTGTTTAATATCATTGTTACACTTGTGTGGAGAGGTGTTCTGGTACGACTACGAGACCCTCGGAGAGAGTCGGACTCGCTCAAAATAAGGAGTGTAATGCTTTTCCGGAATGTATGTACGTATGTATGTATGTCTGTTTCTTTGACTGAGCCTAACGGCTTGATAGGATTTGGGGTGCAAAATGTCATTAGATTCGTTTTGACTTCCTGAGTGACATATGAGACATTCTAAGCAATCGGGTTTCAATTTCAACACGTTTTTATTTGTTTGCTTTATTTTCAGTTCCGATTAGCTAGCTTTATTGACAGTTCGGATTAGCTAGATTTATTGTCAGTTCGGATTAGCTAGTTAAACTGTCAGTTCGGATTAGCTAGTTTTATTGTCAGTTCAGATTAGCTTGTTTTATTGTCAGTTCGGATTAGCTAGTTTTATTGTCAGTTCGGATTACCTTATTTTATTATCAGTTCGGATTAGCTAGCTTTATTGTCAGTTCGGATTAGCTAGTTAAATTGTCAGTTCGGATTAGCTAGTTTTATTGTTAGTTCAGATTAGCTAGATTTATTGTCAGTTCGGATTAGCTAGTTAAACTGTCAGTTCGGATTAGCTAGTTTTATTGTCAGTTCAGATTAGCTAGTTTTATTGTCAGTTCGGATTACCTAGTTTTATTGTCAGTTCGGATTACCTAGTTTTATTGTCTTTTCGGATTAGCTAGCTTTATTGTCAGTTCGGATTAGCTAGTTAAATTGTCAGTTCGGATTAGCTAGTTTTATTGTCAGTTCAGATTAGCTAGTTTTATTGTCAGTTCGGATTAGCTAGTTTTATTGTCAGTTCGGATTAGCTAGATTTATTGTCAGTTCGGATTAGCTCGCTTTCTCGTCCATCTGTTCGGTTCAAGAAAAGAAAATGTTCACTCGACAAAACTAAAAAGCAGAAAATAAGTTTTTTTCTTATTCACAATTGGTAAGCCCTAGGCAGCATCTTACCTGATGGTAAGTGACGATGAGGCGGATTATAGATAAAAGCAGGCTTACCAAGATTCCCCAACGCAATGGAGAACTGGCTATCTCATTCAAGCCGGAACACATCAATGTTGTTGGCATTGATGTTTCGCGGCAAGACTTAGATAAGTTGGTGGTAGTTAGCCAGGCGGGCTTACAGAATGCCCTACCAACAAACCGAGTCTTACAAAGTTAGACTCCGCCAGGAAACGAACCCGCGACCTCCTGATGTGAAGCTAAGGACCTTAACCATTACGCCATGGAGGTGGTTCATACCCCCTCTTAAGATTAACACGAAAACCGTGGGGTGTATGTAACAAACTTAGGTAAAATAACATCAACTAGCTGTTTCCCGCGGCTTCACCCGCGTGGACAACGTTTCTATGACGTTTCGAGGGTGCGCAGTTTGCGAGCCGCAAGCGGCTCACGAGCGTGGAAAAAAGTAGCCTATATGTTAAATCAGGTCCTAATCTGTCTACCTACCAAATTACAGATAGATCCGTTCAGTCGTTTTTGCGTAAAAGAATAACAAACTTACATCTATACATTCTTAAAAAATTTTGCGTTTATAATATAAGTAGGATTATCTATTACATGTGCCCCACGTTTTTCGTTCTCAATCTCAAGGTCAATTTTTTTTCATCATCATATCAGCCGGAAATCGTCCACTGCTGGACAAAGGCCTCCCCCAAGGATTTCCACGACGACCGGTCCTGCGCTGCCCGATCGGCCTCCCGCGATCCTCACCAAGTCGTCGGTCCACCGCGTATGAGGCCTGCCTACGCTACTTTTTCCGGTGCGCGGTCGCCACTTGAGAACTTTACTGCCCCATCGGCCATCTGTTCTACGAGCTATTTGCTCTGCCCACTGCCACTCCAGTTTAGCGACTTCGTGAGCTATGTCGGTTACTTTAGTTCTTCTGCGGATCTTCTCGTTTCTGATTCGATCACGCAGAGAAACTTCGAGCATAGCACGCTCCATTGCCCTTTGGGTGACCTTGAGCCTTCTTATGAGGCCCATAGTAAGTGACCATGTCTCAGTACCGTAAGTCATCACTGGCAACACACACTGGTCAAAGACCTTAGTCTTGAGACACTGCGGTATTTGGGACGTGAAGATATTGCGAAGCTTCCCGAACGCTGCCCAGCCGAGTTGGATTCGTCGATTGATCTCTTTCTTGAAGTTGGACCTGCCTAGCTGGACTGTTTGTCCCAGGCATACATATTCGTCAACAACTTCCAGTATAGAGTCTCCAACCTTTAGAGGGGTGGGTGCGACATGGACTTTTAACATTATTTTCGTCTTGTCGATGTTCATTTTCAGACCCACTTGTTGAGAGACTTTACTGAGGCCATCGAGCATTGTGCTTAGGTCTTCTATAGTCTCAGCCATGACCACGATATCGTCAATGAATCGGAGGTGGGATATGTACTCGCCGTTGATATTGATGCCGAGTCCACCCCAGTCCAGAAGCTTAAAAACATCTTTCAGAGCGGCGGTGAACAGTTTCGGAGATATAACGTCTCCCTGTCTCACCCCTCGCTGCAACTGGATAGGTTTCAAGTTCTGGTCCTGGAGGCGAACCGAAATGCTGGTGTTTTCATACAAACACTTCAACACCTCGATGTATCGATGGTCAATTTGGCACCGCTGGAGAGACTGTAGCACAGCCCAGGTTTCGACTGAATCAAAGGCCTTCTCATATTCCACAAACTCCAAGCATAGTGGCTGATTGTACTCTTCGGTCTTCTGTATAATCTGCCGCAGCGTATATATGTGGTCTATGGTACTAAAGCCTTTTCGGAAACCGGCTTGTTCGGGAGGCTGGAAGTCGTCAAACCTGCGTGCGAGACGATTCGTAATGACTCTCGAAAACAGCTTTTTTTTCCGCAATTTAAAAGCAATTTTTTTGACCGCTTTTGAATCCATTTTAAAAACGTGTAAAGTTTTATTTTAATGATTATTTCAATTAAATTGGATTAGGTTATTAACAGCTACTACTCTCTTTTTGGCACTACATAATATTCTTTGCTCACATTCTGTCCTATTCCACCCCACGTCCTTGACCTCCTCATACAAATTGTGTTTACGTACTGCAAAATGAAAACCTTGATAAATTTCCCGGTAATATTACGTAAGCTGTATCTACACTCCAATTATTTGTTTTCCATTAAATAACACAAGAGGGAATAACAACAATAACATTATTATTGCTGTTCCCACTACCGCGTTTTCCTGCAAAACGTGTCATCATCCGTTATATGTCTTGCAGAAAAGACAAATAAAAAACACATATCTATAAGCATTATTTTCGTCCCAGATACCACAGTGTCTTATGACCAAGGACTTTGACCAGTGTGTGTTGCCAGTGATGACATACGGAACTGAGACATAATCGCTTACTATGGGCCTCATATGAAGGCTCAAGGTCAACCAAAGGCAATGGAGCGTACTAAACTCGGATTTTCTCTGCGTGATCGAATCAGAAACGAGGAGATCCGTAGGAGAACCAAAGTAACCGATATAGCTCTCAGAATTGCTAAACTTAAGTGTCATTGGGTGGGCACATTGCTCGTAGAACACATGGCCTTTGGGGCAGTAAAGTTCTCGAGTGGCGACCATGCACCGTAAATCGTATAGGAAGACCTACGTGTGGGACTCGGTGGACCGATGACCTGGTGAAGGTCGCGGGTAACCGCTGGATGCGAGCAGCGCAGAACCGGTCGTCGTGAAAATCCTTGGGGGAGGTCTATGTCCAGCAGTGGACGTCCTTATGCTGATATGATGATGCAGAAGCATTTCTATAAGGATTTCCAAATATCGAAGCGGTCGCAGCTCAGTGCTTCTTCCGTGGTCGCGCTGATCACGCAGGCTAACTTACCTGGAGCATGTTATAGTTACGGGCGGGCTGGTTTCCGCAACCAGGCGACCGATGTGCCTATTTTGAGTGGTTGGCCGGCATGTCTGCCAGCCCAGCTCCTCCAAGAAGTCCAGTACCCCCCGCCGGTTGCTGAAGACTTTCTGGAGCGACCTCGAGTCACCGAGGTATACTGTGCTAGCTCCTTGCAACGTAGGATGTGGGTAGCAGTCTACAGCTCAGCCTTCATATACACTCCATATACTGTCCATGACATGTAGAGTGAATAGGTGTTTTTTTAAAATGACCATGTCCAGTAATAGCAGCCGTTTCCTTGAGAAACTGAGATCTCCCAAGTCTCAAGAGCTTCCTGGATAGGCCAGGGCTAGTTGCCGGCAGGGCCAGACTCGCTTGTCTGCAGGTTCCAAACCGGACCAGTACTATTCATTTCTTGTGCGTTGCCTTAGGGTAATTCGTAGCCAACCAGATGGGAGGAGTAGTACAGGTTCCGGTGCCACAACAGTAAATCCTGACCCTCTCTTGAAGTTTGTTCGCCGCATCGTTGCCGCGTGAGTTGCTGTGCTCTTTAATCCATTGCAGAGTGTAGCTTTAATGGTTACATAACTCTGTCAATTTTTGAATTTTTTATTGATGTCAATGTAAATGATTGAGTACTCCAGTCCCTTTTCGATAATGGGCCTGTAGTATAGCTACCTGGAGCATGTTGAGCCATGTCAGATGCCTGTAGATGGTTTAAAAATCTTTCGAGAGGGGTAAGCTACTAGCCTTAGAACCTCCACCACTATGGACTTAAGTGTAATTATATAAAGTATGTAAGTATATAAAGTAGGTACCTCTTCCAGTTATATTGTATACGCAGCAATGTTGGAAACTTTCTCAAGAGTTTCAACAATATCCGACGTAACATGACATAATTTTATTTGAAGGCATTTGTGGCGACGTGTTTTCCTGGATTTTATTTACTTTCATATTTTTATCACATTTTAGTGTGAAATTGTAAACATCACATTTTATTACTGTCCAATATGATAACAAATATGTTATAGAAGCTATACACTACTGTGTTCTCGTATTCATGCTTGCATTCAACGTAACTTGTAAAATTTGTTTGCTTGTCTGTAGCGTATACAAATAATGTATTACTTTGTTTGCTTGTCTGTAGCGTATACAAATAATGTATTACTTTGTTTGCTTGCCTGTAGCGTCTACAAATAATGTATTACTTTGTTTGCTTGTCTGTAGCGTCTACAAATAATGTATAACTTTGCTTGTCTGTAGCGTCTACTAATAATTTCTGGGGAAACACGGCTCCCGAAAAATAAAGGCGAGGACAGATTGTAGGCTGCAAAAATGGTAGTAGGACCTACACAATCGCCCCGTCGCGTCATCAGTCGGGGAGACCAATTCTCGAATCGCTCGATGTGGATTTTTGTGTCATAAATATTTCAGTAAATAAAAGAAGGAAATAATTGAAAACATTTTATTTTGTTGTTATGCAGGTAGTTACATAATTATTATAGGCAGGTATCTAAACGCGCCGTGATGCGCAACGCCCGCCATGTAGTCATCAAACAAACCGAATATAAGTAACGGCCTTTCTTTAAATTGTGAGTATAATTATCTTTTTTTAATTAGCATTATTATTGGTAATACACAACGTCCCACGGCTATGTCAAACTGAGGGAAATCACTTTAAACATCACACTAAATATTATAAAGGCGAAAGTTTGTGAGTGTGTGAGTGTGTATGTTTGTTACTTCTTCACGCAAAAACTACTTAACGGATCTGGCTGAAATTTGGTAGGTAGACATATTAGGACCTGGATTAACATAATATACGCTAGTTTTTTTCACATTCGAAAAGACATAGAAACGTTGTCCACGTGGGTGAAGCTGCAGAAAACAGCTAGTTGAGATAAGCCTTCATCATCATCATCATATCAGCCACAAATCGTCCACTGCTGGACAAAGGCCTCCACCAAGGATTTCCACGACGACCGGTCCTGCGCTGCCCGCATCCATCGGCTTCCCGCGATAAGCCTTTCTGAAAGAAAACTTCATTTTAATTTTATAAATAACCAGCTTTTTCCAACGGCTTCGCCCGCGTTGACATCATTTTTATGACTGTCTTTGCGCGTGGACATTAGTTTTCTCCAGATTCCTCAGGAACTAAATCGAGATATTCTAAGTAGCAGTCTATGTCGCTTTCCACCCCCTCAACCAAGTCTATACAAAACTTAATTCCGTTGCTCCGTGGCGACGCCGACGTGCACGAGCGTGGACGTTAGTTTTTCCCAGATCCCTCGGGAACTATGTCAGGATATGCTAATTAGTAAATTATGTCATTTCCCATCCCCTCAACCATCTTTATGCAAAAATCACTACAATTTGTTGGTCCGTTGCGATGTAAAAGAAATTAATCAGAAAAAGAGTATTTTTTCACTGCATCGGACTATGCTATTTTCACGGGATAAAAAGTAGACTATGTCCTTCTCAGTGAAACATTTGCCAAATATGTCAAATTTCATGAAGATTAGTTGAGGTGTTGAAGCGTGAAAAGGTAACAAACAAACACATTTTCACATTATGTGTGATTTGTCTGAGAATATTATTATTATTTCTAGATATCAAATTTAGCTACTCTGCTCACTTGGCACTAGGCAAAGTAGCAGGAGCACCTCCAGCGGAAGCACAGTCGGCTGGAGTTCAGTGCGACGGGGAGAGAAAGCGTCGAACTATCCGGGCATTATCCAGGAGGACTGCTTTCTGCATTGCTGCAATGATTGGTCTGCCTCGGAGATCCAGCCGCCTCAGGTGACGTTCAAGGTCGGCTGAAATTAACCCGTTCACGGATAGGACTACGGGGATGATTTTGGTAGATTCCACTCGCCACAAATCAGTAACCTCGTGCGCCAGGTCCAGGTACTTGGTCCTTTTATCGGCATCAGCCTGCACGAGGTTTTCATCATATGGGATAGTGATATCAACCAAAAACACCCTTGACTGCGTCCGATCCATCAGCACGATATCAGGCTTATTCGAAGGAATAGTCCTGTCCGTGATGATGGGTCGGTCCCAGTAGAGCTTAGCGCGGTCGTTTTCGAGAACCGGCTCCGGCGTGTACTTGTAATACGGCAACCGCCGAGATATGAGGCCATACTTTAGAGCGATCTCTTGGTGTAGGATCCTGGCTGCTTGGTTGTGCCTGTGCAAATACTCAGTGTTGGCAAGCATGGAACAACCGGAGGTTATATGACGTAGGGTCTCCCCTGGTTGACGACACAACCGACAGACGTCCAAGGTGCCGTCTTTTATTATAAACCTCCTATAGTTGTTCGTCTTGACCACCTGATCCTGTATTGCACAGACTTCTTCTTCTTAGCGTGTCGATGTCTCGGCGATGAGCGTAAGTCCAGGAATGTGTGGCCGACTTTGTGTTTCGTCTCGATGTGTTTCTTGGACACACAGTATATCACAGTGTGTGGTGCGGCAAAGTTCAGATAGGATTTCTGATTTGTCCTGTGAGAAACCTTCGATGTTGATCGAGACTACACACAAAGCCGGTTTTAGAGCTGGACCGTTTGTGTTTGCCATCGTGGTGAAAGGATTTGCCAGTTAGCGTTAGGGGATCGCTAACTGTTGCCCAGGGTGCGCCCGATGTACAATGAATTGGTACATCTGCGGGGAGGCTCCTTTCATGCACCATTGCACAGACAAAACCCTCGGTCTCTGCAAAAAGATCTCCGAAGCGCAGCCAGTGCACGGAGGTCTTCTGATCTACGAAGGACCCACAAAGGGCCTTAAAGAACCTACCGTGCAGCTCTTTGTCTTTCCAGATGGCCTCTCACTCAGCAGTGCTAAGTATAGCCGGCGCCTGTCAGTTCTCTTGGGCCATGAATAGAGGGGTTAGTCCTTTATCACAAGCCATGACAACTCTATGCAAGTCACTATCGACTTTCGTCAGGAAGTAACTTCGGAGGCTGCATATCTCGCGGTTGTGCATTTGTTTGGCACTTAGAAGGCCACGACCGCCATTCTTCCGCGGGATATACAGCCTCCTCCCCCCGTCGCACCGTAGTACGCACGCATGATGTTTTCGTTTTGTGATCTAGTCCATCTCATGCGGCGTACTCCACTAGCGGCGGGCGCCGCTTGCTGAGCCTGTAAAGACTCTGCCGGCGCCAAGCGCACTGGTGGCGATGATGGAAGTGACCGGCCAGATGTTCGGGCCGATCGTGGTGCGCCGACTCGCATTCTGTCACGTCTGGCATCAGCGCGACCAGACGCGCCCCGGCGACCCCCGGGTAGCGACCCTATTCGCTCTTCATTATAGTAACTTTCCATCATCTTGTACAAGTAACCGTTACGGACCCCAATATTTTTGTACCCGGGGTCAACTAGGGGCTCAGCACGGTCAACACTGAGTCCAAGGGGTACTGACTGACTACACTGATGAAGTAGCTACACTGTCACTACAGCTACTTCCTCAGTGGCGATTATTATTATTATACTAGCTGTTTCCCGCGGCTTCACCCGCGTGGACCACGTTTCTATGACTTTTCGAGGGTGCGCAGTGCGTGGTAAAAAGTAGCCTATGTCTTAATCCAGGTCCTAATCTGTCGACCTACCAAATTTCAGCCAAATCCGTTCAGTAGTTTTTGCGTGAAAGCGTAACAAACATCCACGCTTTCACATTTATAATATAAAATATTTTTCTATTTTAATCTCCTTTTCAGGGTTTTTCTTTTTAATCGGCCTAAGAGGCAAGATTAAAAGGGTGGGTTTATTAAAGGTTAAAATGTCATATTATTATTATTATTATTATATTGTATTATTATTATATATTATATTAAGGATTAAGGATTATAGTAAGAACTAGCTTTTGTCAGCACGTGAACATAGTTTCTATGACTGGCTTCGAGGGTGCACAGTGCGCGAGCGTGGAAAAAAGTAGCCTATGTGTTAATCCAGGTCCTAATCTGTCTACCTACCAAATTTCATCCAGATCCGTTTATCTGTTGTGGCGTGAAAGAGTAATATACATCAATACATACGAACTATCACAAGATTAGGCCAGTTCACACGGACAACACCCGGTTACGAGTATAACGCGAGAGTCAGCCATCGCTCCCATCAACCATATTAGAGGGAAAGGAACGACCCGGCACCCGATGCGCCTAAAAACAGAGATCCAAATTAATAACAAAATTCCTTCGGGAAGCAGCTCGAGAATCGCACTCCTACCCCAACACCAAAGGATGGAACTGCAAAAAGCCATTTGTTTAGTGGAATCTGTGTTTTTACGTACAGCCGCCGCGCCTCGTGACGAGGGTCTGTGTGCGATGTATACTGCCCCTTAATCACACCAGGTTTTGTCAGCGAAGTTGTCTCATATGACGTTGTTTGGGCTCAAAGTAAGCAATTACGTATTAATGAATTGAAGGAAGAAATATTTATAATCCCAAATTAATTAAAAAGTGTCATTCATTTTTTACCCGACTGCGCCAGAAGGAGCGTTACGTTTTTCGAGTGTGTGTATGTATGTAGGTACTCAATACTCAATTATTTATTGCATTCATGAGTTTTAACAGGTGTTAGAGAGAGTAAAAGTGCTCCATGGACCCAGTTTGGGTATAACAATATTTGAAGAGAGGAGGATTTAAGTATAGTACAATTATATATGTATACATAATAATAAATAATTTTGTAGAGTAAAATAGATATTTATATTAATTTTGAGTTTTAATTTTTATATATATATATATTATTTTAAGTTGTCTTTTAGGTATTCATTTATTGTATAATAGCATTTATCGTGTAAAAATCTTAATTTGTTGTATAAATTTCTTAGTTTTAGCTTCGCTTTTTATTTCTGTACCTAGGTAATCTTCTTCTTAATATATATAAATCTCGTGTCACAATGTTTGTCCTCAATGGACTCCTAAACTACTTAACCGATTATAATAAAATTCGCACACCATGTGCAGTTCGATCCAACTTGAGAGATAGGATAGGGTAGGGTAGGGTAGTGTAGGGTAGGGTAGTGTAGTGTAGTGTAGTGTAGGGTAGTGTAGGGTAGGGCAGGGCAGTGTAATGTAATGTAAGGCGGTACGAAGTTCGCCGGGACAGCTAGAACTAACTAGCTAGGATTAACTTGTAGAGTAAAATGGATATTTATATTAATTTTGAGTCCTAATTTTTTAAATATAAATATTATTTTAAGTTGTCGTTTAGTTTTATTCATTTATTGTTTAATAGCATTTATCGTGTAAAAATTCTTAATATTTTGTTGTATAAATTTCTTAGTTTTAGCTTCGCTTTTTATTTCTGTACCTAGGTAATTTATTATATATTTTTACAGACATCACCTATGGGCTAGTCGAGTGCGTTGTCAATCGAGTATGTATGTTTCTATGTATATTTCTTTGTATAACGCTCTGTAGCCTAAACAGCTTGATGAATTTATTTTTTATTTTATTGATTTCTTGTGTGACATAGAATACATTTTTGCCAGACTGGTCAAAAAAGGGGTTCAAGTTTTAACGCAGTCGGGTTTTTATTCCGAAAGTAATTATTTAAGACTATATTTAATTTAGGAAAACATCGTGAGGAAACCTGCACACGCCTGCGGAGAAACTCGCAGGTTGTGTGTGAAGTTGATCAAGCCCGCGTGGTCGACTAAGGCCCGATCGCCCTAATTCAGGGTAGGCTCGAGACCCTCGTTGGGGACGTATATGAGCTGATTGATGTTGATGATGAACTATTTAATGAATTTTCTTAATTCAAATAATTATAAACAACCTTTTTTTCATCACTTATTGGTATTGAAGATGATGACGAAGATGGAAGCAGGCTTACCAACATTCCCAACGTAATGGGGAACAGGATACTTTATCTTTAAGGGTCTCCAGGAGGCTCGAGTTTCCATAAAAAGTAGTTCCGCTTTAATATAAAAACTACATGCCAGAATGAATCCAAACTTTGCGAATACATTGAGTATACACATATCGATGTTTGTAATAAGTTTTCATCGTAGTAAATTTAAACGTAACTAAACGAAGGCTTAAATTAGTTTTGTACTGAAAGTTTTAAACGGTTCTCATTTTTTCCGTTTAATATAAGTACATGGAAAACTAATTACAAACATCGACATGTGTCTACTCAATATATTCGCAAAGTTTGGATTCAATCTTATATCGTAATTACTCTCATATGTTCACATTTGGCACACTGAGCAGTTGACATTAGGGTGGGTTAGTCGTTAAGATGACTAATATTATACCAAGCTCAAGTTCGGTCATGTATGGAGTACTGCTCTCACTTATGGGATGGATCGGCTAGTTACCAGCTAGATGCCTTGGATTCTATCGACCGACGCGCTAGGAGACTCATTGGCGGCGAGGAACTTGTATCAAATAGGCTCCAAAGCCTCGAGCATCGCCGCAAAGTCGCCTGTCTATCGGTGTTCTACAGGATTCATTTCGGTGAGTGTGCCCTGGAGCTTCACGACCTCATTATCCCCTCTCCATTTCTACATCAGACGACCAGGCGCGGAGGGCGATTCCACTCCTTTGTCGTTAATGTTCCACCTTTACGCACGAAGCGTTTTGCTTCTTCGTTCATTATGCGAACGGCCAAGGACTGGAATTCCCTGCCAGCGTCGGTATTCCCCGATTTGTATAATTTAGGAATCTTCAAGTCGAGAGTGAACAGGCACTATTTGAGCTTGCATCCTCGGCTGCATCGGCACTTACCATTATGTGACATGCAGCCAAATGTACTCAAATTTTTTAATAAAAAAAAAGTCATTTGAGTTACTTTTTATCATCTGTCAACGACTTTGACAGTTCCATCATCAGATCAGCTCCATTTCATAATGATATTGCATTGTCATCCGATTGCCTTTGAGTGACTTTTTGACATATGGTAAAAAGTAACTCAAATGACAACAGTCATCACCCTAATGTCAACTACTCAGTGTGCTAAATATGGACATATTTAAATGTGAGTAATTACGATATTATTCTCTAAAAATGTCTAAAACAGTTAGATATTAAATTAATAATATGAATACACGAGATTACTTTGTAGATTTTTACGGATTCACAAGGTATTTGTTTTTTCCCGGCTTCGCCCGCGCGTAAATCGTTTCAATGACTGTAATCGCATTCGTAAAAAAATCACTATTACTTTTATCAAGTTTTCTATTTTTCCAAATATTACAATTTTTTTGGGCAACTTATCTAATTATTATTTTGCTTATAACCTTATTCGCTTCGCGCGTCGCGTGGCGAAACGGCTAGAGCCGCTACCTCCTGTCCCGTATGTCGTGTTTCGAATCCTGCCACGTACCAATATGTTTTCTAATTTCGATTTTATATATACGTTTATCCGACGCTCTAACGGTGAAGGAAAACATCGCGAGGAAACCTACACAAGCCTGCGAAGAAACTCGAAGGTAATGTGTGAAGTCGACCAACCCACACTGGCCCCGCGAGCCCGACTAAGGCCCGATTGCCCTGCAGGGCCAGGGTAGGCTCGAGCCCCTCGGTGAGGACGTATATGAGCTGATATAAAAACCTTATTCGGATTAGTACAAACAATAAAAAATGCGAAAACAAAGACAGTATTTAATTTTTATTTATACAGGGTGTAACCGAATTGGTGTAGGTCCCGTTAACTGGGGGTTCTACTCATCATACTGAACAACTTTCCCCAAGAAACCCATAGTCAATTCTCGAAGGAAAAATTGGACCCTCCATGCAAAAATGAACAAAATTGGTTGGTTTTTTGCGATTTCAGCATAGTCATAGAACAAAAGTTGTTCAGTATGACGAGTAGAAGCCCCAGTCAACAAGACCTACACCTACTTCGTAACATCCTTTATAGATATGCTTCATTAAAGTCTACGTAGGTGGGTATTTACCTACATCTATTTATTATTATAGACCTTTGAAACACATGTGCGAATTTTAGCAGATTTAAGCCCATCAAGTTGTTTAGTCTACATTGTGAGGGTTAAAAGGCCTCAATTTGTTTGTCGGGGAATAGTTCTAAACTAACGCGCGATCCCTGCGGGGACCGGCCGATGTTTTAAACACCATTTAAGAACAGGGAAGGGAATGGAGAAGCGAAATAATAATACACAAATTTATATACTTATATAATTAGTATAGCGTCGGTGGCATAATGGCTAGGGCCGCTACCTCCTGTCCGCCAGTTCGTGGTTCGAATTTTACCAAGTAGGTACCAATGTGTTTTCGAATTTCGATTTCATAGGTTTACTTGCACACGCCTGCGTAGAAACTCGAAGGTTGTGTGTGAAGTCGACCAACCCGCATTGGGCACGCGTGGTCGACTAATGCCCGATCGCGCTAATTCAGGGTAGGTTATCGAGCCCCACGGTGAGGACTTATATGAGCTGAAATTATGATTAAACACATAGATTTTAACATTAAAAATGATTTTTCACTCGCTCCGGTACCTTTTCAGTGAAAGTGTGGCATAGCGATTACTTGAAAGTATTTGCAACGGAATATCGTAATGGTTTAAGTATCAAAAATTCGTATTAGCAAGGGCTTTAATCTAGTTTTTTTTTTAAAAAAGACAATTTGTTTTTGTGAAATTCAAAATAAAATTTAAAATGTAATAAATATTTCTCTACTGTCGTCATGGAAAGGACCATATTTTAAATATATTTATAATAGGTTATCAAGTAAAAAAATAAAATACCTACGTATTTTAAGATATTTACGAAAAAATAATTGCCTGAGTTTATTTTCAATGTACACATAATTTATGCAGTGTACGTCTTTCAGCTAATATGATGATGATGGGTATATATTTTTCTAAAAATTTATAAAAAAAGATGAGCATAGTAGAGCTGCGCGGGAGGGGTTTGATTGACGCTAGACCGAAATGTCACCCGTCCCGCACCCCTCCCAAATCATGAGTCTACCAAATAATACTAAATCTACTGAGCACTGGACCTGTAACAACAAAGCAATCGATGCGATAATCACGGATTATGTAGGTACGAGTTATGTAGGTGCTGGTGAAGGAAGGAGTTATGTAGGTGCTGGCGAAGGATGGAGTTATGTAAGTGCTGGCAAAGAATGGACTTATGTAGGTGCTGGCGAAGAATGGACTTATGTAGGTGCTGGCGAAGGATGGAGTTATGTAGATGCGGGCAAAGTATGGACTTATGTAGGTGCTAGCGAAGGATGGAGTTATGTAAGTGCTGGCGAAGATTGAACTTATGTAGGCGCTGGCGAAGGATGGAGTTATGAAGGTGCTGGCGAAGGATGGAGTTATGTAGGTGTTGGAGAAGGATGTAGTTACGTAGGTGCTGGCAAAGGATGGAGTTATGTAGGTGCTGGCGAAGGATGAAGTTATGTAGGTGTTGGAGAAGGATGTAGTTACGTAGGTGCTGGCGAAGGCTGGAGTTATGTAGGTGCTGGCGAAGGATGGAGTTATGTAGGTACTGGCGAAGAATGGACTGATGTAGGTGCTAGCGAAGAATGTAGTTATGTAGGTGCTGGCGAAGTGTGGAGTTATGTAGGTGCTGGAGAAGGACAGGGTTATGTAGGTGCTGGAGAAGGATGGACTTATGTAGGTGCTGGCGAAGGATGGAGTTATGTAGGTGCTGGCGAAAAATGGAATTATGTAAATGCTGGCGATGGATGGAGTTATGTAGGTGCTGGTGAAAGAAGGAGTTATGTAGGTGCTGGCGAAGGATGGAGTTATTTAGGTGCTGGCGAAGGGTGAAGAAAATAAGCTGGACTGAAAGAGTAACGAACGAAAAAGTATTAAAACGAGTAAACGAAAAGAAGAACATAATTGAGATCACTGAAAACAGAAGAGGAAAAATGATAGGACAGCTAATTAGACACAATAATTTTATAAAGAACATAATAGAAGGAAAGATCGAAGTAAAGCGTGGAAGAGGAAGACCTAGAATTGCTTATATAGACCAAGTTACGAAGAAAGTTAAAGTGGAAACGTATAGAGAAATAAAGAAGATATTGCGGGAAAGAGACCTGAAAAGAGCTACACCGATAAGAGCACGGCTCTTAAATGATGATGATGATGATGATGATGTACTTACGAGTATTCTAATTCGTTAATGAGTTTATTTGCCTATCTTCGAAACGAATCATTACGATCTTTTATACAGTATGTAACTGATAATGCATGGTTAGTTAAGTGACGTCATTCTTAATCCAATATGGCGGACCAGTTATTTTTATGCTTTCTCATGTTAAAGGTATAAAATGAAAGGGTTTGTTTAGAAGAATACGAAATAATTTAAATTATATTCAAATAAAAGCGAGTACCTACATAAAAGTTTTCAGGTTTTTCAAAATGATCTTATCACGAGCTTTTATTTAGTTTCACCAACCTGTCTGTAATCAAATTTTGCAAGATTAAATTTGACCCACTTCACTTATTCCCATTGAGCTAAAATTTTGCATGCATATGTATAAAGCGTTAGAATGAAATATTCAAAACTTTTATCTAAAAGTTTTTAGGTTTTCGAAGTTATCACATGTCTTTAAAAGAGCTGGTTGGTTCTTCGTAAACAGGGACTAAAATAGTTATTTAATCCCTAAGGACTAAAAGTGATTTAAATTTGCAATGTGGATATTGTAAATAATCACAAACATTGTACGAATAAACTGGCTTTTTCCCGCGGCTTGGCTCACGTGGGCATCGTTTTAATGACTGTTTCTATGACATACTTATTTTTTTTTATACAAGGTGATAAAAATTTAAGTGTCCGCCTCGGAGTGACACTATTTTACACTCAAATGATGTACTTCGAATCCTCCGCTGCCCTCAGAATTTTACTTTACAATTATTAGCTCCACTCTGTTTTTATCCACAACTGATAAGCCCTTGGCCCTTGCAAGATGGTAAGTATCGATGATGCCGAAGATGGAAGCGGGCTTACCAAGATTCCCCAACGCAATGGGGACCTGGCTATTTTATTCTCAAGCCAGAACACATCAATGCTGTTAACACAGATTTTTGGTGGCAAGACTTAGATAAACCGGCGGGAATCGAACTTGCGACCTCTTGGTGTGAAGCAAATGGACGCCAATACGCCACGCAGGCGGTAAAATATAGCTCCATGTCTTTTCTGTCCCGCTATTTTCCCATCTAAGCTAGTTTTCTCTCTCCTATTTAATTCCCAACTCTATTATCAGTGAACTACAACATTAGCCGCTAAACGAAACTATCATGTGTTAAGGTGTATGGTACTATACAAAACTATCATGTGTTAAGGTGTATGGTACATACGAAACTATCGTGTGTTAATGTGTATGGTACTATACGAAACTATCGTGTGTTAATGTGTACTATACGAAACTATCGTGTATTAATGTGTACTATACGAAACTATCTTGGATTAAGGTGTATGGTACTTTAAGAAACTATCATGTGTTAAAGTGTATGGTACAGTACGAAACTATCGTGTGTTAATGTGTATGGTACTATACGAAACTATCGTGTGTTAATGTGTATGGTACTATACGAAACTATCGTGTGTATGGTATGGTACTTTACGAAACTATCGTGTGTTAATGTGTATGGTACTATACGAAACTATCGTGTGTTAATGTGTACTTTAAGAAACTATCATGTGTTAAAGTGTATGGTACAGTACGAAACTATCGTGTGTTAAAGTGTATGGTACAATACTAAACTCTCGTGTGTTACGGTATATGGTACTATACTAAACTATCGTGTGTTAAGATGTATGGTACTATACGAAACTATCGTGTGTTAATGTGTATGGTACTATACAAAACTATCTTGGATTAAGGTTTATGGTACTTTAAGAAACTATCGTGTGTTAAAGTGTATGGTACAATACGAAACTCTCGTGTGTTACGGTGTATGGTACTATACTAAACTATCGTGTGTTAAGGTGTATGGTACTATACGAAACTATCGTGTGTTAAGGTGTATGGTTCTAAACACTAGGTCACTACCATTTTGTACAAGAAGTCTATTTTTTTCTATTTTAACAAAGTTCTAAAACAACTATATAAAGTGTCCTGAGTAGAAGCACCTTTAAAAAAATGTGTTCTATTTTCAAAATTTGCTTGTTGATTTGTTAAGGGTCTCCAGGAGGCTCGAGTTTCCATACAAACGTAGTTCCGCTTTAATACAAAAACTTCATACCGAATGGATTCCAAACTTTAAAAATATATTAAGTAGACACATATCGATGTTTGTAATTAGTTTTTAATGTACTAATATAAAACGGAAAAATATAAGAGCAGTTTCACACATTCAGTACAAAATTAATTGAAGCCTTCGTTCAGTTAAAATTTATTTTACTACGATGATAACTATGTAATTACATACTTTGCTAAGTGTCTACTCAATTTATTTGCAAAGTTTGCATTTATTCCGGCATGTAGATTTTGTATTAAAGCGAAACTACTTTTGTATGGAAACTCAGGCCTCCTAGGGACCCTTAAGAATTACTGACTTACAATTTTTAAAAGGAGTTTTTACTTCCTACCTTATTGTTATCCCCTTTAAGTAATTTGTACGGAACTGTGACCTTGTCGCTTACTATGGGCCTCATAAGAAGGTTCAAGTTCACCCAAAGGGCAATGGAGCGAGCTATGCTCGGAATTTCCCTACGCGATCGTATCAGAAATGAGGAGATCCGCATGAGAACCAAAGAAACCGACATAGCTCACAGAATCGCCAAACTGAAGAGGCAGTGGGCAGGGCACATAGCTCATAGAATAGATGGTTTTTAGGGCAGTAAAGCTCCCGAGTGGCGACTAATCACCAAAAAATAAAAAAGCGTAGGCAGGCCTCCCACGCGGTGGACCGAAGACCTGGAGAAGATCGTGGGAAGCCGCTGGATATGGGCAGCGCAGGATCAGTCGTCGTGAAAATCCTTGGGGGAGGCCTTTGTCCAGTAGTGGACAGTTTTAGGCTGATATAATGAGTAATTGATGTGAGAGCGTCGGCAGCGTACCGGCTAGAGCCGCTACCTTCTATCCTGAGTTCGAATCCTGCCGCGTACCAATGTGTTTTCGAATTTCGATTTCACGTTATCCGACGCTCTTACGGTGAAGGAAAACATCGTAAGGAAATCTGCACACGCCTGCAAAGAAACTCGAAGATTGTGTGTGAAGTCGACCAACCTGCAGTGGGCCCGCGTAGTCAACTAAGGCACAATCTCCCTAATTCAGGGCAAGCTCAAGCCCCTCGGTGGGGACGTATATGAGCTGATATGATGAGTAATAATGTACTACGTACAGCACGTGCAGTGCGAGCGGGGGGAGGTGATGTTCACGTAGTTTGTGTACTAGAGAATATAAATAAAAACCACCCAAGCGTGAGTCGAGCTCGCGCACGAAGGGTTCCGAACCATTATCTATAAAAATCACGTTTGTTATATGGAAACCCTCCTTAAATATTAATTTTATTTTAATTATTTATTTTTAAATTGAATAATAGAACTCAATATTCTGGGAATATTTCAAGCGTCTACTTGTTGCCGTTATCAATATCGAGTAAAAACAAGCAAAAAAAATCACGTTTGATGTATGAGACCCTACCTTAAATATTTGTTTTATTTTAATTATTTATGTTTAAAGTGAATATATAACTAAATATTCTGTGAATATTTCAAGCGTCTAGCTGTTCGAGCAAAAACGAGAAAAAAGTTTGTTGTACGAGAGCCCTTAAATATTTACTATGTTCTATTTTTTAGTATTTGTTGTTATAGCGACAACAGAAATACATCATCTGTGAAAATTTCAACTGGCTAGCTATTACGGTTCATGATATACAGCCTGGTGACGGACGGACAGACAGACAGACTGACGGACAGCGAAGTCTTAGTAATAGGATCCCGTTTTTATCCTTTAGGTACGGAAATTTAAAAAACGACCTTGACCCAAAAAGTCTACTATTTAACCTAACACCCTGTATTCCAGAAAACTTCACTTACTAAATATTTTTTAGCTTTCATAGAGTTTCCTCACACAATAGGGGAACGGACTGCATCAAAAATAAATTCTGAAATATGATTTCCTTAATTGCTCTCCTCTTGAAGAGTCAAAAAACCTTACTTGTTTTGTTTTCAAATTTTAAATGATCAAATTCACAAAATAAGTTCGTCAATGACGCTAACAATATATGACGTCACTTGTGGGTATTTCAAACTTTTTTTTTTATTTTTTTTTATTCACAATTGGTAAACCAACACAACAACATCTCACCTGGTGGTAAGTGACGATGTTGCCGAAGATGAAAGCGGGCTTACCAAGATTCCCCAACGCAATGGGAAACTGGCTATCTTTTCTTCATGCCGGAACACACCAATGATATCAACATTGATATTTGGCTGCAAGACTTAGATAAAATGGTGGTAGCTAGCCAGGCGGGCTTAGGAAATGCCCTTCCACCAACCAAACCGAGTCTTACAGTTGACCCCGCCGTGAATCGAACCCACGACCTCCTGTGTTAAGTCAGTGAACTTTGCCTCAGGGCTACGGAGGCGGTTAAAAAATTTTTTAAAACAAAATTTCGTTTTTGACAGATCATAAAAAGTAACTGAAATGACTAGCAGTCCGATCCCCTATTGTACAAATGAAGAAAGTTGTTTCGTTTCACGTTCTTACATGAGTTTAGTTTGACCAGTAAGGGTCCTGTTTTTCCTCACGCCCCCACAACCACAACACCAGCAAATGAGAAAAGATAAAGTTTTAATACAGCAAAAAGTTTTACAAACTGTAGTTTACAACACACATGGCTTGTATTATGTGGGCCATTAGGATTACATTTGTCAACTTGGGTATGGTAAGAGTAAAAACTATGTCCGGAAATGCTCCAGAGCAGCGGTTCTCAAACTTTTTTAGCGACGGAGCCCTAAAGAAAACTAAAATCTGAAATAAGCAAAACATTTTGTTTTTGCAAGTTTGTCACTGTGCCCACTTGCGCCGGTTAAAGTATCTACAAAATTTAAAATAATGACCACCCTCGACCGTTATTTTTTCTTTATTCTATAGGTGAATTCTACATGTTCTTAATTTTTTTGATTTCGTTTTTGAAACTTCTATTTTAGGAGACTTATGTTTTTATGACTTGCTTTTGTTTTCATGTCTGTCTTTTAGGGTGAGTGGTGCGCGAGCTGCAAGTGGCTCGCGAGCGCGGACATGAGTTTTCTCCAGATCGCTCAGGAACGATATCGGGCTATTCTGATTAGAAGTATATGTCACTTCCTACCCCCTGCACCAATTCTAAACAAAAAACCACTTCAGTCCGTAGCTCCGTTGCAACGCTGACGTGCGCGAGCGCGGAAATGAGTTTTCCCCAGATCCCTCGGGAACCATGTCAGGTTAATCTTATTTGTAAATTATGTCATTTCCCATCCCCTCGGCCATCTCTGTGCACAAAATCACAGCAATCCATTGTTCTGCTGCAATATTAAAGAAACTAACCAAAAAAAAAGAGTACATTTTCAGTTCCCTCAGGAACTGCATCGGACTATGCTATTTTTACGGAATAAAAAGTAGCCTTAGTCCTTCCCAGTGACACAGGCTACCTGCATTCCAAATTTTATCAAGATTAGTTAAGGTGTTGAAGCGTGAAAAAGTAACAAACAAATAAACATAAACATTTTCACATGTATAATATTAATAAGGATTAATTACGCTACCAACGTATCACCAAATGTTTGCCTTTTACGACCACTTTTTGTGCTAAGGCGGCTTTATACAGGGTGACTTTTAATTAGTTCTTAATAACAAAAGATATGCATGTTCTCGTGATTACAAACAACTCTCCCAAACTATATATATGTCAAATCAGAAAACAATTTTTTTAACTCCGATACATAATACGTATCAAATCGGCAAAAATGTATAAAGGACCAAATTTTTTTTTATGTTTGACATAATAATATAGTTTCTTTGAGAAAGTTGTTTGTAATCACGAGTACATTCATATTCTTAGCTATCGAGAACTAATTAAAAGTTACCCCATTTATTTCTTTGGCGAAGCCCTAGGGCTCCGCGGAGCACACTTTGAGTATGGCTGCTATAGAACAAAGATTGATATTATTAGTGCCAAGTGATTGTGGCACCATATAACAGATGAACTGTTCTGAGCATATTTTACTTTCAACCGACTTCAAAATAATTTTCTAAAAACCTAAACATTTAGGTACAAGCTTTTAATATTGCATTGTCACGGGATATACATAAGCATGAATAATTTTAGCTCAATCGGAAACCGGGAAGTGGGTCAAATTTAACTTGCAAGATTCCGCTCGAACAAACATGTCGTTGGTCCACTGCGTGGGAAGCTGTCGCCACTCGAGAACTTTACTGCCCTAACCTGGTTAGTTTAGTGTATCTGGTAGATATACGAGAGGGAATTCCCTAACGGACATCTGTTCTACAAGCTATGTGCCCTGCCCACTGCCACTTCAGTTTAGTGATTCTGTGAGCTATGTCGGTTACTTTGTTTCTCAGACGGATATCCTCGTATCTGATTAGATCGCGTAGGGAAATTCCGAGCATAGCTCGGTCCATTGTCCTTTGGGTGACCTTGAGCCTTCTTATAAGGCCCATAGTAAGGACCATGTCTCAGTTCCGTATGTCATCACTGACAACACGTACTGGTTAAAGACTGTCTTGAGACACTACGGTTTTTGGGATGTGAAGATACTATGAAGCTTCCCGAACGCAGCCCAGCCGAGTTGGATTCGTCGATTGATCTCTTTCTTGGATTTGGCCTAGCTGGACTGTTTGTCTCAGGTATACATATTCGTCAACAACTTCGAATGTAGAGTCTCCAACCTTTAGAGGGGTGGGTGCGACACGGACATTTAACATTATTTTCATCTTGTCCATGTTCATTTTACAAACCACTTGTTAAGAGAATTATCTGAGGCCATCGAGTATTGTGCTTAGATCTTCCACAGTCTCAGCCATAACCACGTTATCGTTAGCGAATCGGAAGTGGTTGATGTACTCGCATTTGATATTGATACCGAGTCCATCCCAGTCCAAAAGCTTGAAAACATCTTCCAGGGTGGCGGTGAACAGTTTCGGAGATATAACGTCTCCCTGTATCACCCTTCGCTGCAGCTGGATAGGTTTCGAGTTCTAGTACTGGGGGCGGACTGGCATGGTGGGCGTGCATACAAACACTACAACATCTCGAAGTATCGATAGTCAATTCGAAACCGCTAGAGAGACTGTAGTACAGCCTGTAGCATGGCCCAGAATTGAGATGGGTCTGTAGTTCTTTAGCAGGGTACTGTCGCCCTTTTTGAAGAAAAGTACAACCACACTTCTGTGCCATGCCATAGGCGTTTTTCCCTCGAGTATAATGGATTAAATAACTTCTAAAAAGCTTTAAGTACCGGTGTTTCACCTGCTTTCAGAAGTTCAGCCGTTTTTCCATCATCACCCGGTGCTTTATTGTTCCTGAGCTGTTTGAGGGCCATTCTTATCTTGTACAGGCTGCTTCTTCTTCTTCTTTTCGTGTCGATGAGTTCTTCACTACAGCAATCTCGACCAGAAAGTGGCCGCTCCGATGGCCCTTTCCGTTGCGTCGTCTAGGTCTTGCTTGCTACAGGAAAAGGGACAGACTGGGCATGTGAGGAGGTGCACCATGGTCTGTAGTGCGGTTCCGCAGCTGCACTACGTTTGCTGTTTGGTCTGCATACGCCACTTTATCAGGTTCTTTATCAGGTTGTACAGGTGTACGTCCGGGATATCTTCGGTATAGTGTCGAGTTAGTCATTAAACTCAGCAGAACTTGCAGAATAGAGGAGGTGCCGCTGTGGCTGTGTTTTTTTGAAAGCTTTGACAAAACAGATTCATTAAAAGAACTAGCCGTTCACCTGAAATATTGAACTGTCTTTTTATGTCATCATCATCATATTAGCCGAAGGACGTCCGCTGCTGGACATAGGCCTCCCCCGAGGATTTTCACGACGACCAGTTCTGCGCTGCACGCATCTAGTGGATTCCCGCGACCTTCACCAGGTCATCGGTCCACCGAGTGGGCGGCCTGCCTACACTACGTTTTCCGGAGCGTGGTCACCACTCGAAAACTTTTCTGCCCCAACTGCCATCTGTTCCGAGAAATGTGCCCCGGCCACTGCCAATTAAGTTTAGCTATTCTGAGAGCTATGTCGCTTACTTTGGTTCTCCTACGGATCTCCTCGTTTCTGATTCGATCGCCTAGGGCATTGTTTCCGAAACTGGGGGTAATTACCCCCGTGGGAGTAAAACAGCTATTTCATGGGGGTAATATAGCTGGTAATTGAAACGAACGAATGAAGTGTAAAAAAAAATAATGTTTAAAAAAGACACCATATATAGGAGAGGATCTCATCAAAGCTTGTTTATGTGATGCAGTATCACTTGTTATAGGTGAGCAACGTGTTGCTAAAATTAAACAAATATCACTCTCTGATACCATAGTTCAAAGTCGCATTTCAAAATTGAATGGCGACATTTTGGCAACCGTTATTGCTGAAATTAAAGAAAATCCTATGTTGAGCTCTGAAAATGTTAATACCATTTTTTACCACTTATAGATGTGAGAGTAGTTTCTTAACCTTGGTAACATTAAAGACAAAGGCTAGAAACCGTCTCAACGTGGAGCTCGACACGAGATGCGCGTTAAGTGTTATCAAACCTAATATTAAAAAAACTTGCGAATTCAAAACAGTATCAATATTCTCACTAACTAACAAACTTATTTTAATTTCCAGACTAGTCTAGTCAGTGTGTCAAAGTTGTTCATAAATTATCTAAGTATGTTATTTATAATACATACAATAACGCTGTAAACTTGTAACGATTTTTTTGATAAATAAAGATATTGTATTTGATTATTTATATTGTTTATTTAAATTAATTTTATTTTGGGGGTAAAGTCCGTTTCCTCACTGGGTCATACGGGTAACAGTATTGAAAAGGTTAGGAACCACTGGCCTAGGGCAACTCTTTTTATGTCTTATAATGTACTCTGCCAGAAATGCAGGACGAGTAGTATTTTTTTGTTCGAGGTACGAATCAATCTGACTTAAGCTTATGAACCGAGGGTCCAACAGTGCCTCACACAACTAAAATTTTCAGCACCTACCTATGAGGCCCCCCGCGCCCGGCCCGGCCGGCGTGGCGTGACGCGCATGTCTACTCGGAAACTATGTCAGGCAGGACATGCTAATTAATTTTTAACCGCCTCTGTGGCGTAATGGCTAGTCCATTCGCTTCACACCAGGAGGTCGCGGGTTTGATTCCCGGTGGGGTCAATTCTAAGACTCGGTTTGGTTGGTGGAAGGGCATTTTCATAGCCCGCCTGGCTAGCTACCACCATCTTATCTAAGTCTTGCCGCCAAACATCAGTGTTAACTACATTTATGTGTTTCGGCTTGAAGATAAGATAGCCAGTTCTCCATTGCGTTGGATAATCTTGGTAAACTCGCTTCCATCTTCGGCATCATCGTCACTTACCATCAGGTGAGATGATGCCAAGGGCTAAATCACAACAATCCATTGATCCTTTGCGATGTTAAAGAAATTAACCAAAAACAGAGTATTGTTTCAGTTCTATGCATCGGACCATGCTATTTTGATAATGACACCTGATAAAAAGTAGTCCATGTCCTTCCCAGTAATACAGGCTAACTGCATGTCAAATTTCATCAAGATTGGCCGAGGTGTTGAAACGTTAAAAGCTAACAAACAGACACATTTTTACAATTATAATATTAGTAAGGATAGTTACAAAGCAACATTTGTACGGTCCAAGGACCGCACATTATGTTGAGGTATCATATCGTGCGACCAAGTTACTATTATTATATAATAAAAAAAATTCGAGTGAGACCTACAGTACTCGCATATGATGTGTAACATGTGACAAAATACTTTAGGTTAGTTAGATTTGATGACGATATTGTACCTGGGTGGCGGATCTGACAGTAACGAAAAAAACCGACCAAGTTCGAGTCAGACTCTCGTAAAGTAGAATTCTGCGCTTTCGCGACTTCCTGTTACACATTTCCGTTCCATGTTACACATTTCCGTCCCATTTCACGAAATCACTCCCACAAATTGCAGGAAAGCGAGAGCAAAGATGTTACACATCAATAACCTAATAATGTTTTTAAAATAGTTGATACTTTTGATAGTAGGTTATTTTTGACATTTTGATTACAATTAATTTTGTAATTCTATTTTATTATTATTTTTTATGTTTTTGTAGTGTCATTTTTATATTTTAAATTGTTTTATTATCATATTATTATTTTTTACCAAATCCGTAGACATCGTAATTACCTGGCAACCCTAAAATTTATTTCAAATGTACACACACATTGTGTAAATAAATAGTCAGCCTGAAGATGGTGTTCGAAACCGGTCGCTGACAAATTATAAACGCAGTTTTATTTCTTTTATGTGGAATTATTGTAAACTAGCTGTTTCCCGCGGCTTCACCCGCGAGGACCACGTTTCTATGATTTTTCGAGGGAGCGCAGTGCGCGAGTCGCAAGCGGCTCGCGAGCGTGGTAAAAAGTAGCCTATGTCTTAATCCAGGTCCTAATCTGTCTACCTACCAAATTTCAGCCAAATCCGTTCAGTAGTTTTTGCGGGAAAGCGTAACAGATTAGTACTTTCGCCTTTATAATATTATTATATATTATATTATATTATATTATATTATATTATATTATATTATATTATATTATATTATATTATATTATATTATATTATATTATATTATATTATATTATATTATATTATATTATATTATATTATATTATATTATATTATATTATATTATATTATATTATATTATATTATATTATATTATATTATATTATATTATATTATATTATATTATATTATATTATATTATATTATATTATATTATATATTATTAATTATAAATTATAAAATTAAGTAGGGATATATACCGATAGGTGTAATATTTTTAAATTTGCCACTAACTCTCACCAAAAATAGAATGTATTGTAAAATTATTACAAAATAAACTAACTACTACAAATAAAAAAAACTTTTTACTTCAACATCTGCAAACTTTATTGAAGCTACTGGGTCGCAGCCGTCCACTAAAGCTGGGGCGGCTCCTACATTAGAATCAAATGTTCTGATGTGAGTATTAAAATGATTATAATCTCTAGTCAACGGGTCCCGTACCACACCAATTTCGTTACACCCTGTATACGTAGATAGTTTCCAGAGGTTTCCAATAGATGTAAATTACAAAGTATAATTTTAAACATAAGCGAGGTGTAAAGTTATAGTTAGTTCTAAAACTAATTCAGGCCTGTGGAAAGCTACTTTGCTCGTTAGACGAAGTTCCTAACTTTCATATTCGGTATACACCACCAAAAGTTCCAATTTCATATACTTACAGTAATTGACATGAAACGTGTTATTAAAGTTATTAGTTTATGTCTGAACAACTTCTATCATTCATACATTTCAACCGCCTCCGTAGCTCAGAGGCAAAGTTCACTGGCTTTACACAGGAGGTCGCGGGTTCGATTCCCGGCGGGGTCAATTGTAAGACTCGGTTTGGTTGGTGGTAGGGCATTTTCTAAGCCCGCCTGGCTAGCTACCACCATCTTATGTAAGTCTTGCCGCCAAATATCAATGTTGATATCATTGGTGTGTTCCGGCATGAAGATAAGATAGCCAGTTTCCCATTGCGTTGGGGAATCTTGGTAAGCCCGCTTCCATCTTCGGCAACATCGTCACTTACCACCAGGTGAGATGTTGTCAAGGGTTTACCAATTGTGAATAAAAAAAAATAAAAAAATACATAACTTTCCGTTTGTCAAATGAGAAATTCTTGTATTGCCTTGCCTTGTCCTTTATTATTCACTAGCTTTTACCCGCGGCTTCGCCCGCGTGGACATAGCTTTTATGACTCTTTTTGAGGGTGAGTGGTGCGCAAGCCGCAATCAGCTCGCAAGCGTGGACATGAGTTTTCTCCAGCTACCTCAGGAACGGTATCGGGCTATTCGGATTAGCAGTCTTTGTCACTTCCCACTCCCTCAACAAATTCTATACAAAAAAATCACTTTAATCCGTTGCTCAGTTGCGACGCCACCGACGTGCGCGAGCGTAGAAAAACAGTTGTCCCCAGATCCCTCGGGAACTATGTCAGGATATACTTATTAGTAAATTATATCATTTTCCACCTCATCTCTGTGCTAAAAATCACACCAATCCATTTTTTCGTTACGATTTTAAATAAAACGAACAAAGAGTATTGTTTATTTTCCTCAGGAACTGCATCGGGCTATGATAATTTCCACAGATAAAAGGTTGACTATTTTATTTCCAGTGATACAGGCTACCTGCATGCCAAATTTCATTAAGATTGGTAGAGGTGTTGAAGTGTGAATAGGTAACAAACTAACAAACACATTTTCACATTTATAATATTAAGTAAGGATTTCTAAATCTTAAATAAAATATAGAGCGTCGGTGGCAAAATGGTTAAGGCCACTACCTCCTGTCCGGAAGGCCGTGGTTCGAATCCTGCCACTTACCAATATCTATACGAATATCGATTTCATACTAGTATGTACGTTTATCCGACGCTCTTACGGTGAGAAAAACATCGTGAGGAAACCTGCACACGCCTGCGAAGAAATTCGAAGCTTATGTGTGAAGTCAATCAACCCGCAATGGGCTCGCGTGATCGTCTAAGGCCAGATCGCCCTAACTCAGGGCAGGTCGAGCCCCTTGGTGTGGACGTATATAAACTGATTGATGAAATAACACATATACCTATATTATCAAAAAACTAATTCAAATCATTATAGGTATCAATCTAGTAATAAAATTTCCTAAAAATATTAATATGGGTCAAATCCTCGAGTCGTATCAGCTTCAAAGGAGCCCAAGACGCACTTCTCGTTGCCGCGCTGGATGGCAATAAACAACCATAGCAGCAGGTAGGACCTCACGTCACATCTACTCTCTCGAAGGCGAAGGCCAATCTCCTTTGTGAAGGCAAAGGCCTCTGAGGGTTCAGCAGCCGGTTGTCTCACAGACCAGCGGCACAAAGCAGTAATTTGCCTCCAAGACCGAGTACTTATTATGCTTCTTTCTCACAGCAAATTGAGCAGCAGTACCGTACGGGTGAGGCAGAAAAAGTGGCTTCCCAAAGGCCCTTTGCCATAGCACCTGTTTAAACCCTCCGGCCTTTTGCCATCAGATCGACTAAAGCCCGGCCGGCGGCTGCATCAAAGATGTAATATTCCATCTGGCCGAGACCAGTGCCCTCCGAGTGAGGTCATTAAGGAATTAGTGACGTGGGAATCTTCACAAACACGACTGCAACTCAGTGAGTGTTGGCCAATTGCCTCCGCCGTGGACCCGCAAATACATTGATGAGGTTCACAGATATTGATATTGCAGGCGGAGAGCTACTGCCACACGCAAATAGTCGCCGTCAGAAGAGTTCCCATATCTGTGCCTCTTGTTAAAAGATGCTAAACTCGATTTATGTGTTTTTATTTTTTTACACGATTGGAATCTGTAAAAAAATACCTCTCTGTTCGTCTATGAAACACATCGCTATCGTACCATAGTTCCAGAGTTTAAAGTAGCGTATGCTAAAAAATACATAAAAGGAATCCACTCAAAAGTATGAAATAATATTTTAATGTTTTAATACAACTTAAGCGCGTTTTATTATCCCTGCAGTGCCATCTATTGACATTCTGCTACTATGATTATAATGTTAATATATAGAAAAAAGTACTCTATTGTTATTATTGTAAGTATCGTTAGAAATTTCCCGCGGGACCTCTTTAGTTTTCCGGGATAAAGAATACCCGACTACACAATGATGGTCAAAACACCCCATCCCAATGTAAAGGTTTCATATTTTTACGTTAAGTCATTCTAAAGATACAATTTTTTGCATTCCTGTAGGGACCCAAAATTTTTTGAGATTCACAATGTCCCAGTTTTAGTTCGCTTTAAGGGTATCAACATGTAAAATTTGATTGTAATAGGTCAAGCCACAATTGCGTGGTGAGCCCTTCTATTAATGAATACTTTTGATTTTCCCACGGGAAATCTTGAATTTTCTGGGATAAAAAGTATCCTATATGTTAACCCGGGCTATAAGGAATCACCATACAAAATTTCATCAAAAACGGCCTGGTAGTTTTTGCGTGATGCGCGAACATACAGACAGACAGACAGACAGACAGACAGACAAACATTCCAAAAGTTGTTGTTTTGGCCTCTGTATCGTTAGCAATGTCCACCACAGTTATTATTTTCCAAAAATATTTCATGTACAGACACGGCCCCGTTACAGTTTTATTATATTATAGATTATTTTTTAGCCGATGTTCCAAAAACGAGGGTAAAGTCACACCCCGGACACTCCATACAACGGTCGTGAAATGACTTTTTTTTAAAACAAATGACGGAGCAAACAAAATTACGGCGAAATCCCATACGTTCGAGAACCAACCATACGTGACGAGGGGGTGAGGTCACAATCTAGAGAGCGGCAGGGAGTGTCCATACTGTATGTTAGTACCAATATTATATACTTTGGTAATGTTTTCAAGTGTTTGTATGTATTGCAACCTAATCTCGTTGGAGATTTTTCGTGGTGGGCGCTTCAAGGGTTACAAAAAATTGCGTTAGAGCACAGTACAGCCATTTTTTTTATAGTTTATTTCTATCATTTGTAAATTGTACCTGGATACTATTCTAAATGTAATTTGTTTTTTTTTATTTGGAACGATCGTGTAAAAACAGTTTTTTGAGGTTTTCCAAGATAGACACGAGGATATTTAAGGTGAAAAGGAAATGTTTTTGGACTAACAAATCATCGTCATCATCATCATCATATCAGCCGAAAAACGTCCACTGCTGGACAGAGGCCTCCCCCAAGGATTTCCACGACGACCGGTCCTGCGCTGCTCGCATCCATCGGCTTCCCGCGATCTTCACCAGGTCTTCGGTCCACCGCGTGGGAGGCCTGCCTACGCTACTTTTTCCGGTGCGTGGTCGCCACTCGAGAACTTTACTGCCCCAACGGCCATCCGTTCTACGAGCAATGTATGTGTTCTGCCCACTGCCACTTCAGTTTAGCGATTCTGTGAGCTATGTCAGTTACTTTGGTTCTCCTGCGGATCTTCTCCGAGCATAGCACCCTCCATTGCCCTGACTAACAAATAATTTGCAAAAAAATTACTTTTTTTATTTTATTTTATTGGTTTATCAACAACTGTTACAACCTTACATGCTAAAAATACAGTGTATGTTTATTATCTAATTGCACAGCCTCTTACAGATAACCACAGCATGCTTAAAACGTGTACTTTACAAAAAATTTATGAACGTATTGTTGTATTCACTGCGATTAAGTTAAAAAGTAAACAAAGAGTAAACAAAATTAAAATAGGAAAGAAGAAAAGTGCGAATCTATGAAACCTTGTATATTTTTTTGCGAAATTGATACAGCGAGTCAAAGTGCACATCAAGAACATTACTTAAATTGTTGTATAAACTACACAGGCGTGGAACTACAGAGTTACGGCCTGATACTGTACGGCGATAAGGAACTGCAAATAGTTTTCTAATTTTAGTACGCGGATACTGATATGGAACGCTAATTTTAAATTGACTATGAAGTTGAGTGCAGTCTGTGATGCTTCTTATAATTTTGTACAAGAAGATCAGATCTAACCCGTCTCTTCGCCTATCGAGGTTGATCATTTGAAATCTACAAAGCCTATCAGCATAAGATCTTATCTTTTTTGCCTCGCCTGTAGCAAAGGTCAAATGCCACATGAACCTCTTTTGGATTCTTTCAATCCTCAACATATGAGTTGCGTAGTGTGGTCGCCAAATTACAGAACCGTACTCGAGCGTGCTTCTCACTAAGCAGTTGTATAAAGTTAGATTCACGTAAGAAGGAGTTAGATGCACGAAACCTACGCGTGGAGATTCCAGTTCCTGTACAGTTGAGTTCGGGGACTTCTGCAAAAGCGTCGGTGGCTCAACCGGTAACGACTCGGTCCACCTTACCAGAGGTACCGGGTTCAAATCCGGACGGCCAATGTACTAATGTGTTTTTCGAAACTTACTTACATTTACTCACCGATTGCTTTAAGCGTGAAGGAAAACATCCTGAGGAAACCTGCACACACCTGCGAAGAACCAATCCGCACTGGGCTCGTGTGGTTGACTAAGGCCCGATCGCACTAATTCAGGGTAGGCTCGAGCCCCTCGGTCGGGACGTATATGAGCTGATATGATGACAGTTGAGTTCGGGGACAATGACGAGCCACAAATTTTCATAGGAATCCCGTTGATGTCCAACCCGAGGAGTTCAGTATCTTTTTGAAGTGAAAACTTCTTAAGGCGCGTTAGACATTTTTGAGATAGGAAAAAACCATTGAACTCGCGACACTGTGTAACCGCCACCGTACCAGGAACACTCGGAGGGTCAAAACTTATAAAACTGTAAAATGTTTTCACTTCTGTCGGCGCTCCTGGAGTAGTAATGTTATTTGTGTGACCGCAAAGAACCCGATGGGTATGATACTACAATTTTATTATTTATACAATACAATACTCTTTAACTAATAATCTTTAATGCATCACAACATGAAAAAAAAGAAAAAATTAACAATACATAAGAAAGCCTCAATACGCGGCCTTATTGCTAGGTAGAAATTTCTTCCAGGTAACCTTTGGCTAGGGAAACAGCGATAGAATAAGTTAAGAGTCGGTGCAAAAACTTAAAACAGAAAAATTTACAAATAAACAGTTACACAATATAATAATAATAATAATATATATATAATAATAATATATATATAATAATAATTATAAACATAAACAAACAAAAACATATTAAACATAAATAAATTATGCATTTTATCTATCTATGGTAAAGAAATGAAATTAGATAGTAAGGAAGATGGGGAAAATAGGATTTAAAAACAGAGAACACAGATATCATTAAGTTCAGTAATGGGCTTTCACAAGCCTTTTAAAAGATTGTAGCGTTAGAGCACGCCTGATAGACTCAGGCAGCGAATTCCACAGCCGGATTGCTCTGCGTGATTTAACTACTTCAGGCAGCTTCGTTCTGCCCGATCTAACTCTGTAACTACGACCACGACACACGGCTAACCGCCAATTATAAGACATTTATTGATTCCTTGCCACCAAACACACATAATTTACTTGGTCAATTATTAATTTAAAAGCTAATGTATTAATAAAGCGGCTGCCGTGGTACTGCAGCGCACGTGGACGGGTTCCACGCCATCATGCGCAAGCGCTGCGCCTCCACGCATGCGCGGGTGCGCGGCGCCGGCAACAGCATCCTGAACACTGTTGCAGACAGATGGGACTCCCCATTTGTGACTCATTGGGTGCACGTGCATGTTAGATGTCATTTTTATGATTGACATTATTATTATTTAATCTGTGTTATTTATTATTTGATTTTTTTTTATTCTATTTATAATTTAATTTATTATTATGTTTTATTTATTATTGTCTAAAAATTTATTTTATTGAATGGGGCTAACACCTGAAAACAAATGATTTCATTTCATTAATTTGACTTTTATTTTCTTGTCGATAATTTGTCGATACTCTTCTCAACGTCACTAAATTTGCCTAGAGTAGTTACAATTACCCCGAATAAGAATTAAGTGTTTGATATCTAATTTGGGACCTTAATTTAAGGATTGGAAGGTATGAAATTTTTTGGTTTTATCTTTCAAACTTACTGTTATGTAGTCTAATATTTAAACGAATCGCAAAATGTGTTGGTAAGCGCATAACTCGAGAACGGCTGGACCGATTTCGCTAATTCTTTTTTTGTCGAGTTCGTTATTGTCAGGAGACGGTTTTTATGTAGGGTAGAGTAGGGTAGGGTAGGGTAGGGTAGTGTAGTGTAGTGTAGGGTAGTGTAGTGTAGGTTAGAGTAGTGTAGGGTAGGGTAGTGTAGTGTAGGGTAGAATAGTGTAGTGTAGGGTAGAGTAGTGTAGGGTAGGGTAGTGTAGGGTAGGGTAGTGTAGTGTAGGGTAGGGTAGTGTAGTGTAGTGTAGTGTAGGGTAGGATAGGGTAGGGCAGTGTACTGTAATGTAAGGCGGTACGTAGTTCGCCGGGACAGCTAGTTATTTTATAAAAATAAAGTCCAATGTGGCTTTCATTTACACAAATTACAATAGCCCCGGTAAGTAGAAGATCCTACAGTCATATTTTTCAGCTCACATTGTAAAACTAAATCCTTTTTGGTTTATTTTACACTTGGAGGTGAAGTTAATTAAACGATCCATGTAAGCACGCAAGTATTTAATAATTAAAATATGACTCTTAAAGTACTTTTTTGGCCTTTCAATTTGACACATGTTAATTTTAGGTTACAATAGCCCCTTTCGACCTTATGTGTGTGTATGTGTGTATGTGTGGTGCAAGAATCACAAACCGCGCTCAGCATATACTGCGTGCGGCTTATGCTGCAACTCAGCGCTGGTTTTCAGCGTGGCCCAGGGCTGCACGACTGCAATCACGTCCAGAATTGTACCGCATACATCCGTAGGAGATTTCAGAAGACATCGAACATCACGGAGTGGTATGACTTAGAGGACTTGGGGGAATTTATTGTGGTCCCACAGGTTAAGCTGTGGTAAGGCGGGCAAATTTTATTACGCTTTTAATACGCTTTTGACTCAACTTAAATATCTGGGTCACTGGGTAACCGAGACGCTGAACGATGACGTAGATATTGAGCGGGAGCGTAGGGCGCTGGCGGTGAGGAGTAACATGTTGATTCGCAGGTTTGCCAAATGTACGAAAGAGGTCAAACTTACATTATTTAGGGCATACTGTCAGTCGTTCTATACCTGCAGCCTGTGGATCAACTTTACTCAAAAAACTTACAGCGTCCTACGCGTCCAATATAACAATGCCTTCAGGGTGCGGTTGGGGTTGCCGCGCTTCTGCAGCGCCTCAGGGATGTTCGCGGAAGAACGAGTGGATGACTTCCCAGCTTTGATGCGCAAGCGAATCGCCTCCCTGTGGCGGCGGGTGCGCGATAGCCCCAACAGCCTCCTGGCCACTGTAGCGGGAAGGGTCGATGGACCGTTTTTTGCTCACTGGACCGGGGAGCATGTGACGCCCTCAAATCGGGCTGCAAAATAATGGTGGCTTTGTTTCGACTGCTTTCCTTTATTTGTTATTTATGTTTTACTAACATAGGTTTTTAAGTGACATTGTAACTAACATTTTATGGACTGTAATTGTCTGATAATAAACTGAATTTGATTTTTTTTTTATTAGCTTCACCCGTATGTATGTATGCTCGTACATATTGTATTGACACTGATTCTTGATAAAACAAATACATTTATCAAGAATCAGTGTCAATACAATATGTACAAGCAAGCACGTACAACGCAAAAATGCTTCATAAACAGTTTATGTTTATGTTTATTGCGAACATTTATTTTGCTACCTACTCCTATTGTATTGGTGATATTTTGGTAATTCTAACAGATATGTTAATTTTTTATACCTCGTCTGAAATATAGTAAAATGAAGATGTTTTTAAGTTAACATGCAAATAAAATTGAATTAAGATTTTTTGTTTTATACTTGCTTTTTTATGCAATATTTTCGTTAAATTACAAGGTTTTTTTTTTATTATTTTGAATCATTGTGTCCACATTTATGGGTAAAATTACAATCTATCGATTTTTTTTTATTTATTTTTTTATTAAAAATTTGAGTGCGTTTGACTGCAACTCACCTGATGGTAAGTGATGATGCTAATCTATCGATTCTAATTTATCCTTTAGAATGTAACGAAGTTAATACCAATAAAAAATACGAACGGTAATTTTTTTTTTCGTTTCATTGATATTTAGATATAACACTTGGGATTTATTATAAAAAATTTTAAAACTGCAATATCTCAAAAATGGGTCACTTTTGCATAAGGTGTTGTATGGTTTAATTTCTTGCAAATGAACTGATCTATAGCCCCTTAAAAGAATTTGCACTACCTACCAGTCATCCTTTATATTCACTTTAAAAATAAATAACTAAATTAATGTAAAATTAATATTTAAGAGTATACGAGTACACCAAACGTGTTTTTATAGATTATGGTACGGAACCCTTCGAGCGCGAGGCCGACTCGCACTTGGCCGGTTTTTTTTACAATAAATAATACTAATATTTTTCGTTCATTATTGTTTTCAACTTATGTTTAGAATTATTTTTCAGTTTTTAGTTTGATGTTCTTTAAAAGTGTGTATTTTAGTTTATTTTAACTTTATTTTAAAATTTTCGATATGTAACCTATAAACTAAATTTCTTTGTATTGGAAACCTCGTTCCTCCCTCTTTAAGTTTAACTGGTTTTAAGCTGTTTATCGTGTTTTAGGTGATATTTTTAACCGAATTCAAAAAAGGAGGAGGTTTCTCAGTTCGACCGTATATATATATATAAATAAGATTTATCAAAATCGGTTCATAAACAATGAAGTTATCCGCGAACACACATTAAATATATAATATATATATATATATATATATACACATATATATATATATATATTATATATTTAATGTGTGTTCGCGGATAACTTCGTGTGAACCGATTTTGATAAATCTTATTTTGTTGGAAAGGAGATATTCCAAGAGTGGTACCATTATAAATAAACCAGGATCTGATGATGGCATCCAAGTGATATCGAAGGGAACGTTCGAAAATCGCAGTGGCGACTAGTGCGTTTGAAGTCTTTTTTTTTTGTTTAAAATTATTTTTAACTTTATTTTCTCAAAATTTAGAAAGCGACATTGTAGGGCCCGACCCACTTCAGTAATTAATTCTTGGCATTTCCAATACTCGTGGCTGGTTAACGTGTAAACTTTTGTGTGTTTTCAAATTTTCTTTTAGTTTTTTACTTTTTAATATAGTACTCACTTCATTTCCCTCGACTGATCTTTAATTTCGTAGTGTAGCGGAGTTTTTGTGCTTTGAAGTGTTATAGTATTATTATTATTTTAAGGAAAACTAGGTTACATTATAATATGATCAAACATCAATTAGATATGGAAAATTGAAACGTTTTCGCCTTTAGGTTACAGATAAGCTAGCTTCACAATAATAACAAAATTAAACGTATTGATAAGAATAAATTTAGCTTTTTTACAAATTCAGTTTATTTATTCCATTTTTTGATGTGTAACATCTTTGCTCTCGCTTTCCTGCAATTTGTGGGAATGATTTCGTGAAATGGGACGGAAATGTGTCCCATTGTACCAGGAAGTCGCGTTTTTTCAGGCTTTAAAAGCGCGGAAAAGGCAAAGGTATCTATGACCATACAGCCTAGTCTGCCGTATCTTTGCCGTCCTTTTTATGTGTAACATCTTTGCTCTCGCTTTCCTGCAATTTGTGGGAGTGATTTCGTGAAATAGGACGAAATGTGTCCCATTGTAACAGGAAGTCGCGTTTTTTCAGGCTTTAAAAGCGCGGAAAAGGCAAAGGTATCTATGACCATACAGCCTAGTCTGCCGTATCTTTGCCGTCCTTTTATAAAGTATTTTGTCACATGTTACACATCATATGCGAGTACTGTAGGTCTCGCTCTTTTTTTTATTTTTTTTTATTTCACTATAGTATTTATGCATGTACTCGTGTGTACCTATGTACGTGTATATATATATCTGTTTCCATAAGCTGAGCATCTAGCCTCAACGGCTTAATTGATTCTGGAGCGCGAGGTGTCGTTAGATTCGCCTTAATCCCCGAGAGACACAGGATATTTTTAACCTTTTGAGAAAAAAGAGGGGTTATGTTTTCATACAGTTGGTTTCTTAATTTTTACAAATTGATTATGTTTATTTAAGTAAGTTCTATCTACTTTAAAAAGTAATTCAATTTTTTTTTTGATTCTATTTTGAACAAAATTCATATGTTATATAATGAGACTCTAAGTATCTCATTAAGAGACTAAGTATTTTTTAATTTTTTTTATTCTCAATTGGTAAGCCCTTGACAACATCTCACCTGGTGGTAAGTGACGATGTTGCCGAATATGGAAGCGGGCTTACCAAGATTACCAATACTTACGAAGTAACTAGTATCTTATCTGTGACAATACCCTTGGTTTTTTCAAGGGAGTCTTCTTACTAGGCCTGGATACCTGATGCCCACAGAGTATATCAGAGAAATACTTTGGGTTTGTATGTGCAGTACCTTACTCATATTTTTCCTTTATTTTATTAGGTCCTAGTTACTTACAAAGTTTCTTTAAAAACTTTAGAGCCATTTCTGAGAAAATGTTACAAACATCCTGGATTTGTAAGGGAGGTACCTTATTCCAAATTTTTCTTGGAACAACGAACCACCGCGTACTGTGAGCCATATACAGTTATAGTAACATACCAAGTTTAATCAAAATCGTTAGAGCCATTTTTGAGTAGCAAGTAATAAGTGATTTTTACTATGGTGGCAGCCGTAAAAATCAAGATAGGGGGGCAATTTAAAAAAAAACGCCTGACGATATAAAAATAATAATACCCTAACCTAAATTTCACCCATATCCGTCTCTAGTTTGGAGTACAGGCTCACAGACACACATACACATTTCTATTTTTTTTTTTTTTAGACTTTATTATTGTACTAGCTTTTGCCGCGGCTTCGCCCGCGTGGACATCGTTTTCATGACTGCCTTTGTTGGTGAGTGGTGCGCGATCACAAGCGGCTCGCGAGCGTGGAATTAAGTTGTGCAGTTCAAACGATGAAACATTTGACATCGTGCCCTGCGTGCCCCTACATCTGCACGCAGGAAGACCTCATGACAGCGGCTGATAATGCTGTTAACGTGGCCAAATTCTGGGCTGCTACAGTGTAGTGTCTGCCATCGACACGCTAAGAAGAAGAATTAAGTTGTCTTCAGATGTCTGTCCTAGATCGGGCTATTGTAATTAGCAATCTATGACACTCCTCAACCATCTGTGCAAAAAATCACAAAAATCTATGGTTGTTGCGATTTAAAATAAATTTGCCAAAATTAAGTATTCTTTTCAGTTCCCTGTGGGACTGCATCGGACTATGCTATTTTCACGGGATAAAAAGTACCCTAGGTCCTTCTCCGTGACACAGGCTACCTGCATGCCAAATTTCATCAAGATTGATCAAATTTATGAAGCGTAAAAGGTAACAAACAAACACATTTTCACATTTATATTTATTCTTTATAGCTTTTTCCCGCGGCTCCACCCGAGTGAACATCGTTTTTATGACTGTCTTTAAGGGTGATTAGTAAATTATGTCGTTTCCCACCTACTAAACCATCTCTGTGCAAGAAATCACAGCAATCGAGTATTTTTTTATTTCCCTCAGGAACTGCATCAGATTATGCAATTTTCCCGGGATAAAAAGTAGCCTATGTCCTTCTCCGTGACACAGGCTACCTGCTTGCCAAATTTCATTAAGATTGGTCAAGGCGTTGAAGCGTAAAAAGGTAACAAACAAACACATTTTCACATTTATAATATTAAGTAAGGATTGTACACAAACATTTAAATAACAAGAACTTAGAGAGGACGTGTACAAAGATGGACTTATCTCTATAAGAGATCTCTTCCATCCAAACTTACCGGAGAGAGTTTAAAGTATGTGAGGCAAACCTGTGTGTACTTGATAATCATATAAACTAAATAAAAAACTATTAAATATAAACTAATGTACCTTCATAAATAACGTATACTTACAATAAATAAATTAATTTCATAATTTATTTTATTTTATTTCATTTGGGTAGCTTATTTACAAACTAGTAAATAGAAATAGTTACTACAAGCTAATAACAAGCTTCCACATAATAAAACGAGCAACTCCGAGTATTTTTTTTTAATATTCACAATTGGTAAACCCTTGACAACATCTCACCTGGTGGTGAGAAAGCGGGCTTACCAAGATTCCCCAACGCAATGGGAAAATTAGCTATCTTATCTTCATGCCGGAACACACCAATGATATCAACATTGATATTTGGCGGCAAGACTTAGATAAGATGGTGGTAGCTAGCCAGGCGGGCTTAGAAAATGCCCTTCCACCAACCAAACCGAGTCTTACAATTGACCCCGCCGGGAATCGAACCCACGACCTCCTGTGTAAAGCCAGTGAACTTTGCCTCTGGGCTACGGAGGCGGTTAATTTCGAGTAGGAATATAATACATAACAAATAATATAATAATCATTGTTCTTACTAACATAAATATAATGTATGTATATACAAATAAACTTACATGTTCGGTAGGGAAAAAGATGCTCTTTAAATTCAACTTTGAAAGTGTTAACAGAAGTGCAGTCGCGAATGTTTGCGGGTTACTTGTTGATTTATAATATTATCAAGGTGTTGAAGCGTGATAAGGTTACAAACAAACACATTTTCACATTTATAATACTAGTAAGGATACTCTATAACACCATTTAACCGCACCAAAATCTCGACTTCGATTTTTTTTGCCATCACAGTACCTTCTTCGCTCCTTCGTTGTTCGAAAATAAAAATTATGAGTTTCGTAATAAGGTTGTGCCCTTGAATAAGGGGAAATAACGCGAGCGGTCTACGTCATTACTGCGACTGTAAAGGATTGCTCAGGCAATGAACGTTACAACCCAACCGCCTGTTCAAAGTGAAGGCGATAGCGACAGCGGAAGCGGATGTCTGAAAAATCGTAATATTGAGCACAATGTGGTACTTTCAATAATGATACGGGCGGGGATTGCAAGTTCACCTACGCTATCTGATGACGCGATGAGAAACCAAACCCTTCGCATAAGAGGTGGGGTCTTTTAGACCCCAACGGTTTGAAAATCTGAAATTAAAAAAAAAACTTAACGGCGAGGACTGTTATTTTGAGTAGCTGGATTTGCGGCATTGCCACGTCTACCTGTGTTGGGTTAATTCAGTGCTTCGCGGGCGCTTGACTGTGATAGACGTGTTTTAGAGTCAGTGAGACGCATATTTGTTTTGTACAGATTGTCTTAAAAATTAAAAAAAAAATTGCCTCGAAGCTCCCAATACTAGTTATTATTTTAAGACTTAATAATATTATTTTCTGTTTTTTCTAACATCATTTAAGTGTAAACGACGCTTTAAGACTGATTTGCCTATGCTTAGTTTTTCAGTTTGAATGAGCCTCATGAGCCTCATAATTCACTGCAAAATTAAAACAAACCATTGATGGTAAGTGAAAATTGGCTTTTTATAATTGTTCTCAATATCTTCTAAATTGATAAAAACGCATTTTTAAATGTATTTTTAAAGTATATGTACACAGGAATCTCTTTTGTTATTTAGACCCCACCTTGTATGGCACGTAACTTTTTGTCACCTTAAATGCGAAGGATTAAGTATGAAAATATACGGTACTAACATACTCGGAATTTCTCGTACCATACGTTTGTTTGTTTGTTAACTCTTTATTGTACGAAATATACTCTTAAAATAATATTAAAAAAAGGTTAAGTGTGTATGTATTCTTGCTAATATTCTTACTAATATTATAAATGTGAAAATGTGTTAATTTGTTACCTTTTTGCGCTTCAACGCCTCAACCAATCTTGATTAAATTTGGCATGCAAGTAGCCTGCATCACTGGAAAGGACAAAGGGTACTTTTTGTCCCGTGAAAATAGCAAAGTCCTATGCATCCTGAGGGAACTGAGAATAATATATGATTTACTAAAAGTAAGTAAAAGTACGAGAAAATGTGCTAGGTACCTCCAAACACTTACCAGAATTAATGGCTTATATTGCTTTATTAGCCCTTTTTATGGTATCAATTGACGTAAGCCCCAGAAATAGCCCATTATCTCATACTTTCGAAAATTCCGATTGGGAATTTTCCCGAAGATCAACATCATTTTAACCACCATATCTTGTAGTGTTAAATCATGTAAGGTATGTGACCTAGCAGTAAACTTTTGATCTCCAAGTGGCTGGTTAGTCTTTCAACCGCCTCTGTGAGGTAGTATTAGGAAATTTTTGAGCTCACCTGGCTCACAACTACCATCATATTTAAGTCTTTGCATCGATCGTCAACATTAACAGCATCCATTTCTCAATGCTTTTGAGACGATTACTATTACAATATGTCAGGATGTTATTGAGGAATAAGAGAGAAAAAAAGGTGGTATATCTTATTGTAGTGAAGTTAAACTGGTTTTTGTGGGCTAAAACAGCAAAAATTTACAAAATTTAAGCGAATTTTAAAACTTTTTTCTATCGACATAATTTTATCAAATCGTGTTTTGGCCTCCTACACTTTGTAGCAGACATATACACTCGAGAGCAATGAATCCGGGTCACTTAAAGAATCCTAAAAATCTCGGAAACTAAGAAGGCTAGCTTAATAAAATAAATTGTGTTTAATAGACAATTTAATACTCCTTAAATGAAGTCATTAAAACATCTTAGTTATTGTAAAGTTATGTAATAAAAAAATCAAATTTGAAAAAGGGAGACTTTCGAAGATGGAACTACGAAATTACTACATTTGTTTTTGCTTTTGTTTCTAATCTGTCATTTAAGTGGGTACATAAACCATGTTGATAGTGTTCAATATTTATTATTCAAGTAGTAATCATGTCGCTTACACCTGAAGAATGCACCAGAATACTCACAATGCTGGAAAACGGCCGGGGTCAGCGCGATACAGCCACGACTGTCGGTATGTCGCTCTCAACAGTACAAAGAGTTCTCCAACGTTACGAGGAAACTGGCTCTAACCTACGCAGACCAGGAACAGGCAGAACCAGGTGTACCATAGCACGAGAAGATCGATACTTGGTGAACACAATGCTTCGTAATCGCTTTCTTACAGGAACTGAACTTACAAATCAGTTTCGACGCCTCGGAGGAAGTAACCCAAGCGCATGGACAGTAAGGCGACGACTTGCTGAAGCTAAATTGAAACCACTTAGACCTGCAAACGGCCCTAAATTGGAGCGTGGGCATCGTATTTCAAGACTAAGATATGCCCAGAACCACTTAAATTGGAGTACTGGAGGTTGGTCAAAAGTTATGTTCTCCGACGAATCAAAATTTATGCTCTAAAAGCACGATGGAAGACACAGAGTGTATAGAAGACCAGGGGAATGATTCAAGCAAGCATGCATCGAAGAAAAAGTAGCCTACGGTGGTGGGTCTGTACATGTGTGGGCCGGAATTTCTTCTGAGAGTCGCACAGAACTGGTGTTCATAGAAAACGGCTCTTTAACTAGCGAAAGATATGTGGAAGAAATCCTCAATGAACACGTTGGTCCATTTATGATCAATTTGGGTGAGGATGCTATTTTTATGCATTACAATGCCCGGCCTCATACGGGTTGGATTGTGAATGACTACCTTCAAGAGATGAACATTACTCGTATGGAGTGGCCAGCACGCAGCCCGGATATCAACCCGATCGAGCATGCTTGGGACGAGCTAGGGAGATGCGTAAAACAAAGAAGCCCTCCCCCAATCACGCTTCGTGAGCTCAAATTTGCTCTTACAGAGGAATGGTAGAATATTCCCCAAAATCGTATAAGGAACTTGGTGTACAGCATGCCAAACCGCGTAAACACAGTGATGGAAGCACGAGAAGGCAATACGAAGTATTAAAATTCAAGTTAATCGTAATGTTGTTCAAAAATGACATGTTTCCTATTTTTGTTTTAAGGCGAGATCAGCAGTTTTTTTTATTTATGTAATTTTTTGTAAATAAAATGTAGTGATTCGTAAATTTTATTACTTTCATTTAAGGGGTATTAAAGTGTCTATTAAACACAATTTATTTCATTAAGCTAGCCTTCTTAGTTTCCGAGATTTTTAGGATTCTTTAAGTGACCCGGATTCATCGCTCTCGAGTGTATAATAACATTTATAAATGTATGTATTGCAGTTTCAACCGCAGAAAAATTACTTTATCCAACCCTCAATTACGGGGTTTGCATTATTTTCTGAAAGGATTTCGCCTTAAATCCGCTACCCGCAGCAAAAGTATATATATTAGTACAAATATACAGTATGCCGCTCCCTGCCGCTTTCTAGATTGCGATCTCACTCCCTCGTCACCCAGATTGATACAGATTGATTAAAGGTTGGTTGTCGAACGTATGGAATTTCGCCGCCATTTTGTTTGTTCCGTCATTCGTTTTTTGAAATGTCATTTCTTGCCCGTTGTATAAAGTGTCCGGGGTGTGCCGCAGCCCTGTTCTTGATACCGCTCTCCGCTTGCATTGGGAATGGACCCTTACGGTAGGGGTGCTGTATTGTTTGTTTGTTAGCAGCCGAGCATTGACGGGTGGGACTAACTAATTGTGATTAACAACGTATGGACTGCAAGCTGTACTATAGCTACGAGTATTTAGTATGTATACAGTTCGGTTGTCTAAATATATTTTGTTAAATGTTCCTATTGGGTCCGAAATTGAACACATGAAATGCTTGTGATCGTACTGTATATACTATTATTGTGAGTCTATTCGAGATCTCAATAGCTCGTTTAATATTATAGGCACAGATGATAATTTAGTACAAGCAGTATAGGATAGGATAGGAATATTATAGGAACAAAAGTTGACACTATTATTTAATATAATCATTATAGGATTCGGGTCACTCGTATATATAAAATAAAGTCGTGTTAGTTACACCATTTATAACTCAAACACGGTACTTGACTTGGACTTGGACTTGCGCTTGGCCGGATGGACGGACGGACGAACCGTCAAAAAAGTGTGTCAAGGAAAACCGTCATACTAAAAGAGGCGTTTCTTATACCTTACATCAGTGTGTCAATGGATTAAAAGTACTAGGCTGACTTCCAGGAGCCTACAAGAGGTGTTCCAATGCGGTCGATTATCTGTGAGGAAAACCGTTATACTAAAAAGAGGCGTTTCTTATACCTTACATCAGTATGTCAATGGATTAAAAGTACTAGGCTGCCAGGAGCTTACAAGAGGTGTTCCAATGCGGTCGATTCTCTGTGAGAAAAACCGTCATATTAAAAAGAGATATTTCTTATACCTAACACACGTAATATATAAGTCACTGACCTAACATCAGTGTGTCAATGGATTAAGAGTACTAGGCTTCCAGGAGCTTACAAGAGGTGTTCCAACTGTGAGATATGTTGTAGTTGTAAAAAGTGCCAGGAGCACATAAGTAAGTACTGTTTATTATACTGTGACATAAGTGCCAAGGAGTTAACTCAACCGACTATGGGCTGTATTTTACATCTCCTTAAAGATGGAGCTTAAGAAGTTTTACTTCAGTCGTGTGGTCTAAAGCACACAATCGTTCGGCTTGTGAAACGTTACAACGTAAAATTATCGTCCGTGAACCGACTTTACAGACAACATCGGTTTTTCTTTGTTGAGTTCGTTATTTTCCGGAGAAGGTTTTAGGATAGGGTAGGGTAGGGTAGTGTAGTGTAGTGTAGAGTAGGTAGGGTAGTGTAGGGTAGGGTGTGTAGGTTAGGGTAGTGCAGTGTAGGGTAGGGTAGTGTAGTGTAAGGTGGAACGAAGTTCGCCGGGACAGTTAGTTGTCAATAAATTTTAATTGTAGGTTAACTGCCATTATGCACATGTGAATAGAAGTACGAATAAACCACTGTTTTTCAACCTCACATCAAAAATAAAAAGGTAGATTTAGTGTTAGCGTTTTGAAAACGGGTTATACAAAACTCTGCTCCAATCACGGCATAGCAGAATTTTGTTTACAGTCACGCGTTGGCAGGCTTACCGTCAACTTGCCGAAATGTTCTCTGACATGTCTTAAATACACCTGTCTCAATTACAGTGAAGGATAGGACCTATCACGTGTCGAAACATTATTCGAGGTCACCACTAAAGCAAAATATACATATATTTTTCGAATAATGTTTCGACACGTGATAGGTCCTATCCTTCACTGTAATTGAGATCATCAGTACTTTCATATCCTTTGCTATCAAGAACTAATTAAAAGTCACCCTATATACAGGCTGTAACAAAATTGGTGTGGGTCCCGTTATCTGGGGATTTCACTCGTCATATTGAACAATTTTCTCCAAGGAACCCATAGTCATTAGTCAATTCTCCAAAAAAAATTTGGACCCCCATACTAAAATGCGCAAAATCGGTCGATCAGCTGATCGATTTGTATGAAGAGTAAAAAACTTTTTTACGTTTTCAGCAAAGTCGTAGAACAAAAGTTGTTCAGTATGATGAGTACAAGCCCCAGTTAACGGGACCTACACCAATTTTGTTACACCCTGTATATATGTAAATGTAATAGATCGAGTGTTACCCCACTTTTTGTTATACTTGTTGTATGAAACTCAATATCTACATTATTTTTAATCTGAGTTTTTAATCAGACAATAGATACTATATTACAAATCGAATACAGATTGTTGCAGCTGTAACAATGGAACCAGTATCCATTTCTATCAATTTTTCACTGCTTCATTGATATACAACCTGATACCTAACGTTACGGTTTACATAGGAGCCAGTAACTGGCTAGGCATAGGGTTGCCAACCATCATTAGTTCATTAATTTCAGCTTAGAAAAAAATATTACTTTGGTAACACTAATTGTCCGATGATTTGTAAAAGATATTGGAATATTTGCGACCAAGTAGGCTTTGGAAGTTAAAACTACCGGCCAAGTGTGACTTAGACTGTTGCTCTGAGGATTCCACATACCACCACTTGATACCTCTCCACACTATGACTATACCTCATCATCATCATCATATCAGCCGAAGGAAGTCCACTGTGGACATAGTCCTTCCCCAAGGATTTCCACGACGACCGGTTCTGCGCTAATCGCATACAGCGGCTTCCCGCGACCTTCACCACTGAGTGGGAGATTGGCCTACGCTACATTTTCCGGTGAGCAGTCGCCACTCGAGAACTTTACTGCCCCAACAGCCATCCGATCTACGAGCTATGTGCCCCGCCCACTTCCACTTAAGTTTAGCAATTCAGAAAGCTATGTTGGTTATTTTGGTTCTCCTACGGATCTCCTCGTTTTTCTGACTATACCTATTCATATTATGAACAAAAGACATCAACGCGAGCGACAGAAAAATGCTTATCCAATGAGTACGACTTACACTTGGCCAGTCTTTTTATTTTTGGTCTGTATGCTTCTCAAGCATTGCATTAGTTAAACATACGTATTACTGTTTTTACGATAGCGCTGAATCAAAAATACCTCAATAATACCTATTAAAACTTCTATTATATAGTCTCAAACTTTTTCGTCTATGTGTTGCATGTCGCGTGACGGTCGGCCGCGGAGTAGGGATAAAGTGAAAGGCGCTCGTCAGAGCAGCCATGATCGTTTCGTCCTCTGTACCATAGCAGAGCAGCCATGATCGTTTCGTCCTCTGTACCGTAAAGTAAAGTTTCACTTTTACCGTAAATTCATAAAACCACACAATCCTTTTTTTTATGTATGAGGGAACCGCTCTTAACTTTTTACTTCGAGTTTTTATTATTTTCTGATATTATACTTAGGTAGATCCAACTTCGAGAAAGAGATCAGTGGTCGAATCCAACTCAGTTGGGTAGCGTTCGGAAAGCTTTGGAATATCTTCACGTCCCACATACCGCAGTGTCTAAAGGGTCCCCAGGAGGCTCGAGTTTCCACACAAACGTTGTTCCGCGTTCGGAAAGCTTTGCAATATCTTCACGTCCCACATACCGCAGTGTCTAAAGGATCCCCAGGAGGTTCGAGTTTCCACACAAACGTTGTTCCGCGTTCGGAAAGCTTTGCAATATCTTCACGTCCCACATACCGCAGTGTCTAAAGGGTCCCCAGGAGGCTCGAGTTTCCACACAAACGTTGTTCCGCGTTCGGAAAGCTTTGCAATATCTTCACGTCCCACATACCGCAGTGTCTAAAGGGTCCCCAGGAGGCTCGAGTTTCCACACAAACGTAGTTCCGCGTTCGGAAAGCTTTGCAATATCTTCACGTCCCACATACCGCAGTGTCTAAAGGGTCCCCAGGAGGCTCGAATTTCCACACAAACGTAGTTCCGCGTTCGGAAAGCTTTGCAATATCTTCACGTCCCACATACCGCAGTGTCTAAAGGGTCCCCAGGAGGCTCGAGTTTTCACACAAACGTAGTTCCGCGTTCGGAAAGCTTTGCAATATCTTCACGTCCCACATACCGCAGTGTCTAAAGGGTCCCCAGGAGGCTCGAATTTCCACACAAACGTAGTTCCGCGTCCGGAAAGCTTTGCAATATCTTCACGTCCCACATACCGCAGTGTCTAAAGGGTCCCCAGGAGGCTCGAGTTTGCACACAAACGTAGTTCCGCGTTCGGAAAGCTTTGCAATATCTTCACGTCCCACATACCGCAGTGTCTAAAGGGTCCCCAGGAGGCTCGAGTTTGCACACAAACGTAGTTCCGCGTCCGGAAAGCTTTGCAATATCTTCACGTTCCACATACCGCATTGTCTAAAGGGTCCCCATGAGGCTCCAGTTTCGTTTCGCTTTAATACAAAAACTACATGCCGGAATAAAATACAAACTTTGCTAATATATTGAGGAGACACATATCGATGTTTGTAATTAGTTTTCGATGTAGTAATATAAAACGGAAAAAAGGGAGCAGTTTCAAACTTTCAGTACAACTAATTTAAGCCTTCGTTTAGTTACGCTAAAATTGAGTGCCTTGAAAACTAATTACAAACATCAATATGTGTCTACTAAATATATTTACAAAGTTTGGATTCATTTCCGGCAAGTAGTTTTTTGTATTAAAGCCGAACTACGTTTGTATGGAAACTCAAGCCTCCTGGAGACTGTAAACGCTAAGGTCTTCGACCAGTGTGTGTTGCCAGTGATGTCATGCGGAACTGAGACATGGTCGCTTACTATATGGGCATCTTATGAAGGCTCCAGGTCACCCAAACAACAAAATGGAGCGAGCTATGCTCAGAGTTTTCCTGCGGGATCGAATAAGAAAACAGTTATTTGAGATTGAGCACCAAAGTAACCGACATAGCTCACAGAACCGCTAAACTTAAGTGGCAGTGGGCGGGGCACATAGCTCAACAACAGATGATCGTTGGGACAGTAAAGGTCTCGAGTCGAGACCGCCACCGGAAAACAAAGCTTAGGCAGAACTTCCACACTATGGACCGGTGACCTGTAGAAGGTCTCGGGAAGCCGCTGGATGCGGCCAGCGCAGGACCGGTCGTCGTAGAAATCTTTGGGGGAAGCCCTTGTCCAGCAATGGACTTCCTTCGGCTGATATGATGATGATAATAGAACAGAAAAAATATACTCTCTGAAAATGTTAAATATTTTATTTTTTTATGGTTTAAGAAATACAACCCGCTGATAGACAGATGGATGGCTTAATTAGGCTTAGTAATAGGATCCTGTTGGTCATCCTTTGGGTATGGAGCCCTGTACTATAATGAAACTTTTTAAATATTTTTATGGCTTTGGGTTCAAAAAATCAATTAAAATTTCAATGTATTTTTCTGCAAGATGCCAAGGCCATTATAAAATTACCTGCGCAATGGCTAAACAAGTAAACATCGCGTGTGATTAGGATGTATGGATGAATTTTTGACGGTTCAAAATTTTCCTTTATTTATTTCATGGTCGTAGAAAAATATTTTATGCCACTGCACGCAATTAACCATTGTAACACTCGTGCTGTCTTTTCAATGGCTTTTATTACTTGGCAGTGGCATAAATAACTTTTCTATGTAATGTCTAGCACAACCCTATCAAATCCCGGACTGAGCTAGAAGCTAGAGGTACTAAACTAGACGCGTGACCGCGCCGGTTCCCGTGGGCTCGGGATATTGGCACTGATTCCACACTAGTGCTGCATGCAAATCGCAATGTTTGATAGACACCGGGATTGCAGAAAATAGCGGAGCACTATGTAGGGTGGTGATTGTGCAACGTGATTGATAACTAGGTCATAATGGTCATGTTTGATAATAACATTCAGTTTTGGTAATCTAGTTGACATTCGTTCTAAGCTAATTACAAGCTTTACAAGCTTGCCGGTTAGTTTGTTTGTTAGTATTACAGCGCCATTTATCATGTAATAAAGTATTTGACAGTCATCATCATCATTACAGCTCATATACGTACATATATATATACTAGCTGTCCCGGCGAACTTCGTACCGCCTTACATTACATTACACTGCCCTGCCCTACCCTACACTACCCTACACTACACTACACTACCCTACCCTACCCTACATACACTACACTACACTACCCTACCCTACACTACTCTAATATATATATATATATGTGAAGTCGACCAAACCGCACTGGGCCCGCGTGGTCGACTAAGGCCTAATCGCCCTGATTCAGGGTAGGCTCGAGCCCCTCGGTGGGTACGTATTTGACAGTGTTTAAAATAAATTTAAAAAAAGGATTTTGTGGTTTTATGAAACCACGGTAAAAGTGACACTTTTTTTCACTTTATAGACATTTAGAGCTGCGGTACAGAGGACGAAACAATCATGGCTGCTCTGACGAGCGCCTTTCACTTTATCCCTATTCCGCGGCCGATATACGACCGTCACGCGACATGCAACACACAGACGAAAAATGGTATTCACTAAATAGCATTTCTCGTACAGAAGCATAAAAACTAATTTATTTAACATTTTATTCTAATTTCTATTTATTATTCATCAAAATCACTAAATTAGCACAGTATATATATTAGTACTAACGTCAAAGACAATGACGTCACAAGTTTGTAACGCGAACAATTTCAGAACAAAATGACGTTTTTGTCAGTTGATAAAAAGTAACTCAAATGACTAGCAGGCTAATACCGGATTCCTTTTAAGGGTTCCGTAGACCCAACGGGTGACCAACGGGACCCTATACTAAGCTTCCGCTATCTGTCTGTCCGTCTGTCAACGGGCTGTATTTCATGAGACGTTTAGTTAAAATATTTTTATAATGTGTTGCCGCAAAAACAACAAATACCAAAAAATTTTAAAAAGTGAAAATTTCAGGGGGTTCTCCATACAAAAAACCTGTCGTTTTATAGGTCTGAAGTATATTTATCATATCAGCCACAAATCGTCCACTGCTGGACAAAGGCCTCCCCCAAGGATTTCCACGACGACCGGTCCTGCGCTGCCCGCAAGAAAAAGTATATTGTACCGCTATTATAAGTTTCTGTTTTTATATTGTGTTTTTTTATTTATTTATTTTTTGAGTTAAGGTTTAACTTTAAGTTTTTATAATGCGTTAATTCATTTTTTTAACTAGTGTGTGCAACAAAGAGTATTTCATCATCATCATATCAGTCGGGGGAAGTCCACTGCTGGACATAGTCCTCCACTAAGGATTTCCACGACGACCGGTTCTGCGCTACCCGCATGATGTCAAAGGCTTACCAATTGTGGATAAAAAAGGCCTTTAGACCGAGGAATATGTTTGATACTAAAACAAGGTAGTAAGTTCATCATATCAGCTCATATACGTCCCCACCAAGGGGCTCGAGCCTATCCTGTATTAGGTCGATCGGGTCTTAGTCGAGCTTCTGCGCTACCCGCATGATGTCAAAGGCTTACCAATTGTGGATAAAAAAGGCCTTTAGACCGAGGAATATGTTTGATACTAAAACAAGATAGTAAGTTCATCATATTTTTTTTTTTATTCACAATTGGTAATCAGCTCATATACGTCCCCACCAAGGGGCTCGAGCCTATCCTGTATTAGGTCGATCGGGTCTTAGTCGACCACACGGGCCCAGTGCGGGTTGGTCGACTTCACACAAAACCTTCGAGTTTCTGCGCAGGCGTGTGCAGGTTTCCTCACGATGTTTTCCTTTAACGTAAGAGCGTCGGATAAACGTACATATGAAATTGAAATTCGAAAACACGTCGAACCACGACCTCCCGGACAGGAGTAGCGGCCCGAGCCATTACACCACCGACGCTCCTTGAATTGATCGGTTCAGTCGTTTTACCGTGCTGGAAAATATTGTTGTTTAAAAATAAGAGCAGAGCTCCTAAGAAATCCCTTACGTGGGACAGACATATTTTCTATACCTTTGTTGAATAATGTAATTAAATTAGACACGCACGAGCCATACGACCTCCGACACAACATCCAAACTTTCAGATTTTCTTATTCACATTCATAATTAAGCTTTATTACATTCGACTGTTACATTCGGCGTAATGGTTACGGCCGCTACCTCCTGTTCGGGTGGCCGTGGTTCGAATCCTGCCACGTACCAATGTGTTTTCGAATTTCAATTTCGATTTTATCCGACGCTCGTACGGTGAAGGAAAACATCGTGAGGAAACCTGCACACGCCTGCGAAGAAACTCGAAGGTTGTGTGTGAAGTCGACCAACTCGCACTGGGCCCGCGTGTTCGACTAAGGTCTGATCGCCCTGATTCAGGGTAGGCTCGAGCCTCTCCGTGGGGACATATATGAGCTGATATGATGATGATGATTTCAGAAAATCAAGTAAATCTGAAATGGTAGGTAAATAAATCTAAGCCAATGGATTACGTTCTGCTGATTTCGGATGTTTTCAGTCTCACTCAGGTTCAGCACAAACCCTTTTATCCAGTTGTGTTCCTAAATTCTAGTTTAGCCCGTAAAGTGTCCAAAATATCGGCTCAGTCTAGACTAGTAAATATGTTGCCACGAGTTTGTTTTGTATTTTATAGAGCAAAAAGTGTTTCCAAACTTACATAGGGTAAAAGCCGGATAGTTGCCACACTTTTTGAAATCGCTCCATATCTCTCAGTACAAAAAGCAAAATACTTTATTTGAAAACTGACCGGTGCTTTGGTTTTTTGTCTACAAATTTATGAAAAGTAAAAAACATTATCTTTAATATGTTTTGAGTATTAGGGATTTTTGCGGACGTCTATATTTTGGGACATCTATCCCACATAGGAGATAGTTGCCTTATCCATTTAAATTACGTTTAGGATAGATGCCCCGCCGAGAAACAGGACATCTACCCCGCAAAAACTTTGATCGCATTTTTCTTTCCCATTCAATCGTACAGAGACATGGTCAACTTAGTGGTAATTGGAGAATATTTCGACAGATTAGTAAAATAACATAGACTAGAAACTAGTAATAGTAAAAACTAGAAATTACTCTAGTAAATGATAATTACAATCGGGGCAACTTTACCCCTGGGTCAACTACATACCCTACATACTGGGTTCGCCTACTCTTTTGCTTAACCAAAAGACAGCCTGGTTTAACATTTATCAATATCATTTTCTTAACGTTGTTATACATTTTTAGGGATCCGTTGTTTGTTTGTTTGTTTGTAAACACTTTATTGCATTTAAAACAAATACATTTAATATTTAGACAAAAGAATATAAATATTGCAAAGGCGGACTTATCCCTTTCGGGATCTCTTTCAGTCAGTCAACCTTGGAATGCTGAAAGGACTTCAGAGCATCATCATATCAGCCACAAGTCGTCCACTGCTGGACAAAGGCCTCCCCCAAGGATTTCCACGACGACCGGTCCTGCGCTGCCCGCATCCATCGGCTTCCCGCGACCTTCACCAGGTCATCGGTCTGCCTACGCTACGTTTTCCGGTGCGCGGTCGCCACTCGAGAACTTTACTGCCCCATCGGCCACCTGTTCTACGAGCTATGTGCCCTGCCCACTGCCACTTCAGTTTAGCGATTCTGTGAGCTATGTCGGTTACTTTAGTTCTCCTGCGGATCTCCTCGTTTTTGATTCGATCACGCAGATAAACTGCGAGCATAGCACGCTCCATTGCCCTTTGGGTGACCTTGAGCCTTCTTATGAGGCCCATAGTAAGCGACCATGTCTCAGTCCCGTAAGTCATCACTGGCAACACACACTGGTCAAAGACCTTAGTCTTGAGACACTGCGGTATTTGGGACGTGAAGATATTGCGAAGCTTCCAGAACGCTGCCCAGCCGAGATGGATTCGTCGATTGATCTCTTTCTTGAAGTTGGAACTACCTAGCTGGACTGTTTGTCCCAGGTATACATATTCGTCAACAACTTCCAGTGAAGAGTCTCCAACCTTTAGAGGAGTGGGTGCGACACGGACATTTAACATTATTTTCGTCTTGTCCATGTTCATTTTAAGACCCACTTGTTGAGAGACCTTACTGAGGCCATCGAGCATTGTGCTTAGGTCTTCCATAGTCTCAGCCATGACCACGATATCGTCAGCGAATCGGAGGTGGGATATGTACTCGCCGTTGATATTTATGCCGAGTCCACCCCAGTCCAGAAGCTTAAAAACATCTTCCAGGGCGGCGGTGAACAGTTTCGGAGATATAACGTCTCCCTGTCTCACCCCTCGCTGCAATTGGATAGGTTTCGAGTTCTGGTCCTGGAGGCGAACTGACATGGTGGCGTTTTCATACAGGCACTTCAACGCCTCGATGTATCGATGGTCAATTTGGCACCGCTGGAGAGACTGTAGCACAGCCCAGGTTTCGACTGAATCAAAGGCCTTCTCATAGTCCACAAACGCCAAGCATAGTGGCTGATTGTACTCTTCGGTCTTCTGTATAATCTGCCGCAGCGTATGTATGTGGTCTATGGTACTAAAGCCTTTTCGGAAACTGGCTTGTTCGGGAGGCTGGAAGTCGTCAAACCTGCGTGCGAGACGATTCGTAATGACTCTCGAAAACAGCTTGTAGACATGGCTCAGAAGTGAGATGAGTCTGTAGTTCTTTAGCAGGGTGTTGTCACCCTTTTTGAAGAAAAGCACGACCACACTTCTGTGCCATGCCTAAGGCGTTTGTCCCTCGAGTATAACGGAATTAAATAACTTCTGAAGAGCTTTTAGTACCGGTGATCCACCTGCTTTCAGAAGTTCAGCCGTAATTCCATCATCACCCGGTGCCTTGTTGTTCTTGAGCTGTTTGAGAGCCATTCTAATCTCGTACAGGCTGACGTCCGGGATATCTTTGGTATAGTGTCGGGTTAGTCTGGCTCTTGGGTCTTCAGCCAGATCGCTGACAGGCAAACGTGTGGTCTTGTACAATTGTCCATAGAACTTCTCAACTTCTTCCAGCAACTCAGTCTTAGACGATATGGTCCTGCCATCCTCAGTCTTCAGCTTGGTCAGTTGGCTTTGTCCAACAGACAGATCTCTCGCGAACACTTTTGAGCCTTTGTTGTGCACAATGCCTCTTTAATACAATTTGTATTATATTGGCGTAAATAGCGAGTTAGGGACTTAGAGATCTGCCTATTTAGTTGCCGATACTGAGTAGCGTCTTCAGAGGACTGTAAAACCAATCTGCATCTTTCTTCCATGAGGTTGCTGGTGAAGTCGGAGATTTTGTTGGTTCTGTTTGAACGGCGAGTTTTAAAAATCTTAGACTTAGACTTCAGAGCATACGGCCAGGTAAAGTTTACAAGTAAAAAAGAATATTTAACTATCATATTATAATCGTCTCTCGTATATTAATATAAACATAGATAACTACACCCATACAAAATATATACTTATCCCTACTAATATTATAAATGCGAAAGTAACTCTGTCTGTCTGTTACGCTTTCCCGCAAAAACTACTGAACGGATTTGGCTGAAATTTGGTAGGTAGACAGATTAGGACCTGGATTAAGACATAGGCTACTTTTAACCACGCTCGCGAGCCGCTTGCGGCTCGCGCACTGCGCACCCTCGAAAAGTCATAGAAACGTGGTCCACGCGGGTGAAGCCGCGGGAAACAGCTAGTATATAATAAATGCATACTCTACATACATATTATAATATATTTAGTTTAAGGGAGGAGGATTAAGGTTATTTTGTCAACAAAGAACCCTTACATGGTGGCGCATCGGGAGCTGGGTCACCCCTTTGCCTCTAATATGGTTGAGAGGAGCGATAGCTGACTCTCGCGTTATACCTACTCGTGACCGGGTGCTGCCCGTGTGAACTGGCCTACACTTGTCAAAGACATTCATGACATTCAATGATTTTAATTTATAACTTCTCGTGTCATTTTGTTTTCGTGTTAGAACATAATTAGAATAACATAATTTGTTTTTTATATATCAAGGATTGGATTTTCACGTTATTAAAAATATATACTATATATATTGTGTATGTATTAAACGTATTCTACATTGGGGCCAGGTGACCATGTGTGATTTGTCACATAATATTTATTGTTCATTTCTTGTTTTTTTGCAAATGAAATTATGTAATCACTATTTTATGACTATTAGAAAGGCTGTAATTTGCACCTATTTTAAATAAATATCTTGAATCTACAGCCTCACCATGACTGTCTGTCCGTCTGTCCGCTGCTTCACTCAGATACCATTAGTCTAGTAATTAGGCACGGGTATACCTATTAATCACGCCAAAAAAGTGGTAAAATAAAATATTAAAATATTTTTTTTAAGGGTTCCTACCTCCCCTACATGTAAATTAGGGGGTGGTTTTTTATCCTCTATCGTATGGGGTATCGTTGAATAGGTCTTTTAAAAGTACTGAGGGTTTGCTAAGACTATTTTTCGATTCCGTTTGCGAAATATTAAGTTTTAAAGTGCTAACTTTTGTTAGAATCTAGTTTCCCCCCCTCCTTCCACCTACCAGCTAAAGGACATCTGAAATTTTTTTTAATTGTAGGACATGTAATCAATTTAAAAGGAAAACTATACCGGCTAATTAGGCTGGGACTAATACTAGTTGACCAACTTAAGATGTACAGTTGAATTTGTAAAAAAAATCATAGATTTTCCATACAATATTACCAACTACAAACATAATTTGGTTTTCTAAAATAAACTTTTTTTTAAAGACTACGGAACCGTACTCTGCGCGAGTCCGACTCGCACTTGGCCGGTTCTTAAATGTTTTGTTGGCGCAATAAAAAGCTAAGTTTACAGGTTTCGTTTTTTAAATTCCTCATGAAAAATAAACATATAAGATCAAAATTAGTTTTGTATGAAAACATTGAACAACAAATAAATTTGAACTTATTAACTGTATTGAAAAAAGAAAAACTTAAAACTCTAGTTTTTAATTGTGTCACTTTCAAGCCTAGTTTTTCGAAAACGGAACCCTAAATTATAAAATGGTCTTAGAAGACACAACTATTTTTCTAACCAAAGATAGGTACCCCACAATACTGGGTCTGACGAAAAAAAAACATCCCCATTTTACATGTACCCTTAAAAAGTTTTTTTTTCCAAAAATTTTTTTACAGTTCTCTCCGTGTTATTATTATATACCTACCTATATTTTTGCCAAATTTCAGCTCTTAACTACTAATAGTCTAGGCGCTAAGCCGCGGACAGACGGACAGACAGACATGACGAAACTATAAGGTTTCCTCTTTGTACTAAGGAACCCTAAAATAGCAAACAGTCAAATCAGTTCGACTTTCTATTCATTAACGTGTCGTACCTAACGAATTGAACTCGAAGCGTTTAAAATCAGGGAGCAGCAGGTGCTTTTTATTACTAACACCATCTATCTGGTTTAGATCGTACTAAAATCGCAACAAAAACAAATGACGACAGTCCTGCCTGCTCCACCCACCAACCCTTCACGACACTAACTTTCAGATACTTAGGAAGTTTGGGAAAAGTTACACAGATGTCACTACGAAAGCTTCTATTGAACTTGCAATTTATTTATTATCTATCTATCTTCTATGTATCTATATATATAAAAATCAATTGCTGTTCGTTAGTCTCGCAAAAACTCGAGAACTGCTGGACCGATTTGGCTAATTTTAGTATTGAATTATTTGTGGAAGTACAGAGAAGGTTTAAAAGGTAAATAAATATGAAAATGCTCGGAATTAAATAATGGGGTACTGTAGGGTAGGGTAGTGTAGTGTTGGGTAGCGTAGTGTAGTGTAGGGTAGGGTAGGGTAGTGTAGGGTAGGGTAGTGTAGGGTAGGGTAGTGTAGTGTAGGGTAGTGTAGTGTAGGATAGGGTAGTGTAGGGTAGGGTAGTGTAGGGTAGGGTAGTGTAGGGTAGGGTAGTGTAGGGTAGGGTAGTGTAGGGTAGGGTAGGCTGGTGAAGGGTAGGGTAGTGTAGGGTAGTGTAGTGTAGGGTAGGGTAGTGTAGGGTACGGTAGTGTCGTGTAGGTTTAGTGTAGTTAGGGTAGTGTAGAGTGGGGTAATGTAGGGTAGGGTAGTGTAGTGTAGGGTAGCGTAGTGTAGTGTAGGTTAAGGTAGGGTAGTGTAGGGTAGGGTAATGTAGTGTAGGTTAGGGTAGTGCAGTGTAGTGTAAGGTGGAACGAAGTTCGCCGGGACAGCTAGTATTGAATATAAATACACGTTTTCAAGTCCAACAACCAATTACGTTAAAAAAAAACACAACTTTTAAAGTAAATTGTTTTTATGCTATATATAACATATATACAGGGTGATTTCGGGGTCGTGATCCCAACCATTTTTTTCTAACTCAGTAAATGATTGCGATGCTACCTGTATTTATTTTAATTGAAACAAAGATGATTCGTTATTTACGTATTTTTATTTAAAAATTATTATTGACTCAAAATACGTGGTCACCCTACTTTTAATTACACCTTTTTAGAAAACAAAGTTCAACGTATTGTTTTTAGTCGGCTAAAAAGACCAGTTATCGAGCAAACAGAAATTGCTAGGTATATAATATCATAGGTATAGAAGAATAAAATTACTGTTATATTAAAATTAACCCTTCTCATACAAGGTGACAAAAGGTTACGTGCCATACAAGGTGGGCTAAATGATTCGAACATAAGTGACTCCTGTGTAAATATACTTTAAAAAATACAATCAAAAATGCGTTTTTATCAATAAAGAGGATATTCAGAACGACAATAAAAAGCTAATTTTCACTTGCAGTCAATGGTTTGTTTTAATTTTGCAGTGAAATATGAGGCTCATGACTTCATGAGGCTCATTTAAACTGAAAAACTAAGCATAGACAAATTAGTCTAAAAACCTCGCCTCGTTTAAACTTAAATGATGTTAGAAAAAACAGAAAATAATATTAGGTCTTAAAATAGTAACTAGTGTTGGGAAGTTCCAGGTATGTTTTTTTTTTCATTTATAAGACAATCTTTACAAATCTAATATGCGTCTCACTGACTCTAAACACGTCTATCACAGTCAAGCACCCGCGCAGCACTGAATTAACCCAACAGGTCGACGTGGCAACGCCACACTCTTTAAAAAAATATTAGGTTTCAAAACCTTGTATGCGAAGGGTTAAATAAGGCATTTTATCTAGCTGTTGAGTAAACAGAACCACTTCCGTTCCGAGGTCGCGGGTTCGATTCCTGGCGTAGTCTAACTTTGTAAGACTCAGTTTGATTGATAGAAGGGCATTTTCTAAGCCCACCAGTTCTAGTTACCACAATCATAACTAAGTCTTTCCGAGCAACATGGATGTGTTCCTGCTTGAAGATAAAATAGCTAGTTCCCCATTGCGTTGGGGAATCTTGGTAAGCCCGCTTCCGTCTTAGGCTTCATCGTCACTTACCGTACCATCAGGTGAGATGATTCCAAGGGCTTACCAATAGTGAATAAAAAAAAACTGGCCAAGTGCGAGTCAGGACCGCACACAAAATAAACGTACCAAAATACTAGATGGCGTTAGTTTCTTCAGTTCCGTACTATCGTACTAGATGGTGCTAGTTTCTTCAGGTTTAAAAAAACGCGTTTTTTGCATAGAGACTTTTACTTTTTCAATTTTTTTGTATTTGTTGTTAAAGAGGCAGCAGAAATACATCATCTGTGAAAGTTTCAACTGTCTAGCTATCACGGATCATGAAATACAGCCTGGTGACAGACGGACGGACGGACGGACGGACAGCGAAGTCTTAGTCACGTTTTTACCCTTTAAAAAAAGAAAATGCTCGAAAACAGAAGTTATGTTCTGCATACACGAATAGGTTGGTTTAAATAATATGTCAACATCATCATATTCATCATCATATCAGCCGAAAAACGTCCACTGCTGGACAAAGGCCTCCCCCTAGGATTTCCACGACGACCGGTCCTGCGCTGCCCACATCCATCGGCTTCCCGCGATCTTTACCAGATCGTCGGTCCAACGCGTGGGAGGCCTGCCTACGCTACGTTTTCCGGCGCGCGGTCACCCGTCGAGAACTTTACTGTCCCATTGGCCATTTATATAAATAATATGTAACTATACAAAAGTAAGTAAGTAAGTAAGTAAGTGAGTGAGTGAGTGATTGAGTGAGTGAGTGAGTGAGTGAGAAGGTGAGTGAGTGAGTAAGTAAGTTTATTTGAATATTAACGTTTAGATACAGAATACAAAATAAAAATGGTGAGGTAAGTACTTATTTATGTATTAATAGCTTCTCCTATTCGACGGAAAAGACCAGTTTTCGAACAAACAAAATTGCTGATAAGATAAGTACAGAAGAAGGTATTCTACAATCTATTATAGCGATCTATTATACAGGGTGTAAAAAAAATTGGTGTAGGATCTGTTAACTGGGGGTTCTACTCATCTTACTGAACAACTTTCCCCACGGAACCCATAGTCAATTCTCAAAAAAAATTTTGACCCTCCATACTATCATACAATCGCCCTAATTTAGGGTAGGCTCGAGCCCCTCGGTAGGTACGTATATCAACTGATATGATGATGGTACTATCATATCAGCCGGCAAATGTCCACTGCTGGACATAGGCCTCCCCCAAGGATTTCCTTCCATACTAAAATGCGGTGGACCGAAGACCTGGTGAAGGTCGCGGGAAGCCGCTGGATGCGGGCAGCGCAGAGCCGATAGTCGTGGAAATCCTTGGGGGAGGCCTATGTCCAGCAGTGGACGTCCTTCGGCTGATATGATGATGATGACTAAAATGCACAGAATGGGTCGATCAGCTGATCAATTTGTATTAAGAGATTTCTGAAAAGTCGTAAAACAAAAGTTGTTTATGATTAGTAGAAGCCCCAGTTAACGGGACCTACACCAATTATGTACACTTTTTTTAACTTGAGCTTGTACTCATGAAACTGAACAACTTTCCCCAAGAAACCCATGGTCATACCTTTGTTAAGTCCCTGTAGATTGTAGATACCTACCTCGCACTGAAAGATAAAAATTAAATTAGGCATTTTATCTAGCTTTTGTGTAAACAGGAAATGCTAAAAACAGATACTCGTATTATGTCCTACGCGTGTACTCGTAAGTTGATATACTTATCTGTGCGATTGAATAATTAGATAAGTTTATAATTAGCCGATGAAGGTATTTTTCATTCATAATCATTATATCTACGTAAGCTAGTTGCGGATATATTTACAGGTTGTAACAAAATTGGTGTAGGTCCCGTTAACTGGGGCTTCTACTCATCATACTGTACAACTTTTGTTCTACGACTTTGCTGAAATAGCAAAACAAAATGTTTACTTCTTATACAAATCGATCAGCTGATCGAGCAATTTTGTGCATTTTATAATGTAGGGTTCAATTTTTTTTCAGGAATTGACTACTGGTTCCTTGGGGAAAGTTGTTCAGTATGATGAGTAGAACCCCCAGTTAACGGGTCTCACACCAATTTTTTTTACACCCTGTATATTACATAATTATAATAAAACTATAACAATGCCGTGTCTGTATACATAAAATGTTTTTGGAAAATAATAACTGGGGTGGACAATATTACTAATAATATAGAGGCCAAACTAAAAAAACAATTTTTGGATTTTTGTCTGCCTGCCTGTCTGTATGTCTATCTGTATGTTCGCGCATCACGCAAAAACTGTCAAACCGATTTTCATGTAATTATATGGTGGTCCGTATGGCTCCCGGCTTAGAATAGGGCCATCCTATTTCATCCAATAGGTGTCGTAAGAGCCGACTAAGGGACTTAAACCGGAGGATGGGCAGCAGCGTCTTTCCGTGACTTGCAGCCAATCTGCAACACTGCGATCGCCAACCCGCCTGCCAAGCGTGGCGATTACGGCAACACCCCCCAAATGACCGACACAAAGAAAAAACGGCCCCTAGTCCCCGGCGGCCCCGCTATTCCTGGCTCCGGTAGCGGTCAAGGTAACGGCGGGGCATGGGGTGCGAAGAATCCCCGGCAGATGCCAGGCTACCAACACAAAAGACCTCTGGCCCTGGCAACCTACAACACGCGCACACTGCGAACCGACGTAAAGCTAACAGAACTCGAGGAAGCATTGAGCAGGTTACGATGGGACATCGTAGGATTGTGTGAAGTCCGAAGAGAGGGGGAGGACACCATAATCCTTAAATCCGGAAACCTGCTCTATTTCCGGGAGGGCGACCAACTGTCCGAGGGTGGTGTCGGGTTCCTAGTCCACAAGTCCCTCATTAACAATGTGGTCCGGATCGAGAGTGTTTCGACGAGGGTAGCGTACCTTATTCTCCGAATTACCAAACGGTATTCGCTGAAAGTTATTCAGGTATATGCACCGACCGCGCAACACTCCGACGACGAAGTGGAGCTCCTATATGAGGATATCTCTAGAGCTCTACATAATAGCTCCCGGACTCAATACACCATTGTTATGGGGGACTTTAACGCGAAACTGGGCAAACGAAGTGATGGTGAGCTGAGAGTGGGGCAATTTGGATATGGAGAGAGAAATGCACGTGGCCAGCTGCTGGCCGACTTTATGGAGAAGGAGGGCCTCTTTATGATGAACTCCTTCTTCAAAAAGCCTAAACAGCGAAAGTGGACATGGTTGCATCCCAATGGCGTAACCAAGAACGAGATCGACTTCATCTTGTCGACAAGAAGGCAAATATTCAATGATGTCTCTGTGATCAACTCAGTCAAAACAGGAAGTGATCACCGAATGGTAAGAGGCACATTGAATCTAAAGACCAAGCTAGAAAGATGTCGACTGATGAAGTCCACACTCCGACCAGCGCCCATCCAGCTCCAAAACCCCGAAAACTTTCAGCTCGAGTTGCACAATCGCTTCGAATGCCTAGGAGACTGCGAGAATGTGGACGATTATAACGACAGGTTCGTGGAAATTGTCCAAACGGTCGGGTCTAAGATTTTCAAAACTCGCCGTTCAAACAGAACCAAAAAAATCTCTGACTTCACCAGAAACCTCATGGAAGAAAGACGCAGATTGGTTTTGCAGTCCTCTGAAGACGCTACTCAGTATCGGCAACTAAACAGGCAGATCTCTAAGTCTTTAACTCGCGATTTGCGCCACTTTAATACAAATTGTATTAAAGAGGCGATTGAAAACAACAAAGGCTCAAAAGTGTTCGCTAGAGATCTGTCTGTTGGTCAAAGCCAACTGACCAAGCTGAAGACTGAGGACGGCAGGATCATATCGTCTAAGACTGAGTTGCTGGAAGAAGTTGAGAAGTTCTACGGACAATTGTACACGACCACACGTCCGCCTGTCAGCGATCTGGCTAAAGACCCAAGAGCTAGACTTACCCGACACTATACCGAAGATATCCCGGACGTCAGCCTGTACGAGATTAGAATGGCTCTTAAACAGCTTAAAAACAATAAGGCACCGGGTGATGATGGAATTACGGCTGAACTTCTGAAAGCAGGTGGAACACCGGTACTTAAAGCTCTTCAGAAATTATTTAATTCCGTTATACTTGAGGGACAAACGCCTAAGGCATGGCACAGAAGTGTGGTCGTGCTTTTCTTCAAAAAGGGCGACAATACCCTGCTGAAGAACTACAGACCCATCTCACTTCTGAGCCATATCTACAAACTGTTTTCGAGGGTCATTACGAATCGTCTCGCGCGCAGGTTTGACGACTTCCAGCCTCCCGAACAAGCCGGTTTCCGAAAAGGATTTAGTACCATAGACCACATACATACGCTGCGGCAGATTATACAGAAGACCGAAGAGTACAATCAGCCACTGTGCTTGGCGTTCGTGGACTATGAGAAAGCCTTCGATTCGGTCGAAACCTGGGCTGTGTTACAGTCTCTCCAGAGGTGCCAAATTGACTATCGATACATCAAAGTGCTGAAGTGTTTGTATGAAAACGCCACCATGTCGGTTCGCCTCCAGGATCAAAACTCGGAACCTATCCAGCTGCAGCGAGGGGTGAGACAGGGAGACGTTATATCTCCGAAACTGTTCACCGCCGCCCTGGAAGATGTTTTTAAGCTTTTGGACTGGGGTGGACTCGGCATCAATATCAACGGCGAGTACATCACCCACCTTCGATTCGCTGACGATATCGTGGTCATGGCTGAGACTATGGACGACTTAGGCACAATGCTCGATGGCCTCAGTAGAGCCTCTCAACAAGTGGGTCTTAGAATGAACATGGACAAGACGAAAATTATGTCAAACGTCCGTGTCATACCTACTCCTCTGAAGGTTGGAGGCTCTACACTCGAAGTTGTTACCGAATATGTATACCTGGGACAAACAGTCCAGTTAGGTAGGTCCAACTTCGAGAAAGAGATCAATCGTCGAATCCAACTCGGCTGGGCAGCGTTTGGGAAGCTTCGCAATATCTTTACGTCCCAGATACCGCAGTGTCTTAAGACCAAGGTCTTCGACCAATGTGTGTTGCCAGTGATGACGTACGGAACTGAGACATGGTCGCTTACTATGGGCCTCATAAGAAGGCTCAAGGTCACTCAAAGGGCAATGGAGCGTGCTATGCTCGGAGTTTCTCTGCGTGATCGAATCAGAAACGAGGAGATCCGTAAGAGAACCAAAGTAACCGACATAGCTCTCAGAATTGCTAAACTTAAGTGGCAGTGGGCGGGGCACATTGCTCGTAGAACAGATGGCCGTTGGGGCAGTAAAGTTCTCGAGTGGCGACCACGCACCGGAAAGCGTAGTGTAGGCAGGCCTCCCACTCGGTGGACCGATGACCTGGTGAAGGTCGCGGGAAGCCGCTGGATGCGGGCAGCGCAGAACCGGTCGTCGTGGAGATCCTTGGGGGAGGCCTATGTCCAGCAGTGGACTTCCTTCGGCTGATATGATGATGATGATGATATGGTGGTGCCCAGGTTAATATATAGGATACTTTTTCGTGGTAAATTTCAAACAGTACACGCGGACGAAGCCGTGGGCACAGCTAGTAAAAGATAAGCTTAGATTTCATTCAGACGTACCTACCGCAATCACACCACATCGCAACTACAAACTGTGAATAAAACTATGCGTTATCCTCAGAATCCTTACTATAATATTATAAATGTGAAAATGTGTTTGTTTGTTCCCTTTTCACGCTTCAACGCCTTGACCAATTTTTATGAAATTTAGCATGCAGGTAGCCTGTGTCACGGGGAAGGACATGTGATACTTTTTATCCCGAGAAAATAGCATAATCTGATGCAGTTCCTGAGGGAACTAAAAAAATACTCGATTGTTGTGATTTTTTGCACAGATTTTTTTGTAGGTGGGAAACGACATAATTTACTAATCACCCTTACAGACAGTCATAAAAACGATGTCCACGCGGGCGAAGCCGCGGGTTAAAAGCTAGTACATAATAAACACAACTTAGCCAAACGCTCGCGCTGCTTAAAATCGAACCAGAAATAATTATCTTAATTTCAAAATTTGATATCAATCGGACCATTTATTAAGCAGCTAGGGAAAACGTGACGGACGGACGCACGGATGTTTGAATTAAACTTTTATTACATCGTCTCAAAATTTTTCGCCTGTGTGTCGTGTGACGGTCGGTTTGATCGTTTCGTCCTCTGTACCGTAGCTCCAAGACGAGAGCTCAGCCATGATCGTTTCGTCCTCTGTAAATGTCTATAATGTGAAAAAAAGTTTCTTTTTTACTGTGGTTTCATAAAACCACACACTACTTTTTTTTATTGTTTACGAGTGCAAAAATTGCGGAATATTTTGCCGTATCTCTTTAAGACTATTGTAAAGCTAATTGTTTTTTTCGATAAAGTTAATAAGTTTAATTTTATTGTCGTTCACGTGTTTTCATATAAAACTAATTTCGGCGTTTTTAGGGTTCCGCATTACAACAAGGAACCCTTCTAGTTTCGTCATGTCTGTCTGTCCGTCTGTCCGCGGCCTAGCTCCTAGACTATTAGTAGTAAAGAGCTGACGCGGAGAGAACTTACCAACTGCAAATATAATTTTGTTTTATAAAATAATAAACTTTTATTTTTTGAAAAGACTACGGAACTCTGCTCTGCGCGAGTCCGACTCACACTTGGCCGGTTTTTTGTTTGTTTATAATCATTAATTTAAAAACAATAAGTACCTATAAGCCTAGCTTTTGTTCTGGCAGATAACCTAACAAAAATTAGTCCAAATCGGTCAACATTTAAGAGGTCAAAAAACGTCAACGCCGTTTGTATGAAAAGTCGCAGCTTCACAATCCTCGTGATGCGTTGACTTAGAAGCTTGATTTTTTTCAAAGGTCCAAGGGACTATTATTTTCATTTTTGTCGTAGGTTTAAATTAAATATACTTGTTTTTTTAAGATTAGCGAAATTAAAGATTATTATGAAAACTACTATTGTTTAGTGACAACACATTTTCGTCCTCATCCATTTTTAAGAAGTAGTAATTATAATTTGTATGGAAAAACTATTTTGTGAAAACGCTCTTAAAAACAAACTAAATAGTATGACTTTTACACAAAATCATACAATTCAGTGACATCAAAAAGTTTTGTTTGTAAAAGGACACAGATACAAAAGTACCTAGTTGATGTGCGCGCGCATAAGAAATAGATAGATAGGAAAAATATTAATTTATGTTGAGACGAAAAACCCTAGACTTTTAAGGGTAACAACGGGACCCTATTATAAAGCATAAGCACTAGTATGTCATCTGTGCCTACGCCTACATGGTCTGTTTCTCCTTCCATACGTCCGTCCATCTGTCTGACCTTCAAAGGGCTGTATCTTTTGAACCGTAAGAGTTATCATTTGCACAAAATCCATGTTGTTATAGCGGATTTACCAACAAGGTATAAAAATAAAAAAAGGAAATAAAGTAAGAAGATTCCCCATATAGAAACTTGTTTTTTAAGGTCTTTTTGTTTAAGCTCTTTTTTAAAAAACTATAATACCTACGACTGTCAAACTTAATACTATAATTCATCATCATCATATCAGCCACAAATCGTCCACTGCTGGACAAAGGCCTCCCCCAAGGATTTCCACGACGACCGGTCCTGCGCTGCCCGCATCCATCGGCTTCCCGCGACCTTCACCAGGTCATCGGTCCACCGCGTGGGAGGCCTGCCTACGCTACGTTTTCCGGTGCGCGGTCGCCACTCGAGAACTTTACTGCCCCATCGGCCATCTGTTCTACGAGCTATGTGCCCTGCCCACTGCCACTTCAGTTTAGCGATTCTGTGAGCTATGTCGGTTACTTTAGTTCTCCTGCGGATCTCCTCGTTTCTGATTCGATCACGCAGAGAAACTCCGAGCATAGCACGCTCCATTGCCCTTTGGGTGACCTTGAGCTTTCTTATGAGGCCCATAGTAAGCGACCATGTCTCAGTTCCGTAAGTCATCACTGGCAACACACACTGGTCAAAGACCTTAGTCTTGAGACACTGCGGTATTTGGGACGTGAAGATATTGCGAAGCTTCCCGAACGCTGCCCAGCCGAGTTGGATTCGTCGATTGATCTCTTTCTTGAAGTTGGAACTACCTAGCTGGACTGTTTGTCCCAGGTATACATATTCGTCAACAACTTCCAGTGTAGAGTCTCCAACCTTTAGAGGAGTGGGTGCGACACGGACATTTAACATTATTTTCGTCTTGTCCATGTTCATTTTAAGACCCACTTGTTGAGAGACCTTACTGAGGCCATCGAGCATTGTGCTTAGGTCTTCCATAGTCTCAGCCATGACCACGATATCGTCAGCGAATCGGAGGTGGGATATGTACTCGCCGTTGATATTGATGCCGAGTCCACCCCAGTCCAGAAGCTTAAAAACATCTTCCAGGGCGGCGGTGAACAGTTTCGGAGATATAACGTCTCCTTGTCTCACCCCTCGCTGCAACTGGATAGGTTTCGAGTTCTGGTCCTGGAGGCGAACCGACATGGTGGCGTTTTCATACAGGCACTTCAACACCTCGATGTATCGATGGTCAATTTGGCACCGCTGGAGAGACTGTAGCACAGCCCAGGTTTCGACTGAATCGAAGGCCTTCTCATAGTCCACAAACGCCAAGCATAGTGGCTGATTGTACTCTTCGGTCTTCTGTATAATCTGCCGCAGCGTATGTATGTGGTCTATGGTACTAAAGCCTTTTCGGAAACCGGCTTGTTCGGGAGGCTGGAAGTCGTCAAACCTGCGTGCGAGACGATTCGTAATGACTCTCGAAAACAGCTTGTAGACATGGCTCAGAAGTGAGATGGGTCTGTAGTTCTTCAGCAGAGTGTTGTCACCCTTTTTGAAGAAAAGCACGACCACACTTCTGTGCCATGCCTTAGGCGTTTGTCCCTCGAGTATAACGGAATTAAATAACTTCTGAAGAGCTTTTAGTACCGGTGATCCACCTGCTTTCAGAAGTTCAGCCGTAATTCCATCATCACCCGGTGCCTTGTTGTTCTTGAGCTGTTTGAGAGCCATTCTAATCTCGTACAGGCTGACGTCCGGGATATCTTCGGTATAGTGTCGGGTTAGTCTGGCTCTTGGGTCTTCAGCCAGATCACTGACAGGCAAACGTGTGGTCTTGTACAATTGTCCATAGAACTTCTCAACTTCTTCCAGCAACTCAGTCTTAGACGATATGGTCCTGCCGTCCTCAGTCTTCAGCTTAGTCAGTTGGCTTTGTCCAACAGACAGATCTCTCGCGAACACTTTTGAGCCTTTGTTGTGCTCAATCGCCTCTTTAATACAATTTGTATTATATTGGCGTGAATCGCGAGTTAGGGACTTAGAGATCTGCCTGTTTAGTTGCCGATACTGAGTAGCGTCTTCAGAGGACTGCAAAACCAATCTGCGTCTTTGTTCCATGAGGTTGCTGGTGAAGTCGGAGATTTTTTTGGTTCTGTTTGAACGGCGAGTTTTAAAAAACTTAGACCCGACCGTTTGAACAATTTCCACGAACCTGTCATTATAATCGTCCACATTCTCGCAGTCTCCTAGGCATTCGAAACGATTGTGCAACTCGAGCTGAAAGCTCTCGGGGTTTTGGAGCTGGATGGGCGCTGGTCGGAGCGTAGACTTCATCAGTCGACATCTTTCTAGCTTGGTCTTTAGATTCAATGTGCCTCTGACCATCCGGTGATCGCTTCCTGTTTTGACTGAATTGATCACGGAGACATCATTGAATATTTGCCTCCTTGTCGACAAGATGAAGTCTATCTCGTTTTTTGTTACGCCATTGGGATGCAACCATGTCCACTTCCGCTGTTTCGACTTTTGAAAGAAGGAGTTCATCATAAAGAGGCTCTCCTTCTCCATAAAGTCGGCCAGCATCTGGCCACGTGCATTTCTTACTCCATATCCAAATTGCCCCACTCTCAGCTCACCATCGCTTCGTTTGCCCAGTTTCGCGTTAAAGTCCCCCATAACAACGGTATAATGGGTCCTGGTGCTATGTAAGGCTGTGTAATACTATAATTAATAAATAAAAAAACAAAATAACTCTTCATTAAAAAACAAATAATATAAACGATTAAGTAAGGGTCGTATATGCGCTAAGGATCCCGATATAAAAAAAATATTATTTGTGTAACAAGGGTACAAAATAATATTTGGTTTCTCGTGGGCTTTAGTTTGAATTCAGAGCGAAGCGAAAGATTCTGTATTAGAATCACGAGCGCAGTGAGGGATTCTAAAGTAAAATCCTAAACCTAGCGAGTAATTCAATATATACGCCGCCGGAGAATAAAATATTTTTGCCCTAAGTGATACAAACTATTTTTCATCACAACAAGGATACTGAATGAAATCGTCATTTTTTTATTAGGAGATAAATGGTTAGAATTAAATGGCGTTGTTTTTTAAAGGAATTGATGAAAACGCAAAAGTTCTTGTTGTTTTGAGAAAAGCACTATATCCGATTAATATATAAGGTCTAACAAACTTAGCTGAAACTATTTCCTAACCTAACCTAACCATGAAACTGAACAACTTTCCCCATGAAACCCATAGTCGAATCTCAAAAAAATTTGAATTTCCCATACTAAGTTGGCTGATCAGCTGATCGAGTTAGTATGGGAGAGCCAACGTTTTTTTTGCGATTTGACTATGGGATCCATGGGGAAAGTTGTTCAGTTTCATGGGTAGAAGCACCAGTTAAAATAGTTTCAGCTTATTTTGTTACACCTTATATATATTTTTTTACATAATTTAGTTAGGCCATGCAACAAGTTGTTTTTGAAAAACTTCTAAAAATAATTATAATTCCTTACCTCTGGACATAGATTGACCACACTCTTCGAAGGGCCTCCACCCACATACGCTAAACAAGAGCTAGAACGAACGCCACAATGCATTATATTATAATTGCAAACGCTAAACACGTTGAAAAACCGACTTCCATCGCAACAACTTAGTACATTTTTGCATTATTATTTTTGGTTTTTGTTAATTTTTTAATAAAGTACTACACCGATTTTAATGAAATTTATATGGGACCACACGGGAAACACTAGCTTTCAAATAAAAAAAGAATCATAAAAATCGGTTCACCCAGTCAAAACTTCTGAGGTAACACATTAAAAAAAATATACAGTCGAATTGAGAACCTCCTCCTTTATGGAAGACGGTTGAAAAGAAACGTGGCCGTCCCAATCAATCCTGGCGGCGTTTAGTGTCAGCAGATTGTAAGTGACAGGTTTGTCATGGTCCAAACTGAAGCATGTAACCAAAGACAGAATGCAATGGCGGAGCACTGTGAACGCTCTTTGTCCCACCTAGGGGCCTGAGGATTATAAGTCAAGTCACCTCTGCAAAAATTTGCCAAATAACAAACATATATATTTTACAGTTGATTTTTAACGATAAGATTACCTGCAAGTCTGCAATAATTAGTAAGTAATTCTAGTTGATAATGCACCAATCAACGTAGATCATGATACCGATAAACTATTGGTGAAATTATATATAATTTTTGAGCCAAAATTGAACATTGTATCTAGTGATAGTGGAGCAATAGGCCAAACAATGAAGATTTTCTATGTTATATTTAATTTCGTGATTGTAGCTTTGGCAGTGGTTGTAGCTGATGAAGATGAGTTACCTTTGGCAGAGGCCTGTGACGCAGAAGCTTGCCAGCTCCCAGACTGCAGGTGCACATCTACAAATATACCAGGTGGACTGAGACCAAGAGATACTCCTCAAGTAAGTGACATTAAGTCGCACACAAAATCTTCAAAAACTCGTGAATGTTTGCATGTTTGTGTTAGAAGGTCGTGATGCTGTCCACATATACTTGTCTATGATGCACTGCATTTGAATTTGTATTATGTTCTTTTACTTTTGTACCAATGAGTTTTTCAAAAACTTACGTACATACTTACCGATTGCTTCAACGGTGAAGAAAAACATCGTGAGGAAACCTGCACACGCCTGCGAAGAAACTCGAAGGTTGTGTGTGAAGTCGACCAACCCGCACTGGGCCCGCGTGGTCGACTATGGCCTGATCGCCCTAATTCAGGGTAGGCTCGAGCCCCTCGGTGGGGACGTATATGAGCTGATGTGACTTTTGATGTGCGGTGTCATTATGTATTATATTTTCTCATATACAAGTAAACACAATGTTTTCAAGTAATATTTACGTTTTATTTAATTGCTATAGCCGCTAGTCCAACCTATCAGTTTATAACTAATCATTGTCATGGTTTGAAACATCTACTTTTCTATATCTTTTTGTTTTTATTCAGACTGACCCGAGTAATGTTTCTATCCACAGAAAAACTATAGTTAAATTCTTTAACAAAGCACTAGCCCGTTTTGTAGCTTTGTGTAACTCCATAATGACATACATATTTTAAAGCACGCATCTATTTTTTGTATAGTTTTCTCTTAATATTTAAGGCTCTATTGCAATATTAATAATAGTAATTTTCTACTTTATTACAGTATTTGTCTAGTTATTCGTGTATACTATGCTATACAAGATTCAAGATATTTATACAAAAAAGGTGCCAATTACACTCTTTCTGATAGTCATAAAATAGTAATTACATAATTTCATTTGAAAAAATCAAGAAATAAACAATCATTAGTTAATTACGTCAAAATACAATCCGTGATATAAAAAATAATGTCATTAGAACATGAAAACAATATGACACGAGAAGTTATAGGTACATCAAAATTATTGAATGTCATGAACGCCTTTGACAAGTGTAGGCCAGTTCACACGGACAGCACCCGGTCACGAGTATAACGCGAGAGTCAGCCATCGCTCCTCTCAACCATATTAGAGGGAAAGGATCGATCCGGCTCCCGATGCGCCACCATCCGCACTATTGTTTCTTTTGCTTGCTTTAATAAGTAAAGTTACATACTGAAATAGTTTAACACCATTTTTCTTCTATTCATCATTCATCTGATTATATTTACTACCTTTCAGTTCGTCACTTTGACCTTTGATGACGGCGTCAACGTTTTAAACATCGAGACGTACCGAGACATCCTTTACAACCGTTTAAATAAGAACAACTGTAAGGTTGGTGCTACCTTCTACGTCAGTCATGAGTACACCAACTACGTGATTGTCAACGAGTTATATAATAACGGCTATGAGATTGCTCTGCATTCGATATCACATCAAACGCCACAGTCTTATTGGGCTCAAGCTAATTATGAAGATATGGTAAAGGAGTTTGGGGAACAAAAGATACAGATGGCGCATTTTGCTAACATTCCTTTCGATGAGATTCAAGGTAAATATTAGTTAGGATTGTTTACAGTTAATATGGAGAAAGGAAGAATTGAAAGTAGGAAATGAAACAAATATGCAATCTGTGAAGAAACTTGAAGGCTGTGTAATGTTTATTTGACCAACCCGCACTGGACCTGCGTGGTCGACTAAGTCCCGATCGCCCTTATTTAGGGTAGGCTAGAGTAGGTAGGGACGTATATGAGCTGATAATATGATGATGATGATGCAATCTGTGGTTTGAAGATACAGTAAGCTGTAGAATTTTTTTAGAAAAGCTGTTCTCTTCTAGATTACATTCTGAACTATTCCCTAAAATTTCGGAAGTTTTTTATACCCTGTAGGCAAACACTTACTTACTTCTTTCTTCACTAGGCTAGTCTAGCTGAGCTCGTCCTCTGACATCAAATGACGGAACTTTCTTCTGCCCTGCACCATTTCAGTCAGTCAGTCATGTACTACCATTTCATCATTCTAGCAGGTGCCTGCAATACCTAATAGGGCGTTTTCCTGTATGCTTTGTTTTTATTATTATATCAGCTCATATACGTCCCCACCGAGGGGCTCGAGCCTACCCTGAATCAGGGCTTTGTTTTTACAACTTTCTTATTCCTTTTCAGGTCTCCGTATCCCCTTCCTCCAGATGACAGGAAACGCTTCTTTCCAAGTCATGAGCGAGATGGACATTGCCTACGACTCCAGTTGGCCCACCATCACCCACGTCAACCCTGGCTTATGGCCTTACACCTTGGACTACGCTTCCGCCCAGGACTGTGGTATTCCTCCGTGCCCGAATTCATCATTCCCTGGTACATGGGTTATGCCCATGGTCAGCTGGTTGGATCTAAATGGAGTCGCATGCGCCATGGCTGACTCTTGCTACTGGACGTAAGATTTTTTTTTACTCTTTATTCATTCACTCGGGCGTACGAAAAGAAAATTCATTCATTCATATTTTTCAGCGTTTGTATAGAAAGAACAGTTTGCGATTTATTTACGATTGCTATTGACCATACTGAATTTAGGTCCTGATTAGCTTTGAAGTTGGTGGATTTCAATTTGTCTTTAGTATTTTATACTCATATCATTTACCTGAATTCTGAATGAGAATAAAACCGGATTAGTGCGACTTCATCACATTAGCTCATATGTACGTCCCCACCGAGGGGCTCAAGCCTACCCTGAATTAGGGCGATCAGGCCTTAGTCGACCACGCGGGGCCAGTGCGGGTTGGTCAACTTCCCGTACAACCTTCGAGTTTCTTCACAGATGTATGCAGGTTTCCTCACGATGTCCTTCACCGTTGGAGCATCGGATAAACGTACATATGAGATCGAAATTCGAAAACACTTTGGTACGTGGCAGGACTCGAACCACGACCTCCCGGATAGGAGGTAGCGGCCCTTGCAGATGCGCCACTGACCCAACTTAGGGTGCGACTTAAGGTCACACAAACAAGTACCAATACCTTAAGTTTTAACAGAACAAGTCCTCTCCGTACGTACTATGCTCTAGGTAAATAGGGATCTACCTGGTTTGGACTATGGAAATTTATTTTTTTCTGCGGAAACGGAAGGATTTTAGGTTTCTAAAAAGTTTTTGTGTAATCTATGCATTCAATCACATACACTGTGATTTGAGATAAAGGGAGAATAGTAAATTTTCGCCAATGTTCTTAAATAACTTCAAAACTATCTTAAAATTATAAAAAAAATATTTTTGAATAGGTATCTCACATCAAACTCTTGCATTTCACGATGTAGTTTGGCAAATATTGTTTTAAGATTTTCTAATTTACCCCCCAAAATTAGTCGTCATGTTTAAAATTACTTAACTTACGTTAAACGTCCTTTTTTTGATCACCGATTTACATATGTGTACCAAATTTCAACTCAATCGGTCCAGTAATTTCAGAGCTGTGACAGACGGACAGACAGACAGACACGCGAGTGATCCTATAATGGTTCCGTTTTTACCTTATGTGGTACGGAACCCTAATAACGGACCAAACTTTAATTATGTCTTAATTTAGGGCCTGAATTAATAAATCGAAAGAGTCAATTACAATATTTCTCTCTCTCTCTCTTTCTCTCTCTTATCATGTGGCACAATTAACCGTGCTATCCAAGGGATACACGGCGGTTGCCTGGTGTTGCACTTAGTATCACCCGCGGTCACGTGTAGGGCATTTAGATTTACACCTACGGACGTGTGCACCGTGATCTCAATGCACATCTGGAATCAGATGTGCAGGTTTCCTCACGATGTTTTCCTTCACCGTTAAAGCAATCGGTAAGTATAAGTACGTAGGTGAGTTTCGAAAAAGTCATTGGTCAATTTGAACCCGGGACCTCCGGGTTAGGAGGACCGAGTCGTTACCGGTTGAGCCACCGACGCTCTTTTATATGTGTCAAGAACACTTTAAGCATTTTTATCTAATATCTGGGCCTGGATTACAAACGTGATTAAGGCGAGGTGTTGATTGGAACAGTTGTCTCTGTCTTTTTCTTTACGTGTAAAGAGTCTTTACACGTAAAGAAAAAGAATTTTAAAAAAAATAACCACACTTTTTTAATGGTTTTTCGTTTCAATCAAAAACTACAATGAAAATATAAAAAATAATAACATTACTCACTTTGTATTACTTTAATAAATATTGTTTTATATTTTATAAAATTTATAATTCAAAACATTAGTCATAATAAGAGTTGAAAGTAACGGTGGAGATCTTTGGGATTTCTATTATCGAGCTAAAACTGCTCAATCGTGTTAGCTTTCGACTTTAAGGAACATCATCTATCTATTATCTATTAATATAATAAAACTGTAACGGGGCCGTGTCTGTACATGAAATATTTTTGGAAAATAATAACTGTGGTGGACATTACTAACGATACAGAGGCCAAAACAACAACTTTTGGAATTTTTGTCTGTCTGTCTGTCTGTCTGTCTGTCTGTATGTTCGCGCATCACGCAAAAACTACCAGGCCGATTTTGACGAAATTTTGTATGGTGGTTCCTTATAGCCCGGGTTAACATATAGGATACTTTTTATCCCAGAAAATTCAAGAGTTCCCGTGGGAAAATCAAAAGTATTCATTTATAGAATGGGTCACCACGCATATGTGGCTTGACCTATTACAATCAAATTTTACACGTTGATACCCTTATCGCGAACTAAAACTGGGACATTGTGATTCCCAAAAAAATAAGGGTTCCTACAGGAATGCAAAAAATTTAATTTTTAGAATGACTCAACGTAACAATATGAAACCTTTACATTGGGATGGGGTGTTTTTGACCATCATTGTATAGTCGGGTATTCTTTATCCCGGAAAACTAAAGAGGTCCCGTGGAAAATTATCTATCGATACTTACAATAATATCAATAGAGTACTTTTTTCTATATATTAGCTACACATACCAAACATTATAATCATAGTAGCAGAATGTCAATAGATGGCACTGCAGGGATAATAAAACGCGCTTAAGTTGTATTAAAACATTAAAATATTATTTCATACTTTTGAGTGGATTTCTTTTGTGTATTTTTCAGCATACGCTACTTTAAACTCTGGAACTGTGGTACGATAGCGATGTGTTTCATAGACGAACAGAGAGGTATTTTTTTACAGATTCCAATCGTGTAAAAAAATAAAAACACATAAATCGAGTTTAGCATCTTTTAACAGGAGGCACAGATATGGGAACTCTTCTGACGGCGACTATTTGCGTGTGGCAGTTGCTCTCCGCCTGCAATATCAATATCTGTGAACCTCATCAATGTATTTGCGGGTCCACGGTGGAGGCAATTGGCCATCACTCACTGAGTTGCAGTCGTGTTTGTGAAGATTCTCACGTCACCAATTCCTTAATGACCTCACTCGGAGGGCACTGGTCTCGGCGAGATGGAATTGATTCCAGACAGAATGGAATATTCCATCTTTGATGCAGCCGCCGGCCGGGCTTTAGTCGATCTGATGGCAAAAGGCCGGAGGGTTTAAACAGGTGCTATGGCAGAGAGGAACGCGTCTGCTTTGGGAAACTACTTTTTCTGCCTCACTCCTCACCCGTACGGTACTGCTGCTCAATTTGCGGTGAGAAAAAAGCATAATAAGTACTCGGTCTTGGAGGCAAATTACTGCTTTGTGCCGCTGGTCTGTGAGACAACCGGCTGCTGAACTCTCAGAGGCCTTTGCCTTCACAAAGGAGATTGGCCTTCGCCTTCGAGAGAGGAGATGTGACGTGAGGTCCTACCTGCTGCTAAGGTTGTCTATTGCCATCCAGCGCGGCAACGAGAAGTGCGTCTTGGGCTCCTTTGGAGCTGATACGACTCGAGGATTTGACCCATATTAATATTGTTAGGAAATTTTATTACTAGATTGATACCTATAATGATTTGAATTAGTTTTTTGATAATATAGGTATATGTGTTATTTCATCATATCAGTTTATATACGTCCCCACCAAGGGGCTCGACCTGCCCTGAGTTAGGGCGATCTGGCCTTAGACGATCACGCGGGCCCATTGCGGTTTGATTGACTTCACACATAAGCTTCGAATTTCTTCGCAGGCGTGTGCAGGTTTCCTCACGATGTTTTTCTCACCGTAAGAGCGTCGGATAAATGTACATACCAGTATGAAATCGATATTCGTATAGATATTGGTAAGTGGCAGGATTCTAACCACGGCCTTACGGACAGGAGGTAGTGGCCCTAACCGTTTTGCCACCGACGCTCTATATTTTATTTTAGATTTAGAAATCCTTACTTAATATTATAAATGTGAAAATGTGTTTGTTTGTTTGTTACCTATTCACACTTCAACACCTCTACCAATCTTGATGGAATTTGGCATGCAGGTAGCCTGTATCACTGGGAATGAAATAGTCAACCTTTTATCTGTGGAAATTATCATAGCCCGATGCAGTTCCTGAGGAAACTAAAACAATACTCTTTGTTCGTTTTATTTAAAATCGTAACAAAAAAATAGATTGGTGTGATTTTTAGCACAGAGATAAGGTGGAAAATGATATAATTTACTAATAAGTATATCCTGACATAGTTCCCGAGGGATCTGGGGACAACTGTTTTCTACGCTCGCGCACGTCGGTGGCGTCGCAACGGAGCAACGGATTAAAGTGATTTTTTGTATAGAATTTGTTGAGAGGGTGGGAAGTGACAAAGACTGCTAATCCGAATAGCCCGATACAGTTCCTGAGGTACCTGGAGAAAACTCATGTCCACGCTTGCGAGCTGATTGCGGCTGGCGCACCACTCACCCTCAAAAAGAGTCATAAAAGCTAAGACCACGTGGGCGAAGCCGCGGGCAAAAGCTAGTCAACAATAAGGGTATTTTTTCAACCTTGGTTTTTGTATCGTTTAGGAATAATTGACGTCAAAAATAACAAAAATCTGTAATATCACCGCCTTAATCGAACCTTTGTCAAGAACATCTTAGATATCCTTGTCTAACGTCTCCACATCTTGGTTTCTAGCCCACCATTTGACGATGAAGACGCCTGGTTCCAGTTCATGGTTACCAACTTCGAGCGCCATTACTTGGGAAACCGTTCGGTATTTACCTCCACGAGGCGTACTTAATCACCCATCCAACTGTGAGGAACGCACTGGACCGGTTCCTGGATCTACTCAACAGTTTATATGACGTCTTCATGGTAGGCGATACTTTCATTCATATCGGCCGAAGGACGTCCACTGCTGGACTAGGCCTCCCCCAAGGATCTCTACGACGACCGGTTCTGCGTTGCCCGCATCCAGCGGCTTCCCGCGACCTTCACCAGGTCATCGGTCCACCGAGTGGGAGGCCTGCCTACACTACGCTTTCCGGTGCGTGGTCGCCACTCGAGAACTTTACTGCCCCAACGGCCATCTGTTCTACCAGTAATGTGCCCCGCCTACTGCCACTTAAGTTTAGCAATTCTGAGATGTCGGTTACTTTGGTTCTCCTACGGATCTCGTCGTTTCTGATTCGATCACGCAGAGAAACTCCGAGCATAGCACGCTCCATTGCCCTTTGGGTGACCTTGAGCCTTCTTATGAGGCCCATTGTAAGCGACCATGTCTCAGTTTCGTATGTCATCACTGGTAACACACACTGGTCGAAGACCTTGGTCTTAAGACACTGCGGTATCTGGGACGTAAAGATATTGCGAAGAGATACTTACATCATCTTGGTTTATATTTTTTAAACACAGTTAATAAGCCCTTGGCGTGATCTCACCTGATGGTAAGTGACAATGATGCCGAAGTCGGAAGCGGGCTTACCAAGATTCCCCAACGAAATGGGGATCTGGCTATCTTATCTTCAAGCCGGCTATTAACAATGATGTTTGACGGCAAGACTTAGATAAGATGGTGGTAGCTAGCCAGGCGGGCTATGAAAATGCCCTACCACCAACCAAACCGAGTCTTATAAAGTTGATCCCGCCGGGAATGGAACCTGCGACCTCCTGGTGTGAAGCGAATGGACTAACCATTGCACCACGGAGGCGGTTAAACTAATATTAATAAAAATAATCTTGAGATAATTTCATAGACGCATAAGATGATAATTTATTCTAATAAGACAAGGAAGTGTTCATTTGCAATATTACGAGAAAGTGTTGAAGCATGAAATTGCCGATTGGATAAAATATAGAAAAAAAATAGCATTGCGAAACAAAATTTATCTTTAAAAATAGCATTAGACTATTTTAAATCTTCTTCATCATTCATCATATATATATAGGGTCTCGAGCCTACCCTGAAATAATACGATCGGGCTATAGTCGATCACTCGGGCCCTGTGCGGGTTGGTCGAATTCACACACAACCTTCGAGTTTCTTCGCAGGCGTGTGCAAGTTTCCTCACGATGTTTTCCTTCACCGTAAGGGCGTAGGATATATGTACATATGAAATCTAAATTTGAAAACACATTGGTACGTGGCAGGACTCGAACAATGACCTCCCAGATAGGAGGTAGCGGCCTTTGCCATTACGCCACCGAATGCCATGACGCCACCGACAAATTTATTAGAAAAAGTAAATGTGTGTCTATGGTTTAGATATTTTGAGAGCATGGTGGCTTTAAATCCATTAAGACGATGATTTTCCACTCACTAAATCACCATTTTTAAAGGCAAAAAATACACATTTTTAATTATAAAGCTCTTGAGTTATCTTAGCAGTTTCTTCCTTACTAATATCATATTTGCGAATACCCTGCATAGGATTTGGTCACTTCAAAGTGAAGGATTATAATTATATCAGCTCATATACGTCCCCACCGAGGGGCTCGAGCCTACCCTGAAGGAAGAATAATTCAAGAAAATTAGGTAGTCTAAAAAATTGTCCCATCTGACTACTTTCAAAATGCATTTGTTCCATTCAATCGTACATAACTCAGGGAGTTGGAACATTAAATGCCGCTAGTTAATGATAAAAGACCATAAGTAGTGTTACCGTAAGGTCAATAATACTTAAACACATTTTTTTTCAATAAAAATTGGCATTAAACTTAAAAAAAAGTTAAAAAATCTAAAAAGACTTCAAAAAGAAAATACTCAAAAGTATGAAATTATATTTTTATACATATAAATACACGAAATTTACCAACAATAATGAAATCGAAGGTAGATAGGAATCAAATTAGAGGACTACAATTTTTTTGAGGTCGGTAACTACGGTGAAGCGACCTATCCAAGCTAACTCCTAGGTATTTTGGAAAAAAGTTATGGCGAACCGACATTTCGAAAAAAGTTAAGACTTAATATTAATGATGTGATATAAGACGCTTCTTTTCTACTATATCAAATTACACATTTTTATCTTCTCTATGAGGTTACCGAGTTAGTCTTAACAAGTTCTTAGTTACAAAGTTAGTCATAACTCATTCTTGCTTGAGGTTATAGAGTTAGTCATAACAAGTTCATACTTGAGGTTACAGGGTTAGTCATAACAAGTTCATACTTGAGGTTACAGGGTTAGTCATAAAAAGTTCATACTTGAGGTTACAGAGTTACTCATAACTAGTTCTTTCTTGAGGTTATAGAGTTACTCATAACTAGTTCTTTCTTGAGGTTACAGAGTTACTCATAACTAGTTCTTGCTTGAGGTTATAGAGTTAGTCATAACAAGTTCATACTTGAGGTTACAGGGTTAGTCATAACAAGTTCATACTTGAGGTTACAGGGTTAGTCATAACAAGTTCATACTTGAGGTTACAGGGTTAGTCATAAAAAGTTCATACTTGAGGTTACAGAGTTACTCATAACTAGTTCTTTCTTGAGGTTACAGAGTTACTCATAACTAGTTCTTTCTTGAGGTTACAGAGTTACTCATAACTAGTTCTTGCTTGAGGTTATAGAGTTAGTCATAACAAGTTCACACTTGAGGTTACAGAGTTACTCATAACTAGTTCTTGCTTGAGGTTATAGAGTTACTCATAACAAGTTCTTACTTGAGGTTACAGGGTTAGTCATAACAAGTTCTTAGTTACAAAGTTAGTCATAACTCATTCTTGCTTGAGGTTATAGAGTTAGTCATAACACGTTCATACTTGAGGTTACAGTTACTCATAACTAGTTCTTGCTTGAGGTTATAGAGTTACTCATAACAAGTTCTTACTTGAGGTTACAGGGTTAGTCATAACAAGTTCACACTTGAGGTTACAGAGTTACTCATAACTAGTTCTTGCTTGAGGTTATAGAGTTACTCATAACAAGTTCTTACTTGAGGTTACAGAGTTACTCATAACTAGTTCTTGCTTGAGGTTATAGATTTACTCATAACAAGTTCACACTTGAGGTTACAGAGTTACTCATAACTAGTTCTTGCTTGAGGTTATAGAGTTAGTCATAACAAGTTCACACTTGAGGTTACAGAGTTACTCATAACTAGTTCTTGCTTGAGGTTATAGAGTTACTCATAACAAGTTCTTACTTGAGGTTACAGAGTTACTCATAACTAGTTCTTACTTGAGGTTACAGAGTTACTCAAGTTCTTACTTGAGGTTACAGAGTTACTCATAACTAGTTCTTGCTTGAGGTTATAGAGTTAGTCATAACTAGTTATTGCTTGAGGTTACAGAGTTAATCATAACTAGTTCTTACTTGAGGTTACAGAGTTAGTCATAACAAGGTCTTACTTGAGGTTACAGAGTTACTCATAACTAGTTCTTACTTGAGGTTACAGAGTTACTCATAACTAGTTCTTACTTGAGGTTACAGAGTTACTCATAACAAGGTCTTACTTGAGGTTACAGAGTTACTCATAACAAGGTCTTACTTGAGGTTACAGAGTTACTCATAACTAGTTCTTACTTGAGGTTACAGAGTTACTCATAACTAGTTCTTACTTGAGGTTACAGAGTTACTCATAACAAGGTCTTACTTGAGGTTACAGAGTTACTCATAACTAGTTCTTACTTGAGGTTACAGAGTTACTCATAACTAGTTCTTACTTGAGGTTACAGAGTTACTCATAACTAGTTCTTGCTTGAGGTTATAGAGTTAGTCATAACTAGTTATTGCTTGAGGTTACAGAGTTAATCATAACTAGTTCTTACTTGAGGTTACAGAGTTAGTCATAACTAGTTCTTACTTGAGGTTACAGAGTTACTCATAACTAGTTCTTACTTGAGGTTACAGAGTTACTCATAACTAGTTCTTACTTGAGGTTACAGAGTTACTCATAACTAGTTCTTACTTGAGGTTACAGAGTTACTCATAACTAGTTCTTACTTGAGGTTACAGAGTTACTCATAACTAGTTCTTACTTGAGGTTACAGAGTTACTCATAACTAGTTCTTACTTGAGGTTACAGAGTTACTCTTAACTAGTTCTTACTTGAGGTTACAGAGTTACTCATAACTAGTTCTTACTTGAGGTTACAGAGTTACTCATAACTAGTTCTTACTTGAGGTTACAGAGTTACTCATAACTAGTTCTTACTTGAGGTTACAGAGTTACTCATAACTAGTTCTTATTTGCGGTTACAGAGTTAGTCATAACAAGTTCTTACTGTGTTTTTCGTAATACTTTTTCATACACGTTCTGTTCAAACGAATTTTTAATCTTCTACGTATGTGTATGCAGGTAAATACCGTGGAGGTCTTAGAATGGGTGCGTGACCCCATCCCCATCAACGAGTACTTACAGAAGCCCTGCAAGGCCACAAGGGCGACTACCTGCCCATCAGCCAGCTGCGGTCCTCTAAGAGCTGAACACAACCAGGTCTGTATTATTAACATCTTCAACGTTATAGGTCTCCCTAAAGGATCTCTACTTAGCGCAGTCTCAGTCGTTATGCATCGAACTATTTTTTTAAATTTACTATTGGCAAGCCCTTGGCATCATCTCACCTGATGGTAAGTGACGATGATGCCGAATATGGAAGCGGGCTTACCAAGATTCCCCAACGCAATGGGAAACTGGCTATCTTATCTTCAAGCCGGAACACATCTGAAGTGTAAGGGCATTTTTTAAGCCCGCCTGGCTATCTTCCACTATCTTATCTAACACTGAATCAGTGAATCAGTGTTGGCAGTGGCCAAGCATCAATGTTAGCGACACTGAATCAGTGAATAAGTGTATCACTGCCAAGCATCAATGTCAACAACACTGTTTCATTTTTTTTTATTCACAATTGGTGAACCCTTGACAACGTCTCACCTGGTGGTAAGTAACGATGTTGCCGAAGTTGGAAACGGGCTTACCAAGATTCTCCAATGCAATGGGGAACTGGCTTTCTTATCTTCATGCCGGAACACACTAATGATATCAACTTTGATATTTGGCGGCAAGACTTAGATAAGATGGTGGTAGCTAGGCAGGCGGGCTTAGAAAATGCCCTACCACCAACCAAACCGAGTCTTCCAATTGACCCCGCCGGGAATCGAACGGTTAATTAATTAATGATTGATGATGATTGATTGATGCTTGGCGGAAAGACTTAGATAAGATAGTGGAAGATAGCCAGGCGGGCTTAGAAAATGACTTTCCACCAACCAAACCGAGTCATACTAAGTTACACTCCGCCGGGAATTGAACCCGCGACCTCCTGATGTGAAGCTAATGGACTTAACTATTACGCCACAGAGGTGTGTTTAAAATCAAATCAATCGTACAGCCACGCTGTGCATACTTTCTCGCGAAGCCGTCACCCTGTATAGTAATTATTAGTGTAAGACAATCGATCTCCATCAATATCTTAACTTCGATTTTTATTGCCAACAATATCTTCTTCACTTCTTCGATATTTAAGTTGGTTTCTCGCCGTACAGTTTGTTTTATTGTTAATAAACTTGTATTTCGATACAAATTAATATTTTTTTATATTACTTTGTTGCTTTTTTTTTACTTGTCTCCACTAACCGTAGTACTATCTGGAGAAAATTAGGCGATTCCAAATAGTCTTGTTTGCCAGTATAACAGACTGGACTTGTTTTAATCCAAATAGTTCTACTAATAGAACTGCCAATAGCACTAGATGGACAAAACCAAATAAAGAGCTTAGTTATCATTTGATGCCTTTTGTGAGGGCTCATCTTAAGTATCGCGCAACACAATATGATGTCCGGAGGAAAGTTTTCATCTCTGTATCTTAGAATCCTTAGTAATATTATAAAAGTGAAAATGTGTTTATTATTTGATACTTTTTCACGCTTCAACGCCTTGAATAATCTTAATGAAATTTGGCATGCAGGTAGCCTGTGTCACAAGGAAGGACATAGGCTACTTTTTATCCCGTTAAAATAGCATAGCCCGATGCAATTCCCGAGGGAACTGAAAATATTATACTCTTTTTTGGTTAATTTCTTTAATATCGCAACGGAACAATGGACTGTGTGATTTTTTGCACAGAGATGGTTGAGGGGGTGGGAAATGACACGATTTGCTAATAAGCATTCTGACATAGTTCCCGAGGGATCTGGAGAAAATTCATGTCCACGCTCTCGAGCCGCTTGCGGCTCGCGCACCGCGCACCCTCTAAGTCAGTCACAAAAACGATGTCCACGCGGGCGAAAAGCTAGTGTTCAATATTTTTTTAAGTTCCATACCTGGTAATGGACCCTAATACTATCTAGAGAGCGGCACGGAGTGGCCATACTGCCTACGTTAGAGTACTAATTTATGTATTGCCTACATAGTATTGAATTGGATTCTTTGTTACAGCTTGACTACTGGATGCAAATATGCAACGTCTGCCCCAACGTTTATCCGTGGCTCGGAAACCCTCTCGGTCTGTAACTTCAAGGAACAAATTGTGAATTAATTCATGTGCAATTAAGACATTATTAAAATTCACATTAAATGAGCACTGTGATATGAATAGATTTACTTTTCCTATTATTTGACAGTTTTTTAATCCATCAAAGGAATTAAGAATAGGAGAGATTAATGTTTTATGCTCACATAAAATCGTGACTCATCGAAATGAAGGTGGCCTTTAAAAAATTAAAAATTAATTCAAGGTATTTTATTGTTTAAATTCCATAAACATATTACCAAAACTGAAGTACCCTGATAATAAGACCGTCTAAAAATAAAAACTGATAAAAAAATTATCATCTTAGCTGGGAGACGTCCATTGTTGAACAATACTGTTATTATACAGAATGTTATAAAATTGGTGTAGGACCCGTTAACCAGTTAACAGTTTTGTTACACCCGTATTATATCATTTATGTCGCAGGCATATTGTATGATTTGTCACTTTACAATGGCAATGGCATTTAACTGTTAAATCAATCAAATCTGACCAAAGATAGCATCGCTCGCTTCGCTTGCTCATTTACAATTTGCCTGGCTCAGCACTTTACAATCTTGGTACAAAATTTTACAATTTGCTTAAACGTTTATATACGGACGAATTGTTACAATTTGCCTGGCGTGGTATTTTACAATCGGCGACTTTGACATAACGATTAACATCGAGGATCTGACCACGGACACCTTATTTGATACGAGTATGTGTCCGTGGCAAGATCAGTAAAGTATAACCAGGGACACGAAAAGTGTCCGTGGTATGCTGATATTACCACGGATATCGAACAGAAATTGTTAGGGCTGTTTTAGAGATCTCAAAACATACAAATATTGCTCGTATTGTACTAGTATAGGAAGGAGATAGGATATTTTGAGGGTATCCTTGCAGAACTGAATAAGTGCAACACTTTAAAAAAGTGTTAATATAACTGCTTTTTTAACTGGCAAAACCTTATAAATGCAGAAGCTTTTGTTACGGTTTTTTTATCTGTGTAAAGCTGTTATCTGACATTTTTTTCCTTTAAACTTAAAAGCAAAAAGTTATATAATCTCTTATTATACAACATGAATACTAAAATACAATGAGCACAATATAAAAGCATTTAACTCTCTTTACTGATAAAAACAATTGACAAGCAAAACAAAATAGAGATTTACAGCTTATTTACAAATTTCAGGTAAAGCGAAATAATCGCACTACCATTATGCCAACTTTTCCTTTTTTATTAACTTTTTCATAAAAAATATTATATAAATTAATGTATCAAAACTCCTTAAATAACACACCTTATTACAAGTACTAATATCATGTTGTTATTATGCTTCACCATTGATCTATGATCACCCACAACTTAAAGTGCTCTTTTTCTCGTCATGACATATTGTGCACTTATCCGGTGCTGCCAGATTACCCTCGATTTATGTATTGGTCTATGTTTGCAGCCATAGAACAGTACCACATCATTTCTTCCCGAGGGTGTCTTAAGAGGCGACCAAGGGTACAAACCGGAGTACGGGCAGCAGCGTCTTATCCTCGTACTGACTACTGTGCTATCGAACTGCACACTGTGATCGCCAACCCGCCTGCCAAGCGTGGCGATTACGGCAGTCTCCCAAACTCGGTGGAGGCCCATGTCCAGCAGTGGACGTCTTTTGGCTGATGTAGTGACGATTATCATCACATCAACCAAAACAGGCTATCAAGCATATATCATTACCAAGGCAGAGACCTAATCAAGGCTAGTTATGGAGTGCAAAGAGACACTCAATAAACTGGTAGAGAATGGCGGTCACATTAGCATGGGTTCCAGGACATCAAGGAAATTTAGGCAATGAAAGAGCAGACAGGCTAGTACGAGAGGGCTCCAGCTCATGATTCATAGGACCGGAGCCTCGACCTCCAATATCAGCCAGAGTCACAAAGGGAGTGATCGCATAGCTTATGAAGCGAGAAGCCCAGGAAGTATGGATAGGAAACAATAGTTGCAGACAATCCAAAATGTTTCTTAAGGGAAAGAATCGCAGGAGGAACATTACTATTGCTAAGCAGGAAAAGCCTGGAAATGGTCATGGGCATAGTAACAGGATACTGTAGGCGCGTAAATCGTCATATGTCCACTATTTGGCTGAGTGTGTACTCTACAGCAGGCTAAGGTGGGAGACATTTGGCGCCGATAGGATCAGGTAAGAGGAACTATGCTACCTGGAAATCAGTCACATAACGGAGTACTGTAGAAGGAGCTCAAGGTTGGGTCATAGTAACCATTGTACAACCATGGGAATGAGTCCATTAAGAGACTTGAAAACTCACCTGTACCCCGCAGGCGTCCCACCCAACAATAGTAATAATAATATGTCATTACCAAGAAACCAAGAAACCAATCATAGCGCTCTCTCTATCTCTCTCTCTCTCTATCTTCACAGCCTGCTGAGCGACTTTTGCTGTTGGATAAGGGCAATTAGTTATATTATAGCAACCACATCTCAATACCACAGGTCATCACGGGCACCACACCTTAAGAGACTTTGTCTTTAGGCACTAAGGATTATTGGACGAGAAGATGTTTATTAATTAATACCAGGAAGCCGCTGGATTTGTGGAAGCGCAGGTCCGGTCATTATGGAAATCCTTGGGGGATGCCTTTGTCCAGCAGTGGACGACTTTTAGCTGTTATGATGAGACGCATGCTGACGTAAGTAATTGATTAATTGATTTGATAAGCGATTCATAATCATAAGCCAATGCTGGTATTTTTCATCGTTATCGTGTTATTAGGCGGTGTTTACGGGTGCCACAGAAGAAGATATTAGGTGGGTTTGAAATAAAAAATGTAGCTTAGAATTTACAATTATCTGTTTCGACCTTAATTTGCACTGTCCGCGAAACGTACAGTATGAGTAGAATTAGGTAGGGGTCACTGGCCTGAATATCTTCTTCATAGCGTAGTCGTACATTATGTCCCACTGGACTTCCTCGTCAAGCCAGGAGAGAGGACAACGATTGCAGGTCGAAGAAGGGAGTGGCAGATAAATTATCTAGCAGATGAGATGATGTATAGGTGGATCCTAGAATTTGACCAATTCCAGTTTTAGGGTCTTGCCAGCACAGAACATGAGCAACGTAGAGTTGTTTTAATTCCAAATTTTTAAGTTTTAAGCCCAAATTTACTAAGATTCTAATAGCGCAAAAGCAATAGAAAAGCTGATAGTATTATTTATGTATTTAAAGAAATTAAATTAGAACTTACCCCAGCGTGATATTTTATCATCACATCAGCTCACATATACGTCCCCACCGTGGGGCTCGAGCCTACCCTGAATTAGGGCGATCGGGCCTTAGTCGACCACGCAGGCCCAGTGCAGGTTGGTCAACTTCACACACAACCTAGGAGTTTCTTCGCATATGTGTGTAGGTTTCCTCACGATGTTTTCCTTCACCGTAAGAGCGTCGGATAAACGAACATGTGAGATCAAAATTCGAAAACACATCGGTACGTGGCAAGACTCGAACCACGATCTCCCGGATAGGTGGTAGCGGCCCTTGCCGTTGCGCCACCGACGCTCTAATTTTATCATAATTACATAAATTTATTTTAAATAGTGGCCGTTACAAAATGGCGTTTTAAAATTTACGACACGTACACAAGAGACGCTCGCAATGGTAGGTTTTGGAGTGTCCAGGCGTTATGTACCACCACCCCAAAAAGTAATGGTCGTGCTATGTGATTGGTAGAGGCAACAGTTTAGGGATGCGCGAGCGGTAGTTCGAACAGTAAACACAATATTAATCGGAACGTAGAGGTTCCGTACAGATTTAATATTAGTTTAAATAATTTAGTTATTAATAGTGTATTTTAGTTATAGTTAGGTAATTACATAAGTTAGTTTAGTAGAAATTTACATATAATATATTTATCTAATAAATCTATTTCTGGTAACGTTCTTGTACAGTGGCCAGCACATGAAGCTAGACACTTTGGACTTTGTATACCGTTCTTATAACGTATGCGTATAGATCAGATTCGCACTACGAGTGTCTAGCTTGATGTGCTGCCCTCTGTACAATGTTACAAGTATTATACTTACTTTAAAGTGTGTCACTCCAGTTAATAGGCAGTTGTTCAGGCCCAGGATTAGGAGACAAAGAATTGGGGGTGGCTCTTCAGCCCGAAGTTCCTCCAAAAATACTGTGGATCTCCGCGTCAAATTCTTCCGTCAGAGGTGTGTATTTGTCATGGTCATATCATTAAAAAGTGCCTTCCGGTTGGTGGAAAGCAGTTTTTTTTTCTAAACCAACCGCGTACGTACGTGGCCGCTAGTGTCTAGAATGCAAAACCTAAAAGAAACCAAAACCATAACATAAACCGAAAAAGTATGAAAACTTAGCAGAAATACCTTTTTAAAAAACAATACACAGTGCGATTAAAATCTGGGGTCTAAAATTCAAACATGCTAGTGTAGCGACCCGATGAGGTGTAAATTAAATAGGTATACTTCCCGGACGAGAGTGCACGAATATAGGGCAATCTTATAGCGGTCCCCCCCCCCCCCCCCCCGACCCCGAAGAGATACTCCATTATCAAGCCTCCAGCCGGTAGATCAAGCCTCAGCACCACAGCACTGAAGTTAAATCAGGACCATCGCAACCCAAGACGTCGAGGTTCTTGGCCTGCTACTTCACCTTTGGGCTGCAGCAAGTTGTCAGCAGCCACGCGCTAAAACAGCGCGCATCACCTGCTTCCTTGCCATGACTCCTGACGCCAGCCTTCATCCCCCGCTCACCGTGAACATCGACCAAGTACACTGCACATCGACCCGACTAAACGAGGTCGGCAGCACCCATGACCTTAAATAAATAAATAAATAAATATTCTGGGACAAATCACACATGGTCACCTGGCCCCAAAGTAGGATTCCCTGTGTTATGGGTCCCAGAGACTGATATACATACTTATATAAGTTTAAATACATACATATATAGATATTTAACACCCAGACACAGAGCAAACAAATCTGCTCATCACACAAATGTTTGCCCTGGGTGGGGATCGAACCCACAACTCTCGGATCAGTAGTCAAGAGCACTAACCACTGAGCCACCGAGTCAGTCACTGAGCCACCGAGTCAGTCAGTCAGTCAGTCCTTACACTGCTAGCTCTAATTGGATCGACCTCTGGTCTCGGAAGAGTGATGTTTTTATAACGACGAAAGTGGCTAACCTTCCAAAGTGAATTTCACAAAAAAAGTAAACACCAGTGGATGGGGAACATAGCTCGTAGAACATGTAGCCGTTGGGACGGTAAAGTTATCAAGTGGCAACCCGTAGGCAGGCCTCTTACTTACTCGGTGGACTGACGATCCAAAAAAGGTCGCGGGAAGCCACTGGATGCGGGCAGCGCAGGACAGGACCCGTAGTCATTGAAATCTTAGGAAAGACCATTGTCCGGCAGTGGACGGGAATCTTTCCGCTGATGTGATGATGATGATGGTGATGAAACAAAATATCGCTACTGAATATTGGCACAGATCGTTTATGGTTATACTACATGTTCTGTTAAGTATGTGTTCAACCAACTTCCAAATAGAGGGAGGTTCTCAATTCGACAGTTTGTTTTTTTTTATGTTTGTTACGCTTTAACTTCGCATATAGTGAACCAATTTTTATGATTCTTTTTTTTCAATAGGATATGCTGCCTGCTGAATCAGAAACGAGGAGATTCGTGGGAGAACCAAAGTAACCGACATAGCTCTCGGAATTGCTAAACTTAACTGGCAGTCGGCGGGGCACATAGCTCGTAGAACAGATGGCCGTTGGGGCAGTAAAGTTCTCGAGTGGCGACCGCGCACCGAAAAACGTATCCTAGGTAGGCCTCCCACTCAGTGGACCGATGACCTGGTGAAGGTCGCGGGAAGCCGCTGGATTCGGGCAGCGCAGAACCGGTCGTCATGGAAATCCTTGGGGGAGGCTTGTGTCCAGCAGTGGACGTCCGTCGGCTGATATGATGATGATGATGATGATGATGAGGATATGTTGCCAGGGTGGTCTCATATAAATTTTATCAAAATCGGTGTAGTACTTGTTTAGAAAATTAACGAAAACCAAAACACATAATTCAAAATGGTTGTTATAATGGTTATTATATTGTTAACGCTAATCGCACTATTATCGACCTTCAATTATTCTAAGTAATCGAAGAGTAATTATAGTATGATGATAAGGTGTTTTGTTTACTTTATTGGAACATTATTATAAAAGATAGGTATTCTAATGAAAAATATACGTTTTTTAATCAACAGCAAAATCACAAACTAATATTTTCCATTTGATTTGAAACGATTAAAACAAATAAAGCGATTTAGTAACCTATCGCATCAATAGACGTAGATCTTGATACCGATAAACCATTCATACAACTATAAATATGTTTTCCGTAGTAGATCAACGCTATATCGAGTGACAGTGAAACAATAGGCCTAAAAATGAGGCTTTCACATGTTATACCTTGTTTCGTGGTTATAGCTTTGGCAGTGTCTGTAGCTGATGAAAATGAGTTGCCATTGGCAGAGGCCTGTAACTCACAAGTTTGCCAGCTGCCAGACTGCAGGTGCTCCACCACGGAGATACCTGGCGCACTTAGAGCAAGAGACACTCCTCAGGTAAGTGACAACAAGTCACACACACAATATTCGTTCGTTTCAAATTTTACGAGCTGGGCGATAGCCCATGCCTTCTCATAGGTTCTACGCCAAGATACTTTCTTACGTTATCAAACGTGTAATAAAAAGTCATCATCATCATATCAGCCGAAAAACGTCCACTACTGGACAAAGGCCTCCCCCAAGGATTTCCACGACGACCGGTCCTACGCTGCCCGCCTCCAGCGGCCTCCCGCGATCTTAACCAAATCGTCGGTCCACTGCGTCGGCCTGTCTACGCTAAGTTTTCCGGTGCGCGGTTGCCACTCGAGAACTTGTCTACCCCAACGACCATCTGCACCAGCTATAGTATAAAAAGTACCTAGGATAAATATTTTTCCGCTTTTCTGTATCCATATTTGTTATGACGCAGAATTAACACTACGTTTTATCAAAAAGCTTGTCTGTTTCGTAGCTTGTGTATTACTGGCATAATGACATGTTTAAAAGCGCACATCTTACTTTTTGTTTAAATTAGTATAGATCGCAACCAAGTGGGTGTATTTTTTTTGTTCTATGTTCTGATTAGCTTCACTATCTTCCAGTTTATCACTGTCACCTTCGACGATGGCATTAATATCTTAAACATCGAGACGTACCGAGACATCCTTTACAACCGTGTCAATAAAAACAACTGTACGGCCGGTGCTACCTTCTACGTCAGTCATGAGTATACCAACTACCAGCTTGTCAACGAGTTGTACAACAATGGCTTTGAGATTGCTCTGCATTCGATATCGCATCAAACGCCTCAGACTTATTGGGCTCAAGCTGACTACGAAAATATGAGAATGGAGTTTGGGGAACAGAAAATTCAGATGGCGCATTTAGCTAACATTCCTTTTGATGAGATCCAAGGTAAATACAAATAAGCTTAGTAACGATAAGGAACGTAAAAATAAACGTAAAAAAAGCATGAGAAGTAGACGTGTAAAAATTGATCAAATACACATTATCGATGAACTTTTTAAAGTCTAGCGGCACTCTTTTAGATTCTGATTTAGAATCAAAAGTTATCAAAACGATCGAAACTTTATCCTAAATTTAAATGCTAAACCATTCCCAGAAATTTTTGGGGAATTTTATTACAACCTCTATAAGCAAAGACCTACTACTTCGCTAACTCAGCCATCCGTAAAGATTGGCCTCTCACCTAATAACAAAATTTTGTTCCATCCTGCACCAGTTGCGTTTCCAAGTTTGTAATTTGTATATTATGTGCTATGTATGACTAGTCTGTAATAATTTTTATTACATCATAATTACAGGTCTCCGTATCCCCTTCCTCCAGATGACAGGCAACGCTTCTTTCCAAGTCATGAGTGAGATGGATATCGCCTACGATTCCAGTTGGCCCACCGTACCCCATTTATGGCCCTACACCTTGGAATATGCTTCCACCCAAGAGTGTGTTATTCCACCGTGCCCAACTGCATCCTTCCCTGGTACATGGGTTTTGCCTATGGTCAGCTGGTTGGATCTGAATGGAGTCGCATGTTCTATGGCTGATGCTTGCTACTGGACGTACGTATTTTAATTTTTAATTAACTGGCCTATATTTACCTATATCTACATATTTCTACCTATATCTATCTAGATCTACCTAAACCTAAAGCTAACCGCAAACCCTAAGCTCCAATTACACATTGAGAGCGATTTTAATTTAAAATTCAGTTTAAATAATTCTTTGCGTATTTGCTTACAATAGGGAAGACGAATGCTAGTCATCTGATTTACTTTTTATCATCTGTCAGAAACATTTTTTTCTAAAAATGTTTGAAATACCTAGGCGTGATGACATAGTTTTGCAGTGTCAATTGAGTACTCATTTTGTGATTCTAATGAATTAAAAATCGAAGACATACAAAACGAGTAAGGTTTTCCGAAGTTTAAGTAGGGGGCCAATTTAGTGATCAAAAGTTCACAATGTATTTATGATTCTGTCGTCATCCCTATTGCGATAGAACTTACGAAATTTATCGCCCGATTTGTTTTGAACTTGGTTGATGAAAAGTTTCTTTTGGTTATTAGTTAGAATAAAAAAGCGTCGGTGGCTCAACCGGTAACGACTCGGTCCATCTAACCAGAGGTACCGGGTTCAAATCTGGACGGCCAATGTACCAATGAGTTTTTCAAAAACTTACGTACATACTTACCGATTGCTTTAACGGTGAAGGAAAAACATCGCGAGGAAACCTACACACGCCTGCGAAGAAACTCGCAGGCTGTGTGTGAAGTCTACCAACCCGCACTGGGCCCGCGTGGTCGACTAAGGCCTAATCGCCCTGATTCAGGGTAGGCTCGAGTCCCTCGGTGGGGACGTATATGAGCTGTAATGATTAGTTAGAAATACATTATGTTACTTGAGAGCGTCGGTGGCGTAATGGCAAGGGCCGGTACCTCCTGTCCGGGAGTCGTGCTTCATATACTGCCACGTACCAATGTGTTTTCGAATTTAGATTTAATATGTAAGTTTATCCGACGCTCTTACGGTGAAGTAAAACATCGTGAGAAAACCTGCACATGCCTGCGAAGAAACTCGAAGGGCCCGCGTGGTCGACTAAAGGTCTGGCGATCTGTCGCCCTAATTTAGGGTAGGCTCAAGCCCCTCGTTGGGGACGTATATGAGCTGATATGATGATTTTATGTTACTTAATTGAATTATAATTGAGAATATAACGGTCTTTACTTTAATTATGTCTTGATTTTAGGGCTTGGATTACAAACGTGAGATAGTCGAATCGAACGGCTGTCAAGAACATCTTAGACATCTTTTCTAACATCTCCCATCTTGGTTTCTAGCCCACCATTTGACGACGAAGACGCCTGGTTCCAGTTCATGCTTACCAACTTCGAGCGCCACTACTTGGGAAACAGAGCTCCGTTCGGAGTCTACCTCCATGAGGCTTACTTAATCACCCACCCTGCTGTCAGAAGTGCGTTGGTCAGGTTTATGGACCTAATCAACAGTTTAAATGACGTATTCATGGTAAGCGATACTTTAGTCTTCTTGAATTTTCTTAGTTGATATATTATGAAAATTTCCTGGACTTTGAGATAATTAGTATGATTTGAAATCTTCAGTAATTTTCAATTTCTGTTTAATAAGTATATATTGTGTATAAAGAATGAATTGAGACATAGTCACTTACTAAGGGCCTTATAAGAAGGCTCAAGGTCACCCAAAGGGCAATGGAGCGTGCTATGCTCGGAGATTCTCTGCGTGATTGTATCAGAAACGAGGAGATCCGCAGGAGAACCAAAGTAACCGACATAACTCTCAGAATTGCAAAGTTAAGTGGCAGCGGGCGGGGCACATTGCTCGTAGAAAAGATGGCCGTTGGGGCAGTAAAGTTCTCGAGTGGCGACCACGCACCGGAAAACCTAGCGTAGACAGGCCGACGCAGTGGACCGACGATTTGGTTAAGATCGCGGGAGGCCGCTGGAGGCGGGCAGCGTAGGACCGGTCGTCGTGGAAATCCTTGGGGGAGGCCTTTGTCCAGTAGTGGACGTTTTTCGGCTGATATGATGATGATGACTTTTTATTACACGTTTGATAACGTAAGAAAGTATCTTGGCGTAGAACCTATGAGAAGGCATGGTAGGAAGGCCTCCCACTCGATGGACCGATGACTCTAATTGGATCGACCTCTGGTCTCGGAGGAGTGATGTTTTTATAACGACGAAAGTGGCTAACCTTCCAAAGTGAATTTCACAAAAAAAGTAAACAAAAAAGGTCGCGGGAAGCCGCTGGATGCGGGCAGCACAGATCCGGTCTTCATGGAAATCCTTGGGGGAGGCCTCTATATCCAGCAGTGGACGTACTTCGGCTGATATGATGAAGTAACAAATAACCAAGTAGGTGGGTGACACAAATTATCTTGTTACTAAGAAAGACAACGACCCTCTAGAAAGGAGAGTTGAACTATAGAAGAATAGTGTTTCTATTACTGGTCCCTTCGTTCCGATCTTCGAGAATCCCCCACCTGGATATAAGATGCCATGGTCGACCTGAAAATCTCTTAACAGGTTGGCCGAAGTAAAGGAAACTTGTTCAGGTGGGGATTCATTAGAGATACGAACCTGGAGTGTAGGTGTGGTGCGGTCCCTCAAAGGATGGACCACCTCATTGCGTGTCCTTCTTGCCCTGTCACCTGCACGCGGGAGGACTTGATGCAGGCCACTGACAAGGCAATTTGCGTGGCTCGGTTATGGGATGGGACTATCTGAGTTTGCCGTCGACTCGAAAAGAAGAAGAACTAAGAAAATATAAAGTGATTGATTTCACTACCCGGACACTTCATACAACGGTCGTGAAAAGACATTTCTAAAAACAAATAAACTTAATCACGATTCGTTCAAGAACCAAACTATGACCAATCTGTATCCATAAGGGTGACGAGAGGGTGAGGTTGCAATCTAGAGAGCGGCAGGAAGTGTCCATACTGTTAGTTAGAACTCATATATATACTTTACCACTACATAGTCGAAGCGGTCGTATCTCAGTCTAACTTGCGTGGTCTGGTCAATCACGCAGGTTAAGTGACCTGAAGCACGGCTATCACTTGGATGGGTTTGACTGTTAGTGACCGTTTCCGTGCTTTACAAGGCATTTTAAGTTAAGCCATTGGTGCCGCTTACTATCACTAGATGGCAGTGGTTAGGCCGCGTCAGATGGTATAGTCGGCTTGAAAAACTTCTGACAGTGGGGTTCGTCACTAGCCCTGCAGCCTCCACTAACCCGGAATCAGCCCCCGTGTGTGGAGTATGACCTAACCTCCCCCCAAGTTTGGAAGAAACCCTTGCCCCAACAGTGGGGACGTTAACATTAACTACATAGCTTGACAGCTATGGGGGTTTTATCTTTTCCGTATTTTCTTTATGAGTTAGTTCATCATCTTCATATCAGCCGATGGACGTCCACTGTTGGACATAGGCCTCCCCCAAGGATTTCCACGACGACCGGTTCTGCGCTGCCCGCATCCAGCGGCTTCCCGCGACCTTCACCGGGTCATCGGTCCAACGAGTGGGAGGCCTGCCTACGCATTCAAGAACTTTACTGCTCCAGCGGCAATCTGTTCTTAGAGCTATGTGCCCCGCCCACTTTCACTTAAGTTTAACAATTCTGAGAGCTATGGCGGTCACTTTGGTTCTCCTACGGATCTTCTCGTTTCTGATTCGATCACGCAGAGAAACTCGGAGCATAGCACGCTAGATTGCATTTTTGGGTGACCTGTAGCCTTCTTATGAGGCCCATAGTAAGCGACCATGTCTCAGTTGCGTATGTCATCACTGGTAACACACACTCGTCGAAGACCAAAGACCATGAGTTAGTTAATAACAAGTTTTTACTGTCATAGTTTTAATGTAATTCATAGTTTAAATGCAGCATCACTCTTATTTTTATTAATGTACTACGTATTTCACGTAGGTAAATACCAACGAAGTCCTTGAGTGGGTGCGAGATCCCATACCCATCAACGAATACCTGCAAAAGCCTTGCAAGGTGGTGAGGCCGGCTCCCTGCCCCGCGGCCAGCTGTGGTCCTCTAAGAGCTTCTCACAACCAGGTCTGTATACCTTATATCATTATCATAGTCTTCCCCCATGGATATTTCCAATAAAAATTGGAATGTGTTTGACTGTAACTCACCTGGTAGAAAGTGATGATGCACAGTCTAAGATTGTACACGCAACTCATGAAAATAGTGCTGATTCATTCGCACCATGAAGGCCCCCAAACTGTAAGAATAAAATAATAAAAGTGAAATAAACAGGAAAAACTGACGAAGAAAAGAAATCCCACTCTTTTACTGTTAGCATAATAAATCATCATCGTCATCATATCAGCCGAAAGACGTCCACTGCTGGACCCAAGGATTTCCATGACGACAGGTTCTGCGCTGCCCGCATCCAGCGGCTTCCCGGACCATCACCAGGGCATCGGTCCACCGAGTGGAAGGCCTGCCTACACTACGTTTGAAATAATAAATAAGAACACGTAACGCAGTGTGCGGATAGGTTGAATATCGAAAAAAAATGGGTGGAAACCCTCCTTAGGTCTCGTTGACCGAAGATGGATTGGAGCCAAATGACGTCTTGCAATTGCAATGACTACACGCACACTCTCCGAGTTTGATTAACTAGAGTGACAAGAGACAGGCGACTATTCGACGATGCTCTGGAGGCTTTGGAGCTTGTTCTTGATTATCTCATCATCATCATATCAGCCGAAAAACGTCCACTGCTGAACAAAGGCCTCCCCCAAGGATTTCCACGACGACCGGTCCTGCGTTGCCCGTATCCATCGGCTTCCCGCGATCTTCACCAGGTCGTCGGTCCACCGCGTGGGAGGCCTGCCTACGCTACGTTTTCTGGTACTGATTATCCTGATACTGATTTTCCAGATTATCTTGTCGTTGTCGATAATTTATTCTTTATTTATTTCTCCTTTTTATTGTACATAAAAACGTGTTTTTTTAGACTATTTTTAATTTACATTTATTTATTTTTTAAAGATCAATTCCACTTTGTTTTCAATATATAGTATTATTTCATAAATTCATTACAAATGACACCTAAAATAAAATGCCTAAAATACGTAAATTAAAACACCTTATATCACACCTAAAATCACAACTAAAATAACTTACAAAATAAACACCTAAAATAACCCGTCCCTCGTCATCCCCTGTGCAAAGGTGCCCATAACACAAGCTGCACTTCCGCGCTGAATGGCTATGGACAGCCTCTACACCTGCCTCTCCTCTCTCTTTCTATTTACATTTATTGCAATTTATTTATTTACAGCTTGACTATTGGATGCAAATTTGTAACGTCTGCCCGAACGTTTACCCGTGGCTCGGAAACCCTCTCGGTCTATGAAGAAACAAACGAAGAAAGAAATTTATATTAAGATTTATCTTTGTTTATCATCTCACTTAATTTTACAATGTCTCGAAAATATAAGTTTATTAAAATGGACACTGTGGCGTTTTCCTGTATCTGTCATGTTATAGTTCTTCACTCGTTTGAACATAGTTTCTATGACTATCTTGCGCAACGTGAATAAAAGTAGCCTATTATGTTAATTCAGGTCCTAAGCTGTCGACCTACCAAATATCAGCCAGATATGTTCAGTTGTTAGTAAGTTTTCGTGTGAACATAGTTTTTATGTCTGTCGTGCTGTCGAGCGTGGGAACTGAGTCAACTCTAGATCCCTTGGGAACTATGTCGGGCTATGCTAATTAGTAGTCAATTAGATAATCAGTATTAATTAGCACGGCAATCCTTCGCTTCATTGCGACGTGACATAAATTAACAAAGAAGAGAAAATTTATAGCTATCCCACGGGAACTACTTAAGAAATTGAGATAAAAAGTAGCTTATATGTTAATCTAGGACCTAACCTATATGTGTCCCAAGTTTCATCCCGATCCGTCCAGTGGTTGAAGCGTGAAAGAGTAACAAACGCCCATCCATACATACAAACTTTCACATTTATAATATTAAGTAGGATTAATTACGTACGTATACCATAATATTAAGACTACTCAGTCGTATCTAGGGAATTTTTGATGCAATCCCGATCTCGCGGGATCTCGATCTCAATCTCGAGATCAATCCCGAAGCATAATATTTCGAGATCTCGCTCGAGATTGACGGGATTGGGCGGCAGTAGTCAGCGACGCTACACACATCCATTTTTGCGTGTATCTACGACGAGTTTAGATAGATTAGACTAATATTTTGCAATATTGTTACTCCTGTGACCTATTAACTTAAAATACTAGTAACTTAAAATGTCATCAATATAAACAATACAAGCAAATACAAATATCTTTATTAATAACAAATTGCACATAATTCTTACAATTTTAACAATGAATTTAGTCAAAACAATTAATGTGATGTTTATTAAAAATCAGAGTGCGTTCGGCTGCACCACATCTAAAGGTAATGCCGATGCAGCCGAGGATGTAACACGCAAGCTTAAAAGTGCCTATTGACTCTCATCTTGAAGATTCCTAAATTATACGAATCGAAGAATACAGATCCCAGCAAAGAATTCCACTCCTTGGCTGTTCGAATAATGAACGAAGAAGCAAAACAATTCGTGCGAATAAGTGGAACATTAACGACAACGAGGTGGGATCGCCCTCCGCACCTGGTCGTCCGATATAGGTGGTGGCAAAGGGTATTATCATTTTTAAATTTCTGTTCGCTATAACCAAAAGCTGGTACCCCACTCTACACTATTACCTACTCTACTCACACAAAAGCAAAGTAGAGCTTAGGCCGCGAGGACTGTAAGTAAGTAATTACTGCGCAGCGATCTATATGTTTTTATTTTTAGGTAGGTATTTGAGTCGTCGATATAATTATTTAAGCGTCTGTGGCTCAACCGGTAACGACTCGGTCCTCCTAACCAGAGGTGCCGGGTTCAAATCCGGACGGCCAATGTACCAATGAGTTTTTCGAATCTTACGTACTGAAACGCTAACTATCGTTTCGAGCCGTTCTCTTTTGTCGCGTTTCATAATTAAATTATTTTTTGATGTCGTTGCTCTATGGTATTTGAATTTGAAAATAGTTGTTATTTTTTGACAAGAGAAAAACAAAAGGTTGATCGTGGTCCCGTCGAAACTGATGTGTATTTAAATTTTTTGTACAAATTGTGTTATAAGTTGTTGTTGAGGCCCACCATTTTATTCTGTGGTAAGTAATTTGTATAAGGAAACCGCTTTGCGTGTATTTTTGGTACTGCGGCGGACTACATTTTTATATCTCCGTAGGGTTTCATCCAGCCCCTGCGAGGTTTGACGTCCCCGAAGTTTTACCGGATAAAGGATTAATCCTGGGACGGAGCAGTGCTGATCACCAGCCAGTCCTTTCTACTGCCCGCCCAGCTGCTCGCCATAAGGGAAGTGAATTTATTTTATCTTTTATCCCAAGCGACTCTCTGACTCTCTGACCTTTCTGCCGACCTAGAAGATTTCCTGTTTCCAGTTTCTAACCTTTAGTTATTTATTTTAAATTTTAAGATGTGTTTTGTATCTGATACATATTTTGTTAAAAGATAGGGTAATTCAGATCAAACTGAAATTTTAAACTTAGTAACTTATTTAAGTACCAAAGGGACGGTGACGATCGTTGCCTGCCGGCATACTATAAAATAACCATTTTATATACAAATAAAATTGTAACCTTAAATTTATTTCCGTAAATTCTCCATAAATATATTAGGTCATTGTTTTTTTAATTGTCTACACGGTCAACCAATGAAATCGCACCTTTTTTTATACACCTATTGTTTATTGTTCCTTACTTTTAAAATAATCATGAAAATACATATATTCTAATTTACCCCATAACCTTTTTTTCCTTAAAACTCCGTTTAGGCCCGAACCTCTAAATCTTACGTATCATATGTGGCAAACTCTGTAAGGGTTTTTATCCCCAGTTCCCATTATTTTTGTCACATATACTCACCGATTGCTTTAACGGTGAAGGAAAACATCGTGAGGAAACCTGCACACAACTGCGAAGAAACTCGAAGGTTGTGTGTGAAGTCGACCAACCCGCACAACCGTGGTCGACTAAGGCCCGTTAGCCCTAATTTAGGGTAGGCTCGAGCCCCTCGGTGGGGATGTATATGAGCTGATATGGTGGTACGCACGTATCTATTTTTAAAGAACCTACGCCCTATCTACTACCATTTACTAAAAGTCGTGCTAAAAGTTTAGTTAGGCCCTATCTTCAGTGTCAGGAGTTTGGGAGTTGTAGATTGAATTGTTAATAATATTGTATTGTCCCCAAAACTAATAGGTACCGTCGATTGTGGCAACTTTACTTCTCGTGAGCAACTTTACCTAAGCGTACCTAGTGTAAAAAACTATTCATTTACTCCTAAAATTTTTACTTGTAGGACAATTTTAATGTATTGGTACATTATAGATGAAATAATGGCAACACGGAAAGAGTTTTACGCTGGCAACATATACAGCTGTCAAATTAATGTTCTTTTTTCTTCACATGTGGCAAACTGTATGCTGTGAGTTGATAAAAATAATTTGGTCTTTTGCAAGAAAAAACGAAAAGAGGGTATGTGAATTATACAGGATGCAAAAAGACAGGGCTTCTACCACAGAATTACAATAGACCAAAAAAAAGTACTTTTCGTACATATCAGTCAGCTGATCTGTCAACTTTGTATAGGAAGCCTAATTTTTTTTTTGAGAATTCGGTATGGGTTCCGTGGGAAAAGTTGTTCATTATGATGAGTAGAAGCCCCACTTTAAGTTTCCGGGAGAGCTGTTTACAACCTGTATAAATTTATAATTATCGCACCTTTTTTGTATTCTCTCTAAATTTTCAGGTTGGTACCTTCGGAGCGAAGTTTGATGAGAGTCAGTAGCTAAGTAAAAGCAGGAACAACTAGGTCGCAATGACATCAAAATCGTGATCATTCTCCATGTTTGTATTTATCGCCTCCGTGGCGTTATGGTTAAGGTTATTAGCTTCACATTAGGAGGTTGCGGGTTCGATCCCGGCGGAGTCTAAGAGTTTGGTTTGGTTGGTGGAAGGGCATTTTCTTAACCCGCCTGGCTAGCTACCACCATCTTATCTGAGTGTTGCCACAAAACATCAGTGTTAACAGCACTGATGTGTTCCAGCTTGAAGATAAGTTCCCCATTGCGTTGTGGAATCTTGGTGAGCCCGATTTTATCTTCGGCATCATCGTCACTTACCATCAGTTGAGATAATGTCAAGGGATTGTTCTTTCTTGAAGGAAAACATCGTGAAGAAACTTGTACACGCCTGCGAAGAAACTCGAAGGTTGTGTGTGAAGTCGACCAACCCGGCTCGAGCCCCTCGGTGGGGACGTATATGAGCTGATGTGATGAAACTGCCAAAGACCAGTTTATCGACAGATAAACAATATGCTTATGAAGATAGCAACTAGGTATACTAAAAGGTTATCGTTGCAAATTATAAATTTTCCATTAACAGGACATTCTAAAAAAAGAAATTATGTCAGCATGCACTCCTGCTGACTAAACTATCTGATTAATAATCAATTTGATAATTAATTCATTAGTCGAAGATGGAATTTATCATTTATGGCGTAACTAGCTGCTTCCCGCGGCTTCACCCGCGTGGACAACGTTTCTATGACATTTCGAGGGTACGCCGTGCGCGTGAAAAAATGTAGCCTATGTATTAATCCAGGTCTTAATCTGTCTACTTACGAAATTTTAGCCAGATCCGTTCTGTAGTTTTTGCGTGAAGAAGTAACAAACATACACACTCACAAACTTTCGCTTTTATAATATTATAAGTATGACTAGGTTTTGCCCGCGGCTTCGCCCGCATCGACATCATTTGTCATTGATGTTGAGTGGTGCGCGAGCGTGAAATGAGTTTTCTGCAGATCCCTCAGGAACTATATCGGGCTATTCTGATTAGCAGTCTATGTGACTTCCCACCCCCTCAACCAATTCTATACACAAAACACTTCAATCCGTTGCTCCGTTGCTCCGTTGCTCCGTTGTAAAGCCGACGTGCGCGAGCGTTGAAATGAGTTTTCCCCATATCCCTCCCGAGGGATATGGGGAAAACTCATTTCAACGCTCCTCCTGTGTAAAGCCAGTTCCCGAACTGGCTTTACACAGGAGGTCGCGGGTTCGATTCCCGGCGGGGTCAATTGTAAGACTCGGTTTGGTTGGTGGTAGGGCATTTTCTAAGCCCGCCTGGCTAGCTACCACCATCTTATCTAAGTCTTGCCGCCAAATATCAATGTTGATATCATTGGTGTGTTCCGGCATGAATATACGATAGCCAGTTCCCCATTGCGTTGGGTAATCTTGGTAAGCCCGCTTCCATCTTGCCACCAGGTGAGATGTTGTAAAGGGTTTATAATTATGAATAAAGAAAAAACTATATCAGGATAAGCTTATTAAAAAATTATGTCAAGGGTCGCCCTTACCCATATTTGTGCAAAAAATCAGAACAAGCCATTTTTTCGATGCGACGTTATAGAACTCAATCAATAAAAGAGTATTTTCATTCATTATACTCAGGAACTGCATCGGACTATGCTATTTTCACGGGATAAAAATTAGCCTTTGTTCTACCCAGTGACAGAGGCTACCTTCATACCAAATTTCATAAAGATTGGTAGAGGTGTTGAAGCGTGAAAAGGTAACAAACAAACACATTTTCACATCCTATCCTACTAATATTATAAACTAGCTTTTGCCCGCGGCTTCGCCCGCGTGTACATAGTTTTTATGACTTTCTTTGAGGGTGAGTGGTGCACGAGTCGCAAACGGCTCGCCAGCGTGGACATGGGTTTTCTCTAGATCCCTCGGGAACTATGTATTGATTTGCTAATTAGTAAATTATGTCATTTCCCACCCCCTCAACCATCTCTGTGCAAAATATCACAACAATTCATTGTTCCGTTGTGAAGTTAAAGAAATTAACCAAAAAAAGAATTTTTTCAGTTCCCCTAGGAACTGCATCGGACTATGCCATTTTCACGGGATAAAAGGTAGCCTATGTCCTTCCCCTTGACACAGACTACCTGCACGCCAAATTTCATCAGGATTGGTCAAAGTGTTGAAGCGTGCAAATATAACAAACAAACACATTTTCACATCCTATCCTACTAATATTATAAATGTGAAAGTTTGTATGAATAAATGTATAAATGGATGTTTGTTACTCTTTCACGCTTCAACCACTGGACGAATCGGGATGAAACTTGGCACACATATAGGTTAGGTCCTGAAATAGGACATAGGCTACTTTTCACCCCGGGAAAACGTCTTATTCCCACGGGAAAATCGAAAACAACGCGGGCGTAGCCGCGCGCGGACGGCTAGTTTATAAAATTAGTAAGTATTCAGTAATAAAGTGCCTACATACTGTATGTACCTACGTGTTATATACTTACTGTGAAGTGTGTTAGATGCTCTCGTATTGACTTATACAGGGTGATAAGTTAAATAGAACACATTTTTGAACCATACTTTTACTCTTGAAACTGAAAAAAAAAATTGTAACTTTGCTAAAATTGCTAAATAATTGGACTTCTTACAAAGTTTCAAATTAATCAGCTCAATCTCCAACATTTTTTTGCGCCTTCAGCATAGTTGTAGAGAACACAAGTTGTTCAGTTCCATGAGAAGCTCTTCTAAAAAATGTGTGCTAATTTACCTTACATCATGTATAGCCAGCTACTAAAATATTGTACAACAGACGACTAAGCTTAGAAATTTCTATAATCCTCAAGAAGTATTTATAGAATCCTCAAGAAGTATTTATAGAATCCTCAAGAAGTATTTCTATCTCATCTATGAAAACCAAAAGTGTCACATTTTTCATATATTTAATCCGTACACTTAAAGGGTTACCAACGGGACCCTATTACCTAATGTATATAAACTTTGCTATTACGTAATACGCTCAGCCGGTAACGACTCGGTCCATCTTACCAGAGGTACCGGGTTCAAATCTGGACGGCCAATGTACCAATGAGTTTTTTCAAAAAAACTTACGTACATACTTACCGATTGCTTTAACGGTGAAGGAAAACATCGTGAGGAAACCTGCACACGCCTGCGAAAAAACTCGAAGGTTGTGTGTGAAGTCGACCAACCCGCACTGGGCCCGCGTGGTCGACTAAGGCCTAATCGCCCTGATTCAGGGTAGGCTCGAGCCCCTCGGTGGGGAACGTATATGAGCTGTTATAATAATTACGTAATAGGTAGTACTCTTTATGATACTGTGCTATTACTAAGCCTCCGCTGTCTGTCCGTCTGTCTGTCCATCTGTCAGCAAGCTGTATTTCATCAACCTTAATTGGTAGACAGTTGAAATTTTTACAGAATATGTATTTCTAATGCTGCTATAACAGCAAATACTAAAAATTTAAAAGAGTGAAAAATAGGGGTATGTCCATAAAAAACGTGTTTTTTAAAGATTGTTAGAAGTATATTTGATTTAGCTCTATATAATCTTTAAACTTGGTGTGATTATAGCACTTATACTCAAGTAAAATAACTAATAATAAAAATCAGCCCATTGTGAGTCGTACATGCGCTAAGCAGTCCGAACTGAATGACAAAAAACCAATACTAAGACTATTCCAATAAGCCCAAATTCTATACCTCTGCCGTAGGTTCGTGTGGAGTTGGATATCATGCAGATACCCGGAGATGCTGCAGCATCAGATCTAGGTCACCATTTTTAATTTAACACCTTTTCATTAAGACTATTCCAATAAGCCCAAACACGATATATCTGCTGTAATTTGGTGAGGAGTTGGGTATCCTGTAGATACTAGGAGGTGCTGCATCATCAGGTCATAGTTACCATGTTCTATCTAACACCTATTTATTAAGACTAGATTCAAGAATTTTTTCCAGGTATTAATTCAAAATAGGTGCAAATTACACTCTTTCTGATAGTCATCAATTAATAATAACATAACTTCATTTGTGAAAAATCAAGAAATAAACAATCATTAATTAGTTAATAATGTCGAAATTAAATCCTAGAAATAAACCAGATTATGTCATTAAAACATGAAAACAATATGACACGAAAAGTTATATACACAATTATGAATGTCATTGAAACCTTTGACAAGAGTAGGCCAGTTCCCACGGACAGCACCCGGTCACGAGTATAACGCGAGAGTCAGCCATAGCTCCCATCAACCATACTATTCCAATGAACCCAATCACGATACCTCTGCTGTAAGTTGGTGGGGAATAGGATATCCTGCAGATTCCACGAAGTGCTGCAGCACCAGGTCAGGGTCACTATATTCTTGAAATATCATTAAAGTAACACCAAATTTTTAATCGATGAGACGACCGGTGGAAGTAAGTCACATCTCTTCATCACCAAGAAAATAGCTGATGATCCTCTAACGGCTGAATAGATCTTCATAAACTATAGCTAAGAACCAGCTCGATCACGACGGCTTTAAAAAAAACGCATCAAAATCGGTCCATTCGTTTAGAAACTACGAACTCACAGACAGACACACAGATAGACACGTTAAACTAATAATACCCCTATTTTGCATCGGGGGTTCGAAATCGCAGGAAAAAAGTGGATCGAATCGAACTGACCCAAGACGGAAAATTGTGCAGCGAAATCGAAGATGCCTTTACTAACAAATTGGTCCTGAACATATAAGCTGTCAATAAGGTTAAGGTCGATACTAACATGCCTAGTTGAAGTTGAGTTGAAGTTAGGGGCGGGCTGATTTCCGCAACCAGGCGACCACTGCGCCCATTTTGCGTGATTGGCCGGCATCACTGCCAGCCCAGCTCCTCCAAGAAGCCCAGTAGCCCCCGTAGGTTGCCGATGACTTCCTGGAGTGACCTCGGGTCACCGAGGTGCACGACCCTGTACTGTGCCAGCCCCTCGCAATCAAGTAGGATGTGGGCAGCAGTCTCCTCAGCCTCCATACACGCTCTGCATAAGGGGCTGTCGGTGATACCTAGAGCGAATAGGTGTTTGTTAAAATGGCCATGTCCTGTAATAGCGGCTGTTACCTTGCGGAGCTGAGCTCTCCCAAGTCTCAGAAGCTTTCTGGATAGACCAGGGTTAGTTGCCGGAAGGGCCACCCTTGCTTGCCTGCAGGTTTCGAAACCGGACCAGTACAAATTGTGTTCATTTCTTGTGCGATTCCTCAGGGTGGACCGTAGCCAGCCATATGGGAGGGGTATTAAAGGTTCCGGTCCCACGGCCATTAGCTCTGACCCTCTCCTGGCAAGCTCATCCGCCGCATCATTGCCGCGTGAGTTGCTGTGCCCTTTAATCCACTGCAGAGTTACGCCGCCGCGGTTACACAGCTCTGTCAATTTTTCTTGGCACTCCAGTATGAGCCCCGATGTGATCATGCTGCTCTGCAGGGCCTGTAGTACGGCTCTGCTGTCAGAGAGGATGCGGATGTAGTACTCACGCACCTCCCTTGCAGCAATCGCCTCAGCTGCCTTGATGATGCCCATACACTCAGCCTGAAAGACCGTGTTATGCGCACCCAGGGGATTGGCTATCCTGATGTTCAGATCCTCGGAGAAGACCCCATACCCGGTGCCAGTGCTTCTTTTGGAACCATCGGTAAATACCCGAAGTTTTTTCAGGTTCTGACCCTCCCAGGGCTCCTCATGTAGCTGTACCTTGTATTTCATGTCAAAGACATACCGTTTAGGGATTCTATCATTCGTCGCTGCGAACAATGGCTCCTCCGCGATGATATAGTGCAGATGCTCAGTGTGCGGGATCCTGTTTGTGCTCCAAAGAGACAGCAATTTTAGACGGGCTGCAGCACTAGCTGCTTCCTGTTGGATAAACAGGTGCAGAGGCGGCAGGTCCAGGATGGTTTCAAGGGCTGCAGTGGGAGTTGTCCGCATGCAGCCTGTCACAGCCATGCATGCCATTCCTTGGAAGCGTTGCAGTTTACTCACGACCGTAGATAGCTTCGTTCGTGGCCACCAGACTATTGCGCCGTAGCTTATCATTGGACGTATTACCGCTGTGTATAGCCATAGCATTATCTTTGGGGTAAGGCCCCATTTCCTACCTACCATTCTACGGCACTGCCACAGGGCAATAGTTGCCTTCTCTATTTTATTGGTGAGATGGCTGCTCCAGTTTAGTTTGCTGTCGAGTGTGACACCTAAGTACTTGATCTCCGTTGATAGGCGGAGCTCTGTTTTGAAAAGGTTTAGGTAGTAGGTAGTTACCTAAGTTGCGTTTGTTGGTGAACAGTACTAGTTCAGTTTTGCTCGGGTTCACGGACAGTTAGTACTCAGTGCACCAGCGCTCCACGATTCGCAGAGCAGCTCGAGTTGCGTCGCAGATAACATTGGTGAAGTTACCCGACACAAGTATAACCAAGTCGTCCGCATATCCGATTGTATAGAAGTGCTTACCGTTTAAGGTGGTGATCAAGTCATTTACCACTAGGTTCCACAGTAGCGGTGATAGGACTCCTTCTTGGGGGCATCCCTTTGCTACCATGGCCGCTTTGGTCTCCTCCTTCACCAGTCTGATGATCCGCTGTCGGAGCATGTTTTCAATCCAGTCGGTCATAGTGGCGTTTGCTCCATGTTTCAGAAGTGCCGCCCTCATGCTGCTGAAGTTTGTTTTGTCAAAAGCGCCTTCGATATCTATGAAGGTGCCTAAGCACATAGACTTGATCTGTATTGCTGCCTCGATCTTGCTAACGACAGCATGCAAGGCCGATTCTGTAGACTTACCCTGGCTATACGCATGTTGATTGCGGTGCAGGGGTATGTCCCTCAGTGCATTTTCCCTCAGTTCCCTGTCACAGAGTCTCTCCAGTGCCTTCAGTAGGAAGGACGTGAGACTTATGGATCTGAAGGATTTTGGATCCGTGTAGTCAGACTTTCCTGGTTTTGGTATAAATACCACTTTCACCTCTCTCCAAGCATGTGGCACATACTTGTGGGCTAGGCATGCCCTGAGGACCCTGGCCACGGCGTCGCCCCCCCACTGTAGTAGTGCTGGGAAGACGCCATCGCAGCCCGCTGACTTAAAGGGTTGAAAGCTTTTTAGCTCCCATCTTACCTTATCTGTGGAGACCACCCTGTCTGCGACAAGCCAGTCCTCCTCAGTTGCTAGTATAGGATCATCGTTCCAGCTGAACGTCGATACAATACGACAGTCACGGAAGTGTGTCCGCAGTAATACATCTTCCGTCTCATCTGGTGTGCTGGTGAGAGTGCCGTTGGGTTTCTTAAGCGAGCCCAAGCCTTGGCTGGGCCCGTTGGAGAGGACTTTTCTTACCCTGTTTGCTTGCTGACACGATTCAACTCCATCGCAGAAACTTCTCCACGATGCAGTGCTGCGTTATCGTATCGTTTTCTTGTATTTGGACTTGGCGGATTTGTAGTTGTCCCAGTCCTGTTCATCACTTGTGTTCATAGCTCTGTTAAAAAGCTTTCTGACCTTTTTCCTGAGCCTCTCCAGTTCTGGTCCCCACCAGTTTACCTTTAGACTGCTGGCTGATGGTGGTTTGGTCAGAGGGCAAGCTTCTTGGTAGGAGTCTCTAATGCAGCCTGTCAGGACTTCTACTTGTGCTTCTATCTGGTCTACGCCTATCATTCTGTCAGAAACCTTAACCCTAAGTAGTGCGTTTTGCAGCGATTTGCAATAGACAGGTCTGTTGGTCTTGCGTGGGTTCCTGCGTGGTGGCGTCACCTGAGTATTCACCTGAAGGTCGAATCTTACCCATCTGTGATCCGAGCACGAGGCTTCCTCTGACACATGCCAGTTGAATACAAGACTCGAGATACCCTCAGTGATCAGTGTAATGTCGATTATGGACCTACCCAGTCTGGTGACGAAGGTGGGTACTGAGCCGACGTTCAACAGATGGAGACCAGTTGTGAACAGGTACTCTACCAAAGTCTTACCTCTTTCGTTACAGTTTTTCATCCCCGAGAGGGAGTGGTGCGCGTTGCAGTCTGTTGCAACTAGCAGCTCCAGTCCCTTTTCCTCGCAGTATAGGACGAGCCTTGCCAGTTCTGGTGGTGGTGGATCGTCGTCATCAGGCATGTACATGGAGGCGACGATCATCTCCGGGAGACTGGGGTTTGTTTTGCCTTCAAGCAGCCTAACGGCGCTCAAGTCCCTATGACAGAATTCTGTTAAAGGTTGGACAGGCACGTTTCTAGTAATATAAATCGCAGTTCTTGGGCTCTCCGGCCCATTGTAAGCAACCAACTTACCACCAATGTTAGAGAGTCCGCAAATTTTGTTACCCCTGACCCACGGCTCTTGAATCAGGGCTATCGCCGTGTCGTGAACCTCCAGCCATTTCCGCAATTGAGCCGTAGCGGTCTGACTGTGCTGGAGGTTCGCTTGTAGGGCCCTACAACTTGAGAAAGGGCGCGCTGTCTTGCGACAGCAGCGCCTCTTCCTCCTCGGAGGAAATTGTTAGACCGCCCAACCCCTCGATACATTCCTCTCCGCCCTCTTCCAACACGGGGTTGTCTGGAGGGCTCCGAGGAGCGACCGAGGTGGGAGACCGCACGGCTTCCGTTTCCGTAACTTGGTACGGCAGTCCCTTCAATGGGCTCCGGTACAGTTGTAGGGGACACGGGATTGGGATCTGGTCCTCCCAGGGAGGTTGCGGTGAACCTGCCCCTCGGTCCCCGGAACTTCAGGTAGACTGAGCCTACCACCAGAGCAAGCTGGCGCTCGGGTTCCAGCAGGACCTCGACCAGATCCTCCGGCAAGCTTACGACGATAAATGTGTCGGTGCCCTGAGGTAGAACCTTAAGCAACCTCCACCTGTGGATTTGGGCCCACGGGTTTTGGAAGCCTAAGGCTCGTCCGGATTTTACTGCTTCCCAAACGCCGGGGAGCAGTATGCCTCCTAACACCATACGGGGCAGCTCAGTTTGTCTTTTGAGGGTGAGTGCTTCACCCCGGGGCAGTGTTATGTTGGAGACTGCCGCCCGAAGCCACTCCAACGCTGCCGAGTTGCCGCACCATATCTTCACTAACATGCCTAATAATGTATTATATTTATAGTAGATATCTTTGTCTCGTTATTTTTATAAGTTTTTATATATAGGGTGACTTTTAATTAGTTCTTGATAGCAAAGGATATGAATGTACTCGTGATTACAAACAACTTTCCCAAAGAAACTATATTTCAAATATGAAAAAAAAAATTTGGTCCTTTATACATTTTGCCGACTTTGATAACTTATTATGTATCGAGGACCTAACATTTTTTTTCATATTTGACATATAGTTTTTTTGCGAAAGTTGTTTGTAATCACGAGTACATGCATACCTTTTGTTATCAAGAACTAATTAAAAGTCATCCTGTATATCTATGGGCCTGTACTTTAGTACGAAGTTGCCTGAAAATAAATGATTAATTAATAATAATAAAATATGACTGTGATGTATTTTTATTTTGCTTTGCTGTGCTAATTTTTTTATTTTGTTATCCTGATTTGCATCTCAATTTTTTAATGTTTTACAGTTTTTAACCGCCTCCGTGGCGTAATGGTTAAGTCCATTACCTTCACAATAGGAGGTCGCGAGTTAGATTTCCGGTGGATTCTAACTTTGTACAACTCGGTTTAGGTGGAAGGGCATTTTCTATGCCCGCCTGGTGCGCTACCAGGTACCTAAGTCTTGCCGCCAAGCATCAATGCATTGATGAGTTCTGGCTTTAAGAAAACAAAGCCAGTTTCCAATCGCGTTGGGGAATCCCGTTAAGTCCGCTTTCATTTTCGACTTCTTAGTCACTTACTGATGGGTGAGATGATGTCAAGGGCTTGCCAACTGTAGAAAAAAAAATTATATCTATGATCAAAAGAATCAGATAGGCTATCAAATGATACATATTGTAAATCACTGCAAATTTGTTATCACGACAATCGCAAAGTAATTATTGAAAAATATTTTTAATCAAAAGCAGAATCACACAAACACAAACATATTTTCCATTTTTAGGGTTCCATATCGAGTAACGGGACCCTGTTACGAACGTCTGGCTACCCGACTTTTAAAAAGCTGTATCTTTTGAACCCGCAATAGATAGCCGATTTCCAAATAGATTATAGATACATCTTATCAGCTCATATACGTCCCCGCCGAGGGGCTCAAGCCTACCCTGTATTAGGTCGATCGGGTCTTAGTCGACCACACGGGCCCAGTGCAGGTTGGTCGACTTCACACACAAACTTCGAGTTTCTTCGCAGGCATGTGCAGGTTTCCTCACGATATTTCCCTTCACCGTAAGAGCGTCGGATAAACATACATATGAAATAGAAATTCGAAAACACATTGATACCTGGCAGGAAGGAGGTAGCGGCCATAACCGTTACGCCACCGACGCTATGAAGATCTATAGATTATATTTGGAAATCTCTAAATAGATTTTTCTTTTTTTTTATCCACAATTGATCAATCATCTCACCGATTCTCACCTAATGGTAAGTGACGATGATGCCGAAGATGGAAGCGGGCTTATCAACATTCTCCAACGCGTATGGGGAATAGGCTATCTTATCTTATGCCGGAACACATCAATGCTGTCAAAATAGATAAGATGGTGGTGGCTAGCCAAGTTGCGGACTCAAGTTGGTCGATGTAAGGAGAATATGTGTAGTTCACAAACTATGACAGGAGTGCCCAGACACCTGCACAATGGAAGAACTCTGGAGGGCCACTGATAGTGGCATACGCGATGGGCCAGTAAAATATAAAATGACCTAATGAATATATTCAACCCATCGATTCGAAAAAAAGAAGAAGGTAGTCGATTAAAAAAATAAGATATAAAGAATAATAAAGAGCAAGGTTTTATTTTTTTTTGCTCTATCTGTAAAAATATAAAACTCTGTGTGATAGGTATTAGTACTCATCCTAAAACAAAACAAAAAAATAGTAAAATCTGAAGAAGTATGAGTCGTACTCGCTTGAAGGAAAACGAAAAAAGTAAAAAAAATCTGGTGCACTTGTTGATGTCTTTTGTGTTTGAAATGAATTAGTAGGTATAATTATAGTACTCCGTGTAGTGTTACGGAAACGTCAATGTGTGATTCCGACTCGCACTTGGCCATTTTTAATTATTAATGCAAGTAATGCAATTTAATTAGTACTGCGTCAATCTATGTAGATCTTTATACAGATTATCCGTTGGTGCAATTATAAATATGTTTTCGGCTATAAAAGAACACTGTATTTAGTGACAGTAAAGGAGAAGGTTTAAAAAATGAGGCTTTCATCTGCTATAGTTGGTTCCGTGGTTATAGCTTTTGCAGTGGCTGTAGCTCATGAAAATGAGTTGCCATTGGCAGACGCCTGTAACCCAAAAGCTTGCCGGTTGCCAGACTGCAGGTGCTCATCCACGGAGATACCTGGCGGACTTAGAGCAAAAGATACTCCTCAGGTAACTGACAGCAAGTCACATCACATGCACAGTATTCCTTTTTAAGGTGTAAGCCAAGGTTACTTCTTACAAAATCCTTTTCTTGGTTTTACTTTGTATCTGCTTTTCAGCATTTATTTATTGCATTTTCCCATTTCGTAACATACATTTTATATTCAGTCACGCCTGTTCCTTTTTTTTTAAACTTTAAATCTTAAGATTTAGGCCTTTATTGCAATTTTTATTATAGTACTTTTTCATTTCATACATATCCATGTATAATATGCTAATGTTTATTTTTCTTCTAATATAAAGTAATAGACTAACGATGTTTAGCCAAGTATATACTTATTTTCTCATTTATTAACCCCACATTCCACTCATTAGCTTTACTACCTTCCAGTTTGTCACTGTGACCTTCGATGACGCCGTTAATAACTTGAATATCTTGACGTACCGAGACATCCTTTATAACCGTTTCAATAAGAACAACTGTAAGGCCGGTGCTACTTTCTACGTCAGTCATGAGTACAGCAACTACGTGCATGTCAACGAGTTGTATAACAACCGCTTTGAGATTGCTCTGCATTCGATATCGCGTCGAGCGCATCAGACATATTGGTCCGAAGCTAAGTTAGAAGATATGAGAAAGGAGTTCGGGGAGCAGAAAGTGCAGATGTCACATTTGGCTAACATACCCCTTCACGCCATAAACGGTAATACAAAGAATATATCTGAACATAATATCAATGGTCTTATTGTTTTGAATTAGTATAAATGATAGGATAAGAATTGCTACCAAAAAAATAAAAATAACTCTAGAAAAGGAGGATGGACCAAATCGATTAAACAGCTAATCTGTGGTGTCTTGCGATTCTAAACCATTCCTCAAAAGTCCAATTAATTTTTTGCACCCTTTAGGCAAATACTTACCGAAAAAACAACATGGTCTATGACACCAAAAGAAAGAAGTTAAATGCATTCTGCACTAGATTAATGCACCAGTTCGTTGTCCAACGAACACTCTGTATAAGTTATTTGTATGATTTTTCTCTTACAATCTTCATTTCCACAGGTCTCCGTATCCCTTTCCTCCAGATGACGGGAAATGCTTCCTTCCAAGTTATGAGTGAGATGGACATCGCCTATGATTCCAGTTGGCCCACCGTCTCCCACTTATGGCCTTACACCTTGGACTACGCATCCACCCAGGAGTGTGTTACTCCTCCGTGCCCAACTGCATCATTCCCCGGTACATGGGTTTTGCCTATGATCAGCTGGTTGGATCTAAATGGTGTCGCGTGTTCCATGGCTGATGCTTGCTACTGGACGTAAGAAATTTATTTTGTGATTGATCTGACTTCTATTCTACAATGTCCATTACAGTCCTCAATGCTTCATTTATTATTAAGGGGCGATTAAAATTTTTAAAATCCAGATGGAACAGTTATTTTGTTTACTACAAAGATTGAATATACAGAATCTAAGGCCATTAGGCTTAAGGTTGGTTGATGAAGAGTTTATTATAGTAAAACTAAATGTCAGAAGTATATTATATTAATAAGTTAGTTGAATCTTAACATTATTAATGCCTTTTATGGTTAGGTGATTAAACTGAGACAGTTAACCAAACATCTGTAAAGAACAATCTGTTGTCTAACATCTCCACTACTTGTTTTCTAGCCCATCATTGGACGATGAAGACGCCTGGTTCCAATTCATGGTTACCAACTTCGAGCGCCACTACTTGGGAAACAGAGCTCCGTTCGGTGTCTACCTCCATGAGGCGTACTTAGTCGCTCATCCTGCTGTCAAAAATGCGCTGGTCAAGTTTTTGGATTACATCAACAGCTTAAATGACGTCTTTATGGTGAGCGTTACTTTCGTCTTCTTGAATTTTCTTATTCGATCTTATTGAATTTTTTTGGCGATTCTAAAAGCAAGTACCTAGGTAATAAAATTTGCATTATGAGAATTATTATGTTCATCGCACCATATCCTGTACCGTTTTTACGAGAGCTAAAAAAACACGTTCTTTGTATGGGGATCACCATTAATATTTCACATTTTTAATTTCTATTATTTGCTAGTAAGTCCACACAATAACAAATATTCATGAGGGCATTTATGTATGCCACCCTCGTAATTGTATGAAATGGTCGCAGGTGGTCGGGCCTTTAACTGGTCGCGTTTAGTATCAAAGTCAGCTTTACGCTGATCCTCGAACTCGCGCACTTGCCTATTCACAATCCTGCGCTATTCTGGCCGTTCTGCTGCCAAACTCTCCCATTGAGAGAGTTTAAGTGCAACAACACTTTTGTTTTGTTCAAAACGAATCTTCAATCTATTATGTTTTTATGTAGGTCAATACTAGAGATGTCTTGGAGTGGGTGCGAAACCCCATTCCCGTAAAAAAATACGTGAAGAAGCCTTGCAGAATCCAATACGCAGCTCCCTGCTTACCGTTCAGCTGTGGTCCTCTAAGAGCTGCTCACAACCAGGTCTGTATACTTTAACATTTTCATCATTATATCAAATAAAATCGAAATAGTATTTCGGATAACATAATCCATAGAATGTTAGTACAAGAAAATATTAAAAAGGTTTTTGGGTTAGTAGGGTTAAAACAATTAATTATAATAAGTTAGCATGCAGCCGTACCAATTGCCACAAGATAGGGCAGTCGAGTCGGCTAGCCACAACGCTCAGGATGCCGTTGGTGCTGCAACGGACACGGTTCAGCAATGAGGCGGCTCTCTTTCTTAAGATGGCATATAAGACATCCGTCCGAGTTTCAGCAAACATCCCTAATGCGCTGCAGTCCCTTGGCAGCCCCAACAGCACCTTTCAGGCAGAATTGAAAAAAAAACAGATTTTTATTCAAAAAGAACAAAACATTATTTTTAATCATCAAATAAATAAAAACATTCTTTTGAAATAATTTTATTTTAAGTGTATTAAACATGACATAAACATTGTATTAAACACATTTTACGATTAAATTGACGTTATTTTTATAAAACAGGTTGGCATTTTTTCAGTGTTTTGAACAAATGTTTTAAACGGCCCTTCTCAAATGTTACATAGAAGTTGTTTCAACTGTATGAAGTCTGGGCCTGGTCTGTGTACACTAAACAAATAATATGTTTTTATGTCTTGTTTTAAACGTGTAAATAACAAATGATCTATACTTTTTAATACGTTTTAAAATGGTATGTATATTTTTCAGTGTTAAACACCTGTTTTAGACAAATGTTTTAATCCTGATTATAGGCCTTTCTAATGGATTTCTACTAAGCGCATTCTCCATCTTCATAGCATTCAGCAGCTTCGTCCCAACTTCATAATCACCGGCTCCGTGATGTAATGGAATGAAAAGACCATTCGTTTCACACCTGGAGGTCGCGGTGTCGATTCCCGGCGGGTCCTAATAACTTTGTCAGTCTCGATTTGGTTGGTGATAGGGCATTTTCTCTAACTCATGTCCACCATCTTATCTAAGTCGTGCCGCCAAACATCAATGTTAACAGTATTGATGTGTTAAGGCATGAAGATAAGAAAGCCAGTTTTCCCCATTAGGTTGGATCTTGGTAAGCCCGCTTCCATCATCGGAATCACTGTCACTTTACCATCAGGTGAAATAATGCCAAAGAAATATCAATAGTGGATAAAAAAGGGATCCCAATTATTCTGATTATACCCAATATAAATTACTTAATATTATAGTTTTTGGCATATTCCACCTGGTGAGGGAGCCATTTAACACTACGTCTCTTGGTCATTGGTCTGATTCAAGTGTGCGTTTGGACCGAATGACCACCTTCTGAATAAAACTCTGATTAGGAGCTCTCATCACCTTCTGTCATATCAGCCGAAAGACGTCCATTGCCGGACAGAGGCCGGCTCAAAAGACTTCCGACCGGCCATGCGCTGCCTACATCCAGCGGTTTCCCACGACCTTTACCAGGTCGTTAGTCCATTAAGTGGGCGGCCTTCCTACGCTACTTCTTCCGGTGCGCGGATGCCACTCGAGAACTTTACTGCCCAAACGGCTGTCTGTTCTACGAGCTATGTGCACAGCCCATTGGAGCACTATGTTCGATGTTATCCTTTTAATTTTTGACTGCTATTCAAAAAACTAGGTTACAAAGATTTTTGATTTCGATCCTCTCTGATTTATTTTACCTTTGTGCTAGGGTTGTGTAACTAGTTAAGTCGTACCTCAGTTATTAAGGTTCATTAATTGGTAGAATCATCATATCAGGTGAAGGACGTCCACTGCTGGAAAAAGGCCTCCCAAAGGATTTCCAGGACGACCGGTTCTGAGCTACCCGCATACAGCGGCTTCCCATGACCTTCACCAGGTCATCGGTCCTCCGAATGGGAGGCCTGCCATCACTACGTTTTCCGGTGCGCGGTCGCCAATCGAGAACTTTACTGCCCCAACAACCATCTGTTCTACGAGTTATGTGCCCCACCTACTGCCACTTAAGTTTAGCAATTCTGAGAGCAATGTCAGTTACTTAGGGGGGGGTAGAATCAATTGATCTAAATATCGCCACAAATTATTACATAAGGAAGACAAGCTCCAAGTCAATATTTTTTACACATTTTGGTATATATTTACACTAGTTCCACATAAAATAAAATAAACTACATTTTATTATTTGTCAGCGACCGGTTTCAATCAGCTTCTTCAGGCAGACTATTTATTTACACAATGTGTGGGTACATACGAAATAAATAATAATAAAAATATGATTCCATCAAGAACCTACAATCAAAAGTGTCAATTTTTTGTTACATTTAAGAATTAAATTTATTTACAGATGGACTATTGGATGCCAAATTGCAAAGACTGCCCAAACGTCTACCCGTGGCTCGGAAATCCTCTTGGCATAGAAAATGGTCTGTAAAACGAAGGGATAGATATAACAAGAAACAACGCTTAGTAATATCGTAACAACGTGTTCATTAAAATGGATATGAGAACAATGTGATATGACGGTGTTTAATTTTTCTATAATTTCTTGGTTCAGTCGAGTTTAATAAAATGGATATGAGAACCTGTGATATGACTGCGTTTAATTTTTCTATAATTTCTTGGTTCAGTCGTCGTTACTGTAGAGATCGTAAGATCCAGGCGATAGGAGTATAAATATAAATACGTATGAGTAATGGCTACGTCACTATGGGGAGCTTGGTTTTAGCCATAGGCTATCTAAGAACTCTGAATTGGAGTTTATTCCCCAGGTGCTTTGCTACGGTTCATGCTGCATGCTGCTTTGGGCCTAATACATTGATTTCTGACAGAACTCGGTTGATTGTTTTCTCCTCTGATTACAATTATTGACATCTGGTATTGATTTCAAAATATTGGTGCTTAAAATCTTATTTGTGTCTGAAATGACCACAGATTATCCGGGAACTTGTATGGTCAGAACAGAAAGTTTTTTTTTTAAATGGCTCCACATTAAAGATAGTCTTTGCATAGTTTAAACTTTTTGCAGACCACAAATAGTATGGTCACTAGTTATTTCATTTAGTAAGAATGATTAGTTTATCAAAATCATTATAGTTCTTTATTAGAAAATTAACAAAAACCAAAAAAAATAATGCAAAAATGTACTAAGTTGTTCATCATCATCATATCAGACAAAACAACAAAAAAAGCCAACCCCCAAGGATTTTCACGACGACCGGTCCTACGCTGCGCGCACCCAGTGGCTTCCTACGACCTTTACTAGCTCAGTCGGTCCACCGTGTGGGAGGCCTGCCTACGCTACTTCTTTCGGTGAGCAGTCGCCAACCGATGACTTTGCAACCCCAAAAGCCATCTGTTCTATGAGCTATGTGCCCTGTCTACTACCACTTAAGTTTAGCGATTCTGTGAGCTACGTCGGTTACTTTGGTTCTCCTGCGGATTTCCTCACTTCTGATTCGATCGCGTAGGTAAATTGAGAGCATAGCTCGCTCCATCGCTCTTTGGATTACCTTGAGCCTTCTCATGAGGCCCATGGTAAGCGACCATGTCTCATTTCCGTATGTTATCACTGGCAACACACACTGGTCAAAGATCTGAGTCTTGAGACATTGCGGTTTTCGGGACGTGAAGATAATGCGAAGCTTTCCGAACGCTGCTCAGCCTTAGTATACTGTCACATAAGACTAAGTGAGGATATAACAGGATACACTTTACTTAAATAATTCAAGACATTTCTAGTATAGGGTGATTGAGGGCGTCAAGTCCGTGGTTGACGAGGTTGAGACAGCTAGTGGTGAACCCCACCCTCAGAAGTGTTCATGCTACCAATAAGGCCCCTTTTTACATGCACACATCTGCCATCTATACTAGTTCTTTCACATGCACACAGCTTACATGCGGTTCACGCACGGGCTCGGCATCAGCTATCAGCTATTCCTGTGGTGGTGTCTAGCACGCGCGGAGCCGCGGAGTGCGCCGTGTCGTGTGCGGGCCGTGTTCAAGTGAACGCTCCTATGCTAGCCAATACATTACTATAAGTGCGGAACCGTGATTGTAGTGGACGCGAGGTATCTGACATGGCTTGACAACTGTCATCTAGAGACAAATATCGGCTTCAACGGCTTCACTTGGCTCGCGAGACTAGGAAACGGTCGAGAAAATACCATCCACTGAGCTACGACCGCTCAAGAGATTAGTTAAGTAAGTAGAGTTTTTGCGACTTTACCGTATGTTCCTCTTCGACCAAATATAATGGATCGGCCCTAACCATACATTAATATCATGAAAAATGAGTCGGAGACAACTAGGTATATGACAAAACACACTCACACCACTACTACTCGTATAGTCTACCGAGTCTCGTTGAATTATAAACAATGACAGACTCAGAGAGACTTATCTTTTATTTATTTATCCACAATTTATAAGCCCTTGGCATCATCTCACCTGATGGTAAGTGACGATGATGCCGAAGATGGAAGCGGGCTTACCAAGATTCCCCAGCGCAATGGGGAATTGAGCATATACACGGAATGTAGCAATACACTACTTTCACAAACTTCGACCTGCAACCCATGTGGAGAATACTGATCGACTAAGGCGAAATAAGCGAATGCGCTCATTCTGTAGAAATTAACACCGCTGTTCGCTTAGACCGGTCCACAGCTGTTATATTGGTCCAAAATTCAACCTGTCACACTACTGCTCTGAATTTGCAGATTGGATAACGTTGATACTGTTTTCATTATCTTGTGCAAAAATAAAATAATAATAATTATTCTTCTAATATATTTATTACTAGCTAACTTCGTACCGCCTCACACTACACTACACTACAGTACACTTCACTACTTAACACTACCACTACCTCTACACTACCACTACACTACCACTAAATTTCCAATACACTACTACTACCACTACACTACCACTACCACTATCACTACCATTGCCACTACCAATACCACTACTACTACCACTACTACTACCACTACACTACCACTACCATTACCACTACACTACCACTACCATTACCACTACACTACCACTACCATTACCACTACACTACCACTACCACTACCACTTACACTACCACTACCACTTACACTACCACTACCACTACTACTACCACTACACTACCACTGCCACTACCACTATCATTACCGACACCACTACCACTACCACTACCACCACCACTACCACAACCACTACCATTACCACTACCACTACCACTACCACTACCACTACCACTACACTACCACTACCACTACCACTTCCAATACCACTACCACTACGACCACCACTACCACTACCACTTCACTACCACTACACTACCACTACACTACCGCTACAATACCACTACCACCACTGCTACCACTACACATCCACTGCCACTACCACTATCATTACGACACCACTATCACTACCACCACCACTACCACTACCATTACCACTACCACTAAACTACCACTACACTACCACTACCACTTCCAATACCACTACCACTACGACCACCACCACCACCACCACCACTACCACTACACTACTACTACCACTACCGCCACCACTACCACTACCACTACCACTACACTACTACTACCACTACCGCTACCACTACCACTACCACTACCACTACACTACCACTACCACTTCACTACCACTACACTACCACCTCACTACCGCTACACTACCACTACACTACCAATACACTACCACTACACTACACTACTTTTTGTAGATATTGCAGGAATTTTTAGGTTTTTTTACACATTGGGTTACATTTTTGAGTTTTAGAAAGGATCCCTAATTTTTTGAAAATATAATATAGCCTATAGCAACCGCGGATAGTGCAGCTTCCCAACGGTGAAAGAATTTTTCAAATCGGTCCAGTAGTTTCGGAGCGTATTCAACACAAACAAACAATCAAATCTTTCCTCTTTATATTATTTATGTAGATTTTAAGTCGATCCTTTACGTCAAGTAAGAACTAGGTATTTGAAAATGGTAACACTAGAAGTCTTCGAATTGACTCCATTCGTTACCTTCTTAATTTTTTCCAACGGTTATCGATTTTGGTTATTTTTCCTACTGAGACTATCATCATCATCATCGTATCAGCCACAAATCGTCCACTGCTGTATAAAGGCCTCCCCCAAGGGTCTCTACGACGACCGGTCCTGCGCTGCCTGCATCCATCGGCTTCCCGCGATCTTCACCAGATCTTCTACTGAGACTTTACAAAAATCTTATAAAATTATACAATGCTATTGGAAATACATATTATTTTATTCCATATACTTTTTTTTTTCTTCACTGATCATATTGACCACTTATTCTGGACTTTAGAAATTTTATTTTTCCTTGGGGAATGGAAGAACTATAAATTTTCTCAATTATGGAAAATGGTCAATTTTCACATATTTTTCTCAAATAACTTCAAAACTATTTATTTTATAATTAAAAAATATATTAGTGATTCTTACAACAAGTGAAGAATTTACTATTTATACGGAACAACTTTCTATAAGAAACCTATGATGACTATGGTCAATTCGCAAAAAAAATAGACCCTCCATATTTAAAAGCACAAAATTGGTCGATCCGCTGATCGATTAAGTTTTTTGCGATTTCAGCAAGCCTTTCAGTCTGCCTTTCGAGTTTTGGACCATTGACGGGTCTAAATGGCTTTCAGTTCGTTTCACCAAAACGCCGCTCTACCGTACACGTGCTCGGATCGCTCCCTTCAGCACGTAAAAGCTAATTTTTGACATCAAAAGCCGTTTGAAATCGATTTTTCAATATTGTTAACACTATATATCGATCCTCCCTCGCAGTTGTGCACCTTGTTCGGCCTGTTCCTGGTATGCTAATATTGGATCCATTCTTTTCAAATCGCTGGAGCACATTTTGAATGGTTGATAGCGACAAAACAACACTTCTCGATGCATAACAATGACTGCGCCCGTCTTTAAGCATTGTCAGAGTTCTGCTACACTCTTCTGGGGATAGTGACATGTTTTTAACTGAATTTGATCAGAATAATGAATTATTGCACAAAAAAAATCCTATTTGTATGACAGAAAAGAACAAATGGTTCCAAATTTGATGTGAAAATTTTGAAAATCGTCTATATTTTTCATTTATGGTTTTTACACAATTACAAAACAGAAATCGTTTATTTGTTATGAAATAAAATTTAAGATAGTTTCTATTTTCAAAGGATTGCTCAAATATTTTAAAAGATATCGCATTTTTTATAACCTACACGTTTTCTTCGCGATCCAGTGTATATCACATTTTCACGTCCCAAATACCGCAGTGTCTCAAGACTGAGGACTTTGACCAGTGTGTGTTGCTTGCCAGTGATGATGTATGGAACTGAGACATGGCCCCTTACTATGGGCCGCATAAGAAGGCCCAAGGTCTCATAAAGAGCTATACTTGGAGTCTCCTACGCGATCGAATCAGAAATAAGGAGACCGCAGGAGAACCCAGCTAACCAACATAGCTCACAGAATCGCTAAACTTAAGTGACAGTGGGAAGGGCACATAGCTCGTAGAACAGATGGCCGTTGGGCCAGTAATGTTCTCGAGTGACGAAAGTGCACCGGAGGACCGGGTTAAGTTATGGATGCCCACTGGATGCGGGCAGCGCAGGACCGGTTGTCGGGGAAGGCCTTTGTCCAGCAGTGGACGTCTATCGACTGATAGGGTGATTTTGATTCATGTAAATGATACAACATATAAAGACAACTAAATAATAAAAAATAACTATATCACAAGCTAATCAGGCTTCGTTATTTATTAACTATATATGTCTTAAAAAATTAAAACTAATAATGATAACGAAAAAATCGTCATAATCACAATTTCCGGGCAAAGATGTGAGATAAGGATTTATCGATGCGCTATTATTGAAGGTATTAGTGTGAAGTGGAAGATACGCAGAAACGTTGTGTATAAAATATCATTTCAACAATCTTGACATTTGTGTGTTATCAAATCCTACTTAATGGGTAATCATCGCTATATAAATAAATCCCGACACTTAATTAATTCAAAATACTTCATGATAAACTTTGACTGATCCATTGTCATAGTGGTGCGACTCTTACCCAGAGCAAATATTCGTGTAACAAGCAAGGTTTGTTTGCTCTGTGTATTATGTATATGTATGCACTTAATAAATGTAAATAAGTATGTATTTCAGTATACAAAAAAGCTATTTTTTATTTAGTTCGGACTTCTTGGCTCGAGTACGACTCACATTGCCCAGTTTTTTATTTGTTTTTTTTTATTTTAGGATTCTTACTATAATGAAACTAAGTTTCATGCATGGTTTACTATTTTTACGATAGACCAAAAACAAAATACTTTTAATAAATACTTAAGTTGTATTGAGAAATGGGACTTCTCAGTTTTTCACATTTAAATTTTTAATTATCATCATATCAGCTCATATACGTCCTACACCGAGGGGCTCGAGCCTACCCTGAATTAGGGCGATCGGGCCTTAGTCGACCACGCGGGCCCAGTGCGGGTTGGTCGACAGCACACACAACCTTCGAGTTTCTTCGCAGGCGTGTGCAGGTGTCCTCACGATGTTTTCCTTCACCGTAAGAGCGTCGGATAAACGTACATACTCGTATGAAATGTAAATTCGAAATCACATTGGTACGTGACAGTATTCGAACCACGAACTCTCGGGCAGGAGGCGGCGGAGCCATTACGCCACCGAAGCTCTTAAATTATTATTTTTTATTAGCTGGTAATTATTTGTCCCCATTTCATGTTACTGATGTAAAATAAAACTGTAAAACATTAAAAAATTGTGATGCAAATTAGAAAAATAAAATTAAGAATCAAAAAGTATCACAGCAAACAAACATAGAAATTCATCACAGGCTTCATTGTCAGCATAGATGTTGAGGACCTCTCTGCGAGTAAAGTCCTTCTCGATTTCGCTGCACAGTTTTCGGTTTTGGGTGAGTTCGATTAGATCCACTTTTCTCCTGTGATTTTTAACCCCCGACACAAAAAGAGAGGTGTTATAAGTTTAACATGAGTATCTGTGTGTCTGTCTGTGGGTTCGTAGTTACTAAACGAATGGACCGAATTTGATACGGTTTTTTTAAAGCTGTCGTGATCGAGGTGGTTCTTACCTATAATTTATGATGATCTGTTCACCCATTTGAAGATCATCAGCTATTTTCTAGGTGATGAAGGGATGTGACTTACTTCCACCTGTCATCAGATCGTTTCAAAATATGGTGTTACCTTAATGATATTTCAAGAATATAGAAACCCTGACCTGGTACTGCAGCACATCGTGGAATCTGCAGGATATTCTATTCCCCATAAACTTACAGCAGAGGTATCATATTTGGGCTCATTGGTATAATCTCAATAAAAGTTGTTAGATACAACATGGTAAATTTGATCTGATGCTGCAGCATCCCCGTATCTACATAATCCCCAACTCCTCACCAAATCACAGCAGATATATCGTGTTTGGGCTCAATAGCCTTCATGAATAGGTGTTAGATAAAACATGGTGACCTTGATCTGATGCTGCAGCATCTCCTGGTATCTGCAGCATACCCAACTCCTCACCAAATAACAACAGATATATCGTGTTTGAGCTCATTGGAATAATCTTAATGAATAGGTGTTGGGTAAAACATGGTTACTTTGTTCTGATACTGCACCATCTCCTCACCAACTTACAACAGATATATCGTGTTTGAGCTCATTGGAATAGTCTTAATAATTAGGTTGTTCGATAAACCATGGTGACCTTGATCTGGTGCTGCAGTATCTCCTAGTATCTGCAGGATACCCAACTCTTCACCAACTTACGGCAGAAGTATCGTGTTTGGGCTTGTTGGAATAGTCCAAATAGATAGGTGTTAGAAAGAACATTGGTAGCCTTGACCTGATGGCGCAGCATCTCCTGGTATCTGTAGGACACCAACTTGATACAAAATTACAGTAGAGGTATCGTGTTTGAGTTTATTGGAATAGTCTCAATGAATAGGTGTAAGATAGAACATGGTAACCTTGACCTGATGCTGTAACATCTTCTCAACAACTTACAGCAGAGATGTCGTGTTTGGGTTCATTGGAATAATCTCAATAAATAGGTGTTAGATAGAATATGACCTGGTGAAACTTTTTTTCAGGTAGGTACGTCAAGAGTTTCCGCGTTTCCATACTATGAGATGAAAAGTATGATAAAATAGCTGCTTTCCGCGGCCCCACCGTGAATCTGAACTGCCAATAGATGGCGCTGCAGGAATAATATAATGCGCTTACCTTGCGGTGCACAAACTGCAATACCTAATTGTTCGAAAGCATGAACTTGATTTCTTTTAGATCTGAATCACTGTTATTTCGATCTAAGAAACCAAATACAATCTGTGGAATTACTGATTTTTGATCTGTGACTAAAATTTTGATTATGTGTAAGAAACTAATAAATTCCATAGTTGATGTTTATTTCTGTTTTCTTTTCTCTATATATCGCTAATCAAAACCTTCACCGGAAAACGTAACAGGCAGTCCTCCCACTCGGTGGACCGATGACTTGGTGAAGATAGCGAGAAGCAGCTGCATGCGAGCAGCGCAAGCCCGAACGTCGTATACATCTTTGAGGGAGGTCTATATTCAACAGTGGACGTCCTTCGGCTGATATAGTGATTAAAATGTCTTTAATTTTATCACTTTTAATAATGACTGATGTCGAGGCGAGGATCGGCAATGCAAGGTTTTTCCAATTCACAAACATTTGGCGCTCCAAAAATTTATCGCGCCCCGCCAAGGGTTTTTAACTTCACTTATTACCATTACTTTTGATATTTCTGAGATTTAATATGGCTGCAAAACTTGGTTCGTATGACAGAATATCGCTCACTGCTCACGGGTTTCAAGTGTTCGTGAACAAGTGCCTTAGACTTTTTGTATATTGTATCCCAGATGCTATCTCCAACGAAGACCTTAGGAAACTTACTTACGAAAGACCTGTACACGTAGAAATCCTCGACTGAAAATGGCGATGGATTGGCCACACACTGCGGCAAATTGTAAAGGCTCACGAAACTCTTCCGTGAAAAAGGCAATATTTGACAACGCTAAAATGTTAAGAACAAACGACTCTATTCACAAAACTGCGGCTTTTTAATTTTCTGTTTACCGTCGATGTGTTTTTCCAGTCATTGGTACACAAGTAACAGTCCATATCTTAAGAACTACTGAACCGATTTCGATGAGTCCTGCACTGTTTTTCTAAGTTAAAAAGTGTTTGATCCATAACAAACAGAATTATTTCATTTTGATTCATAGTTTCTAAAAAATAAGTGGACAAACATACATACAACCGTGAGCTTGTGTTTGGCAGACTTGTATAAAAGGCCAAACAGACTAACGTACACGAATATTGTGCAAATCTAATGATGTTACAAACATACTGGTCGAATTGATAACCACTTTTTAAAGTTAGTAAAAAGGGCCAAAGTCTGCTTAGTAGAGGGACATTCCCTCTCGTATATCTACCAGATACGCTAAACTGCCAGGTTTATGATATAGCGTCCACACTCACCGACAGCAAGGTCATATAGTGAGGGCCGCTATTCCTGCCGACACCATAAGGTGAAGACAAGGACCAGTTACGGTAGGTCTTGCCGCCAAGACGCTTGTCCTGGTACTCTGCAAGGCGAGTGCCTCGTGGAAGAGAACCACTACCTACTGTCCAGGTAGGTCCCGGAGCTGTAGGCGCGCTCACCTGCCGCGGCTTTCGCTGCTGGCGGTTCAATCCCCGCTCGGGACGCCAGAGAAGCTGGCTCCCACATATCAGTAGAGGGACAGATGAGATGCTGTAGTTACTTGTAGAGAGCCGTGGCACTAGAAGCCACTTCTGATGGAAAATCTAGCTGGACATTATCGCTGTTGCCGTCAATCGGAAGCAGTAGAAAGCTCTGCTGCTGTAGTTGAGGCCCTATGCTTCTCGAAGAGGAAGAGGATCCAGAGAAGAAAAAAATTCGAGCGAGACCTACAGTACTCGCATATGATGTGTAACATGTGACAAAATACTTTAGGTTAGTTAGATTTGATGACGATATTGTACCTGGGTGGCGGATCTGACAGTAACGAAAAAAACCGACCAAGTGCGAGTCGGACTCTCGTAAAGTAGAATTCCGCGCTTTCGCGACTTCCTGTTACACATTTCCGTCCCATTTCACGAAATCACTCCCACAAATTGCAGGAAAGCGAGAGCAAAGCTCATTCGTCAGATCGAATAGCGCGCGCTTTCGCGTCTTCCTGTTACACATTTCCGTCCCATGTTACACATTTCCGTCCCATTTCACGAAATCACTCCCACAAATTGCAGGAAAGCGAGAGCAAAGATGTTACACATCAAAAAGTATAATAAAATTTAACCGCCTCCATGGCGTAATGGGCAAGTTCATTAGCTTCACAATAGGAGGTCGCGGGGTTGATTTCCGGTGGAACCTAACTTTGCATAACTCGGTTTGGTATTGGTAGGTAGAAGGGCATTTTCTAAGCCCAACTGGTGCGCTACCAGGTACCTAAGTCTTGCCGCCAAGCATCAATGCATTGGTGTGTTCTGGCTTGAAGAAAAGAAAGCCAGTTCCCAATTGCGTTGGGGAATCTTGTTAAGTCCACTTCTATCTTCGACATCTTCGTCACGTACTGATGGGTGAGATAATGTCAAGGGCTTGCCAACTGCGTAAAAAAAATATCTATACTCACAAGAATCAGGTAGGCTATCAAATGATACGTATTGTTAAGCACTACAACTTTGTTATCACGAAAAAAATATCTATACTCACAAGAATCAGGTAGGCTATCAAATGATACGTATTGTTAAGCACTACAACTTTGTTATCACGACAATCGCAAAGTAATTATTGAAAAATATTTTTAATCAAAAGCGAAATCACACAAACACAAACATATTTTCCATTTATAAGGTTCCATATCGAGTAACGGGACCCTGTTATTAACGTCTAGCTACCAGACCTTTAAAAGGCTGTATCTTTTGAACCCGCAATAGGTAGCCGATTTCCAAATAGATTCTTTTTGGAAATCTCTGAATAGACCGCGGACTCAAGTTGAACGATATAGGTCTCCCTATGTCGTTCACAAACTATGACCGTAGTTCCCGGACACCTGCACAATAGAAGACTACTGATTGTGGCATACGCGTTGGGCCAGTAGACTATAAAATAACTAAGTATATATATTCAAACAATCGACTCGAAAAGAAGAAGAAGGTATTCGATTATAAAAAAGAAGGTATAAGGGATTTACTAAAAAAAAAACTTTTAAAAAATAAGAGCAAGGTTTTACTGTTTTTGCTCTATCGTAAAACTCTGTATGATTGATTATAGTACTAATCCTAAAACAAAACAAAAAATAGTTAAATCTGAACAAGTACGAGTGGTACTTGCGTTAAAAAGTCCGAGCAAAGAAAAAAAAATCTGGTGCTCTTGTTGATATTAATTAGTAGGTATAATTATTTTACTCCGTGTAGTGGTGCGGAATCATCGATGCATAATTTCGACTCGCACTTAGCCGTTTTTAATGATTAAAGCAAGTAACACAATTCATTAACTACTGCGTCAATCAATGTAGATCTTGATACAGATTATCCGTCGGTACAATTATAAATATGTTTTCCCCTATAAAAGAACACTGTATTCAGTGACAGTAAAGGAGAAGGTTTTAAAAATGAAGCTTTCATTTGTTATACCTGGTTTCGTGGTAATAGCTTTGGCTGTGGCTGTAGCTCATGAAAATGAGTTGTCATTGGCAGAGGCCTGTAACCCACAAGCTTGCCAGTTGCCAGACTGCAGGTGCTCATCCACGGAGATACCTGGCGGACTTACAGCAAAAGATACTCCTCAGGTAAGTGACAGCAAGTCACATCACATGCACAGTATTCCTTTTTTGTCGTGGTAGCGATGACTCATAATAACAGCTTTAAGTTCTAAGCCAAGATTACTTCTTACAAATTCATTTGTCTTGGTTAAACTTAAATAAAATAAATTTATTATGATACAGACTGATTCCCCTTATAATGTATTATTATAGCACTTTCCGATTTTGTATCATATGTTTATGTTCAGTCACGCTTTTTTCTTTTTTTGAAAATTTAAACTCTTAAGATTTAGGGCGTTATTGCAATTACAATTACTGTACTTTTTCATTTCATACATATCCAAGTATAATATACTATTGTTTAATTTGCTTGGTATGTAAAGTAATCTGTTGACGATATTTAGCCATGTATATTATACTTATTTCCTCATTTATTAACGTTTCATTCAACTCATTAGCTTTACTACTTTCCAGTTCGTCACTGTGACCTTCGATGACGCCATCAATAACTTGAACATCTTGACGTACCGAGACATCCTTTACAACCGTTTCAATAAGAACAACTGTACTGCCGGTGCTACCTTCTACGTCAGTCATGAATACACCAACTACGTGCATGTCAACGAGTTGTATAACAACCGCTTTGAGATTGCTCTGCATTCGATATCGCATCAGACGTCTCAGACATATTGGTCCGAAGCTAAGTTAGAAGATATGAGAAAGGAGTTCGGGGAGCAGAAAGTGCAGATGTCACACTTGGCTAACATACCCCTTGACAACATAAACGGTAATACAAATAATGTATCCTTACATACTATCAATTATCTTTTTTTCGAATTGTTGTAAAGGATAGTTAGTATATGAGATGCTCGCAAAAAATATTCTAAAATCGCTAGAGAAGGAAGAATGGACCAAATCGATCAAACAGCTAATCTGTGGTATTCCGATTCTGAACCATTCCTTGAAATGTCAAATTAATTTTTTGCACCCTTTATGCAAATAATTCCCGTAAAAAGAACTTGGTCTATGACACAAGAAGAAAGAAATTAATACATACTGCACTAGTCCTGGTGTATTAGACTAGTGCAGTTATTTAATACATCCTGCACTAGTTTAATACACCAGTTTGTTTTCCAACGACCGCTCTGATTTTTATTTGTATAATTTTTCTTTCACAATCTTCATTTCCACAGGTCTCCGTATCCCTTTCCTCCAGATGACGGGAAATGCTTCTTTCCAAGTTATGAGTGAGACGGACATCGCCTATGATTCCAGTTGGCCTACGGGCTCCCACTTATGGCCCTACACCTTGGACTACGCTTCCACTCAGGAGTGTGTTATTCCTCCGTGCCCAACTGCATCATTCCCCGGTACATGGGTTTTGCCTATGATCAACTGGTTGGATCTGAATGGTGTCGCGTGTTCCATGGCTGATGCTTGCTACTGGACGTAAGAAATTTATTTTTTTACTGATCTGACTTCTATTCCACAATGTCCATTGCAGTCCTAAATGCAATTGCAATCCTACTTCATTTATTACAACAGGAGCGATTGAAATTTAAAATCCTGATGGAATAGTTATTTCGTTTACTACATAGATTGAATTAACGGAATCTAAGGCCATTTAGTTAGCTAAATTCAGATAGAGAAAATTGTAAATGGTCTTAACTTTATTTATGTCTTCTATGGCCTGGGTGATTAAATTAAGACAGTTATTCAAACATCTGTTAAGAGCAATCTGTTGGCTAACATCTGCAATTCATGTTTTCCAGCCCATCATTTGACGATGAAGACGCCTGGTTCCAATTCATGGTTACCAACTTCGAGCGCCACTACTTAGGAAACAGAGCTCCGTTCGGTGTCTACCTCCATGAGGCGTACTTAGCCGCTCATCCTGTTGTCAAGAATGCGTTGGTCAGGTTTATGGATTACATCAACAGCTTAAACGACGTCTTTATGGTGAGCGTTACCCACGTCTTCTTGAACTTCTTAATCGATCTTATCGAAATTTCTTGGCCATTCTAAATGCAAGTGCCTAGGTGACACAATTTGCAGTTTTAAAATTATGTCGATCGCAGGATATCCTGTACCGTTTTTACGATAGAGCAAAAACAAAAAAAAACTACTAAAAACAAGTTATTTGTATGGGGATCACCCTTTGATCACATTTTAATTTTTATTATTTGCTGGTAATTCCCAACACTAACAAATATTCTGTGATATTTTCAGCCAGCTACCTATTATAGTTTCAAAGATACAGCCTTTTTAAATGTTAAAAAGACAGACAGACTTACAAGTAGGTAACCCATTTTTTTTTAAAGATCTTTTTTTTTAATAAACTAAACTCCTAATTGTTGTGTCCCTAGAAAATGTGATTGAATACCTACCTACTTACCACTATGCACCTAGATAGTTCGATAGCTGCTTGGTTTTACATCTTCTCCGTCCATAGGTATTGTTTTAAAAAGTTTGACATATCTTTTCATAGGTTTTAAGGGTTCCATACCAGGTAACGGGACCCTATTACTAAGCTCACGCTGTCCGTATGTTTGTCCGTCCGTCTGTCTGTCCGACTTTTAGAAGATTTTTTATAAGAAATTTTCACAGAATATTTGTTATTACGGAGGACTTACCAACAAATATTTTAAAAAAATAATAAAGGGGATTCCAAGAAACGTGATTTTATCCGACTGCGCTAGAAAAAGGATTATGTTTTTCGAGTGTATGTATGTACACACGGCGCTACATCAAGTTATACGAAACCAATATACGCAGGCCTCGCATATGTTGAAACGCACAGGCGTCGCGCGGCCAGCTTATACTAGCTTGATGTGTCGCCGTGTGTACATATGTACGAGTATATTAATTTCTTTGGCACGCCCCGTACCCTAAACAGCTTGATGGGTTTTGAAGTGCAGGGTGTCGTTAGATTCGGATTGAAACATAGGATATTATGTTCTTACCTAAATGACTAAAAAAGAGGTGTTAAGTTTTTCGCAGTTGGGTATTTAATTCTTTATTAATTTGTGTAAGTAGTTCTTTTTTTTGTTTTATCGTAAAACTGGTAATGTATACAAGCGTAAAACTTAAGTGTGATAATAGTATCTACTAATTATCTAGTAAAACAAAAAATGATTAAAGCTGGCGAAGGATGAGTCGTACTCGAGCTAAGGAGTCCGAATTGAATTAAAAAAAAAAGAAATTTCTATCGCTCGCTTCAATATCTTTTGTTTGTAATGTGAATAGGTATCATTATCATAGTCGTGTGGAGGGGTGTGGTGGTACAGAAACAGAACTCTCGGTGCACGAGTCCGACTGGCACTTGGCTGGTTCTATTAGGAGTTCCGTGCCAGGTAACGAAGGAGTCGTACTTACTCTACAGAGTCCGAACTGAATAAAAAAAATCAGTTTTCTGTCGCTAACATCGAGGTCTTTTATTTGTAACTAATAGGTTTAAATGTTATATTTGTGTGGAGAAGTGTGGTTGTACGGAACTCGCGGTACATGAGCCCGACTCGCACTTGGCCGGTTTTTATGAAATAATTTAAGTGTAACAACACTTTTGTTTCGTTCAAAACGAATCTTCAAGCTATTACGTTTTATGTAGGTCAATACTAGAGATGTCTTGGAGTGGGTGCGACACCCCATCCCCGTAGAAGAATACATACAGAAGCCTTGCAGAATCCAATATGCAGCTCCCTGCTTACCCTGGAGCTGTGGTCCTCTAAGAGCTGCTCACAACCAGGTCTGTATACTTTAACATCTTCATCATTATATCAAATAAAATCGAAACATTATTTCCATCAAAATAATCCATAGAATGTTAGTACAAGAAAATATTAAATAGATATTCGGGTAAGAAGGGTTAAAACAAATTATAATAAGTTAACATGCAGCCGTACCAATTGCCACGAGATAGGGCAGTCTGGTCGGCTAGCTACAACGCTCAGGATGCCGTTGGTGCTGCCACGAACACGGTTTAGCAACGAGGCGGCTCTCTTTCTTAAGATAGCGTGAAAGCCATACGTACGAGCTTCAGCAAACATACCTTATGCGCTGCAGTACCTCGACAGCCCCAACGGCATCTTTTGGGCGGAGTTGGAATAAAACAGATTTTAATCAAAAAGAACAAAACATTGTTTTAATCAACAAACAAATAAAAACATTTTTTGGAAAATAAATTATTTTAAGTGTTTAAACATGACTTTAACACATTTTACGATTGCATTAATGTTCTTTTAATAATTTGTTTTAAACAGGTTTGCATTTATTCAGTGTTTTGAACAAATGTTTTAAATGGCCCTTATCAGATGTTACATAAAGGAGTTGTTTTATAACTCTATAGAGCCTGGGCCTGGTCTGTTGTGAACGTGTTAAAACCAAAAGTTTTAAACTTTGTTTTAAAATCGTCCGTATATTTTAAAGTGTTTAAACACTTGTTTTAATGGTTTAACATTATCACCCCTACTTATGGGCCTTTCTAATGGATTTCTACTTAACGCATTCTCAATCTTCATAGCATCCAGCAGCTCCGTTTCAACTTCATAATCACCGCCTACGTAATGGAATGAAAAGAGCATTCGGTTCACAACTGGAGGTCGCGGTTTGGATTCCTGGCGTGTTCTAACTTTGTCAGTCTCGGTTTGGTTGGTGATAGGGCATTTTCTCTAAGTCATGTCCACCATCTTATCTAAGTCATGCCGCCAAACATCAATGTTAACAGTATTGATGTGTTCCGGTATGAAGATAAGATAGCCGGTTTTCCCCATTGGGTTGGATTTTGATAAGCTCGCTTCCATCTTCGGAATCATCGTCAATTTACCATTAGGTAAAATTATGCCAAAGGCTTATCAATTGTTCCCAAAAAGATATCCCAATGATCTTGATTGTACCAAATATAAATAACCTTAATTTTTTGCAAACCTAAAGTTTTTGCATATTCCACCTGGTGAGAGAGCCATTTAACACTACGTCTCTTGGTCCTTGGTCTGATGCGCCGCACACATCCAGCGGTTTCCCACGAGCTTTACCAGGTCGTTGGTCCATTAAGTGGGCGGCCTTCCTACGCTACTTCTTCCATTGCGCGGTCGTCATTAGAGAACTTTACTGCCCAAATGGCCGTCTTTTTTACGAACTATGTGCCCCGCCCACTGGAGGCTTACTATGCCTCATGCTATCATTTTTAATTTTGACAGCTATTCATAAACTTGGTTATAAAGATTTTTTTGATTTCGCTCTTCTCTGATATATTGAGGTTGATTGTTTAGTAGAATCATATAAGGCGAAGGACGTCCACGGCTGAAAAAGTTCTCCCCAAGGATTTCCACGACGACCGGTTCTGAGCTGCCCGCATCCAGCAGTTTCCCACGACCTCCACCAGGTCATCGGTCCACCGATTGGGAGGCCTGCCATCGCTACGTTTTCCGGTGCGCGGTCAGGAATCCATTAAATACTAATACTTAAACTTGTTTTCCGTCTTTTACCTTAAAAACAAGTTTATTGATTAAAAATGGATTCCTGTTTCGTTTTTCAAAAAAGTAATGCGGTACAGACACAGATATTCGTCACCCGATTATCGATATAAAATTATTTCAAAATCGGTTCATTGCTTATTAAATGAATCAAATACTACGTTTGTATGGGATTTATGAACTCCATCAGGTTCTTAAGTTTAGCAATTCTGAGAGCTATGTCGGTCACTTAGAACCAATTGATCTAAATATCGCCACAAATTATTATATAAGGAAGACAAGCTCCAAGTCAATATTTTTACATTTATGAATTAAATTTGTTTACAGCTGGACTATTGGATGCAAAATTGCAAAGTCTGCCCGAACGTCTACCCATGGCTCGGAAACCCTCTTGGTCTGTAAAACTAAAGGGCAGATAAAAGAAGAAACAAAAAAGAAAAAAGATAATTATTTCAAATGCTTAGCAATTTTTTTATTTCAAATCTCGTAACTACGAGTTAATTAAAATGGATATGAGAACACTGTGATTTTATTTTTGTTTATTTTATTTTAATTTTATTTATAAGGTCTACCAACAGTAATTTACAGCAACACATTCATTAACAGAATAATTCTTAGGTATTATCAAAGTGCAACCACTTTTTCAGGTAAACACAGCGTGCAATATTGAAATATAGTTTTTAACATAATTTTAACTTAATTTGAATCAGATAACGCTAAGGACTTTAATGGAAGCATCAGACAGATTGTCTAATGCTGATCCATAAATACCAATTGCATCTAAGTTTACATTCATAATATCGCTACAGCTATTAATAATTTTACAAAATCTAGGAATTGGTGAGTTACAACCTAAAACTGATCTACGAAGAGGTGGGCATAATAAAGTAATAGAGTTACGGGGCAAGCGGCTTGGAGCACAAAAGTTGAGGAGACGCAATAACTGCGGACAATCAATATCTTTTATAAGAATTTTAGCGATAAACATACAATCCTGAAGGCTTCTACGCATTGAAAGCGATTTTATTTTAAAAAAACTGTAACCTAGTTTTAAATGAAACAGTTTTATAATCCATACCAGAAGAAAACGAGAGATGCTAGAGAAATCTTTTTTAAACGCGTTCTAAGCGTAGAGAGTGTGTAGCATAGTGAGGATGTCAGATCACACTACAATCGTCAAGTATGCTGCGTACCATTCTATTATAGAGTAGTATTTTTGTGCTGTGTTTACGAAATGTTTTACAGTTTCTTATCACAAATCCAAGCATACTAGATGCTCTTTTAACTGCCTTTTCTATATTATGAGGTACAAACGTAAGCTTTTTGTCAAAAAGCAAGCCCAGTTCTTTTATTATATCAACCTCCTCAATGAGATCACTAATGATAAAATACTAGGATTTGACTACATTGATTTTCCTAGAGAATTTTATATGAAAGCACTTTTAAGAGTTAAAATGCATGTTGTTATTATTGCACCATTCAAGCAACCTATTAAAATCATCTTGCAACAACTGGATAATCTTCAAAGCTTTCAATATTTCAGCAAAATTTTAGGTCGTCAGCATATAAAAATGTCTCTGAGCTTTTGAAATACTCGGGAATATAATTAATAACAATTGAACAAAACTGTACCCAAATGGGAACCTTGTCGCACACCGGAGGATATTTCACGTGACGTAGAATGAAAACCATTAATTGCGACATAAAAAGACCTATTAGACAAGTACGAAATTAACCAATCAAGCAATGAGCCTGATATCCCATATAAGGAGAGCTTGTGTATCAAAACTTTGTGATAAACCGTATCAAAAGCCTTGCTAAAATCGGTGTATATAACATCAGATCTAACAAATACATATTGAGAGTCGGATAAGAATAATTTTAAATAATTTAGTAAATAGGGGCAGATCAAAGATTCAAAAATTTAAGCAACACAAGATAGAACAGATATGGGCCTATAATTAGATATAAGATCTAAGTTTTTACTTTATGTATGGGGACTACTTTTGCTATCTTCCATATCATAAGGAAAATGCCAGTCAGCAAGGACCTGCTGTACAGCCATCCGTTCTACGAGCTATGTGTCCTGCCTACTACCACCTAAGTTTAGCGATTCTGTAAGGTCACTTTGGTTCTCCAGCGGATCTCCTCACTTCTGATTGGATCGCGTAAGGAAATTTAGAGCATAACTCGCTCCATCATTCTTTGGATGACCTTGAGCCTTCTCATGAGGCCCATGGTAAGCGACCGTCTCCCAGTTCCGTATGTTATCACTGGCAACGCATACTGGTCAATGATCTTACTCTTGAGACATTGCGGTATTTGGGACGTGAAGACAATGCGAAGCTTCCCGAACGCTGCTCAGCCTTAGTCTACCATAACATAAGACATATTTTTTGTATACACTTAACTATAATAATTCAAGACATTTCTAGTATAGGGTGATTTAGAGCGCTGGTGGCGTAACGTCTAGGGCCGCCACTTCTTGTCCGGGAGGTCACGGTTCGAATCACACGTATTTTTTAATTCTGATTTCATATGTACGTTTATCCGACGCTCTAACAATGAAGGAAAACATCGTGAGGAAACCTGCACCCGCCTGCAAAGGTTGAGTGCGAAGTCGACGTACCAGCACTGGGCCCGCGTGGTGGACCAAGGCCCGATTCAGGGTAGGCTGGAGCCCCTCGGAGGGGACGTATAAAGCTGGTATGATAAGGGAGATTAAGGAGGTGCAAACAAAACAAAACTGAATTAATTTATCTAGGAACTTTTGGCTTTTGCGCAGAAAAATTGTTGAACTTGACAAGTTAGCTGATAAACTGATTGATTTGTATGTAGATGGCATTAACAACCAATGAACGTCTCCACTGCTAGGGCATGGATCTCTTCCCAAACTCGGAAAGGTTAGACCATAGTGGCGCCAAGTCCGGGTTGGTGGAGGTTGAGATGTTGAGAGGGCTAGCGGCGAACCCCACTCTCAGATGTGTTCATGCTACCTACAAGGCCCTTTTCACGTGCACTCAGTGGGCGCCGCACCGTGCTATCTCTTTCACATTTTACATTGCGGGTTCGATCCACGGCGGGGTCAACTTTGTAAAATTCGGTTTGGTTGCTAGTAGGGCATTTTCATAGTCCGCCCCTGGCTAAATACCAACATCTTATCTAAGTCTTTTCGCCTAACATCAGTGTTAACAGCATTGATGTGTCCCGGCTTGAAGATAAGAAAGCCAGATCACCATTATGTTGGGAAATTTTGGTAAGTCTGCTTCCATCATCGGCACCATCTTTACTTACCATCGGGTCAGATGATGCCAGAGGCTTACCAATTGAGAATAAAAATAAATTACCACTTTCTACCACCTACGTGGCGTAATGTTTAATTCTATTAGCTTCACATCAGGAGGTCCCGGATTCGACTCCTGTCGGAGTCTTACTTTGTGAGACTGCCGCGCCGGAACTGTAATTGTAGTGGATGTAAGGTATATGACATGACTTGACAACTGTCATCTAGAGACATTAATCTGCTACAGCGGCTTAACGTGCCTTGCAACCCACGGAAACGGTCGAGAAAATACCAGTAACAGTCAATTCCATCCATGCGTGATCGACCCAACCACGCAAGAAGCACTGAGCTACGACTGCTTCGATCGATTTGTTAAACAAATGCATTTTTTGTGAATTTACCGTATGTTCTTCATCGACCAAATATAATGGACTGGCCCTACGCACACAATTATCTGATAAAAAGTGAATCAAATACAACTAAATGCTAACACACACTCACACCACTATAGTCTATCGTTCAAATATAATCAATGACAGACATAAAGAGACGTACTCGGAATGTAACACGAATGAAATAATAATTTCACTAATTTCGAGCTTCAACCCATTTGGAGAATACATAAGTATTCCTCAAATGGGGAATATTTCTCCAATTTTTAGTCAATCAAGACTTATGGCCGTTTGTCTCCCTGCTTAGAATAGGGCCATCCTATCTCTTCCAATAGGTGTCGTAAGAGTCGACTAAGGGACTTAAATCGGAGTAAGAGCAGTAGCGTCCGCGAATTGCAGTAGACCTGCAGCAACACTACGATTGCCAACCCGCCTGCCAAGCGTGGAGATTACGGCAACACCCCTCAGTGATCTGCAAAACTAAAAAACGGCCCCTAGTTCCCGACGGCCCCGCTGTTCCTGGCTCTGGTAGCGGTCAAGGTAACAACTGGGCATGGGGTGATAAGAAGACCCAGCAGATGCCAGCCTACCAAACCAGAAGACCTCTGGCCCTGGCAACCTACATCACGCGAAGCTGACGGAACTTGAGGAAGAATTGAGCAGGTTACGATGGGATATCGTAGGATTGTGTGAAGTCCAAAGACAGGGGGAAGACACTATTATCCTTAAATCCGGAGACCTGCTTTTTTTCCGGGAGGGTTACCAACTGTCCTAGGGTGGTGTCGGATTTCTAGTCCACAAGTCTCTCATCAACAATGTGGTCCGGAAAGAGAGTGTTTCGACGAGGGTAGCGTACCTTATACTCAGAATCACCAAAAGGTATTCGCTAAAAGTCATTCAGGTATATGCACCGACCGCGGAACACTCCGACGACGAAGTGGAGATCCTATATGAGGATATGTCTATAGACCTTTACATAATAGCTCACAGACCCATTACACTGACTTTAACGCGAAACTGGGCAAACTAAGTGATGGTGAGAGTGGGGCAATTTGGATATGGAGAGAGTAATGCACGTGGCCAGCTGTTGGCCGATTTTAGGGAGAAGGAGAAGAGGTCCATGATGAACTCCTTCTTAAAGAAGCCTAAACAGCGGAAGTGGACATGGTTGCATCCCAATGGTGTAACGAAAAATGAGACTGACCTCAACTTATCGACAAGGAGGCGAATATTCAATGATGTCTCTGTGATCAATTCAGTCAAAACAGGAAGCGATCACCAGATGGTAAGAAGCACATTGGATCAAAAAACCAAGCTAAAAAGATGTCGACTGATGAAGTCTACGCTCCGACCAGCTCCTAAACAGCTCCAAAAACCCGAGAACTTTCAGCTCGAGTTGAACAATCACTTCGAATGCCTAGGGGTTTGCGATGATGTGGACGATTAAAGTGACAGGTTCGTAAAAATTGTCCAAACGGTTCGGTCTAAGATTTTTAAAATTCGCCGTTCAAACAGAAAAAAAAATCTCGGACTTCATTAGCAACCTCATGGAACAAAGACGGAGATTGGTATTACACTAATCTGGAGTCGCTACCCAGTATCGACAACTAAACAGGCAGATCTCTGAGTCCCTGACTCGCGATTTGCGCCAATATAATAAAATTTTTATTAAAGATGCGATTGAGAACAACAAAGGCTCAAAAGTGTTCGCTAGAGATCTGTCTGTCGGAACAAACCAACTGACTAATCACAAGCCTGAGGATGTCAGGGTAATATTGTTTAAGACTGAGTTGCTGGAAGAAGTTGAGAAGTTGTACGGATAATTATACACGATCACACTCTGCCTGTCAGCGGTCTGGCTAAGGACCCAAGACTACAGCCTGTACGAGATAAGAATATCTCTCAAACAGATCAAAAACAATAAGGCACCGGGTGATAATGGAATTACGGCTGAACTTCTGAAAGCAGGTGGGACACCGGTACTTTAAGCTATTCAGAAGTTATTTTATTACGTTATAATTGAGGGACAAACGCCTAAGGCATGGCACTGAAGAGTGGTCGTGCTTTTCTTCAAAATAGGCGACAATACCCTGTTGAAGAACCACAGACCCATCTCACCTCTGAGCCATGTCTACAATCTGTTTTCGAGAATCATTATAAATCGTCTCGCATGCAGGATTGATGACTTCCAGCCTCCCGACAAGCTGGTTTCCGAAAAGGATTTACTACTATAGACCACATACTTACGCTGCGGCAGATTATACAGAAGACCAAAGAGTACAATAAGCCACTATGCTTAGCGTTCATGGACTATGAGAAAGCCTTTAATTCGGTTGAAACTTGGACTGTGTTATATTCTCTGCAGCGGTGCCAAATTGACTACCGATACATCGAGGTACTGAAGTGTTTGTATGAAAACGCCACCATGTTGGTTCGCCTCCAGGATCAAAATTCGAAACCTATCCATCCGGTTGCAGCGAGGGGTGAGACAGGGAGAAGTCATATTTCCGAAACTGTTCACTGCCGCTCTGGAAGATGATTTTAAGCTTTTTTACTGGAGTGGACTCGGCATTAATATCAACGGCGAGTACATTACCCACCTTCGATTCACTGACGATATCGTGGTCATGGCTTAGACTATGGACGACTTAGGCACAATTCTCGATGCTCTCAGTAGAGACTCTCAACAAGTAGGTCTTAGAATGAACAAGGAAGAGACGAAAATTATGTCAAACGTCCGTGTCACACCTAATCCTCTGAAGGTTGGAGGCTCAAACGTCCGTGTCACACCTACTCCTCTGAAGGTTGAAGGCTCTACACTCGAAGTTGTTGCCGAATATGTGTCCAGTTAGGTAGGTCCAACTTCAAGAAAAAGATCAACCGTCGAATCTCACTCGGCTGGGCAGCGTTCGGCAGACTTCGCAATATCTTCACGTCCCACCGCAGTGTCTTAAGACCAAGGTCTTCGACCAGTGTGTGTTGCCAGTGATGACACAAGGAACTGAGACCAGGTCGCTTTCTATGATTTGATTGTGATTTTCATAAGAAGGCTCAAGGTCACCCAAAGGGCAATGGAGCGTGCTATGCTCGGAGTTTCTCTGCGTGATCGAATCAAAAACGAGGAGATTCGTAGGAGATCCAAATGAACCGACATTGCTCTCAGAATTGCTAAACTTATGTGGGAGTGGGCGGGGCGCATAGCTCGTAGAAAGGATGCCCGTTGGGACGGTAAAGTTCTCGAGTGGCGACTGCGCACCGGAAAACGTAGCGAAGACAAGCCTTCCACGCGGTTGACCGATGACCTGGTGAATGTCGCGTGAGGTCGCTGGATGCGGGTAGCGCAGAACCTGTCGTCGTGGAAATCCTTGGGGGAGGCCTATGTCCAGCAGTGGACGTCCTTCGGCTGATATGATGATGACTAGGTCGCAGTAACTTTAAATTTATCTGTGCTAAGGTGAAATGAGCTAAAGCGCTGATTTTGAGACATCAACACCGCTTTCTTGAGGCCGATCCATAGCTGTTATATTGGTCGAAGGTTCAACCTGTCGTTCTACTGCTCTGAATTTGCAGATTTGATAACATTGTTACTCTCTTCATTATCTTGTCCCCAAATAAAAGAAATGATAATTATTCTTCTAACGTATTTATTATATTAAGTCGATCCTTTACGTCAATTAAGAACTAGGTATTTGAAAATGGTTACACTAAAAGTCTTCATATTGACTCCATTCGTTCTCTAATTAATTTTATCCTACGGTTATCGATTTAAGTACTGTTAAGATAATTAATCGAATTTTGGTTACTTTTCCTACTGAGATTATAGAAAAATCTTATAAAATTATACAATGCTATTGGAAATACATATTATTTTATTCCCTATACTTATTTTTATTTTACTTCACTGTTAAAGTTTTATTTATCATTATTTCTTGTATAATCATTGAAATTGTAGATAAAATCTAGATTGTTTGTAGACTGATTTACCCATTTCGTCTTAAGGATTTATAAAATTAAGAGGAAGGATGCAACATGGTAGAAGACATTAATTCTAATTTTATATTAAAATATGGGGCAAGTGTACCCATGAAAGTATTTACAAATGAGAAATCCTTTGACACTAAAGAACGTGGTAAATCTACAAAAACATTGATCCACAAATAAATATAAGTCTTATTTTAAGAATAAAACGAGCTATCACAATCTAAATCAATAATTTACTAACACTAACTTAATGAAATAGAAATAGTAATATTTACATCGACTATTCTAACATATACTTAGTTATAATAAATGTACCTAATTATTAAAATCATATCTCCTCATGAGGTAGAAAACAAAAGCTTAATTTAAACTCAAAATATTTACAATTCGAAGAAGAAAATCATCTGCTTAAACTTACAGAAAACTTGCACTTGTTCCTTTAAAACTACTTAATAATAACGAAAAAGTACCAAACTATTTACAAATTTGTACAAAGAAATCATAACGTAAAAAATAAGTTAGTAATACTGTAAAATTTTTAAAGCTGGCTCAGAAAAAAATAAAGAAAATTAATTAAATTTGTAATAAAAGTCAAAACTCAGTCAAATTGTTGCTCCTAAATGATAAAAAAGGATCACCTTTTAAATTACAAATAAAATTAATACACGTTGTTTATTTACAGAGAGCAGCACATCAAGCTAGGCATTTTTAGTGCGAATCTGATCCATGCGTATACAGGATAAACACAGTACAAAGTCCAAAGTATCTAGCTTGATGTGCTGGCGACGGTACCAAAACAACCTGGGCAAGACATATTGTGTGATCAAAAAATTCCAAGTAAGTATTAATTCCAGCTCTACCTACCCAATAATGAAGTACAAAATACAAATACACAAAAAGTTTATTACTCACAATTTTCGACCTTTGCAATTTCTATTCTTAAAGAAAATTCTTAAATCCTGACAGATAATGAGTAATTAGAAATTATTTATGTCTATTCATAAAGTGTTTTTTTTTTTTTACAAAATTGGATAGTTCTGTCTTGGAAATTGAATCAAACACTGTAAAAAAGATCTTAGGTCACAACTGCTGGTTATTACGAATTTTCATTAAAACTACATGAAAAATTAAGGGTCCTAATAAAATGTAAAAAAAGATAGCAAACGTTTATGGTTGTAAATAAAATGTATAAACAAGATGTAACAAAATTGGTTTAGGTCCCGTTAACTGGAGGGGTCTACTCATTATACTGAACAACTTTCTTTAGGAACCTATAATGACTAAGGTCAATTCACAAAAAAAATCTGACCCTCCATACTTAAATTCAAAAAATTGGTCGATCAGCTGATCGATTGAAGGATCGAGGAATTGAAGGAATCGATGAAAGGTCGATTTCAGTGTAGCCATAGTACAAAAGATGTTCAATATTATGAGTGGAAACCCCAGTTAACAGGATATACACCAATTTTGTTACACCCTGCATATCGCTAGTCAAAGATTTTAAATCTATGTATGTCGTAGCGATGTCATAAAATTTACGATTTCATGAAATGGTAGACCATTTTATGAAGTTGTCAACTAAAACTGACCATATCTTTTAAACGTCAACGTATGATGATATGTCAATCTACGTTTGGCCAGATCATTAAATGTACGACCATGTCATGATATGGTTAACTAGATCCTGAAATGCTTTTAGGTTATGTTTGTTTATCATGATAATTAATTGCATTCCGCCACCCATAGAGAGAGCCTCTTTGTCAGTATCATCATCAAACCTAGCGAACCTATTATCGTTCGCTCAACTCAGATTCGTCGGGGCATTTCATGATCTGGCCAATTTAGCTGCTCATATCGTCAAACAATTTATCATTCCATTATCCAGTCAACCATCTCCGTGGCGTAATGGTTAAGTCCATTAGCTTCACATGAGGATGTCGCAGGTTCGATCCCCAGCGGAGTCTAAATTTTGTAAGACTAGGTTTGGTTAGTAGAAAGGCATTTTCTAAGCCCGCCTGGCTAGCGACTACCATCTCATCTAAGTCTCGCCACTAAAATATTAATGCTAACTACTTTGATGTGTTCCGGCTTCAAGATAAGTGAGCTAGTTCCCCATTGCGTTGGGGAATCTCGATAAGACTGCTTCCATCTTTGGCTTTATCGTCACTTACCATCAGGTGAGATAATGTCAAAGGCTTCATCATTACAGCTCATATACGTCCCCACCGAGGGGCTCGAGCCTACCCTGAATCAGGGCGATTAGGCCTTAGTCTACCACGCGGGCCCAGTGCGGGTTGGTCGACTTCACACACAACCTTCGAGTTTCTTCGCAGGCGTGTGCAGGTTTCCTCACGATGTTTTCCTTCACCGTTAAAGCAATCGGTAAGTCAAAGGCTTACCAATTTTAAATTTAAAAAAACCATGAAATGGTCAATTCTATGATACCCCCACGACATATACATAAAAATCAACAGCCGTGCATTACTCTCGCCTTACCTTGAAAATGGCCAACGGCTCGCGCTCCGCGCACCCTCTACTACAATATAAAATAAGAATTATGCATTCAAATTATGAGCACATCAGAAAATGCTCAAAAATGTTTATTAAAATTGACCGAATAGCAATTTCACGGCATCGACACATAGAAATTTTGCTTTCAAACTGAACACGATAGCCCATATTTGACCACAATATTTCTTTTTAACACTTCTTTTTATAGCGATAGTTATCAATTTCATCTAAAGCCACAAACGTTTGTTATCGTATTTCACGTAATGCCGAAACCAGTAGGGGTGTCGACCCTTCAGATTTTCAGCTTCTAGCTACTGCTAGAATATATAGTTGTTAGCCACAAATTAGTTGCAAACATGATGATCTCTTTTAAAGCGGCAAATCTCGCACTGAACACGACAACACCATACGAAGCGACAGCGGCACTTTTCCTCGTGGTCTCTGATCCTGGTCTGGTACCCTCGCCCGCAGCAGAGAAGTCGGCAGCCGTCGAGACCAGCTGAGGTCCTGTTGCAGGTCCTGCCTCGTGTGCCGAGGATGCCGAGTCTGAAAAATAGATGATAAGGTTAAGGTACCTACCTACAATGATAAATAAAAGTAAATACTATGGCATATCGCATCATGATTTATCTATATGATATCTTCACGTCCCAAATATCGAAGTGCCTCAAGACCAAGGTCTTTGATCAGTGTGTGTTGCCAGTGATGATATACGGAACAGACATGGTAGCTTACTATGGGCCTTATTGGAAGAGTCAAGGTATCATAAAAAGCGACGGAGCGAGCTATACTTTGAGTTTCCTACGCGATCCAATCAGAAATGAAGAGATCCGTAGAGGAACTAAGGTAACCGACATAGCTCACAGAATCTCTAAACTTCAGTGGCAGTGGGAAGGGTACATACTCGTAGAACAGATGGCCGTTGGGGCAGTAAAACAGGAACACGTAGCATAGAAAGGATTGAAGACCTGGGGAAGGTCTGGATGCCCGCTGGATGCGGGCTGCGCAGAACCGGTCGTCAGACAAATCCTTGGGGGAGGCCTTTGTACAGCAGTGGACGTCTTTCGGCTCATAGGATGGTTTTGATTCATGTAATGATTCGACATTTAAACACGACTAAAAAATAAAGATTAATTAGATCACGAGCTAATCAGGCTACGAGATTTATTTGATATATGAGTCTGAAAAATAAACAATAACAATGATAATAAAATTATTGACGTAATCACAATTTCCGGCCAAGATGTGAGATAAGGATTCAGTAAGATTAGACACTTTTTATTGATGCGCTATTATTGAAGGTAGATTAGTTTGAAGTGGAAGATACGCAGAAACTTTGTGTATAAAATATCAGACCGACAATCATGACATTTTGTGTGTTATCAAATCCTACTTCATGGGTAATCATCGCTAAATAAATAAATCCCGACACTTAATTATTTTAAATACTTAATGATAAACTTTGACTGATCCGTTGGCATAGTGATAGCAGTCTTGCCTTCTAGACTGAAGTCTGTGGACGCGACTCTTACCCAGAGCAAAATATTCGTGTAACAAGCAAGGTTTCTTTGCTCTGTGTATTATGTATATGTATGCACTTAAATGTTAATAAGTATGTATTTCAGTATCTGGTTCCCAAAGTGTAGGGATTTTACTTTGGAGCCAGATGTTTATTTGTCTTTGTTCATAACACCATCATCATATCAGCCGAAAGACGTCCACTGCTGGGCACAGGCCACTCCTAAGGATTTCCACGACGACCGTTCCTGCGCTGGTGATGATAATGAAAATGGTGAATAAAAGCAATAAAACACAACGGTCCGAATGGCAGATATGGGGAAAAATGCAAAAACAGAAGACGGGAAAACGAAGGCAGACGAAGTCAAAAAAAATTAAAAACATAACAAAAACAAATAAAAAAGAAAATAACATAAAAATAGATTTAAAACTAAGCCAAAAATATGACTTCGTCACAGCTACGAGACGAGTAACAATCCATACTATATTTTTATTAGAAATGTGAATGTTTGTATGTTTCTTCGTTTATCCTTCTTTCACGAAGCCACGGAGAAATGGATTAAAGTCATTTCACACAAAGATAATTGACGAGGTGGCAAATGATGTAGGCCGTGAAAATAGCATTGTCCTGCACAGTTTCTTAGGGAACTAAAAAAAACCTCTTTTTTGGTTTCTGTATTTTGATGATTTCTTTCACATCGCAACAGAGTTGGAATGACATGATTTTTTGCACAGAGATAGGTCGACAGTGATAGAGACTGTGACGATGTCATTATTTTCTGTTTATTTTCGATCTGTTCTATATTATCTTCTTTTAAATTTCTTCTGTTTTTATGTTTTCTGATTTGTTTACTTTTTTTACTTCTGTCTTTGCCATTTTATCATCACCATTTAACTTGTACATGTAACATTTACTGCATCGTTAATATTTAATAATACAATCTTTTTTTTATTGACTATTGATAACGATGATACCGAAGATGGAAGCGGGCTTACCAAGATTCCTCAACGCAATGGGAATGTGGCTATCTTATCTTCAAGCCGGAACACTTCAATGCTGTTAACACTGATGTTTGGAAGCAAGACTGAGATGGGGTAGCTAGCCAGGCGGGCTATGAAAATGTCCTACCACCAACCAAACCAAGTCTTACAAAGTTAACCGAATCGAACCAGCGACCTCCTGGTGTGAAGCGAATGGACTGACCATTACGCCACGGAGGCGGTCAAAAACATTCAATGCTGGTTATTATTTTTGTATATTTTATGGACCCTAACTGGCTCCAAGTCTGGGCGCGTCGAGGCCGCAAGACTACTTATTTTTAGCATAGCCCAACCCTGACATAGTAACGAGGGATCTGGAGAAAATTTATTTGATAGCTCGTACACCATGGCAACAACGGAGCATCGAATTGACGTGATTTTTTGCAGAGAAATAGTTGAGGGGGTTCTCTCTTCTCTCTTATCGTATGGCACAATTAACCGTGCTATCCAAGGGATAGACGGCGGTTGCCTGGTGTTACACTTAGCATCACCTGCAATCACGTGTAGGGCATTTAGATTTACACCTACGGACGTGTGCAACGCGACCTTCATACACATCTGGCGTCAGATGTGCAGGTTTCTTCACGATGTTTTTCTTCACCGTTAAAGCAATCGGTAAGTATATGTACGAGTACGTAAGTTTCGAAAAACTCATTGGTACATTGGCCGTCCGGATTTGAACCCGGCGCCTCTGGTTAGAAGGGCCGAGTTATTCGTTACCGGCTGAGCAACCGACGCTTTTTTGAGCAGAGAAGAAGTTACTGGAGAAGTTAGTTGAGGGGATAGGAAGTGACATCTAATTAAATTTATTTAAAGAATTGATGAAATCTAATGCGAGTCCTTCCGGCCGTTCTATTCAACCGATTTGCTTTTGTTTTTTGAAGTAAAACTTTTTTACGCACGCTTGACCCAAGTCAACTACTCAAAGGAAGCCGAGAGCGTTACGGAAGTGTGGTCGAGCGAGGCAAACGGAAGTTGAGAGGGATATATAAATTAGTGAAAATAGAAAGAGATATACTATTTATTTTTGTTTACCAACAATATCGGTTGCCAAGGCAACAATATCGGTTGTCAAAACAAAAATATAAGATAAAAAAGATTTGATCATTTTTAGAGGCTAATAAAACTCTTTTCATAAACTATCTATATGACAAAAATATTAGATTATTTTCTGAAGACTTAAGTAATTTACTTTCATACATATAGATGGAGGTAAAGAAGTTTTACTTCAGTCGTGTGGTCTAAAGCACGCCCCTTTTTTTTGGTGAAAGGTTGGAAATTTTGGAAATCACCGCCGCGAGCGGCTAGCGGCTCGCGCACCGCACTCCCTCTAGAATATAAACCGAGTCCGACAGGCCGTTCTATCCAACCGATTTGCTTATTTTTTAATGAAAGGTATTGATGAATAGATTTGTCATCAAGCATTGGAAGTCACCTAACTTTCGCCCTTCTGTATATATTTCAAAAAAAATCTAACCTGAGTCCGTGCGGCCGTTCTAGCAAACCGATTTGCCAATATTTGTTTTTTGAATATTTTACAATTACACATGGATTTGTTATTAAGGCGTTTGATAACACAAATAGACTTTAATCGAAATCATTCATTTCGGAGAGTATGCTCAAGAACTTCACGACCTCATTCCACCAGCTCCATTCCACCTTCGGTCAACATGACGCAGGGGGAGGTTCCACCCCTTTGTTGTAGATATTCAGCCTATACGCACGAAGCGTTACGCTTTTTCATTTATTATGCGGACAGCGATGGAGTGGAAACTCCTTGCCTGCGTCTGTGTTTCCCGACTCCTACAATTTGGGTATCTTCAAGGCGAGAGTGAATAGGCATTATTTGAGTTTGCGTGTACCATCCATTGTACGATATAGTCAACGCACTCAAATTTTTAATTTAAAAAAAAATTAAAAAATGAGTATTTTGCGCATATAAATGACAACAGTGTTATTTCGTTATTGTAATTATTAGAAACAAGTTTTTTTGCAAAACTACAACAAGTGGCAGTTCTATCAAACCGATTTGCATATTTTTTAAATGAAAGGATGCACAAATCTGTAATGTTATCATGCTTTCAAAATCCCCTAACTCTCGCCCGTCTCAAGTAATACCCAAACGCGATTTTCATAGCTTTCTTTCTCAATATATCCGTTTTTAATTAAAGTAAGCGGTTTGTTTTGATCTAAGAACTCTCGCTGGAATGAGCTCTTTTATTTGAGTTATTGCCCACTAAAATTGATTGAGTTTGAGGGAAGCTAGGTAACGCGCACATTCTCGCACACCGCGCAACATCGAAGGCCAGCCGCTTTTGGGGGTAGTCCCTCGCGCAACATCGATGACGAGCTGAGTGGCTCGTCCACCGCGCACCCTCGATGTCCATAGTGAAAAAAAAAATGTTGAGCAGCACTGGTCCTTCTCGTAGACTACTGATAAGCAAAGCATAGAAAACTCATTTCCACGCTTACGATTAATACGGCTCGCGCACCACCACATATTCTCAAAGACAGACATTAAAACGATGTCTACGCGAGCGAAGCCACGGGGAGCAGTTAGTAGTAGATAAACATTTAGTCATCATCATATCAGCTCATGAAGCGTCGGTGGCTCAACCGGTAACGACTCGGTCCATCTAACTAGAGGTACCGGGTTCAAATCTGGATGGCCAATGTACCAATGAGTTTTTCAAAAAAACTTACGTACATACTTACCGATTGCTTTAACGGTGAAGGAAAACATCGTGAGGAAACCTGCACACGCCTGCGAAGAAACTCGAAGGTTGTGTGTGAAGTCGACCAACCCGCACTGGGCCCGCGTGGTCGTCTAAGGCCTAATCGCCCTGATTCAGGGTAGGCTCGAGCCCCTCGGTGGGGACGTATATGAGCTGTAATGATGATATCAGCTCATATACGTCCCCACCGAGGGGCTCGAGCCTACCCTGAGTTAGGGCGATCGGGCCTTAGTCGACCACGCGGGCCCAGTGCGGGTTGGTCGACTTCACATACAACCTTCGAGTTTCTTCGCAGGCGTGTGCAGGTTTCCTCACGATGTTTTCCTTCACCGTTAAAGCAATCGGTAAGTATGTACGTAAGTTATTGAAAAACTCATTGGTACATTGGCCGTCCAGATTTGAACCCGGTATATCTGGTTAGAAGGACCGAGTCGTTACCGGTTGAGCCACCGACGCTAACATTTAGTACCTATAGGTAATTAAAGATAAGACTTAATTAACCGCTCCTGTGGCATAATGGTTAAACTTCACACTAGGAGGTCGCGGGTTCCATTCCCGGCGGAGTCTGTCTTTGTAAAACTCGGTTTGGTTGGTGGAATGGCATTTTCCAAGCCTGCTTGGCTAGCTTCCACCATCTTATCTAAGTCTTTCCACTAAACATCAAAGTTATGTGTTCCGGCTTGAAGTTTAGATAGCCAGTTCCCTATTGCGTTGGGGAATATTGGTAGTTCTGTCTTTGGCATCATCGTCACTTACAATCAGGTGAGATGATGCCAAGGGCTTCCAATTGTGAATTTAAAAAATCTTTCTTTTCCACAATTCGGCACAATTAACCATGCTATTCAAGACATTTCGCATTTTGCTTGTTTAAAAAAATAATACGTAGATTGTAAAATTTGTCAAGAAAGGACACTTACTGGTCATTAGGCTCGCAGTAGTCAGGAGACTCTTCCAAGTACACCAGGTCTGTTTTGTTGGGCTTCTTCATGTCGGGGTGGAACGGACGCAACTTCCTGATATTCTTCGCCCTTTTCCTCTCGACCACCTGGAATTGTTTCAATTTCTGGTTTAGGCACCGAGAAATTGAAGAGAGAAAGAGCTTAGATGGAAGAATGATAGTAATAAGTAATAACGATATAAATTAATGAAAAAAAGTTAAAAATAATTTACAAAAATCCAATGACTTCTATGTTACTGGCGTAAGGACCCGGTCAACGCGCACGACTAATGCTTCCAGCGAATTGGTGCGAAAATCAAAAGTTTCGCACACTCGTGACTCAGTCTTCTGCGGGAAATTGCAAAGTGTGGTGGAAAGATATTCCTTTTTGCCAAATTGCCAAAAAATGTCATTTTGTGTTATAGGCTTTAAGTGTCACAAAAGAAAGGCTAAAAAAAACATGGGATATCGTATCATTGTTAAGTAACCTTACATTGTATTTTTACTTGTAAACTAATTAAATAAACGCATTTTTAAAGCGACAAGTCTACCAAGGTCCTTTCGTCAACTCTCGCCCACGCTAGTTCGTACGAGTTATGTCAGATGGCGCTACTTTTTGCATGTATGAAGAAAATCTGAAAAGCTGAGTAAAATATGGAGACGATCGGATCCTTCTGTCCAAATCTGTGCAAAAATCACAAAAACAATAATTAATCTCATATTTTCTTATTTCATTAAACTTGTTATTGAATTGCTAGACTTGTGGCAGTGGGCAGGACACATATCTCGTAGAACCGTTAGGGATAACTCGAATGGCAACCGCGCACTAAAAGATGTAGCATAGGCAGTAAAGTTGGGGCAGTAAAGTTCTCAAGTGGCGACCGTGCACTGGAAAACGTAGCGTAGGCAGGCCTCCCACGCGGTGGACCGACGACCTGGTGAAGCCGCTGGTGCTGGATGCGGGCAGCGCAGGACCGGTCGTTGTGGAAATACTTGGGGGAGGTCTTTGTCCAGCAGTGGACGTCTTTCGACTGATATGATGATGATGATGATAATGAAACTAGAAATCATGGAATTAGATGAGTGTATTTCTAACAAACAAGTTCCAAGCGATGTATAAGGAAGAAATCGCTTTGATCGATAAGACCGCCCACATTGTACCGCTATAGTACCTATATAAGTTTATTTTTTATACTGTGTTTGTTTTTTTATATTTTTTGACCTTAGTTTTTATAATTTGTTTAACTAGTGTGTACAATAAAGAGTATTTATCTTATCTTAAGAGAGCAAAGAAAAAGTTCAGCATACGGTAAGTAAATAAACACTTATCTTATCAAAGAGTAATTAATTATTATATTGAACTATTTGATTTAATTTAAATATATTTATTTACTAGCTGTAAAGGCGGTAATATTACAGTTTTTTTATTTTTATTTTGTCGTCAATTACTCCTATAAACGATAGAAAACCCAAGGTTGAAAAAAGATACCATTATTGTTGATGATGTTCCTTAAAGTCAAAAGCTATAGAAACACGATTGAGCAGTTTTGGCTTAGACAAGTTAGAACCTTGTCTAAGAGTTTTGGCTCGATAGAAAATAATCCCAAAGATAGGTAGGTACTACACCGTTACTTTCAACTCTAGTTGTGACCAATATTTTAAAGTATAAATTTAAAAAATATATACAACAATATTTGTTATGATAATACTAAGTGAGTAATGTTTTCCTTTTTATACTTTCATTGTAGTTTTTGATTGAAACGAAAAACCATTGAAAAAGTGATAAATTACAAAATGACGAAAAATTTAAGTGCGGACTGCCGTACACTTTATTGAATTTAAACTGTGTATTTATATTCGTTTGAGAATTTGGCTTTTTAAGCTTATGATACTCTTTTTAAATATAATCTTGTACCTACCTTAAACCTTTTAGGTTTTTCGTGTGGTTATTTTCTTTACTCTTTACACGTAAAGAAAAAGATAGAGACAACTGAAGAATAACCGCACCGGAAAACGTAGCGTAGGCAGGCCTCCCACGCGGTGGACCGATGACCTGGTGAAGATCGCGGGAAGCCGATGGATGCGGGCAGCGCAGGACCGGTCGTCGTGGAAATCCTTGGGGGAGGACTTTGTCCAGCAGTGGACGATTTGTGGCTGATATGATGATGATGATGATGAACTGAAGAATGCAAATCGCTGTGTTAATAACACATGGAAGCCTACTTTGGGGTCAGATGACCATGTGTGATTTGTCTCAGAATATCTATTTATTTATTTAATTTTACCTTAACGTGCGAAGCGCCTTCGTATCTGGTGGAGAGGGCGTCCCCGACCATCCTGAGTTGCGGGAGGCGGCGCCAGCACACCCGCACGGAGCACGAGCCCGACATTCCGTGGCACTTGCAGACGCGCTGCATGCGACTGCGCACCGCCTGACAATTGAAGACAATCACTACGGTCATTACCTGAATAGGTTTTTTTAAAGTGAAAACTTCTTAAGGCGCAATGGGCAATTCAATTCAATATATTTATTCAAAATAGGTGCAAATTACACTCTTTCTGATAGTCATAAAATAATAATAACAATGTCATTTGTGAAGAATCAAGAAATAAACAATAATTAGTTAATAACGTCCAAATCCTTGATATAAACCAGATTATGTCATTAGAACATGAAAACAATATGACACGAAAAGTTATACATAAAAATCATTGAATGCATTAAACAAGAGTAGGCCAGTTCACACGGACAGCACCCGGTCACGAGTATAACGCGAGAGTCAGCCATCGCTCCCATCAACCATATTACAGGGAAAAGACATTTTTGAAGATGGGAAAAAAACATTGAACTCGCGACACTGTAACCTGTAATTTAACTGACACCGCCAGGAACACTCGGAGGGTCAAATATAAAACTGTATTTGAGATAGGAAAAAGCCATTGAACTCGCGACACTGTTACTTGTAATGTAACACCAGGAAGACTCGGAGGGTCAAAACTTATAAAACTGTAAAAAGTAATCACTTCTGTCGGCACTCCCGGAGTGGGTAGGTTATTTTTTTTTAATCCACAATTGGTAAGCCTTTGAAATCATCTCACCTGATGGTAAGTGACAATGATGCCGAAGATGGAAGCGGGCTTACCAAGATTCCCCAATGTAACATAACTGAATATCTTATCTTCATGCCGGAACACATTATGATTTTAACATTGATGTTTTTTTCTTTTTATTCTCAATTGGTAAGCGGTCCTCAATGTTTAGGCAGCAAGACTTAGATAACATAGTGGAAGCCAGCCAAGCGGTCTTAAAATGCCTTGACACCATCTAAACAGAATCTTGCAAAGTATGATCAGCCGGAAATCGAACGCGCGACCTCCCGATGTGAAGCGAGTGAACTAATCACTATGCCACAGAATAGTTTTACTTCCAGACCAGCCACATATAAACAGCAAGCACGCTGAAGAAACCAATTACAATGCCGTTGAAATGATCGTGACATGAGTGATAACATCCCAAAACTCAGAGTTGAGAAAAGTGGTTTTCGGTAAAGTAGCAATAAGCGTTGAGCGTAGCTCTAAAAACTTGATGCTCCAAGAAGCACCGGAAAACATTTCTCACTGGTATCTTCTGGCGGCGGCCAACACGGTACACCAAGACCTTCTGAAAGTGGTGATAAGCCTCTCGATGCAGGCAGCGCAGGACCGGGCATTGTGGAAATACTTGGTGGAGGCCCTTGTCCAGCAGTGGACGTTTTTCGGCTGGTATGATGATAACAGACTTCTCGCGGAAGTCAAGTGACATCCATATGTAGGTCCTATACCATATGATCAGTGATTTTATTTTAACCGTCTCCGTGGCGTAATGTTCGATCTGTTTGCTTCATACTTTATTATACGCACGTTAGATGACGTTAAATTCTTCCACGTCCAGTTATAATGGACCTCTGAAATAAACTAACTTTGTACTGTACCAAAGGTTGTTATGTGGCTGGTTAGTCAATTTTCAAACAGTTTTTACATGATGTGCGTTCCAAAAAACAAACAGACAGACATAGCCCGCCGGGCTAGCTACCACCATCTTATCTAAGTCTAACCGCCAAACATCAGTGTTAACATCACTGATGTGTTTCGGCTTGAAGATAAGATAGCCAGATCTCCATTGCATTGGGGTATCTTGGAAAGCCCACTTCCATCTTCGGCATCATGGTCACTTACCATCAGGTGAGATGATGCCAAAGGCTCATCAATTGTGGATAAAAAAAAGACGTGTGGCATTCGGGGACTGCCGCGCTAAAGCTATTTCATAGCATTTTTTATCAACTTTTAACACTAAGAAAGTTACACCAGTAAAATTTACTAAGTCCTTTTAGTACCGCAACTCGCTAATAGATGGCACTGTAAGTTTTTTTAGAACGCGGTAACGATACGTCACGCTCAGCCGAGCCAGTAAAATTTACTGTCCTTTTAGTACCGCGAATCGCTAATAGATGGCACTGTAAGTTTTTTTAGAACGCGGTAGTGTTAGGTTTTTTTCGTTACGGAATTTCTTGATTCGGTCGCCGCGCTCAAAGCCCGCGATAAAAGCTACAATTTTAAAACTATTTTAATTTTTTTTAATTCACAATTGGTAAGCCCTTGGCATCATCTCACCTGGTGGTAAGTCATTGGTTAAACGTTGTTCACTTACTAATTTTAATTCGCCTTAGATGATTATTTTTTTTCGAAAAATTTCAATGTGCATATTTTTTTAGTATTTACGATTTTATTATATATATTAAGATGTATGTACAGATTTCGCTCATGTTTGAGAAAATATTTAGTTTACCCGTCGTCCAGCCTCGTTGTTGTGCAAATTCACCAGTCCTTCATCGGTGTTCCGATCCTCGCCGGAGTCCACGAAGTCTCGGCTGAACATCTCACCGTATCTAATGTCCTGGAAATATGTAAAGTGTTTCAGTTAGTTCAATAAAAGAAATTATTTGTACGCCGTTGATGAAGCAAAGTTCTCGAGTAGCGACCGCGCACCGGAAAACGTAGCGTTGGCAGGCCTCCTGCGCGGTGTACCGACGACCTGGTGAAGATCGCGGGAAACGCAGCAGGCCGGTCGTCGTGGGAATCCTTGGGGGAGGCCTTTGTCCAGCAGTGGACGTTTTTCGGCTGATATGATCTTACCTTATCTTATCTTTGTAAGTGGGGGCTGCAGTTGCAGCGACACTTCGACCCAATGGGATCTTTTGTGCCAACTCCTATAACCTTTACACCCCAAACCTACTCGAAGATGTGCTGCATCAATGCAGCAATTCCGCTGATCGGAAGGTGCTTGTAGTACTCCGGTTTTGGGTAGCCATCACCTAGGAGGTACATACGCTTGCTAGCCAGGACATCGCAGTGACACAGTAAGTGTTCCATTGATTCTATATCTTCACCACAGGCCCCGCAGGTCGGGTCATTCTGATATGATGGTCAGGCTGATATGATGATCCAGTGCATTCCATATTTTGAAGTCTTTTTTGCTTTACTTAACTGTATAATTATTTGACCTCGAATCGTAGTTTATATACAGGGTGTTACAAAATTGGTGTAGGTCCCGTTAACTGGGGCTTCTACTCATCATACTGAACAACTTTTGTTATACGACTTTCCTGAAATTGCAAAAAAAAAAATGTTTTTTCTTCATACAAATCGATAAGCTGATCGACCAATGTCGTGCATTTTAGTATAGAGGACCCAATTTTTTTTTGAGAATTGACTGCGTTCCTTGGTGAAAGTTGTTCAGTATGATGAGTAGAACCGCCAGTTAACGACTCCTACACCAATTTTGTTAAACCCTGTATACATAAAATTCTCATGTCATAGTGTTAGTTGCCATACTCCTCCGAAACGGCTGGACGGATTTCCATGAAATTTTCTGTGTTTGTGTTTTTGGTAGTTCTGAGAATAGGTATAGATTTTTTTTACCGGGATCTGAACACGCGGAGCCGCGGGAAACAGCTTGTACCCTATAAATTTTGGTTTCCTTGAGAGTGTCGAAATGTACGTTTTTTGCGGCATAAACGGACGTATCATTTTTTTTTTTGTTAACTTAGATATTTTTTTTCACAGCTTCATTTGACTGTAGACCGGAATATATGGTTTTAATTTCAACTCGATACCTCCACGCGTTCCCGAGACAGACATTTCCGTTTCATCCTTTTAAGTTACGGAACCCTAAAAAAAAGAGTGTGTGGTTTTATGAAACCATGGTAAAAGTGAAACTTTTTTTCACATTATAGACATTTACATAGCACGAAACGATCATGTAATAAAAGTTTCACTCCACTTGGAGCTACGGTACAGAGCACGAAACGATCATGTAATAAAAGTTTCACTCCTCTTGGAGCTACGGTACAGAGAACGAAACGATCATGACTGCTCTCGTCTTGGAACTACGGTATAGAGGACGAAACGATCATGGCTGCTCTCGTCTTGGAGCTACGGTACAGAGGACGAAACGATCATGGCGGCTCTGACGAAAAAGTTTGAGACGATGTAATAAAAGTTTCACTTTAAAATGTCTCATGATATCGTACCTCTGGTCAAGAGAGAGAGGTACGAGGTTGACCAGTGTGTGTTGCCAGTGATGACTTACGGAACTGAGACATGGTCGCTTACTATGGGCCTCATAAGAAGGCTCAAGGTCACCCAAAGGGCATTGGAGCGTGCTATGCTCGGAGTTTCTCTGCGTGAGAACAGAGAACCGCAGGAGAACTAAAGTACCTAACCGACATAGCTCACAGAATCGCTAAACTGAAGTGGCAGTGGGCAGGGCACATAGCTCGTAGAACAGATGGCCGATGGGGCAGTAAAGTTCTCGAGTGGCGACCGTGCACTGGAAAACGTAGCGAAGGCAGGCCTCCCACGCATCGGACCGACGACCTGGTGAAGATCGCGGGAAGCCGATGGATGTGGGCAGCGCAGGACCGGTCGTCGTGGAAATCCTTGGGGGAGGCCTTTGTCCAGCAGTGGATGATTTTCGGCTGATATGATGATGATCGTACCTCGGAACATCCCCCCCACTGCCAGTGTCTCGGTGCAGTGCGTTTCCTGATCCTCGCGTCGCAGGAGCATTCGTTGAGCTCTCCTCGACTGCACGCGCGGGCCACTGCGTGCGCAAGGGCAGCCGCTGAAAGTGCATGGACGAACGCTGATTCACGGGATTCTGGAACGGAAAACAGGATGAATTTATTAAGTTTTTTTTTAAGCTATTGCATAGCTTTTATCGCGGGCATGGTACATTAATATACTCCGCCTGGTACTCTCTTCCGAGACTCGCGAACCACGTGACTGACACAAGCCTACGTCATCGCTATCCTGTGTTACCATTAGTGTAAACAGAATTACCCGAACGTCTGAAATGTCTTTTCGCGAAAGTAGCAATGTTATTGTGACGTAGGCTTGTGTCACTCTGGGAAGAGAAGACCAATCTTTTTAGACCATGATCGCGAGCTTTGAGCGCGGCGACCGGATCAAGAAATTCCGTAACGAAAATAACCTAACACCCCACGAGTTCTCAAAAACTTACAGTGCCATCTATTAGCGATTTGCGGTACTAAAAGGACTTAGTCAATTTTACTGGTGTAACTTTCTTAGTGTTAATTTATTACATAAACGTCCCGCGCTCCAAGGGCTATATGGTACTAGTAAATACTGCATAAATAAAAAATAAGTAAATAATTATAATTGTATAAGTTGATAAAAAATGCTATGCAATAGCTTTACCGCGGCAGTCCCCGAGTGCCACACGTTGTTTTTATTAAAAATTTGAGTGCGTTTGACTGCAACTCACCTGATGGTAAGTGATGATGCAGTCGAGGATGGTACAAGAAAATTCAAATAATGCCTATTCACTCTTGCCTTGAAGATCCCCAAATTATAGGACTCGGGAAACACTAATGCAGGCAAGGAAAACAAGGTTTCGAAAACTTTAAAAAATCTTACACAATAGAAAAAAGATATTTTTATGATTTTTACCCGACTGTGCCAGAAGAAGGGTTATGTCTTTCGAGTTTATGTATGTATGTATGTTTACTTATTTGGCACGCTCTGTAGCCTAAACGGCTTGGTGGATTTTAGAGTTAGAGGTGTCGTTAGATTTGTCTTGATCCCGTGAGTGACATAGGATACATTTTTACCCGACAAGCCAAAAAAGAGGTTATTTATTTCTTTGGCACGCTCTGCAGCCTAAACGGCTTGAGTACTGTACGGCTTTTTGGAGTGCGAGGTGTCGTTAGATTTGTCTTAATCCCGTGAGTGAAGAAGGATAAAGTTTTACCCGACTGGCCAAGAAAAGAGGTTATTTATTTCTTTGACACGCTCTGCAACCTAAACGGCTGGAGTACGGTACAACTTTTTGGAGTGCGAGGTGTCGTTAGATTCGTCTTAATCCCGTGAGTGAAGAAGGATAAAGTTTTACCCGACTGGCCAAGAAAAGAGGTTATTAATTTCTCTGACACGCTCTGCAACCTAAACGGCTGGAGTACGGTACAACTTTTTGGAGTGCGAGGTGTCGTTAGATTCGTCTTAATCCCGTGAGTGAAGAAGGATAAAGTTTTACCCGACTGGCCAAGAAAAGAGGTTATTTATTTCTTTGGCACGCTCTGCTTGATGGATTTGGAGTGCGTGGTGTTGTTAGATTCGTCTTAATAGCTTAACAAAGAATACATTTTTACCCGACTGGCCATAAACTAGGGGTTAAGTTTTTATGCATTCGGGTTTTTAAATTAAATTAATTCCTAAAGTTATTAATCAGTTTACTGTTTTTAATCAGTTTAATGTCTGCGATTTTTTACAAAGCGGACGCATTTTTCTTTCTTTTCTATCCATGTTTGCCTCATTTACAGCACATCGGTCTGCTCTAAAGATGTCAGCCATCATCACGATTGGTACGTGTGTAACACACACACACACACACACATAACCTCATATACTTCCCCACCGAGGGGCTCGAGCCTACTCTGAATTTGGGCGATCGGGCCTTAGCCGACCACGCGGGCCCACTGCGGGTTGGTCGACTTCACACACAACCTGCGAGTTTCTTCGCAGGCGTATGCAGGTTTCCTCACGATGTTTTCCTTCACCGTAAAAGAGCTTCGGATAAACGTACATATGAAATCGAAATTCGAAAACACATTGGTACGTGACAGGATTCGAACCACGACCTCCCGGACAGGAGGCGGCGGCCCTAGCCGTTACGCCACCAACGCTCCTTACTTATTTTACGCGACTTATTTTAGGTGTTTCAAGTGTTTTATTCAAGGTATTTTAGGTGGTTTATTTTAGGCATTTTAGGTGTTTCATTTCAGGTGCCTTAGGTGTTTCATTTCGGGTGTTTTATTTTCAGGTAGAGCGTCGGTGGTGGTAGAGCATCGGTGGCGCAACGACAAGGGCCGCTTCCTCCTATCCGGGAAGTCGTGGTTCGAGTCCTACACGTACTAATGTGTTTTCGAATTTCGATCTCATATGTACGTTTATACGACGCTCATACGGTGAAGGAAAACATCGTGAGGAAACCTGCACACATCTGCGAAGAAACTCAAAGGTTGTGTGTGAAGTTGACCAACCCGCACTGGGCCTGCGTGGTCGAGTAAGGCCCGATCGCTCTAAGCCCCTCGTTGGGGACGTATATATGAGCTGATGAGATGATTTTCAGGTATGTTAGGTATTTTATGACTTTATGTGTTTGTATGACTTATAATAAATAAATCATGAATTTCTTGTCATGATTACATAACTATTTAGAGTCAATAAGCAAAAATTGACGCTCACTTCTTCTATACTTCAACGGTGTTGCTATATCTTATTAAATATCTTAACAAGAACTTATTTTCCATGAAGGAACAAACTTTAGTCTTTAGTTCAATGACCAAATGCCAGACCGCCCACGTTGCACGAACCTTACCCTGACACAGGAATTCTACGATTCCGCCTAAAACTGCATAGTTGGGGGGGAGGGGTGGGAGCTCAGGATACACTGGCCGAGTTATTAGTGGTTGCGGTGTAAACAAACTGAGCCGCTCCGTCAACACGTCTCGCCCGTGATCTCAGCAATCGACACATGAAAATAAACATGGTGTCCAGAGAGTGATTCCTTGAACTGCTGAAGTGGATGATGTATAATTAGATTTAACGCAGGTTTCTAGAATTCTTGAAGAGATTCTACTAGTACAGCTATTTTTATGTCTTGTTTAACAGATTCCACCTCAACTGTAACTCTAGACATTTTTAAACTAGGCAAATCTTCCATGCTAAAATATTTTTAAACATATGGGGTCACTTTTAATTAGTTCTTGATAGCAAAGGATATGAATGAACCTACTCGTGATTACAAACAACTTTGCCTAAGAAACTATATTTCAAATATGAAAAAAAATATTTGGTCCTCGATACATTTTTTGCCGATTTGGTAACTTATTCTGTATCGAGGACCAAAATTTTTTTTCTGATTTGTTTGACATATAGTTTCTTTAGGAAAGTTGTTTGTAATTACGAGTACATTCATAATATCATTTGCTATCAAGAACTAATTAAAAGTCACCATATATTATTTCCTGTTGTTTGGCATGTTATTTCTTTTTCTAATCATGTAATATTATCAACCATGATAACTCAAGCATATACCATAATAACTAGCATCGCGAGTTTTTAAAAATGGCTGAAATACGATATTTTTTACGTTTTCATCCCCCATTGCTCCACCATTAAAAAAAAAACAAAAACTGAATCGACAAAAAAAAAAAATAATAATTATCGAACCTGCTCACAAAATTTCAAGAGAATTGGTTGAGAAATGTGACCTGTAGAAGAGAACAGCTGGACATAAACGGGCTGGTTTCAGCAACCAGGCGTCTGATATAATGCGCCCATTTTGCGTGTTTATTCGGACTGACATACTAAAGCATTGTTCTAGCTGAAACGGCTCTGCTCACTCTTCGCGCTCGCTTGGTCAATTAGCAACTAGTAGCTCTGTGAGCTATAGCACACATACTACATACACACAAACATTGCAAGTTAAATAAAACCTATTAAAAATGGCTGTACTGTGCACCAACACGGTACAGTAGGGTAAAACTAGGATAGTTGCCCCAGGGGTATAGTTGCCCCGATTGTAATTACTCTAGTTTCGCGGATGAATCGCATGCTCTTTTACTAATCTATCGAAAGATTTTCCAATTACCACTAAGTTGACCGTGTCTCATGTATCTGTGCGATTGCATCGGAAGGCAAAATGCAATCTAAGTTTTTGCGGTATAGATGTTTCTCGGCGGGCATCTATCCTAAACGTAATTTACATGGATTAGGCAACTATCCCCTATGTGGGATAGATGCCCCAAAATAAAGAGGTCTGCAAAAATCGCTAATACTCTAAAAATATTAAAGATAATGTTTTTTACTTTTCGTAAATTTGTAGACAAAAAACCAAAGAACCGGCAAGTTTTTCAAATAAAGTATTTTGCTTTTTGTACTGGGAGTTAGAGAGTGATTTACATTTCCACAGAGCATCCAATCATCAAGTTATCCTAAAATGAGCAGTCAGCTCACCTTCAGAGCTGTTCATCTCAGTAATTTAAAGATAGTAAACAGTATCGTTGACGGATGTTCTTACAGTTTGTTCCACTCAGCTTTATAAAAAAAAACTGGCCAAGTGGGGGTTGAACTCGAGCACTGAGGGTTCCGTACCATAAATATCTATCTATTCATAAATCAACTATACAGGGTGTAACAAAATTGGTGTAGGTCCCGTTAACTGGGGTTTCTACTTATCATACTGAACAACTTTTGATCTACGACTTTGCTGAAATCGCAAAAAAAATTTTTACTCTTCATACAAATCGATCAGCTGATCGACCAATTTTGTGCATTTTAGTATGGAGGGGTCCAATTTTTTTTTGAGAATTGACTATAGGTTCCTTGGAAAAAGTTGTTTAGTATGATAAGTAGAAGCCTCAGTTAACGGGTCCTACACCATTTATTTTACGCCCTGTATAGAAGATACTACTATACTATACTAGATATAGAAGCGTCGGTGGCTCAACCGGTAACGACTCGGTCCATCTAACCAGAGGTACCGGGTTCAAATCTGGACGGCCAATGTACCAATGAGTTTTTCAAAAACTTACGTACATACTTACCGATTGCTTTAACGGTGAAGGAAAAACATCGTGAGGAAACCTGCACACGCCTGCGAGGAAACTCGAAGGTTGTGTGTGAAGTCGACCAACCCGCACTGGGCCCGCGTGGTCGACTAAGGCCTAATCGCCCTGATTCAGGGTAGGCTCGAGCCCCTCGGTGGGGACGTATATGAGCTGTAATGATGATAGAAGATACTACTAGATCCTTACTAGATGTCGTTAGTTTATCCACGTTTGAAAAACTATTTCCCTTTTATTTATTTTTATTCGTTGTTAAGCCACCGACGCTCTTAAACGACTCTTAGACGGCTTGGAACACTACCTTCTGGTCGTGGTTCGAACCCTGCTACGTGCCAATGTGTTTTCTAATTTCGATTTCATACGTTAATCCGACGCTCTCACGGTGAAGAAAAACATTGCGAGGAAACCTGCACACGCCTGCGAAGAAACTAGAAGGTTGTGTGTGAAGTCAACCAACCCGCACTGGGCCCGCGTGGTCGACTAAGGCCCGATCGCCTTAGTTCGGGGTAGGCTCAAACCTATCATAATACTAATAAAAATTCGTTATAGCGGCAATAGCAAATATACAGACTGTGAAAATTTCAAGTTTCTACTGTTCATGAAAGCCGCGGGAGGTGAGCGTGCCTACACTCCGGTTCCTACCTGGAGAGTAGGCAGTGGTTCTCTTCTACGAGGCACTCGCCTTGCAGAGTACCAGGATGAGCGTCTTGGCGGCAAGACCTACCGCAGTTGGTCCTTGCCCTCGCGTCACGGCGTTGGCAGGAATAGCGGCCCTCACTATATGACCTAACTGTCGGTGAGTGTGGACGCTATATCATAAACCTGGTAGTTTAGCGTATCTGGTAGATGTACGATAGGGAATTACCATGAGGAGAGCAAAGGCTTAGCATTAGGGTACCGTTGGTAATTGGTAACCCTTTGCGTGTAGGGAACGCTAAGTCTAACCTTACTTTTTTTTTTTTTTATTCACTATTGGTAAACCCTTGACAACATCTCACCTGGTGGTAAGTGACGATGTTATGATTATGGAGGGTTAAAGTAGAAAAGATTTACAAAGGCAGCGCAAAGCCTTAAAGAGTGGCAGCCTCTAGTCAAAGTATACATATTAGTACTAACATACAGTATGGACACTCGCTGCCGCTCTCTAGATTGCGATCGTCACAGATACAGCTACAGATTGGTTACAGTTTGGTTGTCGAACGTATAGGATTTCGCCGCCTTTTTGTTTGTCCCGTCATTCGTTTTTTGAAATGTCATTTCTGGCCCATTGTATCAAGTGTCCAGGGTGTGCTCTAGTATCGGGGGCCAAGATTGACTTTCAGTTGCTGTATCATCATAATATCACCGGAAAGACATCCACTGCTGAACAAAGGCAAAGAATTTCTACAGCGAACGACCTGCCCACGGTCCAGCGGCTTTCCGTGACCTTTACTAGGTCCCTTAGCCATTTAATAAGATTTAACAGTTATTCAGATAAGGTGCACAACTGCCTAAATTAATAATATAGATACGTACTAACTTTGAAGTCAAAATTTGAGGGGTAAAGTTGCAAAACCGCAACACCCAACTTTTCCGTGTAGCAACATTTTTGTTTCTCTGTTAATTCTATTTTTCCGCAATTTGTTTTGTTTTTTTTTATCCACAATTAGTGAGCTATTGGCATCATCTTACCTGATGGTAAGTGACGATGATGCCGAAGATGGAAGCGGGCTTACCAAGATTTTCCAACGCAATGGAGAACTGGCCAATTGGCCATCTTATCTTCAAGCCGGAACACATCAATGTTGTTAATGAGATGAGATGTTTGGCGGCAAGACTAAGATAAGATGGTGGTAGATAGCCAGCCGAGCTTAGATAATGCCCTACCACCAACCAAACCGAGTCTTGCAAGTTGACCCCGCCGGGAATCGAACCCGCGACCTCCTGGTGTGAAGCAAATGGACTAATCATTTCGCCACGGAGGCGGTTAAATTACTCAAATCAAACCGTATCAAAACCAGCTTAGTCCCATAGTGAAACTACTTTAAAATCGTATTGGAGGATCCAAATCAGCAAAGTGCACAGTAGTTCGTTTCAGAAGCAGCAAAGTACAGTAAAGGCAATGACATGCCGCCATTTTACTATGGCGGAAACTAGCATTCATAATAAAAACAGCAATGTTTGGTACGAAGTCATTTTTAGGGTTCTGTACACAAAGGGTAAAAACGGGACCCTATTACTAAGCCTCCGCTCTGTCCGTCCGTCTGTCACCAGGCTGTATTTCATAAACCGTTATACTCGTAGCTATACAGTTGAAATATTCACAGATGATGTATTTCTGTTGCCGCTATAACAACATAATAAATAATATATATACTAAAAATTAGAAAAAGTTAAAAACAAGGGGGATCTCCTGGAAAAAAGAAACTCAGTTTTTGTATGGAGACTTTCACCATACAAAAAACGTGTTTCTCTTTTTAAACGTGTAGAAGCTAGCGCACTCTAGTATGAATAGTATGACGGTCCGGAACCCTTTATACTAGCACCATCTAGTATAATGGTACGGGACCCTATGTGTGCGAATCCAACTCGCACTTGGCCGGTTTTTTTATTTGGTCTCTTCGCGTGATTACCGCTCTCAACGTACTTTTATATTCAAACAATTTGAGACGCAACATTTATTTTAGTTTCAATAAGTTTTAGACGCAATATAGGTACTGTGTGTCTTTCATCTCTAAAAAATTACGTAGAAAACAGAATTCTCGGAACAGTGTGGAAGAGCCTGTCCTTGGTGTGAGCGTCTGTCCCGTACTTCAAAGGGCTTCGATGCGTACACGCCGGAATTGTTAGAACTTACCTACATCACTCTACATAGTACTGAATGGAAGTTTGTTTGCTATGCCATGAGATGAGTGAAATAAGTTCATTAAGTACTTTTTTTAAACAAACATGGATTGCTGACTGGAATTTACAATTTTTGCTTCAGAGTGCTTTTCATCAAACAGTTCATATTATGACGTCATGTTGGCTAAACTATCTGATAAGGATAGAAAATGTATGCAAAACAGAGAGCTTTGTGCCCCACCCACTGTCACTAAATTTTAGCGAATCTGATGGGCTATGTCGGTTACTTTGGTTCTTCTACAGAAATGAGGAGATCAATAATGAGATAATATCAGTAAACGTACATATGAAATATAAATTATAAATCACATTGGTACGTGGCAGGATTCGAACCACGACCTCCCGGACAGGAGGCGGCGGCCCTAGCCGTTACGCCACCGACGCTATTTCATATGTACGTTTATCCGACGCTCTTACGGTGAAAGAAAACATCGTTAGGAAACCTGCACACGCCTGCGAAGAAATTCAAAGGTTGTGTGTGAAGTCGACCAACCCGCACTGGGCCCGCATGGTCGACTAAGGCCCGATCGCCCTAACTTAGGGTAGACGCGAGCCCCTCGATGGGGACATATATGAGCTGATATTATGAATATCAGTAAAATAATAATTAGCCATTCTGCTCCTGCCATTACGATGGAACGATTTATCGTTCCTTGTTTGGGCAGTTAAGTATGCGTTTTTGCTCGTGACTGTACACGCACTGGCATTTGCGACAGATGTGCTTTGCCAGTGCAAAGCCAAAGTATATATGTATATATATTAGTACCAACATACAGTATGGACACTCCCTGCCGCTCTCTAGGTGGCGACCTCACCCCTTAGTCACCCATATTGATACAGATTGGTTTCAGTTAGGTTGTCTAAAGTATGGGATTTCGCCGTGAGTTTGTTTGCTCCGTCATTTGTTTTTAGAAATGTCATTTTACGACTATTTGTATGCAATTTCCCATGAACAGAAGATATGGTCAACTGTCCTGGCATAAGCTATGAAAGATTTTCATATTTTTTTTCTGGTTAATTAGTATTTTTTGGACTTCTTAAATAAGTAGCTTGCAAATTAAGTCAGATTCCCCTGCTAGCCGTTATAACGCCCAAAAATGCACTTTTTAATTATTTTTTTTCCAAGTCAGGAGAATGTTAACCAAACATATGCAAAAAAACATAATTTCATTGGTAACTGGATTTAGTTGTGATTACTGATTAGGTACTTATCTAATATCATAAATATCCTGTTACATCAGCATATCTTAAAAAAAGCTTCGGTGGCTCGACCGGTAACGACTCGGTCCACCTAATCAGAGGTCCCGGGTTCAAATCCGGACGGCCAATGTACCAATGTGTTTTTCGAAACTTACGTACATATACTTACCGATTGCTTTAACGGTGAAGGAAAACATCGTGAGGAAACCTGCACATCTGATTCCAGATGTGTATGAAGGTCGCGTTGCACACTTTCGTAGGTGTAAATCTATATGCCGCAAACCTGACTGCGAGTGATGCTAAGTGCAACACCAGGCAACCGTCGTCTATCCTTTAGATAGCACGGTTAATTATTGTGCCACACGATAAGAGAGAGAGAGATCTTATCTAATCATATCATTTTTCATAAAAGTAGGTTCTCTGTCCATCGATTTAATTATAATAAATGTATAGGCTAGGGCTGCTATTTCCTGTCCGGGAGGTCGTGGTTCGAACCCTGCCACTTATAAATGTGTTTTCGGATTTTGATTTCATATATTATCCGACGCTCTTACGGTGAAGAAAAACATCGTGAGGAAACCTGCACACGACTGCGAAGAAATTCACTGAGCCCGCGTGGTAGACAAGGCAAGAGCGCCCTAATTCAGGATAGGCTCGAGCCCCTCGAAGGGGACGTATATAAGCTGATATAACCGTAGTTAGTCTTTTTGCTGACGTCACTAGCAACCAGTAAATACTTACTGAACTTGAGCACCCCGCCGAAGATGTCGGTGGAATTCTCCACAGTGCTGCAGTTCCACCGGCTGTGGCGGAATTGGTGCTGGCACTCCTCAACCGCCTCCTGGGCTCCCGTTTGGAGGACCTGGAAGTTTTAGAAGTATTTCGTTGCAATGAAATTGTGAGAAAATATAATAATTAGAAACGCTAAACACGTTAAAAAAATGACCACCTTTAACAACCTCCGCGGCGCAATGGTAAAGACCATTAACTTTACATCAGGAGATCGCGGGTTCGATTCCCGGCGGAAACTAACTTTGTAAGGTTCGGTTTGGTTGATGGAAGAGTATTTTCTAAGCCCGCATGGCTCACCATATTATCTAAGTCTTGCCGCCAAACATAAGTGTTAAAAAAACATGTTTTTTGTATGGAGACCCCCTTATTTTTACACTTTTTCTAATTTTTAGTATTTCTTGTTATACCGGCAACAGAAATACATCATCTGTGAAAATTTCAACTGTTTAGATATCTATTACGGTTCATGAAATACAGCCTGGTGACAGACAGACGAACGGACAGCGGAGTCTTAGTAATAGGGTTCCATTTTGCCCTTTAGGTACCGAACCCTAAAAACCAGCCAAGTGAGAGTCGGACTCGCGCATAGTAGGGTTCCGTAGTCGTTTCAAAAAAAAAGTTCATTTTATAATACAAAATTATATATGCAGTTGGTAATAAAATATTTTGTATGGAAAATCTATGATTTTTTTACAAATCCAACTAGACATCTTAAGTTGGTAGACTATTACACCTAAACCACAGTATATATAAGGTGTAACAAAATTAGCTGAAACTATTTTAACTGTTGCTTCTACCCATGAAACTGAACAACTTTCCCCATGGAACCCATAGTCAAAACGCAAAAAAAATTTGGCTCTCCCATACTAACTCGATTAGCAGATCAGCCAACTTAGTATGGGAAGTTCAAAATTTTTTTTGAGATTTGACTATGGGTTTCTTGGGAAAATTTGTTCAGTTTCATGGGTAGAAGCACCAGTTAAAATAGTTTCAGCTAATTTTGTTAGACCTTATATATTAGTACTAACGTACCTAAACTAAGAAGGCCTATACTTAGCCTGGATAGTTTTCCTTTAAAATTTCATACTTTTTACAATTTTTTCAGATGTCCCGAAATAGCGTATAGCTGATAGGAAGGAGACACTTGTATCTAATTATAATTTGCACTTTAAAGCTTAATATTTTGCAAATCAATCCCTCAATCGAAAAATGATTTGCCTCGAAAGATATATTCAACCATATTACCACACAATAGAGTCCAAAAAAAAATCACCTCCTCTTTACATTTAAGGGAGGTACCCTTAAAAAAATATTTTATCACTTTGTCGGCGTAACTAACATATATAGGTATCATCATTACAGCTCATATACGTCCCCACCGAGGGCCTCGAGCCTACCCTGAATCAGGGCGATTAGGCCTTAGTCGACCACGCGGGCCCAGTGCGGGTTGGTCGACTTCACACACAACCTTCGAGTTTCTTCGCAGGCGTGTGCAGGTTTCCTCACGATGTTTTCCTTCACCGTTAAAGCAATCGGTAAGTATGTACGTAAGTTTTTTGAAAAACTCATTGGTACATTGGCCATCCAGATTTGAACCCGGTACCTCTGGTTAGATGGACCGAGTCGTTACCGGTTGAGCCACCGACGCTTCTTAGCCACCGACGCTTCTTATACATATATAGGTATACCTATGCCAAATTACAGTTTTCTAGCACTAAAAGTATCTGTGCTAAGAAGAGGATAGACGTACAAACAGATAGACATGGCAAATAAGAAACTCTGAAAAGCCCATATCTGCCGCTTATGGCTGTGGGACCGGAACCTATAATACCCCTCCCATATGGCTGGCTACGGTCCACCCTGAGGAATCGCACAAGAAATGAACACAATTTGTACTGGTCCGGTTTGGAAACCTGCAGGCAAGCAAGGGTGGCCCTTCCGGCAACTAACCCTGGTCTATCCAGGAGGCTTCTGACACTTGTGAGAGCTCAGCTTCGCAAGGTAACAGCCGCTATTACCAGACATGGTCATTTCAATAAACACCTATTCGCTCTAGGTATCACCGACAGCACCCCTTGCAGATCATGTATGAAGGCTGAGGAGACTGCTGCCCACATCCTACTGGATTGCGAGGGGGCTGGCACAGTACAGGGTCGTGCACCTCGGTGACCCGAGGTCACTCCAGGAAGTCGTCGGCAACCTACAGAGGCTACTGGGCTTCTTGGAGGAGCTGGACTGGCAGTAATGCCGGCCAATCACGCAAAATGGGCACAGCGGTCGCCTGGTTGCGGAAATCAGCACACCCCTAACTTCAAATTCAACATATCTGCCGCTCGCGTTGATATCTTTTGTATTATTGTCATATTGGTGGAGAGGTGTGGTGGTACGGAACCCTCGGAGCGCGAGTTCGACTCGCACTTGGCCGGTTTATATTATAGTTCTATCTGGGCAAAGGAAGGTCACCAAAGGATCCAAACAGAATCTTATCTAGTTTACCTTCAATCACAAGTCTTCACTATACCTGTAATGAAGACCAAAAGAACCAAGCTATTTTTTATATTTTTAATTGGTAAGCCCTTGGCATCATTTTTTTTAATTTATTTATTTCTTTATAACACTGCATTACAGTTATTATACCTATTCACAGTATTATCAAAATATTATTATGAAAATAAGTGCCTACATAAAAATAACAAATACATTTATTCACACTAATAACTCTAATAACTCATACATCCATCCCTTTCACAAAATCTCAAACACTCTTGTAATAGGCCGGCCCAGTGGTCAGCGAACAAGTCGGCGTGCGGCGCCGCCTCGAGCATTTCGTTCAGATTCGATCATCTCACCTGATGATAAGTGATGATAAGTGACGATGATGGCGAAGATGGAAACGGCCTTACCAAGATTCCCCAACGCAACGGAGAACTGGCTATCTTATCTTCAAGCCGGAACTCATCAATATTGTTAACACTGATGTTTGGCGGCAAGACTTGGTGGTAGCTAGCCAGGCGGGCTTAGAAGATGCCAGCAACCAAACCCAAGGGGAGTCGAACCCGCGACCTCCTTGTGTGAAGCGAATGGACTAACCATTACGCCCGGAGGCGGATAAAAATACACTTCTAATGTTTACATTGACTTATTTTCCTTTTTTTATTTAAATCCTTACGTAACTTCCTCAAAATACTATTTACGCCATTTCGCAAAAATCTCTCATCACCGCTTCGCCATAAAGCATTTCCTACATCACTTTAACGGTATTCGCTGGAACATCAATTAAAACTAGTAATATAGTTAACGCTTAATTAAGATCCAAGAGGCTCTATGAGTGTTTGTTCTCGTTGCAAATACGGACACGATAATTCACAGTTCGCGAACTTCACTGAGTGGTTGGTCCACCGCTTAGTGCCTCAAAGGCAAACTTTTCTACGAGCTATGTGCCCCGCCCACTACCACTTAAGTTAGCAATTGTGTGAGCTATGTGAGTAGGAAGCCGCTAGATGCGGGCGGCACAGAACCCGTCTTCGTGGAAATCCTTGGGGGCGGAATTTGTCTACCAGTGCTAGTCTTTTGGCTGATGTGATGACGAAATCACAGTTCAAATCAGTTAAACACGGTCCCGGGCAGGGGGTTGGGAGGGAGGGTGCTGTAGCTAAGCCACTACGAATAGTACAGCTTAAATTCTTTGCGCCCCCCATACGCAAAGATACTAAATAATGCCATTGGTTGTTGAAAGAAGTATCGGGCGAAACTATCAGGTACTGCAAAACCCAAGGAGATCCAGCACACTGAATCACACCAATTTCCTAAAAAAATATATGAAAACTGCACGAATTAATTAAAAATTAAAAACCCGACTCCATAAAAACTTGACCTTTCTTTTTTGGCCAGTCGGGTAAAAATGCATCCTATGTCACTCACGGGATCAAGACCAATCTAACTACACCTCGCACTACAAAATTCATCAAGCCGTTTAGACTGCAGATCGTGCCAAAGGCAAAAACCTATCCCTCCTTCTGGCTCAGTCGGGTAAAAAGGCCTGCAATGCTAAAATTGCAACATCCTGTATATCAATGCTTGTAACATCATCAAAGTACGAATCAAAAGATGGAATGGAATATGGTACAGCCAGGATATTAATTACTAACCTAATGATTAGAGCAAACGTTAAATCTTCTCATAGGGTCAGATTGGTGCGGATTCAAAACCAGTAAAAAAAATTTTTTTTTTTTTTGACACGAGATGTCGCTTACATTTCAATCTCACTGTTAACTCTATATCTAGTATGTTTTAGTATGTATAAGATACTTTATGGGTACAGTCATAGTAAAAATGTACAATGGACTAATGGCCCTGCGTTTGCTTCTGGCCAATCTGATCTGGGCCATCGTAAAACTCAATAGGCCTTATTATCGTGAACGATCTTAATTAAATTGTTTATCCTTTTATACCTTCTACGTTCTCAGTTTTATGATTTGAGAGGGTTTAAGTTAGGTTCTGTCGTTTACACACTCTCGAGTTCTGTAAAACAACGAATCGTCATAATTATAATTAAGATAAGATAAATATCCTTTACTGCACACCAAATATACAGAAATAAAAGACATATTAACTAGCAAAATATACAGGGATATGCAAAGGCGGACTTATCGCTTTATGCGGTTTCTTCCAGCCAACCTGTGGTAAATGGAGGAGACAAGAAAGCGAAACGATAGCGGGTTGGTGCATGTGCAACGAAAATAATAAAATACAATCATCATTACAGCTCATATACGTCCCCACCGAGGGGCTCGAGCCTACCCTGAATCAGGGCGATTAGGCCTTAGTCGACCACGCGGGCCCAGTGCGGGTTGGTCGACTTCACACACAACCTTCGAGTTTCTTCGCAGGCGTGTGCAGGTTTCCTCACGATTTTTTCCTCCACCGTTAAAGCAATCGGTAAGTATGTACGTAAGTTTTTTTTAAAAAAACTCATTGGTACATTGGCCGTCCAGATTTGAACCCGGTACCTCTGGTTAGATGGACCGAGTCGTTACCGGTTGAGCCACCGACGCTACCGACGCTACGAAATAATATATAATTTATGAAAATATATTTGAAAGTATATACTAGTAGGTATTCCAAAAAATAATTTTTAAATCATTATTATCTGTTTGTTAATTGTGGTTTTTTTAGGGTCCCGTACAAGCAACGGGTGACCGACGGATGCCCCATTGCTAAGCCTCCGCTGCCAGTCTGTCTGTCCGCCCGTCAGTAGGTTGTATTTCATGAACAGTAACAGTTAGACAATACAAATTTTCACAGAATATGTATTTCTGTTGCCGCTGTAACAACAAATTTTACCGCCTCCGTAGCTCAGAGGCAAAGTTCACTGGCTTTACACAGGAGGTCGCGGGTTCGATTCCCGGCGGGGTCAATTGTAAGACTCGGTTTGGTTGGTGATAGGGCATTTTCTAAGCCCGTCTGGCTAGCTACCACCATCTTATCTAAGTCTTGCCGCCAAGTATCAATGTTGATATCATTGGTGTGTTCCGGCATGAAGATAAGATAGCCAGTTCCCCATTGCGTTGAGGAATCTTGGTAAGCCCGCTTCCATCTTCGGCAACATCGTCACTTACCACCAGGTGAGATGTTGTCAAGGGTTTACCAATTGTAAATAAAAAAAAATACTAAAAAAAAATTAAAAAAATCTCAATAGGTCTTCATACAAGAGGACTTGTTTTTTATAGGTCTTCAGAAGGATTTTTTATTTAGCTCTATTGTAAAAACGGTAATATGTATATACTGGTGTAAAACTTAGTGTAGTTATAGTACTAATACTGAAGTAAACCAAAAAATATTAAAATCGGCCAAGTGTGAGTTGTACTCGCACTAAGGAGTTCGAACTAAATGACAAAAAAAGCATATTTTTGTAGCTCGCGTTAATGTCTAATGATTGTAATGTAAATAGGTATCATTGTCATTATTAATAGCATTCTTTATTGTATTATGTTATTACTATATATTTGTGGATAGAGGTGTGATGGGACGGAACCCTGGAGTGCTAGTTCGACTCGCACTTGGCCGGTTTTTTATTTTCACTTGCTCTCCCTCAAACGAAGCACAAAGCTTCTTATAGTGACGTGATCATCATATAAGCTCATATTCCTCCCCACCGAGGGGCTCGAGGCTATTGGGCCTTATTCGACGCGGCCCAGTGCGGGTTGGTCGACTTCATACACAACCTACGAGTTTCTTCGCAGGCGTGTGCAGGTTTCCTCACGAAGTTTTCCTTCACCGTAATAGCATCGGATAAACGTACATATGAGATCGAAATTCTTAAACACATTGATATGTGGCAGGACTTAACCACCGCCCCCCGGACATGAGGTAGTAGCGGCTCTAGGCGTAACGTCACCGACGCTCCTCGCCTTTACTACCTGAACTATTTTACAATGAAGATCTCAAAGAGCAAGGCAAGATTGGCGTCACAGTTTAAAATAATAGTACTAACGTATTGCCGTGGAGTTTCCAGAAGGCGGCGTGGCATTTTATAGCGTTTAATTGTCTGTGTGTTCTGAGCTTTATTGCTGGCAATTTGCTTTGATTGGATTGTTTGACATAGCTGCTTGCATTTAATTAAAGTCGTCTATAGTAAAACCATAGAGGAGATAATTATTTTTTTATATCACAACTGGTAGGCCCTTGGCATCATCTCACCTGATGGTAAGTGACGATGATGCCGAAGATGTAAGCGGGCTTACCAAGATTCCCCAACGCAATGAAAAACTAGATAAGGGAACATATCAATGTTGTTAACACTGATGTTTGGCAGCAAGACTTAGATAAGATGGTGGTTGCTAGCCAGGCGGGCTCAGAATATGTCCTACCTCCAACCAAACCGAGTCTTACAATTTGACCCCACTGGGAATCAAACCCGGGACCTCCTCGTTTAAAGCGAATGGATAACCATTACGCTACGGAGGCGGTTAATATCTTCACACTAATATTATAAAGGCGAAAGTTTGTGAGTGTGTGAGTGTGTATGTTTGTTACTTCTTCACTCAAAAACTTCTGAACGGATCTTGCTGAAATTTGGTAGGTAGACAGATTAGGACCTGGAATAACACATGGGCTACTTTTTTACACTGCGCACCCTCGAAAAGTCATAGAAACGTTGTCCAAGCGGATGAAGCTGCGGGAAACAGCTAAGTAGTTATCTATATTTACCTGTATCATCTTGTCTGACAGCAAACACAGCTGTTTCTGCCGCTCCACTAGGTACTCCAGCCTATGGCAGTGCTCCTTGTGCAGTGCGACCACAGTCTCCAAGGAAGTGTTGCCGACTGGCGTCATTACCCTTAGTGGGGTTGCTAGGTTCCTGTAGACAAAGGAGATTTTGGTTAGTGCGAATATTTTGAGACATTAGAAATTGTATTAAGGCAAGGAGGGAAGACACATTTTTGAGATGATGGACAATTGTCTATTGTTCGGGGGAATTTCTCTAGAGACTGTTATACTGCATAGGTATTCATTTTTACTTAATACCTATTGTGAGATATTGTAGTTTAACGCACATTTTTAACCAACTTGGTAAGCCCGCTTCCATCTTCGGCAACATCTTCACTTACCACCAGGGTGTCAAGGGTTTACCAATTGTGAAAAAAAAAACTTCGAAAAAAGGAGGAGGTTTCTCAATTCGACCGTATATATTTTTTTATGTGTTCGCGGATAACTTCGTCGTTTATGAACCGATTTTGATGATTATTTTTTTGTTGGAAAGGAGATATCCCAAGGGTGGTATCATGATAAGGAAACCAGGATCTGATGATGGTATCCCAGAGAAATCGAGGGGAAGCTTAGTTTCTGGTTTTCAGTCGGTTTTTTTTGTTCAAAATTATTAAAGTGGAAGGAAACATCAAAGGAATAGTCACGCATCTGGTACTTTTTAATATGGGCGGTTATTTAATCTTGATGGGCAGTGATGATAAGCTAAGTGTCAGTAGGCGGGGCACATAGCTAGTTAAACAGATGGCGGTTGGGATAGCAAAGATCTCGAGTGACGACCGCGCACCGGAAGACGTAGCGTAGGAAGGCCTTCCATTCAGTGGACTGACGACCTGGTGAAGGTAGCGGGAAGCTGTTGGATGCGGGCAGCGCTGTACTGATCGTCCTGAATATCCTTATTGGCGGAGGCCTTTGTCCAGCAGTGGACATATTTCGGCTGATATGTCTGTAATTATAGAGGTCTATAAGTCTGCGGTTGTGCGCGTATCACGCGAAAATTAATAGATAGATTTCAATATTTTTTTTAGTTTTTTTTTTATTTATTTATTTACACTTATAGTACAATAAAAACCATTTCGTAAAGCTGATACGTAGATATATTATATATAGTGTACAGTAGGCGGTCTTGTTGTTAAAAGCAATCTCTTCTAGTCAACCAATTTACTTCTTAGATAACTGGGTACTTATCAAAAAAAAACCCGCGAGCCGCTTGCTCACCCACAGGGGCGAAGCCACGGGCGACAGCTAGTTATAGAATGGAGGCAGTTATTGGTTGGATCGATCTAGGACGGACAGACAGAAAGAAAGACGGACGGAGGGATAGACTAAGAACGGACGGACGGTTCACAAGCGAAGTTGGTTCTAGCGCTTTAAATACTACCTGTATTTTAGGTAGCGACGGGCTAAAATGTTGACTTTTAACACAACATGCGAGCCGAGCGAGTAAAGCGAGCGGCGAAGCGCCAGAACCAACTTCGCTCGTTGCCCTACTGGGTACTACCCATATGAAAAGTGTTACTGCCCAGTTGTTAATGTTACGGCCCAGTTGAGAATATGTTACCGCTTTTAACCAGTTATTCTACTGCCCACATATATTTTTTTTCGAAAGGTCAAGCTTTTTGTTGGCCGTGGGGGCCTTTACAGCTTCACCGGGCAGGGGTACTGCCCACAATTTAACCGCCCTATAGGTAGGTTTATTTTTAAACTCAAAATTAGATATTTTACTGTCCATTGAAATCATAGCTTTAAAATAAAAAAGGAACGCTCCAGGTCAAGACGATTCTAACGACTTCGCATTTCAATATCTATCAAGTCGCAAGAAAGTAAGTACAGCTATATGGAATGACTTTTAATTAGTTCTTGATAGCAAAGGATATGAATGTACTCAAAAACAACAACTTTCCCAAAGAAACTATTTGTCAAATATGAAGAAAAATGGTTCTGTAGGTGTACAATATAAGCATTTATTTTATTACCCAATATCAATTTTGTTATTGTAGAATTTAGTATATATAGGGTGACCTTAAATTAGTTCTTGATAGCAAAGGATATGAATGTACTCGTGATTACAAACAACTTTCCCAAAGAAACTATATGTCGAATCAGAAAAAAATTTTAGGTCCTCGGTACATAACAAATTATCAAATCGGCAAAAATGTATGAAGGACCAAATTTTTTTTTTCATATTTGACATATAGTTTCTTTGGGAAAGTTGTTTATAATCACGAGTATATTCATATCCTTTGCTATCAAGAACTAATTAAAAGTCACCCTATATAAACAGAAAAATATAAACTTATACAGTAACCGTATAACCTCGTCTCGCTACATCTCACCCAATACAAAGACGTCTCAACAGTTCTTTATATATTTTTGCCGATTTGAACTTATTAAGTATCGATGACCAAAAATTGTTTTTCTGATTTGACATATAGTTTCTTTGAGAAAGATGTTTGTAATCACGAGTACATTCATATCCTTTGCCATCCTGTATACGAATACATTAGTACACCCGTAAAACTACCTTCTGGGGTTTTAGTCGAGTTAAAATATAAAGTTTGGTTTTCACAAACCCACATTTTAACAGTGTAGACTTCCAATAAATCTAAGTACGCGTAACCTTTCCATAACTTTTTTACTGCATAGTTACCATTTTATAGGACTCTTAAAAGTCTGTTAAAGTCATAAAACAATGCTTGCTTTATCTTTGTTTCGGTTCAAAACTAATTTTTTAACCATTGCGAGATGCTAATGATCCTTAAACCCCATGATTATCTCGAACCAGACGAGCAAGACATGAAATACTTTGTATTTGTTGGCAATACACATCCCCGTATTTGAGCTCAAATATAAGCATTTAAGGCGAAAGCCTTTCAGAAAATAATGCAGACCCCGAAATCGAGGGTTGGAAAAAGTGATTTTTCTGCGGTTGAAACTGCAATACATTAAATTATATAAATTTATTACAATATATCTGCTACAAAGCGTAGGAGGCCAAAACACGATTTTGATAAAATTTTCTCGATAGAAAAAAAATGCTAAATTCGCTTAAATTTGGTCAACTTTTGCTGTTTTAGCCCACGAAAACCAGTTTTACTTCACTACAGTTAGACATAGCACCTTATTTCATTTCTCTCTTATTCCACAATAAAATCCTGACATATTGTCAGTCTCACTTTTTTGCAAAATTGCATATATTATCTAAGTTAAAAAAAAACATTGAAAAAGTGCATAAAAGTGTGGTTATCTTCTTTACTCTTTACATATAAAGAAAAAAACAGGGACAACTGTCCTGAACAATACCTCGCCTTAACAAGCATTTCTCGGCAAACAACGTTGCTAACAGGACGATCGTAGCGAGGAATAAACAACGCTAATTTGCTTGCTTTGTAATCCTCCTTAGCTTGGCTCAACAACTTTCCCAAGTAATAAAATAACAATGTTAAACATTGTGAAGTGAAACGTTACTTGTAAGAACCCTCTTTAAACAATAGCAGTAAGGTAATTAAAATCATGAGACGTCCGCCCTCCACCGAGTCTCCCACTCGAATGAGAAATGCCACTCGAAGAAAACAAAACGCGCTATTACCTACCCTCATCTTTTGTTCCATTTTTCGAAAAAATGTTCTCTATTCAAACGGGCCAATGCGAAGCGGCGCTGCACAGTACGTTGATTGGCCGACGACCTCCCTTGAGTGCGCGTGGAAATAAAAAGTGCTTGAGTAAATGAGGCGTGTTGTCCCCTTCCCTCGTGAGAGGTTTGTATGTTCTTGTTTCAGTTAGTTTTTCGTTTTAATTGCGAGGAGGATGTAGGGCTTGCGGGACCTTGAAGTGGTGCACGTGTGATGTATTTGAAATGAGATGCATTCAGCTCGTAGAAAGGGGGAAGGGATACAGATTCAACAGATTGGTTACGTCAGTCAACCATGTTGGATTGCATCGACATGCTTGAAAGACTGAAAAAATCTAGGACATACTTGCTTTAAAGCGTTTACTTTCAGCTTGATTAGACAGTTACTGGCACTGACTTCTTTGCAGGTAGAGACTTTTTTGCCAAATTTGCGGAATTAACGAGATTAATATTAGATTTAGGTCTCTTTACCTATGAAATTGCCGAGTCAGTTTTTAAAATACAATCATCAGCCGAAAGAAATCCACTGCTGGACAAAGGCCTCCCTTAAAGATTTCCACAACAACCGGTCCTGCGCTGCCCGTATCCAGCGGCTTCCCGCGACCTTCACCTGGTAGGAGCCACCGAGGAAGGAGGTCTCTCTATGCTACGTCTTCCGGTGCACGGTCGCCACTCGAGATCTTTACTACTTCAACGGCCATCTGTTTTACGAGCTATGTGCCACTTAAGTATATCGTTTCTGTAAGCTATGTTGGTTATCTTGGTATTGACATAAACATTAATGATTGGCGGCAAGACTTAGATATGATGGTGGTAGCTATCTAGGCGGGCTTAGAAAATTAATAACTAAGTTAATTTATGAACTTATTATAACTCAGTTAATTCATAAATTTATAACTCAGTTAATTATTGAAGTTGCATTTAAAGACCTCCGTATTAGGAAACTACAGAGGGTTGGGAAACCTAGTTGATGAGCTTATAAACCCTGCATGCAGGCCTCGAGTGCCTGTTGAAGTGCAATTGGCATTTTACTAATATTTTTATATGTAATAATTAAAAATAATTCTTTATTTGCTCTTAAACTCTTAAGAAGATGTTTTAAAAATAAATAGCTCTCATGTTCAGCCAAAGTAGAGATGCCATTCTCTTTTTTTTCTTTTTCTTTTCTTTGCATTTTCTTTTATGATAATCACATTTATTTTATGTGATTATCATAAAAGAAAATTTTACATGTCAAATTCAAGTTTAATTGATTTAAAATACAAAAAAATAAAAATCAAATAAACATACATTTTGGTATGTTATACGTTTTGGCGGTATTAAATTTACACTAATTCCACATAAAATTAATAAAACTATGAACCTATAATCAAAAGTATCAACTAAAATACAAAACATAAAATATATTTTTTTAAATAGTCAAATAAAAAAATTACAAGATAAAGTTGTCTTTTGAAAAAAAAAACCTTAAAAAAATATTTGTAAGTAAATTAAATGTAGAATTTCGTAATTTAAAGTTCATTAAAGTAGAATATTATGCTAGAGTGGAAGGCCTGCCCACGCCACTACCAGAAATCCGATTGAGCTAAAATTTGGTAGCCGTATTCCTTGTAAAAATAGATCCTTTTGATGTATTTTCGAAGTGGATCTGACGATGAACTTTGTAGGTTGAATCAAGATCTCAGGTTCGTCTATTATTTTCAGTAGAGTCGTAGGAAACACTGTGATCGCCTTTCTTGTATTTGGAAACGTGTATTTTAATTCACATTCGTCACACTGAGCATTTGGCTTTGTTAAAAAAACTGTTTTCAAATAAAAACTTTTAACCTAAAATATTTCAGGTTTTTCAAAAATTATTTCTTTTATTTTCTATGTTGGTGCATTCCTGCAGGAACATGTTTTTCGCCTCTGCCTGTGATTTTTACTTTATCGTTGGAAACGTTACGTTTTTGGACGTTATCGATAGATTTTATATATGTACTAGATTAGGTACACCACTAGTAGCTACTTTACAGCTTTTTTACAGTGTGGAATAAAATCGTTTTCGATAAATCTTTGCCGAAAATATCGTTTGCGAGTATAAAATACGTCCGAGGGCCTACTCAAATAATGAAATTCACATATATAAATTTTTACTTTTTACATTCTTGTAACGAAATAAACTAATTTGCGTCACTTACAATTATTTCTTGCGTGTTCTCAAACCATAAAGGTGGCAACACTGACTAATAGCGCTACCATCGCGCCGACTACAATCCATTTCCGGTCAAAACGACCTCTGGTTATTTTTCATCACAGCCTGTGGTTAAGCCATAAATGGTTAAAATCTAAACTGTAAAGACCAATAAATTTTGCACGCTATATTTAATGTGGCCATTTTATGGAAATCTGTCTATAGTATCGCCATATTTTTTTTAAGTGAAAACTTCTTTAGGCGCGCTAGCCATTTTTGAGATGGAAAAAAACAATTGAACTCGGTACACTGTAACCATGTAACGTAATCGACACATTTCCAGGAACACTCGCAGGATCAAAACTTATAAAATTGTAAAAAGTTTTCACTTATCTCGGCACTCCCGGATTGGTTAGGTTATTTTTTTATTTAAAATTTGAGTGCGTTTGACTGCAACTCACCTGATGGGAAGTGATGATGCAGTCTAGAATGGTACACGCAAAACTTAAATAATGCCTATTCACTCTTGCCTTAAAGATCTCCAAATTATAGGAATCGCGCAAGGCAAGGAGTTACGATACACACTAAACATAGGTACTAACACATTTAAAAATATAAACAGGGTGTAAAAAAATGGTGTATGACCCGTTAAGTGGAGGTTCTACTGATCAGACTTAGCAAATTTACATATGGGACCCATTCTCAAAAAAAAATGGACCCTCCATACAAAACTGCACAAAATAATTGGTCGATCAGCTGACCGATTTGTATAAAGAGTTTTTTTGAGATTTCAGCAAACTCATAGAACAAAAAATATTCAGTATGATGAGTACAAGCCCAGGTAACGGGACCTACGCCAATTTTGTTCCATCCTGTATATACTCATACACATACAAATATAGTATACATTATATTGTGACTGAAAACTGGTAACATTATTGCAAACCTCTCAATTACTGATTCTACTAATTATACTGAACAACTACAGTTTTATACCTAACTTTACTGAAACCGCGAAAAAAAAGTATTTTCCATACAAATCGATTATTTGATTACCTAAGTTTGCATGAATAGCCAAAAAACGCTTCTTAACTATAAATTGCAAAAATCGTTCAAATCACCAGTTAAGAGGTCGCCCTATTTGTTTGCACAATTAATGTTTGCCCTGACTGGGAATCGAACCCACGACCCTCTATCCAGCATGCCGGAACCTCTGGAACACTGAGTTAGTCAAATTGGTCAGTTATTGCATTTTCATAGTACATATTTGTATGACAAATCACCCCATAGTCTTGACATTCAATGCTCTAACCACAGTTTAAGAAACCATCATTCAGTAGGCTAACGCCTTTGATACTTGCATCAAAGCCGACATCACTAAACTTAGAGTAAATGGACACCTTCACTTTATTCGCCGCCTCCTTAAATGAAAAAATCGGCCAAGTGCGAGTCGGGTTCACACAAACTAAAACTTGAACATCCAACATAACAAGACCTCTCATTATCTACTTTGCTCCAGGTAAATAGGGGTCTACTTATTCTAGACTTATATATTTCATTTTTCCTGTAGGAACGGAAGGACTTTACATTATCTCATAGTCTTTCCTGTGATCTATGCATTTAACCTCGTATATTTTGATTTATTAAAGATTTTAAAAAAAATAACCTAATTATCCCCCAAAAGTCACCGACTTACATATATGTACCATATTTCAACTCAATCGGTCCAGTAGTTTCGGAGCAAATTGGCTATGACAGACGGACGGAGAGACAGACACACGAGTGATTCTATAACGGTTCCTTTTTTACCTTTTGAAGTACGGAAAATTATAAATTGTCTCAAACGGTGACTATGGCAGTTTGGGCTCAACCTGCCCGTCCCACCCCTTACCTCCCCGCACGGCTACCCTGTCCAGACGTCTCCGTTATCCGACTGTATGAATTACTATAACTGGGGCACCCGGCTTCGCTCAGGGAGTACCCACACAATAAATAGAGTTTAAAAAAACTAAAAAACACGCTTTTAAAGTACATCAGACTAAAAAGTTAAAAAATAATTCTTAATATAAGTTGAAAATAATAATTAACAAAATACTAGTATTATTGTGAAAAAGCGTGGGGCGCTCTGTGCCATATTTTTCGTCTATCGAAAAAACCCTATTTATTTTTTATTTTTTTGTTCAAACTTATGAAATTACTAGCTGTCCCGGCGAACTTCGTACCGCCTTACATTACATTACACTGCCCTGCCCTACCCTACACTACCCTACACTACACTACACTACCCTACCCTACACTACCCTACCCTACACTACCCTACCCTACCCTACATACACTACACTACACTACCCTACCCTACACTACTCTACACTACCCTACACTACACTACCCTACCCTACCCTACACTACCCTACCCTACCCTATCCTATCTCTCAAGTTGGATCGAACTGCACATGGTGTGCGAATTTTATTATAATCGGTTAAGTGGTTTAGGAGTCCATTGAGGACAAACATTGTGACACGAGATTTATATATATTAAGTTTATATTGTCGCTGATTCTGGATAAGTCTACAAAGTTTGAATTAAATCTGTCCGTTTAAAGTAAGTCAATACAAACTTACAGGTGAAGCTAATAAAAGCGTGATAAAAAGGCCTCGAATGGTCCACTAATGTACCAGTACACTCCACAACTTTCGAGTGTATTCAGGAATGTTCCAGAATGATCTGCGATGTTGTTGGGGAATGCTCTCAAATACTTTCAAATGTTCTGGGCTGTTCAAGAATTTTCTAGTGGGCGAAACTTCCAGCCCTTATATCTTCAAAAGCACGCCCTTCAGAGCCTTTAGAGCCCTTAGAGGGTCGGTGGCGCAACGGCAAGGGCCGCTACCTCCTATACGGGAAGTCGTGGTTCGAGTCCTGCCACGTATACCAATGTGTTTTCGAATTTAGATCTCATTGTACGTTTATCCGACGCTCTTACGGTGAAGGAAAACATCGTGAGAAAACCTGAACACATCTGCGAAGAAACTCGAAGGTTATGTGTGAAGTTTACCAACTCGCACTGGGCCCGCGTGGTCGACTAAAGCTGATTGCCCTAATTTAGAGTGGGCTCGAGCCCCTCGGTGGGGACGTATATATGAGATGATTTGACAATGACGCCCTTCAGGTAAAAACGGGAACCTTTTTCATGGACGGTAGATAGAGGGCTACTACAGGTACCGCACCATATAACTTTCTTGATCGTATCGGGACTAATTTCTAAATTTTAACGGCACGTACATTGTACAGTTTCTTTTATAATATACTAGCTGTCCTGGCGAATTTCGTACCACCTAACACTACACTTCACTACACTACCCTACCCTACCCTTCCCTATACTACACTACACTACCCTACCTTACCCTGCCCTACACTAACCTACCCTACACTAAACTACACTACACCACTACAATACTCTACACTACACTACCCTACCCAACCCTACATAAGAACCTTCTCCTATCAATAACGAACTCAACACAAAAAGAATTAGCGAAATCGGTCCAGCCGTTCACGCGTGATGCGATGACCAGAAGAAATAGGGTTTCATTTTTATATATGTACTAGCTGTCCCGGCGAACTACGTACCGCCTTACATTACATTACACTGCCCTACCCTACCCTACCCTACACTACACTACACTACCCTACCCTACACTAAACTACCCTACCCTACACTACCCTACCCTAGACTACTCTACCCTACACTACACTACCCTACCCTACACTACCCTACCCTACACTACTCTACCCCACTACTCTATCCTACACTACACTACCCTACCCTACACTACACTACACTACCCTACCCTACCCTACCCTACACTACACTACCCTACCCTACCCTACCCTACCCTACCCTACCCTACCCTACATAAGAACCTTCTCCTGACAATAACGAACTCGACAAAAAAAGAATTAGCCAAATCGGTCCAGCCGTTCTCGAGTTATGCGCTTACCAACACATTTTGCGATTCATTTTTATATTATAGATGAACTAGCTGTCCCGGCGACCTACGTTCTACCTTACACTACACTACACTACCCTACCCTACCCTACACTACACTACCCTACCCTTCCCTACCCTACCCTATCCCACCCCTACACTACACTACCCTACCCTACCCTACCCTACCCTACACTACACTACCCTACACTACACCACCCTACCCTACACTACACCACCCTACCCTACCCTACATAAGAACCTTCTCCTGACAATAAAGAACTCGACAAAAAAATAATTAGCAAAATCGGTCCAGCCGTTCACGCGTGATGCCGTGACCAAGGGAAATAGGGATTCATATTTATTTATATATATAGATAGATATTGATTTAGTTAGTCTGTGGCCTAACAAAGTGAAAGACGGAACAAGCACGCGCGCGCGCACGGTACAAGCCAGTTTTCTCAAAAGTGTAAATGTTGACCGTAGAGATTTTTAAATATAATAGATTTACCTTCACCTGATAATTGTCCCGTTTTAATATTGTGTACGCAATGGAAATAAGCGTCGGTGGCGTAACGGTTAGGTGCAAAATCAGTTAAGGAATCCTGTTTTTGCAAGACAATGCGCGTTCACACGGCGCGAATTGCGAAGTAAACTAGCTTCGGGAAGCTAGCTTTGATGAAATAAACCATCCACCTGTTTGGACCTGGCTTCTAGGGACCACTTTCTATTTAAAATTTGAAAAAGCACTCGAAGATTCGAAGACGATAAAGAAATTAGGGCCTCCCACTGACTACTTCCTATTTAAAATTTGAAGAAGGACTCGAAGATTTGGGAACGATGATGAAATAAAGGCCTCTCAGCGGCTACTTCCTATTTAAAATTTGAAGAAGGACTCGAAGATTTGAAGACGATGAAGAAATGAAGGCCTCTCAGCGGCTACTTCCTATTTAAAATTTGAACATGGACTGGAAAATTTGAAGACGATAAAGAAATGCGGGCCTCCCAGCAACTACTTTCCATTTAAAATTTGAAAAGGGACTAGAAGATTTGAAGACGATAAAGAAATGAGGGCCTCCCAGAGTCTACTTCCTATTTAAAATTTGAAGAAGGACTCGAAGATTTGAAGACGATGATGACATGAAGGCCTCCAATACTACTTCCTATTTAAAATTTGAAGAAGGACTCGAAGATTTGAAGACGATAAAGAAATGAGGGCCTCCCAGAGACGACTTCCTATGTACAATTTGAAGAATGACTCGAAGATTTGAAGAAGAGGAAGAAATAATGGCACCCGTAGCACGTAATCTAATATTTTTGAAAAACATGTAAAACTAAAAACTGGACAAGTACGAGTGGGACTTGTGCACATAATTACAAGAATGATACCTACTTACCTATTACTTTCAAACCAAAGACATCTACGCGAGCAGCAGAAAAAATATGTTTTTATTCAGTTAGAAGTTAGCACGTTAAACTCACACTTGGCCAGATTTTATTATTTTACTAGTTGTCGCGGCGAACCTCGTACCACCTTACACTACACTGCACACCCTACCCTACCCTAACCTACACTACACTACACTACCCTACCCTACCCTATCCTACCCTACCCTACCCTACCCTACACTACACTACACTACACTACACTACACTACACTGCCCTACACTACCCTATCCCACCCTACATAAGAACCTTCTCCTGACAATAAGGAACTCGACAAAAAAAGAATTTGTGAAATCGGTCCAGCCGTTCACGCGTGATGCAGTGACAAAGGGAAATAGAGATTCATTTTTATATATGAAGGTATTTTACTTTATGATTATTACTTTAGTCACACTAAATTTCAAGCTATATGTATGCTCGTTTTTACGACAGAGCAAAAACAAAAGAGCCGGTCAAGTGCTAGTCGGACTCGTGCATCGATGTTTCCATACCACCACACCTCTCCTCACAAGTATAACAAACATATCTGTTATTTTTCTTTTTTGAACAGATAGCCGTTGCGGCAGTAAAGTTCGCGAGTGGCGACCGCACACCGGATCACGCTACGCAGGCCTCCCACACGGTGAACCGAAGACGTGGTGTAGGTCTCGGGAAGCCGCTGGATGTGGGCGGTCGTCGTGGAAATCCTCTCCAGCAGTGGACTTCTTTGATATGATGATGATGATGATGATCTATTCATTTCAAACAAAATAAATTAACTCTAGTGACAGAAAAATACTGTTTTTAAGGGTTCTGTAGTCCCTTTTATAGTTTCGCCATGTCTGTCTGTCTGTCCATCTGTTAGTCTGTCCGCGGCGTAGCTCAGAGACTATGAAAGCTGTAATTTGGGATGCGTTTAAATCACGCCAACAAAGAGGTAAAATGAAATGTAAAAAGAATTTTTTTAGGGTACCGCCCCTACAATTAAAGAGGGGGTGATTTTTATTGTTGGCGTTCCCTAACGTTTGGGGTATTGTTGAATGGGTCTTTCAAAAATACTGAGAGGTTTTTGAAAACAATTTTTCAATTCAGGTCGGAAACCTAAATTTAAAATTGAGATATATTGAGTTTAAAGTTTAGTGCTAATTTTTGTTGGAGTCAAGCACCCCATCAGGCTGAACCGCTATTTCGAGAAATCTGAAAAAAAATAATTGTTGAACTTATAATAAATTTTAAAGGAAAACTATCACTTTTCTTAGTTTAGGAGTAAAAGTCGACCAACTTAAGACGTGCAGTTGGATTTGTAAAAAGTTCATAGATTTTCCATACACAATGTTCTATTATCAACTGCAAATACAATTTTGTTTTTTTTTAAATACACATTAATTTTGTTGAAGGGACTACGAACCCTTTTTTTGCGCGAGTCCTACTCACAGTTGGCCGATTTTTATTCAGTTTAGTTTCCTTAGTGCGAGTATGACTCACACTTGGCCGATTTTTATTCAGTTTAGTTTCCTTAGTGCGAGTATGACTCACACTTGGCCGATTTTTATTCAGTTTAGTTTCCGTAGTGCGAGTATGACTCACACATGGCCGATTTTTATTCAGTTTAGTTTCCTTAGTGCGAGTACGACTCACACATGGCCGATTTTTATTCAGTTTAGTTTCCTTAGTGCGAGTACGACTCACACATGGCCGATTTTTATTCAGTTTAGTTTCCTTAGTGCGAGTATGACTCACACTTGGCCGATTTTTATTCAGTTTAGTTTCCTTAGTGCGAGTACGACTCACACATGGCCGATTTTTATTCAGTTTAGTTTCCTTAGTGCGAGTACGACTCACACATGGCCGATTTTTATTCAGTTTAGTTTCCTTAGTGCGAGTACGACTCACACTTGGCCGATTTTTATTCAGTTTAGTTTCCTTAGTGCGAGTATGACTCACACTTGGCCGATTTTTATTCAGTTTAGTTTCCTTAGTGCGAGTACGACTCACACTTGGCCGATTTTTATTCAGTTTAGTTTCCTCAGTGCGAGTACGACTCACACTTGGCCGGTATTTGTTATTTGGTGTTACACTTTAATAGAAGCATATTAACCACATTAATTTTCACTTTTTTTACGATACTGAAAAAACATTGGTAGGTCGATGAGCAAAAACAAAAAAATACCTTCAAAAAACGTTTGTTTAATGTGGAACCACGCTTAATTAGTTGCTTTTTATGGTTTCGCTCCTCAAATGGTAAAAACTCGTGCGTCTGTCCGTCTCCGTCTGTCACCGTCAATTTGCTCGGAAACTACTGGACCGATTGAGTTGATATTCGGTATGTAAGTCAGACGTGTATCATAAATAAATGAATTTTAAACATGCGGGACACGTAAGGGGGTTAAATATGATTTTAAAAAATGTTTTTCAAAATGTATTAGGTATGTGATAGAATCCCTACTAATATTATAAATGTGAAAGTAACTCTGTCTGTCTGTTACGCTTTCCCACAAAAACTACTGAACGGATTTGGCTGAAATTTGGTAGGTAGACAGATTAGGACCTGGATTAAAACATAGGCTACTTTCTACCACGCTCGCGAGCCGCTTGCGGCTCGCGCACTGCGCACCCTCGAAAAGTCATAGAAACGTGGTCCACGCGGGTGAAGCCGCGGGAAACAGCTAGTATCAAATAAAAAGGCTTGTTGTGAGAATCTCAAATACTTTTATTTTATAATTTTGAGATAAATAGTTTGAAGTAATTTAAGAAAATATGCGAAAACTGACCTTCCCTCCCCTCGCCCCTTATCTCCAAAACTACTAGAGGCTTAAAATCTTGAAAAAAATCACAACATTATGAAGGTGATTGCATAGATTACAGAAAAATCTATAAGAAAGTCTAACGTCTTTTCGTTCCCACAGGAAAAATGAAATTTCTATAGTTCAGAACAAGTAAAAATCCTTATTTACCTAGAGCAAAGTGTGAACTGAGAAGTCTTGTTCTGTTGGTAATTAAAGTTTTTGTGCAGAACCCTGTTTGTGTGACCCTAAGTCGCACTTGGCTGGTTTTTCTATGATTTTCATTATTTATTAATGTTTTTGTTTCAGAAGATGGAAACATACATACAGACGGACAGCGCGTAGGCTTAGTAGTACGGTTACCCAGTACGGAACCCTAAAAACATTTAACAATCATGTTTCTTGCATGGCGACCCCTCTTATTTTTTACTATTTGTTCATTTTCTTATTTGTTACTAAACCCCCACAATAAAACTTATTCTGTGAAAATTTCAGGCGGCTACCTATTATGGTTCAAAAGATACACCATTTTAAAAGTAGGACAGACAGACACCGAAGGACAGACAGGTAGGCTTAGTAATAGTGTCCCGCTATCTGACACGGAACTCTAATTTTATAATTCACAATTGGTGGGCCCTAGACATCATCTCACCAGATGCTAAGTGACGATGATGCCGAAGATGAAAGCGGGATTACCAAGATTATCCAAAGCAATGGGAAACTGGTTATCTTATTTCAAGCCGGAACTCATCAATGCTGTTAACATTAATGCTTGGCGGCAAGACTAAGATAAGATGGTGGTAGCTAGCCAGGCGGGCTTAGAAAATGCTCTTCCATATTTGGTCGAAGCTCCCGCCAACCAAACCGCCGGGAATTAAATCCTGATTTGAGGCGAATGGACTTTTTTTTATTCACAATTGAAAGAAGAAGAAGAAGAAAGAAATGAAGTTTATTCGGCAAAAAATAAATGGAAAAATAATTACAGTATTAGGTACTTAATATAAATAAACTAAAGCTAAAGATTAAAACTAAAATCTAAAATTAAATTTTATGCCGAATAGGTTCAAGACTCAGCATGGTGCTGTGGTTTTATTATTACTAAAACCAAAGCGCTGATATTCTGTCCGGACCCAAAGGAGGGGAGAAAAAGGAAAAGGGGTGGGCCTACGAACAAAGCGGATTCAATAAGCCCTTGGCATCATCTCACCTGAAAATCAACTATTACGCCACGGAGGCGGTAAAAAATATACACAACATGACCAAACCCTGGACACTTCTTACAACGGGCCAGAAATGACATTTCAAAAAAGGAATGACGGAACAAACAAAATGGCGGCGAAATCCTGTTACGTATCAATACGAGTGGGTGAGGTCGCAATCTAGAGAGCGGCAGGGAGTATCCATACTGTATGTTAGTACTAATATATACAGGGTGACTGGTAAGTAGCTACATCTAATTTGCAACAGAAAAAGTAAAATAGTTAAAAAATACCAATTGATTGCAACAAAAAAGAATGATTTTTGCCAAAAGGGTGCATCAAATCTCATACAAATTTTCAATAAACAGTATTTTCATGTTTTTTTAAATTTCATAATTTATCATGTTTTTCGCATAAATAAACATCTCTGACCCTCTAGCATCATGACTAACTTTGATTCACAAGCTCATCCAAAAAATTCGAACTTTGTTGGATAATTAGTATGGGATTTTAGGCCCCCTTTTGACAACAATCATTGTTTTTTGTTGCAATTAGTTTTGTACATTTTTAATTTTTTAACTTTGTTCAAAAGCGTGATAACATTAGGTAGGTTTTACCGTATTTTGCATCCCAACTGTATTATAACTTTTTTGTTAAAAAATCACAAAACATTTGAACAAAATAATTTTTCATACAAAATTAAAAATTTAAATGGGCTTTAACTCGAAAACCGTTGATTTTCGACCCCCAGTTAGTATGACTTTTTCTGTTGCAAATTAGATGTAGTTTATCCCCTTAAAAGGATTTGCACTACTTACCAGTCAGCCTGTATACTTTGACATGACAGTGTAAAATTCATCACAACACTTTTCTTGATTCAAATCGCCGATGGCCAAGGTCAAAAGGTCAGCGGAGCGCGTTTGTAAAAGCTATTTACACGTCATAAGGAAGCATGCACACTGACGGCCAGGTACGTCGATTTCACGGAGAACCCGGCACTAAAGCTACTATATTCAGTCACACGGAATGTTGCAACAAGGTATGGCCACAGTGTTATGGCGTAACATCTGTTAACATCTGTCGGCGTGAATCGAGAATCGAATGCACAATGCGAATAGGGACATCGTTTGACGTTTAGATATTTCAATTCTTGAATAAGTGTCGTCAAACATGACGGATTTTACTTTCAAAGTCGAATGTCGTTTGAAAGTCAGTCCCTGGACATTTTGATAGTTCATTTGACATATGTTTTTAGGTAAGCCCTTGGCATCAACTCACCTGGTGGTAAGTGACTAGGATTCCGATAAGGTGAAAGCGATCTTATTAAGATTGAAATGTAAGACGCCCCGCTCTACTCAGGGTTTACCATCTTACGTAGAACGATCAATACTTTGTTTTACTTAATACCCCTTCACTGAAATATGTCTAATCAAAATCATATGAGCCGAAGGACGTCTACTGCTGGACACAGGCCTCCCCAAGGATTTCCACGACTACCGGTTCTGCACTGCCCGCATCCAGCGGATTCCCGCGTCCCTCACCAGGTCATCGGTCGTAGTCGTAGTTACATAACAGTATGAAACAGTGAAATATGTGTCTTAATATAGCTCTACGATACAGTGTCTAAGAAATCCCACAAAACATACTTGAAAAGCGAACTAAATTCGTGCAATGCAAGCGCAACTATCACGCTTTAATACAAGCCGGCATTTCGCGGAACATATAGTTAGAAAGCGTGTTATAACTTCCCTGTTTTACACGTATGTTATGGTTGGTGGTAGGGTATTTTCTAAGCCCGCATGGCTAGCTACCACCATCTTATCTAAGTCTTGCCGCCAAATATCAGTGTTAACAACATTGATGTGTTCCGGCTTGAAGATAAGATAGCCGGTTCTCCATTGCGTTGGGGAATCTTGGTAAGCTCGCTTCCATCTTCGGCATCATCGTCACTTACCATCAGGTGAGATAATGCCAAGGGCTTATCAATTGTGAATAAAAAAAACTAAAAAAAAATGTTACCCCGTATTTAACCGACTTCAAAAAAGGAGGAGGTTCTATGTTCGACTGTATATTTTTTTTTTATGTTGAGGGTTCATTTTGTCTCGAGCTCACATTTTATTTGTATTCACTCGTCCCCTATCAAAATCTAAAGTGTTTTATAATTACGAATTTTTTAAATCGCCTAAATTACATATAACTTAATTAGTATTTTATTATTTGTGTAAATTTTACTACAATTAATATTGACATTTATATTTATGATTTTATAATATCTCTTTTGACATAACAGTTTGTTACTAATAGATTATTTCATTTTATTTGTCTTAAAAAAATGTTTGTAGTTAGTTGATTCGTATTTTAACGATTTTCTGAAAAGTTGTCTTGTTTTTAATTGACAATCAAATTTGGCCCGTACCTACAATTAATTTTCTCATACTTTAATTATTTAATCACTTAATTACTAATATAGCTTCAAATAAATAAAATGTAATCACTCCGGGAGAGCCGACAGAAGTGAAAACTTTTACAATTTTATAAGTTTTGACCCTCCGAGCGTTCCTGGCGAACGACTAGGTTGATAAAGTTTTGAACCTCCGAGTGGTCCTGGCGAACGACTAGGTTGACAAAGTTTTGACCCTGCGAGTGTTCCTAGTAAGGTGTCGGGTCGGTCACGTTACAATGTCGCGAGTCCATTGGTTTTTTCCCATCTCAAAAAATGTCCAAAGCGCCTGAGGACGTTTTCACTTCGAAAATTAATAAACACACGACTGCATAAAAACTAGAATTTTGTAACTGATTGTGTGTCATCATCATCATCATCATATCAGCTGAAAATCCTCCACTGCTGGACAAAGGCCTCCCCTAAGGATTTCCACGACGACCGGTCCTGCGCTGCCCGCATCCATCGGCTTCCCGCGATCTTCACCAGGTTGTCGGTCCTCTACGCTAGGTTTTCCGGTGTGCGGTCGCCACTCGAGAGCTTTACTGCCTCGTGTGTTTAAAGTTTAATTAGAATCTACCCATCCATTTTAAAGAATCAGTAATTAGTTTGTATGGGAAAGGATTTTAGGTGGCTAGATTAGCACACTAGCGCCGCCAGTAGAGATAAATAAATTACTCATTCATAAGGACTTTTAGAAAATTTAATTTTAAATAATTTACTCATTTCAACTCAACAACTATAAATGAATAAATTATTTATTTCTATTGGCAGCGCTAGTGTCACAGATGAGATACTAGTTACTTCGTAACAGATATTGCACTTTCTTATAAAACGAAAATACCTACGCATTTATGCGCCTACTCCTTCCCACTGTCAGACAATACACGGAAACATGGGTATTAAGGCGCTCGATTTACCGGTTATAACTGCGTACATGGGCATCGCGCGATTGCGGCGGCGACTGTACGGTGTTCTGGCGCTGACGAGCGGAGCGCGCTGCGCGGGTACTATCTAGCCTGCTCGACCGAGTGACGGGGCCCTGCTAGTGTGCTAAACGTGAAGAACCACCTCAAGTATTTTTTTAAAATTTGTCGAAACAGGAACTGAAGCTTCTTTATGACATTTCGCGCCTATGTCAATCTGCATCTAAACCGTAGAATCGTATCGAGTCGAATCGGCGACGACGCGGGATCTGAGGGATATTTTCGCGGAATTCCGAGCGGATCCCGTTTTGCGGTTATTGAGCAAGGGCCTTTGTGTCGAATTTTGATTGTGAATAGTTTTAGATGTGCGATGGAAGGTATGCTTTTGTGCCTGTTAGTGGGAACTCTGCATGTTAGTGATGGTTCACTTACATTTTGCGCTGCCCCATTTAGATCATTGTTGCTATAATTTTTGTAAGATACTTACTAATAACCTAAGCAATTTATTGTGAAATTAAAACCCGACTGCACTTAAATATTACATCTATTTTGCCGTCCGTCTGTCTGTCTGTCCGTCTGTCACTAGGCTGTATTTCATGAACCGTAATAGCTGGACAGTTGATTACAGATGATGTATTTCTGTTGCCGCTTTAATAACAAATACCAAAAATTAGAAAAAAATTAAAAAATGAGGTGGGGTCTCCATACAAAAAAACATGTTCTTTTAAACGTGAAGAAACTAGCGCCATCTAGTATGATGGTACGGAACCCTTTGTGCGCGGGGCTGACTCGCACTTGACCGGTTCTTTTTATTTATCCTATGTTACTAACAGGATCAATTAGAATGTAACGACACCACGCACCCCAAAATCCATCAAGCCGTTTAGGCTGTATAAGTTAAGAAACAGACATATACAAATATAAAATATAAATATTCTGGGACAGATCACATACGTACATACACGCAAAAAAGATTTCCTTCCTTTTTGGACAGTCGGGTTAAAACGTTGTCTATATAATAACCGTAATATTAAACAAGTATTTTTGTTTTGATTTAAAATTTACTTTAAATGCTCCTGTTTGGTCCATCGCATCTCACTGGCCATCCAGCGGGGGAATCAACTTTTGGTCGAGAAACACTCCGGGGGGAGCTTTTTGACTAAGTCAGCAATGACCAAAAGTAATTAAAAAGTTATGTGTTACTAGCTTTTGCCCGCGGCTACGCCCGCGTGGACATCTCTTTTATGACTGTCTTAGAGGGTACGCACATGAATTTTCTGCAGATCCCTCGGGAACTATGTCAGGATATGCTTATTAGTAAATCATGTTATTTCCCACCCACTCAACCATCTCTGTGAAAAAAATCACACAATCCATTGTTCCGTTGTTGCGATGTTAAAGAAATTAACCAAAAAAGAGTATATTTTCAGTGATAGGTACAAACTATTGTATTTTAAAAGCTACAAAATTATTCACTTGTGTATACTTATCACTGAATAAACATTTATTCTATTCTATTCTATTTTATTCCCTCAGGAACTGCATCGGGCTATGCTATTTTCACGGGATAAAAAGTAGCCTATGTCCTTCCTCGTGACACAGGCTACCTGCATGCCAAATTTCATTAGGATTGGTCAAGGCGTTGAAAGCGTGAAAAGGTAACAAACAAACAAACACATTTTGACATTTATAATATTAGTAAGGATTTTTTATTTATAGATTATTGTTTAAAACTTAAGATCATTATAATAAATAATATAATATAATCTCTAAAGTAAATTTTCCTTTTTGCAATTTTGTTGCATATTATGTTTGCTTTGCACAGCCTTTTATTTAGATGTATCCAAACTCTAGGTTGCCTGGTAGAAATTGATTAAAGCAGTAAGGCCACCTAAATTCCATATCATCATCATCATCAGCTCAGCGGAAGGTCGTCCACTGCTGGACAAAGGCCTCCCCCCCAGGATTTCCTCGACGAACGGTCCTGCGCTGCCCGCATCCAGCGGCTTCCCGCGAACTTCACCACGTCGTCGGTTCACCGCGTGGGAAGGGCTTCCTACGCCACGTCTTTCGGTGCGCGGTCGCCACTCGAGAACTTTACTGAACCAACGGACATCTGTTCTACGAACTACGTGCCCTGCTCTTGCCTTTTCAGTTTAGCGATTCTGTGAGCTATGTCGGTTACTTTGGTTCTTCTGCGGATCTCCTTGTTTCTGATTTAATCGCGTAGGGTAATTCCGATCATAGCTCGCTCCATTGCCCTTTGAGTGACCTTGAACCTTCTTATGAGGTCCTTAGTAAGCGACCATGTCTCAGTTCCTTAAGTCATCACTGGCAAAACACACTGGTCAAAGACCTTAGTCTTGAGACACTGCGGTATTTGGGACGTGAGGATATTGCGAAATTTCCCGAACGCTACCCAGCCGAGTTGGATTCGTCGATTGATCTCTTTCTTGAAGTTGGACCTACTTAGCTGGACTGTTTATCCCAGGTATATATATTCGTCAACAACTTTGAGTGTAGAGTCTCCAACCTTTAGAAGCGTGGGTGCAACACGGACATTTAACATAACTATCGTCTTGTCCATGTTCATTATAAGCCCCACTTGTTGAGAGACTTTACTGAGTCCATCGAACATTGTGCGTAGGTCTTCCATAGTCTCAGCCATGACCACGATATCGTCAGCGAATCGGAAGTGGGTGATGTATTCGCCGTTGATATTGATGCCGAGCCCCCCCCCAGTCCAGAAGCTTTAAAACATCTTTCAGGGCGGCGGCACAGTATATATATTAGTACTGCGGCGGTGAACAATTTCGGAGATATAATGTCTCCCTGTCTCAGCCCGCGCTGCAAAAGGATACATTTCGAGTACTGGTCCTGGAGGTCCTATTCATACAGACACTTCAACGGTGATTGACTTCATCTTTTCGACGAGAAGGCAAATATTCTATGATCTCTCTATCAACTCAGTAAAAACAGGAAGCGATATCCGAATGGTGAAAGGCACATTGAATCTAAAGACCAAGCTACAAAGAGGTCGACTGATGAAGTCTACGCTCCAACCGGCGCCTATCCAGCTCCAAAAACCTTTCAGCTCGAGTTGCACAATCGCGTCGAATGCCTAGGAGACTGCGAGAATGTGGACGAGTATAACGACAGGTTCGTGGAAATTTTCCAAACGGTCGGGTCTAAGATTTTTAAAACTCGCCGTTCAAACAGAACGGATTAAATCTCGGACTTCACCAGCAACCTCATGGAAGAAAGATGCAGACTGGTTTCTACAGTCCTCTTCTTCATCTTCTTTTCGCGTCGACGGCAAACTCAGATAGTCCCATCCCAAAACCGAAGCACGCAAATTGCCTTGTCAGTGGCCTGCATTAGTCCATGCAGTCCTCTGAAGACGCTACTCAGTATCGGCAACTAAACAGGCAGATCTGTCCCTGACTTGCGATTAGCGCCAGTATAATACAAATTGTATTAAATATTATCTATTGTGTACTATTCTTTTTTTTTATTGTACAATAAAGCATATTCGATTGATTGATTGAAGTAGGTATGATGTACAAATTTTGTCTGCATGCGTTCTTCCTACTTATGTACTGCTAAACAAAATCTACACTTACAAACTCAATTCAAATAGCTCTTTATTGTACATCAAAATAAATAAATGCATGTACAAAATTTAATTATTAACAACTAAGAGACGTACAATTTAGTTTTAACGTTTTATGTATTTAAGTACTCCTAAAAAATATTAAATTTGCAAGATACCGACTATTTTGAACCTTGAAAGAATACTTCAGTTTTATGACTATACAAGCCCTATTCAAAATTCATCACCATCATCATCATATCAGCCGAAAGACAACGTCCACTGCTGGACAAATGCCTCCTCAAGGATTTCCACAACGACCAGACCTGCGCTGCCCGTTACAACATTAAAAATTAATCCGTCGCTAACATAATGTTTTGCGACAAAACATCACGTGCGTTCGACTTTAGTGCTGGCGTAGGTGCTAGTTGCGCAGTGTCACGTGCAGGGCCGCCATTTTACTTTTGGAGGAGATCGTAAAAAAGGGGGAAAAATCGTACACCCATACCAAACATAGTAAAAAAAAGTCGTACGCCTAATACAAAACATAGAAAACCATGAAATCTGAAATTTTCATTTAAAAAATCGTTATCCCATACAAATCAACTAAAATTTAAATAGTACGGACTGCTATTAATGTACCTACCCTCTTTTTACATTTACGAGTAAGCTTAGATATAAGAAGTTTTTTTTTTAATTTATGTTTTCTTTTTGTGTATCAATCAATGACTTAAATATTACTGGCGGTATAAATTGTTATGTAGGTACAAAATTGAATAAATGTTTTATCTATCTTTCTATATAATCGTACGAATACGATTTAAATCGTACATCTGGCAGCCCTGGGCACGCGTTTCGACACCAGTGCCAACCACAGATTGTGGTGTCATCGGTGTCAACAACACCTTCCTGTTGTGATAACGGCGTCGCGTTTGAACTAATTGCTCAAAGTCTTTGAAAAATTGTATTATACAATACATTTTCAACCGACTTCTGAAAATGAAAAAGTTCTCAATTCGATTGTACGAGTATGTCGTTTTTTTTATGTTTGTTACGCGATATCGTCGCAGATTGTAATCGGTTCTTTTTTTAATTTGACACGTTATTATTATTTTATTATTATTTTTTGTATGTTTGTTATGCGATACCGTCGCAGATTGTGATCCGATTCTCATTTTTTTTAATGTGACAGGGTATTATTGTATGTTGTTTTTTTGTATGTTTGTTACGCGATACCGTCGCAGATTGTGATCCGATTCTCAATTTTTTTTATTTGACAGGGTATTATTGTATGTTTTTTTTGTATGTATGATACGCGATATCGTCGCAGATTGTGATCCGATTTTAATTATTTTTTTATTGACAGGGTATTATTTCAGATTGGTCCCATGTAAATTTTATGAAAAACGGTGTAGTGCTTTTTTAGAATATTAACAAACACCAAAAATTATAATGCAAAAATTGTACTAATGGTCTTCCTTCACCGTTAAAGCAATCGATGAGTATATATACGTAAGTTTCGAAAAACTCATTGGTACATTTGCCGTGCGGATTTGAACCCGGCACATCTCTAGGAAACCTGCACACGCCTGCGGAGGAACTCGAAGGTTGTGTGTGAAGTCGACCAATCCGCACTGGGCCCGCGTGGTCGAATAAGGCCCGATCGCCTTAATTTAGGGTAGGCTCGAGCCCCTCGGTGGGGACGTATATGAGCTGACATGATGATATAAATAAATAAATAAATAATAAATATTCTGGGACAAATCACACATGGTCATCTGGCCCCAAAGTAGGATTCCCTGTGTTATGGGTTACCAGAGACTGATATACATACTTATATACGTTTAAATACATACATATATAGATATATTTTAACACCCAGACACAGAGCAAACAAATCTGCTCATCACACAAATGCTTGCCCTGGGTGGGGATCGAACCCACAACCCTCGGATCAGTAGTCAAGGGCACTAACCACTGAGCCACCGAGTCAGTCAAATGATGATGTACTAAGTGTCTGCGACGGAAGTCGGTTTCTTTAATGTGTTCAGTGTCTCTAAATTATGTCTATTTCTGTGGTTTCCAATCAAAAAGATATAGATTACGCTCTGGAATTATACATATATATATATATGTGTATATACAGTGTAAAAAGCGTCGGTGGCTCAACCGGTAACGACTCGGTCCATCTAACCAGAGGTACCGGGTTCAAATCTGGACGGCCAATGTACCAATGAGTTTTTCAAAAACTTACGTACATACTTACCGATTGCTTTAACGGTGAAGGAAAAACATCGTGAGGAAACCTGTACACGCCTGCGAAGAAACTCGAAGGTTGTGTGTGAAGTCGACCAACCCGCACTGGGCCCGCGTGGTCGACTAAGGCCTAATCGCCCTGATTCAGGGTAGGCTCGAGCCCCTCGGTGGGGACGCATATGAGCTGTAATGATGATATACAGTGTAAAAAAAGGTGTGAAAAAATGGTGTAGGACCCGTTAACTGGGGCTTCTCCTCATCATACTGAACAACTTTCCCCGAGGAACCGATAGTCAATTCTCGAAAAAAAATTGTGAGCCTCCATACTAAAATACACAAAATTGGTCGATCAGTTGATCAACTTGTATGAAGAGTAATTTTTTTTTGCGATTTCAGTAAAGTCGTTAAACAAAAGTTGTTCAGTATTACTAGTAGAAGCACCAGTTAACGAAAAATACTCCAATTTTGTTACACCCTGTATATTTTGGAAATATCCACTGTTAAAGAAAAGGCAGTTTCTTTAAAAGTATTTTTTAATTCACAGTTGGTAAGCCCTTGGCATCATCTCACCTGATGGTAAGCGACGATGATGCCGATGATGCCGAAGGTTCTCCAACGCACTACCAAGTGCTCACCTTTTTTATCGCGAAAAAAAAAATATTTTACAATTTTAATGAAAATGTGTTTTATATCATTAAAACATACCAAAAAACCGAACATCTCAATTCCGTCCATCTGTACGTCCGTTTGTAGTCCGTGCGTCCCGTCCGTCACGCTTTTTTTTTATTCACAATTGGTTAACACTTGACAACATCTCACCTGGTGGTAAGTGACGATGTTGCCGAAGATGGAAGCGGACTTACCAAGATTCCCCAACGTAATGGGGAACTGGCTATATTCAACACACCAATGATATCAACATTGATATTGAGCGGCAAGACTTAGGATAAGATGGTGGTAGATAGCCAGGCGGGCTTAGAAAATGCCCTACCACCAACCAAACCGAGTCTTACAATTGACCCCGCCGGGAATCGAACCCGCGACCTCCTGTTTAAAGCCAGTGAACGTTGCCTCTGAGCTACGGAGGCTTGGCTCTGGATCCTTAGTCCGATTGGGACCGAATTGAAATTAATTTATCAAGAGAGTAGCAAAAAATTCTTCGTACAGTCAAACCTAAGAGTAGCTGTCGTAAAATAAAAACTGTTTTTTTTTTTCAAAAACGGCTTTTAAGATTTTAATGAAACCTTGCATGTCGTAGTTGCTTATGTTTGTCTATAACATAGTAATACCCATTGGTCTGGGAAAAATCGTGTTTGTATGATTATTCTACAAATTAAATTGAAACTTGCGATTTACTCAGAAATAGTTGGAGCTATTGAATTGTCTTGTATTACGAATAAGTATGTATTTGGTCACGCAAAGTTGAGTGGTCACATGAATTCATCAAAATTATTTAAAAAAAACTATTTCTGTATTAAAAAAAAGGAAAAAGTAGTGCGGGCTACGTTATAGTATTGAATTTGGAAACGTGTTTTAATATATTATTATAATATTAGATTTTGCCAGCGGCTTCACTCGCGTGAACATAGTTTCTATGACTGTCTTCGAGGGTGCACAGTGCGCGGAAAAAAGTAGTCTATATTCTAATCCAGGTCCCAATCTGTCTACCTACCAAATTTGAGCCAGATACGTTCAGTAGTTTTTGCGTGAAAGAGTAACATATATCCATACAAACATTTAATATTAGTAGGATTTTTGAGAATAAAAACTCTCTTTACATAGAAGCGAGTACGTAAAAATTAAGTAAAAGTTCAAACTCATTAAGTCTGTATGTACATTCACGTTTTTCACCCCACCTCTATTAACCATTCGTCATCGAGACCTGACTCATCGTCAAAGCACAGGTGATCCCCAACCGTTTGCCGTATCATAGGAAATGCATGACTTTCGTTTTAATACCTCCTGAATATTTGATATAAGTAAATTTTGTATTTTCACTACGATTTCTGCGATGTATATTTTTTGTTGAACATGTATTTTAACCGCCTCCGTGACGTAACGGATAGTACATTCGCTTCATACCAGGAGGTCGCGGGTTCGATTCCCGGTGGGTTCAACTTGTAAGACTCGGTTTGGTTGGTGGTAGGGCATTTTATAAGCCCGCCTGGCTAGCTACCACCCACCATCTTATCTAAGTCTTGCCGCCAAACATCAGCAACATTGATGTGTTCCGGCTTGAAGATAAGATAGCCAGTTCTCCATTGCGTTGGGGAATCATGGTAAGCCCGCTTTCATTTTTGGCAACATCGTCACTTACCATGGGGTGAGAATTTGAATTTTCCTTGAAGGTTAAATTAATTCAATTTTATCACTATGTAGGGAAAGGCACAAAGCACAAAGTTATTTAATTTAAAACTTAATTTTGCTGTACCTTTCAGACGCCAGAGTCAAGGTGGTGGATGGAGATGATTTCCAGATGAAGGCTGGCAAGTGGTCCAAGAGCGCTTAGACCTGTGATATACATATTATCATCATAGAAGATCCGAGGAAAACCAAAGTAACCGACATAGCTCTCAGAATTGCTAAACTTAAGTGGCAGTGGGTGGGGCACATAGCTCGTAGAAAAGATGGCCTTTGGGGCAGTAAAGTTCTCGCGTGGCGACCGCGCACCGGAAAACGTAGCGTAGGCAGGCCTCCTACTCGATCGACCGATGACCTGGTAAAAGTCGCGGGAAGCCGCTGGATACAGGCAGCGCAGAACCAGTCGTCATGGAAATCCTTGGATTAGGCCTATGTCCAGCAGTGGACGTCCGTCGGCTGATATTATATACATATACTGATACATATTATACTCGTATATACTTATACCCAAAATTGGTAAGCCTTTGGCATCATCTCACCTGATGGTAAGTGACGATGTTGCCGAAGATGGAAGCGAGCTTACCAAGATTCCCCAATGCAATGGGGAACTTGCTATGTATCTTATCTTCAAGCCGGAGCATATTAATGCTATTAACATTGATGCTTGGCGTCAACACTTAGATTAGGTGGTAGTTTACCAGGTGAGCTTAGAAAATGCCCTTCCACCAACAAAACTGAGTCATACAAAGTTAGACTCCACCGAGAATCGAACCCGCGACTTCCTGATGTGAAGCTAATGGATTACGCTATGGAGACAGTTATCGAAAGTAAAAGCACTTCAATGGCTATTGACTGGTGATAATCTCACCAAAATCGGCCTCAGGAGACATGAGATATCGGCATCATGTACTTGCAAAATGCTATGGTCAAAAAACATCGAATTCTGGACCGGTTGACCAGCCTTGTGGAGTGCATCGAATGAAATAATTGTATACTTAGTCAGGTCATAAGTTCTGTCAAAAACTTTTATAAAATGAATGATACACTTTTTGATACTTATATAGAAATTATATATGAAATGAAAGGTAATTTAATTTGCAATACAATTTTATTTACATTATTCAAAATCCCCCCCCCCTCCCCTATTTTGAATACATGCCCTAAATCGACGCGGCCAATCATCAATCGTTCTATTTTTAAAATTAGTGAAGTTCTGGCCATTATCTGGCCAGTATTCGAAAATTTTAAATAATAAGGTTACTTATGACCCGACTAGGTATATTGATTTTTTTTCAATTCAATAATTTTTTTCAATTCAATTATTTATTTTAGACAACAGTGATACATAGCTTGGTAGTAAGACTTAGCCTATTGTAATTATTTTATTAATAATTATAAGTATAGTGCTATGGTAATTCATATTACTGTGTCAATTCAAAAATTAATTAGCTAATTAATAAATAGTCAACACAATTAATTAATTAATCAATAGTCAATAAACATAAAAAATAAACAGTAAACAAAATTTCATATCTAAATATTAGACAATGTCAACAATAATAATAAAATTTAATTATAACGATTTCAATGTTCATTGAAAATGACAATCAATTAATTATAAAGTCACAAACATATACTTAAAAAAATATAGAAGAGTCTACCTCCACACATATTATGAGACAGCTCTTAGAACAGGCTGCCTATTAATCTCACCACCAATTATGATAGCTTATTTTCGCCACGGAAGGTCTCTATGCCGTAACTTCTCGTGCCATTTTATCCATCAACACACTAAATCACTTTAGTGACTTACTGAGTCCCGAGTCCCGAACATATGATTTAGCCGTTCTGTTAAATTGAAATTTATGTCTGAACTTATGCGAAAATTACACGTTTCTTTGTGTCAGGCGTAATAAATTTTTCGTTTTGAATTGAGCCTGTTAGATTTTACTATACTCATACAACAGGACCAGGCTTTTGGTTTGTCCAGTAAGTTTCACTATTGTATCAAAAGTACGCTATATTTTTTATGTATTAATTACAATATGTATTTATATTAGTTAATATATATATTTATCTCACGATGTTTTCCTTCACCGTAAGAGCGTCGGATAAACGCACAATATGAAATCTAAATTCGAAATCACATTGGTACGAGGCTATTGGTATTGGTATTGATATTTATCTATGAATTTATATAAACCATCTGTATTTAAGTACTTATATTTATGTATTTGTGGTCTATAATATATTTTTTTTAAATTTTGTATTTATTTAATATTACTTTTAGTATTACTTTTTTTGTATGATTAAGTTGTGTACACGTCTTCCATCTCAGTCAAAACTTTCTTCTTTCCCGGGTCTGCTGGAAGATTTTTTATTTTAAATAAGCTGTACCCTTTGTATCACCTTAATGTTTAAAATCTGTATTTTTTGTATTCTGTTTACAATTATAAACTATTAAATAAATAAAAAAGCATCATCTTCTTGCCTTGTTATTTCCAATCACTTGGGGTCGGCATTATCGTGTAATTTTCCTTAAAAATCAGGATATTTAACTAACAAATACTTACATTTTCATTTCTTATTTACCTATTTTATTTGACGAATGTTGTAAGAGGATAATTAAGGATATGTTGCGTAAGGATAAATAAAGCTTATCTTATCTTATCATAATTAGTAGACATCTCAAGCACTCTTTGTGCCAAAAAACATACACATCACAAAAGCTACCCAATAAATTAAATTAATTCCCAGGAATGCCGGGCCTGTTAAAAAAACATTAAACTAGTACACTGATGAACAAAAATCATACAAAACGTGGGGAACTTTTTACCCATCTGTCAGAATTTTGATGGATCACTCTTTGTGCTGGGGAATCGGGTTTCATAATTTGTTTAGCCTCCCGTCATTGTGATTGTACTTCTTGATTAAATAGTTGGGCCTTTTATTAATACGTTTGAGGTAGGTATTTTATTAGTTCAGCTCCTTTATTCAATTCATACTGTATACGTTTCCGTTAAGAGCAGGTTCCCAGTACGGCACTGGCGAACAATCTGATATTTAACCTTATGGCATGAGCTTTACAGTTGCATTTCAAGTTAGTGTCTTAAACCGACTTACGTGCTTTACTTCGGGCGTAAATACGCCAGTAATATAGAAGTCATTGGCGTAAATGCCCATTGCGAGCGTAATAAACATTCTAGGAAAATTTCTTCTTAGCCGTTTTATCAATGCCATTATTCTCATACTGTTGGTATTTATTTCATGCGCCTAAGTAAAGTAGTAAAAAATCGAATAATCTCTCAAAACTACATCATCATCCCCCCACCGAGGGGCTCGAGCCTACCCTGATTTAGGGCGATCGGGCCTTAGTCGACCACGCGGGCCCAGTGCGGGTTGGTCGACTTCACACCACAACCTTCGAGTTTCTTCACAAAAACTACATAGCTTTATAAAATAAAAATTATCGAGCGAAAACCAATAAATCGTGCTTTTGTTTAAGCCATACCAAAAAAATAGGTTCAAAGAATTAGATTTATACAGTTTTCACATTCAGCAAGCTTGCGGCTGACTCAACAATATTCTTGCAAAAGTTCACTTATTTTGGGAGCCTGCTCTTAATTAACGCGATTAAACACAAGAAAAAATGCCATCAAAAACATAACTTGTAAAAAAAAGATGTCTCGCAACTCAGTTCTTCTACCGTTAAAAGTTGTGAGATCCATGTAATACCAAGGCGGGTAATTTATTCAGTCCCTACTTATGGACTTCTTTCTTAAGTTATTACGTAATTAGCTAACCTTACAACAAATATTGAAAATCTTTTATAATTTAAATAAACATCGCATGAAAACACAATGTATCTCACAAGTAATACATGTTGTATTAAATTAGATTGTTTAGTGCGATGGTCCCTGAATAGTTCCGAGAAAAGGATGGTACGGCCGTGCCGCTTTTTTGCTCGACTTGGCAGGGACACTGCCGTGCACCCAGATAAACAATCTTTGGTTCAAACAAATAATTGAGTTTTGTTTGAACCAAGTTTCCTCAATAATGTTATTGTTCATAATTATGTTCGTTCGTTTGGGACTAACTGTGCCAGCCGCCTTGAGGTAAGGTTTGCAAAGCTAGCATAGACAACGATTAGCATTGTAATTTGTTGCTCATAAATTACAAAATTCTCATTAGGGCAACTAAATGAGGTCTGTAAAGCTAGCATTGACACCGTCTATACCTTGAATAACAACCGAGCATCAAATTACAATGCTAGACGGTGTCACTGCTAGCTTAACAGACCTGTTTGCAATCATTGACACGTCTAGCATTGTAATTTCGGTTGTTATTCAAGGTATAGACAGTGTCAATGCTAGCTTTACAGACCTTATTTAGTTGCCCTAATGAGAATTTTGTTGCTCGAATAATTTCTGAGCAACAAATTACAATGCTAGACGTGTCAATGCTTGCAAACAGGTCTGTTAAGCTAGCATTGACACCGTCTATACCTTGTAATTTGTTGCTCAGAAATTACACGGGCAACAAAATTCTCATTAGGGCAAATAAATGAAGTCTGTAAAGCTAGCATTCACACCGTCTGTGCCTTGAATAATAACCGATCATCAAATTACAATGCTAGACGGTGTCACTGTTAGCTTAACAGACCTGTTTGCAATCATTGACACGTCTAGAATTGTAATTTGTTGCTCAGAAATTATTTGAGAAACAAAATTCTCATTAGGGCAACTAAATAAGGTCTGTAAAGCTAGCATTGACACCGTCTATACCTTGAATAACAACCGAGCATCAAATTACAATGCTAGACGGTGTCAGTGCTAGCTTAACAGACCTGTTTGCAATCATTGACACGTCTAGAATTGTAATTTGTTGCTCAGAAATTATTTGAGCAACAAAATTCTCATGAGGGCAACTAAATGAGGTCTGTAAAGCTAGCATTGACACCGTCTGTACCTTGAATAACAACCGAGCATCAAATTACAATGCTAGACGGTGTCACTGCTAGCTTAAGAGACCTGTTTGCAATCATTGACACGTCTAGAATTGTAATTTGTTGCTCAGAAATTATTCGAGCAACACAATTCTCATTAGGGCAACTAAATGAGGTCTGTAAAGCTAGCATTGACACCGTCTATACCTTTAATAACAACCGAGCATCAAATTACAATGCTAGACGGTGTCACTGCTAGCTTATCAGACCTGTTTGCAATCATTGACACGTCTAGAATTGTAATTTGTTGCTCAGAAATTATTCGAGCAACAAAATTCTCATGAGGGCAACTAAATGAGGTCTGTAAAGCTAGCATTGACACCGTCTGTACCTTGAATAACAACCGAGCATCAAATTACAATGCTAGTCGGTGTCACTGCTAGCTTAAGAGACCTGTTTGCAATCATTGACACGTCTAGAATTGTAATTTGTTGCTCAGAAATTATTCGAGCAACAAAATTCTCATGAGGGCAACTAAATGAGGTCTGTAAAGCTAGCATTGACACCGTCTGTACCTTGAATAACAACCGAGCATCAAATTACAATGCTAGTCGGTGTCACTGCTAGCTTAAGAGACCTGTTTGCAATCATTGACACGTCTAGAATTGTAATTTGTTGGTCAGAAATTATTCGAGCAACAAAATTCTCATTAGGGCAACTAAATGAGGTCTGTAAAGCTAGCATTGACACCGTCTGTACCTTGAATAACAACCGAGCATCAAGTTACAATGCAAGACGGTGTCACTGCTAGCTTAAGAGACCTGTTTGCAATCATTGACACGTCTAGAATTGTAATTTGTTGCTCAGAAATTATTCGAGCAACACAATTCTCATTAGGGCAACTAAATGAGGTCTGTAAAGCTAGCATTGACACCGTCTGTACCTTGAATAACAACCGAGCATCAAGTTACAATGCAAGACGGTGTCACTGCTAGCTTATCAGACCTGTTTGCAATCATTGACACGTCTAGAATTGTAATTTGTTGCTCAGAAATTATTCGAGCAACAAAATTCTCATTAGGGCAACTAAATGAGGTCTGTACCTGATGGTAAGTGACGATGATGCCGAAGATGGAAGCGGGCTTACCAAGATTCTCCAATGCCACGGATCAGTTAAATAAGGTTAAACTGATTCGTGCCCAACGCAATGGAGAACTAGCTATCTTATCTTCAAGCCGGAATACATCATTATTGTAACCTCATATACTGTGATTTTTTCAAAATTTTAGGCCTAGTATTTTCGGAAATATGGGGGGGGAATGGCCAACTTTCACCTATTTTATTAAATATTTTATAAACTATTTACTTAAAATTATAAAAAAAATATTTTGAGATTCTCACAATAAGCCCCTTCATTAATTTGATATGTCATACGATATAGTTTACAAAACTCCCTTTTAAATTATCTAATTTATCCCCCCAAAGTGGCCCTCATGTTTAATTTGTTAACGTTACATGTCCGTTACCGGTTACCGGTTACTGACATAAGTACATACATACATACTTAAGGTGTACCAAATTTCAACTCAATCGATCCAGTAGTTTCTGAGCAAATCAGCTGTGACAGACACACGGATAGACACACGAGTGATCCTATAAGGGTTTCGTTTTTCCTTTTGATGTAAGGAACCCTAAAAATTAACAGACTCCTTCGTAAACCAGCACCGCACCTTCAATTCAACTTAATTTCCTTTAAAACCCTCCCAAATTAAAATCTGAAAACGTGACTAGCACATCTGCTCCTACAACATTGATGCTCCTTCGGACATATAATTTAAGTCTCTTAAAACTTCCACTCTCCCTCTCCCTATACAAACTAGGGCCCCCGAGGGGAAGGTATTAGAAAAGAAAGAGCTCGTTTATGATTTGGCAGTTACAGCGTGATATCGACAACGCAATAAAAACCTTCTCCTTTTTATAATGTGCCGTTACTTTTATGGAGCCTTTAAACAGGACCTTTAGAGGCTGTAAAGTGGTACGAGTAGCTCCAGCAACTTAGACGGGGGAAATTAAGCCTTGCTATAGCGTTGCCAGGCGTCCGGATAAAGCCGGACAGTGTTAGGCTTTTTGGATGCGTGTCCGGCCAAAATAGAAGGTGTCCGGCCTGTCCGGCTTTTTAGGTGTAATGATTTTTCCAGTCACCTGGACTTTCGGGTGAGTGCTGTCGTATTTATGAGACTATGGCGGCGTTTCTTAGTCTGATTAGGACCTCGATAAAGGCCGTAAACATGACTGATTGATTTAGGGGTGTCTAAAGAGGGCTTTAATAATTTAGGGAGTCCGGCTTTTTTACCCAAAAGTCTGGCTAAACTGGCAGGTATGTCCGGCTATTTAGTTTTAAGACCTGGCAACCCTACTTGCTACTCACGCCACAGTAGGTATAATTCTTAATGCTAAGAACGTTACAACCGTTGTGTTTTTCCAGTGATTGGTACACACTTAACAGTTCATATCTTTGAAACTACTAAACCGATTTTGATTAAACTTACACTGTTCCCTAAGTTAATAGATATTTAATAAAATGAAAAAGATTTATTGCACTTTGATTTCTATTATCTGCGAAATACGTGGACAAACATATATATATAAACTTGCGAAATTTGGAAAACCTTTTTAGAAGCTCACCTACAGATACGAAAACAGTGCAATAGGGATGACAAATGCTAGTCATCTGAGTTACTTTTGTCATCTGTCAAAAACGACATTTTGTTCTTAAAATGTTAGAAATACCTAGGCGTGACGTCATAGTTCAGCAGCGTCATATTATGTGTAGTCATTTTGTGACTTTTGGTCAATTTTTAACCACCTCCGTAGCCCAGAGGCAAAGTTCACTGGCTCTACACAGGAGGTCGCGGGTTCGATTCCCGGCGAGGTCATTTGTAAGACTCGGTTTGGTTGGTGGTAGGGCATTTTCTAAGCCCGCCTGGCTAGATACCACCATCTTATCTAAGTTTTGCCTCCAAATATCATATTCATATTCATATTCACATTTATTCCGTAATAATCATACATTGTCAAAATTTTAATTTATACATTGTCAAAATTAAACACAATTTATAACAAAAATATTTAAAAAATATACGTACAACACAGTACTTACAGTCTTAATTCTAAAAATTCACTGACTGAGTAGAAGGCCTTCTGGATCAACCAGCGTTTCAGTTTATTTTTAAAACTATGATACCCTTCAGTTTCCCTAATGTCCGCCGGTATCGTATTATAGATCCGTGGCCCCATTGCAAGCAGGGAGTTATCAGACTTTTTTAGGCGATACGTTGTAGTTTGCAGCTTCTTTTGTCTCCATGCGGTTTTTCGCTTTCCAGCCCAGTTGAAGACCGGAAAGCTACTGAAGTTCTGCCGCACATACTTGGATACTTCCAGTATATATATGGATGGAAGTGTGAGTATGCCAAGGTCAATGAATATTTGCTGCGCCGGTGCGTCCCACGGAACACGAGCAATTTTACGTACAATCTTTTTTTGGATTATAAAGGGTCTGTTCCGGTCAGCAGCAAGGCCCCACAAATCTACCCCATACACTAAGTGTGAGTGGAAGTATGCGTACTAGGCTTTCAGCAGATTACCAGTACTTAGAGTCGGAACTAGGCGGGAGACGGCGTAGTAGCCTGAGTTTAGTTTGGAGCACAAAGAGTCGATATGTTCGCGCCATTGGAGGCCATCATCGATGGTGAAGCCTACATATTTCGTCATTCCAGTAACCGGGATGGAGACATTGCCGACGTGGACAGCAAGTGGTGCCGTTGGAGCAGATGCATGCTTTGTTGTGAACTCCAGTAAGTTTGTCTTGTCAACGTTCAGTTGCATGCCGTTAGCGGTAAACCAAATGGATAATTTTACGACTACAAGTGTGACCCGATCACAAAGATCCTTTCTCGAATCCGCACTAACAATAGCACAGATGTCATCGGCATACATGATAAATTACGTGTGATCAGATTGATACGGAAGGTCATTCATTAGCAGAATGAATATGCTATTGCCAACATTTGATCCTTGCGGGACCGATCTATCCCCCACTAAACCAGACTCCGAAGAATCGCGGTTAATCATCGTAACCTGAGCTCTCTCAGCAAGGAAGGATGAAAAAAAGTCCAGAGGGACCCCCCGATCAATCAATATTGTATCAATGTTGATATCATTGGTGTGTTACTGCATTAAGATAAGATAGCCAGTTCCCCATTGCGTTGGGGAATCTTGGTAAGCCCGCTTCCATCTTCGGCAACATCGTCACTTACCACCAGGTGAGATTTTGTCGAGGGTTTACTAATTGTGAATAAAAAAAAATTATTAAAAGACTTGATGGTAAACAAAACGAGTTAGGTTTTTCAAAGTTTAACTAAAAGAGCAATTTAATGTTCAAGAGATCATATTTATTTTTCTAATGCTGTTGTCATCTCTATTCCAACAAAATTACATACATATTAATGTGTCGAAATAAATACATCCTTTTTGAAGTCGGAAAAAATATGAACTACCTGTGTCACAGATGAACTACCTATGTCACAGATGAGATACTAGCCAATTGATTCAAAATAATTCATTTATTTTTTACATGCATGTACCTTCATAACATAAAAATGATAATATAACAGTTCTAGTATGTTTGTCTGTTTGTAAACTCTTTATTGCATTTAAAAACAAATAAGATGTTAATAAAAGAATGTCAATATAGCAACGGCGGACTTGTCCCTTTCGGGATCTCTTCCAGGCAACATAGTATGTACACACACGATTCACACAAAGCATATATCTTAGAGCTTGTAATGTACTCTTTCAAACTAATATTAAAACACTTGCAGAACTTAACATGTTGAGCTCCGTCCATAAAAATATCACAAAATTGGCATTTTTATCAGAAATTTTAATCCATTTACAATGTTCTTAGCCTGTGGGGTAATGAACATTGCTAATCAGCATAATTGTAATGAACATTGCTAATCAGCATGATTTTAATGAACATTGCCAATCAGCTTGATTTTCATGAACATTATTTTATTACATAATTACATTATTATTAGGCCCTGAATAGTACCATCCCATCTCTTTCCAAGAGTGTCGCAAGAGACGGCTAAGGGTTCCAAAACTAGTGGATGTGCAGCAGCGTTCGTTCCACCTACTGTGCCACCACACTAATAATAATAATAAAAAATAATAGTATAATTAATGACAAAGCAACCACTAAGATGTAACTTATATAACTAGATACCTCACCATGTTTATTTTGTGTTCTGTATCTAAACATTAATATATTTTTATTTTTTTTATTAAAAATTTGAGTGCGTTTGGCTGCACCTCACCTGATGGTAAGTGCCGATGTAGCCGAGGATGTAACACGCAAGCTCAAATAGTGCCTATTCACTCTCGTCTTGAAGATTCCTAAATTATACGAATCGGGGAATACAGACGCCGGAAGGAAATTATATATATTCAAATAAACTTACTTACTTACTGCACGTGCACACTACGATCGCCAACCCGCTTGCCAAGCGTGGCGATTACGGAAAAACCTCCCAACTCAGGTGAGGCTTATGTCCAGCTGTGGAAGTCCATTAGCTGATGTGATGATGGTCATCCTTATCATCGCATGCCAAAGCAGGCTGTTTAGCAATGTTCATTACAATCATGCTGATTAGCAATGTTCATTAAACTCATGCTGGTTAGCAATGTTTATTACAATTATACTGATTATCAATGTTCATTACAATCATGCTGAATAGCAATGTTCATTAAACTCATGCTGATTAGCAATGTTCATTACAATCATGCTGATTAGGAATGTTCATTAAACTCATGCTGATTAGCAATGTTCATTACAATCATGCTGATTAGGAATGTTCATTACAATGATGCTGATTAGCAATGTTCATAACAATCACACTGATTAGCAACGTTCATTTGTTCATTACAATCACGCTGATTAGCAAAGTTCATTTAACCGCCTCCGTGCCGGTAATGGGGACTCCATTAGTTTTACATCAGGAGGTCGCGGGTGCGATTCTCGTGCGGAGTGCATAACTGTGTAAGACTCGATATGGTTGGTGGAAGGGAGTTTTATAAACTCGCCTGGTTAGCTACCACCATCCTATCCAAGTCTTGCCGTCAAACATTAAAGGTTCCGGCTTGAAGATAAGATAGCGAAGTCCCCATTGCCTTGGGGAATCTTGGTAAGCCAGCTTCCATCTTCAGCATCATGGTCACTTACCATCAGATGAGATGATGCCAGGGATAAAAAGTTGCCTAATGATATTGCAGTAGTTCATTGTCACGTGATGGCGCACGCGACGATTCCTCTCGGCACCGGCAGAATAACAGCGCAGTAGGTAGGTCTTCCTGCTTGCAGCATTATGCTGAGTTGGGGCCAGTTCGGCAAAGTGCACATAGAATTTTCATAACTGTAGCGTACTCATATTTGTCTACTTTTTTTTTTGGTGTTATTTGTACCTTTTTGTTATTTTTATTTTGTCTGTGTGTATTTTTGTCGAATAAATGTTATCTTATCTTATCTTATCTTAATAGAAACTTTCTCATTACATGGTTTCTTTGACTACCCTAGAATTTTTAAAAGATCAATTTCGACTTTATTTTCTTTTTTTCTTTTTTCATTGCCCCTGTTTCTAGAGGAAGTGGTTACCTTATCCCATTCAAATGCCAAACCGTATTTCTTATTTATAATAATACAGTCCATACACAAAAGTGGTATCCAAAAATTTTATGAAATCGTTTATTTAGGAAAGTCAATCAATCAATTAGTTTTTATTTTCTCACCACAAACTTGTCTCTAATTTATACATTTATCGTTCATAATATTATAACGTAGTTTGTGGAAGACTGGAGCCCAAACTAGGAAAATAAAATTTCCTGTATTTTAGGTCAAATTTTTTTAGTCAATTAATATTAAATATAAATCAATCCCAATTACAACATAACTAGGTCACAGATGAGATACTAGACTAGGTCCTAAAATTATTATGGATACGACATAAATGTTTTTTAACCGTCAAAATCCAGGAATACTGCAATCATATCGAACGAAGGACGTCCACTGCTGGACATAGGCCTCGCCAAGGATTTCCACGATGACCGGTTCTGCGCTGCCCATATCCAGCGGTTTCCCGTGACCTTCGCCAGGTCATCGGTCCACCGAGTGGGAGGCCTTCCTACGCTATGTTTTCCGGTGCGCATTCGCCACTCGAGAACTTTACTGCCCCAACTATGTGCCCCGCCCACTATGTCTATGATGAGAGTTATGTCGGTTACTTTGGTTCTCCTACGGATCTCCTCGTTTCTGATTCGATCGCGCAGAGAAACTCCGAGCATAGCACGCTCCATTGCCCTTTGGGTGACCTTCTTATGAGGCCCATAGTAAGCGACCATGTCTCAGTTCCGTATGTCATACTGGTCGAAGACCTTGGTCTTAAGACACTGCGGTGTTTGGGACGTGAAGATATTACGAAATTTCCCGAACGCTGCACTACCCAGCCGAGTTGGATTCGACGATTGATCTCTTTCCCAAAGAAAGAAATAATGTAATAAAGACATACTGGTATCCGCAATAAGGTTCCATTAGAAAATATTCACATTTTAACTTACGGGACATCATGTATTCTCTCGGCATGACAAGTCACGAAAATAAGGAATATCAGATAGAGCTAACAAAAACCTTAAAAAAAATTGTATTTCGTGCTACAGTGGAAAAAAATCTCTTAGAAAAATTTCAAACTCTCCGAACACTTTCGATTGCGACTGTCCCGAATTGTCATCAATCTCGGCCTGTCATTAGAGGCCACTGATTGTTTTTTATTTAGTCAAATATTTGGTTTTGTTGAAAGCTGTGCTGGCAGGTGGTAGAGCCTGTCTTGGAATCACACAAATGACCAACGCCACGATGTATGATGGTTGGTTTATTTCAATTGTATTGAAATATCACTTCTATTTCTACATTAATTTTGTTTTCCTTCGTATTTTAAAATAGATATGTATAATAACATCTTGAAATTTGATTAAAAATATCTTTTAAAAAAACGAGCGAGCCTTACGATAGTCTCATATGATGTGTACATATGTTGAAAACCTACTGGCCTTACGGCCTCAGGCTTTCCATTAGGCGGCATGGCCATGTTTCCTTGGCCTTCGTGACTGTCCTGTTACACGCTTCCGTCCCTTTTCGTGAAATTACTCCCTCAGATTGCAGGAAAGTGAGAGCAAAAATGTTAGACATCAGAAAACAATCAGGAACTTTAGTTATTGCAGTTGGGTAACGGAATGTAAAATCTAACTTGCCTATCTTAATACTTTAAATGATCAATTATTTTACATATAATTTTCTATCAAGTACTACACCGATTTTGATAAAATTTATATGGGACCACACGGGAAGCACTAGCTTTCAAATAAAAAAAAATCATAAAAATACATAGCATTTCGATGCCTTTGTATTTTTTTATGTGTAAACCTTTTTTTTAAAAAATAAACATTTGTTTATTCCTTTGTGTCAAATTAGCCATAAAATAGTAGTCAAATAACAAAAAAACGCCGGAGAGCCAAATTTTAGTGGAGACCTTGGGTTTACCATTATAAATAAAGTGTCAAAACTCCCCATCGAACCCATGTGTGCCACAAAAGTTATTTGGGGGTCAGAGGTCAAAATTTCAGGTTTCTTTGGATTTTTCACACTTTTGACGCTTTATTTGTAATGATGAACCCAAGGTCTCCACCAAAATTTGGCTCTTCGGCGTTTTTCGTTACTTAAAATGTCTAATTTAACCGGGCTAAAACACTTATGAAGAATTCGTCGCCAAATCAAACTTTACAAAGTGCAGTACCTCGCAACGACGTAATTTGTAATAAAATCTTAATAATAAAGTGCGACTATAGGGGGTGTCTGTTTCCAATTTATTTTTTCCCCACCCGGTGCAGGGCTTGCATTGCAGTAAACTCGGATAGCAAAGTTACGATGTCTGGTTCTCGAGACACCCCAACCAAGAGTTCGAGTTACATACCTACATATACATGGATTTATTTTAAGCCAAGAGGATGTGCCTAGTTCTTTTTTTTTGGCCTTGGTTAGTAATTTATGGTTTGCAGGACGTAAAGTTTAAAGAATCGAGATTATTACTCTGTTGTTGCCAAGAAGTACTTAATTCTTTTTTTAGCATTGCTTAGTAAACAGTGGCTCTGTGAGCTGTAGACCTCGCGAGTTTTTCGAAATAGCTGAAATATAATATTGTTTACGTTTTTGACTCCCATGGCTCCGCCATTTTTAAAATATTCCAAAAACAGAATCAACAAAAAATTCATATAATTATCGCGTCTGCTGACAAAATTTCACGAGAATCGGTTGAGCAATGCGACCTGTAGAGGGGAACAGCTGGACATCCAACAAACCAAGAAAACAATTTTGCTGCTGAAACGGAGACGCTTCGTGCTCGTTTGGTTAATTATGGTTTGCAGGACGTGAAGTCCGACAATTGAAATTATTACTCTATTGTAGCCAAGAAGTAAATAATTGTTTTTTGGCATTTCTTAGTAAATTATGGTTAGCAGGACGTGAAGTCCGACAACTGAAATTATTACTCTATTGTAGCCAAGAAGTAAATAATTCTTTTTTGGCATTGCTTAGTAAATTATGTTTTACACGACGTGAAATTTCGAATATTAAAATTATTACTCTATTGTAGCCAAGAAGTAAATAATTATTTTTGGCATTGATTAGTAAAATATAGTTCGCAGGACGTGAAGTTTCGAATATTGAATTTTTTACCCTATTGCAGCCAAGAAGTAAATAATTATTTTTTGGCATTGCTTAGTAAATTATGGTTTGCAGGACGTGAAGTTATGAGAATTTAAATTATTACTCTATTGTTTTCCAAGTTACTTACAATAACATTATTATTGCCAACTAAGTATTTCTAAGCACAACTCATTTAGTTCTCACCGGTGTAAAGTTAGCAGCCAAAAGTTAGCAGCCGCTATAAACCGACCATATTAAAAAGTCATTTTATCTTCTTCTTCTTCCTTGCACATTCCCACTTTAGGTGGGGTCGGCTCTCCTAATCTTGCGGCGCCAAGACATTCTGTCTAGGGTTGTCGGGTAGGGTTAATTTTGTTTTTTGATTAATCTGGACATGCTGGTCCACCAGGTGAAAGGAGGGCGTCCTCTACCTCTTTCTTTCTCAGGTAAGCTTAGGGCTTTTTTAATCACGTGCTCGTCATCCCTTCGCATCACATGGCCATACCACCTCAAGCGACTTTCTGTAAGTTTTTCGGGTATAGGGGCTACTTTGAAACTGCCTCGGATATAGTTATTCCTAACTTTATCAAGCCTGGTAACCCCTCCCGACCATCTGAGCATCTTCATCTCTGTCGTGTGAAGTTTTTGCACATGCGTCTTTTTCATTGGCCAGCATTCAGCTCCATATATTAGCACAGGTCTCACGGCCATCTTATATATTTTGCCTTTAGTACGGACATTAAAAAGTCATTTTATATCTGAGTAAAGGAGAACCAAACGATTCTCGAACGTAGAAACGGATGCGTCTAAATGGTAAGGGATGGTTCTAAAATAATTTGGTAAGGATAATAGTGGTTCATTTTTCACCGGGCGCGGTTGGTCACGGTTCGAGGGAATGGTAATAGGCACGAGGTGTGTATAAAATACCAAACGTTTTTGTTACCCGTGACGGAATGACGGCATCAAGATTGGAGGACCAGGAAACCATCTATAAGAAGTTTATTTATGAATAACACTAAAAAATTGTTTTGAGTGAATTAAAGTTCAAGCACAGATGAAATACTTGTTACTTCGTAAGTTCAAGTAACAACACCATTCTCATATAATAATTATAATAATAATAATAGGACAGGCCTTTTAAAAAGACGAATTTGTAAAATCTGAGATAAACATAATAATAATAATATTTTATTTATTCAAGTAACAAAGTTACATTACAAGTTAGTTGGTGACTTGTCATAGGTGTTAGATAAGAGATACGGTTTTAATTTTTACAAGCTTTTATTTAACTTGCAATGTATGTATGTTTGTTCGGGTGGAATCATGTAAGTGAAATTTGACCCACTTCCCGGTTTCCGATTGAGCTGAAATTTTTAAAAAAAATTCGGTTTTTCGAAAATTATTTAATTACCGACTCATCATCTATTTTTTTGCAACGTTAACCGCCTCCTCGGCGTAGTGGTTAGTCCACTCGCTTTATATCAGGTCGCGGGGGTTCGATTCCTGGCGGGGTCTAACTATGTTTGGTTGGTGCTGGGGCATCTTCATAGCTCGCCCGGCTAGTTAAACGGCTAATTCTACGATATGGCTGCGACATCTACATATAGACATTTTTATCTAGCGAAAAGTAATGTTCTCGAGCATCCCACAACCCCCCACTAATAAAGCATTGATGACCACACTCGGTCACAGCAGTCCTTGGGGTGTTGTTATGTCCTGGGGTTGGTTTACGATCAATTTCATTTTACAGTTGCGCGCGATGGTGAAATGGATGGGCTCGTGGGGTGAGCTGAACAGTAGGAACCAAAACAAGACAAGATGTTGCGGTGCTATCAATATGAAAGCAATCTAAACACTAGAAATAGTAAATCCCAATGGTAACATAGAAAAATTACAAAATGATAAAGTTTGTAGGATTAGGCAACACCGCACGCCACACACCGCACACTACACACCGCACACCACACACCACACACCGCACACCACACACCGCACACCACACACCGCACACCACACACCGCACACTACACACCGCACACCACACACCGCACACCACACACCGCACACCACACACCGCACACCACACACCGCACACCACACACCGCACACCACACACCGCACACCACACACCGCACACTACACCACTACTTTTTGTAGACAATGCAAAAAAGTCAATTTTTACACCTTGGGTTACATTATTAGAGTTCTAGTAAAGATCCCTAATTTTTTTGAAAATATAATATAGCCTATAACAACCGTGGATAGTGTAGCTTTCAAACGGTGGAAGGATTTTTCAAATCGGTCCAATAGTTTCGGAGCCTATTCAATGCAAACAAACAAACAATCAAATCTTTCCTGTTTATAAAATTAGTACTTATAGGTTTTTTTTAAAGTTACCAAAAGAATGATTTTTAAATTATTTAAATAAAAAATAAAGAATAAATGTGAAGAATTATCATTAGACTTCCTTAATCATTGTATTTTTTTTCTTCTTATGGATGGGCTCGTGGGGTGAGCGGCACAGTAGGAACCAAAACGAGACAAGATGTTGCGGTGCTATCAATATGAAAGTAATCTAAACACTAGAAATAGTAAATCCCATTGAACCGCCTCCCTAGCTCAGAGGCAAAGTTCACTGGCTTTACACAGGAGTTCGCGGGTTCGATTCCCGGCGGGGTCAATTGTGTAAGACTCTGTTTGGTTGGTGGTAGGGCATTTTCTAAGCCCGCCTGGCTAGCTACCACCATCTTATCTAAGTCTTGCCGCCAAATATCAATGTTGATATCATTGGTGTGTTCCGGCATGAAGATAAGTTAGCCAGTTCCCCATTGCGTAGGGGAATCTTGGTAAGCCCGCTTCCATCTTCGGCAACATCGTCACTTACCACCAGGTGAGATGTCGTCAAGGGTTTACCAATTGTGAATAAAAAAAAAACATGGAACACTTATAAACTTACTAGCTGTTTCCCGCGTGTACAACGTTTCTGTGACTTTTCGAAGCGGCTCGCAAGCGTGGAGAAAAGTAGCCTTTAGCCTGGTGTTAATCCAGGTCCTAATCTGTCTATCTATTAAATTTCAGCCAGATCCGTTCAGTACTTTTTGCGTAAAAGAGTAACAAACGTACATCCATACATTCTTACAAACTTTCGCGTTTATAATATTAGTAGGATTGAGTTCGTAAAATTAGGCAACAGCTAGGATACAAATAACTTGAAGAATTTATTATAAATTAAAAACCCGACTGCGTAAAAACTTAACCCCTCTTGTTCGCCAGTCGAGTAAAAATGTATCCTATGTCACTCAAAGGATCAAGACGAATCTAACGATTCCTCATACGTTAAAATCCTTCAAGCCGTTCAGGCTGTAGCAGGGAACATAGAAATCTACATACTTACATACATATACTCACAAAACATAACCCTCCTTCTAAGGCAGTCGGCTAAAAATACGGTGCGTCGTGGTAATATCGTACATGCACACTTGTCTATTAGTGATATAGAGTAAGAATAGATTTTTGAACTGAAACTTTTATTCCATCGTCTCAAATTTTTTTCATCTGTGTGTTGCATGTCGCTTAACGGTCGCTTTCGTCTGACGGTATGATCGTTTCGTCCTCTGTACCGTAGCGAGAGCAGCCATGATCGTTTCGTCCTCTGTAAAGTTTCATTTTTACCGTGGTTTCATAAAACCACACACTTACTTTTTTATCAAAAAATCGAAGTCAAACATCACTTTTTAGGACTTCTAGTATACAAAAAACCCTTATAGTTTAGGACTTCTAGTATACAAAAAACCCTTATAGTTTAGGACTTCTAGTATACAAAAAACCCTTATAGTTTCGCCATGTCCATCTGTCCGCCGTTTAACTCAGAGACTCTAAGTTCCAGAAATCTGTAATTTATAGCATACGATATAAATCACGCCGACAAATTAAACCATTAAAAAAAATTTTGGGGTACCCCCTACACGTAAAAGTGGGGGTGACATCCCATGGTGTGGAATGTCACTGGATAGGTCGTTAAAAAATATGGCGGGTATGTGAAAAAATCATTTTTTAATCCAAAGATCCGTATGCGAAATGAATGTAAAGGCCGAGTGTAAACGTTTTGGAACATTGTGGACCATTCAACAAGTTGTATGGGTGGGGTGTATGTGTACTCATTGGTAGGGGTATATAAAGCAAGATCTGTCGTAGGTTTTAACGTATCATCAACTCCCTCAGCGAAGCCGGGTATTACAGTACAGAGAAACGTATCCTTAAATCCTCAACCCTCATTCCTCTTTAAACACGCTCATCATTCCTCATTCGACACTTAGCCCAGTTATTTCCGCCATTAACCGGTTATTACGTGAAATTACAGAGCTGCTTACAAATGGCGGTTCTAATGACCGCATGATTGGTGTAGCCCCGCCTTCGAATGAGACGAGCGGTCGAAATCTTGCGTAGGGTAAAACCAGGATGGTTGACCCAGGGGTATAGTTGCTCCGATTGTAATTAAATACCCTGGTTTCGCGGATGAATCGCATGCTATTTTATTAATCTATGGAAAGACTCTAAATCTACCGCTAAGTTTACCATGTCTCATAATATCTCTGTGTGATTACATGGAAAGGAAAAATGTGATCAAAGTATTTGCGGGATAGATGTACTGTTTCTCGGCAGTATATCTATCGTAAAAGTAATTTACATGGATTAGGCAACTATCCCCTATATGTCCCAAAATATAGAGGTTCGCAAAAATCAATAATACTCTGTAAATATTAGAGATAATGTTTTTTACCCTTCATAAACTTGTAGGTAAAATTTAAAGTACCGACCAGTTTTACAAATAAAGTATTTTGCTTTTTGTACTGAGAGATATAGAGTGATTTCAAAAAGTGTGGCGACTTTCCGGCTTTTACCCTATGCTACTTATTTCTTTTTACGTTCGAGTAAGTACTTTATAGTTTCGAGACGGGCTGTCCTATCTGTCTTGTTGTAGGCATGACGTTCTATCATTGAAAACATTGTAATGTTATCAGCATCATAAAGTCAATCATATCAGCTCATTTACATCCCCACCGAGGGGCTCGAGCCTATCCTGATTTGTCGGGCCTTAGTTTACCACGCGGGCCTAGTGCGGGTTCTTCGACTTCAAACAAAACCTTAGAGTTTCTTCGCAGGTGTGTGCAGATTTCCTCACGATGTTTTCCTTTACTGTAAGAGCGTCGGTGGCGTAATAGATAGGGCCGCTACCTCCTGTCCGGGAGGTCGTGGTTCGAATCCTGCCACGTACGAATGTTTTAACTAATTTCGATTTCATACGTACGAGTACGTTTATCCGACGCTCTTACGGTGAAGGAAAACATCTTGAGGAAACCTGCACACCCCTGCGGAGAAACTCGAAAGATGAGTGTAAAGTCGACTAACCCGCACTGGGCCCTCGTCAAAGTACTTGACATTCAATCCCCCTCTGTACCAACCAAACCGAGTCAAAGTATATATATTAGTACTAACATACAGTGTGGAAACTCCCTGCCGCACGCTAGATTGCGACCTCACCCACTCATCACCCAGATTGATGCATATTGGTTACAGTTTGATTGTCGATCGTATAGGATTTCGCCGCCATTTTGTTTGTTCCATCATTCCTTTTTTGAAATTTCATTTCTGGCCTGTTGTATGAAGTGTCCAGGGTGTGCCCGCGTGGTCGACTAAGGCCAAATCGTTCTAATTCAGGGTAGGCTCGAGCCACCCACTTCCATTGAAGCTATCGGGGCTGAAATTTGACGCACACATTTGTTTTTAAAAGTTATTATTTACTAGCTGTTTCCCGCGGCTTCACCCGCGTGGACCACGTTTCTATGTCTTTTCGAGGGTGCGCAGTGCGCGAGCCGCAAGCGGCTCGCGAGCGTGGTAAAAAGTAACCTATGTCTTAATCCAGGTCCTAATTTATCTACCTACCAAATTTCAGCCAAATCCGTTCAGTAGTTTTTGCGGGAAAGCGGAACAGACAGACAGAGTTACTTTCGCATTTATAATATTAGTAGGGATAGGGATAGTAGGGATTAAAGTTATTAGAAGCTTTTCTTGTGAGTCGGGGAATTTTGCCATCAACATTTCACCCACTTCCACTAAAGCTATTTGGCTTAAATTTGACACACACGTTTGTTTCTAAAAGTTACTATTTATTAAAATTATTAAAAGCTTTTATTTAACTTCATTTGTGAGTCCTGGAATTTTGCAATCATTACTTCACCCACTTCCTCTGAAGCTATCGGGCTGTTATTTGTCACACATGTTTGTTTCTAGTGACAATGCACGATTATTAAATAAAAGTGTTTTGGTTTTTCGCAAGATTTTACAAGATTTTATTTTACTTGAAATGTTCGTAGTTTACCGTTTCAAAATGTGCAAGTTAAATTTGACTCACTTCCCGGTTTCAACCGGCTGAAATTTTGCAACACATTTAGTTTGGATGACAATTAATGGGTAGCTAAGTGACATCATTCTTAATCGAATATGGCGGACTTCCAAAGACGGCAGACCAGTTATGTTTAAAACGAAGTTACTGTCAAAGCCCCCTTCTCTGGGAGGTGGAAGGCAATTTAGGTTAAATTCGTATCTCATGAATTGATATAGCCGGCCATTTCATGATCTTTTCAATCCATTTCATGAAAAGACATATTCTACGACGACCATTTCATGAGAGTAACCCTCTTATAATACGGTATCTTACTACTAGTTATTGGAGTTACTTTTTATCAACTGTCAAAAACGAAAGTATGTTCTGCAATTATTCGCGTTTGTGACGTCATTAGTGCCATAGTCTTTAACGAATTAATTTGATGTTTTTAATAAATATATAATTAAATTTAATTGTTTAATATTTCAAATGAGCAAGTGTTTTTGTTATTATAGCTAGAAGAAATGCTATTTAGTGAAAAGTGTTTTAAAATTTATCTTTTAAACGACTATTAGTTTTGTTACGTTTTATATAATTGTGTATATTAACTAACTGAGTAGGCCTCCAAAGTCCTCCGAAAGTATTTTCAGAAAATATACAGTTTTTCAACTGACCACTCACTCAAATCGAAATACTCCATCCATTAGGAATTCCGACGAAAGTTTATACAATTTAAGCTTTTCTGAGGCGATGTTAATCCTCGGTGTGACGACCGGAAGACGATTGGACAGACAGACAAACCTTTTAGCGAGTTCATTATACACAAAACCATAAAGTAACGGACGGACGCGTCGTAGTAAAAGCTAGCTTAATATTATTTACCTTAGAAAAAACAACAACCAACGGAACAGTTTCCGAAAAACCTTCAAATTCAAAAATGTTTGTCAATTTTAACTAAAACTAGCTATTCCGGCGAACTTCGTTCCACCTTACACTACACTACACTACCCTACATTACACTACCTTACCCTACACTACACTACCCTACCCTACCCTAAAACCTTCTCCTGACAATAACTAACTCAACCAAAAAATAATTATCGAAATCGGTCCAGCCGTTCTTGAGTTATAAATGGTGTAACTAACACGACTTTATTTTATATACATTTATAGATTATAGATATAGATGTTCGTGCACACGTACTATGTCTAATTATATAACGTTAATTGAACTGATATCATTCATTCAATCATCATAATCAGTAATCACAGTTAGTTTTGGATCACCAAACGTCAAATGAATTATAGAATTCAGACTGGTCTTCAGTTTAATTGACTACAGTTATCTCCTGTTTATTTATTACTTCCGGTTACGAAGTAACTAGTGTCTGATCTGTGCTTCCGGTCATCTTGGACCAGTTCCTTAAAAACTTGATCAAATAATTATTAGATATCGCTAGAATTTTTTGATAAATAAATAGAACAAGCAAGAGTAAAGAGTAAAGTCCATTAGCTTCACATCAGGAGGTCGCGGGTTCGACTCCCGGTGGAGACTAACTTTGTAAGACTCTGTTTGGTTATCTATCACCATCTTATTAAAGTCTTGCCGCCAAACATTGACGTTAACAACATTTTGTAATCCGGCTTGAAGATAAGATAGACAGTTCTCCATTGCGTTGAGGAATCTTGGTAAGCCCACTTACATCTTCGGCATCAGGTAAGATGATGCCAAGGGCTTACCAATGGGGGACAAAAAAAACTATAACTGTGCAAAAGTTACGTAACGTTGGAACTGAAATGATGAAAGATATGAATCAGGCTTTGTCCAAATAAGTAAATAAATGCTCCATCAACCTTTGCTCCTCCTTTACCCCAGATGATGGTCAGCTTCAAACACGCACGGCGCACCTTGATGATATCAGCTCATATACGTCCCCACTGAGGGGCTCGAGCCTACCCTGAATTAGGGCGATCGGGCTTTCGTCGACCACACGGGCCCAGTGCGGGTTGGTCGACTTCACAACAACCTGCGAGTTTCTCCGCAGGTATATGCAGGTTTCCTCACGATGTTTTCGTTCACCGTAAGAGCGTCGGATAAACGTACATATGAAATCTAAATTCAAAATCAAATAGGTACGTGGTAGGATTTGAACCACGACCTCCTGGACAAGAGGTGGCGGCCCTAGCCGTTACGCCACTGACGCTCTTTACGGCGCACCTTGCTACTGAAGAACACAGGAGACACAAGCACTTCACAAACAAGGCCTGAAAAGTTCGCTAGCACGGCTAGCCAGAGAATATATGAAATGTCCCTTTGAAGGTAGCCCGTAGTTATAGACAAAGACAACGTGACACGTGTGCCTCTGACGATAGGTGTGGCAAAGTTTATGATGATGATGATGATATTAAATTTATATATATATACTAGCTGTCCCGGCGAACTTCGTACCGCCTAACATTACATTACACTGCCCTACCCTACACTACACTACCCTACCCTACTACATACACTACACTACACTACCCTACACTACACTACCCTACCCTACACTACCCTACCCTACACTACACTACCCTACACTACCCTACACTACACTACCCTACCCTACACTACCCTACCCTACCCTACACTACCCTACCCTACCCTACACTACCCTACCCTACACTACACTACACTACCCTACCCTACCCTACCCTACCCTACATAAGAATCTTCTCCTGACAATAACGAACTCGACAAAAAAAGAATTAGCGAAATCGGTCCAGCCGTTTAGGAGGAGTTCAATGACTAACACACGGACAGAAGATTTATATGGAATAAAATCTTTTTGTACCTATCTCTATAAATACAAACAACTGTGTCTTAAATAAAAATGTTTTTGCATTTTATAAATAAAAAATAATCAAATCTTTTTTGTATATACAGTTTATGAAAAGAGTTTTATTATTCTCCGAAAATGATCAAATCCTCTTATATGTTTGTTTGGACAACCGATATTGTTGCCATGGCAACCGAGCGTGAAGTTTTTTTCTTCGTTACGGAATTTCTGGATTCTTAATTAAAATTGCGACTATAATTTGAGATTTAAACTATCCTATCTCTCAAGTTGGATCGAACTGCACATGGTGTGCGAATTTTATTATAATCGGTTAAGTGGTTTAGGAGTCCATTGGGGACAAACATTGTGACACGAGATTTATATATATTAAGAAAGATTAGTATTAACTTAAGGCAAAATATATAAAGTCTAACAAAATAAGCTGAACCTATTTTAACTGGTGCTTCTACCCATGATACTGAGCAACTTTCCCCACGAAACCCATACTCAAATCTCAAAAAAAAATACCATACTAAGTTGGCTGATCAGCTGATCGAGTTAGTATGGGAGAGCCAAATTTTTTTTTACGAATTAACCATGGGTTTCATGGGGAAAGTTGTTCAGTTTCATGGGTAGAAGCACCAGTTAAAATAGTTTAGCTAATTTTGTTAGACCTCATATATATTAGCTTGAGGCGAGTAGGAAGAACGGGCAGTGCGAGAGCCGTCACGACCCATATCAAGAAAGACAGTGAGATACAAAAATTAGTAAAAAAAAATATTGTTTACCCACCTGAAGCCCCGAAAAGTAACTGACTAACTGAACATGCATCATGCAACTCGCAACTCAGCATTGAGGCTTATACCGCCGCCAACGACCGACTTGTAACCACTTTTTACTTCAATTAAGGATCTTTTTTAACGAAAAAATATGGTTTTGTAGTCTACATGATATGAGGAGTGATTTTGGTTTCCTCGATTTCTATTTTAATACACTGAACTAAAGAAACAAATAGCCTAAAGCACCCTTTTTTTCGCTGTAACCATAAAACTGCTGCAATTTTAATCGAAACATTATGATAATTTATTAACTTCTTATAATTATATGGCTGTCGCGTCTGTGGCGTAATGGCCAGGGAGTCATTGAATTACTATAGTAGTAATTCAATGAGGGCCGCTACCTCCTGTCAGAGAGGTCGTGCGAATCCTGCCACGTGTTTTCGAATTTCGATTTCATATATATGTTTATCCGACGCTCTTACGGTTAAGGAAAACATCGTGAGGAAACCTGCACACGCTTGAGAAGAAACTCAAAGTTTGTGTGTGAAGTCGACCAACCCGCACTGTGCCGGCGTGGTCGACTAAGGCCGATCGCCCTATTTCAGGGTAGATTTGAGCCTCTCGGGGGGGACATATATGAGCTGACATGCTAGCTCTACAGACCTGAATTATTGTGCCTTACCAAAAAAAAACTTTATTCCCAAGCTGTTTCGTTCAATGTTTGAAACATCGTGAATCGAATTCCCATTGCGTTGGGGAATCTTGGTAAGCCCCCTTCCATCTTCGGCAACATCGTCACTTACCACCAGGTGAGATGTTGTCAAGGGTTTACCAATTGTGAATAATAATAATAATGAAAATTTTAGGGACGGAGGAGCCTAAGGGTAAAATCCGGATAATTGCCACACTTTTTGAAAACACTCTGTTATATCTCTCAGTACAAAATTTAAAATAATTTATTTTTAAAACTGTCCGTTACTTTAGTTTTTTATCCACAAATTTATAAAAAGTAAAATACTTTATCTTTAATATTTTTAGAGTATTAGCGATTTTTGCGGACCTCTATATTTTAGGACATCTATCCCACATAGGGGATAGTTGCCTAATCCATGTAAATTACATTTAGGATAGATGCCACGCCGAGAAAAAAGACATCTACCCTGCAAAAACTTTGAACAGGGCAAAATGCCCTCCCATGCAATAGCACAGAGACATGAGACACGGTCAACTTTGTGGTAGTTGGAGAGTCTTTCGATATAATAATAAAATAGCATGCAATTCATCCGCAAAACTAGAGTAATTACAATCGGGGCAACTATTCTGGTTATACCCTAATAGAATTTAGATTCTTTGAGAAACATTATTTGCACACGTTTCCAATTTATTTAAAGGTAAAGGGAGTGACCTGACATTTGGACATTTAAAACTATGTAGGCTATCTGACGAACATCGGATATCTGAGATCTTAAAGGTTTGACCTTTTGTCAACTTCAAGAGGTGCAGGCGTCACGCGGAGACTCAAGTCGTGAGAATCACTTTGTTATTAGTCAAGCAAGCATGGGAAATAATTACATTAGTTTTGGTTTAGGGAATTTATTGCTACTGTTTAACAGCAATTACGTATCATTGACAACCATAACGTCCCCACTGTTGGGGCAGGGATCTGTAAATTAAGATTAAGCCAAGTCCACCACTAGATGTCTTTCGGCTGATATTATGATGATTTAACCGTCTACGTGGCGTAATTATTATTATTATTATTCATTTATTTTCAGGCAACTTAGTACTAAAGTACAGGCCCATATAATATATAAAAACTTATGACAATAACATGACATAGATACTATAAATAAAATACATTATTAGGCATGTTAGTATCTACCTTAAGCTATGTTAGTAATTTTTGATGACTAATGCACTGGCATGGTGCCTCGGAAACGCCGGAACACGACGTCCTTCGGCCAGAAGTCGTTGCTGACCATCACCAGCACCAGCATGTTTATTCCATTCGCTTTACACTAAGAGGTCGCTGGTTCGATTTCCGGCGGGGTCAACTTTGTAAGACTCGGTTTGGTTGGTGGTAGGACGTTTTCATAGCCCGCCTGGCTAGCTACCACCATCTTATCTCAGTCTTGCCACCAAAAATCAGTGTTAAACAGCATTGATGTGTTCCGGCTTGAAGATAAGATAGCCAGATCCTCATTGCGTTGGGGAATCTTGGTATCTCGCTTCCATCTTCGTCATCAACGTCACTTACCATCAGGTGAGATGATTGATGCCAAGGGCTTATCAAAAAAGATGATATGATTGATACACAGTTGATTAACATCATCTCACCTGATGGTAAATGACGATGATGCCAAAGATGGAAGCGGGCTTACGAAGATTACAATGGGGAACTGGCTATCTTATCGATAGACTATATTTATAACTTTGGTCAAAATATTCGTCTAAGGACCAACCCCGTTTATTCGGAGGCGTAGCACAAAGGGTCGAAAGCGATGACCACAAAAAACCTGCTAATATTGTCGGAAGCCGACAAAGCAGCCCTAAGGCTGGAGTCACGAAGGCAGCGGGCAGCGGATAAATTAACTAGCACTTTTTCTCTTCCACTCATCATATTATTAGCTCATGTAGTATCTGTCTCATGGCGGAAGAACAGAAAACAAGAAAACTATGTGTTTGTTTATTTTTTTGAGCTGAGTACAATAAAAGAAATACAATTTACAAACACATCAAATCTAGACACGCGGCAGCGTGTCAAGCCAAGTTCAAGCAAAAGGACTGGCGAACAGCACCGTGTGTAATTAAATTGTAACATAAGCATTGTGTATGTATGAGTGAGTGTATGTGGAGTGTTTGTGTGTGTATGTGCGTATGTGAGTGTGTGTTAATGAATAGTTCTTAGAAGGCTCTCCACATCTTTTTATATTTTTCGAGAAAAGTTTTCCAAATCTATGAGTTGTCCAGTTTTACTTAGATTTTCCATCTGATAAAGAAGCACTGTCTAAGCTTTTGTCGACGCCCCACTGGAAGCGATTTGTCGCCCCGCTGTGTCATCGAGACTAGGCCAAACCCTCGAGTGGACCCCATGGTCCATTGAGAACCGTCAATTAACTGTTAATAATGCGGGTTTGTCTGGTTTTGTCCAATATAACTGCCCACTGTGCGTTTAACGAGCGAAATTCGTTAGTTTTTGTCCAGCTTTGGCAGTGAAAGGCTAAGCGAATTTTAGTGTGAGTTTTGAGTGTGTGATATTTATTACATCTATCGTTCGGGAATCATTATCATATCAGCCGAAGGACGTCCACTGCTGGACATAGGCCTCCCCCAAGGATCTCCACGACGACCGGTTCTGCGCTTCCCGCATCCAGCGGCTTCCCGCGACTTTCACCAGGTCGTCGGTCCACCGAGTGGGATGCCTGCCTACACTACGCTCTCCGGTGCGTGGTCGCCACTCGAGAACTTTACTGCCCCAACGGCCATCTGTTCTACGAGCAATGTGCCCCGCCCACTGCCACTTAAGTTTAGCAATTCTGAGAGTTATGTCGGTTACTTTGGTTCTCCTACGGATCTCCTCGTTTCTGATTCGATCACGCAGAGAAACTCCGAGCATTGCACGCTCCATTGCCCTTTGGGTGACCTTGAGCCTTCTTATGAGCCTTCTTCGTTCGGGAATAGGAAGAGGTTAGTCTAATATTGAATCACAGAATTACCGGTGCCAGTCGGAAGGCACCGCAAACTACACATGGTAAGGCATCGGGAGCCGGATCGTTCCTTTCCCTCTAGTATGGGGAGCCATGGCTGACTCTCTCATTATACTCGTGATCGGGTGCTGCCCGTGGGAACTGGCCTACCTTGTCAAAGTCATGTATATTCAATCATTTTAATGTCCAAATTCTCGTGTCAGATTGTTTTCATACCCTAATGTTATTATTGGTTTTATTTTATTAGATTTTACGAGCATATTAACTAATGATTATGTTTAGTTTTATCCTTGGGGGAGGCCTTTGTTCAGCAGTGGACGATTTCCGGCTGATATAATGATGATGATGATGATGTTTAGTTTAATATTTTTCACAAACGACATGATGTACGTTTATTATGTTGGAATAAAGAAACATACATACATAAGCCCTGAAAACAATACTCTCCTTTTTTGTGGGCAGTGGTGTACAAACGAAGCAAATATGTGTTTTATTAACATCTGTTAGTAACCAAAATGACCATAAAAAAAAATTCACTTTAAATTTATCGTTAACAAAAACCTAATTATCAAATAAATTATCGTGGTTCTGCTAAACGTCTCTTTAGTTAAAAATTTAAAAAACCCCCGACAAAAACCTCTAAAAAGTAAACAATAATATGTAATGACCCTTTGAGTTTAATTTAAGTAGTAATATTTTGATCCAAGAGTCGTCGCGTAGGGGGACCGCTAAGTTGTGAAGTTATTACTAATTAGTTGTAGTAAAGTAAATCAGTTGTATTCTGTTTTTATTTTATTTACTTAGCGGTCCCCCTACGCGACGACTCTTGGATCAAAATATTACTACTTAAATTAAACTCAAAGGGTCAATACATATTATTGTTTACTTTTAAGAGGTTTTTGTCGGGGGTTTTTTAAATTTTTAATTTAATTTTTATTTCGTGCTTTTTAAACTTTACATAACTATTACATACAATCGAAACTCTACCCCCACATTCATACAAATAGTTTCCGGGACGAAACACGATACTGCGACACAAAATCTAGCCTATTTTGAATCGATCAAGCCTGTGGAAGTTGCTCACCTCCCTTGTTTGAAGCTGCAATTAAATGTGTTATAACTCTAAACTTCAAATCCATGGACCCATGTAAGTTTTTTACTTTTTTAACCGCTGCTTCAGCAGATTCCAGGAGATGCTGCAGCATCAGGTCAAGGTTACCATATTATATCTAACACCTATTCATTGAGACTATTCTAATAATTTCTATTCTAATTCTATTTAAAAGTGTGTGTAACACCTATTTGAAATAAATTGTTTTGAATATTTTTTTTGAGCCCAAACACGATACTTCTACTGAAAGTTTTTGAGGAGTTGGGTATTCTGTAGTTTCTAAGAGATGCTGCATCAACAGTTCAAGGTTATCATGGTTTTGCAATATTTTTACATTAACAGGGCACCAAATTTTGAATCGATCAGACCTGTATAAGTTGCCCAGATCCCTTAGTCACCTAGATAAGAGCTGATAACCCTCAAACGGCTGAACAGATCTTTATCGATTATAGCTAAGAACCACCGCAAGGAAACTTGTTTCACGTAAAAAAAACCGCATCAAAATCGGTCCATCCGTTCGAGAGTTGCGATGCCACAGACAAACAGACACAAACACACAGAAATTGGCGTCAAACTTATAACACCCCTCTTTTTGCGTCGGGGGTTTATATAAGAAATCAAAGCGAAGGTTTATCTCAATAATATTTAGTTCACAGTTAGTCATAGTTTCAGGTACGTAGGTATGTCAAAAATTTAACGGATTTTAACAACATCAGCTCACCGTGTTGCCACCATTGCATTGTATGCAGAATCAAATACTGATCAAAACGAGTCCAAACACGACATATCTGCTATTATTTTTTTAAGAGTGTACTAGTGTGCTGGATATCCTGGCCGCAGCATCAGCTCACCGTGTTGCCACCATTGCATTGTATGCAGAATCAAATACTGATCAAAACGAGTCCAAACACGACATATCTGCTATTATTTTTTTAAGAGTGTGCTGGTGTTCTGGATATCCTGGCTGCAGCATCAGACCAAGAGTTCCATAATCCTTCATAGTTATTAAGCATACATGAGTGTTTCAAGTTTTTGGTCATATGTATGTTTGAAAGTAAAGTAAATACACATTAAGAGTCTAAGAACCCTACCGCAGCTAACAAAAGAGCTGATGACCTTGAAACGGCTGAACCGATTTTGATAAAACGTATCTAAGAACCATCGCCAAAAACCTGCTTGTAAATAAAAAAAAACCGCATCCAAATCGGTTAACCCGTTTGAGAGCTACGGTGCCACAGACAGACACACAGACAGACACACAGACAGACACACAGACAGACACACAGACAGACACACAGACACACACACACACATAGCGGTCAAACTTATAACACCCCTCTTTTTTGCGTCGGGGGTTAAAAAGAAGCAGCATGGAGGGAGCCTCCATACATGTTCCTTGTAGTGGAATTTACACGCATTCACCATTAACGGTGACGCTAAATGGATCACAATGGGTGGATGGAATTCTTGAAACTGGTTCGGGGGCCAGCAGAGAGTTTTGAGAAACCTTTCGTTATAAAGAAGTTAGAAGGTTGTGTCTTAACAATAAAAACCTAACCACTCCGAGGGTGCTGATAGGAGTGAAAACTTAAAACTTAAACAGTTTTCTAAATTTTGACCCTCCGAGTATTCCTGGTTACGGTAACGGTAACAGAGTTGCGAGTTCAATGGTTTTTTCCCATAACTTTTTACAGTTTTATAAGTTTTGACCCTCCGAGTGTTCCTGGAACGGTAACAGGTGACGGTAAAAGTGTCGCGTGTTCAATGGTTTTTCCCATCCCAAAAATGCCCAACGCGCCTAAAGAAATTTTCACTTCAAACATCGTGATAGTAACACACTAATTATCAGTGTGACCTTTCGGTCACATGCGTGGAGGTAGTGGTATGCCTATGTGACCAATCTTTCACATGACCCCATTTTAAAACGTATGCTTTAGTTTGTCACTACATGCTAAATCAAGCATCAGCAAAGCGTCGGTGGCTCAACCGGTAACGACTCGGTCCATCTAACCAGTGAGTTTTTCAAAAACTTACGTACATACTTACCGATTGCTTTAACGGTGAAGGAAAACATCGTGAGGAAACCTGCACACGCCTGCGAAGAAACTCGAAGGTTGTGTGTGAAGTCGACCAACCCGCACTGGGCCCGCGTGGTCGACTAAGGCCTAATCGCCCTGATTCAGGGTAGGCTCGAGCCCCTCGATGGGGACGTATATGAGCTGTAATGATGATGACATGCTAAATCACGGGCTATCAAGCTAGCGTTTGAGTTAGCTCTTGCAATTTGTGGGCGTGATGTCGTGAAATAGGACGAAGAGTGTCACAGGAAATGCGAACGTTTTTTTTTTTAGTCACGAAGGCTAAGATAAAATGGCCACACCGCCTTATGTGAGGCCGAAGGCAAAGATGACCTATTATACGAAGGCCTGGATAATTTCTTTCATATTGATATTTGTCACATGTGACACATCATAATGCGACTTCTGTATTTTTTTTTTAAGTACCTAGTTAGTTTTTGGAACGATTTTTTTGTAGTTGTTTTGTGGGTGTTTGAATTTTAGTTCGGAAAAATGTTGCACTATGATACGCTCTTCCTCAGAAGGTCGGCTGTCAATGTGATAAGGTGTACTGAATCAATTTTGAAGTCTTCAACAGAGGTTTTATTAACTGTTAGTACTTTTTTTTATTAAAAATAAAACTTAGCAAATAAGTCCTACTTCAATCGCTGTAACTTTATAGTACAATTTTGGTTTTTGTTTCCGTTTTCCGTATCTAAAAAAAATACATAACCGTTTTTGATAAAACTTTATATGAGATAAATAAGAAGCAGAACCTTTCAATATAAAAAAATAAACAACCAAATCCTGAGACCAAATCGGTTTAAAACCGGCGAAGATATTGCGTAATAAACTTACCAAAAAAAACGTGCAGTCGAAATTCTCAATTCTATAAAACCTCCTTCTGTTTTGAAGTCTATTGAAATAATTACTTATGTCACTGCCAAGTAATAAGAGCCATTATAACATGGGTGCTAGTTTGTGCCACGATGCGAAACTGAGTAGCACAATAGACAGCACGAGTGTTAAAATGGCTAATAAATAAAAATAGATTTCAATTTTGTCACAATCATATATTAACGACATTTCAAAAAACAAACGACGACGGAACAAACAAAATCACGACGACATCCTTTACGTACGAGAACCAAACCAGCACCAATCTGGGCCACGAGGGGGCGAGGCAGGAATCTAGAGAGCGGCAGGGAGTGTCCATATACTGTATGTTCGTAGTATGTAAAATGTATACTTTGGTTTCGTTTTACAAAGATGACATAGTAGTCTCTCTATCTTATCGTGTGGCACAATTAACCGTGCTATCCAAGGCATAGACTGCAGTTGTCTGGTGTTTCGCTTAGCATCACCCGCGGTCACGTGTAGGGCATTTAGATTTTCACCTACAGACGTGTGTAACGCGACCCTCATATACATCTGGAATCATATGTACAGATTTCCTCGCGATGCTTTCCTTCAGCGTCAAAGCAATCAGTAAGTATATTTACGTAAGTTTCGAAAACCTCATTGGTACATTGGCCGTCCAGATTTGAACCCGGCACCTCTGGTTAGGAGGACCGAGTCGTTGCCGGTTGAGGGCCACCGACGCTTTTTACAAGGATTAATGAATTCAAGTTTTTTTTTGGTTAAACGTAGATTATTTTTAAAATTAAATGTATATTTATTCATTCAATTTAAACATCTTAACAGGATGTTAGCTTCTACAATAGAAAGTTCCTTATGTTCAGCCCAAGACAATTAAATAATATAATAGGCCTAAGACAAGCATGCAAAATCATGCACAATATTTATTTATACGGAACCCACATAGAAAATACGCAGACACGCTTCAAAGGAAGCAAAGTTTAGGTGCAAATGGGGACCACCTTTGGTCACTTAGCATTTAAATACCTATATCTTTTACTGAACACGCCGAGCCAGCGAGCAAGCAATACTTTTACCGAACACGCCAAGTCAGCGAGCAAGCAATACTTTTACCGAACAGGCCAAGCCAGCGAGCAAGCAATACTTTTACCGAACACGCCAAGTCAGCGAGCAAGCAATACTTTTACCGAACACGCCAAGCCAGCGAGCAAGCAATACTTTTACCGAACACGCCAAGCCAGCGAGCAAGCAATACTTTTACCGAACACGCCAAGCCAGCGAGCAAGCAATACTTTTACCGAACACGCCAAGCCAGCGAGCAAGCAATACTTGGTACAGGGTGCTACGACTTTCGTGCTTCGAATCCTGCCTCGTACCAATGTTCTTTTAAATTTCGATTTCATAGTATGGACGTTTCTCCAACGCTCTTACGGTAAAGGAAAATCATGAGGAAACCTGCGCTCATCTGCGAATAAACTCGAAGGTTGTGTGTGAAGTTGACGAACTCGCACTGGGCCCGCGTGGTCGACTAAGGCCCGATCGCCCTAACTCAGGGTAGGCTCGAGCCCCTCTGTGGGGACGTATATGAGCTGATGTGATGATGTACGTTTAGCCGACGCTCTTACGTGGAAGGAAAACATCGTGAGGAAACCTGCACACGCCTGCGGAAAAATTCGCAGGTTGTGTGTGAAGTCGACCAACCCGCACTAGGCCCGCGTGGTCGACTAAGGCCCGATCGCCCTAATTCAGGGTAGGCTCGAGCCCCTCAGTGGGGGCGTATATGAGCTGATACACACTAAGTACAGATATAGAAATGATTAAGATAGCACATTCATGTCATGACACAACTAATGTCTGGAGTAAAGCAATTCCCTTTAATTTAACTGGACACCTGACTTGCGAATTGCAAAACGTGTCATAAGAACTGTAATAATATTTTATGGTAAGGCTAAGTGTTATGATTGGTTTCCTCACTACTAGCAAAATATATAATATAATTACTAACATACAGTATGGACACTCCCTGCCGCTCTCTTAATTCCGACCTCACCCCCTCGTCACCCAGATTGATACAGATTGGTTGTAGATTGGTTCTCGAACGTATAGGATTCCGCCGTGGTTTTGTTTGCTATGTCATTTGTTTTTAGAAATGTCATTTCACGACCATTTGTATGCAGTGTCCGGGGTGTGCTAGTAGTTAGGTAACTGTTGAAATCTGAATTGCATGTAATTTACTTTCGATGGCTGCGGGAAGCGCAGGACCGGTCGTTGTGGAATTCCTTAGGGGAGACCTTTGTCCAGCAGTGTGCAAAAAATCACAACAATCGAGTATTTTTTTAGTTCCCTCAGGAACTGCATCAGATTATGCTATTTTCCCGGGATAAAAGTAGCCTATATCCTTCCCCGTGACACAGGTTACCTGCATGCCAAATTTCGTAAAGATTGGTCAAGGCGTTGTAGCGTGAAAAGGTAACAAACAAACAAACACATTTTCACATTTATAATATTTCTAAGGATTTAATGTCTTTAATTTTTTATTTGTTCTTTCATACTTAACATAAAATGCAACGTTCAAAACTGTCAAATAAATATGACACGACGTCTGTAAGGACGGTCCATCTGGCCAGAGGTCATAGTCCCCTGAATATTGTCGGCGAGGCCGCGCCCGCTCAGCGGCCGCGCGGATGATGGTAATGCACAATTTCACGGGCCACCCTAGCCGTGTGGTGCAGACCATGGGAAAACGCGATAAACTGACAATTCAATATGTCACGACGACGTCTGTAAGGACGGTCCATCTGGCCAGAGGTCATAGTCCCCTGAATATTGTCGGCGAGGCCGCGCCCGCTCAGCGACCGCGCCGCGATGATGGTAATGCACAATTTCACGGGCCACCCTAGCCGTGTGGTGCAGACCATGGGAAAACGCGATAAACTGACAATTCAATATGTCACGACGACGTCTGTAAGGACGGTCCATCTGGCCAGAGGTCATAGTCCCCTGAATATTGTCGGCGAGGCCGCGCCCGCTCAGCGACCGCGCCGCGATGATGGTAATGCACAATTTCACGTGCCACCCTAGCCGTGTGGTGCAGACCATGGGAAAACGCGATAAACTGACAATTCAATATGTCACGACGACGTCTGTAAGGACGGTCCATCTGGCCAGAGGTCATAGTCCCCTGAATATTGTCGGCGAGGCCGCGCCCGCTCAGCGACCGCGCCGCGATGATGGTAATGCACAATTTCACGGGCCACCCTAGCCGTGTGGTGCAGACCATGGGAAAACGCGATAAACTGACAATTCAATATGTCACGACGACGTCTGTAAGGACGGTTCATCTGGCCAGAGGTCATAGTCCCCTGAATATTTTCGGCGAGGCCGCGCCCGCTCAGCGACCGCGCCGCGATGATGGTAATGCACAATTTCACGGGCCACCCTAGCCGTGTGGTGTCCACCATGGGAAAACGCGATAAGCTGACATTTAATATACCTTTTCGGCCCACCTCATACGATCTTGCGTTCAAAATACAATCAATTTTGAACCTAAACGCTTTGTTTTTCATTTTAAAAATATGGTTGATATACTCTCATATGGTTGATGGGAGCGATGGCTGACTCTCGCGTTATACTCGTGACCGGTTGCTGTCCGTGTGAACTGGCCTACTCTTGTCAAAAATGAATATAAGTTTAACTTTTCGTGTCGTATTGTTTTCATGTTCTAATGACATAATCTGGTTTATATCAAAGATTGAATTTTGGCATTATTAACTAAATATTGTTTATTTCTTGAGTCTTCGCAAATGACATTGTTATTATTATTTTATGACTGTCAGAAAGAGTGTAATTCGCACCTATTTTGAATAAATATGTTGAATTGAAAAAAAAACTTTAACTACCAACAGAACAAGACCCTTAGTACAAACTTTGCTTTAATTAAAAAGGGGTCTACTTATTCTGGACTTTAGATAATTCATTTTTTCCATGGGAAAGGGAGGATTTATTCAACCTCATATACTGTGATTTTTTCAAGATTTTAAGCCTAGTAGTTTCGGAGATAAGGAAATGGTCAATTTACGCCACAGAAATCGGAATATTTACGCCTATTTTCTTCATCATCATCATCATCATATCAGCCACAAATCGTCCACTGTTGGACAAACGCCTATTTTCTTAAATAACTTTAAATCTATTGATCTTAAAATTATAAAAAAAAACATATAAGTATATATTGGTGAAGGTCGCGGGAAGCCGCTGGATGCGGGCAGCGCAGAACCGGTCGTCGTGGAGATCCTTGAGGGAGGCCTATGTCCAGCAGTGGACTTCCTTCGGCTGATATGATGATGATATATTTAAGATACTCATACATAAACAAGCCCTTTCATTTTATATGTCACACAATGTAGTTAGCAAAACTTTTTTTTTATTTTTTTATTAAGATCATCTTTGCTTTATTGTAAATCTAGAAAATTAATGAATGCTGTATGGCTACAAAAATCAAGAGAACAAATTAAATACTGCAGAAATTAGTAGCTGCGTTGGGGCGGAGGGCCGTGATTCGCGCGCCACCCGTGTACGCAGTTATAACCACTAAGTCGAGCTCCTTAATACCCATGTTTCCGTGTATTGTCTGACAGTGGGAAGGAGTGGGGTAGGTGAATGCGTAGGTATTTTCGTTTTATAAGGAAGTGCAATATCTGTTACGAACTAACTAGTATTATCACCTGTGACAGAACTGCTTATAGAAAAATTACAAAAAGAGCCAACTCCAAATAAAGGGAATGAGGCTTGGCTAAGGAGAAGAATAATATTGTAAGGCTAGAAGCTACTGTGAAATTATGCACAACAAATGATCCAAAACGGGCTTGTGATGTCAAAGTTCATTCACAAATGGTTCAGTCAATAGATGGCTTGTTCACTCTGCTGAGTTTAGACTTTAGAGTGATCAAGTGGTCCCGAGAGTTATTTGAACGTTCTTGTAGAGCACAAACTAATTAACACCATGCAAAAGAAACTACAGTTGAAGGATATGAAATGATAATTCAATGCAAAAGGACCATGGCGATGCATATTTATGTTTTTGTGATTTTTACTAACCTACCTTAATTAATACACTGTTAAATATATAAGTAACCCTTTTTTTTCATATAAATCACTTAAAATGAAAAACTAATTAACTACGATAAACACTTTTAAAAACCGACTTCAAACGCAACATCCAAGATACGATTTTTCAACATTTTTTGTTTCGTTTTTCATATTTTTTTAAAAAGTATTTAACCGATTTTTATAGGACCGCTCTGCAGGCAATAAGTATTATTTAAAAAAAATCATCAAAATTGGTTAGTATTGACTAAGAAATCTCCTCTTTTTTTTAAGTCAGTTAAAAATAAAAGATTTTTTGATGTGGGAGAGAATCTAGCTTTAACTAAAGCGATGATCAAAACAGCTAAAAATTCAGGGCTGAAGATCGCTGCTACTGGCGCGCCATGCAATCTAGGAGCCTGTTTCAAGATTCAAGATATTTATTCAAAATAGGTGCAAATCACACTCTTTTTGATAGTCATAAAATAGTAATTACATAATGTAATTTGTTAAAAATCAAGCTATAAACAATCACTAGTTAATAAAGTCAAAATCCAATCCTTGATATAAAATAAATTATGTCATTAGAACATGAGACAATATCACACGAGAAGTTATGCATTAAAATCATTGAATGTCATTAATGACTTTGACAAGAGTAGGCCAGTACACACGGACAGCACCCGGTCACGAGTATAACGCGAGAGACAACCATCGCTCCCCTTAACCGTATTAGAGGGAAAGTAACGACCAGGCTCCCGATGCACCATCGTCCGCACGAACATTTAAGCGAGCATGCACCTTTGCCTGAAAAAGGGCGAAATACCTCTTATTTGGGTTCATCGACAGTACCCGCCGATATACAGTCTGATTATGACATCGCTTCAGCTTTTGTCACAAAGTTGATAGATGCAGTGGTATGCGCCGTCACGAACCACCCGCTACTTCGGCCTTACACAGCATAAGTGTGTGTTTTAAATAGCCCTAACCATACTGTTTTGTTGCCATCAGGTGTTGCTAAAGAAAAACAACTAACTAACTAACACGTTGCACATAAACTTGATTTCCATCCTCTTATACATTATATTGAAGGCCTTTTAGCTGGTTTCCTGAATGTAATTGTTCAGAAAATTATAGAATAGAATTGAATTCTTTCATCATCATCTATATGCCGGATTTTCTGGTAAAGTATGAGTAGCTCTAGTTTTATATTAATAAGATCTTTTGTGATCTTTTCAACTCGAAGGGTGTGTGTGAAGTCGACCAACCCGCACTGGGCCCGCGTGGTCGACTAAGGCCCGATCGCCCTAATTCAGGGTAGGCTCGAGCCCCTCGCTGGGGACGTATATGAGCTGATATGATGAAGATCTTTTGTAACCATATTTTTATGCAAACAAATAATTTTAAATTGAATTTGTCATTCATGAGAAATTGCATTGAGACTCAGAAAAGCTCAGTCCCCCAGGTTCCCATATTATCATTATATCAGCTCATATACGTTCCCCACCGAGGGGCTCGAGCCTACACCACGCGGGCCCAGTGTGGCTTGGTCGACTTCACACACAACATTCGAGTTTCTTCGCAGGCATGTGCAGGTTTCCTCACGATGTTGTCCTTCAGCGTAAGAGCGTCGGATAAACGTACATATGAAACGGAAATTCGAAAACATATTCGAACCAGGACCTCCCGGACAGGAGGTAGCGGACCTTGCCATTACGTCACTGACGCTCCTCTCATGTTATCATATAACAATTAATTATAAGTAGTCGTGCCTAGGCTAGGCTCCTATAAAAGCGTCGGTGGCTCAAACGGTAACGACTCGGTCCATCTAACCAGAGGTACCGGGTTCAAATCTGGACGGCCAATGTACCAATGAGTTTTTCAAAAAACTTACGTACATACTTACCGATTGCTTTAACGGTGAAGGAAAAACATCGTGAGGAAACCTGCACACGCCTGCGAAGAAACTCGAAGGTTGTGTGTGAAGTCGACCAACCCGCACTGGGCCCGCGTGGTCGACTAAGGCCTAATCGCCCTGATTCAGGGTAGGCTCGAGCCCCTCGGTGGGGACGTATATGAGCTGTAATGATGAGTCGTGCCTATACCCTTCATGAAATTGAGTAACTGTTAAAACACATAACTGTTAAAACACATAACAGTTACTTACAAATGAAGATCAAGCTTCATTTCATTTATTCAAATTGATCGAGTAAGGTCTGGTTCACACTTTGAGTGAAGCTGCGCCTTTTCATACAAACGGCGTTTACGATTTTCACCTCTTAAATGTTAACCGATTTGGACCAATTTTCAAGCGACTTCCAAAAAGGAGGAGGTTCTCAATTCGTCTGTATGTTTTTTTTTATGTGTTACCTCGTAACTTTTGACTGGATCAACCGATTTTTATGATTCTTTTTTTATTTGAAAGCTATTGCTTCCCGTGTGGTCCCAAATAAATTTTAACAAAATCGGTGTAGTACTTTGTTAAAAAAATAACAAAAACCAAAAATAATAATGCAAAGTTGTTGCGATGGAAGTCGGTTTTTTAACGTGTTTAGCGCTTTCTTATTAATAGGTTGTCAGTCAGAACAAAAGATATGCTTATACGTTTTTGTTTTTTCGATAAAGTTAATAAAATTAATTTTATTGTCGTTCACGTGTTTTCATACAAAGTTATTTAGGCCATTTTTTTATTTATTTATAATCAATCATTTAAAAAACGAAACGTATAAGCCTAGCTTTTGTTCTGACTAACAATCAAAAATTGGCCTAAATCGGTTAACATTTATGAGATGAAAATCGTTAACGCCGTTTGTATGAAAAATCTAATTTTCGTTGTGGGTTCACAGTCCTCTTTAGTTTAATCTGCATTAGAAACTTCAGTATATTTTTTTTATTCACAATGATCTGATTTTTTTAAATTTAACATGACTACTTTTTTTACCTGATGATAAGTAACGATGATGCTGGAAGCGGGCTTACTAAGATTCCCCAACGCAATGGTGAACTGGCTATCTTATCTTCAAGCCGGAACACGTCAATGCTGTTAGCATTGATGTTTGACGGTAAGACTTAGATAAGGTGGTGGTAGCTAGCCAGGCGGGCTTAGAAAATGCCGTACCACCAACCGAACCGAGTCATACAACTACGCCGGGAATCGAACTCACAACCGCCTGATGTGAAGCTAACGGATTTGACCACTACTCTACGGAGACGGTTAAACTTCATAATTTAGTTGTATTTTTATTTAATTTTAATCATCTTTTAAGTATGGTATGATTTAAGTCTTGCCGCCAAACATCAGTGTTAACAACATTGATGTGTTCCGGCTTGAAGATAGCCAGTTCTCCATTGCGTTGGGGAATCTTGGTAAGCCCGCTTCCATCTACGGCATCAACTTCACTTACCATCAGGTGAGATGATGCCAAGGGCTTAGCAATAGTGAATAAAAAAAAACTATACAAAATCATTATCCCTCATTTTGGGTAGTTATGTAAAAAACGTGTCCTATGTCACACACGAAATCAAGAAAAATCTAACGACACCTTCGCATTTCAAAAAACATCAAGCTGAGGCTACAGCCTTAGCTAAAGAAACAGACATATACCCAAATACAATACCCTCTTTTTTGGGCTGTAGGGTAAAAATACCTACCAACATTTCTATTGTTAATATCTAATAACTTCACAAAAATTTTTGTCGTAAACTCTGAAAGCACACCCTAAACATCATTATAAGCCGGTAATTATAACACACGGTCATCACCGCAAGTACCGTCGTCGCTTGCGCACCAATCACGCTTGTGCCTGTCAGAATTTCTATTACTTGTAGTTGTGGTAGCAAGTACAGTCAACGCCCTATTTCATTGAAGCTTCTTCTATCTGACCCGGAAACGACTTTTAATCATTGTACTGTACATTTTTTTTTTCATACAAAGTTAGACTCCTTCGGGAATCGAACCTGCAACCTCCTAATGTGAAGCTAATGGACTTAACACTACGCCACGGAGGCGGCTGTCATTTTTTATACTACCTACTTTCAAAAGAGAAAACTGTAAATTACACCTCCGTTTACCGCCTCCGTGGCGTAATGGTTAGTCCATTCGCTTCACTCCAGTAGGTCGCGGATTCAATTTCCGGCGGGGTCAACTTTGTAAGACTCGATTTGGTTGGTGGTAGGGCATTTTCTTAGCTACCACCATCTTATCTTAATCTCGCCGACAAACATCAGTGTTAACAGCATTGATGTGTTCCGGCTTGAAGATATAAGATAGCCAGATCCCCATTGCGTTAGGAAATTTTGGTAAGCCCGCTTTCATCTTCGGCATCACCATCACTTACCATTAGGTGAGATGATGCCACGGGCTTACCAACCGTGAATAAAAAAAATAGAATCTTTAATTTTTTTAACTTTTTGGTTTTTGGTTGATTTTTTTAACTGATGTACACGATGCCACCGACAGCGCTGCAGGAGAGATATCATGACTTGCCGTCGATACAACGGAAGAGATCCTACACCTGTACTTACCACTTTATCATCATATCAGACGAAAGACGTCCACTGCTGGACAAGGGCCTCCCCCAAGGATTTCCACGACGACAGGTCCTGCGCTGCACGCATCCAGCGGCTTCCCACGAACTTCACCTTCACACATCCAACCAATATTATAGTGATTGATGATGCATAGATCCTACTCCCTAAAAATATAACGCCAAAGTTTGTAAGAATGTATGGATATATGTTTGTTACTCTTAAACTACTGAACGGATCTGGCTGAAATTTGGTAGGTAGACGATTAGGACCTTGATTAACATATATGCTACTTATTTCCAAGCTCACCCTCGAAATGTCATAGAAAAATTGTCCACGCAAGTGAAGCCGCGGGAAACAGTTATTTATATCTATATGCTGGTTTAGTTTAGGAGTACCTAATAACATATAGGGTCGGTAGCGCAAGGGCTAGGTTCGCTGTCTCCTGTCCGGGAGGTCGTGGTTCGAATCCTGCTACGTACTAATGTGTTTTCGGATTTCGATTTCATATGTACGTTTATCCAACGCTCGCCTGCGAAGAAACTCGAAGGTTGTGTGTGAAGTCGACCAACCTGCACTGGGCTCGCGTGGTCGATCGCCCCAATTCAGGGTAGGCTCGAGCCCCTCGGTGGGGACGTATATATGAGTTGATATGTCGATGATGATTAATAGATCCTAATTATTTGTGTTGCCAGTGATGACATACGGAACAGAGATATGGTCGCTTACTAAGGGCCTCATAAGACGGTTCACGGTCACACAAAGGGCGATGGAGCGAGCTATGCTCGAAGTTTTAGATATCAGGAGATTCTTAGAGAACCAAGGTAACCAACATAGCTTAAGTGGCAGTAGGCGCGGCACATAGCTCGTAGAACAGATGGCCGTTGGGACAGTAATTTCTCGGGTGGCAATCTTTGATGATCACAATAGGGATGACGAATGCTGGTCATCTGATTTACTTTTATCATCTGTCAAAAACGACATTTTGTTCTAAAAATTTTAGAAATACCTAGGCGTGACGTCATAGTTTAGCAGCGTCATATTATGTGTACTCATTTTGTGATTTTGGTGAATTAAAAATTGAAAGACTTGATGGAAAACAAAACGAGTTAGGTTTTTCAAAGTTTAACTAAAAGAGCAATTTAATGTTCAAGAGTTCATAATTTATTTCTAATGCTGTCATCATCCCGATTATTATCCTCTGTCATTGTTTCTAAAATTAATTATTTATTACTTGACATATGATGAATGAAAAACAAAAAAATTTAATCTAGTAATGTAATGTGCAATCGGTTTGTTAAAAAAACATTGATACTCCTTACAAAATACCGCTTCCGTGGCGTAATGGTTAGTCCATTCGCTTTACACTAGGAGGTGGTGGGTTCGATTCCCGGTGGGGTCAACTTGTAAGACTCGGTTTGGTTAGTGGTAGGGAATTTTCAATGACCGCCTGACTAGCTACCACCATATTATCTAAGTCTTGCTGCCAAACATCAGTGTTAAAAACATTGATGTGTTTCGGGTTGAAGATAAGATAACCGGTTCTCCATTGCGTTGGGGTATCTTGGTAAGCCCGACTTATGGCAGCATTGTGTGGTGGCCTAGAACGGAGTTAGGCACGTGCGGGCAAACACTGACAAAACTTCAGCGGTTGGCCTGCCTGGCAATTACCGGAGCATTTCGTACAACACCTACTGCATCTATGGAAATGCTGCTAAATCTAAAGCCGCTTCAAATACACATTCAGACAGAGGCGGCCAAGGCCCTACACAGGTTATCGTTAAATGGCATGTGGAATTTTGACATGCCCAAAACCAGACATACCAATCTACAACTAGACACAGGTATGGAAAGGCTTATGCGCATGGGATGTGACAAAATACAGACTGTGCACATATTCAAAAAATAATATAAAATCTATGTTCCTACGAGGGAAGAATGGAGTAAAGGACTTAAACAACAAGGACCAAACACTCTTACATGGTATACAGACGGATCGAAAATGGAGTCTGGTGCTGGTGCAGGCGTTTATGCTAAGGATTACTCAGCGAGTATTAGTCTAGGGCAATATGCAACAGTCTTCCAGGCGGAGACTTATGCTATCATTGCATGTGCACATGAGATTATAGACAAGGAAGTCAAAGACAAAACCATCTATATTCTCAGCGATAGCCAAGCTGTTCTTAAAGCTCTTGACTCCTTCAAGGTTGACTCCGGGCTAGTGCTAAATTGTGTAAAGGTCCTTAATAAGGTGGGCCGACACAACAAACTGCAACTGGTCTGGGTCCCTGGACACGTAGGAGTGGAAGGCAATGAAGAAGCAGACAAACTGGCTAGAATGGGATCACAAACAACAATGTGTGGTCCAGAACCGAGGATAGGGCTACCAAGGAGCACTATTATAAGGGCATTAAAGGAACAGGCCGAGGGAAGACACAGATTGACATGGCTATCCAGAGATGGACATAAACACTCTAAGCTCTTCATCGGTGAGGTCACCACAGGGGCAACCAAGTACATTTGGAATAACAGCAGGACGCGAGTCAGGGCGATAACAGGAGCGTTGACGGGCCACTTTGCCACAAACGCACACCTGCAAAAAATCAGTCTGACGCATGACCCGACCTGCAGGGCCTGTGGTGAAGATATAGAATCAATGGAACACTTACTGTGTCACTGCGATGTCCTGGCTAGCAAGCGTATGTACCTCCTAGGTGATGGCTACCCAAAACCGGAGGACTACAAGCACCTTCCAATCAGCGGAATTGCTGCATTAATGCAGCACATCTTCGATTAGGTTGGGGTGCAAAGGTTATAGGGGTAGACACAAAAGATCCCATTGGGTCGAAGTGTCGCTGTAACTGCAGCCCCCACTTACAAAGATAAGATAAGATAAGATAAGCCCGCTTCCATCTTCGACATCATCGTCACTTACCATCAGGTGAGATGATGCCAAGGACTTACCAATTGTGAATTTTTTAAAAAAAATCGTAACCCAACTACAAAATAACTTTGCTTTTTAAGCCGTTTTAATAAAAAAAGACTACGGAACATTTTGCGCGTGGTCCAGGACACACTTGACAATTTTCGTTTTATTCGTGATTGGTAAGCACTTGATGTCAATATAATAATAACATAAAATGTTAATAACTAATTTATTTTTTTTTTTTTTTTACATATTGCCTCATAGTGACTATACTTTGAAGGAATAGGGATGACCACAGCATCAGAAATAAATTATGAACTCTTGATCACTAAATTTCCCTCCTACTGAAACTTCGAAAAAACCCTACTCGTTTTGTTTTTCATCAAGTCTTCGATATCCAAATCACCAATATCACAAAATGAGTACACATATGACGCTGCTAAACTATGACGTCACGCCTAGGTATTATGACGTTTTTGACAGATGATAATAATTGAAAACGCTAAACACGTTAAAAAACCGACTTCCATCGCAACAAATTAGTACATTTTTGCATTATTATTTTTGGTTTTTGTTAATTTTCTACTAAAGTACTACACCGATTTTGATAAAATTTATATGGGACCACACGGAAAGCACTAGCTTGCAAATAAAAAAAGAATCATAAAAATCGGTTCACCCAGTCAAAAGTTCTGAGGTAAAAACATTAAAAAAAAACATACAGACGAATTGAGAACCTCCTCCTTTTTGGAAGTAGCTTGAAAAATTACTCAGATGACTAGCATTCGTCATCCCTATTAAGGAATGATGGATTATAAAGATAGAGACCTTAGTTTTTCGAGACCTCCATGTTTTGGGTTCAGCCTGTATACTGAGAGGTAGCTATCGCTCAACCATTAGTTACAAGGTGTTATTAAATCGACAAGCTTGCTCTCCTTTTCTAATGGGATAACGTTAGAAAAGGAGGGCAGACCTCATTGGTTAAATAGCAATTAAATAGGTAGTAAGTAGCACAGTATTAGAATATAGCGGCTTACAGTAGCGCCCGGTGCGTCGGTGGCTCAACTGGTAACGACTCGGTCCTCCTAACCAGAGGTGCGGTGTTCAAATCCGGACGCCCAATGTACCAATGAGTTTTTCGAAACTTACTCACATATACTCACCGATTGCTTAAACGGTGAAGGAAAACATCGTGAGGAAACCTGCACACACCTGCGAAGAAACTCGAAGGTTGTGTGAGAAGTCGACCAACCCGCACTGGGCCCGCGCGGTCGACTAAGGTCCGATCGCCCTAATTCAGGGTAGGCTCGAGCCCCTCGGTGGGGACGTATATGAGCTGATATGATGACAGTAGCGCAACGAATGTTGTTACGCAGAGCAACGGAAGGGTACTTGCGGGCAGCGGGCGGCGGGGCATAGCTGACTACAGGCTAGTACTGCTAGTACCTACGCCGGTGGCGGCATCGTGCGACATCAAAGGCGTTGCGCTACTGTTAGCCATATCGTAATACTGTATAAGTAAGCAGGTACAAGAACCTGCTGTATTCTAATAAAAAAATACTTTATTATTACCCACTTACTTGGGTTGTGCATACATATAAAACTATATATTAAAAATTTAATATAAATACGAGTGCATAAAATAGTACTCCTATTTTTTGGGAAATCGGCTAAAATGTATCCTATGTCACTCATGGGATCAAGATACAAGATACGGTACCTTGCTCTCTAAAATCCATCAAGCCGTTTAGATGATATCGTGATATAAAGATACATACATACATAAATACATTAGACCTGTAAACAACAGTTCTCGAGCGGCGACCGCGCACCGGATGACGTAGCGTTGGCAGGCCTCCCACACGTTGGATCGATGACCTGGTGGAGATCGCGGAAAGCCGATGGATGCGGGCAACGCAGGAACGGTCGTCGCGGAAATCCTTGAGGGAGGCCTCTGTCCAGCAGTGGACGTTTTTCGGCTGATATGAAGATGATGATGATGGCGATGAAAAATACACTTCTTGTTGTGAGCAGTCATGTAAAGAGTGTGGAAAAAGTAGCCTTTGTGTTAATCCAGGTCCATATCTGTCTACCTACCAAATTTTAGCCAGATCAGTTTGCTTAAAAGAGTAACAAACATACATCCATACATTCTTACAAACTTTCGCGTTTATAATATTAATAGGATACATTACAAAGTGAGTATAGACAACGAATTATCAGTATCAGTGTAATGAAATGAATAACAAAATCAATTAGTAATTAATTAATAAAAAATTAAAAACCCGACTTTATAAAACCTTAACCCCTATTATTTGGCCAGTCGGGTAAAAATGTATCCTTAGTCACTCACACCATGAAGACGAATCTAATGACACCTCGCTCTCCAAAATCCATCAAGCCGTTCAGGCTTCAAAGCGTACCAAAGAAATGATAACCTCTTTTTTTGGCTCATCGGGTAAACATGTATGTATCCATCCTATTCCTATGTCACTTACAGGATCAAGATAAATCTAACGTAACGACACCTCGCAATTCAAAATCCATCAAGCCGTTCAGGTTTCAAAGCGTACCAAAGAAATAAAAATTCATACATACATACACTCCTTAAACAAATAACACTTCTTCTAGCGCAGTCGGGTAAAAACGTCAGTGACTAAAAGGTAAAAAAAATAAATGTCGAAAAATTTAATGTCCCAAAAATAGACCACAATCATTGTCACCTCTAAAGGTTCACTTATCATTTACCCCTACTCCAAAAATAACACTAAATTACTGCTGGTTAAAGTTCAAAACGGAACAACTGGCAGTTTTACACGAAAAAGATCAAACAATTTCTCAAAAACTTGAATGATGTTTGTAAAAGGTTGTCCGCTGTTTAAAAACCAAATCTAAAATGAGCCTCATCTTTTCTTATTTAATTTTAATGAAGAGTTCAACTTATGGTGGTATTCGATAATATTGTGTGCCTTGTCATTTGAACGGCTAATGTGTCAACAGATACAGGTTCAAGTTTAAAGTGTAAGTAAATCATAAGAAAGGAGTTTCAAAGGCATCACTTTAGAGTAAAGAGATATCATATCAATGTTAAAAAAAAACTGGCCAAGTGCGAGTCGGACTAGCGAGCGCTCCGGGGGTTCCGTACCACCAACTAAATAAATAAATAATAAATACTCTGGGACAAATCACACATGGTCATCTGGCCCCAAAGTAGGATTCCCTGATATACATAATACGTTTAAATACATACATATATAGATATATTTAACACCCAGACACAGAGCAAACAAATCTGCTCATCACACAAATGCTTGCCCTGGGTGGGGATCGAACCCACAACCCTCGGAACAGTAGTCAAGGGCACTAACCACTGAGTCATCGAGTCAACTATGACAGTGATACCTATTCACATTAGAAACAAAAGACATTAACGCGAGCGACAAAAATATGCTATTTTTTGTCGTTCAGTTCGGACTCCTTAGCGCGAGTACAACTCACACTTGGCATTTTTAATATTTGTTGTTTTACTTTAGTATTAGTACTATAACCACACCAAGTTTCACGCTTGTATATATAGAGCTAAATCAAAAATACTTCTAAAGACCTTTAAAAAAACACGTTATTGTATGGAGACCCCCTTATTTTTTCACTTTTTTTTTAATTTTTAGTATTTCTTGTTATAGCGGCAATAGAAATAAACATTCTGTAAAAAAAACAACTGTCTACCATTTATTATTATGTCTGTGCTATTAAGGTTCATGAAATACAGCCCGCTGACAGACACATAGACAGACGGACGGACAGGACGAAGGCTTAGTTATAGCAAAGTATATATAGGTAAATTAGTAATAACATACAGAATGGACACTTCCTACCGCTCTCTAGATTGCGACCTCACCCCTCGTCACCCAGATTGATACAGATTGGTTACAGTTTGGTTGTCGAACGTATAGGATTTCGCCACCATTTCGTTTGTTCCCATCATTCCTTGTTTGAAATGTCATTTCTGGCCCGTTGTTACGAAGTAACTATTTAGTAATCTGTGCCCGTGTCCAGGGTGTGGTTATAGGGTCCCGTTGTATGAAGTGTCCAGGGTGTGGTTATAGGGTCCCGTTGTATGAAGTGTCCAGGGTGTGGTTATAGGGTCCCGTTGTATGAAGTGTCCAGGGTGTGGTTATAGGGTCCCGTTGGCTACCCTTTGAGTTAACGGAACCCTAAAAAGTAGACTTACTTTTCGAAGTATACTCATTTGTTTTTGAGATAGGTATCCATCGAGGCAATTAATTGAAATTCTTTACAAATATGTTTGCTTTATTCTGTGCTTTATCAAAAAACAAGCTATGCATGCAGCTTATTGAAGAAATAGGGGATCGGACTGCTAGTCATTGGAGTTAGATAGATAGATAGATAGATAAAACATTTATTCAAAGCTACATAAATTACAATTCATACACAAAAATAAAATATAAAAAAAAACTTCTTATATCTTAGCTTAAATGTATAAAGAGGGTAGATATATAAAATTGTGCCGTAACTTTGAAATGGCTCCGACTCAGCATATGCTGCAGGTAATAATGTACCTACAGCGCTGATATTCTGCCGGAGTTACTTTTTATGATCTGTCGAAAATGTAACTTTTTTCTAAAAATGTTTGAAATTTCCACAAATGACGTCATAGATTTTAAGCGTCATTGACGAACTTTTTTTGTGAATTTGATCAATTAAAAATTGAAGACGTGAAGGAAAAACAAAACAAGTAAGGTTTTTTGAAACTCCAAGAGGAGAGCAATTTAGGAAATCATATTTCAGAAATTATTTTTGATGCAATCCGATCCCGATCCGATCATATTTGTATGATGATGCCGAAGATGGAAGCGGGCTTACCAAGATTCTCCAACGCAATGGAGAACTGGCTATCTTATCTTCAAGCCGGAACACATCAATGTAGTTAACACTGATGTTTGGCGGTAAGACTTAGATAAGATGGTGGTAGCTAGCCAGGCGGGCCTAGAAAATGCCCTACCACCAACCAAACCGAGTCTTACAAGTTGACCCCACCGGGAATCGAACCCGCGACCTCCTGGTGTGAAGCGAATGGGTTAACCATTACGCCACGGAGGCGGTTGAAAATCTTGATCCTGTAACTGTAAGTGACATAGGATACATACATGTTTACCCGATGAGCCAAAAAAGAGGTTATCATTTCTTTGGTACGCTTTGAAGCCTGAACGGCTTGATGGAGTTTGGTGTGCGAGGTGTCATTAGATTCGTCTTCATGCTGTGAGTGACTAAGGATACATTTTTACCCGACTGGCCAAAAAAGAGAAATAGTTTTATGCAATCGTGTTTTCAATTTTGACTAAATTTGGTTAGGATATTTTTCATCGTGTTTGAGCCTGTAACGTCATCAGTCTACGAACTTTAAAAAATCATAATAAAATAACCGTTGATTGAAAAAAATCAATTGTACAATTTATCTTGATGTAAATCTTCAAATTAGTTATCAAAATAGATTTTTTATAAAAAATATTAAAAATACTTTTTATAACAATTCCAATTCTCATTTTCTGTATCGCATATTAGATTATGAGATTATATAGAGCTCCAGTGAGTACCCCGTGACAGAGGCCCAAAGGATTTCCACGACGACCGGTTCGGCGCTGCTCGCATCCATCGGCTTCCCGGGATCTTCACCAGGTCGTCGGTCCACCGCGAGGGAGGCTTGCCTACACTATATTTTCCGGTACGCGGTCGCCACTCGAGAACGTTACATAACAAACATAACTTTCATAATTTTGGCTGCCATTGTCCCATCACTAGAGAAATACTCTTATGAGGGCGCATAAATCAAAATGTTCGTCTTGCTCACTCTCGCACATGTGGTGAAGGAAAACATCGTGAGGAAACCTGCACGCGTCTGCGGAGAAACTCGCAGGTTGTGTGTGAAGTGGACCAACCCGCACTGGGCCCCCGTGGTCGAATAAGGCCCGATCGCCTACCGAAAATTTAATTCAGGGTAGGCTCGAGCCCCTCGGTGGGGACGTATATGTCTTGATATGATGAAGAGCTATAGTTTTTTTATCTAAAGTCAGCCCTCAGTCAGATAGTTTATTCTCTCTCAAATATTATCTTATTTTTTTAAATAACTTATAAACTGATCATAATTCGATAAATCTTTTCTACATTGTTCATTTTGCTGTAAACCCCCTCTTAAAATGTCTTAGAGCACACCTATCAAGTTCCACCCAGTCTCTCTCAGAAGCGTCTCTTATCGATTGCTCCCCCCATGTATTTGTGACACTGATCACAAAACATACAAACAGACAAACAGACGAGCTGATTTACGACGACCGGCACCGATTCACTCTTTATTATTCTGTTTGTAAATCTCAATGTGATGGTGTTAAAATGAGACTGTAGAGACGCACTCAGGTTTACAAACCCCCCAAACATATTTTATTTTTTACATGTGAATTCATCATCATCATATCAGTCGAAGGCCGTCCACTGCTGGACATAGGCCTACCCCAAGGATTTCAATGACGACCGGTTCTGCGCTGCCCGCATCCAGCGGCTTTTTGCGACCTTTACTAGGTCAGTGGTCCATCGAGTGGGATACCTGCCTACACTACGTTTTCCGATGCGTGGTCGCCAATCAAGAACTTTACTACCCCAACGGCCATCTGTTCTACGAGCAATGTGCCCCGCCCCCTGCCACTTAAGTTTAGCAATTCTGAGAGCTATGTCGGTTACTTTTGTTCTCCTCGTGAATGTGAATTATATTTACTTAATTTTACTTAATGATTGAATTCTGACTGATTTGATTGGCATAAAAAGTTAAATGTAATACAATTATGTCGGAATAAAAGGATAAAATAATACTTTATTTAAAAGAGCGTAGAAACGCCTGCGAAGAAAATCAAAAGTTTTGTGTGGGCCCGAGTGGTTGACTAAAGGATCATTCGCCCTAATTTAGGGTAGGCTCGAGCCTCTCTCCTCCAATAACGAAAATGTGTATTTTTGGAAGATTGTTTGAAGAAGCCTTTGTTTCAAAATTCATGTCACGCACGGCAATTAATATACAGAAATATCAACGAACCCTTGAATTTATAAAAATAAGATCATCCATAAAAAGTTGGGTGCATAATCAGCTGATCAATTGGTTTGGGAGGCTTCTTAAGGGTACCCTGGAGACTCGAGTTTCTATACAAACGTACTTCCGCTTTAATACAAAAACTAGAAACTTTGAAAAAGTCATTAAGGTTTTAATTACTTTTTCAAAATTGTGCTGATAACCTATTATATTTTTTTTTTTGGAGAATGTTTAAAAACATCAAAAAAGTTACCTACTCTTAAATTATTCTTACCACACGTTTATCTTACAGCCTTTAGAGAAATCGCAAAAGATAGTCACTACTATAGTAATGGGGGCTATAATACTTGCCTAAATCCGACCCTGATCTATTGTTAAGACATCGAACATCGAAGGACCATCTGTACTTGTAATAATCCCTACTCTTTACCATCTGTTCTCGTTGATTGAGAATGAAAGTTATGTGCAGTGCATTAAAAGTGGCACGCAACGCAAATACATCACTGTTAACTTGCGAAGGGATTGTCTGTTTGCTGTCTGTATGAATTTGTCATTATTTCTATGTAACAACAATTTTTCAATAAAAATCTGAACACCTTATTGATGATACACTGTACGTAGCCTCACTAACACAATTTTGGGCCCTAATTTTAGGCATTCTGTGCTAAGATTTTTACAGTGTAAAAGGTATTACGGAGATCACAGTTGTGAGCTTTATTACGGAGATCACAGTTGTGAGCTGTATTTTGGAGATCACAGTTGTGAGCTGTATTTCGGAAATCACAGTTATGAGTTTTATTACGGGGATCACAGTTGTGAGTTGTGTTTCGGAGATCACAGTTGTGACCTGTATTACGGAGATCACAGTTGTGAGCTGTATTTCGGAAATCACAGTTGTGAGTTTTATTACGGAGATCACAGTTGTGAGCTGTATTTCGGATATCACAGTTGTGAGCTGTATTACGGAGATCACAGTTGTGTGAGCTGTATTTTGGAGATCCCAGTTGTGAGCTGTATTTCGGAGATCACAGTTGTGAACTGTATTTTGGAGATCACAGTTGTGAGTTTTATTACGGAGATCACAGTTGTGAGCTGTATTTTGGAGATCACAGTTGTGAGCTGTATTTCGGAAATCACAGTTGTGAGTTTTATTACGGAGATCACAGTTGTGAGCTGTATTTCGGAGATCACAGTTGTGAGCTGTATTTCGGAGATTACAGTTATGAGCTGTATTACGAAGATTACAGTTGTGAGCTGTGTTATGAACAATAATTGGAAATTAAAAGCGTCAGTGGCTAAACCGGTAACGACTCGATCTTCCTTGCCAGAGGTATCGGGTTCAAATCCGGACGGCCAATGTACCAATGAGTTTTTCGAAACTTACATACATATACTTACCGCTTGCTTTAACGGTGAAGGAAAACATCGTGAGGAAACCTGCACATCTGATTCCAGATGTGTATAAAGGTCGCGTTGCACACGTCCGTAGGTATGAATCTAAAGGTCCTACACGTGACCGTGGGTGATGCTAAGTGCAACACCAGGCAACCGCCCTCTTTCCCTTGGATAGCAAGGTTAATTGTGCCAAACGATGAGAGAGAGAGAGAGAGATTGAAAACAAAAACGATAAACAGTTGGTTGTTCATCGCAAAGACACTTTTGCAATGGTATTTTTTGTTTTCAAGCGACTTCCAAAAAGGAGGAGGTTCTCAATTCGTCTGTATGTTTTGTTTTTTTTTATGTTTGTTACCTCATAACTTTGGACTGGGTGAACCGATTTTTATGATTCTTTTATTATTTGAAAGCTAGTGCTTTCCGTGTGGTCCCATATAAATTTTATCAAAATCGGTGTAGTACCTTATTCGAAAATTAACAAAAACCAAAAATAGTAATGCAAAAATGTACTAAGTTGTTGCGATGGAAGTCGGTTTTTTAACGTGTTTAGCGTTTTCAATTATTATAAACAAAAGCTGCATCGATTTTGATAAAATTTATATAAGACCAACTTTGCAGCATACACCCTATCAAATGAAGAAAGGTTCACAATCTGCGAAGATATCGCGTAACAAACATGCAAAAAAACAGCCAATCGAATATAGAACCTCCTTCTTTTTAGAAGTCGGTTGAAAAAGACAGAATCTTAATATTTCACTCGTTAAATTTATCATCATCATATGAGCCGAAAAACGTCCACTACTGGACAATGTCCTTCCCCGTGGATTTCCACGACAATCGGTCCTGCGCTGCCCGCATCCAGCGGCTTCCCGCAAACTTCACCAGGTCGTCGGTCCACCGCGTGGGAGGCCTGCCTACGCTACTTTTTCAGGTGCGTGGTTGCCACTCGATAACTTTACTGCCCCAACGGCCATCATCACTTCAATTTAGCGATTCTGTGGACTATGTCAGTTACTTTGGTTCTCCTACGGATCTACTCATTTCTGATTCGATCGCGTAGAGAAATTCTGAGCATAGCTCGCTCCATTGCCCTTTGGGTGACCTTAAGCCTTCTTATTAGGCCCATAGTAAGCGACCATGTCTCAGTTACGTATGGTACGTATGTCATCAATTACTAAAATTGTTCAGCGATAATAATTGAATCATCATCATCATCATCATATCAGCCGAAAAACATCCATAACTGGACAAATGCCTCCCCCAAGGATTTCCACGACGACCGGTCCTGCGCTGCCCGCATCCATCGGCTCCTCGCGATAATTGAATAACCAAGAAAAAATAACTTTTAATTTAAAAATTCTAATAAAATAAAATACAATGTAAACTCTGTATAACGTCACTCGATATAACGATTCACTCTTTGGCACGTCAAAATTTTGTAGCTTCAGTTGGTTTAACTTTAACGCTAATTTCTCTATGCAAAACGAAAACTCTCAATAACGTCACAAAATGCCCGGTCACTTTTGTGTCGCTTAGAATTTACACTGCACTTTAATTTCTGAGTTTTCCCTTGACGTATAAAGCAAAGCAAGAAAACTGTCTTCTACAAAGTCGACAGACAAGTGAATACATTCTTGGAACCCTACCATTGCTTCGTAAATATGAATGGATCGGTGAGGCGGACTGGAGTTGCAATTGTAATTGAATATTACGTTTTTATCGTCTCGTGTACAGCCTTTTGTATGAGAAGGAAGCGAGCTACTGCCACTGTCTTTTACGTGAAGCCTTTGTACAGGTTTGTGGTGGTAAAAAGTAGTTGAATGAATCATGAATTTTATTTATTGAATCATTGATTTTATTCATTGAATCATGGATTTTATTTGTTGCTTGTCTTTATAGCTCGATTTTGTAAATCTCAGTAACATATGCATGCCTCTATATACACGAGAGTTCTTGGATTAAGCTCTTGGCTATAGCACACCCTGGACACTTCATAAAACTGGCCAGAAATAACATTTCAAGCAACGAATGACGGAACAAATAAAATGGCGGCGAAATCCTGTACGTTCGACAACCAAACTGTAACCAATCTGAATCAATCTGGGTGACGAGGGGGCGAGGTCGGAATCTAGAGAGCGGCAGGGAGTGTCCATACTGTATGTTAGTACTAATATAATATATACTTTGGTACAACTAGAAAACATTTTCACGCACTTCCTCATTACTCCATTATAGGCAAGAGATTAATCCAAGAACTCTCGCGTTCATAGAGTAATAATTTGCTGAGATTTATAACATCGAGCTATAAAGACCAGCAATAAATAAAATCCATGATTCAATGTATAAAATCTATGATTTCCGACCAAAGTAAAAACGCGGGCGAAGCCGCGTGGCTCCCAGTTACAAACTTTCGCGTTTATAATATTAAGTAGGATAGGATTGTTTAATTAACCAATTTTGGTTAGGTTATTAATTCGAATGTTTTGGTTCACATAGAAACAAATCCTTGTAGTAATTCCCACTTGTTGATAATAAGATTATGTAAAGCTGCAACTTTTCATACAAACGGCGATAACGATTTTCGCCTCTTAAATATTAACCGATTTGGAACAACTTTTGATAGGTTGTCAGTCAGAACAAAAGCTAGGCTTATACGTTTTTGTTTTTTCGATAAAGTTAATAAAATTAATTTTATTGTCTTTCACGTGTTTTCATACAAAACTAATTTCGGCCATTTTTAAAATTCTAAAATTACTAATTTAAAAACGAAACGTATAAGCCTAGCTTTTGTTCTGACTGACAACCTATCAAAAATTGGTCCTAATAGGTTAACATTTAAGAGATGGTCGAATTTTCGCCGTGAGTTCAGAGTCCTCATAAGATAGAACAACTTTTGTTCTAAAGTTTGTAGGTACAGAGGCCAGCACATCAAGCTATACACTCGTAGTACGATTCTGATCCATACCCATTCGGCATAAGAACGGTACAAAGTCCAAAGTGTGTAGCTTGATGTGCTGGCCTCTGTACATGTTCTTTGAGACCCACCTTTGTACCCACTTAAAAAGAACCCTTTTAAGTATTACTTACACTACACAGCACAGAGCTAATACCCAAAAAATATAGCAAATCAGTTTATTTATAAATACACAAAGAAATACAGACAGAGAATCTACAACCTTTTGTTACGTCACTGATCTCGTATCTCTCTGTCTGTTGATACTTTATACAAAAACTTAATCCCCATTGATGATTTTTTTTAAGAAATAAAGATACTAAACTCCCTTTTGATGTCAATTCAATAGGTAACAACCCCTATGTTATTGGGGTTTTAAAAATCTTTACAATTAGCCACAAAAGAGATGCCTATACCTACTTTTAAACGCCTCCGTGGCGTAATGGTTAAGTACATTATGTCGATTCTAACTTTGTAAGCCCTTCTGGTTAGCCGTCCCCATTTTATCTAAGTCTTGCCGCTAAGCATCAATATTAACAGCAATGATGTGTTCCGGCTTGAAGATAAGATAGCCAGTTTCCCATTGCGTTGGGGAATCTTGATCTTCGGCATCATCGTCACTTACATATCGTCAGGTGAGATGACGTTAAGGGATTATCATATGTGGATAAAAAAAAATACTACAAGGATTCGTTCCTATGTGAATCAAAACAATCGAATTAATAACCTAACCAAAATTGGTTACTTAAATAATCCTATCCTACTTAATATTATAAACGCGAAAGTTTGTAAAAATGTATGGATGTATGTTTGATACTCTTTCAAGCAAAAACTACTGTACGGATCTGGCTGAAATTTGGTAGGTAGACAGATTAGGACCTGGAGATTAGGACATAGGCTACTTTTTTTTCATGCGGACCCTCGAAAAGTCATAGAAACGTTGTCCACGCGGGTGAAGCCGCGGGAAACAGCTAGTTAAAAATAAAAACTTTGACTGTATAAAATTCTTTTTTGAGAAATCAGGTTAAATGTATCCTATGTCCTATTTATTAATTAACTGATCAATTCTAGATTCCAATGACAAAGTAATCTCAATACATACCTCTTTAAAACAATAAAATTCAAAAAATTCAAATTTCATTTATATTTGTGTTAAGATGTTAAGTAAAATTTATGTCTAATAATATAATCAGTCATTGACGTATACAAATTAAAAATAACAATAATATAGTAATAAAAAATATCAATAAAGTCCTTAAAATAAAAATAAAAATTACTAAATTGTCACAATATAATACATCTAAAAACAACGTGTAATATAACATAATGTCTGAGTAAAATATACTCGTAAGATGTATTTTTTTATAATAAGCTGAACATGTCTAATCTATATATATATATATATATACGGCTGGACAATTTTTTATGATTTTTGTGTTTTTGCATTTGTGTTCGACCGAAATAGGATAATAAGTATTAAAATATGATATTCATCAATAAAAAAAATATACTATCAGTCATAAAATAATTGGTTTTAGGGTAGGGTAGGGTAGTGTAGGGTATGACAGGGTAGAGCAGGGTAGTGTAGGGTAGGGAGGGTAGTGTAAGGTGGAACGAAGTTCGCCGGAACAGCTAGTACCTTATAAAAAGGTGTATGATCTAAAAATTCCTAGAAAACTGGAGAGCCAAATCGATTAGATTCACTTAGAATCGAATGCAGCGAGCAATTAATAAACTGGATCTCATAACTTCGTAACATAAAGTAGGCGAAGGAAAGTTTCAGTCTGCGAAACCATAAGATTGATATAGCATGCGATATAATTATCTTATCGCGCGATGGCTGGTTGATAATCAATAATCTAGGAAGAAATCTAGATCAAAGATGTAACTAAGGTGCGGTCCAAAAGTGTCCGGCCTAACAAAGAAAACAAGTAGATATATTTACAATTTTATTTTTATTTTTCGATATAGTCCCCCTCTATTTCAACGCACTTTGCAGATCTCGTGATAAGCATTTCTATCCCCTTATAAAAATATTCTGGAGTTTTGTCCTCGAAATGGGTAAAAACTGCTTGGGCCACTTCATCATCCGAAGAAAATCGTCTTCCCCTTAAGTCTGCCTTAAGTCTCGAGAACAAGTAGTAGTCGCTTGGGGCCAGGTCTGGGCTATAAGGGGGGTGGCGAATTTCCTCGAAGCCACATTTAGCTACAGCAGCTTTGGCAATTGCAGCAGTGTGAACGGGAGCATTATCGTGGAGAAGCCGAACACCTCTACTAAGTTTTCCACGTCGTTTCTGCTTGATCGCCTCTCGCAACTGCTCAATAAGGGTGGCGTAGTAGCTGCCATTTACCGTGGTATTCCTTTCTTTTATGTCAATCATTAGTATTCCGTGACAATCCCAGAATACCGTTGCCATAATCTTTTTGGTGGATTGCGTTACCTTGGCCTTTCTAGGTAGCTTTTCACCAAGACGACGCCACTCCATCGATTCCCTTTTAGACAGGGGATCATAGTACAAAACCATGGTTTCGTCTCCCGTAACAATCGACTCCAAATAACTTTTTCCGTAACGCCTATACGCGTCTAAAACTTCTTGAGAACACGCTTTTCTCTCAGTACGCTGCAAGCTCGAAAGAAGTTTGGGTACCCACCTAGCACTAACTTTATTCATGTGAAGATGATCATGTAGTATCCTAAGTACTGAAGTTTTGGAAAGTCCGGTTCTTGCCGCTATTTCTTTAGTCTTTAGTCTTCGATCACTCAGAACTTCCTCTTCCACTAATTTAATACATTGCTCGGTGAGTACTTCTATAGGCCGGCCGGAGCGAGGTTCGTTGTCAATGGATTCCCGCCCCAATCGAAACTGTTTACTCCATTCTTTTACCGTGGAAAATGATGGAGAAGAATCCCCGTACACGGCATCCAACCTTTTTTTTATATCGGTCGGGCTGACCCCTTCCTTAGTCAGGAATTTGATCACGGAACGATATTCCAATTTGATCATTTCGAAAGTTTTCCGGATTCGTATCGTTAAAACGCCGTAAAATCAAAACTACAACCAACAGAAACGCCAAAACCGACTCGAAAAAGCAGACTAAATGACAATCGCGATGACATCTTTTTTATTTTTTTTTAAGCCGCCAAATTTTTCCAGCCAGAAAGTTTTGGACCGAACAGTACCTGTCTGTTTGCATAGTCGGACAACATTCTTATACAGCCATTCTGCGTTATAGTCAGCCTGTGCAGCAGGTCACGCTGCAACCCAAATGTACTCGGACTAATTATGTAAGGTCTAACAAAATTAGCTGTAACTATTTTAACTGGTGCTTCTACCCATGAAACTGAACAACTTTCCTCATGTATCACATAGTCAAATCGCAAAAAAAAATTGAGCCAATATATACCCATAGATATATAACAAAATTAGCTGAAACTATTTTAACTGGTGCTTCTACCCATGAAACTGAACAACTTTCCCTATGGAACCCATAGTCAAATCGCAAAAAAGTTTAGCTCTCCCATACTAACTCAATCAGCTGATCAGCCAACTTAGTATGGGATACTCAAATTTTTTTTTGAGATTTGACTATGGGTTTCATGGGGAAAGTTGTTCAGTTTCATGGGTAAAAGCACCAGTTAAAATAGTTTCAGCTAATTTTGTTAGACCTTATATGTGTATGTGTAGATTATAATCTAACGGGATTTATTTCACGAGATTGTGAACTATCGAAAGATTGTGAACAGTAACATATTGTTTACAATTATTTCACTAGTGACATTGTAAACTCACTAGTGACATTATAATAACACTAAGCGAAGTGAAAAACACTAAATAAATGAGCTCGTAAAGCGAGCGATGTTAGGTTCGGTTAGGTTTGATTGATTTAACAGTCGGTCAGTCCCCCCCCTCCCCTAGGTAGCATAATGTTTTGCAGCAGAAGAAATCATCGGTTTTATTTGGAGGTACAAGAATAGATCGTGAAGTTTTGATCAGATTCACAATTTACCGTTATATCATAATCTTCTCGTAACTAGAGAGATTGTAATATCGCGGTTTTCACAATATCCCGGGTGAATATGTTTTTTTTTAATGCACAATTGGTACATATATTAGTACTAACATACAGTATGGACTCTTCCGGCCGCTCTCTAGATTCCGACCTCACCCCCTCGTCACCCAGATTGATACAGATTGGTTATAGTTTGGTTCTCGAACGTATGGGATTTCGCCGTGATATTGTTTGCTCCGTCAATTGTTTTTAAAAATGACATTTCACGACCCCTGTATGTCTGCAGTCTCCAGTTGGTCTCAAGTCGTTTCAAGTCAAAGAAAACATTCGGCCAAGCGCGAGTCGGACTAGCACTCCGAGTGTTACGTACCACCACACCTCTCCACACAACTACATAGCATAATGACAATAATACCTGTTCACATTACAAACAAAAGACATCAACGCGAGCTATTTCTTCTTGCCTACTTTTAAGCTTAATGCGAGGTATTGATCGGAACAGTTGTCTCTGTCTTTTTCTTTACGTGTAAAGAGTAAAGGAAATAACCACACTTTTTCACTTTTTTAATGGTTTTTCGTTTCAATCAAAAACTACAATGTAAGTATAAAAAATAATAACATTACTCACTTTGTATTATCATATCAAATATTTTTTTAATATATACTTAAAACCGTAGTCATAACTGGAGTTGAAATTAACGGTGTAGACCTATCTTTGGGTTTTTTTCTATAGAGCCAAAACTGCTCAATCGTGTTTCTAATAGCTTTTGACTTCAAGGAACATCATCAACAATAAGGGTTTTTTTTCAACCTTGGGTTTTCTATCGTTTAGGAGTAAATGACGCCAAAAATAACAAAAATCTGTAATATTACCGCCTTAAGTAGTTTTTACGCGTTGTTGACTATACGTTTTCGCGAAAAAGTATGTGTAGTGCAGCTGTACAGTTTATTAATTTACACCGTCAATATACACAACCATCGTAATCTGATCATTCTTGAATTCACCCTATAACAATTTTCGCCATTATTAATTCCGCTGTGTACCGAAAACAATGATCCTGCATTTGCCAAACTTCCCCTTTTCAAAAATCCTTTGTCTTTAGTGCAGTGATAGCTGCTGAGAGAGAGGTGTTCTGTCTCTTTTCCACAATGGGGCGTGGCATGCGCAAGCGCTTAATCACAATACACGCTGATCGTAATTATGGAGTGCGATAAAAATTCTTTACCTGAGTCAAGCTGTGAGATTGGCTTATTCTGCTGCGCTCCTAAACATTTTATAAAGAAGAGCTTTTTTAGGGTCCGTAATCAACAAGGAACCCTTATAATCTCGCAATGTTCATACGTTTGTCCGTCTGTCCGTCTGTCCGTGGCTTGGCAGAGACTTTATTAGTACTAGAAAGTTGTAATTTGGCATGGGTATACAACTATACATATTAATCACGCCAACAAAGTTGTAAAATAAAATCTTGAAAAAAAAAATATGTTGCCTCCCCTTCATGTACAGAGGGGGTGTTTATTGTTTGTTGACGTACCCTATCATGTGGGATATAATTAAATAGGTCTTTCAAAACTACTGAGGGTTCGCTAAAACCATTATTCGATTCAGGACATCTGAAAAAAAATTAAATAGTATGAAATGTAATTATTTTAAAATAAAATCTATCACGGCTTATTAGGCTATATTAGTGTAGGAGTAACAGTCAACCAACTTAAGATGTGCAGTTGGATTAGTAAAAAAATCATAGATTTTCCATACGAATGTTCTATGACAAACTGATAAAACAACTTTATTTTTTTAATATACATCTATTTTTTGAAAAGACTATGAAAGCCTACTTTTACCCGACTCGCACTTGGGCGGCTTATTATATTTACAACTTATTGATAATGTCTTGGCATCATCAATTAATTATTAATTGTCATCATCTCACCTGATGGTAAGTGACGACGATGTCGAAGGTGGAAGCGGGTCCTTTACTTTATTGAGTTTAAATAAACCTAACTATGTTTTAAGTAGGTATTTTAAATGCATCATAGTTCAGAAACAAATGTGAGTACAGCTGGCAAAAAGAGTTTGGAGAAAATGAGGGCGCTTCCTTTACACCTATGGTCACCTTATTCATTCTTAAGTAATCAGTTTAGCGAAAATAATTGCGAAATTCAATGAATCTTATAAAAAAACAACAACCACTACAAAGCAATGGCACTCTCTTTTGCCACGCTGTACCTATGCTTAGGTTTTTTGTAAAGTTAAATCTTAATCGACTAATATACCACCATAGTATAATAGGTACCAGTTTCTTTAAACTTTCATGATCCGAGGGCGAACGCTGAAATCAATTTTGCTATAATTTTATTCTCGTCATTGAATTTTCTTAAACGAAATCAATAAAGAGATGGCACTTTTGGGCGGGAGGTACTGCGGGGCTTTTTGACTGAGTCAGCAATGTCCAAATTTTAATTGAAAATTTATGTGTTATTTTTTATTTATAGATTATTGTTTAAGATCATTATTACCGTGTTTCCTCAAATAATAAAGAAGTAAAGAGATCGTCGTTACGAATGGATACAAAAAAAAACCTAAAACAGCAACCCAGTCGACTTGAACGAATTTCCAGAACATAGTGATATACACCAAGATTTTGAAATTTTTGGTGTTGCCCTTTATAAAAGCGATCGGTTAATGATACGATTTACGATACAGTTAAATGACAGTACTATAGTGGGTCGGTTCACTTTGGGATTATTATTTTTAATTGGTTTTTAATAGCGCTGGTTAAATAAGAGCGATTTAACTGCAGTTTCCATTTTTAACTTCATGAGTTGTTGCTTTATTCAGGTGTTGGTAACAAAGTTGGTGTAAGACCCTTTAACTGGGGGTTCCACTAATCATACTGAACAACTTTCCCCAATAGACTTAATAGTCAATTCGCAAAAAAAAATAACCCTCCATACAAATCGATTAGTTAGCTGATTGGCCAATTTTGTGCTTTTTGTATGGAGGATCATTTTTAGGGTTCCGTAGCCAAAGGGGGCAACGTGACCCTATTACTAAGCATATCTGCTGTCTGTCTGTGTATCTGTCTGTCAAAGGGCTGTAGTATTTCATAAACCGTAATAGGTAGACAGTTGAAATATTCACAGTGTGTATTTCTATTGCGGATGGTAGCCCATCGGGAGCCCGGTCGTTCCTGTCCCTCTAATATGGTTAATGGGAGCGATGGCTGACTCTCTCGTTATACTCTGGACCGGGTGCTGTCCGTGTGAACTGGCCCACTCTTGTCAAAGGCATTAATGACATTCAATGATTTTTATGTATAGCTTTTTGTGTTATATTGTTTTCATGTTCTAATAACATCATAATTACAGCTCATATACGTCCCCACCGAGGGGCTCGAGCCTACCCTGAATCAGGGCGATTAGGACTTAGGCGACCACGCGGGCCCAGTGCGGGTTGGTCGACTTCACACACAACCTTCGAGTTTCTTCGCAGGCGTGTGCAGGTTTCCTCACGATGTTTTCCTTCACCGTTAAAGCAATCGGTAAGTATGTACGTAAGTCTAATAACATAATCTGGTTTATTTCAAGGATTTAATTTTGACGTTATTAAATAATGATTGTTTATTTCTTGACTTTTCACAAATTACATTATATTATTATTATTTTACGACTATCAGAAAGAGTGTAATTTGCACCTATTTTGAATAAATATCTTGAATCTTAAATTTCCGCTACTACACAACAAAATTAAAAACGAATGTTTTCAAATTCAAAACCCGAGTGCATAGAAACTTAACGCCTCTTTTTGACCAGTCGGGTAAAAATCTATCCCATGTCACTCACGGGATCAAGACGAAACTAAAGACATCTCGGACTCTAAAATCCATCGAGCCGTTTAGGCTACAAAGCTTACATACACTCGAAAAACTTAACCCACATTCTGGCGCAGTCGGGTAATACTTTATGAAACGTGACTTTTTTCTTGTACGATAGTACGGCACCCTTCGTGTGCAAGTCTGACTCGAACTTGGCCGTTAAATCAAATTAAATGCGGGTTCGCTAGGGAAGTTGTTCAGTATGATAAGGGGAAACCCTAGTTAACAATTCCATCATCTAAAATGAGTTAATGTAACAAAGGCACTTCAATTTGTACAGAGTTTTTAGAGAAATTAGTCCGGGAAGAACCCGTAAAGATGCGGAAAGTTTTTTTATCCTCAATTGATAAGCCCTTTGCATCATCTCACCTGATGGTAAGTGACCATGATGCCGAAGATGGAAGCGGGCTTATCAAGATTCCCTAACGCAATGGGGAACTGGCTATCTTATCTTCAAGCCGAATCACATTAATGCTGTTAACACTGATGATTGGCGGCAAGACTTAAATAAGATGGTGGTAGCTAGCCAGGCGAGCTTAGAAAATGTCCTACCACCAACTAAACCGAGTCTTACAAGTTGACCCCACCGTAAATCGAATGCGCGACCTCCTGCTATGGTGTGAAGGGAATGGACTAACCATTACGCCACGAAGGCGGTTAAAAGGCGGTCTTTGTGGAAAGTTGTTCAGTATGATGAGTAGAATCGCAAAATAACGGACCTTAGACCAATTTTGTTTCAAACCTTTATTTCAATAGTTAATTTGGGCCTCCGCGATGACATCGACAGAGCGATACATACTGTACCAACAAAATGAGATTTCAATTAAAATGTGCCACGAAACAAGAACAAAAGACTGGAGTCCCAATCTGAGTGGAATCGGGCCGTAAGCTGAGTTTAATTTAGAGTTAAATTTAACCCGAGTTTAGCTGTATTAGCGGGAATTATCATGGAAGGTGTGCTATTTTGGGTTTAGTGATCAGAGTCAGATTTTAATGGAAAAGAAATTTACATTTAAGCAATGTATACAGGTGACTTTTAATTAGATCTTGATAGGAAAGGATATGATTGTACTCGTGATTACAAACGACTTTCCCAAAGAAACTATAGGTCAAATCAGAAAAAAATTTTTGGTCCTCGGTACATAAAAAGTTATCATATCGGCAAAAATGTTTAAAGGACCAAAAGCTTTTTTTCTGATTTGACACATAGTTTCTTTGGGACAGTTGTATGTAATCACGAGTACATTCATATCCTTTGCTATCAAGAACTAATTAAAAGTCACCCCATATTATATTAGTACTAACATACAGTATGGACACTCCCTGCCGCTCTATATATTCCTATTACATCACCCAGATGAATATAGATTGGTTACAGTTTGGTTCTCCAATTAATGGGATTTCGCCGTGATTTTGTTTGCTCCGTCATTTGTTATTAGTAATGTCATTTCACGACCATTAGTATGCAGTGTCCGGGGTGTGATTTAAGTGTGCAAGTTAACCCGTGGACTCTGACCAAAGAGTGGAAACTTTCTCTAACCACTCATTTATTTATTTATTTTATAGTTTATTGTACACCGGTTGAGCCGCCGACGCTTCTTTACGACTCGGTCCTTCTAACCAGAGGTGCCGGGTTCAAATCCGGACGGCCAACGTACCAATGAGTTTTTCGAAACTTACGTACATATACTCACCGATTGCTTTAACTTGCCAGCCAAAAGATGATTATTTTCTATTATTTTTTAATCTATCGTAAAAACGGTTACCTGATGAAACTTGGTGTGATAATAGTATTATTTCCGTAGTAAATCAGCAAATAATATAAATTGGCCAAGTGGTAGTTGCGCTCACGCTAAGTAGTCCGAACTGAAGAAAAAAAAAACAACCTTTATGTCGCTCGCGTTGATGTCTTTTGTTTGATATAAACAGTCATCATTGTTTTACTTGTGCGGACAGGTGTTGTGGTACGGAACCCTCGGAGCGAAAATCCGACTCGCACTTGGCCGGTTTTTAAAAGCTTTTATATAACTTGCAATGTTCGTATGTTATTTTGTTTTTTGCGGTCGATTTAAGAGCGACTTCCAGGGGTCCAATTGAGCTGAAATTTGGTATGAAGCATTAATTCACGGTTGCTATTTTGAAGTTGATCTCCAAAGTTCCAGGTCATAGGTCATCAAATCAAATCAAATCAAGGTCTCAGGATCGTCTTTTATTTCAAATGATCGTAGGAAATACTGTACTGTAATTTTTGATGTGTAACATCTTTGCTCTCGCTTTCCTGCAATTTGTGGGAGTGATTTCGTGAAATGGGACGGAAATGTGTAACAGGAAATGCGAACGTTTTTTAATTCTCGAAAACTAAGGTTGTCATAGCCATGCCGCCTAGTGTGATGGCAAAGGCAAAGATGACATACTACTATTCGAAGGGTCGGCCCGTGAATGTACGACCCGATAATTAATTAATTTCATAAGTATATTGTCACATGTTACACATCATATGCGAGTACTGTAGGTCTCGTTTTTTTAATTTGGTAACGTGGCTTTTTGAGCATAATATAATCTCTTTTCAAATAGGTAAACGCTTGTACCTAAAATTGTATAGGATTCACCAAAATTATTTTATCGCTCGTTTCTTTAAGTATAGCAATGGCATCTTTAGAATAGAACCCCATCCAGGCTTGAATTCGCGGGAAGCGAACTCTCAGATTTTAATTGGATATTTGAGAGGGATTGGGATGATAACCAATAATTATTTATTATCTATGGCAACAATAATAATCACTGTTTATTATTTGGTAGATTTTGTGTTTTGTAACAGGAGCTGAATTAACATGGGAATTAAATATTGAGACCAGATTTATTATTTGACTTGTAAATTATTTTTTGAAACCTGGTCTTATTTTATTGGAACTTCGATCGCGTTTAAAAATATAAATGTTAATACAGGTCCTAATCTGTTTACCTTCCAAATTTCAGCCAGTTTCGTTCTGTAGTTTTTGCGTGTAGAAGTAACAAACAAACATACACACTCACAAACTTTCGCCTTTATAATATTGGTGTGATTAGTTCTAACATACAGTATGGACACTCCCTGTCTGATTCCGACCTCAACCCCTCTACACCCAGATTGACACAGATTGGTTATAGTTTGGTTCTCGAACGTATGGGATTTCGTCGTTTTTTTGTTTGCTCCGTTATCTGTTTTTTGAAATGTCATTTTTCGCCCGTTGTAAGAAGTGTCCGGGGTGTGCCATCAGCTACGAATTACGATGCTCAGGATAAGAAAAAGGGTTACCAATACATAAAAATTTTAAGCCATTTCTATTCCAATATGTTCATGAGGAGATCCATGAAGTTAAAAATTGAAAACGCTGAACACGTTAAAAAACCGACTTCCATCGCAACAACTTAGTACATTTTTGCATTAATATTTTTGGATATTGTTAACTTTTTTTATAAATAACTACACCGATTTTGATAAAATTTATATGGGACCAACTCGGCAGCATGCCCTGTCGAATAAATAAATTATTATGAAAATCGGTTCACAATCTAAGAAGATATCGCTTAAAAAACATACAAAAAATCATACAGCCGATTTGGAAACTTCCTCCTTTTTGAAAGTCGCTTAAAAAAAGTTTTCTTCAATATTTTTGTACGGATAACTTTAAAGTACGATTTTGGGGAACACATGGTACGCTTCAACAAACTGGTTTTTAAATCACGACGAAAGGTATTTTACAAGCTTTAATGTAATTTGCAATGTTCGTATGTAAGTTGTGCACTTTAAAATTTGTAGTTGAAGTTTCACTTACATCCCGGTTTCCTATTGAGCTGAAATTTTACATATACATATAGTTTGGATGAAAATGCACGTTCAGTTAAGTGACGTCATTCTAAATCCAATATGGCGGACTTCCAAAGATGGCCAACCAGTTAGTTTTTGTGCACCCCCCTTATATGGGTATCAAATAGAGTTTTTTTAGGGAAGAATTCGAAACATTTAAAATTATTTTCAAATAAAAGCTTGTAAGTGTTTAGGTTTTTCGAAATGAGCTTATTTAAAAACCGGCCAAGTGCGAGTCAGAACCGCACACAAAGGGTTCCCTACCTTCATACTAGATGGCGATAGTACAAAGGGTTCCGTACCTCATTCTTAAAAAAACACGTTTTTTTGTTACATATTATTTTTTGACTTTTTATAATTTTTAAGTAATTTTTGTTACAGCGGCAACAGAACTACATCTGTGAAAATTTCAACTGTATAGCTATAACAGTTCATGAAATACAGCCTGGTGACTGACGAACAAACAGACAGAAAGACAGACGGACGGACAGTGAAGTAATAGTAACACCCTTTGGTAACGGAATCCTAAAAAACAATTTTTTTAAAGAATCAAGCGATTATTGTTTGAAGTTTGCTGCGAAATGTTGAAGTAGATTATTAAGAGGACAATTAAATTAAAAATAACAAAAAACAAATTATTAGGTAGGTAGCCATAGTACCTACCTACATATTTTTTTTCACAGACTACTAATTTTATACTATTTACATTTTTTTTTAATTCCATTGATTTGTACTGAACAAGGTTCAAAGTTAGTTAATACGATATTGCCCTATTAAATAGAAGATTTCTCCTCATTTTCACATTTACAAAGAAATAATTTCGCTGATATGTGTTCGCAATGTTATTTGCTAATCTGTTTCCAGCATTCCTCGAAATCTTTTTTAATCGTATTGCTCGAAAAATGTATTCCAAGCGCAATACGTATTCCTTCACAAAGTGCATGTACAAATCTTGGGTACAAATATGAATGTTCAACATCTGGCTATGACTGACGCCTGCTGACTGGAGATAAGACCGCTGAATTGCACCATTCTTGCACCTAGGGCTGCTCCAAAAACTCATAATTAATATTACGTTAGTTCTATTTATTTTTTTAAGTTATTGCATAGCTTTTATCGCGGGCTTTGAGCGCAGCGACCGAATCAAGAAATTCCGTAACGAAATTAACCTAACACCCCAAAAAACTTACAGTGCCATCTATTAGCGATTTGCGGTACTAAAAGGACTTAGTCAAACATCCCGCGCCGCAGGGACTATATGGTACTCGTAAATACTGCATAAATAAAAATAAATAAATAATTATAATTGCATAAGTTGATAAATAATGCTATGCGATAGCTTTACCGCGGCATTCCCCGAGTGCCACACGTTTTTTTTATCCACATTTAATACTACTCCTAACTCAGTGTAACTTAGTTATTGATAGGAACACGTTTAAGCTGTTAACATTTTAAGCTTGACGGCAAGACTTAGGTAAGATGGTAGTAGCTAGCCAGGCGGGCGAATAGAAAATGTCTTTCTTCCAACCGAACCGAGTCATACAAAGTTAAGACTCCGCCGGGAATTGAACCCGCGACCTCCTGGTGTGAAGCTAATGGACTTAGCCACGGAGGCGGTTGAAATGTACATACTTAGTACTTATGTATATCTTTGGCTGTACGGTCAAGCGCAAATTAAACACAGCTTACATGTGTAACAATAGCTTCAATAAAAGCTAAGTAACTTATTATTCTTTGTCTCCAGTTTATGGTAAGGGAAATTTAGCAAAAACTTCAGGTAAGCTAATACGACAAATATGTTTCATTCAATTTTGAAATGAAACAAAATTTAAAAATTTAGGTAGGTACCTACTCCTAATATTTTAAGTAATTAATATTGAAATACAAAATATCATTAATTATTAAGTCGAATCGGTTTGTAACGATTGGCAATTTTTTTGAAAGTATTTTTTTTTACCTATACTTACTTAAAGCGACGCATTGGAAACTTTGGTCGCAGGGATCTCAAATTTTCTCAGCAATTACAAAACATATGAAAATAATATTTTCTTTTCTAATTCTTCATTTCAATGACTTCATTTTGTCAGTTGCAGAAACACGATTCGTTACCTTTTATAACAGAACAAAATATATCAAAGAAACCTTTTTTAAATCAGAGATTTGCATTCTACAGGCAATTTTTTTTTTATTCACAATTGGTATTAGGCCGATTTAGTACTTCTAAATTTTCTAAGTCAATTAGTATTACCACGCACTTCAATATGCCAGTTGGATTTTTTTTTAATTAGTTGTAGTTTTTAATTGATACGAAGAAACATTGAAAAAGTGCAATAGTGTGGTTAATATTTTCTTTACTCTTTACACGTAGGTAAATAAAAAGATAGAGACAACTGTTCCAATCAATGCCTCGCTCACTCAGGGTAACTTTCCAGGGAACTTTCCAGGGAATCGGATCAGTATCTATAAACATAATAATGCAATCTTTTTAGACCAAATATCAAACTTGTAACTATAGTTTCGGCCTATGAATATTTTTGTCAACCCTAGCTCTGCATCTGAAAACTGCGCGTCTGCATCTTACGCGCTAATAACTGCTCCGACGACTTTATTTCCTATTGTCACACATTCAATACTTACATATTGACGGAGTCAGCTGTATTATAGATAGCTCAGTGGTTAGTGCTCTTGACTGCTGATGCGAGAGTTGTGGGTTCGATCCCCACCCAGGGCAAACATTTGTGTGATTTAACAGATTTGTTTGCTCTGTGTCTGGGTGTTGAGTTCACTTTCGGTTGCCATTTTTCGTTTTTCGCCATTGTGATTTTTATTGAACCTAAAATTTGCAAGGGGGGGTTTAATATAAAATACAGTATAAAGTATAATAAATTAGATAAAGTAAAATCAGTTCATCTGTTTGGAAGCTATGACCCACAGACATATACACTGACACACACGTTAAACTTATAACACTCCTACGTTGATCGGGGGTTCATCATAACAGCTCATATATGTCCCCACCGAGGGGCTCGAGCCTACCCTGTATTAGGGCGATCGGACCTTAGTCGACCACGCGGGCCCAGTGTGGGTTGGTCGATTTCACACACAACCTTCGAGGTTCTTCGCAAGCTTGTGTAGGTTTCCTCACGATGTCATACAAAGTTAGACTCCGCCGGCAATCGAACCCGCGACCTCCTGATGTACAGCTAATAGACTTAATCATTACGCCAAGGAGGTGGTCAAATGATATATCCTACTAATATTATAAACCCGAAAGTTTGTAAGAATGTATGGATGTATGTTTGTTACTCTTTCACGCAAAAACTACTAAACGGATCTGGCTGAAATTCGGTAGGTAGACAGATTAGGACCTGGATTAACACATAGCCTACTTTTTCCACGCTCGAAAGCTGCTTGCGACTGGCGCACTGCACACCTTCGAAAGTCATAGAAACGTTGTCCACGCGGGCGAAGCCGCGGGAAACAGCTAGTGTTTTATAATTAATTAAAAAAGTAAGTCTTTGACTTTAAAAAATATCCTTGTTGACATGTCATGACTAGATTTCTTAGCTTCTTACAAAACACTGAGTTTTAAACATACTCGTGTAATAACGTATGAATATTCAGTGCACATATGCAAATGTAGCGGGTACAGAGAGCTTGCCCGGTCCAGAAAGTCTTAATACACTAATTATGTAAATTAAAATAAATATTTTTGCTTGTATACTGGCCACATCAAGATTCAAGCAAAATTGTCGCCGCCTACGTACATAGCATTTTGCAAGCCGATGTTGAATACTAAGTTTTATCATACCATGAGTCATAGCTAGCACAGTATTACAATATAGCGGGTTACAGTAGCGCAACGAATGTTCCCCAATCCGTTAATTCGAGTGGCAGCGGACTATTCCCCGCCTCTCGTTCTAACTAGTAATATGGTCCGTAGACCAAGACACGTACAGTCTGATCCTCCCGACAAAATTTCAGCCAACCTGAACTGCCTCCTGGAAGCCCAGGGAGGGACCGATAGTGTCTCTGAACCTCTCTCACTAGCACAACTAATGTGAACCACCAAGCGGCCGCTCCCATCAGGAGCTCTTCATAGCGTGTATTTTTCACACCCCCCGCCCCCCTCCAACCTTACCAATAGGGAGGCTATTAGCTTTAAAGGCAGAGGGAAAAAAAGCAACGAATGTACTTACGCAGGGCAACGGAAGGGTACTTGCAGGGCAGCGGGCGGCGGGGCACAGCCTGGCAAACTCCACGAGTTTGCCAAGCTGGCTACAGGCTAGTACCAAAGTATATATAAGTACTAACATACAGTATGGACACTCCCTGCTGCTCTCTTGATTCCGACCTCACCCATTCGTCATCCAGATTGATACAGACTGGTTATAGTCCCATGGTTCTCGAACGTATGGGATTTCGCCATGATTTTGTTTGATCCGTCATTTTTTTTTAGAAATGTCATTTCACGACCGTTGTATGCAGTGTCCGGGGTGTGCTAGTACTGCTAGTACCTACGCCGTGTTACGTAGTAACTAATTAGTAATCTGTGGCCGTGGCGGCATCGTGCGACACCAAAGGCGTTGCGCTACTCTTAGCCATATCGTAATACTGTGTTCATAGTTTGTAATTCAGAAAGGCATAATTCGAGATAGTGTAAGTTTTGCTTTATGCAGTTTTAAGGAGGTCTTATTTTCTCATTGTCATGCCACCTTTTTAATTGTGCACCTCCGTGGCATAGTGGTTAGTCCACTCGCTTCACACCAAGGGGTCGCAGGTTCGAGTCCCGGAATGTTATAGTTTTCCTAATTCCGTAATGATCCTGTCAATTTTTTTTATGGAAATCTAACAAACCACACCTCATATATAAGTTTCTAGAACTTGTTTAGTTTGTGTGGTTTTTTTAATAACTTTGATTTAATAGTCATAATAGTCATTTATTGGTAAAGGATAATGCATTTACAAGTCAAGAAATAATTGTAAGTATAAAATTAGATTACTATACATTTAAGTAGGTACATCACACATAGCAAAAAAAAATACATTAAATTTGAAACATTTTTCTTTCAAGAAAAGAAACAAAAATAAAAAACGGTTATTCATAATTTGTTAATCCTTAGATACTTAATCCTTACTAATAATATTATAAATGTGAAGATGTCTTTGTTTTTTTTTTCACCCTTCAACACCCTGACCAATCTTTATGAAATTTGGCATGCAGGTAGTCTGTGTTACGGGGAAGGCCATAGGCTACTTTTTATATTGTGAAAATAGCATAGTCTGATGCAGTTTCTGAGGGAACTGAAAAAAATGTCTCATTTTTTTGTTTATTTCCTTAACGGAACAATGGATTGTTGTGATTTTTTGCACATAGATGGTTGAGGGAGTGGGAAATGACATAGACTGCTAATCAGAATAGCCCGATCTGAAATACAAAATATCATGTACAATTTACCGTTACAAAATAAACATTTTTTTTTTTTATTATTCATTTATGTGTATCATTAAAATATCTACAAAATCTTGTGTGTGTGGTCCTTTTATGCAAATCTTTAAAAATTAACTAGAAATTCTATGTACAAACCTTGTCTCTGAACCTGTCTACGGCAGTATACCTTATCAAAGCGATCTTTTATTGGAAACAAATTGCTGTAATTGACAACTGCTTACAGGTCTCAGGAGTCTTTTCTGGATTTCACTAGTAGTAAAACAGATGTTTCTGTTTTTTCCTTTATGTGTAAAGAATCAAGACAATAACCATACTTTTGCACTTTTTCAATGTTATACGTTTTTATTTCTCTTAAGACTTCAATTTAAAAACTAAAATTTAGCAGATTCTCTGTAGTACCTTTTTAAAAAGAAATATCTCCATATAAAAACTACGTGCAAATTTATAAATTTTATTAATAAACAATTCGTTTTAGACTTTTTTTAGACGTTTAGACCTGTTTTTGGGATTTTTTACGATCGAGTAAAGTACACACTATCGTGTAACATATTAGCACATTCCTCAGACAATATCCTTAAGTATGTCCAATACTTTTTGCAAGGCCGATATTTAGTAGTAATTGCCCAAAAATGTTGATCTAGCAAAAGGGTTTCTCCAATGAGGTTAAATACATAGATTACAGGGAAATCTATGAAAAAATCTAAAGTTCTTCCTTCCGTTCTTACAGAAAAAATTAAATTTCCAAGGTCCGATTGTGTAGAAACTAGCGACACCTAGTGGGGTCTAGTAGTATCTTCTACATAGTTAATTTACGTAGTAATACGACAAAAGCAATTAGTTCCATTTTACTTATATCTATAGATGGCGCTGTTGATGAAAATTAGTTTTTGGTACGGAACCCTTAGTGCGCGAGTTTGACTCGCACTTGGCCGGTTTTTTTTGTTCCTAAAGGCAAAGAATAAAGACTATTTACTACTAAAAGTCCATTCAAAATATTTATTCAAAACAGGATTTCAATCTTTTCTTTTCTTTTTTTTCCTTTGTCCAACTTTATTTACCCTTTTTGTAATATTACCTGGTTAGTTATCACCACCAGTCTTGCCACCAAAAATCAATGTTCACAGCACTGATGGCTTGAATATAAAATACCCAGTTCCCCAATGCGTTAGGGAATCTTGGTAAGCCCGCTTCCTTCTTCCGCATCATATTCACTTACCATCAGGTGAGATGATGCCAAGGGATTTTTTTGGATTATAAAAAACCGATCGAAATACTCAAGAGCACCTAGGTATGTTAATTTTTTTTAATTCACTATTGGTAAGCCCTCGGCATCATGTCGCCTGATGATAAGTGACGATGGAACTGAATTATTATTTAACTACCCTTTTTAGGGTTCCTTTCACTCAACAGGTGTCCAACGGAACCCTAATACCATATTTCGCTATTATACTAATATATGTATATACTTTGCTATTACTAAGCCTTCGCCAAAGTAATATATATATTAGTACTAACTTCAAAGTATCATCATCATCATATCAGCCACAAATCGTCCACTGCTGGACAAAGGCCTCCCCTAAGGATCTCCACGACGACCGGTCCTGCGCTGCCTGCATCCATCGGCTTCCCGCGATCTTCACCAGGTCATCGGTCCTTCAAAGTATACAGGGTGTACAATAATTGGTGTAGGACCCGTTAACTGAGGCTTCTACTCATCATACTGAACAACTTTCGCCAAGGAACCTATAGTCAATTCTCAAAAAAAATTGGACCGTCCATACTAAAACTCACACAATTGGTCGATCAGCTGATCGATTTGTATGAAGAATAAAATATTTTTTTTTGCGATTTCAGCAAAGTCGTTGAACAAAAGTTGTTCAGTATGATGAGTAGAAGCCCCAGTTAACGGGACGTACACCAATTTTGTTACACCTGTATAGCCCGTCAACTTTGTGCGTGGCACGCCTGCGGTACGGGCGGGTAGGCGGGGGCGAGGTAGCACGACACGACACGTACCTTTCCCCGCTAGCCTCAAGCACCCCCGTGGAGATCTTCCCGCACACCCCGCCTCAGCGGCTTAGGCGTATCGGGCTAACGTACTAACGTACGTAGTAACTAATTAGTAATCTGTGCTAACGTCCTTCGCTGTCTGTCCGTCTGTTAGCGGGTTGTATTTCATGAACCGTAATTTTCACAGAATGTACATATATTTCGGTTCCCGCTATAACAAAAAATACAAAAAATTAGGATAAGTAAAAAATAACGGGGGGGGGGGCCTTTATACAAAAAAAAACTGTTTTTTATAGGTCTTTAGAATAGTATTTTTTATTATGCTATATCGTGAAAACGATAATACATACATATGTGAAACTTGGTGTGATTATTAAAGTAGGGTAGTGTAGGGTAGGGTAGTGTAGGGTAGGGTAGTGTAGTGTAGGTAGGGTAGGGTAGGGTAGTGTAGGGTTGGGTAGTGTAGTGTAGGGTAGGGTAGGGTGGTGTAGTGTAGTGTAGGGTAGTGTAGGGAAAGCTAGTGTAGTGTAGTGTATGTAGGGTAGGGTAGGGTAGTGTAGGGTAGGGTAGTGTAAGGTAGAGTAGTGTAGTGTAGGGTAGGGTAGTGTAGGGTAGGGAAGGGTAATGTAGTGTAGGTTAGGGTAGTGTAGTGTAAGGTGGCACGAAGTTCGCCGGGACAGCTAGTTAATAATAAAAATCGGTCAAGAGTGAGTCGTACTCGCGCTAGGGAGTCCGACCTGAATGGCAAAAAAAGCATATTTTCGTGGCTGACGTTGCTGTCTTTTGTTTAAAATGTGAAAGGGTATCATTGTCATTCATTATACATACTAGTTTTGTGGACAGGTGTGGTGGTACGGAACCCTAGTCCGACTCGCATATGACCGTTTTTTTTTATTTTGTTGAAGAAATAACATTTTTATCATTAGGGTTACGTAATATATCGTTAATGGTTTGAAGGTTTAACGGCAAAATTGCTAGTAATAACACACTAGAAGTTTTTTACGGCCACGGTATCTAGTATAAGAGACGTACTTTAGTGAATACGCCGCTTTCTATTTTTAACCGATTTGAAAAAAAGCAGGAGGTACTATGTTCGTTTTTAGGGTTCCGTAAAAAAATGGAACCCTTAAAGGATCACTCGTGTGTCTGTCTGTGTGTCCGTCCGTCTGTCACAGCCAATTTGCTCCGAATCTAAAGTATCAAATCAGTGGAAATTTGGTAGGATGGTGTAATACTATGATCCAAACACAGATGTGCAATGTAAATACATTTTTCTTTAAATAAGGATCATTTTCGGGGGAAAATGAGATTTTTTTTAAAGTTTTTCAAACCTTACTGTGTCATATACTAAATGAAAGGGCTCGTTATGGGGTTCTCAAATATATTTTTGCTATTATTGTAAAATAAATAGTTTTGATTTTATTCATGAAAGAAGACGAAAATTTACGATTCCCCGCCCCCCTGATCTCCAAAACTGCTTAGCCTAAAATTTTGAAAAAATACAAAATATTATAGTTCATTGCCTTTAGATTACTGGAAAATCTGTAAGAATTCTATCAATTGAAAATTAAGTGGTAAACTCAATATAATACTTTCACTTACGGAAAATAGTTCACTAAAACGCGCTAGTAGTAGTTAACTCGCGTCTTACTGTGAGGATTTCAAATGTGATATTTTTATTTGACTATAGCATTGTACGGAACCCTCTCCACGCGAGTCCAACTCGCAATTGGCCATTTTTTATATAATATGTTTATGATTGTTGACCGATATTTTCGTCAACTGCGGATCAATTTTGGCACCATATAATAATTTAGGTACAAATAGCTTTAAACTACTGAACCGATCAAAATGAGGAGTCGTCGGATTCGTTTGATCCAGAATGTGTTCTTAAGACGAAGAAGAAAGCTTAAAATCAGATGAAATACCCTATTTGTCAAAAAATACCTTTTAATATGTGTCAAAAATGGAATTATATTTTAAATATGTTTAAAATAGCAAGACGTGACGTCGTACTTGTTCAGCGTCATCAATGGTCATTTTTAGGGTTCCGTTCACCCAACGGGTGACCAACGGGACCCTATTACTAAGCCTCCGCTGTCTGTCCGTCTGTGGGAATGTCAGACCTGAATGACAAAAAAAGCATATTTTCGTAGCTCCCGTTGAGTCTTTTGTATAAATATGTGAAAAGGTATCATTGTCATTATACTATGTAGTTGTGTGGAGAAGTGTGGTGGTACGGAAGCCTCGGATTGCTAGTCCGACTCGCACTTGACTGGTTTTTTTTATAATTACATGTGAGATGTTATCTTTTTTCTGACTTGGAAAAAGTATCTGCCATGTTAATAATATAAAGCACTTATTTACCTACCAACGACCAAAGATGCACGAATTGCATAAAAAATTAAATCAAAATACTAAATAAATAATAATTATCAGTTTATTATCACACCAAAATAAACTGATAATTATTATTTATTTAGTATTTTGATTTAATTTTTTATGCAATTTATGCAACTTTGGTCGTTGGTAGGCTTAATAAAATAAAATAAAAATAAGTGCTTTATAATATTAACATGGCAGATGCTAGGCAATCGCTTTTTCTATAGTCGGGATTAAGTTGCTTTGCTCTTGTCTAGCTAAGCTCTTTTAATTTGGACCACACACCATTTCAACGAAGGCGGGAGCTAAATGAAGTATTAAAATTCACATGGCTATGGCAAGATGATGATACGATATTGAGATCGTATCGAAATATCAACTTAGTTTGATAGGTAGAGGCTGACAAAAACAGGTATTTGTGTTGAATAGTTAACCAAGATGAACGAATATTAAGGCCTTAAGATGGGTCAAATGACAATATTTAATTAAAATTATTGAAAGACTGTGTAAAGCTATCACCATGGAAAAATAAAAAATAAACTTAAAGTATGTAATTAAAACATCGATTTAATTTGTATTTTTATATTTATATTTAATATAGTTAAAAGATGTTATCGATTTAATTGAATACAATTTTAAAAATATTCCCACTTTTGATGTAAAAAAAATATACTATATACTGTAGATCCTGTTTTTGGCGTTAATTGCTAAATTTCTCGATTAATGATGCCAATTGCCATCTCTTTTCTTAGTAGCATTCGGTGCAACGGAAGCGAACTATCTATAATGTTGTGTGTGTAAATGGGTTCGATTTTCAATTGTTGTTTGTTAGTGCATAACCCATCTATGGTAACAAATCTCTGATAACAAATAGTATTTATTGAATGAAAACAACACACAAAAATCGGTGATTTTAAGACCTTTCATTTTAATTAAACACATTTTATTTCATATTTCATCATGATGATGATGATGATGAACACATTTTATTAAAACTTATTTGAAAATGATGAAAAGTAATAAAAACATGTAAAAATCGAGAATTGGGCGTTCGGTTGCAACGTAACAGCCGCATTGATTTGAACTTAAAAAGAATAGAATAAGAATAGATTACGGTCGATATTATTGAAACACGTATCAACCTTCTCGGATTGAGTGTTCTTAGTGCCTTAATTTGATATGCGAGTGTATGACAAAAATAAAGAATATTGACAGGGCTTGGATCTAATCAGTTGCCAAGAAGTGAAAGTACCTCCGCTTTAATACAAAAGTATATGCAAAGTTTGGATTCAATCCGGCATGTAGTTTGTATGGATACTCGAGCTTCCTAGGGACTTCCATGCATTACTCCACCGATTAATTTTTATATATGGGACTAACCTGCAAACATACACCATCGGATAAAAAAACAATCATGAAAATCGGTTGATAATCTGCGAAGATATCGCTTAACAAAAATACAAAATAAAACAGTTGAAATTAGAACCCCCTGCTTTTTACAAGCTTTTATTTAACTTGCGAAGTATGTATGTTTGTTCGGATGGAATCGTGCAAGTTTTTGACTCACTTCCCGATTTCCGATTAAGCTGAAATTTGGCATGGATATGGATATCGAGTGATAATGCAATATTCAAAGCTTGTGTACCCAAAAGTTTTTAGGTTTTCGAAATTTGAAGTCAGTTTGAAAAGTGTGTCAGATGACTAGTAGGCAACTTCTGATTGTCAAACGTGGAATTAAACTATGACAAGTGTTTTTAACTGGATTGGCTGCTAATGTCTTATTCCCAGAATGTCTAGTCAGTTAGGATCTCTGTGGGAAAATAAACTATGGCAAACACGAAAAATGTCTATGAACTTTCTGTAGGATAATTGTGTGTTCAGTATTTTCAGATTCATGTTCATTTTATGTATAAATGACCTTCCTGTAGGACAATTGTGTATCCAGTATTTTCAGATTTATGTGTTCTATATTATAAATGACCCTCCTGTAGGCTAATCGTGTATTCAGTACTTACAGATTCATGTGTTCTATATTATAAATGACCTTCCTGTAGGACAATTATGTATTCAGCATTTTCAGATTCATGTGTTCTATATTATAAATGACCTTCCTGTAGGACAATTGTGTATTCAGTATCTTTAGATTCATGTGTAGAAAATGTTGAAGGGCTTTTTATTTGCCACAGACTTTGTCTAATTTTCAATCCATCATTATGTCTTACAGTGAATTTTAGATTATGATGAACACACTTATGCGTTCTTTATTTTTAATACCCACTTATAATAAACGCGAGGTAACCAACGTCAGGCCAACATCATCATAAGTTTCTCGAAAAATCCGCAAATTATAACATGGTAACAAAAAACTCAACGAAGCATTGCATTTCGTCGTACAGATTAGCGGTCTTAACTCGTAAAGGTTTGCTCGAAATTCCCGGAAAGCCGTGTGAATGGTAACTTGGGATTCAAAGCTCACAATGTTAATGTTATGAAGTGAAATTTATACTTATAAAATCGTTTGTACTGACTGACCGACGCTCAGCTCAAACCACTGGACGGTTCGGGTGGAAACAGATATAATTTATGACGTACGCATTTGCTAAGAAATGGTTTTGGGAAATTCTTGCGGGAACGGCAAAAATGGGGTTTTCGCGGTCAACGCCGCTGGCCATCCGCTAGTACAACATACAAATAGGAACACGGTAGGTCAGCTTTACTTCGTAAATAGGGCTGCCGACCCTCCGGGTTTATGTAGTGCACCTCCGAGCTCCGGGTTAAGCATTCATGTCTCCGGGTCTAACCGGAATGAACAGCAAAAGACGTCCGTAACGGAAAGTTACACTCTGTTGAAAAAAAATGAAGCGTACCGAAGAACACTTCAGTATCTTGGTACATAAATATTATGATTTCGAGAACTCAGTCTTCAAAATCTTCTCGTAAGTTACGTAGATGCTGTGGAAGCTGTCGAATCACTTGGCATAAGGCCTTAAGATGGGTCAAATGACAATATTCAATTCAAATTATTGTAAGACTGTGTAAAGCTGTCACTATGGAAAAAATATATAATTTACTAAAAGTAATAAAAAATCAATTTAATGGACTACAATCTTAAAAATATTACCACTTTTGATGTAAAAAATATACTGCAGACCCTGTTTTTGGCATTAATTGCAAAATTTCTCGAAAAAAGATAGTTGAAGTTGAATGAAACCAACACACAAAAATTCGGTGACTTTTAGACCTTTCATTTTAATTGAACACATTTTTTTAAAACTTATTTGATAGTATAAAGAAGTAATAAAAACATGTAAAAATTGAGAATTGGGCGTTCGGTTTCAACGTTACAGCCGCGTTGAAGGCCGCATTGATTTGAACTTAAAATGAATTGATTTACGTTCGATATTATTTTAACACGTTTCGATCTGTTCGGATTGAATCATCTGAAAGTCTTAAAGAATGTAGATGAAAGATGAAGACGTTCTATACCAGGAGGTGGGGGGAGGCGCTCACCGGGTCTGCTCGTCATCAGAGTTGGCAGCCCTACTCGTAAAGGAATGCTTCAAATTCCTGGAAAACCGTGTGAACGGAAACTTAGGACTCAAAGGTTCACAATATTACTATCGTGAAATCAAAGACTAGATCTAGGAACACGGTAGATGATAGGTCACTTGTACCTCTTAAAGGAATGCTTGGAATTCCTGGAAAACCGTGAGAATTATAGAGTCAAAGCTGGGAAAAAATCCAAGATGGGGAAATTTAAAAACAACGGAGGCATATAGAAATAATATTGGCCTAACCCAAATTTTAACTAAATCCGTCCAGTAGTTTGGTATCTAGAAAACATTGGAACATTGGAGAGTTCAATAAACCTAAAAAATCTATAGGTTTTTTTGCGATTCCAACGAAAACTATACATCCACTTGGGCAAAGCCGCGGGAAACAGCCAGTTATTATCTCACTTATTTTACAAATGAATAATAATAATGAAATAAATACTCTCGACTCAATTCAATATTATTTAATCCGATATAAAGCACAATCAATCAATCAAATCAATCATCAACTCATTTATAGGTGATGAACACTGATGATTAACACCATACACCATGATCAGCGTAATCAAATCAGGCATACAAGGTGAAGAGAAGGCTCTCGGTGATGTAACCGAGATTTATTTTCTGTTCTTCGCTATTCATTTCTTCATCTCATTCGGCCAGCATAACGTCGCTAGTACTATTTTACAGGGTGTAACAAAATTGGTTTAGGTCCCTTTGACTAGGAGTTCTACTCGTCATACTGATCAACTTTCTCCATGGAACCCATAGTCAAATCTCAAAAAAAAAATTGGACCCTTCATACTAAAATGCACAAAATCGGTCGATCAGCTGATCTATTTGTACGAAAAGTAAAAAAAAATTACGTTTTCACCAAAGTCGTAGAACAAAAGTTGTTCAGTATATAGTATTCAATTCAGTTGCTCGAAAAGTGTTACTTTATAATTATATGCACGTTCACTGTGCGCAAAATAGGTTTTACCACACACGTGCTTTTTATTTTGCCACTTTTTGTAATTTCTACACAAGCCAATAACTATGCTAAGCGATTAGTGGTGCTAATTGCAACACCAGGCAACTGCCGTCGTTTATCCCTTGGATGCCACGGTTAATTGTGCCAGACGATAAGAGCAGAATAATTAAAAAAATATATAAAAACCAAATAATGTATCTATACATAAAATGTTCTTCTTTCAGACTTTTGAACGGAGAATTTTAAAAGACATAGTTTTTATCTCTGTTAATAAATGAGATAATATAACCCACAGTGGCCTGTGTCAGAAGCAGAAGCAGACAGATTGATGTGATGTGATGACGCATCTAGCGCACAAGGAATATGTCACTTTTTCCAAGGAGTTTGCATTCTTATCTTATTAAATCTATTTATGGTTGTATATTATCTTTGTACGAATGTAGTGCCCAGTTCTAATTAGGCGCCATTTTCGTTAATCTGAATTGAGGACACCCAAAAGCTACTTGGTGGAGAAACCTTTGAAAAATTTCCTAAACTAATCCCAGCGGATCTAAATGACAGTGCCGAATGGCGCAAACATATTCAGAGGGCCGACCCCACATCTTATGGGAAGAGGCACGGAGAAAGAAGAAGAATGTCAGATTGTGAAAAAATTAAAAACAAACAATCATCAGTTATTAATGTCAATAAAATCATTGATATAAAACAAGCAATGTCCTTTGGACCTGAAACATTACACGAGAAGTAATACGTAAAAATTATTGAATTTGTTAATGCCTTTGACAAGAGTAGGCCAGTTCACACAGAAATCACCCGGTCATAAGTATAACGCGAAAGTCAGTCATCGCTCCCCTCGACCATATTAGAGGGAGAGGAACGACCCGCCACCATTCGCAAGAAGAGCAGGCTCCCAAAATAAGTGCATTTTTGCTAGAATGTGTTGAGTCAGCTTGACGAGTGTGAAAACTACACCGCTGATTCTTTAAACTTTTTTCTTTGGTATGGCTAAAATAAAAACACGATTCATTGGTTTTCGCTCGATACTTTTTATTTTTTATAACTATTTAGTTTTGAGAGATTATAAGATTTTTCTCCTACATTCCATAAGTTAGGCGCATGAAATTAATACTAAAAGTAAGAGAATAAAGGTATTGACAAAACGGCTCAGACGAAATTTTCCTAGAATGTTTACTAAGCTCGCAATAAACGAAAATGTGCATTTACGCCTGAAGTAAGGGACGTAACTCGCGTTAAGATAACCTGATTACATAAGGTTAAATGTCAGGTTGTTCGCCAGTGCCGCGCTGGGAGCCTGCTCCTCATGCACCAGGACCACTCATGTCAATGCTAAGATAAACCGCTTCGGCCACGTGGTCCGATCGATCGCACACAGGCTAGTTTTAAATTTTTAATTCGATTAAATTTCTTTATTAAAGTTAGGTGATCGACATAGACATAGATCCTTTCTGTACTAGTGTGTATAGTAGGATATGAAATAAATTTAGTTTCGCCAAAAGCACAAAGAGTATTCTCAAAAATATCTTCGCCCTCCGCTTATATATAGCATATCTCTGCTTCGCCCCATAATACGCGCATGCGCTTGAGAATCTTTACTTCACCGCAAGAGAACCACAACAAAACATCACTATACTATGATTTCCTTGCCGCAAGAGATGAGCTGCCATTATAGTTGTTGACAGTGTTGATTTTAGAAAGATACATGTATATTAATAGCTTTAATGTATATATTTCAAGTATGCAGTTATATGTTTTAATTTTAGTTCAGGGTGTAATAAGTTTGGTTTAAGATCTGTTAACAACACAAACCTGTTTAAAACAAACAAATTTAAAAAACAGCCAAGTGCAAGTCGGACACCACTCCACACAACTATGACTATATAGGGTGACTTTTAATTAGCTCTTGATAGCAAACGATATGAATGTACTTACTCGTGTTTACAAACAACTTTCCCAAAGAAACTATATGTCAAAACTGAAAAAAAAAATTGGTCCTTTATACATTTATGCCGATTTGATAACATCATTGTAATGGGGGCCAAAATCTTTTTTTCTCCTTTAACATATAGTTTCTTTGGGAAAGTTGTTTGTAATCACGAGTTCATGCATATCTTTTGTTATCAAGAACTAATTAAAAGTCACCCTATGCATATATTTATTCTGTACTATTCTTTTTTTTATTGTACAATAAAGCATATTTGATTGATTGACTGTTTACATTATAAACAAGACATCAACGCGAGCGACAAAAATATGCTTTTTTGTCATTCAGTTCGGACTCCTTAACGACAGTACGACTCATACTTGGCGGTTTTTTATCATTTGTTTTTTACATAAGGGTTAGTAATAAACAAACCAAGTGTCACCCTTGTGTGTATTACGTGTTTTTACGATAGAGCTAAATCAAAAATATCTCTAAAATACCTATAATAACACTTTTTAAGTAAAAACCCTTTCATTTTCCACTTTTTCTAATTTTTATTATTTATTGCTATAGCGGCAAAATATAGCTCAGAAATCAACTGTCTGCCTATTACAGTTCATTACATATCGCCCTAATTCAGGGTAGGCTCGAGCCAGTCGGTGGGGACGTATATATGAGCTGATGTGATGACATATAGCCCGCTGACAGACGAACTGACAGACAGCGAAGGCTTTGTAATAGAGTCCCTTTGTTACTGAGTTGTCACGCTTCGGGTGCATGGAACCCTAAAAATCGACGCTCTATACAAAAATGCTCAGTTAGTCAACAGCTGATCGATTTGTATTGAAAGGTCAAAGTTCAAAGTGAATAGACTGTGGGCTTATTAAAAAAAGTTGTTTTTATAAATAAATAAATAAATAAATATTCTGGGAAAAATCACACATGGTCATCTGGCCCCAAAGTAGGATTCCCTGATGATGAGCCCCAAATAACGGGTCCTACACCAATTTTGTCACACCCTGTATTACTAATTTCGAAAAAGAACTATAGCGAATTTGAAATAAGTATTTCATCTTTGCTAAGTTAATTTCCGAATCAAGCATTATACCCGTTTAGGAATAATCTATTAAAAATGTTTCTGCAATTACAAATTGTTCTAAAATGATATTTCCAAATTATCCGGATATTATCTACGCACGTTTGAAGCTCACAAACGTTTTACTAATCGAAACCCATAAATTCCCATACATTATTGTATACAAATAAAAACAAGACATCAGACCAAAACTGTTGACAACATCTGACATCGCTTTAAAATTAATGGCGGTCGTACATTACACGGCTACCAAAAATCAGAGGTGGTCCACCCTTTAGATCGAATCCACACATGGCGATAAAATTGTCGCTGAGTATCGGAGCTGTTGGCATTATTTCAAAAAAATTATGTTCATTTGATACATCTCACTTGAGGAAAGTTGACAATGCAGTGGAGAATTGAAACTTCACTTTCAAATATTATAAAACAATTATACGAAAATACAAATAAGTAGAGTTATGTAAAACAGATGTATTGTCTTGCTCTGAAATCTAGTAATTTCATTTTTTAACGTAAATTTTCAAAATATAATCGAATATATAGCGATCTTAGCAATAGGTGTTGTAGAGCTAAAAACAGTAATAATAATAGCTTTTTCTTAAATAAAAATAAGTTAAGAAAAAGCTTTAGTCCGGACACGCGTTATTTTGGAATTTACCACTGCAGAAAAGCACAATTTTGCCATTTTTAATGGGTAATCGGTGGTTTCAGAACGATATAGTCGCCATGTGTGGAATCATCCTTACGCGTATCCGTTTTAAAATAACAATCAGAATATCTAACGATACCTGCGGCGACCAGAATGCTTGCCCGTGTGAAATATTTTTGTAATTAAAATTTGGTACTAAAATTGGATTTGTTCGTTTTTATCAAATTTTGATTATTATTGGTCATCAGAATTTCAGCGACCACGGAAGTATACTTCGTTAAAGGTGCCGCTCTGAGTTCAATATTGTCACCTTTATTATATATCGGCACCTTTGACAGTTGTTTTCGAGAGCCGTCAATGATGCGGTTAAATGAACTACACATATCGCGGCATCTAAGTTGAGCAGTGCGCAGTATGTTATTTTCAGTTCTCAATTGAAATGCGGTACGAGGGAGCGACCGAAGGACGCCACCCTGCGCTACACCCGTGCACTCCCCTGCGCAAACGGTCGCCATTTGTGGTCAACTTATACGCCGCGGATTATACCTATACCTTTATTTTATCTGAATAAGAAATTTCCTAAGACGAAGATTTCGATTTTCGCAATAAAGGCGTTCAGTTTCCCTTTATGAACTTCCAAAGTAAACACTGCCGGCTTCCTTATTTTAAACTCACATTTCGAGTTCCGTATGTTTGATTTCACTAAGGTAAAGATTTGATCTTGGTTTTAAAGTAAACAAAACGAGACGCTCTTATTGGGGAAACTTTAAATAATACCGAATGGCATTGTTCTTGAATATTTTTTTATTACATACTAGCTTTTTCCCGCGGCTCCGCCCGCGTGGACATCGTTTTTAGGACTACCTTTAAGGGTGATTAGTAAAATATGTCGTTTCCCACCTACTCAACCATCTCTGTGCAAAAAATCACAACAATCGAGTATTTTTTTAGTTTCCTCAGGAACTGCATCAGATTATGCTATTTTCCCGGGATGAAAAATAGCCTATGTCCTTCCCCGTGACACAGGCTACCTGCATGCCAAATTTCATAAATATTGGTCAAGGCGTTGAAGCGTGAAAAGGTAGCAAACCAACAAACAAATAAACACATTTTCACATTTATAATATTATTAACTTAAATATTAGATTTAATATATTAAATATAGTCCGTTTTAGTAAACTAATTTAAATACAGTGTAAACTCTACTCTTATATAGCGCCACTCAAGGGACCGGGCATTTTGTGACGTTATTGAGAGTTTTAGTTTTCCATAGAGAAATTAGCGTCAATGTAAACCAACTAACGTTATATCGTGTGACGTTATACAGAGTTTACACTGTATATTTTTTTAAACACTAGTTATTTTTTATGATTTCCAAATGTTTAAAAGCGATGACGTCATAGCTTCAAATAGTATGAAAAAAACGGCACCAGTCACTAATATTAATTATCGATTACAAAACAAATTTAGTTTTGTAAAATTGCTTTTACAGTATAAAAACGTTGTCTTCAAATGTATTCGATGTAAAATTTCTTGAGGCAAGTTGGACATTTTTTGGGATGGGAAAAAACCATTGAACTCGCGACACCGTTACCGACACCGACACCGACATCTTACCAGGAACACTCGCAGAGTCAAAACTTTGTCAACCTAGTCGTTCGCCAGGAACACTCGGAGGGTCAAAACTTATAAAACTGTAAAATATTTTTACTACTGTCGGCACTCCCGGATTAGTAAGGTTATTTTTTATTTACACGCCTTAAATACAAAGAAAATCTCATTGATATAATAATCTATTTATATAAACTATTGGCTTCCTTTCTTAAGCTAGAAGAGTTAAAGAAGAAAGTTAAGGTGGAAACGTATAGAGAAATGAAGGAGATAGTGTGGGAGAGAGAGACCTGGAAAGAGCTACACCGACAAGAGCACGGGTCTTGAATTGTGATGATGATGATGGCTTCCACCAAGTAGATTACGGGTCTCATACGAAATCAATGACAGAAACTGTCCCGCTATATGATGAGATTTGAAAATAAGTTTTAATCTTTTTAGAAAGAGTTCATTCCTATACGTCGTTATTTGCTTGATAACTTTTTAAAAGCTGATTATCTTGGTGTATATGTCGCAGCCATCTGGTTAAATCTGCCATTTGATTGAAAGGTTAGCCCATTGATTGAATGGCGACATTCAATTGAATGACTAAAGCACAACTGGCCAAGTCGTTTAATGTAACGTTTATCGACTTTGCCGAACGTCATTCAGCCAAGTCGTTGAATAGGATATTCCGAATATAGGTACTCCGAATAAAAAACCGATGGTTACTTCTTCTGCGAAGCATTCTGCTGCCTATGGAGGGGGGGAACCTCGCATATGTATAATCAATCTGCGAAGCATTCTGCTGCCTATGGAGGGAGGGAACCTCGCATATGTATAATCAATCTGCGAAGCATTCTGCTGCCTATGGAGGGGGGGAACCTCGCATACGTATAATCAATCTGCGAAGCATTCTGCTGCCTATGGAGGGGGGGAACCTCGCATATGTATAATCAATCTGCGAAGCATTCTGCTGCCTATGGAGGGGGGGAACCTCGCATATGTATAATCAATCTGCGAAGCATTCTGCTGCCTATGGAGGGGGGGAACCTCGCATATGTATAATCAATCTGCGAAGTATTCTGCTGCCTATGGAGGGGGGGAACCTCGCATATGTATAATCAATCAATCTTGACCGAACCTATTATCGCTCGCTTCGTTCCCTCATTTACAGTTTTTTTGTCCGCCATGTTCAAAGGGCTAGCTTAGAAGGCCAAAATAAGAAGAAGAAGAACAGCAATTAAGAACCCGAGGTGATTGCGACGGCACGAGTTTGGCAAAAGTATATTTAGATAACGTTAAGAAATTGACACTTCCACACGAAACGAAGAACTACCTAGATTGAGACAATTTCAATTTGTTACCTAAAATATTTTTCCTCGTTAAAGAGAAAGTCATGTTCAATCAATTTTTATCCAATCCTTAGTATCCTTACTAATATTATAAATGTGAAAATGTGTTTGTTTGTTACTTTTTCACGCTTCAACGCGTTGCTTGACCAATCCTTATGAAATTTGGCATGCAGGTAGCTTGTGTCGCGGGGAAGGACATAGGCTACATTGTATCACGGGAAAATAGTATAATCCGATGCAGTTCCTGAGGGAACTAAAAAAATACTCTTTTTTGGTTAATTTCTTTTACATCGCAACGGAACAATGGATTGTTGTGATTTTTTGCACAGAGATGGTTGACGAGGTGTGAAACGACATAATTTACTAATCATCCCTAAAGACAGTCATAAAAACGATGTCCATCCGGGCGAAGCCGCGGCAAAAAGCTAGTTGTTCATAATAATTTTAGATTGCAGTTTCTTCAATAGGTACGTACTACATTGATCCTCGACTCTACACTAACATTGGTTAGATAGCGATCTCGGTAACGCATTGTGCATGTTTGTAAAATGTATGTTTGCTTGTGTAAGTCCACACATTATTTACGTACTACGGCCATCTATCCGTGCCACAGACAATATGCGGGACTATGTATAGTGATGTGATGTGATCGATTTTATGGATCGAGCACCGATCTGTTGAATGGACTTGGTTTTCTTTTTTATAAGCTATTATTTAACTTGCAATGTATGTATGTTTGTTCGGGTGGAATCGATCCATTTTATCGTCTATTTTCAGTTTTATTCTTAAAGTAATTAATTTGATAATATGATTTATTTACTAAAATAAAGTTCATAGGTGACTAAAAGGAAAACATCGAATGGATTATGTATGTTTGATCGGGTGAAATCTTGCAACTCATTTTTAAGCAGATATCTTCAACCGATTGAGCTGAAATTTTGTATACACGTTCAGTTTGGATGACAGTGCATGGTTAACTGTGTAACGTCAACATGGCATCACATCCAAGATGGTGCATTAATTATTTTTAATGCACTCCTACAACATGGCTATCAAATAAAAGGGTTTGCTAAGAAGAATACGAAATAATTGAAAAGCTAGTGTTTCAAGAAATTCCCAGGTCATTTGTATATGATAAAAGTTGCCTGATGATGTGCATTCGCATATATAACAAAATACCACATGAAATTAAGGATCTAAACCTTAAACAATTCAAAATCAAATTACATAAGTGGCTGAATGACACAGACTGTTATAATATTAAAGACTTTTTAAATTTGTAAATTACTTTGGATTAAGATTTACATTATTTTGTATGTTTGTGTATTACTTCGGACGAAGATTAAAATATTTTGCATGCTATTTTAAATACTAGCTAAACATGAGTTCTATATACATATTTTAAGATCTTTATATACCATGTTTAAGGCAAATAAATTATTATGAATTATTTTGAAAAATTTCAAATAAAAGCTTGTACCTAAAATTTTTAGGTCTTTCGAAAATAATTTAATTGTATTTACATTAGTTGGCTGTATAAAGCTGTTTTTTTTATCCACAATTGATAAGCCCTTGGCATCATATCACTTGATGGTAAGTGACGATGATGCCGAAAATGGAAGCGGGCTAACCAAGATTCCCCTCCATCTTCGGCATTATAGTCACTTACCAACAGGTGCGATGATGCCAAAGACTTACCAATTGTGAATTTCTAAAAAAGCTACCACAGGGTAGCACTTTAGGTCCCAAACTCTACATTCTTATTTATATTAATATCTACGATCTTACCAATCTCGTTTGAACAAAAATATCTTCCTTTCAATTTCATCGCAACTAACTTTTCTAATTTGATACTACTTTAACTTGCAAGATTTCACCCGAACCAACATACATACATACATACATTGCAAGTTAATTAAAAGCTTTTAAAAAAGTTAAGACCAGAAGTAGACACCTGTCCATAACTGAAACCTATAATTTTGACTGCAAAAAATCATTATTAAAATTTGATTCAACACCAGCTCCCCAAAATAGATTTGCACCCTCAAACAAATTGCATATAATAAACTACAATTACCATTGTACCATCCTGTTTGTCTAACATGTTACGAGGGTATCCCCACAGTTTTGACGTGGAAGGACGCAGACCATGAGAGTACAATGTATGCAAATCGCCCCCGGCCATGAAATATACGTCTAATAAATAAACAACGATAAAGGGGTGAAATTAAATATTCATAGGGCAGTATGGACGTCACTAGTGTGATTAGATTGTCGATAGACATACAATGATAAGAATAGAATACACTACAATAGAAAAGAGGGCCAAAATACACCTAATATTTATGTAAATTTAGATACCTAGAACTTACTTAGTACAGGGTAAAAAAAAACGTGTAGGACCCGTTTACTGAATGTTCTACTCATCATACTGAACAACTTTACTCTCCTTCTTGACCCTCCGTACTAAAATGCACAAAATTGGTCGACCAGCTGATTGATTTGTATGAAAAGTAAAAAAAATGTTTGTGATTTCATCAAAGTCGTAGAACAAAAGTTGTTCAGTATGATGAGTTACAGAGATACACCAGTTAACGGAACCTACACCAATTTTGTACACCCTGTATAGATATGTACCTATAAGTCTCCGCTGTCCGTCTGTCTGTCACCAGACTGTATTTCATGAACCGTGATAGCTAGACAGCAGATTTTTTTTACAGATGATGTATTTCTGTTGCAGCTATAACACAAATACTAAAAATTAGAAAAAGCGAAAAAATAAGGGGGGAACCCATACAAAAAACGTGTTTTTTTAAACATGAAGAAACTAGCGCCATCTAGTATGATGGTACGGAACCCTATGTGTGAGGTTCTGACTGGCACTTGGCCGGTTTTTGTTGCTAATGAAAGAAAGAAATGTTTATTTGCCAGAATACATACATGTAAACATCTTAATGTTAAAATGGTAAATATATTCAACCGTCATAAAGAGGGCATGCAATTTTAAAAGTTTAATAGATTATTAAATATGAATTATATGAATTAAAAACCAACAGATTAAGCCATCCAAACATTGTCATTTTTTTTAATTTAACTCGTAGTCTATGCTTACTTGCATTGTTAGTTTTCCAAATTGTATAAATAAATATTAAATATATTTTTATCGATAGGAAAGTAAAAATGATTATTCCCAACACTATGGAAAGTCCAATATCGTAATAGGCAGACTAAAGAGTGAGGCGACTTGTACAACATCACCAAATTAGCCGATGTGCGCTCGCCCTAAGGCGGTTTTAGGGCTGTCAGTTAGTTCGCTAACTTTGCAGGAACATGGCTGTAATTATTTTAGTAAAAATGTTAATATTTTGAAGAATATAAAGATAATTAAGTTGATAAATCAGTGGCTATATGTTGAACAAACTTTTTTTTTTTAATCGATGCTACTGAACAAGGCACTGTAAACATAATATGTAATTTAGTCCAGTTTCCCGGAGCTTAACTATAGGTACTGAAAAATATAGCAGCGTAAATTTTGCTTATTTGTTATGGAAGCATGAAAAACATGTTAGGTTGGTAATTTTTTTTTCTGTAACGTTTCTGTTCCAATACGCATGCAGCAGACGCAACCCTGAATATTCTAACGACATGTAAATATATTGTGACGCCTTTTATAAATGATTTTATCCGTTGTGTTGGTACAACGTGAAATATTACGATGCCAAATTGAATTGCTCGCAATCTGGACGAGACAGTGCTTTGCACATGTGCCCCACAAGTCCCCAGTGTAATATGGTTATTATATGAATAATTTAGGGTGATAATGTCCACCATACCATGGATAGATATGGACGAAAGAAATGTAAAGGATTCGTCAGAAAGATTGTATTAAAAATAAAGTCAAATTTTATCCCATCACATTGGTTTGCTTTTATTTATCTGTTCATTTGCTATTGTTAATTGTGATTTATTTGTTTGTTATCTAAGTTTTAAATTTTTCTTATGAAGTTCTCGAGTGGCAAACGCGCACTGGGAAACGTAGCGTAGGAAGGCCTCTCACGCGGTGGACCGAGGACCTGGTAAAGATAGCACAAAGCCGATTGATGCGGCGGGCAGCGCAGGACCGGTCGTCGTGGAAATCCTTGGCGGAGGCCTTTGTCCAGCAGTGGAAGTTTTTTGACTGATATTATAATGATCATGATCTGATCCCCTCCCCCGGGTAGCAGAATGCTTCGCAGCAGAAGAAATCATCGGTTGTATTCGGAGGTACAAGAATAGGCCGTGAAATTGTGATACGATTTACAATTTACCATTATATTATAATCTAACTAGTGAGATTGCAATATCGCGGTTTTCACAATATCCCGGTGACATATACCAATCAAACAGTCTCTCCTATGAAAAGCTTACTCCAGCAACGTATTCTAGCTCCACGATACATGTCAAAAAGCATTTTGTCACACTTTCAAAGTTTGAAATGAATCGTTCTTCTCGTCAGTTGTGTTGTGACGTTTTAGCTTACTTACGTACAATGTTTAGTGTTGATTTGTTATGTCTGCTTGTGTTTTGTGTTATGATCATAAATAAGAGTTAATAGCGTATTCACAAAGTCGTTTCCCATACAAACTTAAAACTGCCTGAAGATAGTGTTCGAAACCAGTCGCTGACAAATTATAACGTGTAGTTTTATTCAATTTCTGTGGAATTAGTGTAAATATAAGGTCTAACAAAATTATCTGACACTATTTTAACTGATACTTCAACTCATGAATCTGAACAACTTTCCCCATGAAACACATAGTCAAATCGCAAAAAAATGGCTCTCCTATACTAACTTGATCAGCTGATCAGCCAACTTAGATTTTACTATGGGTTCCAAGGGGAAAGTTGTTCAGTTTCATGGGTAGAAGCACCAGTTAAAATAGTTTCAGCTAATTTTGTTAGACCTTATATATACCTACCAAAATGAGTGATATAATGTTCCACCAAGAACCTACAATCAAAAGTATCACCAATCTTAAAACTACTGCTTCTTGAAAATGGATGGGCCGATTCTAATGAAATTTTATACACATAAGCAAGTCACGAAAATGTAATTTGTGTTTAGATTATATTTTCAAAAAAAAAGTTTCGCCACTAAATAATAATGATTTAAAGTTTTCATAGTAATCTTAAAATTCACGAATCCTTTTTAAAACAAAGGATTTCGAAATATACATAGCTCGAAGATTAGATGGCCGTTGGGGTAATAAAGTTCTCAGGTGGCGACCGCGCACCGGAAGAAGTAGTGTAGGCAGGCCTCCCACACGGTGGAAGGTCCACCTGGTGAAGGTCGCGGGAAACCGCTGGATAGGGGCTGCGCAGCAACGGTCGTCATTGAAATCCATGAGGGAGGCCTTTGTCCAGCAGTGGACATCTTTCGGCTGATATGATGATGTTTTCGAAAATGTAATGTTTTCACAAAGTAGAATTTCATGGCTTATGAGATAAACTTATGTGTATAAAGATTCATTTGAATCGGCTAATCCGTTTTCAATAAGTAGTAATTTTATGTTTGAATGGAAAACGACTTTGTATCATAATCATCATATCAGCCGAAAAACGTCCACGGCTGGACAAAGGCCTCCCCTAATAAAATACCTACGGATAGTAATGGACACGTTGTTTTCAAAAGGCGAGGAAAATCCATGTTTTTAGCGTCCCGTACGCAAAACGTCCCAACGGGACCCTGTTACTAAGCTTCCGCTGTCCGTTCTTTCGTCCGTCTGTCTGTCTGTCTGTCTGTCTGCCAGCGGGCTGTATTTGTAGACTGTTGAAATTCTTACATTTGTGTATTTCTATTGCCGTTAATAAAAATTAAAGGGGTCCCTCTACAAGAAATTTGGTTTTTTCTTGTACTCGTACGATGGTTCCATCCTTCGTGTGAAAATTCCGAGTCGCGCGTGGCCAGTTCATTTATTAAGTAGGTACTTACCTAACTTGTTGCCAAAACCTTTTTTTCTTGATAAGATTACCTAATCGCCCTAATTCAGGATAGGCTCGAGCCCCTCTGTAGGGACATATATGAGTTACTATGATGAAGTTTACCGTAAGTCTACCTCAAGATACTATATATTTTAAAGATGAAACAAACGAATAGTTAAGTTTAAGTTTATTGAATCAACTCTTGTAACTACCTGCTTTATATACATCATCATATCAGCTCACATACGTTCCCACCGAGTGGCTCGAGCCAACCCTGAATTAGGGTGACGTATCGACTGATAAATGATAAAGAATTCCTTTTTTTTTTAACTATTTACTTCGAATAGCGTTGTACTTAACTGTGGCTATGGATAGGTAGCCTAACACATACTAACACAGTGGGCAGCCTAATTTAAACCAACGAAAACACTGTGCAAATGTTACAATATCACAAAGTGAGTCAGTAAATTAGAGCGCCCAGTGGGCTCGACTCTCAACGTCAGACACAAACTGCCACTGTTTACAGTAATTTCGTATCACTGTCTGGCAGCACGCTGCACACTGGGCTGAACAACGTTATCGCGGCTGCACACTGCGCAGATTTGTTTAGACACAATACAGGCTTTTATTTACTTTCACCTGTCCCGGCGCGCGGCTGTAATAAAATCTTGCAAGTTAAATTTGGCCCACTTCCCAGTTTCCGATTGATCTGAAATTGTGTATGCATATTTAAATCAGATGACAATGAATTAATATTAGGAAGTGTATACAGTGCCGCAAGCGGCACTGTATCGCACTCGGTTCTGGAAGCGTAAGTTTTACGGTATAATAGTGACACCGTCTAATCTGCCGTAAGGAGTATGCATGGCGAAATAACGTGACCGTTTAAAGAGCCGTAAAGTTTGTATTCCATAGCACTATCATTTGTTATTTTATGCTCGTGTGTTGACTTGTTGAGGTTAGGTTACCGGCTTGATTAGCATTGTTTTGAATGTGTGGTATAATAGAATAACACTATAATGACTGAATTTACATCGTTGAACGATTTAGAATCATAAATCTTCGCTCGCTCATTTACAGTTTTTTTTTAATAAAACTTAGTAAAAAAACTGTAAATGAGCGAGCGAAGCGAGCGACATTAGGCTCGGTCAGGTTTGAGTGATGAATAGACAGTCAAAGAGCCTCGCGAAGCGAGGCTTCCCCCTATGGGTAGCAGAAAAAGGCCAATTAAAAAGGTGACGAGTTAGGAGAGTGTCAAAGTTGAAAACGAGACCAGTTAAAAAGGTGACGAGTTAGGAAAGTGACAATTTAGAAAAAAGACAAGTTTAAGAAAATGACGAAGTCGAACTGAGCGCGGCTAGTAAGCCGGAAGCTTACGGCACTGTAACTGACTGCACTATGTTACCACATACGGCTATTTAAAATTATGTACTAGTGTGCCGTAAGCTTACGGCATCGTAACCGATCGTACTACGTTACCGCTAGCGGCACTCTATAACTTTCCTTAATATTAAGACATGGAGCTGATCTGAAATGAAGCCGGAAAGGTGGCCATGGGGACTCTATATAAAAACGACGCAACCCCATCGAGTTTGCGCTCATTTGATTCGTCTTGGCACGGACTCTGGTCGTAGATGATATCCAGGGTCTCATGATGGAGCCAGAAAGTGACACCCCGGAAAGCGGCTAAAATCTAGTTAACTAAATGGTTTTAGATTTTTCTTTGCTTGTTTTAAGAAAATCTGGGACAAATTACACATGGTCACCTGGCCCCAAAGTAGGCTTCCCTGTATTATGGGAACCAGAGACTGATATACATACTTAGATATGTTTAAATGCGTACGTATAACACCCAGACACAGAGCAAACAAATCTGTTCATCAATGTTTGCCCTGGGTGGGGATCGAACCCACAACCCTTAGGATCAGTAGTCAAGATCACTAACCGCTGAGCCACCGAGTCAATCAATTTGATGGCAATCATTAAGCCTGAGGCGGCTTTAAAACTTCTGATAGTAGGGTTCGCCACTAGCACCACAAGCTCCACCAATTCGGACTTCTGCACATGTGTGGAGGGGAGTATGACCTAACCAAAGTATAATAATAGTACTAACATACAGTATGGTCACTCACTGCCGCTCTCTAGATTGCGACCTCACCCCCTCGTCACCCGGATTGATACAGATAGGTTACAGTTTGGTTGTCGAACGTATAGGATTTCGCCACTATTTTGTTTGTTCCGTCATTCCTTTTATGAAATGTCATTTCTGAGCCGTTGTATGAAGTGTCCAGGGTGTGGCCTAAGCTTCCCGAGCGTAACGCATTCACCAGATCACTCCCCAAGTCAAGCGTGCGTAAAGAAGTTTGACTTCAAAAAAAGCTTTAAAAAAAACAATCGTGGAAGTTAATGAATGCATCTATTACTAAATGATACTCATAGTTAAATATCTGTCCACTAGCGCGTGAACTGACCACCCTATATGCCTTGGAGCAAAACCTCTATTTCGTAGATTCACTAAACAAAATTAAAATTCAAATGAATTCACCACACCGTCCTATTCTGTTCTACCCATCTGTCGCGATCTTATCTAACCTAAATGACTATCAATTAAGGTTCTACCGTATTGTTTTTTTTTTACTTTCGAGCGACCGAGCTGAGCGATCCGGGAGTAAAGAGAGTATTGTCGACGTGAAAAAAAATTTCCAGGTTTACTCCAAATGTGTTCTAAATCACCAGTGTAAACGAAAAAAAACACAAAGGCACTCCAGGAGTGTCGATAGAAATAAAAACTTTCACTTTAAAAATTATGATGACTGTCTCAAAAGGGTTTATACCCAGAGACGTTAACAAGACTGTCTCAAAAGGGCTTTTACCTAGAGACGTTAACAGGTGTCGGTTCTAATAAACAAATGCATTTTTTAAAGTACTTATTTTTGCAGTTGGTATAAAACATTTTGTATGAAAAATCTAAAAAAAATTTAACAAATCCATCTCCTGTTGTTCGACTACCTATTATTTCGAAACTAAAATCCTACTTAGCCGTGATAATTTTCATTTTAAATTTCCTGAAATAGCGGTTGAACTGGTAGGGGGTGGATCTAGGGTGGATGGATACATGCAACTCCAACAAAAAACATCACTTTAAAACTTTATATATATCCTTTATTGTATACACAAACATTTAAATGACAAGAACTTAGAGAGGACGTGTACAAAGGTGGACTTATATCTTTAAGAGATCTCTTTAAGCTAACCTTACCGGGTGTTAGGAGACTTTAAAGACTTTAAACGTATGGGAGGCAAACCTGTGTGTACTTAATAATCATTAAACTAAATAAAATACAATTAAATAAAAACTAACCTAATCTACGTACATAGATAACATATACTTATAATAAATAAATTAATATCATATATAATACATAACTAAAATAATAATTATTATTGTTCTTACTAAAATAAATACTATATAAATAAACTTACATGTTCTGTAGGGAAATAAGAAAACTTTATACTTAGTAAACGAACCATTTGTCGGAAACGTGATCTCAGTAAACTCTCAGTAGTTTTGAAAGACCTATCCAACGATACCCCACACGATAGGGTAAATTAACAAAAAAATCGCCCCACTTTACATGTAGGGGAGGTACCCTAATTTTTTCTTTTTTTTTTGGTAGTTTTATTTCGTAACTTCATAGGGGTCACAGATTTGTATAACTATAGCTACTTTAAGCTATACAAGAAGTCTACGAACATGTGGTTGACTGTACGTTTTCGCGAGAAAGTATGTACAGGAATGCTGTACAATTTATTTTAATTTGTTTCCGAATACAATGCAGGTGCTAATCTTATTAGTGCTCTGAAATTGATATATCGCTTCCTTGCTAACTACACGTTTAGTTAACGCTGAATAGAGCCTCTTTGTTTTTAGATTTTTAATTACCTAACCTAACGGTCGGATAGATATGCAGACTTTTTGGTGTTGCCACTCTTTTCGGATAAACTTGCGCTAAAAAGCAAAAAAAAACTTTAAATAGACTTACTTTTTATTTGCTAAAAAGCGGCAAAAGGACTTTACAACTTTCCTCCAGTAAAGGACCCTCAAAGCAAAAAAAAAACGGCTCCGTACCAACTTACAAGAATCAAAAACACGTATCTTATAATCAATTATTATTATTATTTTATTTTTCTTAATTTTTGGTTATAGCGGCTAGAGATTTGTCACCATAGATAGGTTATGCACTAACAAACAACATTTGAAAATCGAACCCATTTACACACACAATATTATAAGTAGGTAGTTCGCTGCCGTACGTTGCACCCACAGAATAGAAGGAAAAAAATTTCTTATCTGTGGTTGCACCGAATGCTATCTATCAAAAGAGATACCAATTAGCATTTTATTTGCTTTATTTTTAGGACGCACGTAACCTATCTGCCTCCCCTTATATTTATTTATTTATTTGCTATTCGGAAGATTTACAGCTGAATATTATATATAAGTAACAAAATTAAATTTAAAAAGATGCTTATTAAAACCCTTCACCGTAAGAAAATAACCGTAAATTTTAACCGCCTCCGTGGCGTAATGGTTAGTCCATTCGCTTCACATCAGGAGGTCGCGGGTTTGATTCCCGGTGGGGTCAAATTTTCTAAGCCCGCCTAGCTAGCTACCACCATCTTATCTAAGTCTTGCCGCCAAAAATCAGTGTTAACAACATTGATGTGTTCCGGCTTGAAGATAAGATAGCCAGTTCTCCATTGCGTTGGGGAATCTTGGTAAGCCCGCTTTCATCTTCCGCATCATCGTCACTTACCATCAGGTGAGATGATGCCAAGGGCTTACCAATTGTGAATAAAAAAAAATAAAAAAAAATTATCATTAGTGACATAAAAGAATTTTTTTTTGATTAAACAGATATTATACCATATCTCTGATAGCGGCAATAGATATACACATCTGTGAAAAATCCTATTACACTTCACAAAATACAGCCGCTGACAGACAGAAGGACAATTGGAGTCCTTGAAACTGTTAGGTAGATACAAGATTTTATTTGACGAACGGACGGTAGGACAGCGGAGGCTTAGGAATACGCTCCTGTTGGCCCTTGGCTTGGTAAGAGCGTCGATGGCGCAACGGCAAGGGCTCTACCTCCTATTCGGGAGGTCGTGGTTCGAGTCCTGCCACGTACCAATGTGTTTTCGAATTTCCATCTCATATGTACGTTTATCCGACGCTCTTACGGTGAAGGAAAAATATCGCGAGGGAACCTGCACACATCTGCGAGGAAACTCGAAGGTTGTGTGTGAAGTTGACCAATCCGCACTGGGCCCGCGAGGTCGACTAAGGCCCGATCACCCTAGTTCAGGGTAGGCTCGATCCCCTCGGTGGGGACGTATATGAGCTGATATGATGATGATGATGAATTTGTCAATAGTTGGTCAGTTTCTTAGCTGATTTGTATGAAATCTATCTAACTGTTCTTATCCCTTAGTAAAAATTGTTCAGTTTTATGATTAGCATCTACGATATTCCGTTTTCAACGAATAAAAATCACCTGTACACCAAAAGTCCAAAACCTAAATCCTAGGTCAACTTACCAAGTTACAATGAAGGGAGATGTAAATGTTGCAGCCAATTTTAGAATTTTAAAAACGGCTAGCCGCTTTGTAAAATACTGAGTAAAAAACTCCGAGAAAAACCAAGTCAGACGGACGGACACACAGACGGTCAGGTTAGATTCCTTAGCATAAATGATGTGTACCACTATAAAGGGATTCGTGTGAAAAGTCTTTGGACTAAATAATTTTGAACAAAAAAAAACCGACTTCAAACAGAAAACTAAGGCTCCCTTCGATTTCTCTGGGACGCCATCATCAGATCCTGGTTTCCTTATCATGGTACCACCCTTGGGATATCTCCTTTCCAATAGAAAAAGAATCATTAAAATTGGATCATAAACGACGAAGTTATCCGCGAACACACATAAAAAAAATACATATACGGTCGAATTGAGAAACCTCCTCCTTTTTTGAAGTCAGTTAAAAAAATATTTATTGAAGTTGAAAGTTAAGGTTAAAAAAACTTTTCAGTGTTAAGACGGTTTTTAAAGTTTCGTTTTTTTTTTATTTAGCTGCTTTGCTTATGTTATTAATCTCCTTTTATTATATTTGTTTCAGTTCATGTTTTACAAATTCTTTATTGTTGCCGAAAATGAATATTGTCTATGTCTGTTTGCAGTTATGTGCCAATCACCCTAATTTCATTTCATAAACTTGTTTTTTTTTTCATTATAATAAGTGAATAATAACTAGTGTTTGGTATTCATAGCAAATAACAACTAAACAAGTTACAATTTCAGCTAAACTTTCTACTCACAAACGTCTTGGTCTCAAATTTATTCGGCATGGCGTAACAGTGGCGAGACGTCTTGCTATTTGCCAACGAAACCCTACAAGCTTAGATTAAAAACAGTTACTTACAAATGTTATTGGACAGCTCTTGCTAAGTAAAGTGTTTACTAGGTTGAGTTTACACAAATAAATAGTTACGGAACGTATGGATCACTATTGTGTAGAGAAATTGTTTTTGTTTACGTGTTCGCTGTAAGGGTCTCTATGCAATCGTCAACTGGCCGCGTAATAATGCAAGCAAAATGCAAAAGGCAGCATGTTTTATCTGCATACCCTTCAGAAATAAATATAGTTTAAAAAACTAAAAAACACGCTTTAAACGCTTCAAACTAAAAAAATAAAAATATTTTTTAACAGTAATGTACGAAAAATACTATTATTATTGTGAAAAAAGCGTGGGTTGCTCGAAAAGGACCAAGTGGGATTACAATACACCTAATCAAAGTATATATTATATTAGTACTAACATACAGTATGGACACTCCCTGCCGCTCTCTAGATTACGTTCTCACCCCCTCGTCACTCAGATTGATACAGATTGGTTACAGTTTGGTTGTCGAATGTATAGGATTTCGCCCCCATTATGTTTGTTCCGTCATTCCTTTTTGAAATGTCATTTCTGGCCCGTTGTATGAAGTGTCCAGAGTGTGGTTCAGGTTACTTTGGAACGCTTTTAGGTTAATTTTGGTTTAGTTTATGTGCATTCAAGTGTCCAGGGTATGACCTAGTTGACGTAGAATCTTGTTCATGACAAAAGAGTAAAGGTCCCCATTCTCTTTGGTCCAGTCAGATTTTAAAATCTTTTTTGTCTGAAACCTAAGATGAAACTACCAAAAAGTTTGTCTAACTACTTTATTCTCGGTATATCTTTTCCTGTTACAAGCAAGACGCAAGCTGGCTAGTTCACCGATGCCAATTAAAAATAAAAATACCATAGTTCCCGGTAAAATGAGTTGGTTGCGGGTTGCGCGCCATTTGGACTTAACGTACCGTCAATTTGAGCATCTGTGGACTATAGACAGTATGTCATTTTGTACCATTGCTGAGATAAATAAGGGAGCGTCCACCATTGATGTAGAATCTACTAGCGTAGGTGCCTAGTTTAGTTTTATAATTAAAGTTTATGGCGTCCACTGCAACGCGCAACTAATAAAGTTTCAATTTCGAGTAAATTTTTGGGTTTTTAGGGTTAATTTTTAAGGGATCACATCGATGATTGAAAATTAAGTTTGTAGGCTGTGAAGTTAGACGTAGGGCAATCTCTATTCACATCGAAAACAGGGCTCCGCCGGCTGGATTAATATTGGGCTGAGGTTACCAGACTAAGCTAGTGTTGCACTCTTGCTATAAAAATGTACACGTCGACCACGGATAAAGGGACCTCTGTCCTGGCTCGCGATCACGAATGAAATGCCACTCAACTGTTTCAGAAAAGCTTTCGAACGACCTACTAGTTTGAATTTAGTAACTATTTAAACTTAGCTTTTTTTAATACGCTCAACGCATCAACAATCAATACTAGAAGATAATAAAGGAGAAAAAAAAGTTTTACGGCATGCATGAAGACGCATTGATAAGCAGTATTATTCCTCCCCTGTATTTATGACACACAAAGTATAATATCTATCTTCCTAATATGCTGACTCGTTGCTAGTATACTTGTCGGCTCAAGATCCAGTCACTCCCATCCTAACTGCGACCATACTACACTCCTGATCGCATCTACGTGGCCACTGGTGCCTGGTAGGATACAGCGGGAATTTGAAGTAGCAGACCGCATTCACTCAGAAGTACCGTCGCATGCCAGGTGCAGCTACGGGGGACACGCTTACAACAACGGGTGCTTTAGCGTCTACTGTTCTCCTTTATACGCTGATATCAGTTCCCTAACAGAAGAACTTCTGTTCAGTGCGCCACCGGAACGGACCCGCGGATAGCAAGATTGCAAAGGAGGTGCAAGTGCGCGAACGCAGAGCTATACGATCTCCACAGTACCAGGTAACGACCTATTACTAATCCTACTCAGTATGTATGTTCGTCCGTCTGTCTGTTCGACTTTTAAAAGGCTGTATCTTTTTATAGGTAGTCGGCTGGTTTTTTTTTAAGAATATGTGTTATAGGCGTCGGTGGCTCAACCGGTAACGACTCGGTCTTTCTAACCAGAGGTACCGGGTTCAAATCTGGACGGCCAATGTACCAATGAGTTTTTCAAAAACTTACGTACATATCATTACCGATTGCTTTAACGGTGAAGGAAAACATCGTGAGGAAACCTGCACAGGGCCTGCGAAGAAACTCGAAAGTTGTGTGTGAAGTCGACCAACCCGCACTGGGCCCGCGTGGTCGACTAAGGCCTAATCGCCCTGATTCAGAGTAGGCTCGAGCCCCTCGGTGGGGACGTATATGAGCTGATATAATAATGTGTTATTGGTTATTATAGATGATTTACTAGCAAAAAGTAGAAAATACAAAAAAATAAGGGGGTCGCCATACAAGAAACATGTTTTTTATGGTTTTTGTTCGTAAAAACGGTAACACATACATATTATAAGAAACTTGTTACGATTATAGAACTAATCCCAAATTAAAACAAAGAAATATTAAGAACCACCGCGTCCGTGGCGCCATGGTTAGTCCATTCGCTTCACACCAGGAGGTCGCGGGTACGATTCCCAGCGGGGTCAGCTTTGTGTTCCGGCTTGAAGATAAGGTAGCCATTTACCCATTTCGTTGGGGAATCTCGGTAAGCCCGTTTTTATATTTAGCATCATCGTCACTTACCATCAGGTGAAATGATGCCAAAGGCTCAATTGTTAATAAAAAAAATCTAGTCAACTTTCACAAAACTACTGGGCAGATGGTGGATGAAACATGAAACTCTAAAATTTACTTATTTGCAATCAGGGCACAAAGTAGAATTTACTTTCACATGGTAATAATAATACATCTACCTACCTACTAATATAATCATGATACCATAGTAAGTAAGTAATTCTTTATTCGCTTTTAAACAAGGTATTTTAAGTGAGATGTTGTATTTAACAATACAGAATCACTTGTTTAGCCATTAATATAGCATGCAAATGTTAACACAGCAATAAAAGGTAGGTACGTATTTAAATCTTACGGTCATATAAATTTTTTTATTTTTTTTATTCTGCACCACTAACGTGTGATCCAAAAACTCATCAAGAATGTTGAACATGTTTTGAAGCAGCCATTCGTGTAGACATTTTTTAAACTTGTTATAAGGAAGGTCTTTGTGTTTCTGGTATTATGTTATATAATATATAACGTAACCCATCCAATAACAACTCTTTTTAGACTATAATAGCCTTATATACCATATAGCTAAAGCATACATAGTACATATAAAAGATCACAGTACAGCACACATTTTATCTCGGATGATTAGGACTTTACCTATGAAATTGCCGATTGTATAAAAAAGTTTAAAGATGGAAATTAATATTAAGAACAATAGTTATAAAAATAAAATGTGTTTAGCGTTAAACCATTAAAAAATTAAATGGTGGTAAATATATGCCTATTGTTTAGATATTTTGAGAGCACGGTGGCTTTAAGCCCATGAAGTCGGGTTTTTTCACCTGAATTGCCTTTATTGAGGCAAAAAATACACATTTTTTATTTTAAAGCTCTAGCGTTATCGCAGCAGTTTCTTCATATTTGGGAAAACCTCGCATAAGATTTTGTCGCTTCAAGGAAAATTCAAGAAAATTAACTAGTCTAAAAAATTGCCACAAAGAAAACGCCTTTGTACCATTAATGGTACTTAGCTCAGGGGATTGGAACATGAAAGACATGCCACTAGTTACTAATAAGTAGTGTCACCACCATAAGGTCAATAATAAAAAACAATAACTTTTTTATTTTCAATAAAAATTGTCATTGAACTTCAAAAACTAGATCGGCAATTTCATAGGTAAAGACCTATTAGGTACCCGTATTGCAGATGATTCTAATAGAATTACGTCAGTAAATACATTTTTTTCAGTTTAAGCGGGGGGAGGCAAGATCCTATGGCTCTTACCGAAAGATCCCAATAGTTAATTGGTAGGTATTAGGTAGGACCCTAACATCAAAACATACCTTTTGCGCTGCCTTTTGTCACACCCTGGGCACTTCATACAACGGGCCAGAAATGACATTCAAAAATCGAATGACCGAACAAACAAAATGGCGGCGAAATCCTATACGTTCGACAACCAAACTGTAACCGATCTGAATCAATCTGGGAGACGAGGGGGTGAGGTCGGAATCTAGAGAGCGGCAGGGAGTGTCCATAATATACTGTATGTTAGTACTAATATATTATTATATACTTTGCTTTTGTTTAAAAAGAATTATAAAGCAATTAATGTCGTCCAAATACAACGTGAACTCCCGGCATCATCAAGAATACATCTAAAAATCTTAAAATGGTGATATCCAATTAAGACGCGTAGGTAGTCCTGAACCTAACGTGCAAAACGTTTTCGGTGTATTGCATTTTAACTTGTTTTTACCTTTTTGATTTTGTGTAGGAGTAGGTATAAGGTATCACAGTATTAAGGCCCGCGTCACTCGGTCGAACAGGCGAGATAAGTACCTACACATTGGCGCGGCCTACAGGCCTACAGGCCGCGCTCCGCTCGTCAGCGCTAGAACACCGTACTATCGCCGTCGCAATTCGCACGCCGCCCGTGTACGCAGTTATAACCGCTAAGTCGAGCGCCTTAATACCCATGTTTCCGTGTATGGGAAGGAGTAGGTGAATAAATGCGTAGGTATTTTCGTTTTATAAGGAAGTGCAATATCTGTTACGAAGTAACTAGTATATCATCTTCATCTGTGATGTTACAATATAGCGGCTTACAGCTGTAGCGCAACGAATGTACTTACGCAGAACAACGGAAAGGTATAATGTCACCAAAGATGAGACTCGAAACACCACGTAAAACTTTGAAAAGACACAGTAGGAAGTGTACAAATAGTTATCTATAATATATAGATCTCCATAATCCTTTGCTTCTTTTGACATACAGTTGTACACGTCGTAAATCATCTTCCTACTTTGTATTTTTAATTCTTTACTTGGTGTTTCAAGTTTCATCTTTAGTGGCACGCACTATACTTGCGGGGCAGCGGGCGGCGGGATAAAGCCTGGCAAACTCCGCGAGTTCACGCGACATCAAAGGCGTTGCGCTACTGTAAGCCATATCGTAATACTGTGAAGGTATAATGTACGCATTGGCCCCTTTCAAACTGTAATAAAAAGACAAATTTTACGTCAAAATGGTGTAGAGAGTGTAATGAGTTTAACCGCCTCCGTGGCGTAATAGTTAGTCCATTCACCTCACATCAGGAGGTCGCGGGTTCGATTCCCGGTGGGGTCAACCTGTAAGACTCGGTTTGGTTGGTGGTAGAGCATTTTCTAAGCCCCCCTGGCTGGCTACCACCATCTTAACTAAGTCTTGCCGCCAAACATCAGTTTTAACAACATTGATGTGTTATGGCTTGACGATAAGGTAGCCAGTTCTCCATTGCGTTGGGGAATCTTGGTAAGCCCGCTTTCATCATTGTTACTTACCATAAGGTGGGATGATGCCAAGGGCTTACCAATTATGGATTTTTAAAAAAGAAAGCTTTATGGTAGCGTCGATTTATTTTAACAGATGATAAAACTAGCAGTATCAGCCTTAATGGCCTAATCGTTTTAAGGGTTCCATAGTCAACAAGGAACCCTCATAGTTTCACCATGTCTGTCTGTCTGTCCGCGGCTTAGGTCAGAGACTATTAGCACTAGAAAGCTGTAATTTGGCATGGGTTTACATATTAATCACGCCAACAAAGTGGTACAACAAAATCATGACAAAAAAAAATTTAGAATACCTACCCTTATGTAAATAAGGGGTTTTTTTTTTTGTCGATGTACCCTATTGTGTGGATATCGTTGAATTGATCTTTAAAAATTTTTAGTGATTGGTTTGCGAAATAAAAAGCTTTAAAGCGCTATTTTTTGTTAGAGTCAAGTGTCCCCCCCCCCCTAGTGAACGAAAACTCTCCCCTACTAGTAAACGAAAACACCTTTAGTTACAAAACGCCAAAAAAAATATTTATTTATAGTTTGTTGAGGGCATTGATACTTCTAAGAAAGTATCTAGATATCTACTTACCTTCTTCGGATAGGTAATTATCTAGCTAGATAGCTAAATCCTTGCTTATTATATATAAATCCGAAAGTGTCTATTGTAACACGCATGTAACTAAATTTTAAAATGTCACAATTATTATTAAATTATTTCAAAAAATTCTTTAGCAGAATAAAATTTACTTTCCAACAAGAATTCTTTCAACTGGCGCCTAAACGTCTCGTCATTGGTTATTTCCCGTTATTGGTTATATGTCTGTATTCTGTATGTTACTCTCCCAATCTTGAACTTACAGAACTGTTTTTTCTGAACTTTGTCAAAGCGGTAGGTAAAGTAAAGAGCATAGAACAAAACTGGATAGATACCTACTTGTTATCCCGAAAGAATACTTAACATAGTTCCCGAAGGATCTAGAAAAAAAACAGATTTTGACAAGTGAATTTTATCAAATGTCAAATTACATCGAAAGTTATAAAAGTAAAGTTATGAGAGTTCATAAAAACGACGAAGCGTTTCGAAAAAAGGTAGGTAGTGCCCTTGCGCTTTGCTTGGCTCGTCTTGGCGTCTTATTCAAATCCAGACTCGCGATCCGCTTGCGTCTCGCGCACTACGAACTCTTGAATATATTCATAAAAACTTTATCAACTCGGCCAAACTACTACTTCTGTTATAAAATTAGTAAGTAAAAAAATAAAAGTTTAAAAAAACTAAAAACCGATTTCATTATGAAATTCATTCAAAAGTATGAAATTATATTATTATACTTAATTAAATACACGACATTAACCAACAATAACGAAATCAAAGGTGGGTACGAATTAAATTAGGAACGTAAAATTTTTTTTGAGGTCGGTTCCAGCACACAGCTACTTACGTATCAATGGTTTGCTGACACCGATCTCAAAAAAATTTAGGCCCCTAATTTAATTCGTCCCACCTTTGATTTCGTTATTGTTGGTTAATGTCGTGTATTTAAGTATGATAATATTATTTCATAGGGCCCCTGCTGTTTATAATTTACATAAATGACTTACCTAGACATATACAGTATCCCATGACACTATTTGCTGATGACAGTACGGTACTAATATATATACTGTGGTACGGTAGTGATAGAGTGCAAAAAAAATAAGAGTTCTTATCAATATGAAATAAACAGCACATCATGTGGCATAATTTCTTGGATGAAAAACAATAACCTGCTAGTAAACCTATTAAAAACAAAAATTATACAATTTCGACAACGTGTCCCCACTCCCTCCTTAGACATTAAATACCAAGACTTCAAAATAGAAGAAGTGGAGTCTATAAAGTTTTTAGGAGTAACAATGAATAGGTCACTCACATGGAAGGAACACGCTGTAACACTGTGCTCAAAACTATCTGGATCCGCTTATGCCCTACTTAAACTTTCACAAATAGTGGATATCGCTACTGTCCTAAAGGCGTACCATGCCTTTGTTGGCTCAATTTTGAGATATGGAATAATATTTTGGGGTAACTGCACAGAAAAAGAAACCATTTTCAGGATTAAAAAAAGATGTATCCGAGCAATATTTGGTCTTAAACCCATCGATAGCTGTAAACCTTTCTTTGTAAAGTTTAATATATTGACACTTCCATCAGTATACATACTGGAGACAGCAGTATTTGTTAAACAAAATCCTGGTTTGTTTAAAAATATAGAGCCTACAGCATATCATAGTCATCTTCGCTCACGAGATCTAACGACAATTTGTCTACAATGGAGCAATACAGCTTTATTTTCAAAATGTTTTTTTTGCATGGCGCCAAAAATATATAACAAAATTCCAGTAGACATAAGAACTTGCAATGTTAATACATTTAGGAGAAGATTGAAGGAACTATTGACTAGAAAATGCTATTACACAGTAAATAAATTTTTAAATGATAAAGTAATGTAATCCTATTTAAAATTATTATGATTATTCTTGTACTGAGACTAGATTAAATTATAACCATTTTTTAAAAATTTTTAATATGTATAGGACAACATGACTAAAAATGATATTGAAATAAATTAGATTATAAAGACTGTAAATTATATATTGTAATTGTAAATGAGCTAAACTGTAATTTAAATGTTATATAAATCATTGCATGGAGGGAGTGTGACTGCAACTGTTTTTGTATGCTGCAAGGCAAACATCATCATCATTACAGCTCATATACGTCCCCACCGAGGGGCTCGAGCCTACCCTGAATCAGGGCGATTAGGCCTTAGTCGACCACGCGGGCCCAGTGCGGGTTGGGGAAGGCAAACATAAAGAACTTCTATTGTAACACTAACATCTGTATTTTAATTTACTCGTGTTCTTGACAAATAAATTATCTTTTATCTTTTTATCTTTATCATAATTTTGGAGTAAATTTCATTTTGAAGTCGGTTTTTATTTTTTTTTACCTTTTATTTTTGTGTTAACATACTCGTAATGCTAAACCCAATCAATCACCTACTCGCCAATAGGAATCATCAAATCATAATGCATGTGTTTCATTAACAGATACAGAGTCCTGTTGCTCACATCATCATCTCAGCAGCATGAAAGTTAAGGAGTTAAATCTTCCATCATCAGCTCATCTTAATAACCTGAAAGAATACAACTATCGGTCTATGCGTACCTACGTATCTATCTACGTATAATATTTAAAGAATTATCCTCCAACTCCTAACCGTGTAGGATTATACGTTCCTTCATCAGAGCTCATCTACATGAGATGATGACTACCAGTCGCAAATACTTTAATAGCTTTAGAAAACATATGAAAAACGTAATACGTACATCATGAAAGAAAAAGCGTCGGTGGCTCAACCGGTAACGACTCGGTCCATCTAACCAGAGGTACCGGGTTCAAATCTGGACGGCCAATGTACCAATGAGTTTTTCAAAAACTTACGTACGTACTTACCGATTGCTTTAACGGTGAAGGAAAACATCGTGAGGAAACCTGCACACGCCTGCGAAGAAACTCGAAGGTTGTGTGTGAAGTCGACCAACCCGCACTGGGCCCGCGTGGTCGACTAAGGCCTAATCGCCCTGATTCAGGGTAGGCTCGAGCCCCTCGGTGGGGACGTATATGAGCTGTAATGATGATGATGATGAATACGTACATATAAAATTTGAAGGTTGCCTTTGATTTCCCTGGGATCTCATCAACAGATCCTGACTTGGTGACAATGGGACCCCCTCGGGAGTATACTCTTTCGAATGAAAAAAAAAAATCGAGTGAGACCTACAGTACCCGCATATAATGTGTAACATGTAACAAAATACTTTAGGTTAGTTAGATTTGATGACGATATTGTACCTGGGTGGCGGATCTGACAGTAACGAAAAAAACCGACCAAGTGCGAGTCGGACTCTCGTAAAGTAGAATTCCGCGCTTTCGCGACTTCCTGTTACACATTTCCGTCCCATGTTACACATTTCCGTCCCATTTCACGAAATCACTCCCACAAATTGCAGGAAAGCGAGAGCAAAGATGTTACACATCAAAAAGAATTTAGAAAATCGGTCCACAATTGACGGAAAAATCGGTAAACATACATTAAAAATATATATACATACAGTCGAACTTAGTACCTCCTCCTTTTTGAAGTCGGTAAAGAAACTGCCAGTCGGATTCGCGTAAAGTCGGGTTCTGAAATCTTTTAAAAAACTGAATGTGTATTTTAAATATACTAAATTATATTTACAGTTGTCAATAGAACATTTAGTGTAAAAACCTATGTACTTATTACAAATCCAAAAGCACATCTTAAGTTGGTCGTCTTAAACTAAGAAAGCCTACTTAGCCGTGATAGTTTTCCTTTTAAATTGATTACATTTCCTAATATTATTATTATTTTTCAGATGTGCACACTTAACTCAAACAATACTTAGCACTTTAAAGTTGTTTTAGCAAATCCTCAGTAGTTTTAAAAGACATATTTAACGATACACAACACGATAGGGTACATCAACGAAAAACAATCAGCCCTCTTAACATGTAGGGGAGGGAAAAATGTATTTTTCAAGATTTTATTATACCACTTTGTCGGCTTGATTATTACGTATATCCATGCCAAATTACAGATTTTTAATTCAATTCAATATATTTATTCAAAATAGGTGCAAATTACACTCTTTCTGATAGTAATAAAAAAATAACAATGTCATTTGTGAAGAATTAAGAAATAAACAATAATTCGTTAATAACGTCAAAATTAAATCCTTGATATAAACCAGATTATGTCATTAGAACATGAAAACAATATGACACGAAAAGTTATACATAAAAATCATTGAATGTAATTATGCCTTTAACAAGAGTAGGCCAGTTCACATGGACAGCACCCGGTCACGAGTATAACGCGAGAGTCAGCCATCGCTCCCATCAACCATATCTATCATTCTAGTACTAATAGTCTCTGAGACAGACAGACATAGCGAAACTACAAGGATTCCTTGTTGACTTTGGAACCCTAAGGCAGTAACTATAAGCAGAATATTTTAGAAATGTTTGCTATCTTATCACAAGTTCAAATCTCCAATATACTCGTAGTACCTACTTACCCGGTGAAGTCCTAATCTATGCCGGAACTAATGCATTCTAGTGCAAAATAAACATTCCAAAGTAAACGTTAGCGAGTGCATACAAATATTACTAAATCACGGCAAGTAACACTTACTAAAAGTATTCAAACATAAAAAAATATTGTTATTAAGTAGTTAATGAAATAAATTGTTCAGATTTACATTAAAACGACCTAATCATTAAATGGAGGGCTCGGCTTTTCTTTATTTTATTATTAGTATAACATAAAAGTAACTGCCACAGAACACGGAAACAAGCACTTTGGGGTTTATTAGTTTTATACTTTGGAACGCAATAATAAAGCATCTTTATAATAATATATGTCACCGTAAAATTGTTAGATTATAATGTAACGGGATCTATCATCTCGCGAGACTGTCGAAAGATTGTGAAACGTAACATACTGCTTACAATTTCACTAGTGTCATTGTAATCTCACTATTGACATTACAATAACACTAAGCGAAGTGAATAACATTAAATAAATGAGCGAGCTAAGCGACCGATGTTAGGTTCGGTCAGGTTTGATTGATTAAACAGTCACAAAGAGCCTCGCGAAGCGGGACTCTCCCCCTGGGCACAGATTACTAAATAGTTACTTCGTAACCCTGGGTAGGAGAATGCTTCGCACAAGAAGAAATCATCGGTTTTATTCAGAGATACAAGAATGGGCGGTGAAATTGTAAGCCTATTGTCAATTTACCGTCATATTATAATCTAACTGAATTTAGTGTAGTGAGATTGTATATCGCGGTTTTGACAATATCACGGCTTCATATAGATAATACAGACCAGTGTGTGTTGCCGATGATGACATACGGAACTGAGACATAGTCGCTTACTATGGACCTCATAAGAAGGCTCAATGTCACCCAAAGGGGTATGGAGCGTGCTATGCTCGGAGTTTCTCTGCGCGATCGAAACGAGGAGATCCGTTGAAGAAACAAAGTAACCGACATAGCTCTCAGAATTGCTAAACTTAAGTAGCAGTGGGCGGGGCTCATAGCCCGTAGAACAGGTAGCAGTTGGGATAGTAAAGTTCTCTAGTGGCGACCGCGCACCAGAAAACGTAGCGTAGGCCTTGTAGCCTAGAAATCCTTGGGGGAAGCCTATATCCAACAGTGGACTTCCTTCGCCTGATATGATATGATGAGATGACATACATGGTAATCAAATACTATAACAGGGTATAAAATAACACTAATTAAACAAAATAAAATACTTAAACATTTGCATTTTATTGGAACTGTATTAAATATAGTTGCTAGCCAACGCAAAGTTATATCTACGATCTACGATTCTCACTTTTCTAATTCAAGTGGCACTTCTACGTGTCAATCCAACGAATACTTTTCTAATACCAGTGGCACTTCTATCTGTCAATCCAGCGAATACTTTTCTAATACCAGTGGCACTTCTATGAGTCAATCCAATGAATACTTTTCTAATACCTGTGGCACGTCTATGTTTAAATTCAACGAATACTTTTCTAATACCAGTGGCACTTCTATGTGTCAATCCAACTAATACTTTTCTAATACCAGTGGCACTTCTATGTGTCAATCCAACTAATACTTTTCTAATACTAGTGGCACTTCTATGTGTCAATCCAACTAATACTTTTCTAATACCAATGGCACTTCTATGTGTCAATCCAACAATTAGTTTTCTAATACCATTGGCACTTCTACGTGTCAATCCAACGAATACTTTTCTAATACCAGTGGCACTTCTACGTGTCAATCCAACGAATACTTTTCTAATACCAGTGGCACTTCTATGTGTCAATCCAACTAATACTTTTCTATTACCATTGGCACTTCTACGTGTCAATCCAACGAATACTTTTCTAATACCAGTGGCATTCTATGTGTCAATCCAACAATTAGTTTTCTAATACCAGTGGCACTTGTATGTGTCAATCCAACTAATACTTTTCTATTACCATTGGCACTTCTACGTGTCAATCCAACGAATACTTTTCTAATACCAGTGGCACTTCTATGGGTCAATCCAACGAATACTTTTCTAATACCAGTGGCACTTCTATGTGTCAATCCAACGAATAATTTTTATATACCAGTGGCACTTCTACGTGTCAATGCAACGAATACTTTTCTAATACCAGTGGCACTTCTATGTGTCAATCCAACGAATACTTTTTATATACCAGTGGCACTTCTACGTGTCAATCCAACGAATACTTTTCTAATACCAGTGGCACTTCTATGTGTCAATCCGATGAACACTTTTCTAATACCAGTGGCACTTCTATGTGTCAATCCAACGAATACGTACTTTTCATATACCAGTGGCACTTCTCTGTGTCAATCCAACGAATCGGTATAAATATAAACACAGGATGTTCTTAGTTGGCAACTGGTTGTGTATTAATGTAAAATATTATCCATTCACAATTAGTTGCCAATAAAGGAGGAAAATTATTCCTTCGCAACTGGTTGCGAAACATGGTTGCGGTGGCGGCCGAAGGGGATGTAACTAAATTGGTATAGGTCCCATTAACTGGGGCTTTAACTCATCATACTGAACAACTTTCCCTAAGAAACCAATAGTCAATTCACAAAAAAATTTGGAACCTCCATACAAAAATGCACAAAATTGGTCGATCACCATTTCTATGAAGAGTTTTTATTTTGCCACTTCACCAAAGTCACAGAACAAAACTGTTCAGTATGATAATTATAAGCCCCAGTTAACAGGCCGTACACCAATTTTGTTACACTCTGTATACTTGAACATAACTACTAATCTTATTAGTCTAAAATATAAATTACTAGCTGTCCCGGCGAACTTCGTACCACCTTATACTACACTACCCTACCCTACCCTACCCTACACTACCCTACCCTACACTACACTACTACCCTACCCTACCCTACACTACACTACCCTATCCTACATAAGAACCTTCTCCTGACAATAACGAACTCGACAAAAAAGAATTAGCGAAATCGGTCCAGCCGTTCTTGAGTTATAAATTTACAACGAAAAGCGGCATTGATTTATATATATAGATAATAATAATATAAATTAACCCTCCTGAGCGTTACCGTGCTGAGATGCTGTGGACAATCTTAGCACCAGGGAGACCCCGGAGCGAGTAATCAATCAGATACACAGAATGTAACAAAATTGGTGTAGGTCCCGTTGACTGGGGCTTCTACTCATCGTACTGAACAACTTTTGTTCTACGACTTTGCTGAAAGCGCAAAATATTTTTTTACTCTTTATACAAATCGATCAGCTGATTGACCAATTTTGTGCGTTTTTGCATGAAGGGTCCAATTTTTTTTTTGAGAATTGACTATTGGGTTTCTTGGGAAAAGTTGTTCAGTATGATAATCTGTACCTTTTGTATGTTCTTGTCTAGTTTCATGTTTGTCCCTTTTTCTGTGTACAATAAATTGTAAATAAATAATAATAAGTGGAACCCCCAGTTAACGGGTCCGACACAATTTTTTTTGCATCCTCTATATGTAAGTACCTACTATTTTTAAGTCTAATTAAAGCTGATAGGTATTGCTGGTAGTAAATACACTGTTCAACATTGCCACAGATTACTAAATAGTTTACTTCGTACATATTTTCAAAATTTTCATGCAAAACATGGTTGCTTGAAAAGCTATTAACAATTACTTAGGACATATTGTGCAGTACAGGGTGTAGCAACTTTCAAGATGGGTAAGTGCTACATTTATGAGTACCTTCTCAGTTTTGATATACATGGGTTCTACTAATTTCATACAATCTGTGCCATTCTTCTATGTGACAATATAAAAACTCAATTTTCGTTTTCCGCACGTTTTTGCAAAAACTACTTAAAACTAAATTGATTTATAAGAACTGAGAGGGTTATTTTAGCACTTGGTCATCTCTACACTACACATGCCCTAAGTATTTTTAATAGTTCTACAAAAAACCATGTTTTATATGAAAAGTCTAAAGATATCCCTAGGCAAAGTTTATGTGTGTATATTCAAGTGATTGTCTCGTATTCCAAAGTACATAGGTTACTAGATAAATTTTGCAAAACGACTTTATTTTTTTACAATCGCTCAAAGTAATTTCCGTTACAGTTAATACATTTAGTCATACGTAAAAACCAATCATCAAAAATATCTATCCATTTGTTTTCTGGAAGTACAGCACACTCATGATCCCAAGCTCTCAAAAGTTCCTCGTCGCTGGTAAATTTCCGCCCTTTCAGCTTATCTTTGATAATAGGAAATAAAGCAAAGTCACAAGGGGCTAGGTCGGGGCTGTATGGTGGATGCTCAACAATTTTTATCCTAGCAGTTGTCAAAAAATTCACTGTGAGAGCCGCTCGATGTGCCGGTGCGTTATCATGGTGAAAATGCCAAGTACCGAGTCTGGAGTTGGGACGCATTTCCTTAAGTTTATCAAGCACCTGAGGTAAACATTCATTAGTGTACCAGTTAGCTGTTACAGTACGCTGACTGTCCAGAACTACTCGATCGATTATACCACGGCTAGTAAAAAATACAGCTATCATCTTCTTTTTAACAGATTTTGATTTGCGGGGTTGTGTTGGCGTAGGCTCATTTTCAAAGAGCCAAACTTTATTTTTACTTTTAGATGGCACATCATAATAATATAGCCAAGTTTCATCACCAGTGACGATGCTGTTAACATAAGCACTTGACCCGTTTTCAAATTCTTTTATCATTTTTTTACACCATAATACACGACAGTCCTTTTGCTCCTCCGTTAGGTCGTGAGGTACCCATAGAGTGCAAACTTTTCTTACTCCAAGAATTTCGTGCAAAATTTTGTGAACACTTGGTGCACTGATGCCCAGGGCTTCTTCTATTTGCCTATAGGTCATTCGACGATCAACTCTTAACATTTCTTCTATTTTGGCAACGTTATCTGGAGTACACACGTCACTGGGTCGTCCCGATCTTGGTGCATCAGAAACTTCAAGATTTCCACGTTTAAACTCACAATACCAACGGTAAACAGTCGTACGATGAGGGCAGTTTTGTTTGAATACAGATTGCATTTCCTTGAGACAGTCATCTAACAACAGACCCCTCTCAAAGTTGTAACGAATTACAACTCGTAAGTCGTCTCTAGACCACGCCGACATCTTTAAATATTAAATCATTTTTTTTTAATAAAAAATAAAAAAAGAAAACTTTTTCCCGCCAAACTTTGTCTATGGAAATATAGTTTTAAAATATATATATGATATGCCACCTCTTTGTTTCATATTTGTGTATTGCAAAACTTATCTAGTTACCAGTATATAATTAGTACCAACCTACAGTATGGACACTCCCTGCCGCTCTCACACCCCCTCGTTACCCAGATTGATTCACATTGGTTAAAGTTTAGTTCCAGAACGTATGGAAATCCGCCGAGATTTTGTTTGGTCAGTCATTTGTTTTTGTTTCACGACCGTTTGTATGCAGTGTACGGGGTGTGACTATATTAAGTGTTCATTCGCCTGCAGCGCTGTTCGTAAACGAAATGAAAACTGTGGTCCTAGCTATTTGCCCATTTTGACATTTCCTTTCTTGTATCGGTGTCAGTAAGCAAAAGGCATTTCCTTCATACAGCCATACAGACGACTTTCTCGTTCATAGTTCATATTAAACGTGCTTTTAGTTGAGTCTTGCGGGCTTGTCATAAGTTTGTATGGGGATATTACATTTAGGCGTAGGTATGCATGGACGGAGGGGACACAGCTGGCTAAAATATGTTAAGGAATATTTGTCTTCTAAAATGCTTGTAAACAGGTGAAATTAATAAAAACCCGACTACTTAAAAACTTATCCTCTCTTTTTTGGCCGACTGGCCATGTATTCTAAATCACTCACGGGATCAAGACGAATCTAACGACACCCCCACTCCAAAATCCATAAAACCGTTTAGGCTACAGAGCGTGCCAAAGAAATAAACATACATACATTCATATAAACATACTTGAAAAATATAACTCTCCTTCTGGCGCAGTCGGTTAAAAGACGTTTCAAATAGGAAACTTGAAAACGAATTACTGAAAACCCTGAAAATCGGTAGATATCACCTGTAACATTGTCTGAATCGTAAACTCATGTTTAAGTAAGGAACTTATGAACACCAACCTTGCCAGTCAGGACTTGCAACCTGGCCAGTCAGGACTTACAACCTTGCCAGTCAGGACTGACAACTTTGCCAGTCAGGACTTACAACTTTGCCAGTCAGGACTTACAACCTTGCCAGTCAGGACTGACAACTTTGCCAGTCAGGACTTACAACTTTGCCAGTCAGGACTTACAACCTTGCCAGTCGGGACTTACAACCTTGCCAGTCAGGACTTACAACCTTGCCAGTCAGGACTTACACTCAGTAGACTCTAAAGCTATTTGTTATTAATTATTATATTACTTCGGTGAGAAGGAAAGTACAAAGAACTTGGCAAGATCTTCGCCAGTAGAAAAGTTGTTTTAGAGAAACGCGGTTTAAAGAATAGCTATTTAAATAAAATATTGGTATCTCCCTCCCCCAAAACTCTCCGTATAGAGCAAGAAAGGGAGAACTGCAGCGCAGACCGACAATAGGCACTAAAATTAACCATAACAGCATTTCGTAGTCCCCTATTTCCTTCTCCAAAACTTGAGCAATAACAATATTTTTTTTCAAAATTATTAAAAAAAAAACACTTTACTGGTGCCTCTTTGTTTTAATTTTATTGTTAATATACTTATTATTTTTTTGGGTCTCTGAAAGTGACGTTTCAATGGGACAATTTTCTCAGTTTTTGAAGGCTCCTATTTCCTATTATAATCAGAAAATGGGAAAAAACAAAACATAGGGGCATGGCCATTGTAATTGTAGGTATAGGTTTTATGGAAAAAAACATTTTTGCTCTTTGTTATTTATCCAGGGAGGAAACAGGGGACTATGTTTGTATGGAAAAAATGGCGCCGGCATTTCCTCTTAAAACTCCTGCGACCCTGCCATAAAAATCAAGATGACGAGGAACGCCCAAGAGTCAATCAAACGAAATTGCGGCCATGAATGCACATAAACTAAACCAAAATTAACCTAAAAGCGTTCCGAAGTAACCTGAACTACACTCTGGATACTTCATACAACGGGCCAGAAATGATATTTCAAAAAAGGAATGACGGAACAAACAAAATGGCTGCGAAATCCTATACGTTCGACAATCAAACTCTAATCAATCTGGGTGAGGTCGCAATCTAGAGAGCGGCAGGGAGTGTCCATACTATATGTTAGTACTAATATATATATATACTTTGCCTGAACTATGTTAAAACTAATAAACATATACTTGGCCATTACTTTGCTTGAACACTAGCAGCTATCTCTTTCTCTATACATAGCAGCATTGACTACTAATTTGAACTAACTACCAAAAATAAGACAAAATGCGAAATTTCTGGCACCAAAGAGACTTGTTATAAATAGTTTTAACTGCGTTCGCACGGAAATCGGATGAACTGCGCGCGCGCCAATCTTCAAAGGACAGCTGTCAACAGGCTTGTTGTATTGAAGGAGGTAGCATGCTTACCTTATGGTAAAGTATACACATTAGTACTAACATACAGTATGGACACTCCCTGCCGCTCTCTAGATTGCGACCTCACCCCCTCGTCACCCAGATTGATACAGATTGGTTACAGTTTGGTTGTCGCACGTATAGGATTTCTTCGTCATTTTGTTTGTTCCTGGCCCGTTTGTATGAAGTGTCCAGGGTGTGCTTATGGTAAGGGTTGCGTCCAGTCCCTAGATTGAGTTACTCAGTTGCACGCAACGGATCGCGAAAAGTTTCAAACTGATGCCAGGGAATTTGTGTCATAAAACAAAAAGTTTTATAATTTTCCAACAACCCTTTCCTTGGCTAAATGAACTTCTCTCCCTCTAGCCAACTTAATTCTACCAATAATGTATGTATGTACGTATGAACATTTTGTTGCACACAAGCAATAAATACATCAAGTTATTATCGGACTAAGTATACAAAGACGGTCTTATAGCTAAACGGTCTCTTCCAGACAACCCTTGGCACATGAGACAAAGAAATATGCAAGACAATAGATACGTATACTATGATAATAGTGCTGACTAAACAATCATAGGGTAACTCGTCCTCAAAAAAATACATACAGAGGATCACAATATTCACGGGTTCAAATTAAAGTTTAAAAATATTCTTCTAGAATACCAAAAAACTTTGCCTGTGGGTCACCGCGTCCTTCCTACCTACCTTACAGTATAGTAAGTGAGACTTATGAGCAGGTTTAAAAAATTAAATTATATGTATATCATAAATACAATATATATTACTACAACACGGCTGACCGCATCGTGCACGCAATCGCAGCAGCCCTGGGCCACGCTGAAAATCAGCGCTGTGTTGCAGCATAAGCCGCATATCGTACTTTGATAGTTTTTTCTCTACTTGTAATATTAGGTACTGTTATTTTGTTATTGTTATCCTCTAATTTTTATTTTTTTTAAGCTGTTTATTTAATTTAATCCCAATATTATGTTCGCCCTGATTCAGGGTAGGCTCGAGCCCCTCGGTGGGGACGTATATGAGCTGATATAATAATAATAATAAATAAATTATGTATGTGTGTTTGGTGACAAGGAATCAATAAATGTCTTATGTCATATAACCTCCTCCTTTTGGAAGTGTCGGTTCAAAACTACAAAACTCCGCATGCAAGCGGTTCGCGAGCATGGCAAAAAGTAGCCCATATGTTAATCCAGGTCCTAATCTGTCTAAATTAGCGTGAAAGATTAACAAACATGCGTACATAATTATAGGTCTTTACTAATTGCCGATTCAGTTTTTAAAGTTCAATGCCAACTTTTATTGAGAATAAAAAAGTTATTGTTTTTATGGTGTCACTACTTATGGTCTTTTATTAGTAACTTGTGGGCCCGTTGAATTACTACAACTTCGTATAGTAGTAGTATTTCAATGCTTGTGGCATGTCTTTCATGTTCCAATCCCCTGAGCTATGTACCATTAAATGTAACAAAGGCGTTTTCTTAGTGGTCAGATGGGGCATTTTTAGACTAGTTAATTTTCTTACATTTCCTGAAAGTGACGAAACCTTATGCGGAGTATTCCCAAATATGACATTAGTAACGAATAAACTGCTGCGATAACTCAAAAGCTTTAAAATTAAAAATGTGTATTTTTTGCCTCAATAAAGGCTATTTTTTCAGGTGAAAAAAACCGACTTCATGGGGTTAAAGCCACCGTGCTCTCAAAATATCTAAAAAATAGGCATATGTTTACCACCATTTAATTTCTAATAGTCTAATGCTATTTTAAGAATAAATTTTGTTTTAAATAATAACTATTGTTTTTAATAATAATTTTCATCTTTAACTTTTTTATACAATCGGCAATTTCATAGGTAAAGACCTAATACATCCATACCATACATACAAACTTTCACATTTACAATATTAGTTGGATTTCCTTTTCCTGTTGTCCGTATCAAATTTCACTCATCTTTTAGATCGTCTAGTCTAGAGTTGCAACGAGTCCCTGTCAACGATTCACTCTCTGCCAGATGGTGAATCTGTAACTACCCAAAATTACATTGTTTTTCTGTTTTATTGCGATATAGAACCGTTTGTCAACTAAAGACATCCGCTTGGGTAGAATCGAACATCATGTCAGCTCATATACGTCCCTACCGAGGGGCTCGAGCCTACCCTGAATTAGGGCGATCGGTCCTTAGTCGACCACGCGGGCCCAGTGCGAGTTGGTCGACTTCACCCACAACCTGCGAGTTTCTTCGCGAGCGTGTGCAGGTTTTCTCACGATGTGTTCCTTTACCGTAAGAATCGATATATTTTGACAAATAATTATTGTAATCACTATAGACGAAATGGTTTTTATTATCCTAGTTTTTATGTTATCTTATCTCATCTTATCTTATCCTGGAATAAAGGGTTTTTTTACTTTTGAGTGATTGAGTAATTATTTGGTAAAAAAATGTTTTTTTTTCTTTTGAGTGATTGAGTAATTTGGTAAAAAAAGTTTTTTTCATGTTTTTATAGCTTAGAAACTCAAGACTAATTTGTTTACAACTTCGAATATTCGTCGAATGTTACATTCTATCGCTGGCTTGAAGTGTCAAATCAGAATTCTCTGGACGGCCGCACTATAGTAGACAGATTTTGTCAGTGACAAACAGAATATACCTAATATTATACAGTCAGTGCTCAGAGCAATAACTAATTATTGATCTGAGAGTCAGTGACAGTGTGATAACGTAGTGATAAATGCTCTTTGGTAGTCAAAGATAATATAATACACTTTTTTATTGGTAGTCACTTAGACTTAGTAGTGCTTAAATGCTCTTTGGCTGTGACAGCCAACATTAACAATTTTAACTGAAAGTATTTTATTTGGAAAAAGTATTTTGAAATACAGTGTAAACTCTGTATAACGTCACTCGATATAACGATTCACTCTTCGAAACGTCAAAATTTTCTGGCTCCAGTTAGTTTACTTTAACGCTAATTTCTCTCTGTATAATGAAAACTCTCAATAACGATACAAAATGCCCGGTCTCTTGAGTGTCGCTATATAGAGTTTACGCTGTACCTATTTTGCATTTAGTATTTAAATACAAAAAGCAAAAGTATTTTGTATATTGCATTTGAAATAGTAAATTAGAAAAGTATTTGCATTTTGTATTAAATACTTTTTTTAAAGTACTTTGTACATCTCTGCTGAGGAGTGAAGAGAAGAAGGTAAAAAAGTGACATTGGGATTTTGACTGGGATCGATTGTCTTACACAAACAGTCTTAAAAATCGGGTTGGGCTGCGTCGGGGCACCTTGCCGTTGATCTAGTTTTGATGTCTCTGTTTTTTGGAGTTTACTCCTTAAGAATTCATACTCCTATAATCATAGCCTTATATGTAGCATGCGGTACAAAAAATATATGGGTAGTGAAATCTAGTGTTAACTTCGTTAGCTCACGTTTTATCTCAGTCACCTTTTACATCAGGAAGGCTAAGACTCCATGACCATGCAGCCTAAACCGCGAGGCCACAGGCCGAGCTCCACATAGGATTAAAATTTTTCAAATAAAAAGGATATTAAAATAAGTACCTACTTACCTAATACGAAAAATAGCAAAAATAAAAAAAAATGTTTCACGTTGAGTAAACTGTCGCGCGAACTACAGACACTGGTACAGTAAATAAAAGCTTGTAGTAATTTTCGAAAAACCTAAAAAACTTTTAGGTAAAAGCTGTTAATATTGCTTTGTCACGCAATATCTATATGCATGCAAAATTTCAGCTCAATCGAAAACCGGAAAGTGGGCCAAAATTAACTGCAAGATTTCAGCCCAACAAACATACACATTGCAAGTTGAATAAAAGCTTTTAAAAAGGAATGATTTCGTCAGAAGATTATCGGAAGAAAAGTAATCACTATACTACCATGACGGGGAAAGTTTAGTATTAAAGATTAATGTGATCGATGATCGATCACCACGCGGGTCGCAATAGCAAGCCATAAATCCAAGTTAGTTTTTAGAGCGAATGTCAAACAAACGCTGCACAAAACAAAATGTAAACAATGTGTGTTTTATTTTAAACTTGCGCTAACGCTAATGTAGGTGCTGGTATGTACAATACTAGCTTCAGAGATTATTTATAACTACAGCCAGTTTGTAAAATATATTTATTTTTCAAAAATATTATTATGTATGTATTTCTAAAGAGCCTCAGTGACGCAACGGCAAGGGCCGCTACCTCCTATCCGGGAGGTCGTGGTTCAAGTCCTGCCACGTACCAATGTGTTTTCGAATTTAGATTTCATATGTACGTTTATCCGAATTCCGACGCTCTTACGGTGAAGGAAAACATCGTGAGGAAACCCGCACACGGTTGCGAAGAAACTCGAGGGTTGTGTGTGTAGTGGACCAACCCGCACTGGGCCCGCGTGGTGGACTAAGGCCCGATCGCCCTAATTCAGGGTAGGCTCTAGCCCCTCGATGGGGACGTATATATTATGAGCTGATATGAACGAATGTATTTCTATTGTTGGAAACTTGAACTCAGGTTTTTTTTATTCACAATTGGTAAGCCCTTGGCATCATCTCAACTGGTGATAGGTGACAGTGATGCCGAAGATGGGCTTACCAAGATTCCCCAACGCAATGGAGAACTGGCTATCTTATCTTCAAACCGGAACACATCAATGTTGTTAACATTGATATTTGGCGGCAAGACTGAGATAAGATGGTGGTAGCTAGCCAGGCGGGCTTAGACAATGCCCTGCCATCAACCAAACTGAGTCTTACAAGTTGACCCCATCGGGAATCGAACCCGCGACTTACTGGTGTGAAGCGAATGGACTAACCACTACGCCATGGAGGCGGTTAAAAAGGTTGGTCCTTTACCTACGTACCAAAATTCTTAAATAGATAGCTAGAGATAATGTAATCTCAACAAAACATAAATGTAAAAGGAAGCCAAGTTCGATACAAAAATTTACAGAGATCTAAATGAGCTACCAAGTTCTATTAGTGGTTTCTTAAATCATAGGTACGGCACTTCAAATTGAAATAAATATCTTAGACTTCTTAAAATAATAGAGAATTTTTTTTTTCAAAGAAAATTTCTTATGTTGTAACTTGGCAACTTTTCACTATGCAATTATATTCATTCATCATCATCATCATATCAGCCGAAAAAAGTCCACTGCTGGACAAGGCCTCCCCCAAGGATTTCCACGACGACCAGTCCTGCGCTGCCCGCATCCATATACATATATCCATTTATATTCATTATTGGGGTTATTTTAAAAAGAGCTTTATTTGCTTGGCGGCTTAACTATTTATAAACTTGCTAAGATACACCATTAAGTAGCACAGAACATAAGAAATTTTCTTTTAAACAACTGAAAACCGTTTGACTCGGTGGCGCAGTGGTTAATGCTCTTGACTACTGATCCGAAAGTTGTGGGTTCGATCCCCACCCAGGGCAAACATTTGTGTGATAATCAGATTTGCTTGCTCTGTGTCTGGGTGTTAAATATCTATATATGTATGTATATAGATGTATATAAGTATGTATATCAGTCTCTGGTTCCCATAACACAGGGAATCCTACTTTGGGGCCAGATGACCATGTGTGATTTGTCCCAGAACATTTATATTTATTTATTTATTAAAAACCGTTGCACATTCTCTATTATTTTAAATAGATAGCTAGAGATAATATAATATTAATGTTACATACATACACTTAATTTATGCACCCAGCACTAAATCTAAGGTAAATAGGTTTTTAATAACAAGTACTTTTGTCCAGCTAATTTTGATTTTAAACAAAATAAAACACATATGAGGTCTTTACCTATGAAATTGTCGATTGTACAAAAAAGTTTAAAGATGAAAGTTAATATTAAGAACAATAGTTATTATTATATCAGCTCATATACGTCCCCACCGAGGGGCTCGAGCCTACCCTGAATCAGGGCGAATAGGCCTTAGTCGACCACGCGGGCCCAGTGCGGGTTGGTCGACTTCACACACAACCTTCGAGTTTCTTCGCAGACCTGTGCAGGTTTCCTCACGATGTTTTCCTTCACCGTTAAAGCAATCAGTAAAGATATGTACGTAAGTTTTTTTTGAAAAACTCATTGTTACATTGGCCGTCCAGATTTGAACCCGGTACCTCTGGTTAGATGGACCGAGTCGTTACCGGTTGAGCCACCGACGCTTCTAAGAACAATAGTTATTAAAACAAAATTTGTTCTCAAAATAGCATTAGACTATTAGAAATTAAATGGTAGTTAACATATGTCTATTGTTTAGAAAATTTGAGAGCACGGTGGCTTTAACCCTATGAAGTCGGGTTTTTTCACCTGAAAAAATCGCCTTCATTGAGGCAAAAAATTACACATTTTCTATTTCAAAGCTCTAGTAGAGTTATCGCTGCAGTTTCTTCGTTACTAATGTTATATTTGAGAATACCCCGCATAAGATTTCGTCACTTTCAGGAAAATTCAAGAAAATTAACTAGTCTAAAAAATTGCCCCATCTGACTGTTAAGAAAACGTCTTTGTTCCATTCAATGGTACATGGCTCAGAGGATTGGAACATGAAAGACATGCCACTAGTTACTAATATAAGACCATTAGTAGTGTCACCATAAGGTCAATAATAAATTTTAAAAAAAAATATCTATCTATATCTTAGAGTATTTAGCTTATGTATACTCTAAGATCTATATATATAAAAATGAATTGCTGTTCGTTAGTCTTGCTAAAACTCGAGAACGGCTGGACTGATTTGGCTAATTTTGGTATTGAATTATGTATTTGTGGAAGTCCAGAGAAGGTTTAAAAGGTGAATAAATATGAAAATGCTCAGTATTGAATAAAAAAAAATATCAATCAAAAAATAATTGGTTTTAGGGTAGGGTAGTGTAGTGTAAGTGTAAGGTTGGGTAGTGTATTGTATGTAAGGTAGGGTAGTGTAGGGTAGGGTAGTGTAGGGTAGGGTAGTGTAGGGTAGGGTAGTGTAGGGTAGGGTAGTGTAGGGTAGTGTAGTGCAGGGTAGGGTAGTGTAGTGTAGGGTAGGGTAGTGTAGTGTAGGGTAGGGTTGGGTAGTGTAGGGTAGGGTAGTGTAGTGTATGTAGGGTAGGGTAGTGTCATAGGTAGTGTAGTGTAGGGTAGTAGGGTAGGGTAATGTAGTGTAGGTTAGGGTAGTGTAGTGTAAGGTGGAACGAAGTTCGCCGGGACAGCTAGTTTTTAATAAAAATTGGCATTGTACTTTAAAAACTTAATCGGCAATTTCAAAGGTAAAGTCCTAATATTAATCAGTGACCACTTAACCAAAGAATAAATACTACTTATTACTAATAGGTACTAGTATGTTATTCGTAAGACATAATAACTTGGAGAGTAAAGTATAAGTATTTCAGAATATCGGTAAATTTTCTCAGTCAAGCCAGAGTAGCCAATCAGTTTCGGTAATATAATATACTAGCTTTAGCCAGCGGCTTCGCTCGCGTGAACATAGTTTCTTTCGATGACTGTCTTCGAGAGTGCGCAGTGCGCGAGCTGCAAGCGGCTCGCGAGCGTAGAAAAAAGTGCCCTTTATGTTAATCCTGGTCTTAATCTGTCTACCTACTAAATTTCAGCCAGATACGTTCAGTAGTTTTTGTGTGAAAGAGTAACAAATATCCTTACGTACATAGAAACTTTCACATTTATAATATTAAGTATAGTAGTACTTTGTAAAGGTAGGTACAGTAATTTAAAGGAAAAAAGAATTGTTGATTGATTAAAAACACTTTATTGCACAACATAAGAGAGAGAAAAAAAGATACAATGATTATGGAAGTTGTACATAATATAGGCGGTCTTATCGCTAACAAGCGATCTCTTCCAGACAACCTTCAGGTGAAGGAAACATGAGAAATCATTATTGTAGGGTAGTAGTGGGCAATAAACACATTCATATAGAAAATAAAAATATAAATAAATATCCATTCTTAAACCACGTAATACACGTAAATATATTAGTAATACTGTAAACTATACATAATACATACATATACAAAAGGAGTTCATTTTAGTACCCAGAAATGCATTAATTAGTGCAGTTATAATTAACATTAAACGCAATCCCCTCGTTAACCTAAGGGTTAAAAGGATCACTGCCTCTACTTGCAGTTAACTCGTATTTTATAAATTGACTTTGATATTTTATTAATTAAATATCCTTTTTCAAATTTGCTAAAGCAATGTACAAAGTGTAAAAAAAAATTGTATAGGACCCGTTAACTGGGGCTTCCATTCATAATTCTCCAAACAAAATCCATGAGATAGCCAGTTCTCCATTGCGTTGGGGAATCTTGGTAAGCCCACTGCCATTTTCGGCATCATCGTCACTTACCATCAGGTGAAATGATGCCAAGGGCTTTTAAAATACATTCATACAAAAATGCACAAAATTGGTTGATCTTCTGCTCGATTTGTATGAAGAGTTAAAGTTTTTTTGCGATTTCAGCGGTCACAGATCAAAAGTTGTTCAGTATGATAAGTATAAGGCCCCGTTAACGGGACCTACACTCATTTTGTAACACCCTGTATACAAATGTATAGATAGATAAATCAGTTTCTACATTTACAACTTTCTAAGTTTTTAAACAATTAACAATCTTAAAAAAATCTCGTGTTACAGTGTTAGTTGCCATACTCTTCCGAAACGGCTGGACGGATTTCCATGAAATTTTCTGTGTAAATTCGGTAGGTCTAAGAATAGGAATAGAATTTTTTTACCGGGAACTGAGCGGGCGCAGCCGCGGGAAGCAGCTAATGTGTATATAAAGATACATTTTAAAGTTTGAGTAAAAAAAAAAGTAGCTGGGTGTAGTTTTTAAATATTTTTATGTATTTTTTTTTAATGTTTTGCTTTATTGAAACGGTTGAATGAGCTTCTTCAACAAAAACTAGAAGTAAATTAGATGTTAATGATATAAAGGTTTTTTATTTCCACATTAAACTTATAAAAAAAATAAGTTTAGAAAAAATATATATAACTTACCACCAGTTGCATAAAACAGCTTCGATCAGGAAAAACACCAAACATAAAAGTTTCCAAATAAGCTTCATGTTGAAAGCTCACTCGAAAAATCCTTCGGAGATAACACTAAAAACCACTTCACAAAATGCCACCGCAAAATGCGAAAAACAATAACTTTAGAACTCAAAACGCAACAGAAGCACTGAACAACATCCACAAACCTACAACAGTAACTTAACAATGTGATCACAAAACATTTTGAAACCGCGAAACCGTAAATAGTAAAAAACGCAAAACTTTTAAAACAAACTTTCTTCGCCGTTTATCACCGACATTCGGCTTTACATAATTTTAAAAACGAAACTCATTTCTCCGAGAACTCTTTGGAGTAACAGTCAAAAAGTTCGAATAAAATCTTTTTTTCAAATTCGATAAAAGAATTTGTGTTGCGCTGGTCGGCGGCGGAGCGCGCTCAAACCGCGCGCTTGGAAACACAAAACCAGACTGGCTTGCTAAGCCGTTTGTAAGTATTCCACAGGATTTGCCGTAAGGGGAAGGGTCGCACGAACCTCGAAAAGGGCGTGGAGATGCAATACACTGCACAAGTTCATCCTTCCGAGCCCTTACCACATGCACCAAACCCATGTCTCACAGGAAATGCCAAGGTAAGGCGTTCGAGTACAAAGAATAACATCTATGTAAGTAGGTCCCTAAAAGACTTCGCATGAAAAATACCGAACATCGAAAACTCGTGGTAGTCCTTTAAAAATACGTACTTTCGCTATATTGTAACCATCAATTGTAAGATTATGTCGTCGCGAATAGTAATGCGCAAAAATATTATCACCCACTAAATATATCGATGGATTTGAACATAAATCTGTAAATAATGTTATTTATAATATAAATAAACTCATGCTCTAAGATTCATAATAAATAATTGTGAAAAAAACTTGCAGACATCAAAGAAGGTGCGAGTAACTACTTACTTGTTCCAAGCTTCAGTTTTTTTTGCATCCATTCAGGTACATTTTTTAAGCTTTACTTTTACATAAAAATAAAAGACTAAAATACACTTTTAACTTATTCCTGTTTAGAGTTCATAAAAATACTTAAGTATTCGAAAATAAACTGTAAGTTAACTATGTAGATACTAGATAGTATATGTTAAAATATTATGTGAAATCTTACTACTTATTAGGTACCTATTTAAACTCTTCAAGCTTTTCAACCGCCTCCGTGGCGTAAGGATAAGTCCATTCGCTTCACACCAGGAGTTCGCGGGTTCGATTCCCGGTTCCCACTTGTAAGACTCAGTTTGGTTGGTTGCCTTTCTACCTATCACCATCTTATCTAAGTCTTGCCGCCAAACATCAGTGTTAACATCATTGATGTGTTTCGGCATTTTGGTAAGCTCGTCTCCATCTTCAGCGTCATCGTCACTTACCATCAGGTGAGATGATGCCAAAGGCTTACCCAATGTGAATAAAAAAAAAGCTACCACAGGGTAGCACTTTAGGTCCCAAACTCTTCATTCTTATTTTTATTAATTTCTACGTTCTCACCAATTTCATCTGAACAAAAAAAGCAATACGAGTGTATCTTCCTTTCAATTCGCACTATCTCATCGCAACTAACTTTCCTAATTTGATGTACGATTATAAAAGGCGGTACGGTGAGGGCTAAAAAAGATATAACAATGGGGTCTACCTGACGACGGCCATTCCTCCCCATGTTTACGATCCGAGTTAAACCGTAATTGCGGCAGATCAAACGCACCGACAACAGACCGACAAACTTAACTGTATAAGCAGGGAAGCGACTTGCTTTAATAATATACTTTGAAGCTAATTTCAGGCCCTATAAGTATATTGGGAATGAGGATGAAAGGATAATTTGTAAAGGTCTTAAATAGTGACAAAGTACAACAGCTGTTTTCTGTTATTATTTGAGGGAAACGAAAATTCAAAAGGTAAATCTCTCTCTCTTATCGTGTGGCACAATTAACCGTGTTATCCCAGGGATAGGCGGCAGTTGCCTGGTGTTACACTTAGCATCACCCGCGGTCATGTGTAGAGCATTTAGATTTACACCTACGGTCGTGTGCAACGCGACCTTCGTACACATCTGAAATCAGATGTGCAGGTTTCCTAGCGATGTTTTCCTTCACCATTAAAGCAATCGGTAAGTATATGTACGTAAGTTTTGAAAAACTTTTTAGTACATTTGGCCGTCCTGATTTGAACCCGGCACCTCTAGTTATGAGGACCGAGTCGTTACCGGCTGAGTGACCGACGCTTTTTTTTAAAAGAAAAAGATTAATAAAATTTCATTAAGGGGAGCAATAATAATCCAAGGGCCGCCACAGATGCGTGGTATAGGTTATTATTTATTCTGAGGGTATAGTTATATAATAGCATTTTAGTGGCTGCAGACTAATTGGCCGTTCATTTTATTTAAATTTCATATTTATCCGACGCTCTTATGGTGAAGGAAAACATCGCGAGTAAACCTGCACACGGCTGCGAAGTAATTTGAAGGTTGTGTGTGAAGTCGACCAACCTGTACTGGGCCCGCGTGATCGACTAAGGCCCGAGCGCCCTAATTCAGGGTAGGCTCGAGCCCATCGGTGGGGACGTATATATGAATGATGATACATATATTGACTGTTGCAAACAATAAAATTATTGATGTGCATATATTGATATATATTTTACAGTATATTTATTTATGTATTTGTAATTTTTATATTTATCTATATATATTTATTTTATGTATTTGTAATTTATCTTTATTATTAATTTATAATTAATTTTTAGTTGCACATGCACCCATCCGCTATCGTTCCACTTCCTCGTCTCCTCCATTCACCAAAGATTGGCTGGAAGAAATCGCTTAAATCGATAGGTCCGCCTTTGCATATCATTGTGTATTATGCTAGTTAATATTTTTTTTCATTTCTGTATATTTGGTGTGCAATTAAGTATATTTATCTTATCTTATCTTGCATTCGTGATTTCTCACGCGTTCATTTATTGATTCGTGAGTTGCAGTCGAACGCACTTAAATAATAATTAAAAAACCTAAATAAAACTACAATTAGTCCTTACAGGCTTAACCTTATACTATAGTAAACCTACATCTCAACTCACAGTAATTTTAAATTTCTTATTTTTAATTTAACCGACTTCAAAAAAATTAGGAGGTTTCTCAATTCGACCGTATATATGTATATTTCTTTTAATGTGTGTTCGCGGATATATTCGTCGTTTATGAACCGATTTTGATGATTCTTTTTTTGTTAGAAAAGAGATATCCCAAGGGTGGTACCATGATAAGGAAACCAGGATCTGATGATGGCATCCCAGAGAAATCGAGGAAAACCTTAATTTCCTGTTTGAAGTCGGTTTTTTTTGTTCAAAATTATAATTTTTAATATTCGTAACAAACTACAAAATGCCATCCTCGTAAATTCACTCAGAGTACAAACAGTTTTCGAAAAACCTTAAACGTTTTAAGAACAAACTTTTTTTAAAAAAGAGTTTTTATGCTCAAAAATCCAAATGCTCAAATGAATATAAAAACCGGCTAAGTGCGAGTCAGAACCGCACACATAGGGTTCCGTACCATCATACTAGATGGCGTTAGTTTCATGTTTCAAAAACCATCATACTACATTGCGCTAGTTTCTTCACTTTTCAAAAAAACACTTATGTATGGAGACTTTCACTTTTTCTATTTTTTTGTATTTTTTCGTAATAGTGGCAACAGAAATACATCATCTGTGAAAATTTCAACTGTCTAGCTATCACGTTTCCTGAAATTCGGCCTGGTGACAAACGGACGGACGGACAGCGGAGGCTTAGTAATAGGGACCCGTTTTTCCCCTTTGGGTACGGAACCCAATATATTCATGGTTCTTAATTAAAAAAAGGGAGCACAGTATTATAATTTCCTACTATTCTACTGAAAAATAAAAGACGATTCTGGGGCCTTGATAAGTTCATCATCAGATCAACTTAAAAATAACAAAAAAAGATTTTTTGTTACCGGTCATTCATTCCAAATTTTAGCGTAATCGGAGCCCTGGACGTCGCTTTAAAATCGGTCGTAAGGTTTGAACTAAACAAACATACATTCATACTTACATACACATATACAAACATTACAAGTTAAATAAAAGTTTTTGGAAAAAAATAAAAAATAAATATTAGTTTAAAAAACTAAAAAACACGCTTTTAAAGCACAACAAACTAAAAAGTGAAAAATAATTTTTAATATAAGCAGAAAACAATAATGAACGAAAAATACTAGTATTATTGTGAAATAAGCGTGGGTTCCTCGACATACGAAAAATAACGCACAAAGAGTCCCACGCTTTTTTCACAATAATACTAGTATTTTTCGTTCATTATTGTTTTCAGCTTTTATTAAGAATAATTTTTCACTTTTTAGTTTTCTGTTGATGTGCTTTAAAATCGTGTTTTTTTAGTTTATTTTTTAAAACTATATATATTTTTTAAATTTTTAGTTAGATGTGCATTTAATATCGGCGATCCTGATCAGGATAATGAGATAAACTTATGCAATTATTGTATTGTCACCGAGTCTTGATAAATGTACAAAGTTTGAATTAAATCTGTCCGTTTAAAGTGGTTCAAAATCGAGTGCAAAGGTATCGGTTACAAACATACATAGATACAGGTAAAGCTAATAAAAGCGTGATGAAAACAAATCAATTTCTTCAACCATTCGGCTTAGAGTGCGAAGTGCACGCGTCAACCAACAGTGCCTAGTCCAGGAGGCTGGTGTGCGCACTTTTCGGTTTCGTGAGCTGATTCACCAGCTATCTAAATAAATATATATAATATAAAATATATATAAGGTATAACAAAATTAGCTGAAACTATTTTAACTGGTGCTTCTACTCATGAAACTGAACAACTTTCCCCATGGAATCCATAGTCAAATTGCAAAAAAAAATGAACTTCCCATACTAAGTTGGCTGATCAGCTGATCGAGTTAGTATGGGGGAGCCAATTTTTTTTTTGCGATTTGATTATGGGTTCCATGGGGAAATTGTTCAATTTCATGGGTAGAAGCACCAGTTATAATAGTTTCAGCTAATTTTGTTAGACCTTTTATAACTCAAAGGTGACTGACTGACTGACTGACATAGTGATCTATGAACGCACAGCCCAAACCACTGGACGGATCGGGCTGAAATTTGGCATGCAGGTAGATGTTATAACGTAGGCATCCGCTAAGAAAGGATTTCGGGAAATTCCTACGGGAACACCAAAAAACGGGAACTGCGCGGGCGAAGTCGCGAGCACCCACTAGTATTATAATATATAAAGCATGTTTGATTAGTTGATCACGGTTTTAGTCAAGAATATATATTTGATTAAAATTAATCTTAGCACGCAGTTTTTCAAGATTTTTGACTGTCCCTCCCCCCCATGTAACGCGCTGTAATGTTTTTGTGACTATTTTTACCTAAAAGTTATATTAAATTTTAAAAATGACGTACCTACAATACAGTCGAGGAATGCCCCGAAAAAAATAAAAATAAAAAGGGTTGATTTTAATTTGTAGATTTTTATTTAAATAAAAAAGACCCAGCGTTACGTAACGCGTTGTTCGAACCCCCCTCCCAACCCTGTAACGCATCATAACGTTTTACTAGACCCTCCCTCCCCCCAAATTGCGTTACGTCATACTTGAACGCCCCCTAAGAGGTTTTCAGTTATCTACCAGTCACCTTACAGATAATCTAAGTCTAACTCCGCTTGATAACAACTTAATTAGTTGCAGCATTAAATCATTCATAACCTACTTATTTCAATAGAGTTGGATATCATTTAAAATTAGTAACTATAATTCTCTATTTGCCAAACTAATCGAGCTAGTCTAGACATTTCAAATGTGTATTCTAAAACTGTGTACGATTTCTTACACAAACAAAACGAACTTGCCAAAGACGAATTCAACCTTGTACCTCAGAAAGTAGAAGAAAATGGAAACAGAGCTAAGCTACTGATAACATAACTACCAATTACTTTTCATATTGGAAGCAGAGACAACGCGAATAACAACATAAAAGAATCAATAGTTAATGTAGGTAGCAGCAGATACAAATGAATATTCTATAAATGCGTTTAAGACATTTAGACAGGGGACTAGGCATTTACCAGAGGCGGCAATGAAAGGTGGAGTTAACATATTATAGAATACTTACATTAAAGTAGATCCCAGATCCCAGATCATCATCATCATATCAGCCATCATTCCACGATGACCGGTCCTGCGCTGCCCGCATCTTGCGGCTTCCCACGATATCCTCACCAGGTCGTCGATCCACCGCGAGGTCCCCACTCAAGAATTTTACTACCCCAACGGCCATCTTTTCTACGAGCTATGTGCCCTGCCCACTGCCACTTCAGTTTAGCGATTCTGTGAGCTATATCGGTTACTTTGGTTCTCCTGCGGATCTTCTCATTTCTGATTCGATCGCGAAGGGAAATTCCGAGCATAGCTCGCTCCATTGTCCTTTGGGTGACCTTGGGAATTCTTATGGGCCCTTAGTAGGCGACCATACCTCAGTTCCGTATGTCATCACTGGCAACACACACTGGTCAAAGACCTTAGTCTTGAGACACTGCGGTATTTGGGACGTGAAGATATTGCAAAGCTTCCCGAACGCTGCCCAGCCGAGTTGGATTCGTCTAAGTCTAGACTCTAGATCCAAGAAAAATAGGACTAAGGACGATGAAGGTGTTTAATATTATACTCAAAAAGGCTTCGACTAATATAACAGCTATGGACCGGCCCTATCTATACATTAATCTCGTAAAAACGAATCAAATAACCATTAAAGCATGCGAATTTTGTAATAGCACTTTAGAAAACAAAATTAGAATTGTATTACAAAACGTTTACTTACGAGTAAAAAGTAATGCCTAAACCACTATTCGCATTATTATCGGAGCATACGAGGAAAGACCGACTGAGACGAAATCAGTGAATGCACACATTCTGTAGGTATCAAAACCGTTGTTCGCGTGGGCCGGTCTATTCCATATAGCTGTTACTTGGTCAAAGCAAAAAGATAATAAATGACTACAGGCAGACTACTGAACTGATGTGAAATCTAAAACCTGGAAAAAATTATGACGCAAAAATTTGGAGTTATATAATATTGCCCTAATCCAAATTTTACCTAAATCCGTCCAGTAGTGTGAGAACTATTAGACCACCGGACCTTCCTCTAATATGGTTGATGGGAGCGATGGCTGACTATCGCGTTATACTCGTGACCAGGTGCTATCCGTGTGAACTGGCCTACTCTTGTCAGGCATTAATGACATTCAATGATTTTTATGTATAACTTTTCGTGTCATATTGTTTTCATATTCTAATGACATAATCTGGTTTATTTCAAGGATTGAATTTTGACGTTATTAACTAATGATTGTTTATTTCTTGATTTTTCAGAAATAACATTCTGTATTATTATTTTATGACTATTATAAAGAGTGTAATTTGCACCTAGTTTGAATATTTATTCTAACAAAAAAAAAATATTCAAAAAATATGTGTGTGTGATGCGTACGTCCGTCCAAGATTCAAAGTATTTACATTGAATCTTGGACGGACGCACGCATCACACACACTTATTTTTTTTTTGTTTTTTAAGACTATTAGTGTAAGACAATCGATCCCCATCAAAATCTCAACTTCGATTATTTTTGCTTCAGAATACTTTCTTCACACCTCAGTCGCTCGAGAGGTGAAAATGTGTAACAGGTCGCCTCTATACCGTTGTTACGTCTATATTCAACATCCGATGTTAATACGAGCGTGTTATTAGGAGGATAATAAGTCGGCATATCCCGTCCCATACTCCAAACTCAGCTAGTTTCGGCGATAGAATCAGCCATTTCTGTTTTATTCATAGAGAGAGCGTTTTTATTCGTTTGTTTACCTCAATTCGCTTGTATATTCGCAACGCAAATACATATGTTCTGGAATTATGGTCTTTGGCTTGGCTATTTTTCTTGTTAGATTTGCATCATCATTCATCATTAATTATAGTGATTATATTGACCTCTTAAAAAGTCACAGTGTCACAGATGAGATACTAGTTACTTCGTACCGTGTGTTAGTTACATCAAACGCCGACTTTGATATACAAATAAATTTTCAGTGAACTTGAGTCTTTATGTTTTCTATCCACAGCTCAGATCACTTGTTGTTCTCATAATGAGGTACCTAGGTTTTTTAGATTTTCTTACCTCAAAAGGAACCCTTATAGGATCAATTCGATGTCCAACTGTCTGTCTGTTTGTCTGTCTGTCAAGACCTTTTTATCAGGAACATATGGGGGGGGGGGGGTGGTATCAAGTTTAAATAAATACCTATCAAATATGGTCTATGGTCGTTTGAAGCTTCAAATCTAAGCTTAAAAATCAAGCTTTTTAGTCAATGCAATAAAAATATAAGAACGGCCATTTTGTCACATATTTGGATATTAAATCTATAGGACACTTGGCCTACAATCATGAAATTTAGCAAGAAGCAAGAAGCAAGGTCTCACAGACAGCACAAATAAAGAAATAAATCCGAAAATTGAGAATTCTTAGATATCATATAACATTAAAAAAAAATATGATTACAAACTCATACTTGAAGGAGAAAAATTAACCGTGACGTATGTGGAACATTTTTTTTAACTAAAAAATTTCAATTTGTCCTACAAACCGATTGTGATTGTGTTGATGTATACCCAAATTATGTGATTTGGTACGGAACCCTCAGTGCGCGCGTCCGGCTCGCACTTGGCCGTTTTTTATCCACAATTATTGGTAATGGCTTGGCATCCTCTCACTTGATTGTAAGTGACGGAGATTTTAGGGGGCTTACTAATAGGTACCTATTCCACAACCCACTGGGGAGCTGGCTATCTGATCTTCATGCTGGAAGACATCAATGCTGCGGTAAGACTTAGATAAGATGATGATAGCTAGTCAGGCGGGCTTAGAAAATGCCCTACAACCAACCAAACCAAACTGAATATTACAAAGTTAGACCCCGGCGGGATTCGAACCCGCGACCTCCTTTTTATTTTTATTAAAAATTTGAGTGCGTTTGGCTGCACCTCACCTGATGGTAAGTGCAATAAATTGTGTGAAACGAGTGGAATAATCACTAAACTGCCGCAGGGGTGGTTAAATTGGAGATTAGGCGGAGTAAGAATTTAACCCTTTCTCAAATTAATTGTGCACAACTTGATACTGTGTATAGTGTCTTTGTCATAATCATAATCAGCCGAAAGACGTCCACTGCTAGACAAAGGCCTCAAAAGGACTTCAAACAGTAAACTAAGGTTCCCCTCGATTTCTCTGGGATGCCATCATCACATCCTGGTTTCCTTATCATGGTACTACCCTTGGGATATCTCCTTTCCAACATAAAAAAGATTCATTAAAATCGGTTCATAAACGACTAAGTTATCCGCGAACACACATAAAAAAAAGTAAAAAATATATACGGTCGAATTGAGAAACCTCCTCCTTTTTTGAAGTCGGTTAAAAACAAATGACGGAGCAAAACCAAATCACGGCGAAATCAAAAAAAGTAGAAGAATCCTCTAATTAAGATGTCTCACACGAATTTCGTTACACACTATATATTTTTTTTGTCTTTAGCATCCAACTTACACATTCTGTAGACAGACATGCCTATCATCACACCCCTGGCTAACAAAGTTATCTGGTTAGAGTTGCCGAGTGATGGCAACACTGAGCGATGATCGACAGCTGATACAAAGTGGGTATCGATAAATAAATAAACAGCTAGTGAGGGGATAGTAAACGTGGATGTTGTATATAGGAGTATGAAGGAGCAGCTGAAAATCAGCGCTGTGGAAAAGTATATACATATAAGGTCTAACAAAATTAGCTGAAACTATTTTAACTGGTGCTTCTACCCATGAAACTGAACAACTTTCCCCATGAAAGCCATAGTCAAATCTCTTTTTTTTTAATTCTCAAGTTGGCTGATTAGCTGATCCGAGCTAGTATGGGAGAGCCAATTTTTTTTTGCGATTTGACTATTGGTTCCATGGGGAAAGTTGTTCAGTTTCATGGGTAGAAGCACCAGTTAAAATAGTTTCAGCTAATTTTGTTACACCTTATATATTAGTATACTAACATACAGTATGGACACTCTCTGCCGCTCTCTAGATTGCGACCTCACCCCCTCGTCACCCAGATTGATACAGATCGATTACAGTTTGGTTGTCGAACGTATAAAATTTCGCCGTGTTTTCGTTTGTTCCGTCATTTGTCTTTAGAAATGTCATTTCTCGCCCGTTTGTATGAAGTGTCCGGGGTGTAATTAAAAGTGTCCAGGCAAGTAAGTGTAAGCCGCTATTTTAAATAAACTTCTACTAAGAATTTTTTAATAAGACCTGATGGGAAGTGACAATGATTCGAGGGTGGTACACGCAAACTCAATTAATATTACTGTTCAAAAGATACAGTAGGACAGACAGAGAGACGGACGGGCGGAAGTGCGGCGGCGTAGAAGTAGTAGCAGGGTCCTATTGGCTCTTTTGAGTACGGAACACTTACAAACACTTGGCTCGTGATTGCGCCAATTGGAGACCATTTTTGTTGACCCCTTCTTCGCTGGTACACATAAAAAATCAAATCAAATCACATAAACAAAGCAGCTCAAGGTCACCCAAAGGGCGATGGAGCCAGCTATGCTCGGAATTTCAATACGCGATCGAATCAAAAATGAGAAGACCCGTAGGAGAACTAAAGTAACCGACAAAGCCCACAGAATCGCTAAACTGAAGTGGCAGTGGGTAGAGCACATAGCTCGTAGAACATATGGCCGTTGGTGTAGTAAAGTTCTCTAATGGCGACCGCGTACCGTATGACATAGCGTAGGCAGGCCTCCCACGCGGTGGACCGACGACCTGGTGAAGGTCACAGGAAGCCGCTGAATCGTGGGAATCCTTGCGGGAGGCCTTTGTCCAGCAGTGGAATCCGCGTGCCCCAATTAGTTATCTATCGCCAACGCAAACCCACCTGAATATAGCTAGTATTAAGACACATTGATGTGTACCTGTTTAGCCTGGAGCTAATTTACAGCACTTCAAAAGATCGTACGTGGCGTCTTTACATTCCTGGCAGAGGCAGATAAGCAGAAAACGTAGCGAAAACGGAAAATAGGTTAGTATGTATCTTGTTTTTGTTGTAACTGATAGATTGTTTTTACAAAACTGGACCAGCACAACACTCAGCTAATATTTTTTTACAAAGCTTTCATTAAAAAAATATACACAGTACCTGCATAACAATGCAGATACTATGTATATTTTTTTAATGAAAATTTTAATGTGTTTGATTGCAAGTTACCTTTTTTTTTTAATTACTTACCTAAAAGGCTTACCAATTGAGTAAGCCCTTGCCATCATCTCACCTGATGGTAAGTGTCGATGATGCCGAAGATGGAAGCGGATTCCCCAACGCAATGGATAACTGGCTATCTTATCTTCAAGCCAGATTTTTAGCGGCAAGACTTACATTAGATGGTGGTAGCTAGCCAGGTGGACTTTGAAAATGCCGTACCACCAACCAAACCGAGTCTTACAAGTTGACCCCACCGGGAATCGAACAACCTGCTTCCGAAGAAAACTAATTACGAACATCGATATGTGTCTACTTAATATATTTGCAAAGTTTGGATTCAATCCAGCATCCAGTTTTGGTATTTAAGCGACACTACGTTTGTATGGAAACTCGAGCCTCCTAGCATAGAAAAACTTTTACTATGCTACTGAAGACCCTTAAAAGGTGAAAATCGCTATCGTCGTTTGTATGTTAAGTCGCAACATGTCGCAGGTTCAATCCTTGTAAGAGGTTTGCAGTTACGTAAGTACCAGTCACCCTGGATAGTTATACTGGGTATATGCGTCTGACTGTACATCAAAATTGCGGGTAATTGCAACAATCAGTCATTTGCATCAGATCTCAGTGCTAAAAATACCATACGTTAGATTTAAAATTCTGAAGCAACTGTAATGAAACTGCCAATACTGCATGATTTTTATAAGACTGCATCAAAAATAAATTCTGAAATATGATTTCCTAAATTGCACCCCTCTTGAAGTTTCAAAAAACGTTAAGTACTTGTTTTGTTTTAACATCACATCTTCAATTTTTAATTACTTAATCAAATTCACAAAGTAAATTTGTCAATGACACTAAAAATCTATGACGTCACTTGTAGGTATTTCAAACATTTTTAGAACAAATTTTCGCTTATGTATGACAGATCGTACAAAGTAATTCAAATGACTAGCAGTCCGATCCCTAAAGCTGCGACCCAAAAGTGTCTTGATAACAACATTGAAATGTACAGTGGAGACATCCCCCTGTGTGGTCCCGCTCTTGAATGAACTAGATATCATATTGAACATTAAATTATTTGCATCGAGTCTTCAACAGCGTTTTAACAGCCCATTGTATTGTCTGATACTGGAGCACTATTGTTTTATAAGGAATCCAAAATGGCGCTTATGGATTCAAAATGGCGGCCGACGGTAGTTTGATGTCGTTTTGATTGACTTGGCAAAAGAGTAAATTTCAATAGGGAAGGTGATTTTTTTACTCTGGGGGATTGGTGGGATAACTTTGGTAAACCCTTGATTCATCTTATTTTATGACAAGTGATGGATCAGATGATTAAAATCTTTATAAAAAAAATTGGGGATTTTTTGGTTTGGTGGACCAGTAGGAAAACATAAAAAAGTAATAAAATGGTTATTTATTAATCATATTACTACTACTTACATAGTTTACGATAGATCTAAATAAAAAAACTCTAAAATACCCATAAAATACGTTTTTTTTTATAGGGACCTCTAATGTTGTTTAATACAATTTTAAAAGTATTACGACTTTTGATGTAAAAATATACTGTAGACCCTGTTTTGGGCATTAATATCTAACAAAATTTCTCGATAACAAATTAATGTTTAATGAAAGCAACACACAAAAATCAATGTCTTTAAGACCTTTTATTTTAATTGAATACATTTTTATTAAACTTATTTGAGAGTATAGAAAAGTAATAAAAACATGTAAAAATCGATAACTGGGCGTTCGGTAAGTAACTATAGTATCTAATCTGTGGTTCCGTTTCAACGTAACAGCCGCATTAAAGCCCGCATTGATTTGAATAATAGACTTACGTTGGATATTATTTTAACACGTATCAACTTGTTCGGATTGAGGCATCTTAAAGCTTTAACTATTATCTTGTGTATAACAACAGAAACGGGCGCACTGTATGTAACAGTCTGCAGTCTCATTGGTACTTACTTTTCATTTCGGGGGGCAGGGGGATCGATCCCCCTTGATTCCCCCCTGGCTATGGCCTTGAAAATAAAGGACCTAATAGAAGGTGATCAGCGACCTTAATAATTGTCTTGTTATGTCGATAGCTGTAACTTGACGACATAACAAGTCACATAGCTAACAACTGACCCGTTAGTCTAGTGCTCCTGCCTGCTGGGCCAAGAGTCTTGGGTTCGATCTCCGCCCAGGGCAAACATTCGTGTAACGAACAGATGTTTTTGCTCTGTATCTGGGACCTGGGTGTTCAATATCTATAAATGTATTAAAATTTATACAAGTAGGGTTTAACGCAATTGGTGTAGGTCCTGTTAACTGGGGCTTCTACTCATCATACTGAACCCATATCTAGTCAAGTTTCAAAAAAAACCGACTCTCCATAATAAAATACACAAAATTGGTCGATCAATTTTTTTTGTGATTTCAGCAATGTCGTAGAACAAAAGTTGTTCAGTGTGAGTAGAAGCCCCAGTTAACGAACCCTACACCCGTTTTGTTACAACCTATATGTAGTACCTATGTATATCAGTCTCTGGTTCCCATGGTACAGGGGACCCTAGTTTGAGGCCAAAAGACTATGTGTGATTTGTCCCCGAATATTAAACTATAGATCGCCCTATTTCAGAGAAGGCTCGAGCCCCTCGATAAGGACGTATATGAGCTGATAAAACTATAGAACAGTAAGTTTAACATTAATGAGACGGAATTATACAGGGCTATTTTTGGACCTCCTCCCTCCCCAAAACTTGACAATGACTTCCACTCGTGAAAATGAACAACTTTTGGTGTACAACTTTGCTGATATAGCAGAAAAAATGATGGACTTTTCATACAAATCGATCAGCTACATAACAAAGCGTGCCTATGAATACAAAGATAGTCCGTGGTTTGATGATGAATGTACCAGAGCTGAGGCCCTGAAACATTCGGATTAGCTAACCTGGGCTGACGCTCGAGCTCGCAAAGCTCCGAAAAGTCGTTCCAGGAAGAAAGTCTTTAATAAAGCCACCAAGTCCTACAAAAAGACACAGCGCAGGGCACGCTTTGGCCACACCAGCCACATTGGAATAAAAATTATCTCCTACCCATCTCGGAGTAAGGCGTTTTGGTCCTTGGCTAACTCGGTCGAGTCGAATTTCTGCCGCTCGTCTTTGCCTCCACTGGTAAAACCTGACGGATCGCTGGCTCACTCCGCTGCAGACAAGGCAAATTTATTTCCTTCCATGTTTCCTGAAAATTCGCGTCTGAACACTGCAAATAATACACCAGGATGATGCCTCCATGCGATACGTCTCCTTTCCGTATTTGCCATAAAGAGGTTCTCAAAATACTTGTGCAATGCGCGCTGCGATGCGGTCGCATACGGAGTTAATAAATTAATAGTGACACATTATTATTAATTCACGTGTCGAGCGCGGCTAGCACCGCTGTACGCTGCCCGCGTCATCATGAGCGCCGCCGACGCGCCGCTCGTCGTCAACGAGCTCCTGGCGTTCCTGCAGCAGAAGTTGGACGTGATGGACGAGCTGTCCGCCATCCAGATCTGCTCCAGCAACTTCAGTGTGAGTGATATCTGCAGCGCCAAAGAGGTGCTCTACCGGTCGCTGAAGATTTGCGGCACCTTTGCCCCTCACAGAAGAGGCGATGAACAAGGAAAGAAGACCCTTCAAGAAATCATCAAGATCCTGAAGGAGACGGATCCTGACGACATGCTGTCGTTTGTGGCGCCGGAGCTGGCCAAGCTACCGCCCGTCACGTTCGACCACGTCGACGTCACCAGCCTGCTGAAAGACATCGTGTCCCTAAAAAAGAGTCTGGCCGACATGCAGGTGAAATTTGAAGCCTCTCAAAATACCATCGCCGAACTGCATAACGAAGTACGTTCGCTGCGCAGCACTGTAACTAGGCCAGCTGAGGCGTCAAATTACATTGACGCGCTACGTGGAGCCCACGTCAACCTACCGACGTCGGGCTCCGCAGTGTCAGCGATTTCACCGCTGCCGTCGCAGCCTGTGTCTCCGCCTGTGACCGCTGCCCGCGCACCCGCGCAGCCCCCGCCGCGCGCGCCTGTTAACGCCAACCCACCGTCACCGGTTCGTATGGGCTACCGTGACGTCACCGCCGCCGAAAGCTACCTCCGGCGCACCGCGCCTCCTAAGGCGTCCGGTAAACCAAGGTCGCCGCCAACATCGAGCGAGCCCCCTAATGCCAGGGTGGATAAGGAGGGTTTCACCTTGGTACAGAAGAAGTGCAAAGCCCGCAGGCAACCCCGCAGAAGCTTATGTGGTACGGCCGCACCGGAAGAGGGCTCCGTGCTGCGCGCCGCCATACCGAACGTCGCGCTCTACGTGTCACGGCTGCACCACTCGGTCACGGCCAAGGACGTGACGGAGTACGTCCGCAAGAAGTGCGGCTACGGCCTGCGGGTGTTCCCGCTGGAGTCGCGCCACTACGTACACTTCACGTCGGATGTAGTGCGCGTGCCGAAGCCTCTACTGGAGACCATCACCAGCACCGACTTCTGGCCGAAGGACGTCGTGTTTCGGCGTTTCCGAGGCACCATGCCAGTCCATTAGTCATCAAAAATTACTAACATAGATTAAGGTAGATACTAACATGCCTAATAATGTATTTTTATTTATAGTATCTATGTCATGTTATTTTTTTAAGTTTTTATATATCTATGGGCCTGTACTGTAGTACTAAGTTGCCTGAAAATAAATGAATAATAATAATAATAATAATAATAAGCGTAGGGATGTGACGACCCCATCGCCACCGACGGAGTGGCTGTAGTGACAGGACAGCCACTTCGTCAGTGTAATCAGTCTGTACCCTTTGGAGTCGGTGTTGACCGTGCTGAGCTCCAGTTTGACCCCGGGTACTAAAATATACGGGTTAGTAACGGTCATTCGTAAAAATGATGATGGACAACGACACAGAGATACGTATAGGGTCGCTGCCCGGGGGCCGCCGGGGCGCGTCTGGTCACGCTGATGCCAGGCGTGGCAGAATGTTAGTCGGCGCACCACGACCGGCCCGACCATCTGGCCGGTCTCATCCATCATCACCACCAGTGCGCTTGGCGCCGACAGGGTCTTCTCAGGCCCAGCAAGCGGCGCCCGCCGCTGGTGGAGTACGTCGCATGAGATGGACTACTTCTCAAAATACGAACCTCATGCGTGCATACTACAGTGCGACGGGGGGAGAAACCCGTCGGACGGGCTATCGAGCGAGGCTGCACCAAGAGTTCTTGCGATTAGAGCCTGCATTGTCTGTCTCGGAGCAGAACCTTGCGGATCGAGTTCGGTACATATTACGCTCGAACATCTTTAGCGTGACCGAACTCGAAGGACTACGACGCGAGGTCGTTCCCGCCTCACGATCCTCATTAAATGGCTCGCGCCGATTATCGGCACATGTGCCACAAGTGGCTGAGCCAATTTCAGCCCAACCGCCACCACCATCTCTTGGCGAGGATTGTGAGACGGAAACGGTTTCCCAGGAATTGGAGCGAATCAGGAGTACACTAGAGGAGGCGATTCAGGAATTCCGTATTTTGCCTCCCGAGGAGAGGCCGCGGCTTCCACGGTTGCCCCTTAGCGTCCGAAATCGGAATGTCATTGAGGCCATAAACCGCATGCTGCCAGAATATCTGGTGAACAGCAGCGACCTCAGTGATACGAACTCAATCCTCTTTGGCGCTGCAATGGCAGTCTGCCGTTTTATTGGTGCCAAATTGCCAGAACCGACTCGCACATCCCGTCCGCGGGAAAAGCCGGCATGGCAGAAAAGGATTGAGCGTCGTATTGCTGAGGCTAGAGTCCTCATTGGCAAACTGATTGCTTTTAGGTCAGGCAATAGTAGGCCTCGAGTGATGCGCTTTGTCAGGCTCGCATTTGCGGGATCGGAATTTGATCCCGCAGGACGTAACGCCATGCGGTTAGTGACAGAGCGCATCGACGACCTGAAGCAACGGATTGCTGCGTGGGCAAACCGTATTCGGCGATACTCGGAGCGGGTAGACCGGTTTCGCCAGAATCGCCTCTTCATGAGTGATCAGAAGAAGTTCTACAGGTCACTGGACCGACCTGCTGTGTTGAACACAGGCGAGAGACCGAATCATGCGGGTATTGTTGCCTTTTGGCGTAACCTGTGGTCCCGGCCTGTGCAACACAACGAGGGGCAATGGACGGCTGAGCTGGAGGAGGCGTGTGCTCGCATCGAACCCATGAACCCCGTGACCATTAGTGCCAATGATGTGTTGCAAGCGGTCCGTAAGGCTCCGAACTGGAAAACTCCAGGGAGTGATGGACTGCACCACTATTGGCTCAAGGGGTTTCATGCGAGTCACGAGACTTTGGCTAGCCAGTTCCAGCAAGCACTCGAGCAGCGTCAGGTCCCGGACTTCTTCACTACTGGGATCACTCATTTAGCTCCTAAGTCGAGTAATACCGCTGACCCTAGTCAATACCGCCCTATCACTTGTCTTTCCACCACCTACAAGACACTGACATCCATTCTGAAGGCCAAAATTGACGCGTTTATTGAAGCGAATGATATCATGGCGGTAACTCAGAATGGCTGTCGGGGCGGTAGTCGCGGTACGAAGGAGCTACTCCTGATTGATGCGGTCGTGGGTAAATTGGTGAACCGCAATCGACGCAATTTTTCCGCTGCCTGGATTGATTATAAGAAGGCTTTCGACTCGGTCCCCCACTCATGGTTGAAGAGGGTCCTCGAACTGTACAAGATAGATGAAACAGTTCGAGAATTCCTCGGATCGTGTATGGGGCAATGGAGTACGATCCTTAGTCTCCATGGTCAGCGGTTGTCGAATGCGGAGGACCGGATTTGGATTAAGAGGGGAATATTCCAGGGCGACTGTCTGAGTCCACTTTGGTTTTGCCTGTCCCTGAATCCACTCAGCTTTCTGCTCGAGAAGTCAGGGACGGGATTTCAGTTTCGGAGAGGTGATTCACGCATGACCCACCTTTTCTACATGGACGATCTCAAACTGTTCGCTCCAAATGCAACACGGTTGGAGGAACTGCTGAAAATCACATGTGATTTCAGTAGTTCCATCAACATGGAGCTAGGAGTGGATAAGTGCGCGATTCTTCATGTGGACAGGGGTAGGGTGGTTCACTCAGATGGAGTCAATATCGATTCCATGAACATCCGCACCCTCTCTGAAACTGATACATACCGGTATCTGGGTATGTCGCAGAGTATTGGTGTTCACGAGGCAGGGGTGAAACAGGCGGTTTGTGACGTGTTTTGGGAGCGGCTGACAAAAGTTCTTGAGAGCTATTTGTCGGGCGTTAACAAGATACGAGCATTCAACGCCTGGGTCATGCCTGTTCTTTTGTACACCTTCGGCATACTCAGATGGTCACAGACCGAACTGGACGCCCTGGATCGAAAAGTCCGCACTACTATGACACTCCATAGGATGCATCATCCGAGGTCGTCACTGATGAGGCTGTATATCCCGCGGAAGAGTGGCGGTCGTGGCCTCCTCAATGCCAAACAAATGCACAACCGCGAGATATGCAGCCTACGAAGTTACTTCCTGTCGAAAATCGGTAGTGACTTGCATAGAGTTGTCATAGCGTGTGATAAAGGACTAACCCCTCTATCCATGGCCCAAGAGAACTGGCAGGCACCGGCTGTACTTAGCACTACTGATCGAGAGGCCATATGGAAAGACAAAGAGCTGCACGGTAGGTTCTTCAAGGCCCTTTGTGGATCCTTCGTAGATCAAAAGGCCTCCGTGCACTGGCTGCGCTTCGGAGATCTTTTTGCGGAGACCGAGGGTTTTGTCTGTGCTATACAGGATCAGGTGGTCAAGACGAACAACTATAGGAGGTTCATAATTAAAGATGGCACCTTGGACGTTTGTCGGTTGTGCCGTCAACCAGGGGAGACCCTGCGTCATATAACCTCCGGTTGTTCCATGCTTGCCAACACTGAGTATTTTCACAGGCACAACCAAGCAGCCAGGATCCTGCACCAAGAGATCGCTCTTAAGTATGGCCTCATATCTCGACGGTTGCCATTTTACAAGTACACGCCGGAGCCGGTTCTCGAAAACGACCGCGCCAAGCTCTACTGGGACCGACCCATCATCACGGACAGGACTATTCCTTCGAATAAGCCTGATATCGTGTTGATGGATCGGGCGCAGTCAAGAGTGTTTTTGGTTGATGTCACTATCCCATATGACGAAAACCTCGTGCAGGCTGATGCCGATAAAAGGACCAAGTACCTGGACCTGGCACACGAGGTTACTGATATGTGGCTAGTGGAATCCACCGAAATCATCCCCATAGTCCTGTCCGTGAACGGGCTAATTCCAGCCGACCTTGAACGTCACCTAAGGCGGCTGGATCTCCGAGGCAGACCAATAATTGCAGCAATGCAAAAAGCAGTCCTCCTCGATAATGCCCGGATAGTTCGACGCTTTCTCTCTCCGTCGCACTGAACTTCAGCCGACTGTGCTTCCGCTGGAGGTGCTCCTGCCACTTCGCCTTGTGCCAAGTGAGCAGAGAGGCTCTAATTTTATATTTGTAAATAATAATAAAAACTCTTTGCAGTCTAGATGTGAATAAGGCCAGTGGTCCTGACGGTATACTAGCCATAGTTCTAAGGAACTGTGCTCCTGAGTTGTCTCCTGTGATGATACGCCTGTACCGCCTCTTTCTGGAAACTGGTATAGACCCAACGTCTTGGAAGCTTGCCAACGTGCAGCCCGTGCCTAAAAAAGGTAGTCGTGCTGACCCATCCAACTATCGATTTATTGCAATCACCTCCATACTCTTATGGAGGTGTATTGAACACCCACCTCTTAACATACTTAGAAGACAATGACCTCCTGAGTGACCGTCAGCACACCCCGGACACTCCATACAAACGAGCGAGAAATGATATACATAATTATAACTGACGTATCTATAGGCGAGAATGCAGGTAGGGTTGAATCACACCGGCGGTATTGGTCACGAAATGTTTGTTAGTTATTTACTGAATGCAACAGTGTGAATACTAAACTCTTTTTTTTTCATACTTTTCTGTTGTAAACAAACACCGTTCGAACAAAAAACACCACTTTCCGAATACACCATAAGTACACATTATGAGACTAAAAACATTGTAAATGGTAACTGCAATGTGGACGTATGAATTAACACTGAAAACTGCTATTATTTTGTACATCTTTAAACACTTTTTCCATAAAATTGCGAAATTGATAAAGGATTTTGTCACAGATTAAAAATCGACATGATAGTGTTGTTGGTTTGGTCACAGATTACTAAATAGTTACTTTGAATGAATGATTTTTGAACTGTTGTTGCGAGCTGAAAACTGATTGTATAATTTGATTCCAAAGATTCCAAATATCGGGTCCGCGAAGCGGGAAAAGCACACGCGGGGCCGACTTGAGGGCGGGCAAACTTAATGGTGACAAAATGTAGTCTTTGACCGACAAATCGCTACCGCTTATTAAAAAAAGGTCATCTACTTCCATGATGCCGAAAATCGCTGCCGCTTAATAAAAAAAAGGTCATCCACAAATCTTCGGGATCCGAGGGGGATGTGGGAGTATCAGGGCGGGGAAAGCACGCGGGGCCCGGACCCCTAACGGGGGCGTAGCCCCCGCCACCCATTTAAAACCCCCAACAAACCTTCGGGATCCGAGGGGGATGTGGAAGTATCAGGGCAGGGAAAGACGCGGGGCTCGGACCACTAACGGGGGCTTAGCCCCCGCCACCCATTTAAAACCCCCAACAAACCTTCGGGATCCGAGGGGGATGTGGGAGTATCAGGGCGGGGAAAGCACGCGGGGCCGACAAACTCGGGGCTCCTACTTCTTCATTCTCATGTTAAACCTAACACTACGACTGTGCGGGGAGGCGAGCTTAGCTTGCCTCCCCGCGCAGTCTCCGAACCTAACGGATCCGAGTCAGGGTGCTCCGAAAGTCCGAGCTCGCTTCGCTCGCTCCCGCTTCTATTTAGAACTCCCCGTACCTCACTCGCGGACCCCATATTATGAATCTTTGGGATCAAATTGACTTAGGCCTTGACCTTGAAATGACCTTGACCTTGACGGATTACCCCCTGGTTTTCGATTTGTTACCCCTAAGTTTGTCTGCCCTCAAGTCGGCCCCGCGTGTTTTCCCCGCCTTGATACCCCCACATCCCCCTCGGATCCCGAAGGTTGTTGGGGGTTTTAACCCCATATTATGAATCTTTGGAATCAAATTATACAATCAGTAATAAGTCATCTTTGGTCCTACATAAACTCACAAAACAAAGACCAAAGAGTACCTAAAAATACAATTTTCAAAAATTCATAACTCAAAAACCGCTGGTTTCCTAACCTTGAAATATGGTATGGATGTTCAGCTAAAGCCTATCTCTTACCAAAAAATCGCGGACTGCCAAATCGATGTACTCTATTGTACAGTTGAGCCCAAAGATGACCCAATTTTTACCTCGCAACAACAGTTCAAAATCATTCATACAGTCATTCACTTCATCCCATCTCTCTATCATGTCGATTTTTAATCTGTGACAAAATCCTTTATCAATTTCGCAATTTTATGGAAAAAGTGTTAAAAGATGTATAAAATAATAGCAGTTTTCAGTGTTAATTCATACGTCCACGTGGAAGTTACCATTTACAATGTTTTATAGTCTCATAATGTGTATAGTGTATTCGTAAAGTGGTGTTTTTTGTTCGAGCGGTGGTTATTTACAACATAAGACAAGTATGAAAAAAAAAGAGTTCAGTTGGGCCTTTACGTTCGCTAACTGGTTGGTTTTTATGCTTGTGAACGAAATCACAGCGGCGCGCAAAGTGAATATAGTGAATAAAAGTGCTTGCGTAGCTCGTCCTTTACGTTTGGTACTCAATCTACACCCAATCTGAGTGACGGGGGGGTGAGGTCGAATCTAGAGAGCGGCAGGGAGTGTCCATACTGTACGTTAGTACTAATATATATACTGTGCCGTCAGTATGGATTTCGCTGGGGTCGGTCAACGGGAGATCTTCTAGTGTTTGCTACGCATGTATGGGGTGAAGCCATAGAGAAGTACGGTAAAGCTCTTGCCGTGTCTCTCGATATCTCCGCACTTGATAGGGTCTAGCATGGTAGCCTTATTGGTAAGCTTCCTTGCTACGGAATACCTACTGGTTGTGTAACTGCATATCTGACTTCCTGGGGGAATGGTTCATTTGAGTGGTCGTCGATGGCTGTTCGTCTGACCTATTGGCTATTGATGCCGGGGTACCTCAGGGGTCAGTTCTCTCTGCAATTTTGTTTCTGCTGCATATTAAAGATCTGCTGAAACCCGGTATATTTGGCTATTCAGACGACAGCACGGCTGCGAAGAGATACTTGTCTAGTGCTCTATACTATCCCAGAGAGAGGCCATGATTGAGTGCGTGAACTTAACACTTAAGGCAGTCTCTGACTGGGGTGATGCCAATTCTCTTAGGTTTAATGCCTCTAAAACGCAGGGGTGTCTATTCACTGCGAAAAGAATCCTTTTACCCTAATTCCTACTTTCCGAAACAAATTTATCCAGATATCGGACCATCTTGAGCTCCTTAGTGTAGATTTAACATCCGTTCTGAATTTCGGGAGATGCTTTGAATCCAACACAAAAACACAGCTGCCAAAAAGTTTCGTATCCTCTCGAAGTTGAGACTTTACTCCACACCAGAGCAGCTTCTAATGTTATAACAAGCTTAAGTTCGGTCATGTATGGAGTACTACTCTCACTTATGGGACGGATCAACCGACGCGCTAGAAGACTCATTGGCGACAAGGAACTCGTATCAAACAGGCTCCAAAGCTTAGAGAATCGCCGCAAAATGACCTGTCTATCGGTGTTCTATAGGATTGCTTTCGTAGAGTGTGCCCTGGAGCTTCACGACCTCATCCTCCTTCTCCATTCCATAATCGGACGATAAGGCGCGGACGGCGATTCCACCCCTTTGTCGTTAACGTTCCACCTCTATGCACGAAGCATTTGGCTTCTTCGTTCATTATGTGAACGGCTAAAGAGTGGAATTCCCTGCCGTTCCCGGAATTCATTTAAACGGTATTCTCCGATTCGTATAATTGAGGAATCTTCAAGACGAGAGTGAATAGGCAATATTTGAGCTTGCGTGTTACATCCTCGGCTGCATCGGCACTTACCATCAGGTGAGGTGCAGCAAAACGCACTCAAATTTTTAATTTAAAAAATTCTGGAGCCAAAATGGCAAAAAAAACTTAACCATTATAATATTGCCATGTCCGTCCGTTCGTCCGTATATTACAATCAATACTCTCTGCCACTGTTAGATTCACAGGATTTAAATTTAGTACCTACATAGATAAGAAATTATGACCGGAAATGGAAAATTAAGTCATTATGTCAAAAAAAATATTTCAGGGTAGCCTCCCCTACATGTAAAAGGCATCCCCTTTTTTTTACACCACCTTTAGTGGGGTATCATTACATAGGTATCATAAAATAAATAAAAGGTTTCTTTGCATACTTAAGGTTTCATCTACAAAATGGACTCCATCTAACTTTTTTACTGAGCGACTTAGATTTCTGAAAAAAATTGCAACTAGATATTGCTTCAAATGAGCACACGAAAATTATTTTGGTGTTAAAAAACATTACTCCCTCTCTTATACAAGTCAAAGTTATCTCCTCATCTACGAGTATAATAAGATCTACGTCAGTGATTGATTATAAAATGTAGTAGGTACATTTTAAATTATATTTAACGCATATCATTAACTGGAGTTCTTTTGTCTTATTTTTTTTTAGGGATGTCTGCCATACATACCTAAAAGCAAAAGTGGAACGAAAAAAAAACATTTTTGAGATCATCCTCGTGAAGGGGGTTTCATTGAATAGGTATTTTTAAATAAAATGTACTTACTTACAATATCTTTTTTTAAATTCACAATTGGTAAACCCTTGACAACATCTCTCCTGGTGGTAAGTGACGATGTTGCCGAAGATGGAATCGGGCTTACCAAGATTGTCATATGTGTCGTTCTCGTGATACAAGCTCGTCAAAGTAGTTTTTTTAATTTTTTTATTAAAAATTTGAGTGCGCGTGACTCTATCTCCCTTTAAACGTGTTCCTGGTGTTTCTCAACTATTGGACTTACAAAAACGATTTAAAATATCCTCAGACACAATTTTCAAGTACCTCTATAGGTACTCCGGAACCCTACACTGTGCGTGGTCGGACAAGCACTTGACCGATTTCATTTTAGTAGCGTGGGTGTATGTATATGCGTTGTCATTTTCAATTAACGCATTAAAAAAAATTGTAATGAAAAAAATCCGTTAGGGGTGACTACTTATCTATCATACTGAACAACTTTCCCCGACAAAGCCATACTACATTCGCAAAAAAGGACTTTTCATGTTATGTGGCCGATGGGGCTAATCGGTTTTTAATTAAATTTCTTTCCCACTTAAGTATTCAAGCTGTTCAGTTCGGAGCCTATCGTAAACCGCTTTCACGCTGTTGAAAAAAATACCCAATGTTTGTAGGTAGGTACTTAATATTTTTACGTAGTGTTCGTACTTTTTGCTAAGTTAGAGCATATCACCTCAAATCAAATATAAAATGTAGATTTAGTGTTAAAATGGAGTATAAAAAACTATGCTCCAATCAGACGGAGCAGAGTTTTGCTTACAGTCACGCGTTGGCAGACTTACCGTCAACATACCGAAATTTTGTTATGATTGTTGTTTAAAACTCAATAACTACATTATTTTTAATGAGCATATCATTTATTGAAACTAAACTAATATCAAACTCAAAATAATCCTTTAGTCCGTTTTTGTCTGTCTTCAACTCGCTCCTGTTAAGGCGAGATATTGATTGGACACAGTTGTCTCTGTCTTTTTCTTTACATCTAAAGAGTAAAGAAAATAACCACACTTTTTCAATGGTTTTTTGTTTCAATCCAAAACTACGATGAAAGTATAAAAACTAATAACATTACTCACTTTGTATTATCATAACAAATATTGTTGTATATTTTTTTTATTTATACTTCAAAATATTACTCATAACTAGAGTTGAAAGTAACGGTGCAGACCTAACTTTGAAACTTTTTCTATCGAGCCAAAACCAAAGAATATATACAATACTGCCAAAACTGCTCAATTGTGTTTCAAATAGCTTTTGACTTTAAGAAACATCATCAACAATAAGGGTATTTTTTTCAACCTTGGGTTTTCTATCGTTTAGGAGTAATTGACGTCAAAAATAATTGAAAACGCTAAATACGTTAAAAACCCGCCTTCTATCGAAACAACTTAGTACATTTTTGCATTATTATTTTTGGTTTTTGTTAATCTATAATATAATAAAACTGTAACGGGGCCGTGTCTGTACATGAAATATTTTTGGAAAATAATAACTGTGGTGGACATCACTAACGATACAGAGGCCAAAACAACAACTTTTAGAATTTTTGTCAGTCTGTCTGTCTGTATGTTCGCGCATCACGCAAAAACTACCGGGCCGATTTTGATGAAATTTTGTATGGTGGTTCCTTATAGCCCGGGTTAACATATAGGATACTTTTTATCCCAGAAAATTCAAGAGTTCCTGTGGGAAAATCAAAAGTATTCATTTATAGAATGGCTCACCACGCAAATGTTGCTTGACATATTGTAAAAATTTTACACGTTGATACCCTATATCGCGAACTAAAACTGGGACATTGTGAATCCCAAAAAAAATTAAGGGTTCCTGCAGGAATGCAAAAAAATTGTATCTTTAGAATGGCTCAACGTAACAATATGAAACCTTTACATTGGGATGAGGTGTTTTGACCATCATTGCATAGTTGGGTATTCTTTATCCCGGAAAACTAAAGAAGTCCCGTGGGAAATTAGATCTATCGATACTTACAATAATAACAATAGAGTACTTTTCCCCATATTAGCTACACATACCACACATTATAATCATAGTAGCAGAATATCAATAGATGGCGCAGCAGGGATAATAAAACGCGCTTAAGTTGTATTAAAATATTATTTCATACTTTTGAGTGAATTTCTTTTATGTATTTTTCAGCATACGCTACTTACATAACTCTAACTCTGGAACTATGGCACGTAGCGATGTGTTTCATAAACGAACTGATAAGTATTTTTAAACAGATTGCAGTTGTGTAAAACAATTAAAAACACATAAGTCGAGTTAAGTATCTTTTAACAGGAGGCACAGATATGGGAACTCTTCTGACGGCGACTATTTGCGTGTGGCAGTTGCTCTCCGCCTGAGCTGCAAAATCTGTGAACCTTATCCTGTGACCTCTTCAATGTATTTGCGGGTCCACGGTGGAGGCAATTGGCCATCAAGCACTAAGTTGCGGTCGTTGTTTGGTGAAGATTCCCACGTCACCATGCCCTTAATGACGTCACTCGGAGGGCACTGGTCTCGGCCAGATGGAATATTCCATCTTTGATGCAGCCGCCAAGCTTTAGTCGATCTGATGGCGAAAGGCCGGAGGGTTTAAACAGGTGCTATGGCAGAGAGGAACGTGCCTGCTTTGGTACGCCAGTTTTTCTGCCTCACTCCTCACCCGTACGGTACTGCTGCTCAATTTGCGGCGAGAAAGAAGCATAATAAGTACTCGGTTTGGAGGCAAATTACTGCTTTGTGCCGCTGGTCTCTGAGACAACCGGCTGCTGAACCCTCAGAGGCCTTTACCTTCATTAAAGAGATTGGCCGTCGCCTTCGAGAGAGCAGATGTGACGCCCGCTCCGGGTCCTACTTGCTGCTGAGGTTGTCTATTGCCATCCAGCGCGGCAAAAAGAAGTGCGTCATGGGCTCCTTTGGAGCTGATACGACTCGAGGATTTGACCCATATTAATATTTTTAGGATATTTTATTACTAGACTGATATAATTATGTGAATTAGTTTTTGACAATGTGTTATTTCATCATATCAGTTCATATACGTCCCTACCGAGGGGCTCGACCTGCCTTGAGTTAGGGCCATCAGGCCTTCGACGATCACGCGGGCCCATTGCGGGTTGATTGACTTCCCACATAAGCTTCGAGTTTCTTGGCAGGCGTGTGCAGGTTTCCTCACGATGTTTTCCCTCACCGTAAGAGCGTCGATTAAACGTACATATGAATTCGATATTTGAATAGATATTGGTAAGTGGCAGGATTCGAACCACGGCCTCCCGGACAGGAGGTAGTGGCCCTAACCGTTACGCCACCGACGCTCTATTATGTTAATTTAGAAATCCTTACTTAACATTATAAATTTGAAAATGTGTTTGTTTGTTTGTTACCTATTCACACTCCAATACATCTACCAATCTTGATGAACTTTGGCATGCAGGTAGCCTGTGGAAGGAAATAGTCTACTTTTTATCTCTTGAAATTATCATAGCCCCATGCAGTTACTGAGGAAACTAAAACAATACTCTTTGTTCGTAAATTTATTTAAAATCGCAATGAAAAAATGGGTTGGTGTGATTTTTAGCACAGAGATGAGGTGGAAAATGATATAATTTACTTATAAGTATATCCTGACATAGTTCCCGAGAGATCTGGGGACAACTGTTTTCTACGCTCGCGCACGTCGGCGGCGTCGCAACGAAGCAACGGATTAAAGTGATTTTTTGTATAGAATTTGTTGAGGGGGTGGGAAGGGACAAAGACTGCTAATCAGAATACCCCGTTTAAGTTCCTGAGGTACCTGGAGAAAACTCATGTCCACGCTTGCGAGCCGATTGCGGCTCGCGCACCACTCACTCTCAAAAAGAGTCATAAAAGCTATGTCCACGCGGGCGAAGCCGCGGGCAAAAGCTATTTTATAATAAAGTACTACATCGATTTTGATAAAATTTATATGGGTCCACACGGGAAGCACTAGCTTTCAAATTAAAAAAAAATCACAAAAATTGGTTCACCCAGTTAATAGTTCTGAGGTAACACACATAAAAAAACATACAGTCGAATTGAGAACCTCCTCCTTTTTGGAAGTCGCTTGATAACGAAAATCTGTAATATTACCGCCTTAACTGAACTCTGAGTCCCAGACGTCGTCGTCGTCAATAAACCCGGAACAATATTACAATGGGCACGCTTATATGGCTATCTCCGTACGTACGTACGGGAACAATATCCGTACGTACGTACGGGGATATTATGCCCGGACGTTGCGCCGTCCGGCGGTGATAGTGCGACTAACGGTAATAAGAAGTCAATATTAGCGTATGGGCGGGCGGATTTTGTTAAAGCGCGGTAGGTGTAGAGACTGCTTTTTCAACCGACCGACTTCCAATTATGACGAGGTTTAAAGCTATTGCATAGCTTTTATCGCGGGCTTTGAGCGCGGCGACCGAATCAAGAAATTCCGTAACGAAAATAAAACCTAACACCCCACGCACGGCCGTGTTCTAAAAAACTTACAGTGCCATCTATTAGCGATTTGCGGTACTGAAAGGACTTAGTCAATTTTACTGGTGTAACTTTCTTAGTGTTAATTTATTACATAAACATCCCGCGCCCCAAGGACTATATGGTACTGGTAAATACTGCATGAATAAAAAATAAATAAATAATTATAATTGCATAAGTTGATAAAAAATGCTATGCAATAGCTTTACCGCGGCAGTCCCCGAGTGCCACACGTTTTTTTTCTTTTATTATTCACAATTGGTAAGCCCTTGGCATCATCTCACCTGATGGTAAGTGATGATGATGCCGAAGATGGAAGCGAGCTTACCAAGATTCCCCAACGCAATGGAGAACTGGCTATCTTATCTTCACGCCGGAACACATCAATGTTGTGAACACTGATGTTTGGCGGCAAGACTTAGATAAGATTGTGGTAGCTAGCCAGGCGAGCTTGGAAATTCTGCTTCGGTTCTCAATTTGTCTATGTTTTTTAGGGCTCTGTACCCAAAGGTTAAAAACGGGACCCTATACTCTTTAATATACTGTGCTATTACAAAGACTTCGCTGTCCGTCCGTCTGTCACCAGGCTGTATTTCATGAACCGAAAGATAGAACCGATAGCTAGAGAGTAATTTTCACAGATGATGTATTTCTGTTGCCGCTATATAACAACAAATAAGTACTAAAAATTTTAAAAAGTGACTCTTCATAGAAAAAATGTTTTTTTTTAAAAAAAAACGTGATGAAACTAGCGCCATCTAGTATGATTGTGCGCGGTTCTGACTCGCACTTTACCGGTTTTTGTTTGTTACGCAATATGTTTGTGTCTGTGTTTCGCGACTCCTACAATTTTGGGATATTCAAGGCGAGAGTGAATAGGCATTATTTGAGTTTGCGTGTACCATCCTCGACTACATCGTCACTTACCATCAGGTGAGATTTAGTCAAATGCACTCAAATTTTGAATTAAAAAAAATAAAAAAAATGTGCGAAGAAGTCAATCTTTTTGGTTTTAATTTTCAATCTGTTTTTATATCATCTTTTTTGTCGATTTTTACTTTTTATCTTTGTTTGTTTGTCATTCCTTCCACTTCCACCTCATTAATAAGATTCAAACTCAAACGATGGACCACCTCACTACGTGTCCTTCTTGCCCTGTCACCTGCACGCGGGAGGACTTGATGCAGGCCACTGACAAGGCAATTCGCGTGGCTCGGTTCTGGGATGGGACTATCTGAGTTTACCGTCGACTCGAAAAGAAGAAGATGAATAAGATTCTGTCTATTTTTCTATATTTTCTAATAGGTACATATTCAGTTCTGGTGGTTTTCCCAAAGTAACCTTCGGTCAACGAGACTCAGGGGGAGGTTCCACCCCTTTGTTGTTGTTCAGCCTATACGCACGAAGCGTTACGCTTCCTCATTTATTATGCGGACAGCGATGGAGTGGAACTCCTTGCCTGCGTCTGTGTTTCCCGACTCCTACAATTTGGGGATCTTCAAAGCGAGAGTGAATAGGCATTATTTGAGTTTGCGTGTACCATCCTCGACTACATCATCACTTACCATCAGGTGAGATATAGTCAAACGCTCTCAAATTTCTGATATAAAAAAATATATGTATTTCAGTTGGTTTTTGCTGTATATTTAAAAGAACCCTGACCTTCCCTCCACATTCCTTTTTACTTCTTACTCTGTGCGTGCGACGGCGCAGACGGAGGGTGCGCCGCTCGCCGTATATCTTCGTAGATTGCGAACCGATTTTCGTGATTCTTTTTATATTCGATAGGGTATGCTGCCAAGTTGGTCCCATATAAATTTTGAGAAAATCGGTTGAGTACATTTTTAGGGAATCAATAAAAATCATAGAATGTAGTAAAATTATACTCGGTTGTTAAGATATGAGTCCGTTTTCTAACATCTTTTTTTATAAAATTATCAGCTGCATATGCTTTGGGAAGGGAGACTATTACCTGCTACCTATCTCCGACCACCCTTGCAAAGTTAACTTTTTTCATCCACAGTTGGTAAGCCCTTGACTACATCTCACCTGATGGTACGTGACGATGATACCCCAGATAGAAGCGAGCTTACCAAGATTTCCCAACGCAATGGGGAACAGGCTATCTTATCTTCAAGTCGGAACACATCAATGCTGTTAACATTGATGCATTAAATAAGATGGTGGTAGCTGGCCAGGCGGGCTTAGCAAAAGCCTTTCCACCAACCAAACCGAGTCATACAAAGTTAGATTTAGCCGGGAGCCGCGACCTCCGGATGTGAAGCTAAGGGACTTAACGTTACGCCACGGAGGCGGTTAAATGCTTTAAACCTGCCAGTAATTGTTTTTTCTATTATCATTAAATCTGTCGAATGTAGCAGAAATCCACATTGTGCAAAGCAAGTTGGTTTTGTATAGTACGTTCAGGGAAATAACTGCAGTACACCCGAACAGAGTTCTAGATATGTGTTGATGGAGAAAACAATTTTAGCCAAAAAAAACTAAACAGGTATTTTTTTATTTAGAAATTTCATGATTCTAGCCAACGGAAAGTACCCTCCTATAGTTTACTTACGAGTCCTTAAATTATAAATATGAAAATGTGTTTGTTTGTTCGTCACCTCTTCACGCTTCAACACCTCAACCAATCTAGACGAAATTTAGCACGGTGGTAGCCTGCGTGGTGAGGAAGGAGACAGGTTACTTGTTATCCCGTGAAAATAGCATAGTCTGATACACTTCCCGAGGGAACTAAAAAAAAACTCTTTTTTGTTTATTTCATGTTGATCGCAACAGAGCAATGGATCGTTGTGATTTTTTGCACAGAGATTTGCCCTGATAAGTTCCCGAGGGATCTGGAGTAAACTCCTGCCCACGCTTGCGGCTCACGCACCACTCATCCTCAAGGACAGGCATAAAAACGATTCGCACGCCAGCGAAGCCGTGGGCAAAAGCTACTTACAAAATAAATGACATAAATGGCCGTAAAATGGCCTTATCGTTTTATCGCTTTGACTCTAGGTCGGTATACACGTTGCCGTAAAATGGCCTTATCGTTTTATCGCTTTGACTCAAGGGCGGTATACACGTTGATTAGTGCGAGTGCAGGTGTAAGTTAAAGTAGAAGTACATTGCTTGCTTCACTGCAGTGCTGAACTAAACCGCAAAGTAACTAAGCAATGTACTTCTACTTCTACCGACCACAGCCACCGGTGGCCAGCGACAAGCAGTTCACAGTCACACACTTTTTCATGCGTTTTGTAGAGACTCGTCACACACGTGTGGCCCGTGGCGTACCATACATTATTATGGCCGGTGATAATTTTTTTTTACACCTTCAAGGGATCATCATCAACATCATCATATAAGCCAAAAATCATCGACTGCTGGACAAAGGCCTCCCCCAAGGATTTCCAAGGGATACGGTCTCAGTATTTTATTTTATTTCAACTTGATAGCAAAGTATACATATTAGTACTAACATATAGAATGGACACTCCCTGCCGCTCTCTAGATTGCGACCTCACCCCCTCGTCACCCAGATTGATACAGATTGGTTACAGTTTGGCTGTGGAACGTATAGGATTTCGCCGCCTTTTTTGAAATGTCTATTCTGGCCCGTTGTATGAAGTGTCCAGGGTGTGTTGATAGGTACCTCCACGCGTCACTGAGAAAAACGTTGACAGACAACGAAGTGATCCTGTAAGAGTTATTTTTTTCCTTTTGAGAAACGGAACCCTAAAAAAACCGCACACTAAGATGGCGCTAGTACGAAGCGTTTCGTACCATCATATTAGATGGCGCTAGTTTCTTCACGTTTAAAAAAAACGTTTTTTTGTATGGAGACTAACTTTTTCTAATTTTTAGTACATATTTGGTGTTATAGTGGCAACATAAATACATCGGTGAAAATTTCAACTGTCTAGCTATCACGGTTCATGAAATACACAGATAGACAGATCCTAAAAATGGCTTCTCACAAGCGTTTCTTAAATCGGTGACGTAGGCTTAGTGCTGTTGTCCCGTTACCTAGTACCCCAAAAACTGCTTTGCTACCAACTCTCAAATATCGTTAAGCAGCACAGTGGAAACATACAGGGCAATGCAAAACCTGTCATATTTAGGATCGTGAGGGAAAACCCATTAAATTCGGTTTCGGGTCGTTCAGTAATTAATATTTCATTGTTAGCCACTGATACGTAGTACTCTTTATTATACTGTGCCACAGATTTGGTCAGAAGGATCCGCCCGTCTCCATATTTTACTCAGATTTTCTTCATACAAGTAAAAAGTAGCGCCATCTGACATAACTCGTACGAACTAGCGTGGGCGAGAGTTGACGTCAGTGCCGCGTTAAAAGGTCCTTGGTAGAATTTTCGCTTTAAAAATGCGTTTATTTAATTTGTTTACAAGAAAAAATACAATGTAAGGTTACTTAACGATGATACGATAATTCATTTATCTATTTAGCCTTTCTTTCATGATTTTACAGCCTCTAAAAATACAAAAAGGCATTTTTATATGGAATATCTTTCCACCGCACTCTGCAATTTCCCACAGATGATTAAGTCGCGAGTGTGCGAAACTTTTTTTTTTCGCACCAACTCACTGGAAGCATTAGTCGCGCGCGTTGGCCGGGTCCTTACGCCAGTAATATAGAAGTACGCCAGTAATATGTATAGAAGTCATTGTTGTTAGCCTTTTCTAGTTTTCGTGTCGACACACTGTGGAGCGAGACTTACCTAGATCCTCTATATTCCCGAGAAAAGCCAACTCCACATTCCCACCCAGCCGCTCCAGGCTCCACCGATAACAGGTCGAGTTTACACAGAGCCAATTAGAAGCGCCCCGCGGGGCGACACAGCCCACAGCCGCCGACCGACCCGCGCTAATTGTGCTGTGTACCGACCCTTATATCTTACCTTGTTCACTGTTGTTTGCAAGTTTTGCAACTCTGCACCGCAACGCGACGGCGGTTTTTGAAACTACCCACCGTTTTAATGGCGGTAATCTGAAATCTCGCTGTAAATAAAGGAGAAAGGAAAGACATTTGGTTTTGTCCAAAGTTTCCTTATATAATATTGGTTCTATTTTGTTTCTGTTTGCAACTCTGCACCACAAAGCGACGGTGGTTTTTGAAACTACCCACCGTTTTAATGGCGGTAATCTGAAATCTCGCTGCAAATAAAGGAGAAAGGAAAGACATTTGGTTTTGTCCAAAAGTTTCCTTATTATATTTTGGTTCTGTTTTGCAACTCTGCACCGCAACGCGACGGTGGTTTTTGAAACTACCCACCGTTTTAATGGCGGTTATCTGAAATCTCGCTGCAAATAAAGGAGAAAGGAAAGACATTTGGTTTTGTCCAAAGTTTCCTTATTATGATATTGGTTCTATTTTGGTTCTGTTTGCAACTCTGCACCGCAACGCGACGGCGGTTTTTGAAACTACCCACCGTTTTAATGGCGGTTATCTGAAATCTCGCTGCAAATAATGGAGAAAGAAAAGACATTTGGTTTTGTCCAAAGTTTCCATAATATAATATTGGTTCTATTTTGACTGTGCAATACCTTACTTCTTCTTTACCGTAAACCGTGTAACCGTTTTCGTGGCTTAGTGGTTAGTCTACTGGTTTTACACTTGCAGATCGCGGGTTCGATTGCCGACGGAATCTAACTATGTAAGACTCGGTTTTGTTGGTGGTAGGAAATTTACCAATCCTGCCTAGCTACGTACCACCATCTTATCTAAGTCTTGCCGCATGTGTTCCAGCATGAAGATGAGATATTCAGTTCCGTCACTTATTATCTAGTGAGATGATGCCAAGGTCTTACCAATAGTGGATGAAAAATACATGTCTAAAATTATACTCGCCTGGTCGAGTCTGTCTTTGAGCCACTACCTCCGGATCCGAAAATATGAAACCAGCTCACTCCTGTTATTAGATTGGTTTTAAAGGAAGGTTTAGGCGGGTACAACACGTTGTGATGGGTTATGTGTATAAATCCAAATCCACGCGGAATAACTTTAAATTAAAATAGAGTCGTATACAAAGTCTAATTACGTAATGTCCTAGTCATCATATCAGCTCATATACTTCCCCACCGAGGGGCTCGAGCCTACCCTGAATTAGGGCTATCGGGCCTTAGTCGACTACGCGGGCCCAGTGCGGGTCGGTCGACTTCACACCCAACCTTAGAATTTCTCTTTGAAAAGTGTGCAGGTTTCCTCACGATGTTTTCTTTCACCGTAAGCGCGTCGGATAAACGTACATATGAAATCGAAATTCGAAAACACATTGGTACATGGCAGGATTTGAACCATGACCTCCCGGACAGGAGGTAGCGGCCCTTTCCATTACGCCACCGACGCCTGTGTCATAGTATCTCAGAGAAATACTTACATCTAGAAAATATTAATGAAAAATGTGTTATAATATGTAAAACAGTCCCAGTAAACCTAAAGCACAGACAGAGCTAAAGTACCTATCTGTTTTGTGGCTAAAGTTAATTCAAAGACAATAAACAGTGACCGACTGTATCCAACAGATGACAATTATTAAACACTGTTGGACTTAGTCACAGAAAAAGTTGAGACTAAGTCCTCCATTCCAGCGCATCGGTGGCGTAAAGGCTGGGACCGCTACCTCCTGTCCGGGAGGTCGTGGTTCAAATCCTGCCACGTACTAATCTGTTTTCGAATTTCGATTTCATATGTACGTTTTTACGTTTACGTTTTTCAACTAACCAGAGGTGCCGGGTTTAAATCCGGACGGCCAATGTACCAATGAGTTTTTCGTAACTTACGTACATATACTCACCGATTGCTTTAACGGTGAAGGAAAACATCGTGAGGAAACCTGCACAACACACCTGCGAAGAAACTCGAAGGTTGTGTGTGAAGTCGACCAACCCGCACTGGGCCCGCGTGGTCTACTAAGGCCCGATCGCCCTAATTCAGGGTAGACTCGAGCCCCTCGGTGGGGACGTATATGAGCTGACATGATGATGATGTACGTTTATCCAACGCTCTTACGGTGAAGGAAAAAAAAAGTGTGGCACTCGGGGAGTGCCGCGGTAAAGCTATTGCATAGCATTTTTTATCAACTTATGCAATTATAATTATTTATTTATGCAGTATTTACCAGTACCATATATAGTCCTTGGGGCGCGGGATCTTTATGCAATATAACACAAAGAAAGATCATCATCATCATCAATCGCCATCGTCATCATCATGATGGATAGATAGATGGCACTTAGTTTTATAGAACTCTTTTTTTTTTGGGTTGTCAGGTTTTATTTTCGTTACGAAATTTCTTGATTCGGTCCCCTCAAAGCCCGCGATAAAAGCTATAGCTTAAAATTGTGAGGAAATCTGCACACGAATGCGAAGAAACTAGAAGGTTGTGTGTGAAGTCCACAAACCCACGCCTGCGTGGGCGACTAAGGACCGATCGCCCCAATTCAGGGAAGGCTTGAACCCCTTGGTGGGGACGTATATGATCTGGTATGATGAAGTCCTCCATCCGGAAGTTCTTCGGTCCTGCGCGTGCAGCTGTCTCTAGCAAACTTGCTCACCATATCTCCACCTAACCGCAGGGCATTCCAACCAAGCTAGCTACTTTTTAACCGACTTCAAAAAAGGAGGAGGTTTCTCAATTCGACCGTATATATAATAATAATAATAATAATAGGTATTTATTTCAGACATAGTCCATAATTGGTTAGTAACATTGGTACTTATAAACTAGTGTTAGTAAAAAACAATGGGAATAAATCAAATAATTGAGATGGTCTCGATGGAGCCGTCCGCCACAGGGGCAACGCCGGTCTCTACTTGACTGCGTGCAGCCGTATCCAGCGCCCCAGTATCGGAGAGTCCCATCGGTCCACTATAGTGCACAGGATGCTGTTGGTACTGGCGCGCGTTCGACTCATCAATGAGGCAGACCGCTTACGCATAAAAGCCTCGAAGCTGTCAGTCTTTGCCTCCGCAAACATGCCAGAAGCACTGCAGAAGCGCGCCAGGCCCATCAACACCCTGAACGCGTTATTGTATTGGACTCGCAAGTCGCTGTATGCTCTCCGCGTGTAGCTAACCCACAGACTGCACGTGTAGAAGGACTGGCAATATGCTTTAAAAAGCGTTACCTTAACCTCTTTAGAACAACGTGAGAATCTGCGGGCCAACATGTTGCATCGAACTGCCAGCGACCTGCGCTCCCTCCCAATATATATATATATATATATATATATGTGTGTGTTCGCGGATAACTTCGTCGTTTATGAACCGATTTGGATGATTCTTTTTTTGTTGGAAAGGAAATATCACAAGGGTGGTACCATGATAAGAAAACCAGGATCTAATGATGGCATCCCAGAGAAATAGAGGGGAACCTTAGTTTCCTGTTTGAAGTCGTTTTTTTTTTGTTCAAAATTATTCTTACTAAACTTTTCTGGTTTTGCATATCCGGAAATAGGTGACGGATACTAAATAATAACAAACAGTTCAGTTCGCTTGCACCTTTGTGGGTTTCACAATCTACATAACTGTTAAAGCAAGACATGGTTTCCCCATCAATTTGTAATTTTAATGTTACTACAACTAAAGGGAAATAGTAAATAGGTAAGTACGAAGTAAATGTATATCCATAAAAGCATACATATGCGGTACCTATTACATTGAGTATACTATTTGTCATACCGCACGGTATGGTCAGCGCCTTTACAATGATATCTTCCTTTATTCTAAGTACCTGCCTAACAAAAAAAAAATTCTAGTCATCACCATATCATAAGTCTTCACCGAGGGGTTCGAGCCCACCCTATTTTGCCTACCTAGTTTTTTCTGTAAAATGTTGTATCATTTGATTAAGAATAATCATTTCAAACACCTTACTAAGAACCGGCAGCACAGAAACTGGCCTGTAGTTGCCCGGATCAGTTTTTAAACAAGATTTATATAAATGTATCACTTTACTAAACTTCATGAGGTCTGGAAAGACGCCACTGTCAACTAAATATGACGCTTAAGTATTAATTACATTGCTGATCAAGGTTACCGATAATCCCCCACAGGTCTTCGGTTCTTTTCATTTTAAGAGATTTAAATTTTTTTACAACAGTTTGTGGTTCCATTACTCTGAAGGATAATTTTTGATCACAAATACTAACATTATCCTTTAGCAATCTTTGAGCATACAATGAGTTTAGGGCTTCAGTAGTCGTAAGTGAATATTTGTGAATTTTTTTTTTGAATTCTTTGGCTACAGCATTCGAACTAATTTTACCTCGATCTGTTTGCAAAACATATTCTTTGTCGCGAGGTTTGACTTTACCTGTTTCTTTGCTAATAATATTCCAAACAGTTTTTTTATCTGACAATTTAATTATAGGTAAATAATTAGATTTTGCAACGCGGCAAACATGCTTAAAAAGTTTTGAATACTGTTTCACATAATTTCTAAAGTTCTCATCAAAAGCGTAAGTTTTTTTTGTCATAACGACTTTTGTGTAGACGTATAGTAAGCCCATTCACTGGATTTAAATTTGATGTTACTGATTGTGGTTTTAGACATAAATATACTTTGGAATTCCCTATCAAGTACTGTAAAAAAATAATTATAAAAACTGTCGGCTTGCACTTCTTTATCAAAATCTGGTATGGGCGGTTTTTAATCTAGCACTTTTTAAAACTTTTCTATTCAACTGACAGTGCCGGTCTCATTTGAATTTTTATTTGTTCTGCAGTAAGTACCTAATACTTACGGGAAAGCCAGCCATTACTCCACTATAATTCGACCTCAAATAATTAAAAACCTGTTTATTTAAATACCTGCAATTACAAAATATGTTATCTATATACAATATACATATGGCAGAGGTCTTTGTTATTCTTGTGGGTTTCAGAAATATCTATTCTAAATCAAATGACTTGAAGAGACAAGTAATTCTAGTCGTCAATGATTTTTTTTTCAACAGATCAACTTTGAAGACGGGAGCCGGGTCGTTCCTTTCCCTCTAATATGGTTGATGGGAGCGATGGCTGACTCTCGCGTTATACTCGTGACCGGGTGCTGTCCGTGTGAACTGGCCTACTCTTGTCAATGACATTCAATGATTTTATGTATAACTTTAAGTGTCATTGTTTTCATGTTCTAATGATATAAGAATCTGGTTTATTTCAAGGATTGAATTTTAACGTTATAAACTAATGATTGTTTATTTCTTGATTTTTCACAAATGACATTGTTATTATTATTTTATGACTATCAGAAAGAGTGTAATTTGCACCTATTTTAAATAAATACCTTGAACTTTGATTACATGATGATGACATACCTTTACATTACCTACCTTATATCCCAACAATTTTCATCTTTTAGGCTTTCTAGAATATTATAGGTACCAGCTGCTCACTTCATCACTCACTGTAATTGAAAAACATACTGACTGAATCCCAACTAAATAGTGGCACAGAAAGTAATCATTATGCTGTTTCCAATGTCCAGCAGATACAGCAAAGATTCTTCGGCATCGCAGTTAGACATTCGGCAAGGAACACTTGCTTTATTGTGTTAAGGTTACTTAGAATATATCTGAAGATACGCCGAGTTATTTAGAATATTTAGGGAGACCTACGAGCAGCGTTACGGTCGGGGCTTTAACACATTATCGCCGTGACAATATTGACACGCGGCCGCCTGTGAAGTCGAGTCGCATGGACGGACGGACGGAACGAGTTCGGTTGTGTATGGTTAAGCTTTTGAACGCTATTAGAGAATTTACATGTTTATTGTGATTCTTTCTAAATATCAAAACTTTTATCATCATATCAGTCGAAAGACGTCCACTGCTGGACAACGGCCTGCCCTAAGGATTTCCACAGCAACAGGTGCTGCGCTGCACGCATCCAGTGGTTTCTCGCGGCTTTTACGAGGTCTTCAGTCCAAGAGCAATGGAACATGCTATGCTTGGAGTTTCCCTACTTTATTGAAACTAGCGTGCTATGCTCAGAGTTTCTCTGCGTGATCGAATCAGAAACGAGGAGATCTGCAGGAGAACTAAGGTAACCGACATAGCTCACAGAATCGCTAAACTGAAGTGACAGTGGGCACATAGCTAGTAGAACAGATGGCCGATGGGGTAGTAAAGTTCTCGAGTGGCGACCGCGCACCGGAAAACGTAGCGTAGGCAGGCCTCCCACACGGTGGACCGACGACGGTGAAGATCGCGGGAAGCCGATGGATGCGGGCAGTGGACGATTTTCGGCTGATATGATAATAATATAAGTAGGATTTCTAAATTTAGGAGCAATAGTTGACCATCTGAGCTTGAACTTGGACTAAGTTGGACTTGTAATAAGCTCATTACGAAAAACCTAAAAACTTTCAGGTACAAGTTAAAAGTAATTAAAAAAATATATTTCTTATTCTTCTCAGCAAACCATTTCAATTGATACCCTACCCACCCATATTATCATGGGGATACATAAAAAATAACTGGTCCGCCATCTTGAATTTAGAATGACGTCATTTAGCTAACCATGCATTGTCATCCAAACTAAAATTTCAGCTCAATGGGAAACCGACAAGTGGGTCAAATTTAACTTGCAAATTTTGAAGCGGACAACTTACATACATACATACGAGTACATCATCATATCAGCTGACGGACGTCCACTGCTGGACATAGGCCTCCCCCAAGGATTTCCATGACGACCGGTTCTGCGCTGCCCACATACAGCGGCTTCCCGCGACCTTCACCAGGTCATCGGTCCACCGAGTGGGAGGCCTACCTACGCTGCGTTTTCCGGTGCGCGGTCGTCACTCGAGAACTTTACTGCCCCAGCGGCCATCCGTTTTACGAGCTATGTGCCCCGCCCACTGCCACTTAAGTTTAGCAATTCTGAGAGCTATGTCGGTTACTTTGGTTCTTCTACGGATTTCCTCATTTCTGATTCGATCACGCAGAGAAACTCCGAGCATAGCACATACATACATACAAACATTGTAAGTTAAATAAACACTAGTAAAAATACTTGTAAATTTTTGGAATGAATGATAACACTTTATTAATTTCAATAGTTTTATTTAATACACAAAATAAGTAACAACAAAAGAAACAATTTATCAAAAAACAAATAATTTGGAGATGAGCAATACTTATACACAACTAGCGACCTATTCCGGTTATTAAATAGAGTCTCCACCTTATTAAATAAGTAGACTAGGAGGTGATGACAAATCTGGTAACGATAACGGAAATGGATAAACTTGGGTTGAGAGGATAAATGGCAACCCTCTGATGTTAAATATGTCGGTCTGCCTGCGCAAAGTGGTTGCGTTATGTACTGAAAGCGCCTGAAAAACTAGTTATCGTGACCAAAAAAAAATGATGAGGGAAATGGCTCAGTAAGATATTATATGTAAGTACTAGTTGTACTCATGATAATTATGCAAAAACTGACCATAACGAGAGTTCTGGACCAAGACCTCAACCCCCCTGCCGGAGCCCAAAAGTTACCTGGAACTCCTATCTCGGAAACGCTTGAAGATAGCGAAATGAGACCACAAGCAAACGATTTAAATGGGGGCAACACTATTGTTTTTAATGCTTTTTTTGGGAATTAATGTCCGCCATTTCTAACTTTGGTGCTCTGGCAGGGGGGTGGAGGTCAGGTCCAGAATTCCTACTACTAACGGGCGTTTCTCCATAACGCAATCGAATATTTGGTCAGTTTTTGCATAATATTCGAGTATAACTAGTACTTTCATTTTATATCTTACTCAGCTATTTCCCTTATCGTTTTTTTTATAAGTAAATAAAGCAACCACTTTGCGCAGGCAGACCGACATATTTAACATCAGAGGGTTGCCATTTATCCTCTTAACCCAAGTTTATCCATTTCCGTTATCGTTACCAGATTTGTCGTTACTTCCTAGTATATTAGTTACATATACACAACTTAGTGACCTACTCCGGATATTAAATAGTCTTCACCTCATTAAACTTATAATTGCAAAGAAATATTAGCAGTTTCCTTCGGCATTGGAACTTGGTATGTCCGCTTTGCATTCGAACGGCACCTCTCACCTTATGCATCATCATCACATCATCTGGTGAGATGATGCTTAGGGCGCATCATCATTATACCAGCCGAAAGACGTTCACTGCTGGACAAAGGCCTCCCCCAAGGATTTCCACTACGATCGGTCCTGCGCTGAAGCATCTAACAGCTTCCTGCTACACTTCACCTACATTACGCTACTTCCTTCCCCGGGTCGTCGGTTCACCGAATGGGAGGCCTTCCTACGCTTCTTCTCCCGGCGCATTCATCATATCAGGTAATATTTAGTATTCTTTGATATCAGCTCATATACGTCCCCACCGAGGGGTTCGAGCCTACCCTGAATTAGGGCGATCGGGCCTTAGTCGACCACGCGGGCCCAGTGCGGGTTGGTCGACTTCACACACAACCTTCGAGTTTCTTCGCAGGCGTGTGCAGGTTTCCTCGCGATGTTTTCCTTCACCAGCATCGGATAAACGTACATATGAACATTCGAAACGTACATTCGAAAGCACATTGGTACGTGGCATTAATCAGGACTAATAAAATAATTACAGTATAGTGTGAATGGATAGTCTCCCAAAATGATCTCATCAGGAAGACGGATCTAAACTAAAATAGATGGCGCCACCACTGTAAGTTCCTTGTCCTTTTTAACCGACTTCAAAAAAAGGAGGAGGTTTCTCAATTCTACCGTATATATTTTTTTATGTGCGTTCGCGGATAACTTCGTCGTTTATGAACCGATTTTAATTATTATTTTTTTGTTGGAAAGGAGATATCCCAAGAGTGGTACGATGATAAGGAAACCAGGATCTGATGTTAGCATCCCAGAGAAATCGAGAGGAACCTTAGTTTCCTGTTTGAAGTCGTTTTTTTTTTGTTCAAAATTATTGTGGGTTGGTCATGGAGATTGAACAAAAACCCACATGATAAATATCTGATCAAAATGAATAAAAACCATTAATGTCCATTTTCACCCGTTTTCCCCCAGTTTCTATTAGGTCTTTAACAGTGGTGATGCCATCTAGTGGCAAAGTTTCGCAGCCATTCCTCCCTTAGATAGTCCTGCGCCCAAGAAGTTTATAGGTAAAGCTGGAGGCCACACTCTAAATACCTAATTGAAGCAAAGAAATATGGCCTTGAAATTTCTCGTTACCGCTCCGTCTCTTTTCAATTAGCAGGTGTGAGCAAGAGCTTCACCTATGCACTTCTTATTCACACCGCCTAATTAGTAAGAGACGAAGCGATAACGAGCCATATTGTAGCATTATCCGTTTTACAAGACGGCGCACCGCTCTGTAAAGTGAGCCAGCTGCCAAAGCTTAGGGGGAGTCTTAGTAGGTAGTGTGGTCTTGGGCCTGTGCATATTTACTTAAATATACCTTATGTATATAATGGGTATGTATGCATATAGGCGCAGAGCTGTGAGTCCCACATAACCAGTACAGCCGGCTGTTATTGTGTATGCGTAAAAGCGTTCTCCTCCTCCCCTCCTCCGCAGTCCAAGGGAAAAAGGGGGTGTTGGGTTTTATTTTCGCTACGGAATTTATTGATTCGGTCGCCGCGCTCAAAGCCTGCGATAAAAGCTATGCAATAGCTTAAAAATCGGAACAAAACCTAGTCGGACGATGCGCGGCTCCTTTTACTGTAGAACAAGACACGCTAACCTAGCCGCCTGTGCATCCGTCCATCCGACTCGGTTTTGTTTCGAGTTTTTTACTCAGTACAAAGCAGCTCGCTGTTTTGCAAAACGGCTAACTCTACAATTTGGCTAATTAACTATTATTTTTTTAAATTATACCCGCGGTAAAGACTCAAGTGTAGCGTTGGACGAGACGTGTGCAACGCTACGTGAGAGACTACTAAATATCAACTGAACAGAAGAGTCCGATACAGGAGCGCCTTCGACTACGGAACGAGTCGCCACAATACATGGGGGACTAGCAGAGATATGCTTTATATAAGGGGAGGTAGATAGGTTACATGCGTCCTAAAAGTGATACTAATAAAAAAAAACTGTGGCACTCGGGGACGGCCGCGGTAAAGCTATTGCATAGCATTTTTTATAAACTTATGCAATTATATTTTTTTTTATTTATGCACTATTTACCAGTACCATATAGTCCTTGGGGCGCGGGATGTTTATGTAATAAATTAACACTAAGAAAGTTACACCAGTAACATTGACTAAGTCCTTTTAGTACCGCAAATCGCTAATAGATGGCACTGTAAGTTTTTTAGAACTCGGCCGAGCGTGGGGTGTTAGGTTTTGATTTCGTTACGGAATTTCTTGATTTGGTCGCCGCGCTCAAAGCCCGCGATAAAAGCTATGCAATAGCTTAAAAGATACCAATAGGTGATCGGACTGCATCATAAATAAATTCTGAAATATGATTTCCTAAATTGCTCTCCTCTTGAAGTTTCGAAAAACCTTACTTGTTTTGTTTTTCCATCCCGTCTTCAATTTTTTATTGTTTAAATTCACAAAATAAGTTCGACAATGACGCTAAAAATCTATGTCACTTGTGGGTATTACAAAATTTCGTTTTTGACAGATCATAAAAAGTAACTCAAATGACTAGCAGTCTGATCCCCTATTGGCCTCTCTTTTGATAGTAGCATTCAGTGCAACGGAAGCGAACTATCTACATTGTGTGTGTAAATGGGTTCGATTTCCAAATGTTGTTTGTTAATGCATAACACATCTATGGTAACAAATCTCTGAGGACTAGTAATAAATTCTCTTTTCAACCGACTTCAAAAAGGAGGAGGTTCTCAATTCGACTGTATGTTTTTTTTTGTGTATGTTTGTTACGCGATATCTCCGCCGTTTGTGAACCGATTTTCAAAATTCTTTTTTTATTCGAAAGCGTATACTCCCGAGGGCTTCCCATTGTCACCAAGTCAGGATCTAATGATGGGATCCCAGGGAAATCGAGGGCAACCCTCAAATTTTATAGGCACGTTTTACGTGATTCATGTATTTTCTAAAATTATTAAATTGTTTGCGTCTAGTAGTCTCATCATATCATGTTGATGAGCTGATGAAGGAAAGTACAACTCCTTAACGGTTAGGAGTTGGAGGATAATTCTTCAAATATTTTACGTAGATGCTTAGATACGTTTAAACCGATAGTTGTATTCTTTCAGGTTATTTAGATGAGCTGATGATGCAAGATTCATGCTGTTGAGATGATGATGGAAACCACAGGAATCTGTATCTGTTAATGAAACACATGCATTATGATTTGATGTTTCCTATTGCCGAGTGGGTAATTGGGTTTAACTTTGTTAGACAGATAGCAATAATGGCAATATCACTAAAAATAAAGAAAATAAAAATAAAAGTTTAAAAAACTAAAAACCAACTTCAAAATGAAATCCACTGAAAAGTTTGAAATAATATTATTATACTTAGATACACGACATTAATGAACAATAACTCAATCAAAGGTAGGCACGAATTAAATTAGGGGCCTAATTTTTTTTTTGAGGTCGGTGTCAGCAAGGCCTTAAGTAAAATGTGAGTAGCTGTGTGCTGGTACCGACCTTAAAAAATAAATTTAGTCCCCTAATTTAATTCGTATCTACCTTTGATTGAGTTATTGTTGGTAAATGTCGTGTATCTAAGTATAATAATATTATTTCATACTTTTGAGTGGATTTCATTTTGAAGTCGGTTTTTAGTTTTGTAAACTTTTAATTTTTCGTGTCAATCTTTGCCGTTAAATAAATCGCGCACTCAAATCACATCACAAAACATAAGTACAAGCACTTACCTAACTTATATTTAGCTATAGTTATGTACCAAATAAGTTACAAACTTTAAACGAATTTACAAGTTGGTATATACACAGGCCAGCACATCAAGCTAGGCACTCATAGTGCGATTCTGACCCATACGCGTACCGCATAAGAACGGTACATAATCAAAAGTGTGTACCTTGATGTGCTAGCCTCTGTACATTACATACTAAATGACTTAGAATAAGTTGCGTTAATTACTTTTCTATAATATGAGGTACAAATTATTGAATATCAATTACTTATTTACGGTCATAGAACCGATTAAAGTGAGTAGGTATAAGTCAAAAGAAAAAAACTAAAAGCCGGTCAAGTCTTTTGTTTTATTACTTGTTGTTAAAGCGGTAATAGAAATAAATACACACTCTGTAAAAAAATTCCGCTGTCTACCGATTTGGGTTCATGAAATACAGCCCACTGGCAAACAGACGTACGGACGGACGAACAGCGGAGGCTTAGTAATAATAGCACAGTATTATGATATGACTTACAGTAGCGCAACGCCTTTGATGTAGAACGATGCCGCCACGGCGTAGGTACTAGCAGTACTAGCCTTGTAACCCGCCGCCCGCTGCCCCGCAAGTACCCTTCCGTTGCTCTGCGTAAGTACATTCGTTGCGCTACTGTAAGCCGCTATATTGTAATACTGTAGTAAAAAGGTTCCTGTTGGCACCATTTAGTTACGGAACCTTAAAAAAAAAGCTTAGGTATCTTTAGAGATTGGCTTTGGTTTTTTTATCTAGGAAGGCGCCTGAACAAGTGTGACATTTTTTTTATCGAAACCATGGGCTCAAACATTTCAAAACAAGCATTTAAACATTTGTTATTATTCATTTACAATGAACTCGACAGGAGAACAGTCGTACACGAAGTAATTAGTATCTCATCTGTGGTCGTACTTTAAGAGGATTGTGAAACTACGACAAAATTAAGACCTTTCATACAAACGGCGATAGCGATTTGCACCTCTTAAATGTTAACTGATTTTGATAAATTTTTGATTAGATTGTCAATCAGAACAAAAGCTAGGTTTTTTTTTTCAAATTATTGATTAAAAATAAACAAATAATGACCGAAATTACTTTACAATGAGAACACTAATTGAAAAATAAAATTGAAATTGTATTGGGAAAACAAAAACTGATAAACCTATCCTTTGTTCTCACTGACAACCTATCAAATTGGTTAAAATCGGTAAAATTTTAAGAGGTGAATGAAATATAAATTTAATTTAACTTATGAATTGTATGGAAAAAATCTAAAGTACCCCACAACTTGTAAAAGAAATGCAATAATTCTTAACCGACCTCAAAATTAATAGACTTATTTGGAAAATTATTTTTTTATTTGAAATAATTTCATATTTTCAGATTGGTCCCATAGAAATTTCAACAAATCGGTTGTTCTTTTTTTTAGAAATTTAACAAAAACCTTTAATATTTAGCAAAGTTTTACTTCAATGTTGTGATTAAAGTTGTTTTTTTAGAGTTGCATACCCAAAGTCTGAAAAGCTGAAATTTTCACAGATGATGTATTTCTGTTGCCGCTATTTAACAACAAATACTAAAAATTAGAAAAAGTGTCTCCATACAAAAAACGCGTTTTTTTTTAATGAAGAAACTCTCGCCATCTAGTATGATAGTTTTTGAAACATGAAACTAGCGCCATCTAGTACGATGGTACGGAACCCTATGTGCGGTTCTGAATCGCACTTAGCCTTTTTTCTTAACGTATTTAGCGTTCCCAATTATGATAAAAGCAACAAAAAAAGACACCTCAGTCTAACACAATGACTGTGTCAATGTAGGAGTGAGATAAAGTATATCTGTGAATTAGTTCGAGTGGGACAAAACATTGTGATTCGATGGTGGGGGTCAGCTAGCATGATAGAGGCCACGTCATACAGAGAAATGCAATTTTCGATAAAACTATAGAACAATCACCTCAGTCCAGCACAATGACAGTATTCACGGGTGAGTGAACAAGTGCGATTGGGAAAAAACATGCTGATTAGATGTTGTGGGTCAGCTAGCATGATAGAGGCCACGTCATACAGAGAAATGCAATTTTCGATAAAACTATAAAACCATCATCTCAGTCCAGCACAATGACAATGTCCACGGGTGAGTGAGACAAAGTATCTATGTCCGTGAACAAGTGCGATTGGGAAAAAACATGCTGATTCGATGTTGTGGGTCAGCTAGCATGATAAAGGGCACGCCATACAGAGAAATGCAATTTTCGACAAAACTATAAAACAATCACCTCAGTCCAGCACAATGACAGTGTCCACGGGTGAGTGAGACAAAATATCTATGTCCGTGAACAAGTGCGATTGGGAAAAAACATGCTGATTCGATGTTGTGGGTCAGCTAGCATGATAGAGGCCTCCCAAAGCGTCCTGTAGGGCTCGCAAGCAGGGTAGACGTGACGAGTAGCCACCTGCTTTCTCTGTGTCTGACTCAGCTCTGTGAACCAAAGAAATAGAGGTCTATTAGTTTAAAACGTTCATTAATAATCATCAATTAGTTTAAAAAACTAAAAAACACGCTTTTAGTAAACACGTTAAGTAGTTATCTTGGATGTCCGCCATGTTGGATTTAAGTCACGTGACTATTTTTTCGTATTCCTGACAGCAAACCCTTTCATTTGATACCCATATCATGGGGGTGCATTTCAATTAGCCTGTCCGCCATCTTGGACGTCCGCCATATTGAATTTAAGTCACGTGACTATTTTCTCGTATTCCTGACAGCAAACCCTTTCATTTGATACCCATATCATGGGGGTGCATTTCAATTAGCCTGTCCGCCATCTTGGACGTCCGCCATATTGAATTTAAGTCACGTGACTATTTTTTCGTATTCCTGACAGCAAACCCTTTCATTTGATACCCATATCATGGGGGTGGATTTTAAACAGCCAGTCCGCCATCTTGGGGAGGCCGCCATATTGGATTTGTAATGACGTTTCTTAGCTAGTCATGTATTGTCATCAGAACTCAGAGCGTGTGCAAAATTTCATCCTAATCGAAGACCGGCAAGTGGGTCAAATTAAGATTCCAAGATTTTCTTACATACATACTTAGTTACAAGTGAAGCTAATAAAATCGTGTTAAAAAAAGTGATCATTGTACAGACAGATAGAGGCTAACACATCAAGCTAGACACTTTGGACTTTGTACCGTTCTTATGCCGTACGCGCATGGATCAGAATCGCACTACGAGTCTAAAGTAACTAAAAATCTTGAGCTTGATGTGCTGGCCTGTGTACTTGTGGAGTGTTGAGGTTAGTGGTTTTGACTAAAAATCGAAGATGAGATGAAAAACAAAACGATTTTTTGAAAAATCAGTTTAGCGAAAAATTATTCATAATTTAGTGTTGACGTTGTCATTAACCCATTGATTAAATTTTAATTTAAAGCATTACTAGTCGTAAGGCCATCATAATCGAAATCATAGGATAATGATCTGTGCGAGCTCCAAGCTAGCGACTGGCGAGAAACCGCACAAGAGCGGGAGCTATTAACCACCTCCGTGGCGAAATGGTCAAGGCCATTAGCTTCAGATCAGGAGATCGCGGGTTCGATTCCCGGCGGAGTCTTACTTTGACTGGGTTTGGTTGGTGGAAGGGCATTTCTAAGCCCACCTGGCTACCTACCACCATCTTATATAGGTCCTGCCGCCAAACATCAATGCTAGCAACATTGATGTGTTCCGGCTTGAAGATAAGATAGCCAGTTCCCCATTGCGTTAGGGAATCTTGGTAAACCCGCTTCCATCTTCGGTATCATCGTCACTTACCATCAAATGAGATGATGCCAAGGGCTTACCAATTGTGAATAAAAAAAAAGGTGTGACGACTTCTGGCCGGGACACACTTTATATAGTAAGGGGTGGGCTGGTTTCCGCAGCCAGGTGACCAATGCGCCCATTTTGACTGGTAAGTAGTAAGTACATTGACGTTTCGCGCAGGGTTTAGATAAGATGGTGGAGCTAGCCAGGCGGGATTAGAAAATTCCCTACCATTAACCAAACTGAGTCTTTTAAATTTAGACTTAGAGAACTCCTAGTGTTAACCACAGTGGTTAAAAAATTATAAAATAACGGCGGTTGCCAGTTACAGGAGGAAAAGTCGCTTGGATGAGGCCTGTATATGAATATGAATGACGCAATATTGTTCACCCCCTTGGATGAGGCCTGTATCCAGGAATGTGAATGAGGCAGTATTGTTCACCCCCATGAATGAGGCCTGTATCCAGGAATGTGAATGATGCAGTGTTGTTCATCCCCTTGGATGAGGCCTGTACTGTATCCAGGAATATGAATGATGCAGTGTTGTTCACCCTCTTGGATGAGGCCTGTATCCAGGAATATGAATGATGCAGTGTTGTTCACCCCCTTGGATGAGGCCTGTATCCAGGAATATGAATGATGCAGTGTTGTTCACCCCCTTGGATGGGGCCTGTATTCAGGAACGTGAATGGTGCAGTGTTGTTCACCCCTTTGAGGCCTGTATCCAGGAATGTGAATTATGCAGTGTAGTTCACCCCTTTGAGGCCTGTATCCAGGAATGTGAATGATGCAGTGTTGTTCACCCCTTTGGATGAGGCCTGTATCCAGGAATGTCAGTGTTGATCACCCCCTTGAATGAGGCCTGTATCCAGGAATGTAAATGATACAGAGTTGTTAACCTCTTTGGATAAAGCCTCTATCCAGGAATGTGAATGATTCAGTGTTGTTCACCCCCTTGAATGAATATGAATCATTTAAAGCGTTGTTAACCTCTTTGGATAAAGCCTCTATCCAGGAATGTGAATGATTCAGTGTTGTTCACCCCCTTGAATGAGTCCTGTATCCAGGAATGTGAATGATGCAGTGTAGTTCACCCCCTTGGATGAGGCCTGTATCCTAGTGTAAATGATTTATTTTTTATTTAATTTTTTATTAATTTAGGAAACAAACAGTCTTATATATAGTATTGCATATAAATTTTAAATTAAAAACGACCTGGAGTTCCATTTAATAAAAATAAAACATGAAATATACGAGCCCTGATGCAACGTTGTTCACCCCCCTTGGATGAGGCCTGTATCCAGGAATGTGAATAATGCAGTGTTGTTCACCCCCTTGGATGAGGCCTGTATCCAGGAATATCAGTGTTGTTCACCCACTTGAATGACGCCTGTATCCAGGAATATGAATGATGCAGTTTTGCTCACCTGACATGCTGTAAGTATCCGTTTTTTACAATATCGTCCAAGGTCGGAGGCTCTGGGCCACACCTATCCGGAACGACTGGCGGCTCGTATTTGTACATCGGACCCTCTTCTATAACTGGTAGGCCTTGGCCTGCAGCGCCGCGCGAGAACTTGACTCCAGTTGAGAATTGTGTAACCTGAAGAAGTAAAGTAAAATATTGAAATTAGAATGATTCAAAGTTTTAAGTTTATTCTCATATGGAAGCCGTTTTGTAGAATTCGAAGTTTTGCAAAACAGCGCGCTGAATAACGCTGGATTGTAAAACGGCGGCGCGTTTTGTAATGGAGCGAAAGTACGCCGCATTGTATGAGGTGCCGCTATGTGTAAAAACAACTGAGTACAAAAGCGAGCCAAGCGAGCGATATTAGGTTCGGTCAGGTGTGATTAATTATACAGCCCTGGGTAGCAGAATGCTTCGCAGAAGAAGAAATCATCGGTTTTATTCGAAGTTTTTTATTCAGTAACCTAGCTTACAAAGCGGCGCAAAATCCGACGTTTTACAAAACGCCGCTGTTTTGCAAACCGGAGGACTATACATAACGGCTGCGACAGATGTTGTTGTTGAATTAATATTTAATTTCTTATGTTCTAATATAATAATGAAACTAAATAATGAATGTATATAAAAATTACTAGATTATGAAATGTTAAATGACTTGGATTAAGAACCTGTCAACTAGTATTTATGAATAAATGAAATATCTTTTTGATAGTCATTAGTAATTACAGTAGGGACATTATGAAAATTATTTTACAAAGTTGGCTATAATGTAAACATAATCATAACATTGAAGTAACATCCGTTTAACTTTTGGTTTAAAATAGAAATCCTTCAATAGTAACCCAAATTGTAACAAACAAGAATCTTATAGCTGATGGATGTGCAACACCAAGTGTTATTGGGTATGGAGATGACAGCACATTTGTGGAAAGATACCTATCCAGTGCACAAGCGAACAGCGCTGAGATGCTGTCTTTGAGAGGCATGAGAGCATGAACCTGTTGCTTCAGGCAGTGTCTGGTTGGGGTGATTCCAACCTCGTAAGGTTCAATGCATCTAAGACACGCAGGCGTGTCTCTTTTCTGCTAAAAGGAGTCCTTTCAACTTGACTCCTACTTTCCGGAATGAATCCATTCAGATGTCCGACTTATTACGATACACTGAGTACAAGGCAAAAGTTGCTGCAATGAAGCTGGGTATTATCTCTAAGGTGAGACGGTACTTCACACCTGGACAGCTTCTTTCTAATCAAGCACAAGTCCGATCTTGCATGGATCAGCCCGCTATCAGCTGCATACCTTGGACGCCATCGAATTATGGTAACGGCGGGGCAGGGGATGCAGAGAATCCCTAGCAGATGCCAGGCTACCAAACCAAACGTCCTTTGCCCCTGGGAACTTACAACACGCGTACATTGCGGACTGACGAAAAGCTTATAGAACTCCAAGAAGGATTGAGCAGGTTACAGTGGGATATTGTAAAGAAAGTGGAAAGTGAAAAGTGAAAATGGTGGAATGTCCGAAAAGAGGAAGAGGACACCATGATCCTTAAATGCCTGCTCTATTTCCGGGAGGTCGACCAACTGTCCCAGGGTGATGTTGGGTTTCTCGTCCACAAGTCCCTCATTAACATTGTGTTTTAGATCGTGAGTGTTTCGACAAGGGTAGCATACCTTATACTCTGAATCACCAAACGGTGAAACGAATCAATGAATGTTATACAGGTATACGTGCCGACAGCGGAACACTCCGACGACGAGGTAGAGACTATGTATGAGGACATCTTTACAGCTATACGTAGCACCAGGACCCATTATACCGTTGTTATGGGGGACATCTACGCGAAACTGGCCAAAAGAAGCGATGGTGAGCTAAGAGTAGGGCAATTTGAATGCGGAGTAAGAAATGCACGTGGTCTGATGCTGGCCGACTTTATGGAGACGGATCTTTATGATGAACTCCTTCTTCAAAAAGTCAAAACAGCGGAAGTGGACATGGTTAACTAAATTCTTTGACCAGTGTGTGTTGCCAGTGGCATAAGAAAGCTCAAGGTCACCTAAAGGGCGAAAGAGCGAGCTATGCTCGGAATTTCCTTATGCTATCGAATCAGAAATAAGGAAATCCCTAGGAGAACCAAAGTAACCGACATAGCTCACAGAATCGCTAAACTTAAGTGGCAGTGAGCAGAGCTCATAGCTCATAGAACAGATGGCCGTTGGGGCAGTAAAGGTCTCGAGTAGCTACCGCGCACTGGAAGACAGGAGGGAGATAGGCCTCCCACACGGTGGACCGACGACCTGGTGAAGGTCGCGGGAAACCGCTGGATGCGGGCAGCACAGGACCAGTCATCGTGGAAATCGTTGGGGGAGGCCTTTGTCCAGCAGTGGAGGTCTTATAAAAATATTTTTACCTTAGGCACAGCAGGCAAAGCCTCTTCTTGTTTATTAGCCATACTCTGTGCAAACGTGTTCAATATATCCTTAGCATCACCCTCAGTAAACATGAGCTCATCGATCAACGCTTCCTTCTCACGTATTTTCTGTTTCTTAGCTTCGTGTTCTAAACGAGCTGCTTCTGAACGTCGGAGCTCTTCAATTTGCTTCTCGATTTCTAGTATTTCTTCTAGTTCTAATTCTTCACGGCCTAGAAAGGGGAATTAGTCCACATTAAAAGTCAAATTGAAAGTGAATACTTAGATATTTTTAACTAACTGCCCAGTCAGGGTAATGTTTATTGAGTGTATGATTATACAAGTGTTTAGGCTATCTCTAGATATTTTTAACTAACTGTCCAATTAGGGTAATGTTTCTTGAGTGTATGAGTATGCAATTGTGTGGGCTATCTCTAGATATTTTCAGCTAACTGCCCAGTCAGGGTAATGTTTATTGAGTGTATGAGTATAGAAGTGTGGACTATCTCTAGATATTTTCAGCTAACTGCCCAATAGGCAACATGCAATATTTTTATTATTGCTTTCATTTTAAAGAACTCCATGCAGAATAAACCAGGAGTATATTAAAAAAATAAAAAAACTTGTTTTTTTAATTTTAAATGCGGTTTTAAAGTAACCGTTTAAATTTGCGCGCGCAAACGGACGTATAGTTCCGATGACGTCACTCCTGTCTGTCACTCAGACCAAATAGAATATAATACATTGTAATTTATTGTAATTGTAATGTATTATATTCTCTTTGGTCTGAGTGACAGACAGGAGTGACGTCATCGGAACTATACGTCCGTTCGCGCGCGCAAATTTAAACGGTTACTTTAAAATCGCATTTAAAATAAAAATAAAAAGTTTTTTTATTTTTTTTTATACTCCTGGTTTATTCTGCATGGAGTTCTTTAAAATGCAAGCAAAAAAAAAGCAAAAATAAAAATATTGCATGTTGCCTATTAGGATAATATTTTTTGAGTGTATGAGTATGCAAGTGTAGGCTATCTCTAGATATTTTCAGCTAACTGCCCATCAGGGTAATGCTTCTTGAGTGTATGAGTATGGAAGTGTAGGCTATCTCTAGATATTTTCAGCTAACTGCCCAATCGGGGTAATGGTTTTTGAGTCCATGAGCACACCCTGGAAAATTCATACAATGGGCCAGAAAAGAATTTTCAAAAAACAAATTACGGAACAAACAAAATGGCGGCGAAATCCTACACGTTCGACAACCAAACTGTACCCAATCTGTATCAATATGGGTGACGAGGGGGTGAGGTTGCAATCTAGACAGCGGCAGGGAGTGTCCATACTGTGTGTTAGTACTAATATATGAACTTTAGCATGAGTATGCAAGTGCGTAAGGCTATCTCTAATTACTTTTAGCTTACTGCCCAATCAGGGTAATGTTTTTTGATTGTACGAGTATGCAAGTGTGTTTATTTGGCTTTACCTGTAGCCTAAATGGCTTATTGGATTTAAGAGTGTATAATGTAAGGTCTTTGTGAATTCGTCTTAGCACCCGAGTGACAAAGGATACATTTTTAACAGTTGGGTTTTTAATTTTTAATCAAATTGGTTAGATTATACTTTGTTTTCTTAAGCTGTTTCGATTAGCATACTAGCGACGCCAATAGAAATAAATAATTTACTCATTCTTATGGACTTTAATCCAAATCATTGCGTATTTTGTGCAAATAGGCAGGCACAGGACTCAAGAATTTTTTAGTAAAACTGTTAAAAGTGGCTACTTTATTTCTATTGGCGATGGCGGCGCTAATGTGGTAATCGAACCGACTTATGAACACCGTCCTTGGCGCCCCCTATACAAATCTAAGCCCGCTGACAATTTCAAAACAAGAAGTTGTATATTGTCAAAAGTAATAATATATGGGTGTGTTTATTTAGACCGTTTATAGAAAGACATGGATATACAAACATAGATTTCTCTCATAAACAAACAGATCTCACAGAACTCCTTGTTTTCAAATAATCAGTAATACAGTACAATATATCCATTTATTTTAAGTGAAACAGAAAAAGTCATACTCAGGGTTGCAAGGGATAATAATCAAGATAATTATCTAATATATAAAAATGAATCGCAAAATGTGTTGGTAAGCGCATAACTCGAGAACGGCTGGACCGATTTTGCTAATTCTTTTTTTGTCGAGTTTGTTATTGTCAGGAGAAGGTTTTCATGTAGGGTAGGGTAGGGTAGGGTAGTGTAGTGTAGGGTAGGGTAGTGTAGTGTAGGGTAGGGTAGTGTAGGGTAGGGTAGGGTAGTGTAGTATAGGGTAGTGTAGTGTAGTGTAGGGTAGTGTAGTGTAGGGTAGGGTAGTGTAGGGTAGTGTAGGGTAGGGTAGTGTAGTGTAGGGTAGAGTAGTGTAGGGTAGGGTAGTGTAGTGTAGGGTAGAGTAGTGTAGTGTAGGGTAGGGTAGTGTAGGGTAGGGTAGTGTAGTGTAGGGTAGTGTATTGTAGGGTAGGGTAGTGTAGTGTAGTGTAGTGTAGGGTAGGGTAGGGTAGGGCAGTGTAATGTAATGTAAGGCGGTACGTAGTTCGCCGGGACAGCTAGTCAATAATAATAATGTTTATACCTGGTGTGTGAAGTATGATAATATTATGTTATTAGGTCATCTGCAGTTATTGAGATTTGTTGATTGATCAAATCAAGCTTTTTTTTTATTTTAAATAAAAGGATTTAAAAAAATAAGAACACTATAACACATACATTGATAGATAATTTTATGGATAATGATCAGAGAACATAACTATCTCCATAATTTGTAACCCTGGTACTAATAATAAATTATTGCTTATCAACAAAAAAGTTCAAATTTTTTGTTAATATTTGTAGCTACATACTTACAAACATGGACACAAAACAGCCCTAGAATAAAATAGCCTAATTTTTTTTTGTGATTGCCTTAAAATCTATTTGTGACACCTAGTTTTGAAGGTGTGACCAACTAGATTTTCTCATCATGAACAACTAGATTTTAAGGTGATCACAAAAAAAATATAACTAAGACATTCTTACCAACTTAAAATCTAGTTGGTCATGCTTACATATAGAAACTGAGAAATTCTTACCAATTTTGACTTTGTTTTTCATTATAATCTCTTTATTTTCTTTCTTGTACTGTTCTATTCTTTTATTTGTGTTTATAACATCAATATTATTTGTGAGGTTGTAAATAATGGTCTCTATTTCTTCCAAATAGTCATTGTATTCTCTCAGGGTATTGAAATCTTCTTCCTTCTTATTATAGTCTTTTAGAACTCGCTTCCTTATGTCAATCTCTTTCTCGACCATGGGGTCCTCAAAGAGTTGAACTCTGAAGTTGCTTCTGCGTAGTGGAACATTGCAGTCTGGGCATGATCCAGAACCTGAATGGGAATTAATAAAATGTCTACAAATGATAAGCCCTTGGCATCATCTCACCTAACGGTGGATGATGATGCCAAAGATGGAAGTAGGCTTACGAAGATTCCTCAATACAATGGGGAACTGGTTATTTAATCTTCAAGCTGGAACACATCAATGCTGTTAATATTGATGTTTAGCAGCAAAATTTAGATAAGATTGCGGTAACTAGCTTAAAAAATGCCCTTCCACCTACTAAACCAAGTAACAAAGCTAGACTTCGCTGGGAATCAATCTGATGTGAAGCTAACCATTACGCCACAGAGGCGGTTAAATGTATGTTGTATGTACATATTATGTTGGTTTAAATGTGTGAAACTATACAGATTTAATTATTTCTAAAATTGCCAGTCACAGAGTAGCCTTAGCCATCTTTGTAATTCTAGTTGCGATTGAGACAACAATGATTGCCTTATAGATGAGACAATTAAACTACAAACCAGGGTTCAAAGTGATAATTATCATTGATAATTATTGATGATTATAATGTTGATAATTATAAAATTATAATTGATAAAATATTTATCTTTGACAAAATGTTAGCCTCACGCATGTCCTGCTATGTTTATCTGAGCACAATTTGAAGTTTCAAAATACATCAAACCTCAAACTTGGGAAAAATGACACAAAAACAAAATTTTTGACTAACCCCTCCAGCGGCGAGATCAAACGCGCCGCCAGGGCTTAAGCGCAGAGAGTAATTTGAACATGCAATAGTCCAGTTGCCGATATCCAAGGTTTTCTCAGTATTTTTGTATGAAAGCTATAAAAGCTAATTACTGATCTAGAAAGCTGATGAAATTTCCTGTCTAAACAAATTTATTTTACATGTTACAAACAAATTAAATACAATACATTATATTTATTTTTTTTCTGTTCCTTTTTCATGTAATTTACTATATCGATTTATATACTACATATTTACATTTAAAATTACCTCTTTCTTTATCTTTATGTTAAAATACAAGATAATAAAGATAAGGTAATCGGATAATTATAAAATGAAAATATCTTGATAATTTTGAACTCTGCTACAAACATAAAAAACTGTGGACAACAAAATTTAGTTTTATTTAGAAAAGGCTAGGAAACACTGAGAATTTCTTCCTTATTAATATGTTGTAATAGGCAAGCAGGTTGTAGCCAGTGCCTCTATATCTGTGGTGGTATTTTTAAACTAGACCAAACCCAAAATAAAATCATCTTAGTCGAAAGACATGCACTGCTGGAAAAGGCATCCCCAAGCATTTCCACCACCCACATCCAGCAGCTTCCCACAACTTTCACAAGGTCATCAGTACACAGAGCCTGCCTACACTTTCTTATAGTGCGTGGTGGCCACTCAAGAACTTTACTACGCTAATGACTATTTGTGAATCTGCCCTGCCTGCTACCACTTTAGTTTAGCGATTCGGAAGGTATATCCGTTACTTTGGTACTCCAGCTCCTACAGGTCCATAGGAGAATCAACGGAGTACACGGGAGGGGCATTAACCACTTTCTGAGGCAACTTGTCCTGAGGCAATTTTGCTGGTGAAGCATGCCTATGTACAAATCGGTTTTCCCGCCAATTGATACAGCTAGAAGACATGTAATACGGTTTTCGTCAAAATATGTTTCTACCTTTCAAAAACAGCAAATCAACACAACTTTCGCACAACGCGTGACCGCAAACGTTTACCATCAACTTCAAGGAAGGATTCCTGTATTTAGTAGTTTTACAACGAGGACAGGCTTGGTCGTCCATGGCTGGTGAATTTATAACAAACAAGTCACACCATTCAAAATGATTCTGTAAATTTCGCTTTTGAAAAGCCGACCAAAGACCAACTCAACTTGTATGTCCTGTGTGTATGTCTCTAAATCCTCTTTGACCTAGAGTTCGGTGTTGCAAACCGTAAATAGTTACAGAAACTGTGTATTGCCAAAAACTGTTTATCGGACGAAACTATATCTTGATCAACGAACGAGAGTTTTTTGGCGGGATTTGTGGTAGACGCATTCGTAGTTTTATTTTGTTGTGTTTTCATCGTTTTCTGCTAGGATTTTGTTCAAGAAGTGGTGCATTTTTGGAGAAAATCGTCTAGTGCACGTGAGCAATGTGGAGACCAAGAAAATAAAACGAAGGAGGACGTGAGAACCCAACTTGCTCTGGGTGCAGTTTTATAGACGCCCAACAGCAACTGGGTGTTTCACCTCAGAATGAGGATGCTGCAAATGATGTTAAGAACTTCAGAGATTTTTTTTTTTTTTTTTTTTTTATTCACAATTGGTAAACCCTTGACAACATCTCACCTGGTGGTAAGTGACGATGTTGCCGAAGATGGAAGCGGGCTTACCAAGATTCCCCAACGCAATGGGGAACTGGCTATCTTATCTTCATGCCGGAACACACCAATGATATCAACATTGATATTTGGCGGCAAGACTTAGATAAGATGGTGGTAGCTAGCCAGGCGGGCTTAGAAAATGCCCTACCACCAACCAAACCGAGTCTTACAATTGACCCCGCCGGGAATCGAACCCGCGACCTCCTGTGTAAAGCCAGTGAACTTTGCCTCTGAGCTACGGAGGCGGTTAAAAGATGATTTGTAATGTACGGGCACTCAGAGAGTTATAGGTATAGGCCATGCATTTATATTATTGTGTCGGCCATTATTTGGACCCTCCACATGTCCGTTTGTCATATTTGCGATTCATTCATTCTCTTTGGTTGGATTTGAGATTGTTTTCTGATTGATTTAAAAATTTGATTCATGGTTTTCTTTTGGTATAAAAAGAAAAATTGTTTGTTTTATATCAAAAACTATCGTACAAATTATGAATTTAGCTGTAAGGCAAATGCTGGCACGGCAGACTTTCCGGCTATGTGACAAAGTGCCGTTGAGATGTTTACAAAAACACAACGCAGTAACCTCAACATGTCCTGTTATACAATTTCGTAGAAATTACTGTGAAGAAAGAACAGAATCTAGGAAGCTACCGCAGCTGATGGAATTCCCACTTGTCATGTGGCCGTCGTTTATAAAATTCGTCAAAAACTGGATGTTTGCGAACTTCATCATTAGACCGTATTTCGATCGTGAATTCAGTCTAAACGAGTTCATAGAGGCATCGAAGCATGCAGTTCAGGTAATTGTAATTGTTTTTACAAACGAACTATGTGCACAGAAATTGATTAGGTAACTGCTTTCACTAATACAGTTTGGTCATGGAGTAGTATAATGTGAGCTAGTTCCAACATTGACCATTTTAGTCAGAATATTTTCTATACCATTTTAGGTTTAGTGAATTAACCTGCAGTTATTGAATTAAATAAGAAACTCCAAAACTCAGGCCTAATGTATGTATGCTAAGGCAGGTATTAGTCTTCTTACAGTATGAGGCACATAGAACAGTCCCTAAGTTTGAAACATCCTCATCGTAATACAGTTTTTTAGGGTTCTGTACACCCAACGGGAACCTATTACTAAGCCTCCGCTGTCTGTCGTCCATCTGTCAGTGGGCTGTATTTCATGAACCCTCATAGTTCAAAGTTGAATAAATTATAAACTTTTGATCACCAAATTGCCCTCCTACTTAAACTTCGGAAAACCTTACTCGTTTTGTTTTCCATCAAGTCTTTGATTTTTAATTCACCAGAATCACAAAATGAGTACATATATGATGCTGCTAAACTTGACATCACGCCTAGGTATTTCAAACATTTTTAGAACAGAATGTTGTTTTGGACAGATGATAAAAAGTAACTCAGATGACTAGCATTCATCATTCCTATTGTCACATAATGTAACAAATACTAAAAATTTAAAAAGTGAAAAAATAAGGGGTGTCCTTACAAAAAAATTGTTTTTTTATAGGTCTACAAGTATATTTGATTTTAACTTAGTGTGATTATAGTATTAATCCTCAAGTAAAACAACAAATAATAAAAATTGGCCGAGTGTGAGTTGTACTTGTGCTAAGGTCAGAACCGAATGACAAAAAAAATATTTTCGCATTTATGACTTTTGCTTCTAATGTAAATAGGCATCATTGTCATTATACTATGAAGTTGTGTAGAGGGGTATGGTGGTATGGAATCTCGGAGTGCTAGTCCTACTTGCACTTGGTTGGTTCTTCAAGATATTTCAAATGTTAACATCCAACAAGATTTGTGATGATATGTGATACTGGACCTCTACTTGATGGACTAAAAATCTCCAGTCAGGTTGTTTCAGAAGCACTCCAGAGGAGCGACTTCAAGTCGCTAGAAGGCCTAGTTGAGAAGGATGCCATTGCTTCGCTCAAGGATGCTGTGTCAAAGCTCTCCATGTCTCAGCGACAGATGTTAGCCATTAACAAGGAGGATATCTTCTACTCATTTCCTTACCAGGTAAATAAAAACCAGTAAAAAGAACTAATTACTCTTACACTCAAATAGTTCTTTCTATAGGAGTCCATTGAGGCTGAAAATACAACTGCTTACATTAGGATAGAATGTAAGGAGCAAGCTCAGTTCAGGGTAGTGCACCTCTGTGATCCGAGTTGTTGGCGCCCTAGGTCACTTTTGGACATTCGGGAGGCACAGCAGCGGCATCCACCAACCTACGAAAAATAGGCACATTGATTTCTTGGTGTGGAAACCAGCTTAACTATAACTAAGTAAATAGGGACTCATTCACATTATGGCAATAGCGTAGACTATGCGGAACACAGCTATAATTATGTTACACAAGAAATTACTTAACTACTTATTATTTTACTTACTTAATAGATAACTACATGGTAGTTTTGGTCAATAACACCCCACTTAAGGGTGTTAAGAAGGCCATCATTGGCCTCCTGGTTTTTTGAAAAAGAAATATACAGACTTCAATTTCTCTTCTCCAATGGATCTTTGTATAAAACAATTTCTTATTTTCAAATTATCAGTAGACTATGATTTATAACATATTGGTAGCAGGACATGACGTGATTTTATAGAACATACATAAGTATTTTTTTATACATATTGGAATTATAAAAGAAATCAACTGTATGGAATCGTTCATGTTCTTTGTTCTACCCCTGTTACCAACACATACATTTTAAGTTCTTGTAGGTTAATATTAACGTCTCTGGGTACAAGCCCTATTGAGACCGTCTTCAATTTTCGTCTTAATTTCTTTTTAGATTTGAAATGTTAGTGCCAGTGCATTACAAATCTTCTTTGGAGTTCTTGAAAGTATTTGCAGCAGCCTCATTCTGAGGTGGAACGCCTGGTCACAGTAGGGAGTCTATAAAACTGCACCCAGTGCAAGTCTGGTCTTCACGTCCTCCTTCATTTTATTGTCTTGTTCTCCACATTACTCATGTGCATCAGACGATTTTCTTCAAAATGCAACACTTTTTGAAATAAAACTCTAGCAGAAAACAATGCAAAAACAATAAAATAAAACTATGAATGCGTTCACCACAAATCCCGCCAAAAAACTCCATTTTAAGCTCCCATTATTTGTGTTGCCATGCCACACTAATAAACATCTACTTTAGGTATAATATCCAACATCCCCCCTTTCCTAATTTCAAGTTGGAACAACTATTAAAATTCAAATTCTTATGAATCAAAGTTCTCTTAATAAACAAAACAAACTATACTTTTTAATTAAAACAAAACAATCAGCTAGCATTAAAATTCTTATGAAAGTTCTCTTAATAAAAGTAACTCAGATGACTAGCAGTCATCATACCTATTTCGCGCTTCAATCAGTCGGTTCAGTTTTAAAGTTTCGACTTTAAGAAGTTACTAAATTTTCACTTTTCCCCCTAACGGCGCGACTTTATACAACTTATAAAAATAAATAAAACATTGTTTATTTCGGCATCCACTGTACAAAATAATTTACAGTCTCTATAAATACTTTAAGCAAAGTTAACTTCTTGTGTCAGAAGTAGCTCTTCTTTATCAAAATACATGAATAACGTAACTTAAACAAAGCGCGCGCTGTGTGTATGTGTGTGTGTGTGTGTGTGTGTGTTGATGTGTGGGTGTGTGTAAACAGAGAGGATTTGTGTGTAACTAGGTCTTCTACCTCTTCATAATTCAGAGTTTTCAGCTATTCTGTCATAGTTTTTTGCATTAATAGTGAGTCATTGGGTAGATATTAAGTTTTTTGTTCACAGTATTATATAGGTTGATAGAACTTATAAGTAGACAATAGATAACAAAAATCCGTAAATATATATTTTGTTTTATATATGTATGGATTTTTATTGTTTTATCTTGTAACATGGACCAAAATTTAAATTAAATGAATAATCTATTGTGTGAAGTAGTTTGTTGCCTGGAAATGTTTTTCTGCTTAATGAATTTTATCGACACATTTTTTTTATAAATTGGATCCGAATAGTTTTAATTAACCATCGTACCACCTTGGAAATAGGGTGTAATAAGTCCACCTGAACACCCGTCTGTACCTTACAAGGACGCCTGCCAATAATAATAAGGGTTTGGTGGGCGTCAATTAGTTTTTAGTCATCGACGAACTGTTCGTCAATGTTTTCAGTCAATTAATTATTTTTGACTGGATTTTTAATAACACTCATTGAGGCTAATAAGAACTGGTGTTAACCAAAAGGATCACCACATCTCGGAAACAGTTTTGACGTCAATTGAGTGCCTTACTCAGAGGTTGACTGATAGATATTCTTCTAAGGCAGGGATGGCGAACCAATGGCACGTGAGAAAATATTTTGGGCACGCCACCGATCGAAACGATTTGCATTTTAGTTCAAAGTAACAATGCAGCTCTGAGATCGCAGCTGATTGATTTCCGGTCCAGTTCAATATTGATCCAAAAATTTATTGATACAAGAAAATATTTGGAATTGATTGAAACAATATAAGTAAGTATGCCACTAATGTAACTTTAATTTGCTAAGTACATATTACTGAAACATTTATTACTTATCAGTGCAAAATGTTTTTTATTGGTAGTAAATAAAGAGTTTTGAGTTGATTTTCCTAATATAGTCACTTCTAAGTAAAAATTATTTGACGGCACCTCATGGCCTCATTAAATAATTCCAAAAAAAACTTAAAGGATCCTAAAGGTTCGCCATCCCTGTTCTAAGGGATAAGATCATTTTTGCGCATTATGTTTAGTTTAGTTTAGTTTTTAGGGTTCCTCTATAACTCCGTAATAAGGAACCCTTATAGTTTCGCCATGTCTGTCCGTCTGTCTGCGGCTTAGCTTTTGAGCTAGTAGTCTGCTATTCACACTAGAAAGCTAAAATTTTTTTAGGTATACATTTTAATCACGTCGACAAAGTGATAAAATAAAATCATTAAAATATTTTTTTTATGTTAAGTACATGTAAAGAGGTGATTCTTTTTTCTTTTTTTCTTTCGCTTTCGTTGCCACATCGTTGCATAAGAAGCGACTGGTTATCGTTGGGGGGTGTCGTTGCTACCTGGTGTAGATCGCGGGAAGCCGATGGATGCGGGGACCGGTCCTCGTGGAAATCCTTGGGGGGGGCCTTTGTCCAGCAGTGGATGTCCTTCGGCTGATATGATGATGAATAAAAAATCGATTTAATTTGAATACAATTTTAAAAATATTACCACTTTTGATGTATAAAATTTACTGTAGAATCCTGTTTTTGGCATTCATTGCAAAATTTCTCGAAAACAAATAGTTCATATTGAATGAAACCAGAAATCGGTGACTTTAAGACCTTTCATTTTAATTGAACACATTTTTTTTAAACTTATTTGAAAGTGATGAAAAGTAATAAGAACATGTAAAAATCGAGAATTGGGCGTTCGGTTTCAACGTAACAGCCGCGTTGATTTAAAGGAATGAAATTAAAATGAATAGACTTAGGTTCGATATTACTGAAACACGTATCAACCTGCTCGGATTGAGTGATCTTAGCGCCTTAATGTTTTATGTGGTGTGTTAAGTATCATCTTTGTAGTGGCACGCATTAGTAGAGTAAAATTATTAGACTACTAGTTTTTGCCCGCGGCTTCGCCCGCGTGGACATCGTTTTTGTGATTGACATAGAAGGTGCGCGGTGCGCGAGCCGCAAGCGGCTCGCGAGCGTAGACATGAATTTTCTCCAGATCCCTCGGGAACTACGTCAGGATATGCTTATTAGCAAATCGTGTCATTTTATTTCAGTGCAAAAAATCACACAATCCATTGTTCCGTTGCGATGTTAATTAACCAAAAAAGAGTATATTTTCAGTTCCCTCGGGAATTGTATCGGGCTATGCTATTTTCACGGAATAAAAAGTAGCCTATGTCCTTCCTTGTGACACAGGCTACCTGCATGCCAAATTTTATAAAGATTGGTCAAGGCGTTGAAGCGTGAAAAGGTAACAAACAAACAAACACATTTTCACATTTATAATATTAGTAAGGATTACTTACTATGTCAAAATGTGCTGGAAAATGGAAAACTAGCCCGGAATTGGTCACCTACGTCCCAAATTTAGGTTGGGATTAAAATTTTATAAGAAACTAGCTGTTCCGGCGAACTACGTACCGCCTTACATTACATTACACTGCCCTACCCTACACTACACTACCCTACCCTACACTACACTACCCTACCCTACTCTACCCTACCCTACACTACACTACCCTACACTACACTACCCTACACTACCCTACCCTACCCTACACTACACTACCCTACCCTACACTAAACTACACTACCCTACCCTACATAAGAATCTTCTCCTGACAATAACGAACTCGACAAAAAAAAGAATTAGCGAAATCGGTCCAGCCGTTCTCGAGTTATGCGCTTACCAATACATTTTGAGATTCATTTTTATATATTAGATTCCGTGTAGTTTCGCCTTGGATCTGAAAGTAGAGGGATAAACTAGCATTTCTGAATAAATGAAATGAAATAACTATTCCACTGAATAAGCCCCATGACACAAAGTAACTAGAATCTCATCTGTGCCATGACTATTAATTTGGTAAACCTATGATTGAAAATGGCAGGACCAAAAACCCCCGAAAATCTTTAGGCCAATGGACCAAAGAGATCAGTATCAAAAGCTATTCCAGGAAACTAGATTTAGTTTAGATCATCTATTCTTTACAGGGTGTGATTACGCCTTAACTAAACAGAAATATGTACTATGGCGGAGAAGAGGATAAGCTCTTAAAGTCTACACGTCGTACCGCTCGCGCAGCGAACAACTCGCGGTGCTGTGCTACTAGTAGCACTGCTAGTTACGTTGCCTTCCAAAAGACATTGAGACTCTTTTGGGTCGGATTGCAAGAAGAAATACTTATTAAAATAATAATGGAGTGAGCTATGCTCGGAGTTTCTTTACGCGGTCGAATCACAAATGAGGAGATCCGTAGGAGAATCAAGGTAACGTAACGAAAAGCTCGTTGAACCTAAAGCCGTTGGGGCAAGAAAGGTCTTGAGTGGCACACTGGAATGCGAAGCGTTGGCAGGCCTCCCACTCGGTGGACCGATGACTTGATGAAGGTCGCGTGAAGCCGCTGGATGCGGGCAGCGCTCGATCGGTCACTGCGGAAATCCTTGGTGGTCTTTATACAGCAGTGGACGTCTATCGGCTGTTATAATGATGATGAAAAGAATAGTGGATAATACTGGCGAAGGCTGAAAATTGTTATTATTTTAAAAAAGTTCCCTACCACTACACCTACAAATATGACACTTACTCATTAAAAAAAGACATCAAGGAAAGCGACAAAAAGTGCTTTCTTTCTCATTCAGTTCGAACTCTTTAGTGCTAGTACCACTCACACTTGACCAGTTTTCATTATTTGTTGATAACTTTAGGATCAGTACTGTAATCACAGTCACACCAAGTTTCAAGCTTTGTATTACCTTTTTTAACAATAGAGGAAAAACTAAAAAAAAAACATTTTTTTTTGTATGGGTCCCCATACTCTCTTGATATTTTTTTTATTTGTTAGTAAAACCCACATATGACACATAGTTTGTGAAAATTTCAGCCTTCTACCTACTTATTACGGTTCAAAAGATACAGTCTTTTAAAACTCAGACAGACAGACAGCGTAGCCTTCAGGGTCCCGTTACCTGATACGTAGGTTACGTAACGTAACCCTGAAAATTAATTATAAACTATTGTTCACTAGTCTCTTGTCATCCTACCGAAATGTCAAAAAAGTCAACTCGTTTTGTTTTCCAACACAGCTGTAATTTTTAATTGATCAAAATCGCAAAATAAGTAAGTACAGAGGCCAGCACATCCAGCTATACACTGCGATTCTGATCCATACGCATTCTGCATAAGAACGGTACAAAGTCCAAAGTGTGTATCTTGATGTGCTGGCCTGTGTACATCAATGGTTCTGAAAAAGTACGACGCCACACCTTGCTATTTCAAACATTCCTAAAACAAAACGTAATTACATCAATGGGGCTGAAAAACTACAACGCCACACCTTGCTATTTCAAACGTTTCTAAAACAAAATGTAAGTACATCAATGGTGCTGAAAAACTACGCCACACCTTGCTATTTCAAACATTTCTAAAACAAAATTCCGTTTTGAAAGATGACAAAAAGACACTCAAATGCAAATAAGACTCCGAAAGGAAAAGATTCGTAGACGAACCGACATAGCTTGTAGAATAAGCAAGCTGAAGAGGCAATGTGCAGGCCATGCAGCTCGTAAAACTTATAACCGATGGGGAAGAAAAGTCTCTAGTGGCGACCACGGGCCGGAAAACGTAGTCCACCTGACGTCCCCCCGCCAGGTGGACAGATGAACCAAAACCTCACACGGTGAAGGTCTACAGGGGAGCCCTACCTTCTACGTTCTTCATTGGATGTCTTCCAGCTGAGATGTAGATGATGAATAAGACTATTTTATTTTTCCAGGTGGGCGTGATGTTCGACGACTCTGAAAAGCGGTGGGTGGAGATCACGATGTGCTACCACGTTCTGCGTGGCTTGAAACAGATGCAGGAGACCGGAGATTTGCCTCCACTGTCGCTTGGGTGAGAAAATTGGAATTTTATTTGAACGATAAAAAAACTAGCTTACGATAGATTTGCCTATATAATTAGCCTGGCTAAAAGATATGTAAATACCAACCGTAGCGCTATCTAGAGGTGAATACTTAAAACACGTGCTGTAAAAAATGTTCCGAACACCCAACGAGTGACCAATGGGATCCTATTACTAAGCCTCCGCAGTCTGTCCGTCAGCGAGCTGCATTTCATGAACCGTAAGGCGCTTTACACACGACGGGGCGGGGCGGGCCGGTCAATTTCGCCGCTAACGATAGTACAAAGGGAATCCTATACTGCCAACGCACATGGAGCGGTCTTTTTGTCCTCCATGTGCGTTGGTAGTATAGGATTCCCTTGGTTGGCGGCGAAATTGACCGGCCCGCCCCGCCCCGTCGTGTGCAAAGCGCCTAATAGATAGACAGTTGAAATTTTCACAAAATGTGTATTCCTGTTGCCGCTATTTAACAAATACCAACATAAAAAAAAGTAAGGGTCTGATACAAAAAAAGTGTGTGAAACTTGGTTATATATTATTATAATACTAATACTCAAGTAAAACAACAAAGATACATATATATTTGAAATGCATAATAAACATTCAGTCCGCAAAATAACTACTTGAGCGGCAAGATTTCATGATTGAGCGGCAGAAAAAAGTGTGGTACGGGGAGTTCTAAATGGAAGCGGGAGCGAGCGAAGCGGGAGCGAGCGAAGCGAGCTCGGACTTGCGGAGCACCCCGACTCGGATCCGTTAGGTTCGGAGACTGTGCGGGGAGGTGAGCTAAGCTCGCCTCCCCGCACAGTCGTAGTGTTAGGTTTAACATGAGAACACAGAAGTAGGAGCCCCGAAGGGGCTCCGTCGACTACTCAACACTGTAGGAAGAGTGTAGTACGGGGATGTTTAAAATAATTACAGCCATCCAGAATGACATAAATTGCTGATTGATTTTGAAATGTTTGCTGACCATGAGTTGCTGACCAATTAGCTATTTCTGCTCACCGATTATATTTTTCTGCTCACAGAAATAACAATACTATGCTAACCATTTAATTGACACCCAACAACAAATTATAAAAATCGGCTAAGTGTGAGTCGTACTCGCGCTAAGGAGTTCGAATTGAATGACAAAAAAAAACATTTTAGTCGCTCGTGTTGATGTCATTTGTTTGTAATGCGTATAGGTATCATTGCCATTTTACTCTGTAGTAGTTGTGTGGAGAGGTGTGGTGGTATACAGAGCCCTCGGAGTGCTAGTCCACCTCGCACTTGGCCGGGTTTTACGTTTCCGGCCTGTCTAATAGAAAGCATTTTACTCCAGCAGTGTACATCCGGACTACCAAGACAAGATATTCATCCTCAACTACAGATTCATCAGGGAGTTCACCAAAGGCGTCGAAGACAGTTGGTGGGTCAACATAGTCAACCATTTTCAGCCACACATACTTCTCAAAAAGTGATTAAATCATCGAATAGCTAACAAGGTCTTAACAAAGGTACTTACACACTCTTTAAACTGGGGACTCCATGCTCTATCGCATAATGTCCTTTTCACAAAATGTTCCGTGGTAGCAAAGGTCCCACTCTCAAAATGTCCCCTTAAGGAGGTAACAGTCAAATCACCGAGACATGGTTGTTGCATAAGTGTGTTTTCAAAGGGAACAGAGTGTGAAATGCGGTGAGGGCGGGGCCGGAGCCACAGATACGATAAGTTACAATGGCCTGTGCCCAAGAAGGTTGTACATTGCGCGCTACACTATAGGTGTGCAGGCACTTAAATGCAAAAAACATCTCTCGTTGATTTACCCGTACTCTTGGTAGCAAAAGGACCTTTTTCTCGTCTTTTGTAAAAGAAAAAAAAAATAAAGCTGAAAATTTTAAAAATCTTGGTATTAGTTCAAAGGAAGGAAATGGGTTTTTTTTTTCTGTAAAAAGTTATACATTTTATAAAAGGGACATTCTACGAATTACCTAGCCAAACTGAACTTCATATAATATGTTCATGCATAAAATAAACTAATATTTACTTCTTGAACCATCTCAAACAAATTGAAGCTCATGTTTTTACGAATTGACTATATTAGTTCCTTGGGGAATGTGGTTTAGTTCGATTGCAAGTACTTTTGTTAAGACCATAAAGTATAACTGTTACAGTTATAACCTATTCCTAGTTACAACGCGTTTTCACTAGTTAAAACTAGTTTTTATTAAATGCATTTGTTAGAACTAGAATTTCTACATTAACTTCTACCGGTAGAAGAAAAAAACCGATGATTTCTTCTTCTGCGAACCATTCTGCTAGCCAGGGGGGGATCGCGAGGCTCTGTGACTGTATAATCAATCAAACCTGACCGAACCTAACATCGCTTGCTCATTTAAAATATGTTACTGTTTATTATTACACATATCTTTACCGATCCAGCCGCGTAGGAGTAAGTCTGGACAGGTGCGATAAACGCCGGGAAGTGAGCGCGCCAACAGCTCCGGTACCACACTGGAGATGTGGGAGCCAGCTTCTCTGCCGTCCCGAGCAGGGATCGAACCGCCAGCAGCGAAAGCCGCGGGAGGTGAGCGTGCCTACAGCTCCGCGACCTACCTGGACAGTAGGTAGTGGTTCTCTTCCACGAGGCACTCGCCTTGCAGAGTACCGGGACAAGCGTCTTGGCGGCAAGGCCTACGGTAACTGGTCCTTAACTTCACCTTATGGTGTTGGCAGGAATAGCGGCCCTCACTGTATGCCCAAAGGATAGGAAAGTGGGGACGCTACATCATAAACGTGGTAGTTTTAGCGTATCTGGTAGATATACGAGAGGGAATATGCCTACCGGTAGAAATAAATCTACTAAAACATGTACTTAACCCAACCAGTAGGGATAGCTCGGTAGGGATAAGTGTAACAGGCTGTTCTAGTTTCCGTTTTAACAAAGGCATTTATTAAAAACTAGTTCTAACTAGGAAAAACGCGTTCTGTCTAAAAACTGCTTTTAACTGTAGCATAACCATGGGCGATGTTGTATGTAGGTACTATGTGTGTGTTATGCTCTTATTACGTGGTAGTTAAATGACGTCAACAGTCTGATGTACATAATAAGATAAATGAAATAAAATGCAGTTTTTGTTTACAAATGTTTATTTTATTGAACTAATAATAATATTCAGGGCCAATCTGACCCCAAGCTAGGATTCCATAAAATATAAAAATATGACTTATTATTTCCATTTTCTTTCTTTGTAAAAAATAAATAAATAAATACAATGAAATAGAATATTGTTTATTTCTTCATTCAGTTTACAAATTAGTATACAGTTTCTGAATACTTCTTTTAAGCAATGTTAAACTGCTTGTGTCAGAAGTATAGTATCATAGTGAGTCGTAGGGTAGATATTAAGTTTTTTGTTCACAGTATTATATAAGAAGGTTGATAACGTTTTGTACTGGTGCCTTGCAAAACTAGTTCTAATTAATGGTCTTGGAATAAGCAACAATGTCCTTTCTTCTTTTACTTAGTAAATCCTGGTTAAAATTGAGAGATTTATTTTGTACAAAATATGTTCAAGTGAGATTATATAGGGTGTAATCATCATAATGAAAAACTTTTTTTCTACGACTTTGCTGGAAACAGCTGATCACCCAATTTTGTGCATTTTTATACGGGGTCCAATTTTTTTTTGCGAATTGGCTTTGGGTTCCTTGGGGAAAGGTGTTCAGTGTGATGAGTAGAACCCCCAGTTAACGGGTCCTACACCATTTTTTTACACCCTGTATATTATTTATATTATGTATAATATTATCTTTGGAGCGTCGATGGCGCAACGGCAAGGCTCGCTACCTCCTATCCGGGAGGTCGTGGTTCGAGTCCTGCCACATACCAATGTGTTTTCGAATTTCGATCTCACATGTATGTTTATCCGACGCTCTTACGGTGAAGGAAAACATCGTGAGGAAACCTGCACACATCTGCGAAGAAACTCGAAGGTTGTGTGTAAAGTCGACCAACCCGCACTGGGCCGGCGTGGTCGACTAAAGCCCGATCGCCCTAATTCAGGGTAGGCTCGAGCCCCTCGGTGGGGACGTATATGAGCTGATGTGAGTGATATTATCTTAAGATACCTGATTATAGCTACCCGTCTTAATACTATGCATTAAATATAGAATAGGAATGTTGACTGCTAGTTATTTGAGTTACTTTTTACAAACCGGCTATCGCACCGGCGCAACTCCGTACGTAAGAATGTACAGGCAGATATAGAATAGAATAATTTTTATTTATCATAAGAAATTCATAGTTACATGGGTTAGTTAAAAACACACAAAGTTATAGGTTAGTAACACTGAAGCAAATAAAAGTTTTCAAAGCTTACGGTTTGGGGCAAGATGGACAGTTACCCAGTGCCTTACCATAGGGCTATCAATCCTGTCCCCAACAATAGATAGGAGACTGTTGGCGCTGCCTTGAACACGGTGCATCAAGGAGCAACCCTTTTCCTCATAATTGCAAAAAAGTCATCAATATGTGCCTCAGCATACATAGACGATGCACTGCAGAATCGCGGCAGCCCCAACAGCATCCGAAGTCGATTATTATATTGGACCCGCAAGGCGTTGACAGCAGCGAGAAAACCTGCGAGCAAGCATATTACACCTACCTGCCAACGCCCTGCGTTCCCTTTCCACGTCCACATTATCACCCAGATCCTCGGTAATGTAGTGGCCTTAAGTATTTAAAATGGGTGACTCTATTCAAAGCGAGCCCACTTAGTGTCACTGGCGGAACACAAGAAGGACTCCTACGTCCCGCCCGAAACACCAGCAGCTCGCACTTTTTTTTTGCGAAATTTAAGTCCATAGTACTGTGCATATGCTTCACAGATATTTAAGTCTTCTAAGTGCACTGACCGATGGGCTCAGCTACACCATGTCTTCTGCGTAACTTATATTATTGATCATAGTAGGTATCATCAATAGAACATCTGACCATGGTGCCACTGAGCTCAGCGATCAGCTGATTTATATAAACATTAAAAGGCGCAGGCGAGGATAACTCACCCTGCCTCACACCGCATTCCAATTTGTATGATTTCGAGTGCTGACCAGTCCATTTCACGATATTGGTTTGGTTCAAATACCAATATTTAAAAATTTTGATTGCTTCTCTCGGCAAGTTCAAGGCACTTAGTTTTGCCCAGAGGATGTTATAATCCACGAGGTCAAGAAACGCAGCATACACCGGAGTCTTTCTGTCTACATAATACCTGACCGTGTGATTATGCGTCAATATTGCGCTTTCTGTTGAGAGTCCAGCTTTAAAACCGAACTGAGCGTCTTGAAAGTCAAGTTTCCCTCGAAGTTGACGCTCAAGCAGTCCGTCAAGCACTTTCGCCACAATCGTCGCCAAGGAGATGGGCCTATAGTTGCATCCGTCACTCGCATCACCCGTTTTGTTTTTGATGATGGGCACAATAACAGTTTTCATCAACTGCTCTGGGAGATGTGAGTGACGAATACAAAACGTGTAGAGCATGTGCAGGTGTACACCCGCGTACAGCAAGTGTTCGATTCTGAGGCCGTCGTGGCCCGGTGACTTCCACGCGTCATATTCTTAATGACAGAATCCACATCTTTATCAAGTAGCAGAAAAATATTTTACCGGCGCAACCCCGTATATAGGAATGTACAGGCAGATTGTCAGAGGAACGGAGAGTACGGTTATAAGTGGAAGGGAAAAACTGAAAGGTCTTTGAGACACAGTCGACGTCAAAGATATTTTTACATTTGAAAGTTACTGAAAGATCTTTACACTTAATTAACTTACCATATAGTGTGACAAATAATTGTTTATGCTATAAATATATATTTGATCTGTGTTTTAGGATTGTTAAGTAATTAGTAGATCACCTACCTTCTGAACCATTGCATGGTCAGTAGGCGGGCCTCACTCAGTTTGCCCAATGAGGATAAAGTTAAAATTATAAGAGGCGGGCTTTACCCGCCACTTCTACAGGCTGTCTATTGACTGCTCGGCTGCGTAGGGCATTCCTAATTTTAATCACGCGAGAGACGCACGTATCATTGTAATTCTGTAAAATAAACACATTCGTACTCTGTGAACATATATTTTCAATTTATCACGCCCATCCGTCTGAGATTAGTAACATTTACGTGATATATGACACTTTTATATTTTCACTCCAGGTGCCTAATATATGTTTACTCTACTTCACCCGTGGAAGTTGCCACGTCTTCTGACTAATATTTGTTTTTATGACAAGTTACACGTTAATTAGTACAATGAGAATAAATATCATTTTGTAACTTGTAAGATGACTAGTAGTGGGTTATTGCGCAAAGGTGTTTGCGGTTGTGAAAATGCATTTAGTATAGGCACAGTATAATAAAGAGTACTAGCGTAGTATGGGCGTAAGTATGGGGAGGTGCGTTTACCAAGTCGCTTAGCCCGAATGATTGGAGAGCCACTGCTGCAACGCCGGTGTGGATCGTTGTTAGTGGTTGGTGGGGTAGGTCCTAAGAGGGAAGGGGGTGTGTTTCTAGACCACTGCTGCGACGCCGGTGTGGATTGATAGGTATTTTCGGATATGGTTAGGTACTATTAGGTATGGGTGTGTCGGTCGGCGGGCATGTGGAGTGAGTCGCGGCGGCGGCAGCGGTAGCGGTAGCGCATCGGCATCGGCGTTCAGGACTGAAGTCGTTTTGTGGGATGTACCACTTTACTGATTGTACATACATACATATACACCTAGCATATCGATGGCGGTTCGATCGTGAGGGGGAGAGGTGAAGCTGTATCAAGTACTAACATATATACTTTGGCTGTATATAGCACAAACAAATCATTGTTTTGTGTGGAAGTTCTGTTGACACACTTCACGGAATATTATGGAGTCATTAATTGATTTTACATATTTTACTAACTATAATCCAGCATACCCAACATATGATTCGTGTTCTATACGTGTGCTGTCATTCTGAGATGGAGAGGATAGGTCGTAAGCACACGACTGACAACGGAAATTAAGGAGGCTGGTTCTTTCTATTGTGGAGATGGTGATAAGGATAAGGTGAAGTGTTTTTCATGTGGACTTGGAGTAATTGAATAGGACATATTTGACGATCCTTGGGAGGAGCATGCGAAACTTTCACCATTGTGTTTTTATTTGGTAGCAGTTATGGGGTTGTTTGTTGTCCTTCCAGTGGTCGCGCGCGGTCTTTGAGTCCGCAACGAACTTATTTAAAGGCGGCTACTCACAAACCTGCCGCATCTGCTTGTGACGTGTATAGGCAAGCAGGGGCAATTTTTAGATTGGGCCTGCGGCAGGGCGGCAGGGGCGCAAGATGTATCTACCGCCCTGCTAGGTTGCCGCATGTGTAGTACAATTGGGGCAATTCCAGTCAGTTCATTGGCGACCACTGAGAGGAGTGCACGTGTCACAATGGACAATAAAGAGCGTGAAGTTTGGACACAGGTAATAGACGTGTACAAAGACCGGCCTCACATGTGGGATAAAAAAAAACAATATTTTAACAGAGACATGCGAAATCAAACTTTCGAATTAATGTTCGAAATATATCGTGAACACGCAAACAATATCAACATAACAAATTACAAAAAAAGTTTGTAAACATGCGTACGTCTTATGCACGGGAGTTAAAAAAGGTCAGTATTTACTTTGTTATAGTTTCCAGCCATTCTCATGCACGTGCGTTCAGCAGGACTATCACTTACACACTGAACGGCAGGCTTGTGTGTAGAGAACAGCCGAATTTGCATCGACCGCCGTATGACCGGTATTGCCCCTGCGGCAGATGTGAATAGCCGCCTTATGTAATTTCACGCAAACTATAAACAATAGACGACTGCGCTTCCATGATATTCTAGGAGGGTGAGGTACCGCCTCTCAGTACCACTGCGATATCCGTCGCGAACGCACGTGCTTAAAACTTATGTTTATAAGTGATTTTAAAGAACATTCATGTGATTTTAGAGTTCCAATAACATGATGTTATTGATGATAAGGTTGACTGATCTCTATAATAATTATTCTAAGCCAAATAGTGAATAAAACTACAACAGAAGATTTAATTTAGTTTCTTTATTATGTTGATTTATAAAGTTAGTGTCATATGAGCAAAAATTTGCGTTTTCGTAGACTTAAATTATTAATAAAATAAAATAAAATGTTTTTTTAACGATTAATACAGAAAAAAAATATCTTTTGATTATGAGCTATACAATGTCAAGAAATATTTAGTCGTTTTCTGTAACCATACACGTATTGTTGCGGACTCACAGACGGCATGCGACTACTTATGTTTCGCGCAAGGGTGCGACCCCTGAAAGGTTAAAGAAATACAAAATAAATACAACAAATATTAACTTTAAATTGTTATTTTAACTAACCCCACTCATCATCATCATTGATCACCTGTTCTCTTCTATTTATATTTGCCTCGCTACGCCTAAAACAAATTAAAAAAATAACTTCAATACTTATGAAGGAAAGCTTGTATGAAAGCAAAAAAAAACTAGTTGTAATTCTTATATACTTACAAGTACATCATCATTGATCACCTGTTCTCTTCTATTTATATTTGCCTCGCTACGCCTAAAACAAATAAAAAAAATAACTTCAATACTTATGAAGGAAGGCTTGTATGAAAGCAAAAAAAACTAGTTGTAATTCTTATATACTTACAAGTACATCCTTAAGCTGAGTAACAGATATCTCCCTATATGAAGTCTTTACATTTTATATTCTCTTGAATTTTCGTGTATATATAATTCGATCTTGACGTAAATTTAAATTTAGAAACTATGATTTCTTCATTTTTTTTTCCCACAGCAGTAAGCTAATATATAATAGGAATCTTACCAGCCATCTGAGAACAATATCTAAAGGTATATCTAAATTTGTGGTATAGGTAGGTATTGATATGGTAAGTTTTCCTAACTTCTAGCTAGGGGGGGTTCTATTGAGAAAAAATCTAATAAAATTAGACTTAATTACATAGTGTACTTTATTAATTTAAAGCATATCCTACTAATGTTATATCGCAAGCATACAAGCATACAATAAACGCGAAAGTTTGTAAGAATGTATGGATGTATGTTTGTTACTCTTTCACGCAAAAACTACTGAACGGATCTGGCTGAAAAAGTTAAATAAAATAAAGAGCTGTATTCGCAGTAACTTAATATAATAAAACTAAAATAAGGATCAAGATTGAAGGTATTTATTCAAAATAGGTGCAAATTACACTCTTTCTGATAGTCATAAATTAATGATAACATAATTTCATTTGTGCAAAATGAAGAAATAAACTATCATTAGTCAATAATGTCAAAATTCAATTCTCGAAATAAACCAGATTATGTCATTAGAACATGAAAACAATATGATACGAAAAGTTATACATAAAATTCATAAAATTATTAAAAGCAGTATTCGTTGTAACTTAATTTTTAATTAAAATAGAGAGCAGTATTCGTTGTAACTTAATTTAAAAATAATATAGAGAGCTGTATCATCATCATTCCAGCCGAAGGACATCCACTGCTGGACAAAGGCCTCCTTCAAGGATAATCCACAAAGATTATCCTGCGCTGCCCGTATCCAGCGGCTTCTCGCGACCTTCACCAGGTCGTCGGTTGACCGAGCGGGAGGACTGCCTACGCTACGTTTTCCGGTGCGCGGTCGCCAACTCGCCACTCAAGAACTTTACTACCCCAACGACCATTTGCTTTAACTTACTTTAAAATTAAAATAGAGAGCAGTACTCGCTGTAACTTTCGCAAAGTTCTCGCAATTTGTTCATAAGCTCTGCTGTATCGCCTGAAAAAGAAACAAATCTATTAACTATGTGATATAACAAGTCATTCAGCAGTAGAGTAGTACAATTAGCCGCCCACCTAAGTGTTTTAGTACATTTGTTTTGTGAAAATCCTCAGAGCTCTCTATAAGAAAAATGAATACACACTATCCGTATATGTTGCTTCTAGGCCGATTAGGCTTCCAGTCGTTGGAAATTAGGCGTTCTCTTGCACTGGCTAAGTTTGCCTTAAACCGCCTCCGTAGCGTAATGGTTATCGCTTCACATCAGGAGGTCGCGGGTTCGATTCCTCGGCGGGGTCAACTTGTAAGACTCGGTTTGGTTGGTGGTAGGGCATTTTCTAAGCCCCCCTGGCTAGCTACCACCATCTCAAGTCTTGCCGCCAAACATCAGTGTTAACAACATCCATGTGTTCCGGCTTGAAGATAAGATAGCCAGTTCTCCATTGCTAAGGGGAATCTTGGTAAGCCCGCTTTTATCTTCGGCATTATCGTCACTTACCATCAGGTGAGATGATGCCAAGGGCTTATACCAATTGTAAATGAAATAAAATAAACAATAAGAAGAAAGATCGACTACAAGGCTGACTGTACCCGATGCTAAGCAGACACGGCAGCCGAGACCGCGAGCTCGGCCCCCGCTAGCAGAACAGCGGCCGCGAACAGTGTGGTGTAGACACACACCTGTAGCCCGCGCTCGCACACTTATTAATAATTTTATGACAACGGCACCACAATGTGACTTATTCATGTCAGGGATTGGATGCTTGATGACCGAGTGCAAGAAAATGCTAGAGACGAATGCGAGGAAAAGCACTATTAGTTGATACTAATATTATAATTGTTTATCTACTCTCATATAGTAAAGTTCGAATTATAAACTTCAAAACGAATTTATATTGTCATATTTTATAAACAAAATACCGATTAAAAAAAACAATATAACATTATTTCTCTAACAAAATAATGTTATTATAATCAGAGGTTTGTTAACATAGATGAGTTATGCACTAACAAACAACATTTGAAAATCGAACCCATTCACACACACAACGTTATAGGTTGTTCGCTTCCTTTGCACCGAACGTACTAAGAAAAGAGATACCAATTGGCATCTTTTTATTTTCTTCACTTTCAAGACGCATGTAACCTATCTACATCCTCTTATATATAGCATATCTCTGATTATATAATAATTAAATTAATTTATTAAAGTAACTTAAGACTCATAGAATGTTAGTAACAATGTGCTTAAAAACTATGTTAGTATTTAACCTAGAACCTTGTAAAAACAGAATGTAGTTGAGTATGTGAAACCCTGCTACAAGATCACCACAGAAGTGGAGAGCCTGCAGCAGCGATTCACATACGAGCAGTCGAGCCGGCTCTTATAATGTATTTTTTTCCATTACGATACAAGTTAATCCAAAAAGTTAATATCACCAACGAAGTTCCATATAATTTTTTTTTATTGGACATGCGGTTCGCGCCTTTTTTACAGCATTACAAAAAGTTTTCATTTCAATTTTTTCTTGTCTGTGACAGCGCCCGCTTTAACGCATGCGAGTTTTTTTGGCGGGATTTGTGGTGGACGCAATCGTAGTTTTATTTTGTTGTTTTTTAATTGTTTTCTGCTGGGATTTTGTTCAAGAAGTGGTGCTATTCGGAGAAAATAGTCTAGTGCACGTGAGCAATGTGGAGGACAAGAAAGTAAAACGAAGGAGGACGTGAGAACCCAACTTGCTCTGGGTGCAGTTTTATAGACGCCCAACAGCAACTGGGTGTTCCACCTCAGAATGTAGCTACTGCAAATGCTGTCAAGAACTTCAGAGATGATTTGTAATGCACCGGCACTAGCATTACAAATCAAAAAACGAATAAAGATTATTTAAATAGGGATTGTCTCGGAAGGGCTATTGTACCCGTGAAACGTTAAGACTAAAACAAAAAAAAAATTACGCATGCGCGGTGATGTGCTAGGTTTTGGCGGCATTCATAGAATTTTGTTGCAGTTACTGAATTTCGTGGATAATTTTCATTCTTGCTTAAAAATATCTGAGATTAGTAAAAGCATTGTTTTTATCTGTCTGTGACACCGTCCGTTTCAGCGCAAGCGCGGTGATGTACTGGGATGCGTTATGACACGTTTTGTTGTAGGTACTGAATTTCGTGGGAATATTTTTTTCTTACTCTTTTAACTTTGATCTTTGTTGTTTAGTTGATTCAATCCCAATGTATGAGATTAGATAAAGTAGTGTATTAAACTGCTAACTAAGTATTATGCAACATTTTCATAAACTACTATTATACAACGAATTGGTATGCTACTGTTGTTATGTTGTATTCCAAGCTTGTCCAACATAAGACCCGCGGGCCACCATCCGGCCCGCGAACTAGTTAAATTTTAAGCCACCTAATATATATTTATTGCGCGAAGCTTACCTACCTTTATTTCGAGGCACATAAGTTAAACAAAGATATTAAAAAAAAATTTGGACATTTTCTTTGGCCCGCTGCGGCTATAAAATACCTAAACCTGGCCCTTCACCAAATTATGTTGGACACCCCTGTTGTATTCTTATTGACAATAAATTGAAATTTTCATACAGAGAGGTGGCCCAAACAGCCACGATAATTTTTTTAAATCAAGAAAAGTAAGGAAACCACATAATGCAGTGATTATTTAGATCCCTGGCTACAAATGTGTCGAAGAGCACAACATTCTGTTGATAAAAAGATACCTATGCCTTTTTTATCTGAGCTACCATCTAAGATGTTTTTGGTTTTTTTATTATTTTTTTCTTGGCATGCTTGTAAGTAGGGATTTGACAGTTTCTAATGTCAATTCCATAGTACTGTTGTTCACCTTTTCCTTTTTTTTGGTTGATATACAGTTGTTTATGTTACACCCTGTATAGTATACTATCGAATATTTTGATGTCTGAAGTGTGCGTGTACAGTGTATGTACAGGTTTGGAGTGGTTTTGATTGGCTTCACATTGAATTTACGTGAGGTTCTGTCTAAACTTTTTTTTGATCCGAGGTATGGTAGAGCGTCGGTGGCGTAACGGCTAGGGCCGCCGCCTCCTGTCCGGGTGGTCGTGGTTCGAATCCTGCCACGTACCAATGTTATTTCGAATTTAGATTTCATATGTACGTTTATCCGACGCTCTTACGGTGAAGGAAAACATCGTGAGGACACCTGCACACGCCTGCGAAGAAACTCGAAGGTTGTGTGTGAAGTTGACCAACCCGCAATGGGTCCGCGTGGTCGACTAAGGCGCGATCGCCCTAATTCAGGGTAGGCTCAAGCCCCTCGGTGGGGACGTATATGAGCTGATATGATGATGATAGTCGTACCCTCGAAACTGAACAAATTTTGTTCAAACTTTTCTGAAATTAAAGAAATTACCTTTTACTGGATCATACAGAGATCTCCTGGCAACCCCGCATTGTATTTTGATGGGTCTTTGTCTCTTCATTGATTGTTCAACATCTGAAAAATAACGTTTTTACAAGCTTTTTATTAGCTTGTCATGTTAGTTAGTTTGTTTGTTAGTCTGGGAAGCTAAAAAAGAACCGCTTTGCGGTGTCCGATTGAGCTGAAACTTTGCATACACGTTTAATTTGGAGCCTCACGCTTGATTAGCTAAGTGACGTCATTCTAATTCCAATTTGGCGTACTCCCAAAGATGGCGGACCAGTTTTTTTTTATGCACCCCCATGTTACATTAGTAAGTACCAATATAGTGCAACCAATATACAGGGTGTTTGGGAAGTAGTGCAGAAAACTGAAAGGGGAGCCAGACGCGGTCATTTGGAATAGATTTGACTTAATACACTTGTAGCCTAAGTCTCACAGTTTTCGAGATATTCGCTTTTCAATTTTCAGATTTTGTATGAAAATGCATTTGTTTAAATATTTCGTGATTTTCCAAAAAAAAGTTATACTACAGTTAAAAGTGCAAAATACGGTAAAAACTTCCTCAGTTAATCAACTTTCCAACAAAGTAAAAAAGTTAAAAAAATAAAAATGAGTTGCTACAAAAAACTATGATTGTTGTCATAAGGGTGCCTCGAATCCCAGACTAATTTTACAACAATTTTCTATGGAAAAAAATTAATTCGAAATTTTTGCATGAACTTGTGAATTCAAAGTTATTCAATGATTCTAGAGGGTCACAGATGTCTGATAATGCGAAAAACATTATAAATTTTGGAATTAAAAAAAAACAAGAAAATTATGTTTCTTGATAATTTGTATGGGACTTAGGGCACCCTTTTAAAAGCAATCATTATTTTTTGTTGTAATGAATTTGTATTTTTTTTAACTTTTTGACTTTTTTGGAAGCTGATAAAATGAGGAAGTTTTTACCGTAATTTGCACTTCAACTGTAGTATAACTTTTTTTGGAAAATCACGAAATATTTAAACTAATGCGTTTTTCACACAAAATCTGCAAATTGAAAAGCGAATATCTCGAAAACTGTGAGACTTAGGCTACAAGTGTATTGAGTCAATCTATTCCAAATGACCGCCTCTGGCTCCATTACTAATACTCCACTGTCCGTCTGTCTGTCACCAGGCTGTGTTTCATAAACCGTGATAGCTAGACAGCTGAAATTTTCACAGATGATGTATTTCTGTTGTCGCTATGACAACAAGTACTACAAATTAGAAAAAAGTGAGTCTATATACAAAAAACGTGTATTTTTTAAACGTGAAGAAACTAGTGCCATCTAGTATGAGTGTACAGAACCCTTTGTGCACAGTACTGACTCTCACTTTACCGGTCTTTTATAGTTTATTTCTATTGTTTGTTAATTGTACGGCTAGGGCCGCCGCCTCCTGTCCGGGAGGTCGTGGTTCGAATCCTGCCACGTACCAATGTGATTTTGAATTTACATTTCATATGTACGTTTATCCGATGCTCTTACGTTAAAGGATAACATCGCGAGGAAACCTGCACACGCCTGCGCAGAAACTCGCATGTTGTGTGTGAAGTCGACCAACCCGTCCTGGGCCCGCGTGGTCGACTAAGGCCCGATCACCCCAATTCAGGGTAGGCTCGAGCCCCTCGGTGGGGACGTATATGAGCTGATATGATGACTACAAAATGCACCACTAACACTATACTCAGATATTTTTTTATTTCTGAAACGTATGTTTTACAAATGCCTTTGCTTTGCCAGCAAGAGACCTTACACATCAAGTAACTTCTGACAACTTATATACACTAAAAATACTTATATTCCAGGCTTCATTTTATACGCAGGCCACGGCTGTGACTTATGCAACACTAAGTTTATGCTGGACATTACTCGAGTCCGTCGGTGGGGACGTATATGAGCTGATATGATGTACCTGGGAATTGTTGTACTGTGCTCTAAATATTAGTTTTCTATTCTCTTCTATGTGCGTGAAAATTCTGAAATACGCGTTTTCCCAGAGATGAGACCTAGCTAGATCGATTTTTCGCGCCTAAAATTGGTAAGTCCCGTCAACTGGGGCTTCTACTTATCAATATCATACTGAACCAATTTTGTCCTATGACTGCTGAAGTAAAAAAAAATCATACAAATCGATCAGCTGGAAGACCGCTTTTGTGCGGAAAGTCATTTTTTTTTAAGAATTGGCTATGGGTTCCTTAGGGACAGTATGATTAGTAAAACCCCCTACTTACAACAATATTTTCACATTCTGTAACAAATTTCATCGAAATCTGTAAAGCCAATTCCGTGATCTCAAAACGTACAATACTTATAATTCAAATATTGCTTGTTGAATAGTATCAGATGTATAAAGGCTTCCTCACAGTGTTTTTAACAACTAGTCTGAAAACCGTAAAGCTGTTGATTTAGACATAATAAAAAAAAATGTAAAAGTATAATGTGTTTACCTCCATGCACCTTATCCAATAACGAACTGACATCCAAATCGTGCTGAAAACTCGCACACAGAGCGTTCACATACTGGCTAGCAACAGGCACTATCCGATCCAAATCCCTAGTCCTCAACTCATATGTAACATTATTGTCTATGGTATGGGAACACTCTATTTGGAGTACCTCGTACGCTGCAGCTGACGATTGAGTCGAGTAGGTAATTAGAAGGTTGGTGATGTTGTCTATGGCATAGGTTTCTATTAATGGCAGTGACGCGTAGATTTGGGGGTTTGTGTTTCTGTAAAGAAATTAATAAAGGGATTCAAATATTAATTTATTTTTACAGTTTCAAATAGCAAATTATTTTTTTCATAGAATTAGCGTGATGACAAATTACGATTTGTTAGAGGACTTAAGAGCCCGCTGGAGTTCATAAATCCCATACAAACGTAGTATTTGATTCATTTGTTACAATATCGTATGACGTATATCTGTATCGCTATCGCATTACTTTTTTTGAAAAATTAAACTGGAATCCATTCAATACCAATAAACTTGTTTTCCGTCTTTTACCTTAAAAACTAGTTTATTGATTAATAATGGATTACGATATAAAATTATTTTAAAATCGGTTCTTTGGTTAACAAATGAATCAAATACTACGTTTGTATGGGATTTCTGAACTCCAGCGGGCTCATAAACACATATTTATAACCTTTCAAATAAAATCACTTACTGGAAGTGAAGTAAGTAAGTACCAAAGTATATATATTTTAAAACAAAGTACTAACATACAGTATGGACACTCCCTGCCGCTATCTCTAGATTGAGACCTCACCCCCTCGTCACCCACATTGAAACAGATTGGTTCGTAAAACGACCCGCGAGTAGAAAGGATGCAAAAGAGGCGTGGTGCCTGAACATAGTCATACGATCTCTACAGTATACAATATATTTACATTACATCATTTGAGGTAGGTAGGTCCCTTCATTAGCGACCCAAGTTGCTGGGGAAGCTTGAGCCCTACTCCACATATGGGGACCAAATCTGGGTTCCTGGAGGTTCTAGCGCTAGTGGCGAACCCCACTGTCACTTGTTTTTCAAGCCGCCTACAAAGCATCTGACATGGCTGAAAAACTGCCGTCTAATGATTGCATTCGGCACCAACGACTTAACGTGCCTTGGGAAGCACTGAAACAGTTGAGAAAAATTCCACTAACAGTCAACCAATCCAGGTAATGACCATACTCCAGGTCAGTTAACCTGCGTGATCAACCTAAGCACGCAAATCACATTGAGCTATGACCTTTAATACTAACCTATCCAAATGAAGTCTGCACATGTCCATGATAAGCACGCACAACTCAGGGTTACACCTCGCTACTTGCTGCAGCACGTAATTCTCAGTAACACAGTGGTCCATAGTGATGTCTTCCGTTGGACATGTGATGTCCAGCATAAACTTGGTGTTGCATATCTCACAGCCGTGGCCTGCGTAGAAAATGAAGCCTGGAATATAAATATTTTAAGTGTATAAGTTACTTGATCTGTAGGGTCTCTCGCTGGCGTAGCATAGGCATTTTCAAAACATATTATGTTTCAAAAATAAAAAATATCTGAGTATAGTGTTAGTGGTGCATTTTGTAGTCATCATATCAGCTCATATACGTCCCCACAGAGGGGCTCGATCCTACCCTTAATTAGGGCGATCGGGCCTTAGTCGACCACGCGGGCCCAAGGCGAGTTGGTCGACTTCACACACAACCTTCGAGTTTCTTCGCAGGCGTGTGCAGGTTTCCTCGCGATGTTTTCCTTCACCGTAAGAGCGTCGGATAAACGTACATATGAAATCGAAATTCGAAAATCCGTTCGATACGTGGCAGGATTGAACCACGACCTCCTGGACAGGAGGTAGCTGCGCTTGCCATTACGCCACCGACGCTCTTTATTCCCATAGAGTAACCAAACAAACTCTTCAAACACAAAATCTAATATTGAGATTAAGATTGTGAGTTCATTATAATTTGAGAAGTGAATTTATTAAGATTGTGAGTTCATTATAATTTGAGAAGTTAATTTATTAAGATTATGTTTTTTTTTTATTCACAATTGGTAAACCCTTGACAACATCTCACCTGGTGGTAAGAGACGATGTTACCGAAGATGGAAGCGGGCTTACCAAGATTCCCCAACGCAATGGTGAACAGGCTATCTTATCTTCATGCCGGAACACACCAATGATATCAACATTGATATTTGGCGGCAAGACTTAGATAAGATGGTGGTGGCTAGCTAGGCGGGCTTAGAAAATGCCCTACCACCAACCAAACCGAGTCTTACAATTGACCCCGCCGAGAATCGAACCCGCGACCTCCTGTGTAAAGCCAGTGAACTTTGCCTCTGAGCTACGAAGGCGGTTAAATATTGTGTGTTCATTATAATTTGAGAAGTGAATTTATTAAGATTGTGTGTTCATTATAATTTGGGAAGTGAATTTATTAACATTGTGTGTTCATTATAATTTGAGAAGTAAATTTATTAAGATTGTGAGTTCATTATAATTTGAGAAGTTAATTTATTAAGATTGTGTGTTCATTATAATTTGAGAAGTGAATTTATTAACATTGTGTGTTCATTATAATTTGAGAAATGAATTTATTGGTATTAAGTATAAGTGTTTGGTATTGTTTGTGTATTCTATAACAAGTTCCAGCAATTGAGGCAATCAACAATAAGAGGTCATAAAAACAGGTAGGTTACTTACAATAAGAATTATCTGGTGCAACACTGAACAAATTCTCCAAAATTATTTTCAAATCTTTGCTTTTACAATTTTTAATTGTAATCACAATAAAGTTTAATTTCTTCAACTCATCTCTCAACAAATCACAGTCCAGGCAAGGAGTGGCTAATTTTGATAAGTTCTCGTACTTATCGTTTGCTATAAGTACAGCTACTTTTGAATGAGGCTTGTAATATGTCTGTATTACTTTAGTACTTTGCGCTGTCTTCAAGAGTTCCCTGAATTTTCCGGCTGAGATTCCTCGCCTGTCTAGCGTTTTCATTAGTAACTCTCCACAGGGTTTTGTAGATTCTTTAAACTGTATCCTGAAAGAAATTAAATGCAATACCAAAAAATAAAGACTATATTTTACGAGCGTCGGTGGCGTAATGGCAAGGGCCGCTACCTCCTGTCCGGAGGTCGTGGTTCGAATTCTGCCACATACCAATGTGTTTTCAAATTTCGATTTCATATGTACGTTTATCCGACGCTCTTACGGTGAAGGATAAACATCGTGAGGAAACCTGCACACTCCTGTGAAGAAACTCGAAGGTTGTGCGTGAAGTCGACCAACCTGCACTGGGCCCGCGTGGTCGACTAAGGCCCGATCGCCCTAATTCAGGGTAGGCTTGAGCCCCTCGGTGGGGACGTATATGAGCTGATATATATAAAAGCTATATTTTACCATAAAAGAAGATTCACTCCGCATAATCATGTAAATAAATAGCTGCTCTTGCTACAACACGATAAAGTGCAATTCAGGTCACACAGCGCTAATATAATTACCTACAGTTACATACCTACATCCCACCTACGATTCGCTGACGATATCGTGGTCATGGCTGAGACTATGGAAGACCTAAGCACAATGCTCGATGGCCTCAGTAAGGTCTCTCAACAAGTGGGTCTTAAAATGAACATGGACAAGACGAAAATAATGTTAAATGTCCGTGTCGCACCCACTCCTCTAAAGGTTGGAGACTATACACTGGAAGTTGTTGACGAATATGTATACCTGGGACAAACAGTCCAGCTAGGTAGTTCCAACTTCAAGAAAGAGATCAATCGACGAATCCAACTCGGCTGGGCAGCGTTCGGGAAGCTTCGCAATATCTTCACGTCCCAATACCGCAGTGTCTCAAGACTAAGGTCTTTGGCCAGTGTGTGTTGTCAGTGATGACTTACGGAACTGAGACATGGTCGCTTACTATGGGCCTCATAAGAAGGCTCAAGGTCACCCAAAGGGCAATGGAGCGTGCTATGCTCGGAGTTTCTCTGCGTGATCGAATCAGAAACGAGGAGATAGACATAGCTCACAGAATCGCTAAACTGAAGTGGCAGTGGGCAGGGCACATAGTTCGTAGAACAGATGGCCGATGGGGCAGTAAAGTTCTCGAGTGGCGACCGTGCACCGGAAAACGTAGCGTAGGCAGGCCTCCCACGCGGTGGACCGATGACCCAGTGAGGGTCGCGGGAAGCCGATGGATGCGGGCAGCGCAGGACCGGTCGTGGAAATCCTTGGGGGAGGCCTTTGTCCAGCAGTGGACGATTTGTGGCTGATATGATGATGATGACATACATTCACCTACAAGTTGTCTTTCTTTGTATCGCGTAAATTTTATCTGTTCTTAATACGTTAGGGTTGATTTCTTTTAAAGAATAATTAATCTGAATATAGTTACTACTAGTTCATTGCCATTGCCTATTACTCTACTTGTGTAAACAAATGACGTTTCAATTAGTAGTATGTAGATCAAAAAACTATTTTATTTTTGTCTGCATATATACTTTAACCTAAGAAGATAGGCATAGGTAGGGTTGCCATAACTTATTGGAACTAATACGGGACGTTTTCTCTTTCCATGCCCAAAACGCATGAAACATTCAACGCCGAAACGCAGCTTTTCAACTACACCATAAATAGCACGCAAGTATACATAGTGATAGACAAACTGCGTATTTTTTTAACAGCTACCCTCTGATCTCTACCGCGGTGGCCATCACAAAGCCCGTAGGTACCGCCCCCGCATCACTCACACGCGCGCGTCCCTGCACTCCCGCCCTTGTCAAAATACGGGACATGTAGTAATACGGGACGTCATGGTCAAATACGGTGACAGTCCCGTATATACGGGACGCATGGAAACCCTAGGCATAGGGCATATGTTAATGTTGTAGCTTGTCTATAAAACTAAACATCTTTTTAGCTGTTCAAGTAGGAGTACCCTGTTTTAAAATCTTCATCATCATCATCATCATATCAGCCGAAAGACGTCCACTGCTGGAAATAGGCCTCCCCAAGGATTTCCATGATGATCAGATGCAGCCGCTTCCCGCGACCTTCATCAGGTCTTCAATCTTCAAGCATTCATCTTCGGCATCATCGTCACTTACCATCAGGTGAGATGATGTCAAGGGCTTGCCAATTGTGAATAAAAACAAATCCACCGAGTGGGAGGCCTGCCTACGCTACGTTTTCCGGTGCGCGGTCGCCACTTGAGAAATTTACTACCCTAACGCCTATCAGTTCTACGAGCTACGTTCCCCACCACGGCCACTTAAGTTGAGCAATTCTGAGAGCCATGTCGGCTATTTTGGTTCTCCTACAGATCTCCTCGTTTCTGATTCGATCACGCAGAGAAACTCCGAGCATAGTACGCTCTATTTCGCTTTGGGCAAAGTATAATAAAGAGTCCTAGCGTACAGTATGGTCACTCCCTGCCTCCCGTTAAAACTCTATAAAGGACAAAAAACTAAAAGAAAGTTCTACAGATTCCCATTGGATGAATCGAGGCAAGCAAGATACCTATATTTAATGTACCTATATTTTTAAAGTGTTTTATGTTTTAGTAGAAAACCAACTAACAATAGGTAATTATGTTTAGTATTTATTTTACGTTATCCGTTTTAGACCTAAATTTAGATCATACTGAAAACAACACAATATCATGAACAAAAAATCATGTTTTCAACTTACATAATATTTTGGTGGCCTGAATTTCCTTACAAAATTGCACGGCGGCGGCGGCGCGCGGTCAAAGGCAAAGCTTTGACTCGGACTAGCTGAGCCGCGATGCGACGCCATGCAAAAGTATACCTTAGCCCAATAATGATTTCGCGGCACAGTATATAATATATATATTAGTACTAGCGGTCGTGGCGCATTTATGTACTAATGTTTTTGCGAGTTTGAAAATCGGAAATCGGAGAATCAGATGATTTAGTATGCAATCAAACTATCCAAAATTTTGTGTGCCCGGTGTTTCTGTTTTTAGGGTTCCGTACCCAAAGGGTAAACGGGACCCTATTATTGAGACTTCGCTGTCCGTCTGTCCGTCCGTCTGTTACCAGGCTGTAAGTATTTCATGAACCGTGATAGCTAGACAGTTGAAATTTTCACAGATGATATATTTCTGTTGCCGCTATAACAACAAATTTTAAAAAATATAATAAAATAAATATTTAAGGGGGCTCCCTTAAAAAAACGAGATTTTTTTGCTCTAAATTGATAATGGCAACAGGAAGACGCTTAAAATATTTACAGAATATTTAGTTACATAATCAATTTAAAAATAAATCCTCATATCAGCTCATATACGTACCCACTGAGGGGCTCGAGCCTACCCTGAATTAGGGCGATCGGGCCTTACAATGCCTCTAAGAATCTACATTGTCTTATAAATTACTGTAATTTCTCATATCCGCTCCGCTGGCAAGCACTTGTAAATCGTTACCCGCTCAACTGGCAAGAAGTGACGACGTTCCTGCTATCAAAACATCCGTCAGCTGCCAAGCGGTGACGCTGTACCTTGCTAGCTGTCGTCACATATTTCATTGTTTTGCTAAAAAGAAACGGAACGTGTCGTGAAAATAGAATACAAAACGCTCCTATGATAGACAAAGACAGAGCCGCTCCACTGGCAAGAAGTAACGACGTTCCTGCTATCAAAACGAACGTGATTTCCTAGTACCGTTCCCGAGCGACGGCAGTGCTTGTGAGTTCGTGGTTTATTTTTGTTATGTTAAATGTATCTTTTGTGGTCTTTTAGGTTAAATTAAAGTAAAACAATCTTTTCTCTTTTCAAATACATAATTATTTCATTGAAACGTTTTTATTTATTAGATCTTTGGGTATTTATACAAAAAACCGGAAAAAAAAAGTCAACCAATATTATAGCTAAGGATTGTCACAATTACAAAATCTATCTTGTATAGATTATTCTACAACGAGTTAGCTTGTTTCATAACGAACTCGGCGTTATAAGTTACACACTTGTAACATTCATAGTACTTGAGAAATCAAGCATATTGTAACCGGAGTCCGCGAACAGGTGCGCCCCCCCGACGGGCTGTGGCAGCTGACGGTTATACGATTTTCAAGTGCTTGCCAGCGGAGCGGGCTTTTGATAGCAGGCACGACGTCACTTCTTGCCAGCGGAGCGGATATCTAAACGTATAATAAAACAGTAGCGAAGCCGAAATTGTACATTTAGTTGTACAAATTCGGCTTCGCTTAGTGGGCTGAATGAACATTACTATCGATATTGTCGCACATTGCGTTCCCGATTCGCGAACGCACTACGAATAAATTAAGGCAAAATGGCGGCAACCCTAGCATGTCTTATCTCACTCACACAAGCATGGTACGCGTTCACCTACATGAGCTTAGACTGTGTGCGTAGGAATGCGTTGGTTTCACTCATTTGATCGCCAGTGACCGAGGTGCGCTTTGGGTGACCTTGAGCCTTCTTATGAGGTCCAAAATAAGCGACAATGTCTCAGTTCTGTATGTCATCACTGGCAACACACACTGGTCGAAGACCTTGGTCTTAAGACACTGCGGTATTTAAAATCTTACTACATTATACAGGGTGTAAATTTGCATTCCCGCCATATTTACAGAGGTAACTATACATCTGATGCTGAGTACGAATCAATAAAAAAATAATTTATTTTTTTTAATTATTTTTAATGATTTCATATTTTTACTTCGTTGGCACCACTACATTTTATCGACCGCGTACATCACTAATACCAGCGGAGCGCGGCGCGGCGGCCTGTGTCGGCATAGTTCAAACGAGTCGGTCTTCCCTTTGGCTGCGTTCAATCAGTTTAGTTGCCGCCGCGCTGCAGTGAATGACAGTCGAGTCGACTCTCGCTCAGTGACCTCTGCGCCACGCTTACGCATCGCCGTTGGCGCCGCCGCCGTGCAAACAAGCCGTTTGCGACAAGCCTGTGAAATGTTCGTGGAAATGTTTCCGAACAGTCCGAGACCGACCCGGGACATAATGCTTGTGGGGCGACGTGAAACGTTTAGTGTACACGGAAGAAATTGATAGTGTTGATGTGTTGCGTGAAAGAGTTCTGGCAGCGTTTGAAACTGTAAGTTTTTGTAAATTTGTGTATTTTTTTGTAAATAACAATAATGTGTAATGCTGATTTCAGACTTTTAACTAAGCCAAAAATACTGTAAACGCACATAAAGTACTTTACACAGCTATCTCAAAGTAATAAAAGTGTAAATGCGGAAATTTAGTATTTTTGTAGGTCCTCCTAAAGTAGGAAGGGAAATCTGAAATCAGCTGACTGTGTAGTCAGCTATACGCATGAATGAATCATTGAAAGAAGGAATGAACTGTTTAGTCGAAACCGCTCGCGTCTGTCAGTTATGTTCTCGTACGGTTTGTTCCACTGCGATCTTACATAAAACTGGTTTATTCTTACATGAACTCCAAAAGAGTTTCATACCATAACTCGTAGTCCTTCAAATATCAGATTTTTTGTATATGCTGAAACAATTTGTAGTATTATAAACTACTACTTCTGTAAATATGGCGGGAATGCACATTTACACCCTGTATTTAGTTATATCATGTGTAGTTGTAGGTACCCACCTGTTAACGATCTGGCACAGCACTATCTCGATTAATAAAACTTAGCAACATCACTATTAATGTCAGACGACGTGTGCGACCGCGAAGAAAGAAGCATGTTGTTGTGGAAAGTGTTCAAAGGTTTTATCATAGTGAATCGAGTTTGATTATAATTTGGATTGTGAAGAGATAGTTAATAAAGCTTCTATAATCTAACAGACTGTTCTAACTTAGTTACTACCTCGTTTTAAAAGTTCAGAAGCGCGACGTAACCTTAACGTCCCACAAAAGTAAAAGATAAAAATAATGAAAGAAGTCTGAAAACAGCATTATTGTAATGTGAAATAGTGACCTGCTGCGTTGTAAAACAGTACCTAGACACAGAGATTATAAAGATTTTGCTGCCCTCGAACTCAATGTCTTTGTAGGTACTTACCTTCTTGATTAGCTTCAGTCCCAGAGAAGACAGCTGCAGATCCTACTCTTGGTTATGGTATGCAAGCAAGTCCAGTGACATTCTTTTGAATGAATTTTAAGGATGATTGATGGCTTTGTAAACAACTATCAGGTAATGTTTGGTTATAGCATCTGAGTAAGTTGATTAACTTTGTATCATGTTACCTTCACCTGTTCTGGTGTATGTAATCAAAACCTGCGAGTTAAATTTGACACACCTTCCAGTGTTCGATTGAGCTGAAATTTAGTATGAAGCTGTGTTCGCAGTGACAATGAATCCTTTTGGTGTTTTAAGTTTGATCTGATGGTGAATTTCGGAGGTGGAATTGGGGTTCCAGGATCGTCTATTGTTTTCAATGAATTCCTGTTGTGCTCACATTTTATTTTGAATTTGGGAGTATGTGTTATGGATGGGGTATACTAATAGTGTGAGGTTTGTTAATGTGCAGCCCGAAGACTTGTGTCATGGACTTGAATTAGAATAGAGGCTTGTTCCTAAAAATATTCTTTTGGATTCAAAAATTAGATAAATGAAAAGAAAAATATTAGGATATTTACCTACCTACTGGGTTACCAACTTTGTAGTGTATCTTTAATTATCAGAAATGTGTGATCCATAATTCTCTCTCACCATTTTTATTGCACTCTTTTATATCTCAGAATAACTGAGCAATTGCTTTAGATGTTAAAAATGTTTGAGAAACCCCAGAACAGTTATCCAACCATATACACTAAGGTTGACATGTTACAAGTATAATATTGTGAGATATTGATCCTTTTTAACCACATAGGATACATTTGATTTGCAAAAAAAAAAGAATTGCACTAATCTCAATTTTTTTTAATGTTGCTTATTATGAGAATGAAGGACAACACTGTGTAAACATGAGTATTACGGGAGCTGCAGTGCAACAGTCAATCTACCAGCATGGCTGATTTCACTGGAGGTACTTAATGTGAGAAGCCTCCCATGCAAATAATAATTAGAGGATCAAGAACTGGAATGAGATTGGGGTGTTACACAATGATATAAGTATGTGTTTATGATACCAGTCGGTATGTTATGCAATTACATATTACCCACTAATTTGTTCACATGGAGTTTGGAGGAATTCCTGCCCCTATGTTACCACAGAAAAATAAGAAAACAGCACAGCTCAAACCTTCACTGTATTTGACTTGTGGAGTAAGATCAACAAAATATGATTTATTAGATACATAATGAATGTGATGAGATCGAATGAAAGTTATTTTAAACATTAGATTTCAACCATTTAAATCATCATATCTGTAATCAAATCAAATATGTGCTCGTAATACTACTGAATTATGTTTTTTATCAAGAGAAGATATTGTCCTTGAATGATTGGGTAGGTATTATTTGAGATAACTGCTGACTAGGATACTGAGCGAAGGTTTGTGCATTTAACTTGCAAAATTGTTTTTGATAAGAAAATGAATTGATTTGTATTAAGAATTTTACATTGACAGCAATTAGATATGGCTATATATGTATTTTTGAAGAGAAAACTTCTTTAGCCGTGTTGGGCATTTTTCAGATAAAAAAAAAACCATTGAATTTGCAACACTGTAATGTAACCTGTCGGTTACATACCAGGAACACTTGCAGAGTCAAGACTTATAAAACTGTAAAAAGTTGTCACTTCTACCTGTACTCCCAGAGTGATCAGTTTTTTTTTGCTACGGTCAGTCAGTCACGTACAATCACCTTAAATTAATATCAAGGCTTAGTTGATCTGTCCTTTAAAGATGTCTTACATATAGCAAAACTTTTCTGTGAATTTGAAAATAAATCAGAGACTTTAAATTCCACCACACCATTTTGGTAGTAATTAGACTATCTTCGACTATTCTATTTAATTATGAGGGTTTTGATTAATTTGCATCAGTCATGAATATCACTCACTGACCCGAAAGGTAAGCTTATACCAAAGATAAAATAAAAAAAATAAATATAAATATTCTGGCACAAATCACACATGGTCATCTGGCCGCAAAGTAGGATTCCCTGTGTTATGGGAACCAGAGACTGATATACATACTTATGAAAAAAAAAAGAAAAAGACAAAAGATCGCTATGTTTTCCGTGCTAACACCTAATTAAAATGATTATTTGAATATTGATTTATTTTGTCATTTGTAGAAAACCGAACTGAATGTGAGTTCTTTGAAATGAAAATGAAGATGATAAAGAAAGATGATTTTGACTTGAAACTTGAAATATTTGCTGGATGAACAAGGCCGATACACCCGTGAGGGTTGGAATCGGTAGCCCAATATTACTGAGACTGAAGTACCCATGAGGCGTGCTAGAGAGATGAGACCGATACACCCGAGAGGGTTGTTATCGGTAGTTTGATGATGAGACTACATGTACCTGTGATGCGTACATGTGGTAGCCGTGAGGCAAATGCACCTGTGATGTGTGCAGGGATGAGTCCGATGCTCCCATGAGGGTTGTTATCAGTAGTCCTTAGACCGAAGCACCTGAGATGTGTGCATGCGGTATGATTGATTGATCTCCCATTTATCACTTGACGTGAAAACTGATCTTAAGTATTTCTGCACTCAGCGCCTGAGCGCAGCAGTGTAAATTATATCCTAGAACACCTCTTTTAGTCTTTTTTTAGCACCAATGTGCAAATGGTTCATAATTTTTGATATAACTTCACGCACATTAGTGCTGCATTTCAACTATACCCCCAATGTACAACAAGAAAGAACAGACGGAGCGTTGGAACTTAGAAGAGGACAACATGATGGAAGGACAATGGCGATCTGAAGTTCATTTTTATACTGACATTAATAAAATATTTCTTGATTTTTATACCTAATTTAATAGTTTAGATGACTTGAAATTTGACAAAAACTTGTTTAATGATTATCATCATGGATCATTTGATGTATGTACCTATTAAATATATTTGGCCAACAAAAGAAAAGGAGACTGTTTGACATATCTAATGTGTACTAGACAGTAGGGGTTATTGTGAGAGATGTGAAGTTTTCACTGAAATGTATCACTCAATGTAGTATATGTGCCTACCTAAGTAGGTCATCTAAATTATTGTTTTGCTGCAGTACAGCTTGCCAGTCATGTGTAAAGGTTCCTAGAGAACCTATGTGATCATTGAAAAATTAAAAGACTTCTTGTTGCATAAGGAACATTATTCAATTGACGAATTTTTTAATAATGAAATACTGACATACTCCATGTATTAATTTATATTTATTTACTTATTGTTTAATTTACTTTTTGACTTGAATTTTTGTAATTTGACATTTAGTTTTTGTTAATTTGTAAATTTATTTTTTGACGATCACCTCACCATTGACATATTTTATAGTTCGACATGTATATTTTATGAATTTGTATTATTTGATGAATAAATCTAATCTAATCTAATCATTGTGATCAAGTCATTATGAGATTTATATGATTAGCATCATTTGTTTACATCTAGTACATGGTCAGCAGTTGATGTTTGAATTTTTGTGTTGCTAGGAAATACCTGGGTTGGGTAGACACAAAAAAAAGTAAACCTAATTCCGTAAAGATGCTCAATAACTTGTTTCAGAGTATTTTTAAATATTGTACTTAAACCGATATCTACTTAAGTGTCCTTAACTCACATGTTATATACCTAATAAATATTTGTTTGCATTCACAAAGAAAAAGTGACAATATTTTCCAAGACTACAAAATTGCAAATCTGTATTTTTTTTCTTGATATGATACAATTTATTTACTGAATTCCACTGTAATTGCTTTGAACATGGTCATTAAAAAAAAAAAGAATGAAATAAATTAATATTTAGATACCAAATTGGTAGCTATAGGTATCCTACCTATTTTAGTTATGTAGGTATATTATGAGTCGACCTTTCAATGACCAATATATTGGCTTTTGAGAGCATGTAAGTTAAATATGATTTTTATCAATCCGATGCATTTATTTTATAGAATTGTTTTATCATTTTTTAAATGGACAAAAAAAAAATTGTACTAGAATTCCTAGACAGTAAGCTTTTAAGTGTTGATTTTACTTATGTACCTGCTGAGGAATTTAGTAGACTGTTGTGCAGATTCAAATTCCATCCAAAATTCAAAACATTTGTTGCTTGATTGAATAATCGTTTGAATACACTTTGTTACATAATATGTATACCAACAGTAGACACAGACAAAGGACAACTTGTTCTCTGTGTATAACTATGAAATTGTATTATTATGAATACATTAGGTGATGTATCACACTGTGCAGTACTAAACTGATACAAAATGTTCAATAATACTATTTATGGAAACAAATAAGTAGTTACCGAATAGACACTTGAAGGTAAAAAGGAATCGTCCTCTGTAATATAGGCGCTATAATCATCAGAGGCCAGTGTTTAACTTTGTTCTGCTAAGTATGAACATTTTATGGGCAGTTGCCCTAATATAAAATAAATGATTATTATATAGCTTCCTATAGTAATTAAAATAGAAAACTCATTGAGTTTTCTGTAGGTGTCAAAAATGATTTTGACATTTAAAGGAACTAAGAAAGCTAACTACCAAATTAATTATTTATTTATTTTATTTCAATGACAACATATGAGTACAATTAACTTAACAATACTCTTAGAAATTCCCAGTTAAGCTCCAAACCAATATGCATTGTTCCGCAAATTCATTTTATTTAGCAAGTACATCCATGAATAAGACATAATTAAATGATTGGTTTTATTGTGACTGAAATGTATGTTTATGACTTCAGAAAATAAAGTCAAACAGTTCTCATCTCACATAATAATTATTACATAGAACTTCAATAAGTAAATTAGATTAGGTTACAATACAAATAAATTATAAAAATTTGAGTATTAATCTTGGGCAGATTTATTGGGATTTGAGTTAGAATAACATGGCTGAAATTAATTTTTAATACCGGAATTATATACAATACTGATTATAAATTTTAAAAAAAGTAGGGTCAGTGTGACACGCCAGAAATAGATAGGTACGCATGCTCAGTCATTTTTCAGTTGTTAAAACAGAGTAAAACAAGTTCACAAATATTTTTAGTTGAAGAATCATAACTTTAATAATTTATTTGTGAATCTTTAAATTGATGTTATTTATTACTATGAACTATGATTATGATAACAGACAATTATTTGTTTTTAGATAATATTTTTTTTATAAATTGATACATCATGTATGTTAGTAACATAATAATATAACTATTATCAAGGAATGACAATTAGAAAGATTGTAGTTTATGCAGTGTTTTGAATAAGTATTTTTAAACTTGAACCTCATTGTACTGTATCATAATAATTTAACAGAGTGGTGAGAAGACGAAGTAACTAGTATCTCATCTGTGCTATGGTTGTGACAAATTAACAACGAACACGCTGTTCAACATTTATGGTAGTTCATTGCGCACGCATAATAGGAAGCTGGACTGAGCCAGAATTTAATGAATCTTGTAATTGTATCTGAAACCGAAAGACCATGTACGACGAAAGAAATGTATGATGTATGTGATGAAAAAAAATACTTATGAGTCGGAGTGGACGACTAGACATTTCGAGAGCAAGTTTCACTGTCGAAACGTTTCTATACTCAGGGCTCATTTTTACCGTTTCTACTTCGTGTCATTGTTTCTTTTTACTACAACTTTAAATCATTTTTACAAAGACATAAAATGTCGTTTGAATCGATCCTCAGATTTTTTATTAATGTGTGTCTAAAAGGCACTTAATTTCTCTTTATTTAAAACTTGAGAAAAATCCCGAAGAGTATGTGTGTGTGTACTGGCTATACAAAACGCGGGGCGGGGCTGGACAAAGCCAGTTAGTGATTGTACATTTCTAGACAGATCTATGTAATGAAATGAATGATATTACTTTTAAAGCGTGCATTGATTTTAGAAATTGAATTATTAATTTATCAATGATATATTTACTTAATTTCATTTTCATTTCATCATTTATTGCATACCATAAGTTTTACAGCATGTTGAAAATAAAATAAAAATTGTAGCATTTAAAAACGGTGATCTATGAAACTATCGAAATGAATTAATAAATTGAAAACATTTTATGATAAAAATTATTATATTCTTTTAATTATTTGTTATTAAATTAATTCGATATATTGTGTAACTAGGATAGTTTAAGAATTAAGAATGACCTGATTTTAATTCGTGAATTTTGTAACCCGTGATTAAATGGAACTTAATTTGTAACTTTAATGTTTACCTATATAAGATGTTATAATGATAAACGTGGACACTCTGATGCGTCTTAAAACTGATTAAACTGGCCTGCTCTTGTTAAAGGCATTACTGTTAAATTCAGTGATTTTAGTGTATGGCTTATCATGTTAGATTGTTTTCATGTCCTAACGATGTTATTTGTTTTATATCAATTACTTTATTTTGACGTTATTAACTAATGATTATGTTTATTTTTAATTTTTTTTTTACAATTTTGTGATGTAGGTATTTACTATTTAACGACCATCAGAGAGAGTGTAATGTGTGCTTGTTTTGAATAAACAATCTGAAATTTGAAAACACGTGTAGTAATGGGAGATACTTAGTCAGAGTAATTAATTTAATATGATATAATAACATTACTAATGTAAATGTCCTTACATAGAACCTAATCATTAATTTCTTTATTATTATTTACTATTTAATTATTCCTGAACACATGAAACTAGAGGGTCCTAGTTTAAAATGGATGGCCGAAACGTAACTTACTCTGTCCTCAATATTTGTTTAACCACTGTTGTCTGATTTGATACATTTTGTATGGTTAAAGCGCTGCATCATTATTAGTTAAATTAGATCATAGCCAGTTAGATATTGTGGTTTTTTCATTGACAGATAACTCTAGAATAGTTAATTATTTGACTTTCAGGAAATCTTTTGATGTCTGGCTCTAGACGAAAACAAGAAGAATTAAAGGACTTCCAAAGACTGTTTCACGCTGACGGTCTTCACAAACATAGACAAACCTTTCAAGTTCTTTAAAAACGAAATTATTCGAGAAACAGCGTTCTTGTGAGAATCCTGCGCTGATGGTTTAAGATCCTTAATAACATTGTTTTTTTTTACATGTGGCGATCGGAATCTGAGCTAAATGTGGGTCCTACCCAGACGCGTGCTGAGTTGGCTGAGCCTGTCCATGTTGTTGGCACCACTGCCCTGGAAACTGTTAACCCTCCGAGGACGAAGGAATTTCAAGATGGCCGACTGTTAACGATCTGGCACAGCACTATCTCGATTAATAAAACTTAGCAACATCACTATTAATGTCAGACGACGTGTGCGACCGCGAAGAAAGAAGCATGTTGTTGTGGAAAGTGTTCAAAGGTTTTATCATAGTGAATCGAGTTTGATTATAATTTGGATTGTGAAGAGATAGTTAATAAAGCTTCTATAATCTAACAGACTGTTCTAACTTAGTTACTACCTCGTTTTAAAACACCAAAACAAAAATACTAATAAAAAGAAATTTAAACAGGTAGGTATTTTCCTACCTATACTTATCAAAGCTAAACCTGACCTTGTAAACAGAACTTGTAAGTATGTAACTATACTATAATAATTATTATTATTCTAACTATGTAAATACAGGTGACAATAAGAATAACAAAAGTGAACATTTGTTATGCAGGTAAAGGCAAAATTTAAAGTAAAGATTTATTAAGCGAACCAATAGACGACACCCTGCTGCCTGAGTGAGTATGTGTGGAACAAATGTGGTAACGTGGGACCCAGCTAGCATGTGGCAGCCCAACTGAATTGGCCAGTCTAGTCATGCCTGCCGCCTACAGCTTGATACCTAAACTGGTAATACATTTTTGCAAATCTATGTTATCTCCACTTTTATGCAAGAGTATATTAACTATAAAATAAAAAAGTGGTCAATTTCATGTCTGACCATACGCTAAGTAAATAATATATGTATCCCTACTAATATTATAAATGTGAAAGTAACTCTGTCTGTCTGTTACGTTGTATAGAAATGTGGTCCACGCGGGTGAAGCCGCGGGAATCAGCTAGTAATTTATAAAACTTCTAAGTTAGTTTTGCTGTTATTTTTATGCCCAATACTTTCAGATTTCCTGAAATATTGCTTCGCTAATAAGGGAAGGACTTGAAACAAAAAATTAGAAAACAAATCATCAGAAAAATTATCCAAACCCTCAGTAGTATGATCTATTCAACAATACCCCACACAATAGGGTACACAAACAAAAATTTCACAACCATTTAACCTTTAACTGTGGACACGCGATCCTACAGGCCGCTCGGTGTTTACTATTTTCGAGTTTACCCCCTTCCCCGCACTCCTCGCTTTTGAGGTGCTCAGTAGCATCGGTTCTAGTGACGAAACGACTACTGAGACGAGAGGTGGTGTTGCCGGCTGAAAACTTAGTGAGTTATTTCATTCAAAGTTTAACTGTGGCCTGTGAGACCGCGTGTCCCTGTTTCACATACAAAAGAACTGAGATTGAGTTTATGTTTGTTTTAGGTAATTTTGGTTCAAGATGTCAAAAAATAGTCAAACAAATAAACCTGCATCAAAACAAGTGGCAAGGTCACCGCCGCCGCAACAGCGTGCAAAAAAAATATCGAGGGTAGAAGATCCTTCATTTGAAAATGAGGTCACTAACTTACTTTTGGAGTTAGACGAGTCAGATAACAAGGAAGATATTGAAGATTGCATAGTCACTGAAGAAGATTTCATACTAAACCATGAGAGTGATCAAGAATTGGAAGAAGAAAGTGACTCCGATGGAAGTACGTGATACTGATACTGTGAGTAACAATCCAGACGATTACAGCTCGGAAGATGATTTACTTCTTATAGAAATACAAAGACAAGGCCGAAACTAGCTCGATCCCTGGTCGTTCCGCACATGCAAAGATGCATAATAAATTCGAATCTCCCGAAAGAGTTGAACCTGACCATAAAGCGAGTTCTGGGAAAAGACATGTTTCCTGAAGAACCTTCTACTCATGAAGTGGGTACATCAAAGCGAAGGACTTGTAGGCTCTGTCCACCTAAGCTGAAAAGGAAGACTAACTATACATGTATCAGTTGCCAACAAGCAACATGCTTGCAGTGTTCTACGCCCCTGTGCAAAGACTACCAATAATTTTGGACATATTCACTACCTGACAGAATTTTTATGTTTCAAATTACAGAGTTCTTTTTGTTTTTAGTGTTGAGTATACATTAGATTTAAAGAAAGTTATGTTGATTTTTCAAAAATATTTCAGTTTTGTAAGGTGTTTTGTTCCTTTATGTGATCTAAGGTAACTTTAGACTGAAAACTGCCTTAAATTGTTAAAAAGCTTAAGATTTCTAAGAAAATAAATAAACATTGATTAAATTGTATTAAATTAATTGAGTTTAGTACCCTCTTTAAATATATAAATAATAAAAACATTGATAAAATAAGTATTTTTACATAATTTTGACCTTCAAACATGGCGGTCTGGGAGACCGCGTCTCCATACTAGTGTGACAAAAAAATGATGTCCACAGTTAAAGGTTAACATATGCTAGGGGTATACATACACCGTATACACAAAAAAATACTTTTAGAGTACTCCACAACTTTATAGGAGTATACAGATTTGTATAACCATACCAAATTTCAGACGGCTGTGACATACCAATGGACAGACAGACAGACGGACATGGCGAAACTATAAGAGTTTCTAGTTTTATTACGGAACCTAAGTAAAAAATATACAAAACCTAACCTACAAAGTAATAGAACTCCCGAACAAAGCTTTAAAGAATTAAAGGACTACAAAAATAACTAATAGTCTATATTTATTAGGCTGAAAATCTTTACTATAATTGCTTATTTATATAGAGAACACAGTAATAGGAAATGCAATACTAATCTGTTTATACCCACTGCAGGAAATACTGTGGATATGCAATACTAATCTGGAAAATTGCAACTTACTTTATGCCAGCTAGCATCGCGATAACCTCACATGTCTGGAGAGGAAGTGCGGTGGCCGCTTGGTATTCACTGTAGGAAATGTTTTGTAAAAGACACGATGCCATTTTTTTATAATAATTTTCAGAAGGTTTTCTTTCATCCAAAAATAGGAAACAAAGAAATAGAACAGCCCACAGAGTACTTTGTATTAACTGAACAGCCTCTGAATTGTTTTGTTGTAGACCACAGAGTACTTGTATTTGTAGCACAGATCTACTAAGTAGATCTGTGATTTGTAGATTTCCTTTTGGCACCACAGAACAGATGATATACTAGCATAGAACACTATTACTCCACAAGGGAATATGCTATAATCACAAACCATATAGTTATTTCGTTTCGTTCTTTTGGTATAGTACTATGAGATCTTGATGCGTAGGAATAAAACTACGAATACATTAAATGAAGTCCTTGTTACACAATACACAAGACAGATATAATTTCGATGGTTTTAACACGAGACACATAGAAATATACAAGAAAATAAATTATCCGTTGTTGACGAAAAGCTCCTGTCAAAATCCACCTGTCCTGCCCACAGATCTACTAAGTCCTGCCACTGTCCTGCCCACAGATCTACTAGTCCTCACAGACTAAGTAGGGTTCTAACTAGTCCTGCCTGCCTGTTTTTTTTTTTTTGTAAATTTTTCTTGGCCATGGAAACTAGTCCTTCAGCCGGATTCGTAGATAATTTTCACTTTCTTCATTTGTTTTAGGATTTGTTATGCTAGTGCCGGTGCATTACAAATCTTCTCTGAAGTTCTTGACAGCATTTGCAGCAGCTGCATTCTGAGGTGGAACACCCAGTTGCTGTTGGGCGTCTATAAAACTGCACCCAGAGCAAGTTGGGTTCTCACGTCCTCCTTCTTGTTCTCCACATTGCTCACGTGCACTAGACGATTTTCTCCAAAATGCACCACTTCTTGAACAAAATCCCAGCAGAAAACAATGAAAAAACAACAAAATAAAACTACGAATGCGTCCACCACAAATCCCGCCAAAAAACTCCCCTGCCTGTCTAAAACAAAAGTGTTGCTATATCTGGCGATCTTAATCGCCACACCACCCCCATAAGCAGATAACGAAACCAGCAGGTGTAGCATGAGGTCCATTTTGTCTACCCACTAATGTCAAATGTAGACTTCGAAGCGCGACAAAACGATTGTATCTCGACACTGAGCAATTGAGCATGGCCCTAGCGAGATAAGACTAGTCTCGCTCTCATCTGTCATTTGTAGATAGTGTGTAGAGATTTTTATCTCGTGCCGAGCATGAACGCATCGGAATAGGCTTATTTTGACGTTTGATTGAAGACATATATGTTGGCACCCCTTTGAGGTGTCGACAAACTTCTAGCGACTGTTTACAGATTTTTTGTGTTTTATTATTGTTTTGTCATCAACTAACAAATTAGGTACTTACTTTTCCTTTTATTTTCCTTTGCTTTAGTCTCAGAAACTTGCACGAAAACCAACGGAGCCAGGCAGTCCCCTCACCTCAAAAGAGCATATAATCACTACGTTTGCCCACCTCACAAACGCTAACAGTGGTTTTGTGTCAAATTATTACTTAATCAAGCAAATTTTCATACCTCGGTCTCTTTTTGGAAATACAAACCAAGCAATTTACGAACAACAAAACAAAATCTTACAACAGACTTGTCGCCTATCATACTGCAATCTCATCGCGACTTTTCACTCTACACTCTCTCTACTTGTAACGGCATGCTCGCACACGCGACAAAAGCCCGTAGAAAGAGATAATTTTCTCTCGTCGCGCGCGACATATGTCTATGACCTCATGCTACGCCTGCAGCAGACGCAGCATCTAAATAAATTAAAATCGGAATTTATTAAGAATTTATTTCGCACTTTAAAAATCGCAACGAATAAATTTTGTAGTGCGCGCTTTGCCTTATAAACATCGCCACGTAGGGAAATGATCTATAGTCATCTATATGGATATATATGCGACAAATAGGGATGGGCTGCTGTACACTACCGCCGAAAAACAACAGCATAGTATAGTAAGTATTTACTTGTAAGAATTTATATGTGTTTTATGAGTTATCTAGTCAGCCAAGTTCGAGAAGAAAAGGGGGACACTGGCCGTACACGAACCATTTCGAGCCAGTTTCAACCTAACCGTAACTCAAAATCTGTTTGGAATACACACACACTTGCAATTTTGTGTTACTCCCTCGATCATCTAGAATCCTAATTTTCATAAATATGTATATCATTTACCATTTCTGAGATGTCCGATCACTATTTTAATGACTGACTGACTCATCAAAATTAAAGACCACTTTCAGTTGACTTGGAAACCTGAAATTTGGCATCAATGTAGGAAATTAAAGGTAGGTAGGTATTCAATTATGTATTAATATATTCTTTTAAACAACTGAAAACCGCTGTACATTCTCTAATATTTGGAGAAGTCTAAGATAAATATTTCAATTTGAAATGCCGTAGCTATGATTTAAGAAACTACTGCAGAATTCGGTACCTACCCATTTAGTTCTCTGTAATTTTTTTGTACCAAACTTGGCTCCCTTTTACATTTATTATTTGTTGGGTTCATCATCACCATATCAGCTCATATACGTCCCCACCGAGGGGCTCGAGCCTACCCTGAATTAGGGATATCAGGCCTTAGTCGACCACGCGGGCCCAGTGCGGGTTGGTCGACTTAACATACAACCTGCGAGTTTCTTCGCAGGTTTGTGCAGGCTTCCTCACGATGTTTTCCTTTACCGTTAAAGCAATCGGTAAGTATATGTACGTAAGTTTTTGAAAAACTCATTGGTACATTGGCCATCCAGATTTGAACCCGGTACCTTTGGTTACCGGTTGAGCCACCGACGCTTTTTTTCATCATTGGGTTCATCATCATAGCCACAGAATTACAATATGGCCTATAGTAGCGCAACGAATGTACTTACGCAGAGCAACGGAGGGGTACTTGCGGGATAGCAGGCGGCGGGGGCACGCGCCTGGCAAACTCCGCGAGTTTGCCAGGCTTGCGCGAAGGGACGTCGATGCGTGCATGTTTTGCTAGGCTCAAAATATTTTTATACTAATTACTTTTATAACCACTACTTTAGTCTAATGGGGTACTTAGTGTTCTGTGCACGGTTGTCAATCGATACTAAAGTATAACAAGGCCAAGATACTCGTATGCAATAGGTATTTAAGGGGAGACAAGGAGTTACAATTTCATACAAAAAAAAGACAGACGTAAATAAAAATATGCTGCGGAACTACAGTAAATTGCTAAGAAATTGCATCAATAGATCTCAGAAAAATAATTAAAATAAATATTTAAAATTGTTTAAAAACAAATGTAAAGCAACTTGGGAGGTAATCAAAGATAAAACAAACTGCGTAAGACCGAATGAAGGAATTGACAAAGTTATATATAATGGGGACACCTTATATAGACCTCAAGATATAGCGGAAGCGTTTAACAAGTTTTTCATAAACGTAACAGAAATTAATACAAATAAAAAACCCAAATATTACTCAAAACACGAAGGAAAATGCCTAAAGAGCAGTATTTTTCTCAAACCGTGTTCTGAGGATGAGATGGCTAGAGTTATTATGTCTCTTAACAATACTAAATCTGTGGGCTATGACTGTATCTCCACTCACGTATTAAAAGCTTGTGTTAGGGAGTTGACTCCTATTCTTACCTATCTAGTTAATCTTTCGATTACTGAAGGAAAATTCCCAACAAAACTAAAAATTTCAATTTTAAAACCACTACACAAAAAGAGTTCTAAAGAAGACTTAAATAACTATCGCCCTATTACTCTCATACCTACTATTTCCAAACTGTTTGAAAAAGTGATGCAAAGCCGTCTATTTGAGTTTCTTTACAAACACGATATTTTAAGTGATACTCAATTTGGTTTCCAAACCGCAAAATCAACCACTTTAGCGGCGTATGCATTGGTGCAGCGTATTACTAAATTTATAAATGAAAAAATACCGACAATAGTCATCTTTTTCGACATGAGTAAAGCGTTTGATTATGTTGACCATGACATTCTTCTCAAAAAATGCTTTAGATATGGCATACGAGGACCCGCTTTAGAATGGATCAATACATACTTATCAGATCGAAAGCAGTGTGTGCAATTGAGCCGATTAGAGACAAATAAGGAATTAACTACGTTTAAATCTACTTTCCAATACAAAAAACGCGGCGTCCCACAAGGTAGTGTATTGGGACCACTCCTCTTTCTCCTTTACATAAATGAGCTACCAGTACAGTCGACACCCGAAACAATATTATTTGCGGATGACATATCGGTTATTGTTCCCTATAAGGATGACTCTGTACTTTACGAGGACGTATTAAACGATTGTGTTGGGCGAATTACCGAGTGGCTAGAAATAAATAAACTGAAAGTAAATATTCTTAAAACCAGTTTCATACAGTTTTCTAACTACAAAACAAAACGACTCCATCCCAACATTACATTTGAAGGTCAACCAATACAAGAAACTAGTGAAATAAAATTTCTAGGTATAATACTAGACCAACACTGTAATTGGAAATCTCATGTCCAATATGTATGCTCCAAATTAAGTAGATTTGTATACGCTCTTAGACAGTTAAGAAAGATTAACAGAGAAAAAACTGCACTAACTGCTTACCATGGATATGTTGCATCGGTTTTAAGATATGGCATCGTTCTGTGGGGCAACTCAACGGATGCAACTAATATATTTCTCACACAAAAGAAATGTGTAAGAGCAATAAGTGGAGCAGGACCAATTGACACATGTCGTCCTCTTTTCAAGAAACACAACCTTCTAACGCTTACAAGCTTATACATTTTAGAAATAGGAACATTTGTAAAGAATCATCCGAATCTTTTTAAACATGCTGAACAGCATCCTAGGTTAAGAGACAGAGACCTTACGCGATTGTTAGTACCAAAATGCAAAAGCTCTGTATATGAGAGTAACAGTTATTTTATGTCAATTAAGGTTTATAATCACATACCTCGTAAATTTAGGGAGCTGCCACAAAAATATTTTAAAAACAAACTTGCTAGTTGGCTGACAGACAAATGCTTTTATGACTTAAATGAATTTTTTAATCAATAATTTTATGAGAAGGTACTTATTATTTTTTTATTGACATTATAATTAGAATTATAAGTATTTTGTATGCTATTTATTGGCGAAACACACTGTTCCATTTAACTATAATTTAAACTAAGATCCTTATTACTGTGTTTCCACAAATAAACTATTTCACTTCATTTCATTTCATTTCATTTCATAGTTTTCTCGTGACAAGAGATAGGTAGGTATGCAAATTTTTCTGTTTAGGTAATTTCTTACTACTATTTATTATTTATGCAGATAATCCGTCTATAGTATTATTAATATTTTATTAATAATAATAATAGGTATTTATTTCAGACATAGTCCATAATTGGTTAGTAACATTGGTACTTATAAACTAGTGTTAGTAAAAAACAATGGGAATAAATCAAATAATTGAAATGGTCTCGATGGAGCCGTCCGCCACAGGGGCAACGCCGGTCTCTACTTGACTGCGTGCAGCCGTATCCAGCGCCCCAGTATCGGAGAGTCCCATCGGTCCACTAAAGTGCACAGGATGCTGTTGGTACTGGCGCGCGTTCGACTCATCAATGAGGCAGACCGCTTACGCATAATAGCCTCGAAGCTGTCAGTCTTTGCCTCCGCAAACATGCCAGAAGCACTGCAGAAGCGCGCCAGGCCCACCAACACCCTGAACGCGTTATTGTATTGGACTCGCAAGTCGCTGTATGCTCTCTGCGTGTAGCTAACCCACAGACTGCACGTGTAGAAGGACTGGCAATATGCTTTAAAAAGCGTTACCTTAACCTCTTTAGAACAACGTGAGAATCTGCGGGTCAACATGTTGCATCGAACTGCCAGCGACCTGCGCTCCCTCTCAATATCAAAATTATCATTAAGGTCCTCGGAGACCCAGTGACCCAAATATTTAAAGCGAGCGACTCTGTTAAGGGCAGTACCACACAAACTCAAAGCAGGCATTGTTGAATAGTGTTTGTTGCCCGACTTGAACACCATTAGTTCGCTTTTCTTCGCATTATACTTGAGCCCATGGGCCTCCACATAAGTTTCACATATAGTGAGCAGTTTCCTCATGGCACCAATCGATGGGCTTAGCAGGACCATGTCATCTGCGTAGCTAATATTATTGACACAAATTCCATCAATATGGCATCCGACGTTGGTGCTGCCCAGCCCATCGATCAGCTGATTGATGTATAGGCTAAAGAGTCGGGGAGACGACAAACCACCCTGCCTCACCCCACACTCCAGCCCATACTCATCGGAGAGGGATCCTGCCCACCTCACACGGTTCTTCTGATTTGCATACCAATACATAAATAATGATGTAACCTCTGTAGGTACACTAGTATCAAGAAGCTTTTGCCACAGTATATTATACGATACAAGATCAAATGCTTTGGAAAGATCCAAGTAGCAAGCAAAGACTGGGGTTTTTCTAGAAGTATAATACTGAACAGTCTGCTTAAGACATAGAACAGCACTTTCAGTGGAAAGACCAGCTCTAAATCCAAACTGAGCATCATTAAGATGGATATGCTGCTCCAAGTGTCGATCAAGCAGACCGTCCAGTACCTTCGCAAAAGTAGAAGCCAGTGATATTGGTCTGTAATTCGCTATATCAGATGAGTCCCCTGTTTTATTTTTAATGATAGGTACAACAATAGTTTTCATTAGCTTTTCAGGTAAATAAGAATGACCGAGGCAGAGAGTATAAAACATTGAAAGTACCCTTGGAAGATGAACTCCTGCATGTTGCAGGTGCTCGATACTGAGGCTGTCATGCCCTGGCGATTTATCTCTAACCATGCCCTTGATCACTGAAGCCACTTCCTTGGCTGTAAATTTCACATGTCGCTCAAGGGTATGACTGGCAGCATCTAGCACCTGCAACCCGGGCCCCAGAGGCGACTCCACTCTGAAGTACTGCTGAAATACACTAGCTATTTGTTCTGGCTCATGCACTCCCGCCACACTCGCAGGAAGGCCCGACCTGTGATTCAATTTGTTGGTTGTTTTCCAAAACCTACCGAATTTTTTATTTGAGTGATGTTCCGCGATAATGTCCATTTTTATCTGTTGTTCATTTGTCTGACACCATTTTAGTTTGGATTTGAAAAGGCGCCGGGACTTACACATCTCATCGTAAATTTCACCGGAAGTCGGTTTTCCGTACTCCAACCAAGTTTGGAAACAAAGCCGGGCCCTCCCATGAGCGCCGCGCACATGTTTATTCCAGCCTGTTATGTGTTTACCTTTTCGCCTTAGGCTAAAAGAGCATTCTGCAGCTTCTGTTAGGATAGATACAATATTATCATACATGTTGTCTAACAATTTTTTATGGTCTTTATCATTACACATTTTATCGCAACAGTTATCAAACTCAGTGGGGAAATCTATAAGCCTCAACTGGAAATGACAGAGTGAATTATACTCATTAATTTGATCTGAATTCATTTATTGACCACCGCCGTGGCGTAATGGTTAAGGCCATTAGCTTCACATCAAGAGGTCGAATATTCGATTCCCGGCAGAGTCTAACTAACTAACGGAGTCTAACTTTGTAATGTGGATGGAATTGCATTTTATAATCCCGCCCTACTACCATCTTATCTAAGTCTTGCCGCCAAACATCAATGCTAACAATATTGATGTGTTCTGGCTTGAGGATAAGTTAGCCAGTTCCCCATTGCGTTGGGGAATCTTGGTAAGCCCGCTTCCATCTTCGGCATCGTCGTCACTTATCATCAGGTGCGGTAATGCCAAGGGCTTACCAATTGTGAATAAAAAAAATAGATAAGTATGTACCTTATCCCATAATCATAAGTAAGTATAGGCATAGAGTATCAAGATTATACATATATTATTATTTCTAATTATGTTTCTAAGTAGTGATGTAGGTACTACTCGGCACCTACTATAGTATAGGTAGGTGGGTAAGTAGTTACCTACCTACCGCACGTAATAATATAATATATACTTTGGCACCGGTTTTATCTGGGCTGTGGGCTTCAATTCTCATCGTGATGTTTGTTAAGGTACTTACTTGTTTTAAACAATGTGTATGTATGTACATTGGTAAGTACCTAAAGTCGAAGCCATAATCCAAGAGACAAGCTTGACTAGTAAGTGACAGATAAAGGGTTACCAGGGTTAGACGAAATTTAATAGTGATGTAGCCGATATCGATAGACAGTATCGACTCGATTATGTGCTCTTCGGAATTTTTGTACAAATTCGGGAATATTGTTGTTGCAATTTTCGTTTTTACGTAGAAAAACGCCACCCTCGGTATAGATGACTCAAACACTTGTACTCGTTCCACAAATCCAATTAGTTTAATCCAGCAGGTTTCGCTTAGAGATTGTGATTGAGATCTATACTCGGAAATATAATGAGAGGGTCTTTAATTTGATATTTCTAAAAAAACACAAACATGTCAAGGTCATATTATGACCTATACCGTGTTCCAAAACGCAATGATTTCGTTCGAAATAAGCTCAAAACTATTGTTTCGGAACGCGGCATAGATTACATAAGATTGACTTAATATTTACTTATAAGTCTATTTCTAGCTCAAAGTTTATGGTTTCACCTGACTTCAAAAAAGGATGTTTTTATTTTATTTCAATTCGTATGTTTATTGTGTACCAAGTGACGTGGAATATGCCTGGCTTTGTAATATTGACAGTTTGAAAATCCGTTGCCGTTCCGTCCGGTCGGTGGAGATCGTACTTTCAAAGATATTACTGATACTGCTGGCTACCTGCATCCTGCATACTTTTTTTGCATCGTTGTCACGCGCCGTCAACCAACTAGCTCATTAATTCTGCCTTAAGAGTAGTAGGAAACATTTCCCGGCATCATTTAATAATAAATTTTCTTAGTATCTCAATCTACTCCATACTCCTATTTCCATCTCAATCAATAATATTACACAAGTGTTAACCCTATCAAGGTTAGAAAAAGATGCAATTTGTACTTACACGCATCTTGTCACTTTGTATGGAGTATCGTAGTGCTACATTGGTTGGATGTTAAACTATGTTAATGATAACATTTCAGAGTAAAATATGGCAGATATGAGGTCAACTTTAAATGGAAAACAGAACGATATTTACTGGAGCCAAACTATAAACAAACAGAAAAAAGACTACTGTCTACTACAAGAAGGCTAGAATAAACAGGAAATATTGAAGCCTATCATAACATATTTAGTTTTATGTTAACAACAGAATGTGTATTTTGTAATTATATGAAACGTTAGTGAAAAGGTTACGTTGTATGGTCATTTCTTCTTAATAATAGTGATTTTAGCACATGTAACCACTGATAACGTTAGATTTGTTAAAAAACACAAACAATTATTTCTTGTATAGTTAAATCAAACAACCATAAAGGTGATATGTTTAAATAATAACAATAGTAGATTGTACAACAAAAGCATAAAACAGGCTATTTTACCCGAGACGTTCATTTAGCCACCCGAGCTGGTATGGCGAGGGTGAATAGTCACTTTTCAATTCGATTGCAAGGAAGTAATAAATATTTAACTGAAATACAACAAAGTTGGCTAATTTTGAGGAATAATTAGTTTCCTGCCACACATTTTTTTTATTTTCCACCCCATACATTTTGACAATGTATGATTATTACGGAATAAATGTGAATATGAATATGAACAATGGTCCTTGCAATGATATTTACACAAACCTACCAGAACAACGTAGTCAATAGAGTAGCCATGATCAACGCTGATCCGATTATGACGAATAATTACCCGTTTCTATGTTTGAATTCGTATAACTAAAATGAGATTAATGCAATATATCATCGCAAGACAATGGTCGTTACGATCAAAATTGCAAAAATTTACCGGAAAAACGTTACCAAAGAGTAGCCTTGACCAACGCTAATCCCATATACGTAGTTATTCAAAACGTAACACTAAAGATTTTTATTACGGGCGGAAGGTATGACAAAAGAACAACTTAATAAAGCACGTGCACTCATATCTTTTGTACAGTTTAAAAAGTTACGTAGGTACATTTATGGGCTGAGGATAGTGTCCCGCTTCTGAGTTTTCACGAACAAAAACTCAGTACACTTTCACTTGTATAAATCTGTATTCATTCACAATATCCAAGCACAAATATTGAAACTTTCGTCTACTGATCTCATCGTAGACTGCATACTAACCGCTCAGTCCGTGAGCAGCAAACCTTGGAGAGGTAGGGGTGGGGAAGATCCCACTCCTACCCAGAGCTGAGCTAATCACCAGCGCGTGACGGCCGACAATAGTGAGCAGTGTTGCCAATATAAAATTTGATTTTTCAACTTAAACAATAAATCACGACACACAATTACAGCCTAACAAAACAAATTTTTTTTAAAGTTTTTTTTACAATAATTACTAAATAAAATATTCCATTTTTTACAATTTAAAAATATCGACTTTAAAAAGAAATAAACACTCAATACATATCAATATTTTCATTAAACTTTATTTGTTTAGAGATTTAACTTTCATAATAAACATCGATTGTGTACCGCCTACTGAAAGGTCCTCCCAAAAAACAAACGAAACGAAATCGAAAGTGAGTTGTTTATTGTCAAACTCGCAAAACTTGTAGTACAAAATACATGCTTGAGTAACTAAATCGTGTGAACAAAACGATAGCGCGGACTAAAAGTAGACAGTGCCCTCTAGTAGCGCTATTTGATACCAAACATTGACACAATGAAAAATGTAACAACAAAACGATATAAACATACCGCCCGCCAAGGACATCGTGATGTCCTTCCATTTTGAAAAAAAATCAAATTAAAATGTAAAATTATAACGTACGAATTAGTAATATGTAACAATTCAAACTTGTTCTACTGGAAGGCAGCACACCTTGGTGATGCTATATCTGCGGGATTTTTATCTGATGCTATGTGACTCCAACAGCTTGCTGGTAAAATGTTCAAAATCTCAGAAGTCCTGTTAGCAATAAAAGTCTTCCATTTTGTAGGATGGCATTGTAACCAGGCCAATACGATGCTTGAGTCAGTATAGGCATGAATATTCTTTTGTTCAATGCCTAGATGTTCGGCGACTTCTCTAAGTAATTTTGTGAGTAATACGGCTCCACAGAGCTCCAGGCGAGGCACCGAAATTGTTTTAATAGGTGCAACTCTTGTTTTTGCTGTAACCAACTTGACATGAATAGTGTCATCATCTTTAACCACTCTTAGATAGACAACTGCCGCGTATGCCATCTATGAAACATCACTATAACCATGTAATTCAAGCCTTTTGTCCGTTGTATTAGTTGTATACCATCTATCAATACTAATGTTCTTTGCTAGTTCCAGGTTAATGCAGAATTGTATCCACTCTCTTTGTATGTTTTCAGGAATCTCCTCGTCCCAAGAAACTCTTGACAGCCATAACTTTTGAATTATAACTTTTGCTATGATAATAACTGGGGATAACCATCCCATCGGGTCAAACAAGCGTGAGATCTCAGAAAGAATAAGTCTCTTTGTCACAGTCTTCGTGATTTGTGGTAAATTGATGCGATATTGAAATTTATCAGTGCTTTTGTTCCAACTAATTCCTAGTGTTTTGACTATCTCGTCTGATTTAATTATGTATGAAGCATCTGTTTTGGATTTTTCGTTTTCTATATGTTTTTCAAAGTCTTTATTGTTGCTTCCCCATTTCTGCAATTCGAAACCTCCAGAACTCATTAACCGTGTCATTTCTGAATAAATTTCATATGATTCTTTTAAATTATCTTCTCCGGATAGCAGGTCATCCATATAATAATCACTGCGTGTAATAAGGGAAGCCCTTGGGAATCTTGTTTCTTCATCTATTGCAAGTTGTTGAAGAGTTTTTGTTGCAAGATATGGAACACTAGCAGTGCCAAAAGTCACTCTAACCATCCGATACACTTTCAGTTTGCCATTGACTCTCCATAAAATTCTCTGATAATTTGCAGATTCTTCAGTGACTTTTATTTGTCTGTACATCTTAACACAATCAGCAATGATAGCTATTTGATGTCTACGCCACCTCATTACGATGTGTCTCAAATCTAACTGCTTTTTAGGACCTACCATCATATTTTCATTTAAAGATTTTCCGTTTGGACCCTTGCAGGAAGCGTCAAAAACTATTCTCACTTTGGATGTAGTTCTGTCTTGTTTTACTACAGCATGATGAGGCAGATAAAATTTATTTGTTGTATCTTCTTCCTCGTCTTTAATTTCTTCCATGTGATCTAAATCAGAGTATTTCATTATAACCTTGTTATATTCTTCTTTTAAGTCTTTTTCTTTGTTTAATCTTCGTTCTAGTTGCTCTAATCTTCTTTCAGCTATGTGTTTCGTGTCTCCAAAATCAAAGTTTTTCTCTTTAAATGGAATATCCACAATATATCTCCCTTCAGTGTCTCTTGAATATGTTTCTGCGTATATTTGTTCACACTTCATCTCTTCTTCAGTTAGTATTTTTTTGTTTTTGTATGTATCTTCAGATTCTATTTCCCAGAATTTTTGTAATTGTTCTAAATCTTCCTCATGAGTTGTAATATGCATATTTACGACATGGTGATGATGTATGTTGTTGGATGAAGAATGCATTGCTCCAGATAAAATCCAACCTAGACTAGTTCTTTGTGCTAATGGTGAACCTTGTGCACCAGATACTATGCCATCAAGCATAATTCGGCTGTATACCTCCACTCCTAAGAGTAAATCTATTTGTGCTGGTTGACCATACTCGGGATCTGCTAATGTTAGTCCTTGTAAATGTTTCCACGTCTTGTTTATTTGTTTTGATGGCAGCAAGCGTGTTAATGATTTCAATACATAAGCATTGACTGAAAGATTCAGTGTCTTGTCATAATTTGATTGTAGAGTAAAAGACACTGAATGCTTGGCTTGCATCACTGTATTATCTCCCAAGCCACTTATTGAGCCGTTGATTGTATTTCTCCTCAGACCAAGGTTTTGTGTTGCTGACTCAGTAATGAATGATCCCTCGGAACCTTGGTCGATCAATGCTCGTAGCTGTAGTGTACGTCCATTCTCGGCGGTTACTTTTACAAGTGCCGTGGCTAACAAAACGTTAGTTGTATATGTTTGCGAGGACTCCATAGCGTGATGACTTGCAACATTGTAGTTTGTATTGTTATTTGTATCATTTGTTCGTTCTCGGGTATTGTTATTCATCTCAGTTGTTTGTTCTCGTGAAGTTTTGCTCTCTCTTTGTGTTATATCTCGTCGTTCGTTTGATTTGGGAGTATTCGTGTTAGTAGTCTCCGTGTGAATGAGTGAATGATGGCGTTTTCCACAAATGCGACAACATGACTGTTGTCTACAAGTTTTTACACCATGGTTTGGTATTAGGCAATTAAAGCATAAATGTTTTTTCTCAATGAAAGCCTTCTTGTCATCCAGAGACATTTGAACGAAATTCTTACATTGGAAAATGAAATGATCACCACCACAGACTACACATCCTTCTTTCGGCGTAGTATAAAAAACTCTTTTGTTGTCCGGATTTGTTCTTTTTGTGTACGTGTTGTTTTTTGTGGATTGAAGTCCTTCAAGTGCTCTGAATCTTGTTTCTAGGAAGCTCGTTAACATTTCGTATGTAGGCAATTGATCATCGCATTCACGGCTTACATTTTCTTCCCATTGTCTTAAAGAATCGTTGTCCATTTTGTTTGTTATCAGATGAATTACCATCGGATCCCATGTAGTTGTATCTATTCCAATACCTTTTAGACCGTCGAGACAATCTGTAGCTGAATCTAATAAATTTCTAATTGAATATGCACTTTCTTGAGTCACATTTCTTAGAGACATCAGCTTTTGAATATAAGAATTTACTATAATTCTCTTGTTGCTATATCTTTTGTTTAACTTTAGCCATGCAATCTCGTAATTGTTTTCCGAAATCACTACGTTTTTAAGTAAGATAGCTGCTTCCCCGACTAAATTTTGTTTTAGTAAATGAAGTTTATTAACATTGCTCAGTGTGGTATTATTGTGTACTAATGAAACAAATTGATCATGAAAAGGTATCCATTCACTATATTGTCCATCAAATTTTGGTATTTGTATCGGAGGTAGCTTGATCAATCTGTGCTTTGCATGTATATGATCAGATGTAGAGGGTTCACTATGGTCTGATACATGTTGAATAACTGTTGAGTTATTTGAGTGTTTCACTGGAGAGACTTCATCAAGTTTAGTTAACATGGTATCTCGAGCTATTGCATAGATGTCCTCAACTTCAAAGTATGTATTCATGTATATTTCATCTGCTAAGAACTTTTTGTCTACATTTTGCAGTATCTTCTTGTGATTCTTTTCATAGCTTTTCCAATATTCATCAAGAAATTTTAGTTTTGTTTGAATATAATTGTAAGTAAGACGACCCTTTGGTGACTTTTTGAAATTAGCATGCGCATTTTCTATTTGACTGCGTAATACCAACTGAAACTGTATCAGCTTATCAGGGTTAAATTCACTTTTATCACTTGAGTCCGTATCACTCATTTTTATGTCCAAATTGTAAAGGCAATAAACAAGGAAGAGTGTTATTTAATAACCAGAAAGTTCAAAAGTCTTGTAATGAAACTGAGACCAAATTCAAAATTTATTTGATATAAATACTAGCAGATATATTTTTAAGTTCAAAGATATTGATACTTTTTTAAGTAAATATTTTTTTGAAAATTTACTAAGTCCCAAAAGTACTAAATTTTATTTATTTATGGCAACACTTTATGATAATTTTCTGTACTATTTTTTTATGGCAACACTTGTTTTAACTGACATATTCAATTGACATGTTTTTATTTTGATAGCTAACTTCATTGTCACTATTTAACAGCTAATGTCATTTGTCACTCTTTAAAGCTAACGATACTTCACTTTGTCAACTACGCACTTACGACAACTTCCGATCCACGAAGTTTGAATTTTTCGAGTATATTCTATTTTTGAAATAAAAGAACACTTCCTTCCTATCTATGACGCGTAACCGGCTGGGAGGACCATGAACCGCCTACTGAAAGGTCCTCCCAAAAAACAAACGAAACGAAATCGAAAGTGAGTTGTTTATTGTCAAACTCGCAAAACTTGTAGTACAAAATACATGCTTGAGTAACTAAATCGTGTGAACAAAACGATAGCGCGGACTAAAAGTAGACAGTGCCCTCTAGTAGCGCTATTTGATACCAAACATTGACACAATGAAAAATGTAACAACAAAACGATATAAACAGATTGTATTTTTACTACTACCGTACGCGTCACATCACTAGTTACATAATAAGTCTGAGGCGGAGGTGCGGGGTAGTGCGCGCGGAACATCTGGCCCCGCCCCTCACGTCTCCTTCACCCCCGCAATGAGTAATTATTTTTAACTTAAAAGTATAAAAAATGGACGCGCTCTATACCTACATGTATACTCAAAGTTCGTAATGCACCGGCACTAACATTGCAAACAAGAAGTTTATAGACTTCTTGATAAAGAAAGACCGTCTCAAAAGAGCTTCTGTACTCAGAGACGTAAATTTATTATTTAAAAAAAGGAATAAAAAACATACACACACTCACACACTACATACATATCATAAGTATATAACCGTAGTGTATTATATTCGCTTTGTATATAACCATAACCAAAGAGAATATAACAAACTACGTTTTACCATAACCATTATTTTCGAAAAATGGCCATCGGTGTTGATTCATCAAAATGGAAACCTAGAAAAGTAGCTGGAACTCCTGCAGCAGCATTTAGAAATAAACTTGCAGCTGGCATTTTATCGGTTGGCATGCTAACTGGCTGCCTTTTCCAGTTAGTAACGCTAACAATTCCTTTTGTGATGAACTATTTTTGAGGTTATGTACTTACTTATATTTGTTTTCATTTTTCTTTTCAGTTTTACACCTATTTCCGAGGGTTATAAACGGTTTGCTGACAAGTTCTACGAGGATCCTATAGAGGAAGTTGAGAGGCGTATGATGATAAGCAGTGGTATGCCCGTCAGGACTTCAGGACAAATCAAAAAGTTGATGGAAGAAGAGGCAAGAGTGGATGTGCCACACAAGTAGAAGTTGATGTAATATGAATGTAAATAATAGTGATAGGTAGGTTGTAATCTGGCTGGTGGTAATGTTTTTATTTATCTTTCTAACTAAACTTATGTATGTATATATTGATTTTCACCCTACTTTTGGGCTTATCTATCCATTTATTTATCAGTTTTACTTATCCCATAAGTTTACTCAAAATTGTCTTTAGGCTTCTTACGCAACAGTTTAAACAGTATAAATTGTTTTTTGAATGTGTATTTATAGAAAAATAATTCCTGAGCCCTGTAAATCTCTTAAATTTTATTACTAAAATAATCCTAATTAGATGCAATCTACTTATAGCAATTTACAGTTTAATATTTAAGACCTTTCCTCCAGAAAGATACCAATTAATTTAAAATATTTAATTTATGAAAAATAAATAATTATTACTCAAGCATTGTTTTATTTTGTTTCCAGCACAAGTTTCAGTAGATGCAAGGTTCGAAGCAAATACTTTACAGAGGGGCCTGTTATGGACGAAAGCTTATCTGACTTTCAGGAAAAAAAGGACTTTACCATTCCTAAGAAAACTGAAAAAGCAAATTCAAAGAATAAGCCTAAGAAGACTATAAAGCGAATCAAAGGTCAAAAAGATATAAGAACTGCTCTCAAATCTAACAAAAACGAGTTGGTCGCTTACTCTAATGATTTTGATAAGATATGCAAGCAATCTGGTATTGAAGTTGATTCAGAGCAATTGCAATTGGCTATTGCTTTATCTAAGTCCCTTCAACAATCTGAGGATGCCTTAGAATCTAGCAATTCTCAATGTTCGGGATCTTTGACTTCCCAAGAAAGAACACGAAAGATAAGGACAACTTTACTGGAGTACGGATTTAAAGTACCTGAAATAAAAATCACAGCTTCCAAAAGTAGAAAGTTGAAAAGGCACAGAAAGAATTATAAGTTGCTTGTGGTTTCAGAAGCTGAGAAAAAGCAGCTTTTATTTGATAGATATTCCCAAGTTCTATTACAAAATATAAAAAATACTGCTGTAGAAATTGTTAGTAATAATGAAACTAGGGTTCCATTGTACCACATAGCTACTGACAGTTCTTACAAAACAGTAAAAAGTAATGACTGCTTTTATGTAAAAAATTTGGTAGAAGTAAATCATGTTATTGCAGGAGGTCTTTTAAAAGATTGGTCTGAGATACCTGGTAGACCTGCTACACCAACATCAGAAATACTAGATATAAATTTTAGCAGTGTAGACTATTCACACGAAGACCTGGATGATATCCTAGCTGGAACATTAGAATCTGCTCAAGAAATTATAAAAGAAAAGTATAGAATGAATGAAAAAGAAGTGAAATTGCAGTCCCCCAAATATCAATCTGTAAATGATAGTAAAACGAATCAATTTGATATAACGCACAAAACTATGTCTTGTGATTTAGCTAATAAAACTGATGAAGCCTTGAAAATTAGTGAAAACATTGCAAAAAATCCTGTGATAATGAACTCAAAATCCCAACAAATGTGTGTCCCAACAAGTGAAGTTAGAAGTTGCTCCCCAGACATTTTTGATGATGATGAAAATTCTATAATAGACATATCCAAGGACAATACTGATGCATTGTCTCAGAAAAAACCCTGTGCAGACATAACTAAACACAAAAGTAGTTTTATGGACCTTACAGAATGTGGTGATGTTTTATCACAAAAAATGTTAAATGCTAACAAAACTATACTCAAAGCTAATTCACGAATGCTTTCCCAGCAATTACAAGAAGAAAATAAAACCATGAGAAGATCTAACGACTTCATGGAAATTACAGATTGTGTGGCAACATCATCTCGGCCAGTAACAAACAAGGAAATTCAAGAAGTTGATTTAACACAGAATTTGGTTACGTGTAGTTCAGTAAATATTGTCCGTACTAATAATTTTGAAAACAAAGAAATAGAAAGTATGGATTTAACACAATCAACTGATTCTAATGACTCCTTACCTTTAGTACAAATAAGTGGCAAAGGCAAAAGTTTAGATGATTTCACCATTTTAACTGAGAATGTTTGTCTGGGCATAATTTATTCAAAATCTGGATTAACTAAAACTAGTAAATCTTTGAATGTGAACAATAATAGACTAGAAAGGGAAGTTTTATTAAATTCAAAAGATTTATTTGACTGTAATGAAGGCGACAATTCTCTAGTTAAAATATACAATAAAAGCGTTAATTGCGAAGTGAACAAAGACAATGAAAAGCAAAATAAAAATGACCAAGAAGACCAAAAAGTAAGCAAACCTTCACCGATTTTAAAAAGTCAAAGCTTTTTTGAAGAATTTGTTCACACTCATTCAGATAGCAGTAAAGATCACTCTGAAGATAATGTATTGTGTCTTAATGAGACTCACGACAGTTTTGTTAACAAACAAAAAATAAATAAGGACAATATAGATTTAACCCAAAGTCTCGATCCCTCTATTGAAAAGGATGATAGAGATATGGTAACAACCAAAGAATCATTAGAAAATGGGCCTCATAATAATTATGAAGATAAATTTACGAATAATGATATTGATTTAACTCAAAGTTCTGGATCTTCTGTTTGTAAAATGGAAAGTAAAGAGAACATTTTCAAAAGTAAAGAGCCATTAGAAGATTATATATGTGTGATTGAAAGGCATGATAAACGTGATGTTAAAAACAGCTCGATTTACGGGAATATTGCAAGTAATGACATTGATTTAACACAAAGTTCCGATTCATCCATAGAAAAATCTGAATCTGATAATAACAAATACAATAGTGCTGCCCCAAAATTTTCTGATATCAACAGCCTTGGCAAAATTGGCGATATTTCCATAGATTATGATGAAATATTTGATGACATGATATCATCCCACTCAAATAAAAGTAATAGTTACAAATCAGAAATGAATGCCTCAACAGAAAAACTAATGAGAAGGTCTCACAGTATTTCAAACTCTAGCAATAATTCTGATGTCTTTGTAATTTCTGATAATGAACTCAATTACTCATTAAACAAATCCAGACATGAGGTAGCAAACATAAATTTTGAAATAGGAAGCATATCAACAATGGACAACTTACCTAAAACTAGTGGTAGCAAGTTATCTAGTGATGGTAACATGTACATTACTAATGCTTGTGAATCAATAAATGAGAGTTTTCTTCCAGAAGTTAATTTAGGAGGAACTAAATACGATAAAACAAAAAATGATGTTAAATCAAATGCTACTCCATTCAGAAATACCCTCAGTAATGATATAATTTATACAAAAACACCAGAAAATAGTGATTACATAATCAAAACTAATCAAGTGACGCCTATGATAGATTATGAGTCTTTGAACACTCCAGAAAGAAACCGTGAACTGGATAAATATGGTCTGAAACCGTTTAAACGGAAAAGAGGTAACAAAGTAATAACTAATAGTACACATGATTACGAGAATAAATCCAAAATTGTATTTCTAGGGGGTTTAATAATGATATTTTGCTATTATTTCAGCTGTACAGCTTTTAACACACCTGTACAACCAGACCCATCCTATTGTTGAATCATGTTCCATCGAAGATCTACCATCCCCATCCAAGAAACGAAAGAAAGACAACCTTACACAAGTACATATTTCTCCTAAGAAAATTTCACAATCACCAGCAAAATCTCAAAGTCCAGGAAAAAAGTCTGAAGCTCGAAACACTGCAGTTAACAATGTATTGGAAGAAATAAACAAAGAAAATGACTGCGTGTACAGGGTGACCAATGATGTGCCTGAAATAAAGAACATTGAATGCAGTGAAGAAGACTGGGTGTTTCAGAAAAGGGAGAAAGCTAAGGTAGGTGAAAAGTTTTGTACCTAAAAAGAACAATGAGTGTTTTCGTTGTAAAATGTAGCTAAACCTGATGACTACTGTGCTGCCTTCAATCATATGTACCACACTTATGACGTAGAACGAAATAAGTAACATCTTTGTCAACAACATTGATGTGTTCTGGCTTGAAGATTTTTTTAAAATCATAATTGGTAAGCCCTTGGCATCATCTCACCTGATGGTAAGTGACGATGATGCCGAAGATGGAAGCGGGCTTACCAAGATTCCCAACGCAATGGAGAACTGGCTATCTTATCTTCAAGCCGGAACACATCAATGTTACTAACACTGATCTTTGGCGGCAAGACTTAGATAAGATGGTGGTAGCTAGCCAGGTGGGCTTAGAAAATGCCCTACCACCAACCAAACCGAGTCTTTCAAGTTCACCCCACCGGGAATCGAACCCGCGACCTGCTGGTGTGAAGCGAATTGACTAACCATTACGCTACGGTGGCGGTTAAAAAGATAAGATAGCCAGTTCCCTTTTGGGTTGGGGAATCTTGGTGAGCCCGCTTTCATCTTCGGCATCAGCATCACTTACCAATTGGGTATGCTAAATTTTTTATAAGCCATGAAAATAAAAAAAACCATTTCGAGATATTTTTATTTAAAGCCATATTTTTTCATTTTCCACTCAAAAAGTAAAAGATTGCGTAAAAAAATCGGAAAAGGACAATAACCTTCATTTGACCCCTATGACGTCACGAGTTTACAATAAAACCTTATTTCACCACTGAACGGAACGTGCACTCTTACTTGTCATATCAATTACGGACCTTGCATTTGAGGACGAGCTTTCGTCGAGCACTGAAAAAGGCACTATTTATTTATCATCCACCAAAAACTACGTTTGAAACAATCAAATATTATTAGAACGTCATTCAAATTAAATACTTAAATGGGTAAGATATTCATTAGAGGTCCAATTTTTATTGTGGTTCTAAAAAACATTTAAACTCTGAAGGCCTTGTCCATACATAGATTATGATGTTTGATGACAAGTAAATTTTGACTTTGACGTTTCGTTGTTGGCTTTGTGATAGTTTCGTTTCGGAAAAGGCAAAGGTTACTAAGACCATACAGCCAGGTCTGACGTATTTAGGCTTCCTTAGCTGTTGGATTTGTAATGCTAGTGCCGGTGCAATGAAAAAACAACAAAATAAAACTACGAATGCGTCTACCACAAATCCCGCCAAAAAACTTGATTGACAGTTGACGTCAAGGCCTATTCATTTCATCGTCATAGAAATAGGGCTGTTCGTTTCATAGTAATGTGAACCGATGATGTCATCAAGGTTTCAAAATTTAAAAAAATATTTAAAAATATCTAGAGGCTTAAAAAATGAAATATTCAAATTAGTTTTTCAAAATGGTCTAAACCATCAGATTTTTTTTTAAAAAAATACATTTTTTTTTAGCATACCCAATTGTGAATAAAATAAAGTAAATAATATAAGTACCCTCACTTGCTGGTTGTTTCTTTTTCTAAAATCAGTCTTAACAAGTCACACTCCCTGCGACTAGCCAACTGTTACCACTTCACTTATGAAAATCTTTATGAGGTAATAGTATGATTTGTCTGTAATTGTTGCTTTGGTAACCAAAGACTACTCTTTTGTTTTATGTCTGAAAATGTCACTGGTCGCACTGGCAATACACAAATATCTACCACTGACCCATAGTTTGTCCTTAGCTTTCTCATACAAAACCAATAAGTTTTCAAAACTATTAAAGGGTCGCCATGAAGCTCGAGTTAGCATACAAATTTACAATGCGTGCCATGAAAGATAAGACTTGCGCAGGTACAGTCGTGTACCAAATAGTTGTCCATAAAACACCTTCCTTTGCTATTTTTGATGTATAGGTACACTATAACAATAATTATAAACACCTTTTTTTTTAATTCACAATTGCATCCTTGAAACTGGTAATTCAGTATCATGTATAGTCGAAAACCAATACACAAAAAGGAACCCGTAAAAAAACATTTCAAGATTTACAAGTTGACCCGACCGGGAATCGAACCCGCGACGTCCTGGTGTGAAGCAAAGGGACTAACCATTACGCCAGCCCACAAACCTCTTTTAGTTTTGTTTCTGCTGGCAGGGGGTCGTTGACCTGGAGACTTTGGCGCATAGACTGCATATTGTGTATTTGAATTTTCTAGTGTTTGACAACTAAAAATGAAAGTTTGAAGGTGTTTAAGCTAACACCCTGTATAATAATATATCAATGGTATTAACACTATTAACACTAAAATGACAAACTGACAGAATCTTGAAAATATATTGAGAAGACACTATCAATGGTTGTAATTTGTTTTCGATGTACTAAAATAAAACAAAAAAAAAATAAGAGCTAGTTGAAACTCTTAGCATAATCAAAACAAATTACAGACATTGATGTGTCTTCTTAAAACATTTATAAAGATGGGATTCAAATGGAACTATGTTTGTATGGAGACTCAAGCCCCCTGGTGGCCCTTAACCTTCAAGAATACCTTGACGCCTTACTTGGACAAATTGTATAAAAATACGCCAAGCAATCATTCTCTTGATTTTCGTTGATACAAGATCATGGTCAAAGCGCCTTGTTCCGAGTAATAATAATAAATTAAGTTTATTTCGGACCACATAAATCCATGATATGTGTTAGTAAAAATAGAGACTTAGCCTATGTTAGTTAGTACTTAAAAAATACTTGGGAATAATTAAAATAAGTATCATTTTACTGCACCGGTGACTGTCCCCACCGTATCGCATTCCCTCCTTCTGTTAATATTTTATTTACAGTTCCTTAGAGCACTTTGTTGCTTGTATTTCAGGTGCATTCCTGCAGAGTGCCTCTACACGTAGCCTTCCACAACTACGTGTCGTGTCGGCAGGGGCTGCGCGAAGCCATACTAAGATACGAGCCTGTTAACATTGATGTCATACATAGAGGACTTGTTGATAGTGGTCACAAGTACGATGCCAAGGTAACAGAGAATGCATTTTATTTTGATTTTAGTTATGATTTTTTGCTCAAACGGCTAATGAATAGGGATGACGGCAGCATTAGAAATAAATTATGAACTCACTAAATTGCCCTCTTACTTAAACTTCGGAAAACCTTACTCGTTTTGTTTTCCATCAAGTCTTCGATTTTTAATTCACCAAAATCAGAAAATGAGTACATAAATTACGCTGCTAAACTATGACGTCACGCCTAGGTATTTCAAAATTTTTTAGAACAAAATGTCGTTTTTGACAGATGATAAAAAGTAACTCAGATGACTAGCATTCGTCATCCCTATTAGTTAAGGCGGTTCGATTAGCACACTAGCGCCGCCAATAGAAATAAATAATGTACTAATTCTTATGGACTTTAAACGAAATCATTGAGTATTTTTGGGTACAAGGTGTTTTTAGGGTTCCGTAGCCAAATGGCAAAAAACGGAACCCTTTTGGATTCGTCATGTCTGTCTGTCCGTCCGTATGTCGCAGCCACTTTTTTCCGAAACTATAAGAACTATACTGTTGGAACTTGGTAAGTAGATGTATTCTGTGAGCCGCATTAAGATTTTCACACAAAAATAGAAAAATAAAAATAAATTTTAGGGATACTTAGAACTGAAACTCACTTTTTTTTTCATCAAACCCATACGAATAGTTTGCGCGAGAGACACTTCCAAAGTGGTAAAATGTGTATCCTATCCTTATAACTTCTAAAATAAGAAAATGATAAAAATATATGATTTACATTACCATGCAAACTTCCATCGAAAATTGGTTTGAACGAGATTTAGTAAGTAGCTTTTCTTAATACGTCATTTATTATAGATAATGGTGCGGAACCTTTCGTGCGCGAGTTCGACTCGCACTTGGCCGGTTTTTGTTCCATAGTATGGATGGAGCGTCCTGTATCAGATGTGCCGATATTTAGCTACCTACTAATATAAGTACAGCATGCATAGCACACAGAATCGCTAAGCTCGAGCGGCATTTGGCGGAGCACATAGCTCGTAGAACTGACGGCCATTGGGGTAGTGAAGTTCTCGAGTGGCGACCGCGCACCTCGAAGACATAGCGTAGGCAGGACGCCCACTCGTTGGACCGACGAACTGGTGAAGGTTGCGAGGAGCAGTAAAAACAGGGCAGCGCAGGTCCGGTCGTTGTGGAAATCCTTGGAGACTTGGGTATGCCTTTGATCAGTAGTGTACGTCTTTCGGCTGATATGATGACGATCAGTGACAATATCTCTTTGTTATCCTTACTGTAATATTATAAATGTGAAAATGTGTTTGTTTGTTACCTTTTCACGCTTCAACACCTTGACCAATTTTTATGGAATTTGCTATGCAGGTAGCCTGTGTCACTGGAAAGAACATAGGCTATTTTATCCCGTGAAAATAGCATAGTCCGATGCACTTCCTGAGGGAGCTGAAAAATTACGCTTTTTTTGGTTAACTTCTTTAACCTCGCAACGGAACAATGGATTGTTTTTTTGCACATTGTTGAGCAAGTGAAAAATCACATAATTTACTAATTCACATATACTGACATAGTTCCTGAGGAAAACTCATTTCTACACTCGTTTTTGTATTGAATTGTTTGAAGGGGGTTGGAAGAGACATAGACTCATCCTATAAAGACAATCATAAAAACGATGTCCACGCGGGCGAAGCCGCGGGCAAAAGACGGTTAGAAATGTTAGGTGTCCTGAGTTAGGGACCAGTTGCTTGAGGTTGCGTGGAATGTTCAATGAAAAGGATAGATTTCAGTTCACGAATGTTTCGCTTATATTGGTTGCAAAATAGGATTTACAAACTTAAGTGTTTGTACGTATGTCTATATCTGGACGCGAGTTCGGGACGACTGACTAACAAAGCCGAGTCGAGCCACGATCGCTTACGCTGCGATATATGTGGTAGGTAGGTATGTACCCCTACAGAAATAAATAGCATACCCATTGTATCATTTCCTTTTATGCCTGTTTGTTGTTTTGTTTGTATAATATACAGGGTGTAAAAAATTGGTGTAGGACCCGTTAACTGGGGGTTCTACTCATCATACTGAACAACTTTTCCCAAGGAACCCATAGTCAATTCTCAAAAAAAAAATTGAGCCCACCATACTAAAATGCACAAAATTGGTCGATCAGCTGATCGTTTTGTATGAAAAGCAAAAAAAAATTTTTGCGATTTCAGCAGTCGTAGAACAAAAGTTGTTCAGTATGATGAGTAGAAGCCCCAGTTAACGGGACCTACACCAGTTTTGTTACACACTGTATACAATAACCTCTACTTTGTTCCAGGAACTCCTAAAATTCATGGACAAGAAGTGCATAACAGTGAAAACAGCTGATAACAACGCCAAAACTAACAGAAAGCATTATTAGCAAGTATAATTATGTAGGTCATATTTTTAGGGTTCCCTACATCTAACGGGACCCTATAACCACACCATGTACACTTCATACAACGGGCCAGAAATAACATTTCAAAAAATGAATAACGGAACAAAAAAAATGGCGGCGAAATCCTATACGTTCGACAATCAAACTGTAACCAATCTGGGTGATGAGGGGGTGAGGTCGCAATCTAGAGAGCGGCAGGGAGTGTTCATACTCTATGTTAGTACTAACATATATTGCTATTACTAAGTATCCGCTGTCTGTCTGTCAGCGGGCTGTATTTCATGTACCGTAACAGGTAGACAGTTGAAATTTTCACTGAATGCGTATTTCTGTTGCCGCTGTAACAAAAAATACTAAAAACTAGAAAAAGTGAAAAAATAAGGTGGGTCTCTAAACTAAAAATTAGTCTAGAAGTTTTTTATAGGTCTAGAAGTATTTTTGATTTAGCTCTATCGTAAAAACGGTAATACATACAAGCGAGAAACTTGATGTGTGATTTATAGTATTGTGCTGAAGTAACACAACAAATAATAAAAATCGGCCAAGTGTGAGTCGTACTCGCGCTAAGGAGTCCGAACTGAATGACAAAAAAAGCATTTTTGTCGCTCGCGTTGATGTCCTTTGTTTGTAATGTGTATAGTTATCATTGTAATTATACTATGTAGTTTTGTGGTACGGAGCCCTCGGAGTGCTTGCCGTTGTCGCACTTGGCCTGTTTTTAAGTGATAGAAGTGTGTTTGGCCTGTTTTTAAGTGATAGAAGTGTGTAAATCATGAGAGTGATTAGTTAAGTAACCTGTTATGCACTTGTAATATATGCCTATTTAATGACAATCTACCTATCTTATTTTTTTTTCATTTGCCCCACCAAAATATTAAAAATATAACATTCTGATAGTAAAAAAAAAATTTGATAGAAATTATTTAATCAAGTACTTATATTATATTTAATAATATATTTACAATTTTATTATTGTTAAGTGGGTAGTTATATATTAATAAAAGCCAGTTGTCATTTTGTACATGAATGTGTATCATTGCTCTCCCAGTTATAAATACTTTATGGTGTCAGGTGTTGTTTAATTGTATTATAAATCGGCTTAAAAGTGCATAGTGTGTACCTAAATAATGACTACTAAACAGGATCCCGAAAATAAACCCGTAATATCTACATACACGGCGATTCAGCAGCCAGCCGCTTTGCAAGAACATGGCAATATGGCGGTCAACTGGCGTGAATGGAAAAAATCATTTAATTATTATTTGATTGCGTCAGGCAAAGATACCGCTTCGTCGAAGGAGAAATGTGGTTTATTCTTACATGTGATTGGAAGATATGGACGTGAAATTTACGAAGAATTTGATATTACCGATAGCAGTGATTTTGATGAATTACTAAAAAAATTTGGAGAAAGGTTTGATCCGAAAAAGAACGTCAACTTCGAGCGACACACATTTTTTGAAACCTACCAAAAAGATAGAACTTTCGATGAATTCCTAAGCGATTTAAAAATTAAAAGTAAAAGTTGCGAGTTTAGTGAGTTGCGTAATAGTTTGATTCTAAGTCAACTCATACGTGGTCACAGAGATTCTCATATGCGTGAAAAGTTGTTAGCAAAATCTGGTTTGGAGCTGGGAGAAGCAGAGACGTGTTGCCGAGCAGCGGAGCGTGCGAGTGCGCAGGCGGCGGCGTGCGGCGGAGCCGACGCGGCCGGCGCAGCGAGCGGCCAGCGCGAGCCCGGCGAGCTGGCATATGTGAGCAGAGGGCGCGGGAGCCGGCGGGCGCGCGGACGCCGCGCGGCACCGCCCGCTGGGCACGGTGGTGGCGGCGCCAGCGCCAGCGTCGTTGGCCGGTCGGGGACCGGCAGCGGGAGCGGCTATGTGTTACGGCCTACGAACAGTGCGTGTGACAAGTGCGGTAGCTGGCATGCTCGCGATGGCGTGTGCCCAGCGAGAAGTGTTATGTGTTATTCGTGTGAGCGTATCGGGCATTTTGCCCGCTGTTGCAAAGCAAAGTTTATACGGGAAATAAAGGATTTCGGTGAGGACTATGAAACGCCCAGTAACGGTGAGGACTGTATGGACGGTGAGTTCTTTATTTACAATATTTCGCTGGATTCTACTGACGGTACAAAAAATTCGTGGTGTGAATCAGTTTATGTTAATGGAGTAAAAGTAAATTTCAAATTAGACAGTGGTGCGGATACATCTGTAATGTCACTTAAAAATTACTTGCAAGCTGGTTTCAGAACTAATGATCTTCAAAAAACCAATGTTGTCTTAAAAGAGATAAGTAAAAGTAAATTACCAGTTTTAGGTTATTTTGAAGCAAATTTGAAATATAATCAATTTTGTACCAAACAAAGAATCTATGTGCTAAATGTAGAATGCAATAATTTGTTAGGTCTTAAAACCTGCACTGAATTGCAATTGATTGCGAGAATAAATCAACTTGAATCACAATACAACTTTAACGAGTCAATCTTTGAGGGCATTGGATGTTTACCAACAACAGTTAGGATTACAATTGATAAAACTGTACCACCAGTAGTAAATGCATCGAGGAAAATACCTATGAAAATTCGCCCGCGCTTGAAGGAGGAATTAGATAGCATGGAGAAGTTAGGTATTATTGTAAGGGAGGAAGGTCCGACAGATTGGGTGTCTAATATAGTTGTAGTCGAGAAGCCGAATAAACAGCTGCGTATCTGTTTGGATCCATTGCACCTTAATAAAGCAGTCAAGCGTTGTCATTTTCAGTTACCCTCTTTAGAGGAAATCGCAAGTGAGTTACATGGGGCAAAATACTTTTCGAAAATTGACGCGAGTAAGGGATTTTGGATGCTTAAACTTGATTTTGAAAGCTCGAAATTGTGTACTTTCGCCACGCCCTTTGGCAGGTATCGTTTTTTAAGAATGCCTTTTGGAATCAACTGTGCACCTGAAATGTTTCACAGTGAAATGCACAAACTGTTCAAGTCAGATGGGGTTGCTGTTTTTATTGATGATTTGCTTGTGACAGGACGTACAAAAGAGGAACACGACCAGAGATTGAGAGAAATTATGAGAATCGCAGTTGAAAATGGAGTAAAATTTAACAGAGAAAAATGTGTGTTTGGTGTGAAAGAAGTGAACTATTTGGGCCATGTGCTTAATAAAGAAGGGATGAGACCGGACAAAAACCGCATCGATGCAATTATAAAAATGCATGTTCCATCAGACAAAAAAGAGTTAGAGAGATTTCTCGGCGTAACAAATTATCTGTCGAGATTTATTGAAAAATATTCAGATACAGCGGCACCACTGAGAGATTTATTGAAACAAGATACAGAGTTCTTGTGGCAGCCACAGCATGATAAAAGTTTTAGTGAGTTAAAAAGCAAAATAAGCTCAGCCCCGGTGCTTCGATACTATTCAACGAGTGATCCGATAACATTATCGGTAGACGCAAGTTCGCGAGGATTGGGCGCTTGCTTGCTGCAGAATGGACAACCGGTCGCCTACGCTTCGCGCAGCCTCACACCAGCAGAGAGTAGGTGGGCGCAGATAGAAAAGGAGCTTCTTGCGATTGTCTTCGGTTGCACACGCTTTCACCAATATGTTTATGGCCATAACCCGGTGACAATAGAAACCGACCATAAGCCATTGGAGTCGATATTCAAGAAACCTTTGAATGCCACACCTACGAGACTACAAAGAATGCTGATGAGGCTCCAGCCTTATGCGCTTAACATTCACTATAAACCTGGTAAATATATGTATATAGCGGATACCCTATCGAGAGCACCAGTAGAAAAGGGCACAAATGAAGATATTTATAACGACGTAGCAATACACGTAAATTTATTAATAGAAAATATAAGTGTTTCAAGGGAAAAAATAGAAAAAATAAAGGAAGAAACAAAGAAAGATGAGACGCTGATGAAAGTGAAAAGTTATTATTTCTCTGGATGGCCTACAGATAAGAAAAAAATAGATAACCTTACTACTCAATATTGGACCTTTAAAGAAGAATTACAGGTTGTTGATGATATTTTATTTCGCAATCATCAAATTATCATACCCAAAACGCTGCGAAAAGAAATGTTGGAAAGGATACATGAAGGGCATCTTGGGATAGAAAAATGCAAAAGAAGAGCGAAAGAAGTGATGTGGTGGCCAGGGTTGGGTGCTGAGATCGAAGAGCGCGTCGCGCGCTGCGACACGTGCCAGCGCCACCGCGCCGCCCAGCGCCGTGAGCCGCTGCGGCCGCACCCCCTGCCGGACCTGCCGTGGCAAGTGGTCGCCACTGATATTTTTGACATTGATCGAGAACACTACTTGCTGGTGGTAGATTACTATTCCAAGTTCGTGGAGGTAGCTAAGTTGGGCACTACAATGACAACCACAGTAGTTATAAGAAAACTAAAAAATGTTTTTGCAAGATTTGGAATCCCTAAGAAATTAGTTTCAGATAATGGAACTCAATTTTCGTCATCAGAATTCAAAAAGTTTTCACAGGAATGGGAATTTGACCATGTGACGAGCTCTCCTCTTTATCCGAAATCAAACGGGCTCGCAGAAAGGAATGTACAGACTATAAAAAAGTTAATTATAAAAGCACGAGAAGATGGTGGTGATTGGCAATTAGCATTACTGAATTTTAGAAATACGCCAATTACAGGAGAAAGATTTTCTCCAGCACAATTACTAATGGGACGATCACTCAAAACTCGTCTTCCTGCTACCACAGCAACACTGAAGCCGAAGGCTATAGACTATGAACAGGTTAAAGAAGGACGCATACAAAATCAAAACAAAATGAAGGCATATTATGACAGCAAAGGAGCAAGAGCCCTATCTCCTTTACAAGCCGGAGATAATGTTCATTTACGCGACAAGCATCAATGGGTGAAGGCAAAGGTACACGAGAAGACAGCAAATGACCGTTCATATTGGGTAAAAACTCAAAACGGCAGGTTATATCGACGTAATAGAGTAGATATATTAAAACCCAAAAAAATAACTCAAAATTGTGGACCGTCCTATAAAAAAGTAATGATAAGTTCTGGTTACGGTTGTGACGATATCATAAATACTCCTTCAAGTCCGAGCAGTAGGAGATCTAGTGCATACGCACCACTGACGCCAGATCAGAGGTCTGCAAACGCAGTCAGTCCACACCAACACACTGGTGCGTGCGCGTCGATCACACCATCATTGTCTCCATCCACCCGTGACTGTTACGTTACGAGAAGTGGTCGACAAGTTAATCCCCCTAAAAAATTTGCTTACGATTTTGATTAAAATATATACTCACTGTATATTATTGTAACTTTAGGATAATGTGTTTAGCAGTTGTAACATGTGTTATTAAACTTGTAGATTATGATTACAACTGATCCCAAGAAATATTTTTCGTAGGGCTAGTACACCATTTTACTTTTTCACTTTAGAGTATGTTTACAATAATATTATTTACTTAATATAAGATAGGTAGTAGGCACTTACAGTTAGTTATATAAATAAATAGATGGGTCTTATAATACCTTTGTACCCCAGACAAATTATCACAACTTTATACAAGGTAAAATGAGTCACATCTTCTTATTTATATTATTTCATTATATTCTAAGTTCCTCTGTTTCAAACAGCATAAAAAAAAAAAAAAAAAAAAAAAAAAAAAGTGTAACAAATGTATGTAGTGATTTATATTGTGAAAACAAATACATATATATTTAGAAATATTTATTATGAATTATTTTATTTTGTTTATTTAAAAGGGTGATGATGTTAAGTGGGTAGTTATATATTAATAAAAGCCAGTTGTCATTTTGTACATGAATGTGTATCATTGCTCTCCCAGTTATAAATACTTTAATTATAATCTTAATTAAAAAGTTCAATCAGAGAGTTCATTAGGCACTTATGCCTATAAGTTAATTAAAAGTACAAATTATGTACAAAAGTTGTATTTACATTAATTATTGTCATTTCTTCAGTAAGCCGGCTTGTTGTATAACTTGTCTCGTAGCGTTGTTGATGTGACGAAACCTGTCCGGGCCTAGCTGGATACCGCCATACCTGAAATAGAAAAGATGATAATATGCTTTCTTAACCTGGCGACAATGACGCTGGGTCATATTGACCCGAGCGATTTTCAAATGTGGAAAACGCTCGGCCGAGTTCTAAAAAACTTAAGTGCCATCTATTAGCGATTTGCGGTACTAAAAGGACTTAGTCAATTTTACTGGTGTAACTTTCTTAGTGTTAATTTATTACATAAACATCCCGCGCCCCAAGGACTATATGGTACTGGTAAATAATGCATAAATAAAAAAATATAATATTTGCATAAGTTGATAAAAAATGCTATGCAATAGCTTTACCGCGGCAGTCCCCGAGTGCCACACGTTTTTTTTTGTATAGTATAGTCACAGTATTACGATAAGGTTTACAGTAGCGCAACGCCTTTGATGTCGCACGATGCCGCCACGGCGTAAGTACTAGCAGTATGACCCGACCAGCAGAACCTGTGGTGAAGATACAGAATCAATGGAACACTTATTGTGTCACTGCGATGTCCTGGCTAGCAAGCGTATGTACTTACCTCCTAGGTGATAGCTACCCAAAACCGGAGGACTACAAGCACCTTCCAATCAGCGGAATTGCTGCATTGATGCAGCACATCTTCGAGTAGGTTGGGGTGCAAAGGTTATAGGGGTAGACACAAAAGATCCGATTAGGTCGAAGTGTCGCTGCAACTGCAGCCCCACTTAAAAAGATAAGATAAGACTAGCCAGCCTAGCAAACTCGCGAGTTTGCCATGCTACGCTCTGCCGCCCGCTGCCCCGCAAGTACTCTTTCGTTGCTCTGCGTAAGTACATTCGTTGCACTACTGTAAGCCGCTATATTGTAATACTGTGGTATAGTTTTCTTGTCCCTCTTGACTATTGTTAATAGCAACTTTAACCCCTGAACGGTCATAACGATCTGGCAATGATAAATTAAAACTGCCAATGGTTATGGAATACTTTAATAGTCTAGAAACATCTTCTGGTAACGATATTAGAAGCAACAAGTTAAACAGCATAACACGTTTGTCATCAGAAAGTTGTGGCATCGAACTAAATTCATCTGTAGATGAAGATGGTGAACCTAGCTGACATGATGAATAGATGACAGGGAAACAGACCGCAGCCCTGGATATAGTGGAGTTTCATCTATGTCTTCTAAACTCCGTTGAAGTTTGATGGCGCCGTGTAAGGCGTATTATCTCTGAGGATCTGATGGTAGACCTAAAATCCCCTCCAATGCAGCTTCTATTTTTAGGTCTTTCAATATTTTACAAAAAGGTACATGTGCAAAAGCCCCAAGCATAGAAGTGTGTTCCAAAGCAACTCTCTAACAACAACCATTATGTACCCTCCCTTTCACACATATGAGATTTGCAAAAGGCTATCCTGTTGTCAGACCAAACGGCTGCTGTCAGAGCGTAGCCTTGGAACGCACCCTAGTAAACCTAGCATCCATGACGGTTAGAGGGAAAACGCATACCACCAATATATATGGTTTTCTAAATAATAGCCTTAAATTAATGAAAATAAATTAAATTTACCATTACACATGCGCAGATACAAAAAAGCGTCGGTGGCTCAACCGGTAACGACTCGGTCCATCTAACCAGAGGTACCGGGTTCAAATCTGGACGGCCAATGTACCAATGAGTTTTTCAAAAACTTACGTACATATACTTACCGATTGCTTTAACGGTGAAGGAAAAACATCGTGAGGAAACCTGCACACGCCTGCGAAGAAACTCGAAGGTTGTGTGTGAAGTCGACCAACCCGCACTGGGCCCGCGTGGTCGACTAAGGCCTAACCGCCCTGATTCAGGGTAGACTCGAGCCCCTCGGTGGGGACGTATATGAGCTGTTATAATAATAATAAAACATGCGCAGATATCGAAGATTTACACCGATTTAGCTAACACTCGTAAAAATCAAGAATTTGAAAATGAATAACTTCAACGTTACGACAAAAAATTTATGATAGCTCAGTATTGCCAGAGAAACAAAAACCTACCGGATATGGATCGTTAGTTTCGTGACAAGCAAAAAACATTGTGGTAGAAATATTCCCTATGACTTGAATTGAAAAGGAATGCATTGAATTGAAATGCAGGCTAAAGTAGCCGTATACATGAGGGTCTGTAAAGGAGGTCGTGGTTCGAATCCTGCCACGTACCAACGTGTTTTCGAATTTCGATTTCATATGTACGTTAATCCGATGCTCTAACGGTGCAGGAAAACATCGTGAGGAAACTTGCACATGCCTGCGAAGAAAATCCTAAGTTGTGTGTGAAGTCGACCAACACGCACTGGGCCCGTGTGGTTGACTAAGGCCCGATCGCCCTAAATCAGATTAGGCTCGAACCCCTCGCTGAGGACATATATGAGCTGATATGATGACACCACAATGCTTCTAGAGGCCCAAGGTTTTTGGGGCATTCACAAGCTTTTCAAAGTGACCTTGTGTCTTTATTACTCACCGTCTCGACAGGACAACTAGAGTACACTTCTGGACCAGTATCTGTATTCACCATCTCGACACGACAACTAGAGTACACATCTGGTCCAGTATCTGTACTCACCATCTCGACAAGACAGCTAGAGTACACTTCTGGTTCAGTATCTGTACTCACCATCTCGACACGACAACAAGAGTATAATTCCCTTCCAGTATCTGTACTCAGTACACTTCTGGTCCAGTATCTGAACTCACCATATCGACGAGACAGCTAGAGTACACTTCTGGTTCAGTTTCTGTACTCGCCATCTCGACACGACAACAAGAGTATAATTCCCTTCCAGTATCTGTACTCAGTACACTTCTGGTCCAGTATCTGTACTCACCATATCGACAAGACAGCTAGAGTACACTTCTGGTCCAGTATCTGTACTCACCATCTCGACACGATAACAAGAATATAATTCTCTTCCAGTATCTGTACTCAGTACACTTCTGGTCCAGTATCTGTACTCACCATCTCGACACGACAACAAGAGTATAATTCTCTTCCAGTATCTGTACTCACCATCTCGACAAGACAGCTAGAGTACACTTCTGGTCCAGTATCTGTACTCACCATATTGACAAGACAGCTAGAGTACAGTTCTGGTCCAGTATCTGTACTAACCATCTCGACACGACAACTAGAGTACAATTCTGTTCCAGTATCTGTACTCACCATCTCGACACGACAACTAGAGTACACTTCTGGTTACATCTCGCCACAATAACTAGAGTACACTTCTGGTCCAGTATCTGTACTCACCATATTGACAAGACAGCTAGAGTACAGTTCTGGTCCAGTATCTGTACTAACCATCTCGACACGACAACTAGAGTACACTTCTGGCCCAATATCTGTACTCACCATCTCGACACGACAACTAGAGTACACTTCTGGTCTAGTATCTGTAACAGATGCAGCATGCGTCCCCCAGCGTGAGCCTCTCCATCATCATCACAGTCCTGCAGCAGACTCGTTCCCTTGTCCGTCTTGCGTTCTATCCGGTAAGCGTACATGTTGTGTGTAGCGTTAAGTATCTTCTTGTTCTGTTTTAACTTTGTGAGAACGGCACTGGAAATATTTTTTAACGTTTAGTCAAGTTGTCTCACATTTCATTCTGTCTCTTTGATTCCTGTGCAATTTGGTGGAAATGGCGTTTTAAATTTGTATTTTAATTTAAATTAATTTTATTTTTGTAATTGATAATGGTCACCATTTCTGTCACATTGTAAAATATTATAGTCTTTTTGGTGTGCTTGTCATCCTAGGTAATAGATTTTTGTCATGCACAACTGTTAAGCCTTTGGGATCATCTCACCTGATGGTAAGTGACGATGAGGCCGAAAATGGAAGCGGACTTACCAAGACGGTGCAATTTGGTGGAAATGGCGTTTTAAAACGCTGATAATGGTCACCATTTCTGTCACATTGCAAAATATAGTCTTTTTAGTGTGCTTAAGGTCGTACTAGGTATAGATTTTTATTATCCACAATTGGTAAGCCCTTGGCATCATCTCACGTGATGGTAAGTGACTATGAGGCCGAAAATGGAAGCGGGCTTACCAAGATTGCCCAACGAAATGGGGAGCCGGCTATCTTATTTGTGAACGTGTTTCCTGCGAGGCGAGTAAGCAACAAGCTTGCGGCGTTTTTCGGACGAGTAAGCAACGAGCTTGCGGCGTTTTTCGGACGAGTAAGCAACGAACTTGCGGCGTTTTTCGGTGAGTAAGCAACGAGCTTGCGGCGTTTTTCGGACTAGTAAGCAACGAGCGTGCGGCGTATTGCGGACGAGTAAGCATCGAGCTTGCGGCGTTTTTAAAAACGTTGATTGGACGCTCTGCGAGATTGCTACGCACTCGCGGCGTGTAGGACACAGTTCGTCAATCGCCAGTGATAATAGGCTCAGAACTAGTATCACAGAAAGTCTCTCTCTCTATCTCTCTTCAAGCTTAGCGTAACGGAAAAAATATTGTTTTTGCTAATATGAATAGTGGGCGGTGTACGAAGCCAACTTGGATCCAAAATCGCAAATCGATGTACTTACAGGATAACCGTTTAGTACATAAGTTGACCGGCAGGTAGCTCTTAAATATATAAAGGTGTAACAAAATTGGTGTAGTTCCCGTTAACTGAGGCTTCTACTCACCAAACTGAACAACTTTTGTTCTACAAGTTTGCTAAATTGCAATAAAAAATTTGAACTCTTCATACAAAACGATCAGCTGATTGACCAATTTTCTGATTTCCAATTTGCGATACGCAGACGACACCACACTCTGCAACTAGCCCCAGTAATATGGAAGCTCTTCTCTGCAAAATGGAACAGGTGAGCCTTGGTTTCGGTCTGAAAATCAACCGCAGAAAGACGAAAGTGATGATTGTCGACAGAGCAAATAACAACTCGCCAGAAGTCGTCACTACAGTCGCGAATTGTGACGTCGTTCAGTCATACGTTTACCTTGGGGCAATAATTTCGAACAACGTTGAAGATATCAAGTGGTGCATGGCAATCACGAGGTCTTCCATGGACAGGCTAAAGAACATGGACAGAGTTCAGAACAAACGTCTCTACCCTCCAGGAACTCGGAGTGAAGCAGCGTCTATCTTCCATCGTGCAAAGATGAATTCTCGCTTTCTTTGGGTACTTCTGCGGAACTTCTCGTGGTCCAGGGAAAAATAGAAGGCACAAGAGCATGCGGCAGATCGCCTATGCGTTGGACTGACCAAATAAAAACCGCAATCAATGGTCCACTACACGAATGTACTAGGGAGGCAGCGGCGAGAGAGGAATGGCGACGAATTGTGAAGCGCGTCACCCGCCCCGAAGTGATGGCCACGACCACTGCCAAGAGTGTAGCGACGAAGAAGAATATTTCAAGACATCATTGGTGTATGCAATATGTTTAACAAAAAATTTCTTAGCCGTTTCCTACCTGGAGAAGTCCAAACTTAGTATGGTTTTGAAAATACTTTTGAGATTTTTAGAAATCAAGTGGCTGAAAGATAATTGTGTTATATATTTTTAGAACCGCCTTATAAAGCCCTTTCATTTGTTACCCCACACGATAAGTTACAGAAAAAAAATCTTGTACAAAAAATTGATGACATCATATCTCTAAGGGAAATATTTAAAAAAAAATCAGTAAAAATAAAATGTTTTTTTTTAACCCAAAATGCATTATGGCTATTCTGTACATCGATTTGTTTTTTTTTGCTTAGAGGTATAATATGTAAGAATTAAAATTGCAAGTGACTAAAGTTTCTTGTTCAGCTAGTTTTTGCTATACACTGTATTATAGTGGCATTGGTATGAGTATTGTGAGCATGCCAGCTTTACTTAATTGAACTGTACTGTGCTTAAAGTATTTAGATAATTTTCATTCATACTAACTTCACATCCTCTATGCTGTGCACCTCAGCCGCATGACCTTGGAATGAGCTCTTCCTGTCAATGATAACCTCCCCATGTGTGATCTCTGGGCATTTGATCTCCAACTGTTATTTAACAAAGTCTTTATGAAAAATTGTACAAGCATTTTAATCAGATATAATTCATTGCACACTAGAAAAAAAACGCGGCATGTACAACTGGGCGTTTAGAAAATAATAGTTATAACTACACAAAAAAACTAACTAACAAATAAGTGCTTCGGCCACTGAAGTCTCCAATCACAAATAGGATGTAATTGTATTTTAAATTGTTGTTCTTTTAGTTCAGACTATAAGCCTTAATACACAGACTGTTCCGTAAATCCCAGAGCTATTCAAAACACTGGAAATTTACAGAATTAGAGAAACTGATTTTTGATGTATAACATCTTTCCAACTGCTTCACTGCAATCTGTGTGAGTAATTTTGTAAAGAGACGGAAGTAACAGGAAATGCGTTTTTTTTTCATTCACAAAGGCTAAGAAAACACTTTATTTTTTTCAGTCACAAAGGCTAAGTGAACATGACCATGATGCCTTATTTTTTCTGTTACGAAGGCTAAGGAAACATGGCCATGTAGTCTAATGCGAAGCCAGAGGCCAGAAGCCTGGTAACTAGGTTTTTACTTATGTCAGTTGTTACACATCATATGCGACTACTGTAAAGTTCGCTAATTTTTAATGCTATTACATTGTAAAGGTGATGATTGAAAACAACAACACATCAACAACTCAAATAAGATGATACCAGTTAAATATCAGAAGTAAAGCAAGACTTTTATTAATTAACTATAAATTGTTACTACGACATAGATACCTGTGACAGATCTAAAGTTTCTTCAACTGGTTTGCTTATTGGTGATTTCTTTTCGGCTTCTGGTGATTTCATTGACTGCAGAACTTCCCTTATTTTCTCTACCCATTGGAAAATTACTGTTTCACCTATATTTTCTCTTTAAAAATAAAAATAGATGATTAGAACACAAATATGTTTATAACTCAGACTGATTCAAATCAGAGTAGGCTCGAGCCTCTTGGTGGGGACATATATGATCTGATATATCTATAACTTATACGAGGGGTGTTCAACATATTCTCGGAATAAATTTAAAGGAAAAGTGGAAAATTGTGAAATAACTACTTTTTTATATTATAATCTCCCTTCTATGTAGTTATTTTTCTATGTAGGCTCTGTGGAGACATTGAGCAGATATGATGTAGTCTCTCTCTCATAATCTCAACACATATACTGAATCGCTAAACTAGCTTTTCAATACCCTCTAAAAACATTTATCCCCATATTCAGAAATATTGGACCATCTTCATCATAGTAAAACCACTTTCCACAAAGATCTTTTACAAATTAGGGAATTACAAAATAATCACTATGGGCCAGGCTGGGGCTGTTGGTTGGATGATTAATTTCTCCAAAACCACATCCTATTTTTTTTTTTTTGAACTGGTGCATTGTTGTGGAGAAGCAATAATACACCTACTTTCAATTTTCCCTGCCTTTATTCTTTAACTACCTCTCTTAAATTGTGCCAAGAATTTGCATATGATGCGTCTGTTATACAGGGTGGTGCAATAGAACGTGCATATTGCGTCATTTTTTTTCGCGGGGTAAACAGTGCGTGGGCGGGGGGACCCTAGCGTGGTTGGATAGTGGCACTCGTGGAGTTTTAGTAGCCATGAGTCACTTCGACGGGAAATGTCGCGCTTTTTGTGTTCGCACGTTTTACGAAAACGGTCGTTCATACATCTCTACAAGGCGACTGTATTGTTCTGAATATGGATTAACACACATTAATGAAGCTCCGAGTTCAAATTTAATTAAAATATGGATTAAGCGTTCCAGAACTTGCGAGATCAAGAATAGCGAATACGAGGACTTGGTTCCAACAAGACGGAGCGACCTGTCACACATCAAATGACTCTATGGCGGTTGTGAGACATTTGTTTCCTGCAAGACCAATTTCCAAAAGAGGTGATATCCCATGGCCCCCACGTAGCCCTGACTTGACGCCTCCTGACTTTTTTTTGTGGGGATACCTCAAACATAAAGTGTGCATAAACAATCTGAGGAACATCAGTCAGCTAAAGGAAAATATCTGTGGGGAAATGGCAGCTATCACCCCAGATTTATTGACAAGAGTTTTCACAAATCTGCGTTCGCGTTTAGAGGCATGCCGTCTTCGAGAGGGCCGTCATTTAGATGATATTATTTTTTTTAAATAAACTACATTTAAGTACCTAATCATCCTATCTTTTATTTCAACTATACCTTTTGTGTTTATTTTTTTTAGACTAAACTTAATAAATGCATGTTCTATTGCGCCACCCTGTACTTAGACTATTAATTGTGTACTATCAGTTAAATTCCCTTAAAATCCCAAAACACTGTCTTAAAACGAAACCTAAATAGCGAGAATATATTGGACCCCCCTCATATGTAGGTATACTATTAGTCTTGGGTCACCATAAAACTTTACTTACAAATATACTTCATCCAAAGCTTGATGCAATTTCTCCTTAGCCTTCCTGTCCATCCAAGGAGCAGATAACTCATACTTCGGCGGTGCTAATGCAGGGTACTCATCAGGCATAGTAACATAGAGTAAAGCCTCTTTTCTGTTATATTCTATTCTTATGGTATACGATCTTGATATTTCGCTCTCCGTGATAAAATCGTCTCCGTATATCGAGTTCAGAGCTTCTACTTCCTCAGACTTGCAAAATAATAAATGTGAAAATTAGTCCACATTGAAAATAAGTAAAATAACACATGAATTTTTAAAGACGGTTTATTTGTACAATTGATAAAGATTACCTGTTTGACAATGTTTTCCTCCATTTCTGTAGGAGGTCAAGATACCGTTTTGTTTTGTCAGAAATTTAATACACAATTTTTAAGAAATCACTGAATGTCTTCTAATTTTTAAATGTTTGTTTTCTTTCGCAAGCACAGAACAAGTCAGTCAGCTGTTTGTTTCTGTCTTCTAAGTGGATATGACACTTAATTTGTTTATTTTGCCCTTTTCAGGACAGGCTAAGGCTCATTGGCCATACTGCCTTGTCTTCAGTACATTTATTTTTTTCAGTAGTATAGTAGTTTACGTCTCCAGTAATTTTTCTTTTACAGTTTTCAGTAATTTTTAGCCTCATTGTAATTTTTTTCATTGGCACTATATGTATAAGTAATTTAACCTTCACTCTCCATTAAAATTAAGGCGATTTACCTTAAGCTTGGCGGACTTCTTGTGGGAACTCGAAACACAGCATACACGCTTTTATTTCATTAACCTATACAATAAACACTTAAATACGCGACCAGTTAAAGGCTCGACCACCTGCGACCATTTCATACAATTACGAGGGTGGCAAACTTAAATGCCCTCAGTGCGCCAGGAGTTTCGCTGCGAAGATTGGCTACATACACCATCTTCGAGCGCACGCGCGGCAAACCGACTAGGAGTCGAAGTGGTCGCCATGACCGAAATCGGTCGGATAGATCATCATCATCATCAAACACTTAAATGGTACTTTGTAGAACAATACACTATCAATATTATACAGGGTGCCCAATCATAAAGTGCACAAACAAAAAGGAGTGAAACTAGACCTAAATTTATCGTTAAAAAGAATAAAAAAAACGGGGTTTTTCAAAGATTTTTAATTATTATTATTATTTTAGTTTGAGTTCCTTAAATGAATAAAGGTCCATAACTTTTAAATTATCCCGACTATTTAGTTTAAATAAACACAGAAATTACGACAAATAATGTGTACTGAGAAATAATAAGAAAAAAAACCTTATAGTTATTTATAGTAATAATATAATTTATAAAAAGTTCGTTATTTAGAAAAAAAGATGTGTGGCACTCGGGGACTGCCGCGGTAAAGCTATTGCATAGCATTTTTTATCAAGTTATGCAATTATAATTATTTAATTATATTTTATTTATGCAGTATTTACCAGTAAGTACCATAATAGGCCGCGGGATGTTTATGTAATAAATTAACACTAAGAAAGTTAAGAAAGTAAATCATCATCGTCATCGTCATCGACCACCATCGCGACCACAATCACGACCACCATCACGACCACAATCAGAACCACCATCGCGATCGTGATGATTTTTTCAATTAAAGTGAATTTTCTCGGAACAATGGCAACCTAATCATTGTTTTTTATTAATGTTTTTTATTCTGCATTCAATTATAATAATAGATTTTCGTTCTACTAAAAAAATAACTTTGGACCTGTCTTATTCTTTTTACTAGAACTAGTTAAAGATCACCTAAGGATTCGAAACTTATGTGATACTTAATAATTAAAAATCTTTAAAAAAGACTCAATATTATCAATATACCTTTTTTTACTTTTTTAAAGATAAATTTGAGTCTATTTTCACTCCCTTTCGTTTGTTCACTTTATGACTGGGCATCCTGTATAGAGAGTGTTCAGGCGCGCACGCAGTACTCATCTTTAACAATTCCTATTAAAAATTATTAAACAGGTACAACGTAATTTTTTTGTAAATGGATAGTTGGATGCTGATTAAAAACGGTAATAAATAAAAAACTAAAAAACCCGCCTGCGTTTCTGTGTAATTTGGAAATGAAAAAACCCTAAAACAAGAAAGTCGTCATACCCGATTGCACTTAACTTAAGAAAAATTGTAGCAGTCGGGACCCATTCTAGAAAGTCAGCCGTCTAGTCAGTATATTGGAGTAATCTGCAATGTAATATAGGTATGTGCTCTCAATTCACTATGTCTCCATTTCTAGAATGGGTCCCGACTGCTACAATTTTTCTTAAGTTAAGTGCAATCGGACCGCGCACCGGAAAACGTAGCGTAGGCAGGCCTCCCACGCGGTGGACCGATGACCTGGTGAAGGTCGCGGGAAGCCGATGGATGCGGGCAGCGCAGGACCGGTCGTCGTGGAAATCCTTGGGGGAGGCCTTTGTTCAGCAGTGGACGATTTGTGGCTGATATGATGAAGTGCAATCGGGTATGACGACTTTCTTGTTTTAGGGTTTTTTCATTTCCAAATTACACAGAAACGCAGGCGGGTTTTTTAGTTTTTTATTTATTACCGTTTTTTATTTTATTCATTTTTTTAAGTTTTATTATTGAATGAGTTCATTTGAATTTGGCGCCAAAAATCCGCCATTTTGTTTTTTTTTATTTTGATATACCCAGTGTCACTCACACAGTAAATATGTATCTAACGACACCCCTCAAACTAAAATCTATCGAGCCGTTCAGGCTGCAGTGCGTGCCTAACATTGGAATTTGGCGCCAAAAATCCGCCATTTTGTTTTTTATTTGGATATACCCAGTGTCATTTTCACAGTAAAAACGTATCTAACGACAACCCTCAAGCTATAATTCATCGAGCCGTTCAGGCTGCAGTGCGTGCCTAACATTGGAATTTGGCGCCAAAAATCCGCCATTTTGTTTTTTATTTGGCTATACCTAGTGTCATTTTCACAGTAAAAACGTATCTAACGACAACCCTCAAGCTATAATTCATCGAGCCGTTCAGGCTGCAGTGCGTGCCTAACATTGGAATTTGGCGCCAAAAATCCGCCATTTTGTTTTTTATTTGGATATACCCAGTGTCATTTTCACAGTAAAAACGTATCGAACGACAACCCTCAAGCTATAATTCATCGAGCCGTTCAGGCTGCAGAGCGTGTCAAACATTTGAATTTTGCGCCAAAAATCTGCCATATTGTTTTTTTTATTTTGATATACCCAGTGTCACTTTCACAGTAAATACGAATCTAACGACACGTCTCAAGCTAAAATCCATCCAGCCGTTCAGGCTGCAGAGCGTGCCAAACAATTATACATACAAACATACATACATACATACTCTCGAAAAACATAACCCTCCTTCTGGCGCAGTCGGGTAAAAATACGAGTGTGCTTTAGACCACACGACTGAAGTAAAACTTCTTTAGCTCCATCTATATTTTTTTTAAGTTTTTTATTATCCTCCCATACAACCATTTTCGGTCGCAAAATTTTCAAAAAGTCGCAGCTTAGTAACAGTGTCGTAACTGTTACTAAACATTGTAACTGTGTAGATTTTGGTTGAATCGTGTAATAACGGTGTCAACACTTTGCACCGAAAAATGTTACAGTAAAATGATCAAATGTTTTTTATCTTAAATGTTTGTTTTGATTGTTTTGACAATCGATATTGTTGGTAAACAAAAATAAATAGTATCTCTCTTTCTACCTTCACTAATTTATATATCTCTCTCAACTTCCGTTCGCCTCGCCTTATCCCACTTCCGTAACGCTCTTGTCACGCATCCACCAGCTTACTTCCCATGTCAAGCGTGCGTAAAGAAGTTTTACTTCAAAACTAGGGTTATGTGGCCGTTATTCCGAGAAAATTAACTTTAATTGAAAAAAATCTAAAAAATGTGTTATTTCTGTTAAAACATAATTTTTAGGGATTCCGTACCTCAAAAAGAAAAAAACGGAACCCATATATGATCACTTTGTTGTAAGTCCGTCCGTCTGTCTGTAAGACCGTTTATCTCGGGAACTCGTGGAGGTATCGAGTTGAAATAGAAACCATATACTTTAGTCTAAAGTTCCTCGAAGCTGTGAAAAAAATCAAACTTTCTAAGTTAACGTAAAAAAAAGATACGGTCGTTTATGCCGCAAAAAATGAATATTTCGATACTCTCAAGGGAATCAAAATTCATAGGGTGTTTTCCGTTGACCTAGAACTATGAAATTTGGCAAGTAATACCGTCTTATACTACAATAGTATAGGAATAAATCTGAAAACAGTACATTTGTAATTAACATCGATATGTGCAAAGTTTGGATTCATTCCGGCATGTAGTTTTTGTTTGAAAGCGGAACTACGTTTGTATGAAAACTCGAGCCTCCTGGGGACCCTTAAATGTTAATAGGTATGTATATCAGTCCCTGGTTCCCATAACACAGGGAATCCTACTTGGGGGCCAGATGACCATGTGCGATTTGTCCCAGAATATTTATTTATTTAAAGCTGAACTAGGTTTGTATGGAAACTCGTGCCTACTGGTAGTAGGTACTATACAGGTTGTAACAAAATTGGAGTAGGACTTGTTAATTTTGAGCTCTTCATACAAATCGATCAGCTGATAGACCGATTTTAAACATTTTTGTATGGAGCGTCAATTTTTTTTTGAATTAACTATTGTGTTCTTTTGGGAAAGTTGTTCAGTATGATGAGTAGATGGCCCATTTAAGGCGAGGTATTGATTGGAACAGTAAGTTGTCTCTGTCTATTTCTTTACGTGTAAAGAGTAAAGAAAATAACCACACTTTTTTACTTTTTCTATGATTTTCGTTTTAATCAAAAACTTTGTATTGAATCACTTTGTATTATCATAACAAAAATGTATACTTCAAAATATTGGTCATAACTAGAGTTGAAAGTAACGGTATAGACCAACCTTTGGTATTTTTTTCTATCGAGCCAAAATTGCTCAATTGTGTTCCTAATAGCTTTTGACTTTAAGGAACATCATCAAAAATAAGTGTATTTTTTTCAACTTTGAGTTTTCTATCGCTTGAGAGTAATTGACGTCAAAACTAATGAAAATCTGTAATAATAATACCGCCTTAACGGTTCCTACACCTATTTTATTACACCCTGTATAAAAGTGGGTTGGGCATCTGAGCAAAAAAATAAAAAATCCTTACCATGTACAGTTTTGGTTTACTGTGCTTTTAAATAAACAGTTATTTGCTACATACAAGCTTACAAGAGTTATGTCTAAATACAGATAAGTATACTAATTACAATAATTTTGCAACTTATTAATATAGGTACTTATTTATTTTACAGCTGTGATAGTTAACGAAAGTTATAATGTATAAAAAACCTAATGACATGATGACTACATACGCGCTTAGCTTATTTTAAGTTTTAAGAAAAAAATGACCATAAAATTAAAACCAAACTGTTTTCACTACTTTGTTTAAGTAAGTAGGTAGGTATGTACATACTAAAGACAAAGTATATCATATTAGTACTAACATAGAGTATGGACACTCCCTGCCATTCTCTAGATTCCGACCTCAGCCCCTCGGCTCCCAGATCAATTTAGATTGGTTACAGTTTGGTTGTCAAACGTATAGGATTTCGCCACCATTTTGTTTGTTCCGTTATTCGTTTTTTGAAATGTCATTTCTGGCCCGTTGTATGAAGTGTCCAGGGTATGCTTAAGATACAAGAACAGCTATAAGTGTTATTCAGAATTTAAAGTAAAATACAAGAACTTTTGTTACTCCAAATTATTAACTAGTGGTTTTGTATGTATGTATGTATGTATGATTTTTGTATTCTCTAGGAATAAATTATACAAAGCAAGATAAGAAACTGAGGGCGGTCTTATCACTAGGAGACTAGCCTTACCAGACTACTCTTGGCAGAGAGAAAAAAGTCATCATCATCATCATATCAGCCGACGGACGTTCACTGCTGGACATAGGCCTCCCTCAAGGATTTACATGACAACCGGTTCTGCGCTGCCCGCATCCATCGGCTTCCCGCGACCTTCGCCAGGTCATCGGTCCACCGAGTGGGAGGTCTACCTACGCTACGTTTTCGAGAACTTTACTCGAGAACTTGAGAAATTTTAAGATCATAGTAATTGCATAAATATTTTGAAAGTAGATACAGATTATAATTTAAATTAAGTATTTCAGTTAGTTAGTTTGATATGACATGTTAGTTTGATATCATCATCATATCAGCTCACACACGTCCCCACCGAGGGGCTAGAGCCTAGCGGGCCCAGTGCGGGTTGGTCAACTTCACACACAACCTTCGAGTTTCTTCGCAGGCGTGTGTGCAGATTTCCTCACAATGTTTTCCTTCACCGTAAGATCGTGGCATAAACGTACATAAGGAATAGAAATCGACAAAAACATTGGTACCGGGTAGGATTTTAAACACGACCTCCCGGACAGGAGGTAGCGGCCTTAGGAAATGCGGGCGTCATTTTTTCCATACAAACGTAGTCCCCTGTTTCCTCCCTGGATAATGACAATAGAGCAAAAATATATATATGGACTTGTCCCTATGTTTGGTTTTTTCCCATATTCTAATTGGGTATGCTAAATTTTTTATAAGCCATGAAAATAAAAAAACCATTTCGAGATATTTTTATTTAAAGCCATATTTTTTCATTTTCCACTCGAAAAAGTAAAAGATTGCGTAAAAAAATCGGAAAAGGACAATAACCTTCATTTGACCCCTATGACGTCACGAGTTTACAATAAAACCTTATTTCACCACTGAACGGAACGTGCACTCTTACTTGTCATATCAATTACGGACCTTGCATTTGAGGACGAGCTTTCGTCGAGCACTGAAAAAGGCACTATTTATTTATCATCCACCAAAAACTACGTTTGAAACAATCAAATATTATTAGAACGTCATTCAAATTAAATACTTAAATGGGTAAGATATTCATTAGAGGTCCAATTTTTATTGTGGTTCTAAAAAACATTTAAACTCTGAAGGCCTTGTCCATACATAGATTATGATGTTTGATGACAAGTAAATTTTGACTTTGACGTTTCGTTGTTGGCTTTGTGATAGTTTCGTTTCGGAAAAGGCAAAGGTTACTAAGACCATACAGCCAGGTCTGACGTATTTAGGCTTCCTTAGCTGTTGGATTTGTAATGCTAGTGCCGGTGCAATGAAAAAACAACAAAATAAAACTACGAATGCGTCTACCACAAATCCCGCCAAACAACCTTTGGGAATGATTGACTTGAGTGACTTGACAGTTGACGTCAAGGCCTATTCATTTCATCGTCATAGAAATAGGGCTGTTCGTTTCATAGTAATGTGAACCGATGACGTCATCAAGGTTTCAAAATTTAAAAAAATATTTAAAAATATCTAGAGGCTTAAAAAATGAAATATTCAAATTAGTTTTTCAAAATGGTCTAAACCATCAGAAAAAAAATTAAAAAAAATACATTTTTTTTTTAGCATACCCAATTATAATAGGAAGAAGAAGTCTTCAAAAACTGAGAAAATTTCCCTATTGAAACGTCATTTTCAGACAGTCACCATAAAAAATTACGAATATTAACAATAAAATGAAAACATAAAGGCATATGTAAAGCGTTTTTTTATTTTTTTTGAAATATATTATTTTTGCTCAAGTTTTGGAGGAGGAAATAGAGGACTACGAAATGATGTTTTGGTCAATTTTAGTGTCTTTTAGCGGTCTGCGCTGCAGTTCTCTCTTTCTTGCTGTTTATGGAGAGGTTTGGGGAAGGGAGACAGCAACATTTTATTTAAAACCCTATTTTTTAGACCGAGTTTCCTCTTAACATTTACGCCACCGACGCCTTGTTTTAATATTTAATCAATTAAAATAAAAATTAAATATTAATTAATTAAAAATAAATACCTATTAATAATTTAAATATTAATATATATAATTAAATATCTAAAATATAATATTGGTATATTGTAAATGTTCTAAACGGGGTGGTCATTAAACACACGGAAAAGAAAGACCTCTTAGCGTAGTGGTGCAGTTTTTATCTACACCTGTATTCCACAGAATATGTATGTAGGTGTGTATACCTATCACCTACTAATTACTTACTTATATTATACAGGATGTTGATTTGCTTAGTATCAACAAATGCAAGTGTGTCTGACTCTACTTCTCTCTCTCTCTACTCATAAAACAGAACAGTTTACCACAAGGAACCCATGGGAGATTCACAACAAAAGCACAGTATTACAATATAGCGGCTTACAGTAGCGCAACTAATGTACTTACGCAGAGCAACGGAAGGGTATTTGTGTTGTGGGGCAGCGGGCGGCGGGGCACAGCCTAGCAAACTTTGCAAGTTACTAGTACCTACGCCGGTGGCGCATCGTGCGACATAAAAGGCGTTGCGCTACTGTTAGCCATATAGTAATACTGTGATAAAAGTGGAAACCCAATACAATACTTTTTATTTTTATTTTATTTTTTATTAAAAATTTGAGTGCGTTTGACTGCAACTCACCTGATGGTAAGTGATGATGCAGTCGAGGATGGTACACGCAAACTCAATCCTTATTACAGTAATAAACTTACATGATTGATATTGTGGATCATTATGTGAAATTCATTAGTATTGTTTACATATTTATATTAAATTCCTTTGGGAATGTTCATTCAGTTTCATCTGTAGAAGTCACTCTTGTTTATAAGTTTGTTCTCAGCAAATAACACCTGTACACAATATCACAGAGTCGACTACTTACAATTTAAATTTAAATTTTAATCTAAATTAAATATTTTTACAAGTAAAATTTTACAATATTTGATATTCCAAAATGAGTGCCTACTAAGCTAGAAACTATATAACTTTAATTTCACATTTTTAATATTTTAAGAAATCCTCTATTTTTTAAATCGCCACATTTAAAAACCGACTAGATTTTTTTTTATAAGAAAGCTTAGTTTCCCGCCTTTATTTCCGAACTGGCTGATTCTGTGAAGCGATCGTTCGAAACTCCACTTTGCACCGAGCAGTAACTGGCTGGAGAGCTTCTGTTGCTGTCTTTTTCATGGCTGGCAACACTGACCATACTGCCACTCGGCTGACGAAGAAAGTTTTGGAACGCAACCGGACACGTATTGACTATCTTATCAGGTTTCTTCAGTAACTCCTCTATGGAATACGGATTCTTCTTTTTCTCTTTTTCGCTTGGCGATTTTTGTTCGCAGTCGTCTGCGTCCGGCCGGTCTGTGCTGTCATCACTAGCTTCTACAGAAATATGTTCAGAATTCTCCGATTTAACTTCATCGGTGTTGATTCTGTTCAGAAAATCTGTATGGATATTAAGCGAGTAAGGTGAAAAGTTTTTCGAGTCTGCTTGGTATGGCATCATGATTCTCTGCCAGGGGGAGATGGGGTATGGTTTGAGGAGGCCCTGCGCTTGCATCTGGTTGGTTATAAGCCAGGAGGTGGCGAGTCTCCTGTCGTAGAGGTGTGACGCTTCGGTAGGGGTGGGGGGTGGTACTCGGACGGCGGAATGAGCGAAGTAGGGGGGTGTTTGTTGGGGTAGGGGCGTGGGGGATAGAGAGGTCTTCATAGACATGTAGTCCATCACGGTTGGCAGATCCGGTTGAGAATATTGTTCTGTAACAATAAAGAAAAAAGATATCTTATATTCTAGATATTACAATATCTTAGTAAGTAGTTCTTTTGCTCCAAAATCTTGGTAGGTTTTTGTTAAGACACACCTAACTGCTGGACAAAGGTTGTCGTGGAAATCTTTGGGGGAGGCCTTTGTCTAGCAGTGGACATCTTCGCCTTATATGATGATGATGACACACCTAACTACGTAAATCAAAAGTTGGATAGGTGACCTATATGTATATGTAGGTATACATGTATCCTACAATGTCTTTATCAACGTTATAAAAATACGAACTGACTTACAAGACAAAACACAGCTTAAACCGATGGTTCTAGACTAGAAGCATGAAATTTTGCACAGGAGTTCCATTTATATACAGGGTGTAAAAATATTTGCGTAGGACCCGTTAACTGGGACTTCTACTTATTATACTGAACAACTTTCCCCGAGAGTCAATTCGCAAAAAAAAAACTGTGTACAAATCGATCAGCTGATTGATCAATTGTGTGCATTTTTGTATGGTATTTTTTTTACTATTGAATCCTTTGGAAAACTTGTTCAATTGATGAATAGAAGCCTCCCAGTTAACGGCACCTACACAAATGTTGTTAGGTACATCCTATATAATGTAGAATGGTGACTAAGAAAGGATTTTTGAGAATTCCAAAATAAAAACTACACACCTCAAATACATTCATAGAAACTATATAAGGTGTAACAAAATTAGCTGAAACTATTTTAACTGGTGCTGCTACCCATGAAACTGAACAACTTTCCCCATGGAACCCATAGTCAAAACGCAAAAAAAAAATTGGCTCTCCCATACTAACTCGATCAGCTGATCAGGCAACTTAGTATGGGAAGTTCAAATTTTTGCTTTTGAGATTTGACTATGGGTTTCATGGGGAAAGTTGTTCAGTTTCATGGAAGCACCAGTTAAAATAGTTTCAGCTAATTTTGTTAGACCTTATATAAGTGCGGGTGAAGCCGCGGGTAAAAGTTAGTCATCAAAAATAAACTAGAACTCTATGTAGCGGCTTCGTAGAAAAGACATCAACGAGACACATAAACGTAAGTTGTGGCTTTATACAGGGGGTGTTAGGTAAATACGAAAGTTGTGGCTTTATACAGGTGGTGTTAGGTAAATACGAAAGTTGTGGCTTTATACAGGGGGTGTTAGATAAATACGAAAGTTGTGGCTTTATACAGGGGGTGTTAGGTAAATACGAAAGTTGTGGCTTTATACAGGGGGTGTTAGGTAAATACGTAAGTTGTGGATTTATCTAGGGGGTGTTAGGTAAATACGTAAGTTGTGGCTTTATCTATGGGGTGTTAGGTAAATACGTAAGTTGTGGCTTTATCTAGGGGGTGTTAGGTAAATACGTAAGTTGTGGCTTTATTTAGGGGGTGTTAGGTAAATACGAAAAACATAGTTTGACACGATTGTTTACAAAAAGGAGTGTATTGTTTTTAGGTGTAATGTATGTATGTATGTTTCTTTATTTCACAATATCTTCTAAACGGCTTGATGAATTTTAGGGTGCGAGGTATCATTAGATTCGTCTCGATCCCGTGAGTGACATAGGATACATTTTACCCGATTTCAAAAAAAAAGAGGGTTAATGTTTTTATGCTGTGTTTAAAATCTCAAAATATTTTTTGGGTTTCTTATAAAGTAACAAGTTAATGAATCAACTAATCGATTTCTATAAAAAGAGCGTCGGTGGCCTAATGGCAAGGGCCGCTACCTCCTGTCTGGGAGGTCGTGGTTCTAATCCTGCCACGTACCGATGTGTTTTCGAATTTCGATTCCTTATGTAGGTACGTTTATCCGACCCTCTTAAGGTGAAGGAAAACATCGTGAGGAAACCTGCACACGCCTGCGAAGAAACTCGAAGGTTTTATGTGAAGTCGACTAACCCGCACTGGGACCGCGTGGTCGACTAAGGCCCGATCGCCCTAAATCAGGGTAGCCTCGAAACCCTCGGTGGGGAAGTATATGAGCTGATATGATGATGATGAAAATGTTTAAATTTTTGTTTGCGTTTTCAGGAAATTTGTGGAGCAAAAGTGGTTCAATTTTATGAGTATAGAAGCCGCCCTCAAAAATTTGTTCTACTTTACCAAACATCCTGTCGAAAAAAAACAACAATTAGACATACACACATCAAAAAAGTTTGAATTCGTTGCAAAATTTGAGTTGTCTTTTAGGGTTCCGTAGCCAAATAGCAAAAAACGAAACCCTTATGGATTCGTCATGTCTGTCAGTCTGTCTGTCCGTCCTTATGTCACAACCAGTTTTTTCCGAAACTATAAGAACTATACTGTTGAAATTTGTTTTACGTTAGAATAACGAAAATTAAAACATTATAGAAAATAGTTTATAAAAGTTTTTTGTTTTCTTCTATCGTAAAAAAAATAATACCTACACATGTAAGCGTTGGTGTTATTAAAGTCTAAAGTGAAAACTTTTCACAGTTTAATAAGTTTTGACCCTCCGAGTGTTGATGACGAACGACTAAGTTGACAAAGTATTGACCCTGCAAGTGTGTCTGATACGGTGTCGGTTACGTTACAGTGTTGCGAGTTCAATGGTTTTTCCCTCAAAAAATGCCCAACGCGCCTAAAAAAGTTTTCACTTAAAAAAAATCGTCAAAATATGAGTTGGAGTCACGCTTTAGGTAGGATCCCGAACTAAAGAAAACAAAGTCATTTTATTTGTAAATACACGCACCTATATAACAAATATATTAAATTGTGTGGCGGTACAGAAACCTCGGTGCGCGTGCAAAAAACGACACTGCGTACACCCACATTGTGTTTTATTAATTATAGTTCAGAAAGTATAGTACATTATCAATTATAAAAGTATAGTACAGTATCAAATTATAAAAGTATAGTACATTATCAAATTATAAAAATATAGTACATTATCAAATTATAAAAGTATATTACATTATCAAATTATAAAAGTATAGTCCAATATCAAATTATAAAAGTATAGTACATTATCAAATTATAAAAGTATAGTACATTATCAAATTATAAAAGTATAGTACATTATCAAATTATAAAAATATAGTACATTATCAAATTATAAAAGTATAGTACATTATCAAATTATAAAAGTATAGTACATTATCAAATTATAAAAACCGGACTCGCGCTTAGGCTCCTGAACTTTTTTATCCACGATTGGAAAGCCCTTGGCATCATCTCACGGTAAGTGACAACGATGCCGAAGATGGAATCGGTCTCACCAAGATTCCCTAACGCAGTGGAAATCTGACTATCTTATCTTTAAGCCGGAACACATCAATGCTGTTAACATTGATGTTTGGCGGCAAGACTTAGATAAGATAGTGGAGCTAGCCAGGGGGGCTATGAAAATGCTCTACCACCAACCAAACCGAGTCTTACAAAGTTAGACTACGCCGGGAATCGAAACCGTGACCTCCTGATGTGAAGCCAATGGACTAACTATTACACTATGTAGACGGCCAAGATGTCAAATTCTCTAATAACAATTGAAAATATGGATGGGATAACTGTTAGTGGCATTTTCCTCGACCGTTTGCGTGCTTCGCAAGGCACGTTAAGCCGTTGGTGTCGGTTTCTATCGGTAGATAGCAGTCGTTAAGCCGCGTCAGATGGTATAGACGGCTTGAAAAACTTCTGACAGTGCGGTTTGCCACTAATAGCCCTGCATCCTCCACCAAACCGGATTTCGCCCCCGTGTGTGGAGTGTGACCCACCCTCCCCCGGTTTGTAAGATATCAGTGCCCCAGTAGTGGGGATGTTTATGAGTTGTTAACAAATGATAATAAAAACCGAAAATTTTTGAACAAAAAAACAGGAAACTAAGATTTCATAGATTCCCCTCGATTTCTCTATGGTACCATCATCAGATCTTGATTCCCTTATCATGGTACCACCCTTGGGATATCTCCTTTCCAATAAAAAAATAATCATCAAAATCGGTTATAACGACAAAGTTATCCGCGAACACACATAAAAAAATATATATTTACGGTTGAATTGAGAAACCTCCTCCCTTTTTTGAAGTCGGTTGAAAACAAGATCAATGTCGGCTTATACACCAGGTGCTATGTTGAAAGATGCAAAAACTCGAATAGCTTTAGAAAATACATGAAACACGTAATACGTGCCTATAAAATTTGAGATTTGCCCTCGATTTCTCTGGGATTCCATCATCAGATTCTGACTTGGTGACAATGGGACCACTTTTCGAATAAAAAAAGAATTCTAAAAAATCTATAAACAAACATAAAAAAATACATAAGAACCTCCTCCTTTCTGTAGGTCAGTTAAATCAAATCAAAGCAAAACATTTATTTCGGACAACATAATCCATAGTGTTAGTACAAGAAAATAATATTATAAAGACGTTAGGGCTAGTAAGCTACACAAATTAAAATTACTTAACATGCAGCCGTACCAATTGACAGAAGATAGGGCAGTCGGGTCGGCTAAAAAAGCTCAATGATTATTTTAGAAAAATACAAACGATATATGAGGACAAACATTTTAAACCATATATTGTTGTGGTAATGGGTCCTAACTTTCAATAAAGTGAGAGCTCGATAATTTATAACACACTCAAACCAACGCGACAATGCTAGTCGTAACTTTGACAACGTCCACAGAGCGCAGAGCGAACATAAAATTGTCTATATTATTGAGTAAAGACCAAGAAAACGCTGGACAAATAGATATTTTATAATTTTACGCGACACGTCTAGCTAAAATAATGACTCTAGAGAACGTTCGAATGAGCAATATGCCTATTGACGAAACATTTGTATGCACTTCCAAATAAAGTAATAAGTTACTTTAACCACACCCCGGACACTGCATACAACGGTCGTGAAATTACATTTCCAAAAACAAATGACGGAGCAAACAAAATCACGACGAAATCCAATACGTTCGAGAACCAAACTATAACCAATCTGTATCAATCTGGGTGACGAGGGGGTGAGTTCGGAATCTAGGGAGCGGCAGGGAGTATCCATACTGTATACTAATATATAATATACTTTGCCATAACCTATTTCATTATTTTCGAATAACTTAAAAACTTTTAGGTGAAAGCTTTTGTTTAATAATCGTACATTGTTACGAGAAACAAACGTGTGTATAAAATTTCAGCCCGACAGCTTCAGTGGAAGTGAATTAAATATTGATTGTTAAAATCCCAGGACATACATACAAGTGAAGTTCAATAAAAGCTTTTTAAAAATATTTTTTTTTATTCACAATTGGTAAACCCTTGACAACATCTCACCTGGTGGTAAGTGACGATGTTGCCGAAGATGGAAGCGGGCTTACTAAGATTCCCTAACGCAATGGGGAACTGGCTATCTTATCTTCATGCTGGAACACACCAATGATATCAACATTGATATTTGGCGGTAAGACTTAGATAAGATGGTGGTACCTAGACAGGCGGGCTTAGAAAATGCCCTACCACCAACCAAACCGAGTCTTACAATTGACCCCGCCGGGAATCGAACCCGCGACCTCCTGTGTAAAGCCAGTGAACTTTGCCTCTGAGCTACGGAGGCGGTAAAAATTTACTGCATACAAACTTAACTCCTATTTTTTGTGCCAGTCGGGTTCAAATGTATCCTATGAAACTTTCGGGATCAAGACGAATATAACGCTACCTCGCCAATCCATCAAGCCGTTTAGGTCAGCCAAAGAAACAGATATACATAAATACATTCATACATAAACCCAAAAATCAATACCCTCCTTTTGGGCTGTCGGATAATAAGGATATGAATTTCGATTGATGATTTAAAAGTAATAAAAAACTTAAATTTATACTATCCTACTTTATTACTACTCCTTTCATTTATTTTATGCAGACTACAGCACTAAATGGTGGTGGGTTATACCCGTCATACAGACTACAGCACTAAATGGTGGTGGGTTATACCCGTCATACAGACTACAGCACTAAATGGTGGTGGGTTATACCCGTCATACAGGCTACAGCACTAAATGGTGGTGGGTTATACCCGTCATACAGACTACAGCACTAAATGGTGGTGGGTTATGCCCGTCATACAGACTACAGCACTAAATGGTGGTGGGTTATACCCGTCATACAGACTACAGCACTAAATGGTGGTGGATTATACCCGTCATACAGACTACAGCACTAAATGGTGGTGGGTTATACCCGTCATACAGACTACATCAATAAATGGTGGTGGGTTATACCCGTCATACAGAATACAGCACTAAATGGTGGTGGGTTATACCCGTCATACAGAATACATCACTAAATGGTGGTGGGTTATACCCGTCATACAGACTACATCAATAAATGGTGGTGGGTTATACCCGTCATACAGACTACATCAATAAATGGCGGTAGATTATATCCGTCATACAGAATACAGCACTAAATGGTGGTGGGTTATACCCGTCATACCTAAAACGGTAAGTTACCATCGATTAGTTGAAATGAAATGAAATAAAATGATAATTTATTTGCATCAAACATGGTAGTAGGATGTTTAATATAATTTTTTAGTGCAATCATGTTTCGCCTGTGCAAGGCATGCAAATGTTTAACATAGATTATAATTATTTTGTCACGTAAACTTTAAAAATTCAAATGTCAACAAGTTTATTTTTGTCACAGAGGTATTCATTAACGCTATAATATTTTTTGTCAATAAGCCATTTCAACAATTTTGTCTTATGGGTTTTCGATTCAAGATTTCGTAGTGGTAAATTATTATATATTCTAACGCTCATACACACACAATTTCGGCTATAGATTTCAGTCAATGGGATTTCGTTAAAAACTAGCCTGTACTAATTTCGGCTATACATTTCAGTCAATGGGATTTCGTTAAAAACTAGTTAGTGAACTGGCTTGGGTTAATTATTATCTTAGTTAATAAGTAGAATAAATTTTCCACAGACCCATCAATGGAACAAGTAATGGGATTAACGTCGCTGGCGTAACGGTTACGGCCGCTACCTCCTGTCCGGGAGGCCGTGGTTCGAATCCTGCCCCGTACCAATGTGTTTTCGAATATCGATTTCATATGTACGTTTATTCGACGCTCTTACGGTGAAGGAAAATATCGTAAGGACACCTGCACACGCCTGCGAAGAAACTCGAAGGTAGTGTGTGAAGTCGATCAACCCGCACTGGGTCCGCGTGGTCGACTAAGGCCCGATAACTCTAATTCAGGGTACGCTCGAGCCCCTCGGTGGGGACGTAAATGAGCTGATAAGAAGATTGGGACTACGGAAAAGATCATAAAAGATGTGGTAGATGTGGTAGATGTGTAGTTCGCTTTTGACGAGTCGGGTTGATAGTTAGAACTTAGAATTAGGTAGGGTAAGCCATCCTTTTGGTGTCACCTCCCCCGTTTATGTCACCCCTCCTAAAACCGTAAATCGACGAATTTTTTTAATAGGTAGTCATTATAAGTTTTTTCCTTGTTAGTTTACGGTTACATGGTGTAACAAAATTGGTGCAGTTCCCGTTAACTGGGGCTTCTACTCATCATACTGAACAACTTATGCTCTATGACTTTGCTGAAATTGCAAAAAAATAACTCTTTATACAATTCGATCAATTCATCTTTTTTTTTTTACTACACTATAGGGTATTTGACAGTGTTTAAAATAAATTAAAAAATATTACTTCACTAAATAGCATTTCTCCTACAAAAGCTTAAAAACTTATTCATTTAACATTTTTTTATTCTAATTTCAATTTTATATTTATCGAAATCACTAAATTAGTTCGTCAAAGACAACGACGTCAAAAGTTTGTAACACGAACAATTTCAGAACAAAATGTTTTTTTTGACAGTTGATAAAAAGTAACTCAAATGACTAGCAGTCAAATACCGGATTGGTAGGCTTTGGCATCATCTCACCTGATGGTAAGTGACGGTGAATTTAGTGCATTTTTGTATGGACGGTCCAAATAAAAAAAATACTGTGGGGTCCTTGAGAAAAGTTAAGCTAGCGGGTTCTGTACCAATTTTGTTACATAATATACAGGATAAAAGGGTGAGTGAAAAAAATAAACTAAAGTGGGATTCACGATCTCGGAAAATGGGAAGTTAAGAAATTTCGATTGATTTATTATGCATCGATTTGAATCATCAACTTTTAATCTGTTATATGTATTTTTATATCAAGTTCAATCTCCCATTCAGCCGCAGAGCAATCTGTTTTCGTCGTTAAAAACTTGTCACCGACATTACACCTCGATTAGTCTATAATTAAACGAGAGAAAAAACTAAAAAAATGGACATTAATGTCGTGTCAACGTTTCCCTACACCTGGACGAAACTATTTGGAATCCACGTCCGGCTGGGTGTCTTGATCACTTTTGTTCTGTTTTTGTCATTTTAAATTGTTTATTTGTTCACCCTGTTCCTTCTAGGATATTTTCTTGGTCATTTGGTTTTGTGACAATAAGGCGTATGCGTACAGCAGGTGCATAAAATGATGGGCTGAGGTTTCCGTTGGCTATTTTTAGTATTTGCGTGTTTAGAGACAGTGACAACGTTCATCACTATTTATTTTGCCTCACAGATCTATTTGTAGTCTACCATATATATTAAACAAAAAAAAAGCAAATGGTAAACAAAAGTACTATGGAAGTGACATTTGAAACTGTCAAATCCATAAGTTTGTTTACATTGTGCTTTTTTCTGATTGATACAAGGTATAGATCTGTGTTTTGCACGTGTTTTGCCTTCAGTAGGTAAGGATTTTTTTTAAAGAATATAGTAATATCTCTAGGTACAAGCCCTTTTAAGAGAGTCTTCATTAATTCAACTTTGTTTTTTAGGGTTCCGTGCTTCAAAAGGAAAAAAACTAAACCATTATAGGAGCACTCTTGTGTCTGTCTGTCCGTCCGTACGTCTGGCACAACCGATTTTCTCAGAAACTATTGGACCGATTGAGTTGAAATTCGGTACTTATATGTAAGTCGGTAAGCAAAAGACGGATATGTAACGTAAATAAATAAATTAGAAAATAAAAAAAAAAATTTTGCAAGCTATTATTGTGTGACATATCAAATAAAAGAGTTGTTGTGAGAATATCAAATATTTTTTTTATAATTTTAAAATTAATAGTTTTAATGTTACATAGATTACAGGAAAATCTATGAGAAAACCTAAGTCCTTTCTTTCGATTTTTTTGAAATATGCGACACCTAGCGGGATCTAGTAGTATCTTCTACATATTTAATTTGCGTAGTAATACGACAACAGCAATTACTTCCCTTTTACCTATATCTATAGATGCTGTAGATGAAAATTAGTTTTTAGTACGGAATCCTAAGTGCGCGAGTTCGACTCGCACTTGGCAGGTTCTTTATGTAAGTTACCAGGTTCAAATTACGATGTCCCCATACAAAATTATGTTGGAATTCTGAAATATTGTATTGATCACCTGACAGGCCAAATTTTCAGGGAAGTCCATAGATTGAGATTTCCGTTGTCGATTCTTGGAATTTGTTTGTCACGACACGTGTGTCTTAAAACTGTGACAACGTTTATTATTTAAGTTGCCTTTTGTAGCCATGGATGTTTACTGGATGGACGCTCACCGTAAAACCAAAGAATATAAGGTCTAACAAAATGAGCTGAAACTATTTTAACTGGTGCTTCTACCCATGAAACTGAACAAATTTCCCCATGAAACCCATAGTCAATTCTCAAAAAAAAAATTTGAACTTCCCCATACTAAGTTGGCTAATCAGCTGATCGAGTTAGTAGGGGAGAGCCAAATATTTTTTTGCGATTTGACTATGGGTTTCATGGAGAAAGTTGTTCAGTTTCATGGGTAGAAGCACCAGTTAAAATAGTTTCATATATTATTGTTACACCTTATATATATTAGTACGTAAAACATCGGCCTCCCACTCGGTATATTTAGTGTTTTCAATAACTCCTCTCGCGAACTTTTGGCATTTATTCTCTACTATTAAGTTCACTAAGTCCCACTATGAGCTATTACAATCATCATATGAATTCGGTGTTTCTCTGTATGTGGTTAGAAAACTGAATGTATTTACTCATGGGAAGTAAAGAAGGGAGATGGGATCTCACAGAATCGCTAAACTGAAGTGGCAGTGGGCAGGGCACATAGTTCGTAGAATAGATGGCCGTTGTATAGTAAATTTCTCGAGTGGCAGGCCTCCCACGCGGTGGACCGACGACTTGGTAAAGATAGCGGGAAGCCGATGGATGCGGGCATCGCAGGACCGGTCGTCGTGGAAACCCTTGGGGAAGGCCTTGGTCTAGCAGTGGTTGTTTTCGGATGATGTGATGATGATGATGTTTATGGGAGTAACAGACTGAGAACGGACAATTTTGTGAGTTTTTATATGGAGAGTCAATTTTTTTGAGAATCGAAAATGACTTTCTTGGAGAATGTTGTTCAGTATGATGAGTAGAACCCCCAGTTGACCGGTCCTACACCAATTTTGTTACACCGTGTACAGTCACAAGCGAAGATTTGGGGTTCCTAGACCAACATGATACAAACCACCACTACTGAAAAAATCATGTGACGTCATGTGATAATCATGTGACAAGATCCAAGCAGCGTATTCAGAGTCCTCTTTCCTGCACACAATCCACAGCTAAGAGTAAAAGAGGAAGTAAGTCTTACACAATCGACATTGTTTCTGGATTCAATTCAATTCAATATATTTATTCAAAATAGGTGCAAATTACAATCTTTCTGATATAGTCATAAAATAATAATAACAATGTAATTTGTGAAGAATCAAGAAATAAACAATAATTAGTTAATAACGTCAAAATTCAATCCTTATGTCAGATTATGTTATTAGAACATGAAAACAATATGACACGAAAAGTTATACATAAAAATCATTGAATGCCTTTAACAAGAGTAGGCCAGTTCACACGGAGAGCACCCGGTCACGAGTATAACGCGACTCAGCCATCGCTCCCATCAACCATATTAGAGGGAAAGGAACGACCCGGCTCCCGATGCGCCACCATCCGCACGAACATTTTAGCGATTAAATGTAAATGATTGAATAAATGAACTAAGTATTTGAATAAACGTAAAACTACCCACCATGAGCTCTAGTGTCGTCATCGCTCCACGCCAACCCACTATTCCTCAGGATACGGTTCACAGAGGATACCGAAGGTATGGAGTGAGGCTCGCAGACCCTTGCACTGAGCAATCGCTCGCGGATCTCCCAAGCAAACATGCCAGGGTTCTCCTGCTTGAGGCGTAAGATCTTCTTTACGACTGTCGGTGTTGCCACTTGCTGGAAAGAAAAAAAAAACATTGTAAGTCAGTAGCCAAAGAGAATTTTACAATTAGTAGGTACCATTAGAACCTCTTGTGTGGGCCTAATAGTTTCTATACGTGGTCACACTAGGCTTACATATTTCTTTAACGTAACTCAAAATTAGTTTCCTACACAATGAAATTTTGCTCTACACAATATCCTATGGTGCCAGAGGGTTGGGCTGAATACCAGAGCTTAACAGTCAGTTGCACTGGCTGTTAGCTTATGGTGAGCCCAGTTCCTTTTGCCTTATCCATATTTGTAAAGTTCGTTTGCTGAATTAACTGCAGCTTTGACGGCTCGCAATAATGGTGACGTAATGGCTAGGGCCGCCGCCTCCTGCCCGGGTGGTCGTGGTTCGAATCCTGCCACGTACCAATGTGATTTCGAATTTAGATTTCATATGTACGTTTAATCGACGCTAAACGTAAGCGGTGAAGGAAAACATCGTGTGGAACTCGGAACACGCCTGCGAAGAAACTCGCAGGTTGTTTGTGAAGTCGACCAACCCGCACTGGGCCCGCGTGGTCGACTAAGGCCCGATCGCCCTAATGCAGGGTAGGCTCGAGCCCCTCGGTGGGGACGTATTATGAGCTGATATGATGATGACGGCTCGTGACTAACACTCTGTCAAAGAAGTCGTCTTGAGTTCAATCGCGCCGCCCGCCGCACCGCCGCCGACATTGTCGGCGTTGGGATTGAACTCGGCGTGGCCTCTTTGTAGTAGTGTTTGACTGTCGCCGCTGACGGATCGTGGCCTTCATCAAAGATGCAGTTAAATGAGCGAACGAACTTTAAAATCTATAAACGGTAGTAAAGTTATCACGGCTACTTAGCCCACTTAGGCTTTCTTAGTTTAGGAAAAGTAAATATATTAGTACTAACTAACATACAGTACGGACACTCCCTGCCGCTCTCTGGATTCCGACCTCACCCCCTCTTCACCCAGATTGATACAGATAGTTTGGGTCTCGAACGTATGGGATTTCGCCGTGATTTTGTTTCCTCCGTCATTTGTTTTCACGACCGTTGTATGCAGTGTCCGTGGTGTGGTTTAGAAGTCATAGTTGACTAACATATAATGTGCAGTGAGATTTATAATAATTTTCGATAAACTTACAAAATATTAGGTCAAAGATTAATTTGAAAAGAATTTTAATTATTTCGTATTACTTTTAGCAAAAACCTTTCATTTAGATTGACGTCACTTAGCTAACCAAACTTAACGTGCATGCAAAATTTCAGCGCAATCGGAAACCGGGGAGTGGTTCTAATTTAGCTTCCAACACGGCAAGCTAATATAAAGCTTGTAAAAAGTTTATATTGTCCATTATAAAAACTGTTCTATACCAATTTTGCAAAAATAACTTTGTTTTTTAAAATACAGGGTCTTAACAAAGGTGTGCACTTATTTTTAACTGGAGCTTGTACTCAAGAAACTGAACAACTTTCCCCAAAAAACCCATAATTAATTTGCAAAAAAAATATTTTCGGACTTCCTAAGCAAATCGATCAGCTGGCGGGCAAACTTTGCATGGAAGTCCAAAAATATTTTTGCAAATTGTCAATCAAATCAAATCAAAATAGTTTATTTTTATATAGGTGTTTACACACATTTTTAAATAGCCAAAAAACCTATTGAATATTACAGATAATGTCATGATTCAGATTATAGTCTCAGGTATATCAACATATATATCTTTGTCATTTACATAATCAATTTTTTTTAATATCCTTTTGAGTCAAGCATTTTTTGACATGAGTCTTGAATTTATTCTCTGATAAACTAGTTACATTTTCTGGAATTTTATTGTAGAATCTTATACACTGCCCCACAAATGACTTTTTAACCTTACTCAGTCTCGAAAAGGCTATATCTATTTTATCTACATTTCTTAAATTCAAATTATGCCTGTCACTGTTTTTAGGAAATAAATGCAAATTCTTACGAACGTACATGATGTTTTCATATATAATGTATTGACTAGCAACAGTGACTAGCAATGGGAAAGTTGTTCAGTTTCATGAGTACAAGCTCCAGTTAAAAATAAGTGCATGATTTTGTTAACGCCCTGTATATAAATTATATTTTTTGAAAAGTCTACGAAACCCTAATTTCTGCTTTTTCTTTTTGACACGCACTTGGCCATTTTCTTATTTTATTTCAATGTAAACTTTTTAGAAAAAAAATAGTTTTGAAAAAAAAAACTTATTGTTAACGTGTAACGTTTCAAGGTAGGTAAACATGTTAGTGGGTAAACACATTTCATCAGAAGTGAAATTTTATTGCTATTGAATGTAGGCTTATGTTCCCATAAAAAAATCTGAATCACATAAAAATCTGTAGATCCACGGCTGAAAAGCATTACCTTTATAACATCCAGTAGCTACTCATTTATTTTTACAGTTAAAACCCTGTTACAACCTATTGAATGTAAACTTTATTTAAGTTGATTTGATTCATAGTATAAATAATTAAGGCTTTAAGATGCCTCAACCCGAGCAGGTTATTACGTGTTAAAATAATATCGAACGTAAGTATTTTCATTTTAAGTTCAAATCAATGCGGGCTTCAACGCGGCTGTTACGTTGAAACCGAACGCACGATTCTCGATTATTACATGTTTTTATTACTTTTCTTTAGTTACAAATATTTTTTTTAAAAGTCGTTTAAAAATGTGTTGGTTTCATTCAACATTAACTATTTGTTTTCCAGAAATTATGCAATTAATGCCAAAAACAGGGTCTACAGTATGTTTTTTTTACATCAAAAGTGGTTATATTTTTAAAATTGCATTCAATTAAATCGATTTTTTATTACTTTAAGTATATTATATATATTTTTTCCACAGTGATAACTTTACACAGTCTTTTAAAAATTTGAATTGAATATTGTCATATGACCTATTTTAAGGCCTTAAGCCTTCGTAAATAAAATGATATTTATCACGACGTATCTAAAAACCATTTATACCTTAGTTTTACTTTAGAAGTTTATACAGGATGTAACAAAATAGGTATAGGTTCCGTTAACTGGGGCTTCTACTTGTCAACAACTTTTGTTCTACGACTTTGATGAAATCGCAAAATTTTTTTTTACTATTCATACAAATCGATCAGCTGAATTTTGTGCATTTTAGTATGTAGCGTCCAAATTTTTTTTTTAATTGTTTATAGGTTCCTTGGGGAAAGTTGTTCAGTATGATGAGTAGAAGCCCCAGTTACGGGTACTACACCAATTTTTTTACACTCTGTATAATCTCGGACACGTTCTGGATTAAAATTCGCATTTTTAAATCGGTTTTGTAGTTATAGTATGGTTAAAGTACAATACGATAAATCTAAATATATATAACTCAAAGGTGACTGACTGACTGACATAGTGATCTATTAACGCACAGCCCAAACCACTGGACGGATCGGGCTGAAATTTGGCATGCAGGTAGATGTTATGACGTAGGCATTCGCTAAGAAAGGATTTTGGGAAATTCCCACGGGAACCGCAAAAATCGGGATCTGCGCGGGCGAAGCTGCGGGCATCCACTAGTTAAATATATGATTAAACGATAACTTAGTCGCACCTACATACAAACATAGGCAAAAACGTTAACATTCATTTTGTCGCTTGTATTTTTTTTTACTTTAGAACTTAAGAATTTCTTAACAGTTCTTTGAGAGTTTTCCGAAAAAAATACATTTTTTGAGTAACGAAAGTGTAAGATCACAATAGTGAATTCGATTATCTGTGATTTGGATTTATGAATTACCATCCATTAGCTTTTGCCCGCGGCTTCGCCCGCGTGTACATCTTTTTTATGACTGTCTTGGAGGGTGAGTGGTGCTCGTGCCGCAAACGTGGACATAAGTTTTCTCCAGATCCCTCAGAAACTATATCGGGCTTTTGTGATAAGCAGTCTATGCCTCAACCTATTTATACAAAAAAAATACTTCAATCCGTTGCTCCGTGGAAATGAGTTTTCCCCAGATCCCTCAGGAAGGAAGTCAGGATATGCTAATTAGTTAATTATCTCATTTTCCACCCCCTCAACCAAATCTTTCCGTTCCGAACCGTTCCGTTTATTCTACGGGTCCGGCTGTTTGGATCAGGGTACTACGGCGTCGGGCGGGGGTAACCCACCGCTTGCCTGCTGTCGGATCTATCGCCTTCGGCAGGCTTGTCGGTCCCTCGCCTGGGTCAAAGGCTCGTAGACCACTACGAGCCTTTGATGTGTTAAGTTGCAGGGGTTGGGCAATGTCTGTTGCCTGGCAAGCACGTGGCGTCCAGGCGTCCTCCCCCGCGCGCAACTAGTGTTGTCGTAGCCGGCCACGTGGGCTCTGGGCGAAAACAACGCGGGGCACGTGAGTTGTCCATTAAGCAGAACTGCTGGTTTGTTGACTAGCGGGGAAGCATCTCTGGCACTTGCCTGGATAGCAACTAGAGCTAAGCTAATACTGCCCTAGCCGATCCAGCCGCGTAGGAGTAAGTCTGGACAAGGCGATAAGCGCCGGGAAGTGAGTGCACCACACACCTCCGGTACCACACTGGAGATGTGGGAGCCAGCTTCTCTGGGGCCCCGAGCGGAGATCGAACCACCAGCAGCGAAAGCCGTGGGAGGTGAGCGTGCCTACAGCTCCGGACTACCTGAGACCTACCGTAATTTGTTCTTGCCCTCGCCTCATGGCGTTGGCAGGAATAGCGGCTCTCACTATATGACCTAGCTGTCTGTGAGTGGGGACGCTGTATCATAAACCTGGAAGTTATTTAAATACGAGAGAAAATGTTCAATGCGATGTTAAAGAATTTAACCAAATAAACAGTATTTTGTCAGTTCCCTCAGGAGCTGCATCGGACTATTCTATCTTTACGGGATAAAAAGTAGCTTATGTCGTTCCTAGTGAGATAGGCTAACTGCATGCCAAATTTCATCAAGATTGGTTGGGGTGTTGAAGCGTGAAAAGGTAACAAACAAACACATTTTCACATTTATAATATTAAAATTATATGGTAAGGATGGTTAAGTCAAAAAAATGTGTTACGTAGCCGAGTTCAAAAACGGTGTTACCCATTTGACAGTACCTACGTGATGATTAGTCTAATCGCTTCGCACCTGGAGGTCTCCGGTTTGATTCCCGTAGGGGTCTAAATTAGTAAGATTCGTCATGTAAAAATAAATGTTAACGGTATTGATGTATTCCGGCTTTAAGATAAGATTAAGATAGCCAGTTCCCCGTTACGTTGGGGAATCTTAAAAAGCCCACTTCCATCTTCACTTACCATTCAGGTGAGATGTTGCCAAGGGCTTATCAGCAGTGGATAAAAAGAATCGATCAGCTTACATACTGAAGCAAACCCTGGACACTTCATACACCCGTAATGACCCATAATGACATGGCGGCGAAATCCTATACGTTCGACAACCAAACTGTAACCAATCTGTATCAATCTGGGTGACGAGGGGGTGAGGGCGCAATCTAGAGTGCGGCAGGGAGTGTCCGTACTGTATGTTAGTACTAATATATATACTTTGCCCAAACTAATCCCGAAACCGAATAACCATGAACAACTATAGAAGACCACTTTACTGCTTAATAACAACGCCCACCTGTCAGCTCCCATGTGTTTCATTATGTTTCGCTTTCATTTGCCATATATTAGGTAGTTACTGAAGTGCTCTATAAAGATATGCGATAAGCTTATACCAATGATAATGAAAATTCCTACACTCGTAATAAACTTGGAAAAATTGTATCTATTTGTTTGACGTGGTGTTGTTGTAGAGGGGAATGGAGTAGTTATAATTTTCAAGCGACTTCCAAAAAGGAGGAGGTTCTCAATTCGTCTGTATGTAATTTTTTTTTCTTTTCTGTTTGTTACCTCAGAACTTTTGACTGAGAGAAACGATTTTTCTGATTCTTTTTTTATTTTAAAAGCTAGTGCTTCCCGTGTGGTCCCATATAAATTTTATCAAAATCGGTGAAGTACTTTAGTAGAAAATTAACAAAAACCAAAAATAATAATGCAAAAATGTATTAATTTGTTGCGATGGAAGTCGGTTTTTTAACGTGTTTAGCGTTTTCGAAAAACCTAAAAGCTTTTAGGTACAGTCGAGTTCATACAGCATTTGGCTTTTTGAGCATAAAAACTCTTTTCGGATAAAAGCTTGTACAGTCGAGTTCATTAATATATTGGCAAGGCCAATGGTTCAAAACATTGTAAGCGTCGAAATGAATATAAAGTTCTATACAAACAAATCGGTGGCGTAACGGCTAAGGGCTGCCGCCTCCTGTTCGGGAGGTTGTGGTTCGAATCCTGCCACGTACCAATGTGTTTTCGAATTTCGATTTCATATGTAGGTACGTTTATCCGAGGCTCTTACTTTAAAGGAAAACATGGTGAGGAAACCTGCACACGCCAGCGGAGAAACTCACAGGTTGTGTGTGAAGTCAACCAACCTGAACTGGGCCCGCGTGGTCGACTAAGGCCCGATCGCCCTAATTCAGGGTTGGCTCGAGCCCCTCGGTGGGGACGTTTATGAGCTGATATGGATACAAACAATTAATGAACCGCTTACATGATAACATTTTATTAATAACTATAGAACTTTGTATAGAACTTTATATTCATTTCGACGCTTACAATGTTTTGAACCATTGGCCTTGCCAATATATTAATGAACTCGACTGTACAAGCTTTTATCCGAAAAGAGTTTTTATGCTCAAAAAGCCAAATGCTCAAATGAATATAAAAAATACACGGTTCCAAAATCAAAAAAAGTGAGCACAGCACAGTATTGTTGAGGAGCTGGGCTGGCAGTGATGCCGGCCAAACACGCAAAATGGGCGCAGTGGTCGCCTGGTTGCGGAAACCAGCCCGCCCCTAACTAACTAATTAACTAACTAACTAAGCACAGTATTGTAATTTCTACGAGTCTATTGAATAATAAAAGACGATTCTGGATCCTTGTTTCTACCTACAAAGTTCATCATCAGATCAACTTCAAAATCACAAAAGGATCTATTATCACCGTGAATACCGCTTCAATCCAAATTTCAGCTTAATCGGACCCCTGGAAGTAGCTCTAAAATCGAAGATTAAAATAAACAAAAATACATACATACAAACAAAGCTTCTAATAAAAAGAATAGCGGCTAAGTTTTTAGAGTTTTGTCACAGTATTGGTTCTGTAGTGCATAGGTATGAATGTAAACCAAGATTCCCCAACCCAAAAGGGAACTGGCTATCTTATCTTTTTAACCGTCTCCGTGGCGTAATGGTTAGCCCATTCGCTTTACACCAAGAGATCGCGGGTTCGATTCCCGGTGGGGTCAATTTGTAAGACTCGGTTTGGTTGGTGATAGGGCATTTTCATAGCCCGCATGGCTAGTTACTACCATCTTATCTAAGTCTTGCCGCCAAACATCAGTTAACAACATTGATGTGTTCCGGCTTGAAGATAAGATAGCCAGTTCTCCATTGCGTTGGAGAATCTTTTTAAGCCCGCTTCCATCTTCGGCATCATCGTCACTTTCCATCAGGTGAGATGATGCCAAGGGCTTCCCAATTGTGAAAAAAAAACACTTCATTGCACACGTAGTCAACAAGGAACCCTTATGTGTGTCCGTCTGTCTGTCCTCGGCTTAGCTCACAGACTATTAGAACTCCCTCTACTATGTTAGTACTAGTGGTCCCTCAAAGGATGGAACACCTTATTTCGTGTCCTTATTGCCCTGTCATCTGCGCGCGGGAGGACTTGACGCAGGCCACTGACATGGCAATCGCGTGGCTGGGTTTTAGAATGAGACTATCTAAGTTTTCCGTCTACTCAAAAATAAGAAGAAGTACATAAAAGCTGTAATTTGGCATGGGTATATATGTATATATAAGGTCTAACAAAATTAGCTGAAACTATTTTAACTGGTGCTTCTACCCATGACACTGGACAACTTTCCCCATGAAACCCATAGTCAAATCTCAAAAAAAAAAATTTGAACTTCCCATGCTAAGTTGGCTGATCGACTGATCGAGTTAGTATGGGAAAGCCAATTTTTTTTTTGCGATTGACCATGGGTTCCATGGAGAAAGTTGTTCAGTTTCATGGGTAGAAACACCAGTTAAAATAGTTTCAGCTAATTTTGTTACACCTTATATATACATATATACCCATGCCAAATTACAGCTTTCATGTACTTCTTCTTATTTTTGAGTAGACGGAAAACTTAGATAGTCTCATTCTAATTAGTTCTTGATAGCAAAGGATATGAATGTACTGGTGATTACAAACAACTTTCCCAAAGAAACTATATTATGTCATATATAAAAAAAAATATTGGTACTTTATACATCTTTGCCGATTTGATAACATGTTAAGTACCAACAATTTTTTTTTGTATTTGACATATAGTTTCTTTGGCAAAGTTGTTTGTAATCACGAGAACATGCATATCTTTTGTCATCAAGAACTAATTAAAAGTCACCCTATATACAGTTTAAACTCTGTATAACGTCACTCGATATAACGATTCAATCTTTGAAACGTCAAAATTTTCTGGCTTCAGTTGTTTCACTTTGACGCTAATTTCTCTCTGTATAGAGTAAACACTCTGTAACGTCCCAAAATGCCCGGCCCCTTGAGTGTCGCCAAATAGAGTTTGCACTATATACATATAGCGTGGTTAATATGTGTATATACGAGTATATACATATTAATCACGCCGACAAAGTGGCGAAATAAAATATTCGAAAAACACATTTTTAGGGTACCTCTCTATTACGGAACTCTACTTCGCACGACTCCGACTTGTATTTGGCCGGTTTTTTTTAAAAAAAGTTGCTTTTTATGAGATTAGCAAGCCAATATGTTAAATCTATTCATACTCCGAGTTTTTTGTTACACACTTAATATAGTACGTATATTCTTGAAGGAATGAATGAATGTCATAAAATATTCGAAAAATATTCTTGTGCAATAATTGTAATAATTAATTTTCAAGATAATTATATCCTAAACTAGCTGTCCCGGCGAACTTCGTTCCACTACACTATACTACACTACACTACCCTACCCTACCCTACACCACCCTACCCTAAATAAACCTTCTCCTGACAATAACGAACTCAACAAAAAAGAATTAGCGAAATCGGTCAAGCCGTTCTTAAGTTATAATTAATGGTGTAACTAACACGACTTTCTTTGATATACCTACATATATAGATTTCTGCTGCTGTTTTCATTAATTTTTTACATGCAATTATTTTTTGTTTTGTAACTTTTCAGTTTGCCTAGATACCTTAAGTGTTAGTTTTATCAAATAAATAATCAGAATGACATTTATTTTGTACTACGTATATACCTATTTCATAAGTACCTACTTAAATTGCCCCCAGCTGAAAATATACTTACCTTATTTATAAGCAAAAAAAGAATTCTATTCTATTATATTCTGTTCTGTTCTGTTCTTTTCCATTCCATTTCATTCTATTGTATAACTATATTAACTTGGGTCCAGCTACGAGTGCCAAATAAATTACAAAACTGCAAGTATTTATTGACGTTAAGAACTAGTCTGCAGTCCATTAAATATTTAATCACGGTCTTTTTTACAAGCTTTTATTTCACTGTTGCAATGTTAATATGTATTTAAGTTAGGTGTCCGTTTCAAAATTTGCAAATTAAATTGACCCATTTTTAACCGACTTCAAAAAAAGGAGGTGGTTTATCAATTCAACCGTATATGTATATTTTTTTATTTATTTATGTGTGTTCGCGAGTAATTTCGTCGTTTATGAACCGATTTTGATAATTCTTTTTTTTGTTGAAAAGGAGATATCCCAAGGGTATATGATAGATAGTATATAAGGGTACCATGATAAAGAAACCAGAATCTGATGATGGCTTCCCAGGTAAATCGAGGGTAACCTTACCTTCCTGTTTGAAGTCTTTTTTTTTGTTCAAAATTATTCGGTTTCCGGTTGAGTTACAAATTGTGCGTAAAAGTTGAGTTTGGATGAAAATGCATGGATAGCTAAGTGACGTCATTCTAAATCCAATATGGCGGACTCTCAAAGGTTACGGACCAGTTATTTTTTATGCACTTCCGTGATTGGGTATCAAATGTGGGGGTTTGCTGAGAAGAATACGAAGTAAGTTCATTAATATTCTTTCCAAATAAAAGCTGGTTTCTCAAATGTTTTTAGGTTTTTCGAAATGAGCTTATTTCTGTCCAAATGATATTACATAGATCTAGTGACTCTTTAAACGAAAAATAGAGTTAGAGTTAGCTTCCACCATCGTATCTTAGTCTTGCCGCTAGACATCAATATTAACAGAATTGATGCGTTCCGATATGAACATAAGATAGCCATTGTGTTCGGGAATATTGGTAAGCCCGCTTCCATTTTCGGCATCATCAGTATTTTACATCAAGCAAGAAGATGCCTAGGGCTAGCAAGGTGGATAAAAAAAAAACACTTCCCTCAAAATTGAAAAGCAATCGACACATGTCTGAAGCTTTAATTGTAACTTCTGAACAGAACGCATGAATTATCCACCTATTTTTACATCGCGTAGATATTAAAAATATTATGACACGATCATTGGGAACGCATCAAAATAATTATACGGACTGCACGCAGGCGAGCGCCCTTGCCTTGCTTTAGAAAAAAAAAGAAAAAAGTGGCGCGAAAGTGGTCTGTTCCGTTCAATAGGATATCGATCAAGCGTCTAATGGCGTAATGATGGCTTTCGCGCCAAAATTGACGCCTTCTCCCGTCTGGGACGTTCCACCACGCCTAATCCCAAGGCCTACTATTTACACATTAACTTTGACAGCCTACTTGTGATGCCTGTAATTATTTTTAAGAGCAGACGCGCAAGGAAGTAGATTTTTTCGGTAGAAAACGGAATCAATAATGGATTTGAGGTGGATTGATAATTGATAAGTAGCTGGTTGGGTATCGATCAAACATGTGGCTGGCTCGGGGTGAGTTTTGATAATTTTAAGTGAGGGATGTAATAATTACTTCATGTGGGTCGTTTGCGTGATTATAAGTTGCATCTGCTTTAGATAGATTAAGAATAATTTTACTTTTACAGTAGCACTTAAGTTAACTTTGGGGTTCTTAGGGATTCAAGCTTAAAGTACAGCTAAAAAGAGAGTTTGTGATACGGTAAGTAGTGCACCTGTATGGGTGTGTCTGTGTGTGTCTAGGTGTGTCTTGCTACCTGATTTAAAATATGATATCAATAAATTGAATTCCCCACGAAGAAAATATCTTCTCGCAAGAGCGTCTTAAATTTTTAAATTTTTAAATTTGTATCAAAGGTACCATTTTTAGAGGTTTCCCAGATATACCACATTATGGTATGTTTTAGATGTAAATAAGTATGTGTCGTTAATGATGAAAGTTTTGAAAATATACTTAGCGCCATTATTAATATTTTTTATTGGAGATACCTTTAACGTTTTTTTTAAATTTAAATATTTTTAAACATTTATTTGCAACATTTTATCAAAATCGGTTCAGTACTTTTTCCGTGAATTGGGGGACAGACACACATACCAATATACATAAACACATATTTATATTAAAACACTTTTTAGTACTTATCTTTTTTTTTCTTCAAAATCTCATAGTCGGTTTTTCTGACCGTCTTACTCCTTCGGCGCTCGAAGGTAAAAACATGATCCCCTTAGAATTATCTATAAGAAATTGTATTTTAGTGTACTATAAATGAAAATAAATAAACAAATAAACGATGGTCACAGCGGCACGTGTCATAATGACAATAATTGTCAAAATTCTTCTGCTCATATATCGCTACGAGACAGGTAACAAAAAAAGAAGTTATAACGCAATTAACATAATTATTTAGTGGTGTCTAAATTTATCTTCACTGCCACCATGTCGATGACAAGCCATATCTCCTCCTATGTGGCCACCTTAACAGCGCTATCGGCGGTGTCTAGATCCTCCGAGTGCAGGTGTTAGGGCACATTGGACATGCAATCACATGGGTCATAGTTTGTGGAGCACCACACCTACACCGCAGGCCCGATCTATCGGTGAACCTCCAACTAAACTGATTATCTTTGCCCTGGCGAATTTAAGTTCGGAGTCTGTTATGTAACTTCCAGATCGGCCTCGCCAATTCTTGTCCTGGGTATCAGAGCAAACGGGGCGAGCAGGGTACACTACACTTATCACGGTAGAGTTCGCATCTTGGGCGGCCGCTCTGTCGATGGGGCTTTCCCTAAGGAGACGCATTGGAAACTATGGTTGCAGGGTTATTGATTTCTCTCAGCAATTACAAAACATATGAAAGTAATATTTTGTAACCTGATTCTTCATTTCTATGACTTTATTTTGTCAGTTATTTTGTTATTTTATCACCAAAAAACTTTGGTCGCAGAGATCTCGATCTCGTAAACACAGTGCGTCGTTGCGGCTCTTAGCTTTAAAGACACAGTGGAGTAACTAACACATCTGTGCCTTGGGTTACGTGTGTACGCTTCAGCCTCTATAAGTTGAACTCGGTACGCTCCTGCGGATATCTGGACACGCAAGTCCTAGCTAAAGGAAGGTGTCTAAATGAAACTAGGTATATAAAAAGACGCTCAGTACATCGCCATTCGGTTTAACCCGGCGCCAATGACGCTGGGTCATATTGACCCGAGCGATTTTCAATTCGGGAAATTTCGAAAAAAACATATTATAATCGTTATTGATTTTCTCAGTAGCTGGAGATAAGACCTCAATTCATATGATTTGTACCATAGTGTAGTGAGCAAGCGCCAGTGAAGAATGGTAAAATCCTTTTTCTTGAATAAAACGGGTATAAAACGGCTACAGCTCCATTTTTAGTTCCAAAAGAGAAATTCTTTTAGTTGCCCTTTTGAGGTTGTTGCATTAAAACTAAATTATAGCTTGATATCTAAATTAACTTAAACATCTTGGTACTACAATGACATCATGGTCATGCAATAGTTCTTACTTTGTATTAATTTTTTTTATAATTCAGCAGATAACCAGATAATTAAGAAAAAAACATTCGGGTCATATTGACCCAGCGTCATTGTCCGCGTTATTTTTTACACGTCATTGGCGCCGCGTTAAAAAGACAGACAAGTAACGAAGCGACAATCCTAAAATGAACTTACAGGTGAAGGAAGGGGAATTTATTAACTTTGGCACATTTCTAGTGTTCTTATTCTATTGATATGATAAGAACTCAAAGTCACAGTTGTGTTTATAGAGAGCTAGGAGTGAACTACCAAATTAAGAATACCTTTATTTTTAACCGATTTCAAAAAAAGGAGGAGGATTCTCAATTCGACCGTATATATTTTTTTATTTCTTTATGTTTGTTCACGGATAACTCCGTCGTTTATGAACCGATTTTGATGATTCTTTTTTTGTTGGACAGGAGATATCCCAAGGGTGGTACAATGATAAGTAACCAGGATCTGATACCAGAGAAATCGAGGGGAACCTTCAAAAATCGTAGTGGCGACTAGTGCGTTTGAAGTCGGTTTTTTTTGTGTATAATTATTCATCTATAAGGATCTAATATTGTCGTCTTATCAGCCAGTGGCCCCGTATAACCGTATAATCATAAAAGCTTGACGCTCCGGGGCTGAGCGTGAATAAATCACGACTGAGCGCGTAGCACGGTAGCGCGTGCGAGGCGCGCATTCCACGTTGCGGTCGCGCGCCGCGAGCGCGTTAAGCTACAGGAGGTGTTTCGTAATGTAACTTTGTGAGTTTAGTTGCTAGGTAATACATTATTGTACGCACTACGTAGAGAGAGAGAGAGAGAGAGAGAGAGAGAGAGTTTTAATAAATTCAGTTTAATTTTTATTTTTTATCCTAATTCTACTAGCTTAGGCTTAGCTAGCACTTAGGAATCGAAAACATGAAGCCGCATCCAAACCATCAATTGCCAGGAACGTATACGTTCCAGTAGAGAGGGCACCACTTTGAACTCAATTTGTGAATAAATACGATACATAATCGTGTGTCTCTTTGTTGTTGTCCGGTACCAGACCGGTTAAAAGATTTGGGGGGGGGGGGGGATCCTAACAAGTCTTATTTTTGATGTGAAACATCTATAGCCGCACGTAAAACCGATTTCTAGCGTGGTGATGCATGCCATGGCGACGCGTCGCCACGTTATATGATGGTATATATATACAGTTATGTAGTAGTGTGTGTTTCACATCTGCCAGGCGTCCCGTGACGGCTCAAAATTTTTTTCTTACATGGGAATGGAAGGGGGTCTAGATTGTTCTTACGTAAGATCGCAAAAATTATAGAAAAAAATGTACATTTTTGCTACTTTTTCTATGCTGTTTCTATAAGATTGAAATGGGAGAGGAATCATCTAAGTCTTACTTTTTTTTACGTCGTGGGGGGTGAGAAAGTGGTTCAAATTGTCTTACGTCGTAAATGAACAGCCCCTAAGCTATAATGCCGGCCTCGCATAATGCCGAACCAAACAGCGCATCCGCGATTTTGGCTTCGTCTGTTATAGACGTATATCGGGACATTGATGATGAAACTGTAATATGAACATTTAGATAGTCAGCTTCCAATTCAGGTGACTTATGTAGCCAGATCTCTTTTCTGTAGTTATGATCCTTAAGGATAAAGCCACGCGCCAATAAAAAAGACGTGTGGCAATCGGGGACTGCGCGGTAAAGCTATTGCATAGCATTTTTTATCAACTTTTAACACTAAGAAAGTTACACCAGTAAAATTGACTGTCCTTTTAGTACCGCAAATCGCTAATAGATAGCAAGAGTTTTTTTACAACGCGGTAGTGTTAGGTTTTTATCGTTACGGAATTTCTTGATTCGGTCGCCGCGCTCAAAGCCCGCGATAAAAGCTATGCAATAGCTTAAAATAAAATGAATAAAGACACGTCAGTCAATAACCAAAGCTGCTTGATGATTAGATGGATTACCTGTCTATGAAGACCTTATATTACTAATTTATTGTGGTAAAAAATTTTCTTAACTTTCAAAATTTCTAACCAACCTGTATCGCGTCACGCGGCCCGTTCCGTTCATCGGCGACGCTTTTTGCGCAACTCACGCGCATCAATCATCCCTGACATATCCAATATCGGTTTTTGCTCGCTCCAGCAAGATGGCGTTAGCGGGTAACTGTGTGCACTAGTCGAACGCGTGCGCAGCGCGATTAGGTTTTCTTATTACCGATTTCTATTAGACTTTCCTCTTCTGCTGATGGGGTGAGGATAATTTGTCGGGGCGTGAGACCTCGCTGCTTTAATGACAGATTGATTCGATATTAATTCGAGGCAGAGATGACGTCTAGAGTTAATGTGTGCAAGGTGCCGGCTACTAGTTCCCTGTTCAAGGATTTTTTGTTTATTTTTTTACGCTGCAAACTGGCAAGTCAACTGCTAGTTAACGGATGTATGAGGAACGCTACTTTAAAAAAAAAACCTTGTTTTTTGCGTAAATAGTGAAGTGAAGGATGCGTTCTCCTTCATTCTGTTTCTTAAGGGAAAGCATTCGTTACTCTACTGAGTAGGAAACTTCATTCAAGGCGCAGAGTTGCACGCCAATTTATTTAAACTAAATGTGGTGGTAAAAAAATGTATACAAATATTAAACTTCATCACATCAGCTCATATACGTCCCCACCAAGGGCTCGAGCCTACCCTGAATTCTGGCGATCGGGCCTTAGTCGACCACGCGAGCCCAGTACGGGTTGGTCGACTTCACACACAACCTTTGAGTTTTTCCGCAGGCATGTGCAGGTTTCCTCACGATGTTTTCCTTCACCGTATAAGAGCGTCGGATAAACGTACATATTATGAAATCGAAAATCGCAAACACCTTGGTACGTGGCAGGATTCGAACCACGACCTCCCGGATAGGAGGTATCGGCCCTTGCCATTACACCACCGACGCTCTTAAATAATAAACTTAACACAGGTATTTATGAATCAGTGAACTTATCTGCAAAATGACCCCTTTTTGGGTTTTGTAGTAAAACTAATTCTTAGTCATAATTTCGTCTGTCCGTCTATCTGTATGTCCGTAAGTATATAACAGCCATTTTACTCAACTAGGTAACTAAAGTTATAAATATGAAATTTGGTACAGTTACACAAACCTGTGACGCCTATAAACTTATACATAAAATCTTTACGATAAAATACGCGATTAACGATTAAGTTAACTGTAATATTAATTTCTTTGAATCCAATAGAAAGATTTAATCGCACGTCTGCCTGTTTATTTATTTCCCTTCCTTCAATCTGTCCGTTGCATAAAAACGCTCTAAAGTCAGTGCCCCACAAAGGCGGTCGGAAGAAAGGAGTTATTATACTCCTTACTCGGAAGACAGTGATTTTCTCAAGGTCAGGGCTGAGATTTTTGCACCCATATGGGTCTAATTTAATAGACTGGAATAAATGGAGGGGTATTAAGAAATTCTTTAGGTAGTTTAACGATGATGCTCACGTAATTAATGAAACTATTAAGGATATCCTTAGTTATAACATACGTTTCACATTCCCAAATGTATACTTTGTGGGTGAGTTTTAAGGTTTTTTCTTGGACTTAAATCATTTAATAAACTGGTAATAAGGCAGCCTTTTTCAGGTTTTCGTACCCAACGAGAACTATTACTAAGACTCCGGTGTCCGTCCGTCCGTCTGTCTGTGTGTATAGGTAGACAGTTCAAATTTCCACAGTGTGTTTTCTATTGCGGCTATGATCGTATCAGCTAATATACGTCCCCACCGAGGGGCTCGAGTCTACCCTGAATTAGGGCCTAGTTGACCAGGCGAGCCCAATTGGTCAATTTTTAACCTTCGAGTTTATTCGCAGTCCTGTGTATGTTCCCTCATAATATTTTCCTTCACCGACCGTCAGAGAGTCAGATAAACGAAACAAACATTGATACGTGGCAGGATTCTAACCACGACGTCCCGGACAAGAGGTAGTGGCCCTAGCCGTTACGCCACCGACGACGCTTGCAGCCATTACAATAAAAATAAAACATAATAATTAGGGTCTGGAAAGCACAGTAGTGTATTCATCTTTATTATCTTTTATGTTTCCTTTACTTTTTGTATATTTTAATAACAATCTTACGCCTGTACCCCAAAAGCTCAAAAACAATATTTAAGGTTTTAATTTCTTAAATAATTACTAGCTGTCCCGGCGAACTACGTACCGCCATACATTACATTACACTGCCCTACCCTACACTACACTACCCTACCCTACACTACTCTACCCTACACTACTTAGTACTAATATTATATACTGTGACACTACACTACCCTACCCTACCCTACATTACCCTACCCTACACTACCCTACCCTACACTACACTACACTACACTACACTACCCTACATAAGAACCTTCTCCTGACAATAACGAACTCGACAAAAAAGAATTAGCCAAATCGGTCCAGCCGTTCTGGAGTTATAGCGTCAGGAAGGAAAACCCGACTTATTTTTATATAGTAGAAGATTTGTCATTGTGCTCAAAAATGTAATGTTTCTTTACTTTAATTCATGAACCCTCAGGTCTATTTATAAGTAAATTTATATAAATAAACAATATATGTATGACTGTTTGTGTTCTAACAAAAAAAAAAACTTTAAGTTAAAAAGGGACAAGAAACGTCGTTTTTTTGTACGATGGTACGGAATCCTTCGCGTGTTAGTCCATCTCGCACTTGGGCGGTTTTCTTTACTATTGAGGTACCTGTTACTCTGATAGGTATTTATTTGTGCCCCCACATGAGCACGTTCTCTCTCTCTCTCCTATCGTGTGGCACAATTAACCGTGCTATCCAAGGGATAGACGGCGGTTGCCTGGTGTCGCACTTAGCATCACCCGCGGTCACATGTAAAGCGTTTAGATTTACACCTACGGATGTGTGCAACGCGAACTTCATACACATCTGGAATCAGATGTGCAGGTTTCCTCAAGATGTTTTCCTTCACCGTTAAAGCAACCGGTAAGTATATGTACGTAAGTTTCGAAAAACTCATTGGTACATTGGCCGTCCAGGACATCTGGTTGGGAGGACCGAGTCGTTACCTGTTGAGCCACCGACGCTTTTAAATAATACATACATATGTACTTAAATACTCACTCACTCATACTGGATTTGAGCTTGTAAACTAGGATTTATAAATGACTTGCATCGCATTTACCACCTAAATCCCGGATTACGCTGTCAATATTATTACTCGCCTCTTAATACCGTAAAGCTGCTCATAAAAGATATCGGAAATTACTATCCGATACACGAGTTTTATTTCGATTCTTCGGAAATCGATCGCAATATCGATGCGGAGGTAATATTCATTTTGTTTAAGGCGACGAAGTATCGATTAGAACAGTCGTCTCTATCTTTTTCTTTACGTGTAAAGATTTAAGAATATAACCACACTTTTTCACGTTTTCATTGTTTTCTCGTTTCAATTAGAAACTACAATTAATTTTAAAAAATCCAACTGGCATATTGAAGTGTGTGTTTACACTAATCATCATCATCATCATCATTTATGAGCCGTGCTCTTGTCGGTGTAGCTTTTTCCAGGTCTCTCTCTCCCACACTATCTCCTTCATTTCTCTATACGTTTCCACTTAACTTTCTTCTTAACTTGGTCTATATAAGCAATACTAGGTCTTCCTCTTCCGCGCTTTCCTTCGATCTTTCCGTCTATTATGTTTTTTATAAAATTGTCGTGTCTAATTAGGTGGCCTATCATCTTTCCTCTTCTGTTCTCAATGATCTCAATTATGTTCTTCTTATAATACTAATTATAATACTTCTTCGTTCCTTGCTCTTTCAGTCCAGCTTATTTCCTTCGCCAGCACCACATTTCAAAAGCTTCCAGTATTTTTCTTTCTCTTTGAGTCATAGTCCAGGTCTCGCAACCGTAAAGTGCTATGCTCCAAACATAAGTTTTTTATGAATTTCTTAACATTTTTTGAAATAGACTAGAATTAGACTAATGGACATAAAAAATTCAGAGGTACAAAATCGGTCTGTTTTAAAAGAGGTTTTTTTGATATATATTTTTTGTTATAAAAGTTAACGAACCGTGTTTCTTTACAACTGACAAGTGAAGTCATTGAAATGAAGAAACAGGTCACAAAATATCACTTTCATATGTTTTGTATTTGCTGCGAAAAATCGAGATTCTTGCGACCAAAGTTTCCAATATGCGTCGCCTTAAAAGGTTGTCGCCTTTATACGGTCAACGATCTATCATGTTTCTCTGAATAGAGCTTCTGAAGTCTTTAGTTGCTCAAAAGTCTGTGTTAGTTTTAATTGAGCAAACTTTAGTGTGTAAATGTCTATTCTCAGTCCCACTTACTTACTTACTTCACTGGCTCAACGACCAGTGGATCTTGACCTCCGACATCACTATACGTAACTTTATTGAACGAGCGAGCGCGAAGCACAAGCGAAGCGTCTCCGATTCAGCATATGCAAATATCCTTTCGTATGTCCGGCGGATGACCGGACATCCGGTTGTTCTCCTCTATACGTTGCATATCTCAACCGAAGAATTTTGAAATTTTCAGGTGAAATTTTGTGAGCAGGTGAATAATTACATGGATTTTTTTTGTCGATTCAGTTTTTGGAAATTTATCAAAATAGGGCGGAGCCATGTGGTTTGAAAACGTAAAAACTAATGATAGCGAGGTCTACAGCTAACAGAGCCACTTGTATTTAAATTCTTTTTTTGTTGAGTTCGTTATTGTCAGGAGATGGTTCTTATGTAGAATAGATTAAGGTAGGATAGTGTAGTGTAGTGTGGCGTAGTGTAGGGTAGGGTAGGGTAGGATAGGATAGAGTAGGGTAGGGTAGTGTAGTGTAGTATAGGGTAGGGTATGTAGTGTAGTGTAAGGTGATACGAAGTTCGCTGGGACAGCTAGTTTTTAATAAATGGATTATGGACTATGACGAATTTAATTTTTTTGCTATTTCAGGAAAGTCATAGAACAAAAGTTTTTTATTTTTTTTACTTTTTTTATTCACAATTGGTAAACCTTTGACAACATCTCATCTGGTGGTGACGATGTTGACGAAGATGGAAGCGGGCTTACCAAGATTCCCCAACGCAATGGGGAACTGGCTATCTTATCTTCATGCCGGAACACACCAATGATATTCAACATTGATATTTGGCGGTAATACTTAGATAAGATGGTGGTAGATAGCCAGGCGGGCTTAGAAAATGCCCTACCACCAACCAAACCGAGTCTTACAATTGTCCCCGCCGGGGATCGAACCCGCGACCTCCTGTGTAAAGCCAGTGAACTTTGCCTCTGAGCTACGGAGGCGGAGGTTGTTCAGTATGATGTCTAGAAGCCCCAGCTAACGAGACCTACACTTTTTTTGTATATAACCACCTGCGTGGCTTAATGGTTAAGGCCATTAGCTTCACATCAGGAGGGTGCAGGTTCGATTCCCGGCGGAGTCTGACTTTGTAAGACCCGGTTTGGTTGGTGGCAGGGCATTTTCTAAGCCCGTCTATCTAGCTACCACCATCTTATCTAAGTCTTGCCGCCATGTTGTTGTTAACATTGATGTATTCCGGCTTGAAGATTTAGTTTAGTAGTTTTTGCGTGAAAGAGTAACGAACATCCATACATACATTCTTACATCCATACATACGATTGTTCACATTTATAATATTAGTAGGAACATAAACATTAAATTAAATTTCCGTGTACACAAATCCATCTTCACCCTCAACCCCTCAACGCCACGTTATTGGTAGGTTGTACATCATTAACCCCCAGATGTCACCGTAGATAGCTGAGCGCGGGTGGACAGGTGCTCGTGGCTCCCATGACCTGGGGCCGCGGAGTGACCAATCGAGCCATTATTGTTACAAATTACACACGATGGCCTATCGTTAAATATCTGATGATTATGAATACATTTTAAATATAGAGCCACAGCTCTTATAGTTCAGGCGGTGGTGAAATCTTATTTGTCTGTTTTTTTTTTCGTTTCATGTTTCATGTTCTGTATTAATTTTTTTGATATATTCATCATCATTATCATAAGCCAAAAATCGTCCACTGCTGGACAAAGGCCTCCCCCAAGGATTTCCACGACGACCGGTCCTGCGCTGCCCGCATCCATCGGCCTCCCGCGATCTTCACCAGGTCGTTGGTCCACCGCGTGGGAGGCCTGCCTACGCTACGTTTTCCGGTCCGCGGTCGCCACTCGAGAACTTTAGTGCCCCATCGGCCATCTGTTCTACGAGCTAAGTACCCTGCCCACTACCATTTGATATATTAATTTTAAATATTATTAACATTGATAGCTTTGACAAGAGTAGGCCAGTTCATACGGACAGCACCCGGTCACGAGTATGACGCGATGGCTCGCTCCCATCAACCATATTAGAGGGAAAGGAATGACCCGGCTCCCGATGCGCCACCATCCGCACGAACATCCAACTTCCTGTTATACTATGTAGAGATGATAGTTGTATGGTAGACTTGCAAACCAGTTTAAGAGCCGTTAACTGCGGAGCTCCTAATCATCATACCTACTGCAATAATTTTTTCCAAGAAAGAGATCCATAGCCAATATAAAAAAACTTTAACTCTTCCTAAAAATCGATCAGCTGAACTTTGTACACTTTTGCACGGAGCAACGAACTTTTTCTGTGTGTAACATCTTGTCTCTCATCATCATCATATCAGCTCCAAGACGTCCCTACCGAGGGGCTCGAGCCTACCCTGAATTATGGCGATCGGGCCTTAGTCGACCACGCGGGCCCAGTGCGAGTTAGTCGACATCTTTCATCTTTCCTCTCGCTTTCCTGCAATCTGTAGGAGTGATTTAGTGAAAAAGGATAGAAGTGTGTAACAGGAAATGCGTTTATTTTTCAGTCACGAAGCCTAAGGAAACATGGTCAAGCTGCCTTAAATTGTTTTAATAACGAAGGCTAAGGAAACATGATCATGCCGCCTAATGCGAGGCTAGTTTTTTTACTTTAATGTCAGTTGTTACGCATCATATGCAATTGCTATAAGGCTCGCTCGTTTTTTTTAGTTTTGACTATGGATTCCTCGGGGAAAGTTGTTCAGTATGCTGAGTAAAAGTAAAGTTAACGACTACATTTGTAACAGCCTGTATACTCATAACACCCTGTGGACCTTTGATTCTGTAACTTTCTGTATACCCATGATTTTGTAACGTAACACCTGTATACTCATGATTTAATTTGTAACACCCTGTATAACTATGATTTTGTAACATCTGTATACGCATGATTTTGTAACACCCTGTATAACCATGATTTTGTAACACCCGTATACGCATGATTTTGTAACAACCTGTATACCCATGATTTTGTAACACCCTGTATACTTACAATCCAATTGAACAGCTGATACTACAAAGCTTTGTAGTGTCCATACGTGTAATAAATAAAACAAATACAAACAGAGCATTGTTTATGGCGAGTATACAGGATGTGACAACACAACCCCCTTTTCCGGAAGACTCTTAACGCCTCCTAGACGCTAACTCCTTCTAAACCACGCAATGGATTCTTATCAGCTCATATACGTCCCCACCGAGGGGCTCGAGCCTACCCTGAATTAGGGCGATTGGGCCTTAGTCGACCAACTATGACCACACGGGCCCAGTGCGGGTTGGTTGACTTTACACACAACCTGCGAGTTTCTCCGCAGGCGTATGCAGGTTTCCTCACGATGTATTTCCTTCACCGTAAGAGCGTCGGATAAACGTACATATGAAATCGAAATTGGAAATCACATTGGTACGTGGCAGGTTCAAACCACGACCTCACGGACAGGAGGCGGCGGCCCTAGCCCTTACGCCACCGACGCTCTAGTAGTCGAGTAATGAAAACAAAAAAAATATCTTTAAATTTGCCGAAAGAGTCAAAAAAGGATTTTGAAAAACGATACGCTTTCGGATGGATTTCGATAAGACCTTGCCAGGTACACTTCATCACCACGAGATAAAGCAATCTGTTGTGGTTCGTTCTTATCATCGCTTTTATCATTTAGATCCGAAGGGGCTCAGGTAAGTTAGATAACAAAGTTTCGATATTTTATCAAACAAAGACAACCGTCGTAAAGCAAAAAAATGTATCATATAAATATTATTTTCTTAAATATTTTTTAATTTAAATCGAAACAACTAAGTCCAAGAACAATTTTGCTATTTTTTGTTACTTTAAAAAAAAAGTACTTAACCGATTTTGATAAAAGTTATATGGGACCACGCCGGAGGCATATCACAGCAAGGGGGTTCCCGTAATGGCCACGCTTGGCGAACACAGTGTGCAGGAGGTATCAATTAAAAAAAGAATCATTAATATCGGTTCACAATCGGCAAAGAAAGCGCTTAACATACATGCAAAAAATCCAGTAGAAATTAAAGAAACTTAACGTCAAACCAAATGCATCATGCATGTTTTTCCTACAATTACATCCGCAACATCATCATATCGCTTAAGCTTGCCTGGAATAAATCACTTAAAAGGATAAGGCCCCCTTTGCAATTCTAATTTCTACTCATTTAAATATTTTTGATCTGTTGTGTGATGTGAAATCATGAATACTTATTCATTTCTTCTTTTAATAAGTTTTTTAGAAATACAATGAATTTTATCGCGAAACTGTAAGACTCGGTTTGGTTGGTGGTAGGGCATTTTCTAAGCCCGCCTGGCTAGCTACTACCATCTTATCTAAGTCATGCCGCCAAACATCAGTGTTAACAGCATTGATGTGTTCCGGCTTGAAGTTAAGATAGCCAGTTTCCCATTGCGTTGGGGAATCTTGGTAAGCCCGCTTTCATCTTCGGTATCATCGTCGCTTATCATCAGGTGAGATGATGCCAAGGGCTTACCAATTGTGAATAAAAAGGGCGAAAGAAATTAAACAAAAACTACCATGAAAGTCTAAAAAATAACAATACTCACTTTACTCACTTTCTACCACAAAGCATCGCGAAGGTTGTCTCCTTCATCAGAAACACTTATACCAAAGAGGCGACTTCAGATTACCTCCGTTTCTGTACATACAACATTCGCCCAAAGACAGTTCAGATTTTTGTCAGCTTTTCTCTACAAAAAGTGTATTAAGGCTAACGCAAGCGTTAGTTACGAAATTTCGGCTAATCAGATGATAAAAGTTATTGCTACCTGGTTGACAGGTGTATCATACGACTATTCCGAGGATTTACTTATAGTTGTGCAGTAGTTTGATATGTAACATTCGCTAGACTAATGCAGTACACCACACACACACACACACACATACACACACATACATACACCCACACACCCATACACACACGCACGTACGTACATCAGTCGCTAACACCCACTCACCCATATTCACAAACAGACGTATTAAAGAAAGAATCTGATCTCCAAGATACAGGGTCCCCCTAGTTTGGAGATCAGTACACCAAATTATTTACTATTACCAACTCCAACTACCACTTAAGATGTTTTTGTTCCTCATTTTATCACTATAAGTAATTGCAGTGTACCATTTGGTGGTTTGTCAATAAAGATTATTCTTATTCTTATTCTTATTAGCATAACAAATATCGTCACCATCAGGTGAGATGATGCCAAGGGTTTATCAATTGTGGATAAAGAATAATAGAAACAAATACGAGTGTGCTTTAGACCATACGACTGGAGTAAAACATCTTTATCTCCATCTATATGTAAGAAACTAAATACTTAGTCTTCAGAAAATAATCAAATCTTTTTCGTCATATGGAGGTATAGACAGTTTATGAAAAGAGTTTTATCATCCTCTGAAAATGATCAAATCTGTTTCATCTTTTAATTGTTTTGACAACCGATATTGTTGCTTTGGCAATCGATATTGTTGATAAACAAAAATAAATATTATCTCTCTTTCTATCTTCACTTATTTATATATCCCTCTCAACTTCCGTTCGCCTTGCCCGATCTCACTTCCGTAACGCTCTCGTCACGCATTCACCAGCTTACTCCCCAAGTCAAGCGTGCGTAAAGAAGTTTTACTTCAAAAACTGTAACTTGCGATGCATACAAAAAGTCATTTTGTTGTTGACACGACTGATTACTACGTGAGTTTATTAATGAGGCCCGTGCCACGGCATTATTATTAAAGCAATGTCTTGATCACCGATCATCAATCATCATTCGGCGTCCATCACCATGCTGAGAATGCGTTGGGCGGAGTTGTCCTTGGTCAAATAAATGAGTACGGAAGTAGGAAGGTTTTATTTAACCCACATTCGTAGCGTAATGGTTAAGTCCACGAGCATCACATAAGGAGGTCGCTGGTTCGATTCCCGGCGGAGTCTAACTTTGTAAGACTTGGTTTAAATGGTAGCCGCCTAGCTACCACCATCTTACCCAAGTCTTGCCACCAAACATCAACGATAATAACATTGACGTGTTCCGGCTTGAAGATAAGATAACCAGTTTCCCATTGCGTTGGGGAATCTTGGTAAGTTCGCTTCCATCTTCGGCATCATCGTCGCTTATCATCAGGTGAGTTGATCAAGGGCTTACCAATTGTGAATAAAAAGAAATAAAAAAAAAGGCGAAAGAAATCCGGGCACGATTTTGCGAGATCCCTTCCCAAAGAGTGCCAACGGGATCCTGTAACCATGCCTACGTCGTCAGTCAGTCCGTCTGTCTGCTTTACGTGTAAAGAGTAAAGAAAACAACCACACTTTTTCACTTTTTCAATGGTTATTCGTTTCAATCAAAAACAATAACATTACTCACTTTGTATTTTCATAACAAATATTGTTGTATATTTTTTAAATTAATACTTCAAAATACTCGTCATAACTAGAGTTGAAAGTAACGGTGTAGACCTATCTTTGGGACTTTATTCTATCGAGCCAAAACTGCTCAATCGTGTTTCTAATAGCTTTTGACTTTAAGGAACATCATCAACAATAAGAGTATTTTTTTTCAACCTTGGGTTTTCTATAGTTTAGGAGTATTTGACGTTCAAATTAACGAAAATCTGTAATATTACCACCATAATCATATCAGCTCATATAATGTCCCCACTGAGGGGCTCGAGCTTACCTTGAATTAGGGCGATCGGGCCTTAGTCGACCACGCGGGCCCAGTGCGGGTTGATCGACTTTACACACAACCTACGAGTTTTATCGCAGGTATGTGCAGGTTTCCTCACTTTGTTTTCCTTCACCGTAAGAGCGTCGGATAAACGTACATATGAAATGTAAATTCGAAATCACATTGATACGTGGCAGGATTCGAAACACGACCTCCCGGACAGGAGGCGGCAGCCCTAGCCATTACGCCACCGACGCTCTTTAGGAGCTTATTAACGCCTTAAAGGACTGTATCTTTAGAACCGTAATTGGTAGCCAGTTAAATTTATAGTGTTCGTAAGTCAACATGTTTGTCTGTCCGCTGCTTAGCTCAGATACTATTATTACTAGAAAGCTGTAATTTGACATATGTATTTGACTGACTCGGTGGTTTAGTGGTTAGTGCTCTTGACTACTGATCCGAGGGTTGTGGGTTCGATCCCCACCCAGGGTAAACATTTGTGTGATGAGCAGATTTGTTTGATCTGTGTCTGGGTCTTAAATATCTATATATGTATGTATTGCTTTAACGGTGAAGGAAAACATCGTGAGGAAACCTGCACACGCCTGCGAAGAAACTCGAAGGTTGTGTGTGAAGTCAACCAACCCGCACTGGGCCCGCGTGGTCGACTAAGGCCTAATCGCCCTGATTCAGGGTAGGCTCGAGCCCCTCGGTGGGGACGTATATGAGCTGTAATGACGATGAATGATGATTTAAACGTACCTATATAATTATGTATGACAGTCTCTGGTTCCCATAACACAGGGAATCCTACTTTGGGGCCAGATGACCATGTGTGATTTGTCCCAGAATATATATATTTTTTATATTAATCACGCCAACAAAGTGATACAATAAAATCTTGAAAATCAATTTTAGGGTACTTCCCCTACCTACATGTAAAAAGGGGGTGATTTTTTTTGTTGACGTTCCTTACTGTGGGGTTATCGTTAAATTGGTCTTTTTGTTGACGTTCCTTACTGTGGGGTTATCGTTAAATTGGTCTTTTTGTTGACGTACCTTACTGTGGGGTTATCGTTAAATTGGTCTTTTTGTTGACGTACCTTACTGTGGGGTTATCGTTAAATTGGTCTTTTTGTTGACGTACCTTACTGTGGGGTTATCGTTAAATTGGTCTTTTTGTTGACGTACCTTACTGTGGGGTTATCGTTAAATTGGTCTTTTTGTTGACATACCTTACTGTGGGGTTATCGTTAAATTGGTCTTTTTGTTGACGTACCTTACTGGGGGGTTATCGTTAAATTGGTCTTTTTGTTGACGTACCTTACTGTGGGGTTATCGTTAAATTGGTCTTTTTGTTGACGTACCTTACTGTGGGGTTATCGTTAAATTGGTCTTTTTGTTGACGTACCTTACTGTGGGCGGTTATCGTTAAATTGGTCTTTTTGTTGACGTACCTTACTGTGGGGTTATCGTTAAATTGGTCTTTTTGTTGACGTACCTTACTGTGGGGTTATCGTTAAATTGGTCTTTTTGTTGACGTACCTTACTGTGGGGTTATCGTTAAATTGGTCTTTTTGTTGACGTACCTTACTGTGGGGTTATCGTTAAATTGGTCTTTTTGTTGACGTACCTTACTGTGGGGTTATCGTTAAATTGGTCTTTTTGTTGACGTACCTTACTGTGGGGTTATCGTTAAATTGGTCTTTTTGTTGACGTACCTTACTGTGGGGTTATCGTTAAATTGGTCTTTTAAAAACTACTGAAACGGTTCGCTAAAACTATTTTTGATTCAGGGATCGGTTAGTGAAACATTAAGCTTTGAAGGCTGTCCTTGCCCCTCTACCAGCTAAACCCCTACTTCAGGACATCTGAAAAAAATTGTAAATAGTAGCACATCATCATCATCATATCAGCCGAAGGACGTCCGCTGTTGGGTATAGGCCTCCCCCAAGGATTTTCACGACAATTAGCACATAACTATTATCAATTTAAAAGGAAAATTAACACGGCGTTTTTAGTTTAGGAGTAATGGTCGACCAACTCAAGATGTGCAGTTGGATTTTTAAAAATTTCATAGATTTTCCTTAAAAAAAGTTCTATTACCAACTGCAAATAAAATTACATTTATAATACATTTATTTTTTGAGAAGAATACGGAACCCTACTTTATGCGAGTCCGACTCTCACTTGGTCGGTTTTTTTATTTAATTTTAGTTAATGTTGCTAAAGCGGATTGTTTTTGATTTTACGTAAAAACGGCAATATATACATAGATATTTATTGTTTTTTAAACAACTAAAGTTCTTACTCATATATGGGTGTTAACATTAAAACAATAGAATTGAAGAATTAAATTTTAAAAATGTGCGAAACTTGGGTGTTACCAGAGTCAATTAAAAGCACGAATGGTGTGGCCAACGCTGAATATTTCATCGGTTTATGTTTGACAAAGCTGATAATGTCCACTTGGCATGTCATACTGGTGCCGATCGCTATCTAAGGATTTCAATAATAATTTATGGCAAGTTTACGATTAATTGAGACATTGTCATGCGTTCGGTATATCGAGATTTTTATTGTACTTACCAATCAACGTATAGCATGCATAAGTGTAGGGAATGATAAATGACGGCTTATGTATGTCGCAGCCCTCTTGCATAATTAGCCATTCAATTAAGTGCCTAGCGTATTAAATGGCACCGTTTAACGAACAGCCTGAATGATTACTCAGCCATTAAATTGGCTTGGGTCGATAATGTTTAACTTATGCTTGCCAAGTAGTTTAAATTCACACCTCAGGGGTAGGAGTGCTTAATGGGGGAGGAGGGAGGAAGAAGGGGACATTTCTCAGTCGACGGAGCCCCTTCGATGTTCAAACTAACACTACGACACACATTTTCCGAATCTAACCAAATGAGTCGGAGGTTCTCCAAAATTCCGAGCTCGCTTCGCTTGCTCCCGCTCTAGTTTCGATTGTTCCATTTATCAGTTCGACAGAGCCCCTTCGGAGCTCCTACTTCTGTATTCGCTTCGCTCGTTTAGTGAATGGCCAGCCAAGTCATTAAATATATAATCGTTCAGGCAGTCAGTTGAATGCCGCCATTTAATGAACCGGCTAGGCAGTTAATTGAATCGCTAATTTAATCGGATAGGTCGTGGCCATATCGTAGCATTAACCAGTTCATGAAACGGCCGTCGTAGAATTGGCTAGATAATGAATAGGACTGACCAGAACATAATACGGTCGGGCATACCATGCTCAACGAACCTAACCTAAACAGTGTCATCATCAAACCTAACGAACCTTATTATCGCTCGCTTCGCTCGCTCAACTCAAACCCGGCCGGGTATTTCATGATCTGGCCAATTTGAAAGATCTGGCCACGACCTCTTCAAATTTTATATTGGTTAACGTGTTATTAACATGTCTCTTTAGATAATAAAACAGTTCGCACGAACCAACGGGAAATTAGGGTGGTTCTGTATTTAAACACAGGGACGGATTGAGCGTGCGGTTAAGTTTTGGTTCGTATTTATTAATAAGAAACGAGCCAAGTGCAAGTCGGAATCGCGCATAGAGTGGTCCGTACCGCCACACCTCTCCAAACGAGTACAAAACTGATATCTATTCATTTCAAACAAAGGACATCCACGGGAGCGACAGAAAAATGCTTTTTAGGATTCCGTACCTCAAAAGGTAAAATCGGAACCATTTCAGGATTACTCGTGTGTCTGTCTGTCCGTCCGTCCGTCTGTCACAGCCAATTTGCTCAGAAAATACTGGACCGATTGAGTTGAAATTTGGTACATATGTGCAAGTCGGTGACCCAAAGATGGACGTGTAACGTTAATAAATGAATTTTAACATGTTTAAAATTCATTTTTGTAACTTTACACTTTACGGGGCACTTTTGGAAAGTTAATTAGAAAAATAGAAAAATGTTTATCAAAATATGTTGTGAACATATTTTTTTTATCGTTTTAAAATAAAAAAAATAAAAGTTATTTGAGAAAATAGGCAAAAATTGATCATCCCCCTCTTATCTCCGAAACTACTAGGCCTAAAATCTTGAAGAAATCACAGTATATGAGGTTAAATGCAAAGATTACAGGAAAATTTATGAGAAAATCTAAAATCCTTTCGTTTCCACAGGAAAAATAAAATTTCTATAGTCCAGAATAAGTAGATCCCTATTTACCTAGAGCAAAGTATATCTTAAAGGTCTTATATTGGTAGTTAACGTTTTGGTGCGGAACCCTGTGTGTGACCCCGGGTCGCACTTGACTGGCTTTTTTAAATTTAGTTTAGACTCCTTTTTTTATTTCTTTTATTCACAATTGGTAAGCCCTTGGTATCATCTCACCTGATGGTAAAAGAATAAGAATAAGAAGAATAAAAAGTTTATTTGCCAAAAATATATACATAAGATAAATTTACTTGCGACCCCCACAGTAGGCAAAGCCTGTCCTGTGGGAGTCAAAGACAGTTTACCAACTTCGCGATCATGTATGTATTAATAAATATTTTTGTACATCCTTAAAGAAAAAAGTGTTATAACTATAACTTATGAAAAGTCGCATGCATACAAAGTTAGATGGTATTGAAACAGAAGCTACGTGTGTAAGTTGTAGGTGTGATGTGGTGTGTATGTGTGTGTGTGTGTGTGTGTGTGTGTGTTTATGTGTAAAAGAGAAGAGAGAAATAGAGGGGTTGTCTGCTGTAAGAGTGTGTCTGTGGGAGTGTGTGGGCAGGTAAGGAAGGGAGGGGGAGGGGATTGCATCACGTATTGCGTCATCTACATAGAAATTATAAGAGTCTAAGTTTGGTCGTGGGTCCAAGCCAGGATAGTGTTGCGAATTTTAGACTTAGCTTCTATTACTGACATCAGTTTGAAGTTGCAAAACTTAACAATTTTGTTATAAATAAAAGGGAACAGAAAAAGTTGGAATCGGCGGGCAAATGATGTAAGTACAGAGGGCTGCATAGTTTTGAACACACGTCTGCTAAGCATCTTGTTATATTCATCTGAATTGAGGACAGCCTTGTGAACGTATAGGATGGCTCTCAAGATGAACAACTTTCTGATGCTAAGAACATCAGCATCATTATATAACGTTATCGTTGCGTATCGGAAGGGTTTCCGGAGCATCACTTTTAAGACCGCTCTTTGTGCTCTCTCCAGTGCTATTAAAATGCTTGCAGCAGCGCCACACTAAGATACAATAATTTAAAATCGATTCGCAAAGAGCAGTGTATACGGTTTTTAGCAAAGAACTGTCCACTGCATCTCTGAGCAATTTAAATGTATAAATTAGTTTGCGTGCCCTATTGGATGTTGATTCGATGTGGTCTCTAAAGGATAGCTTATCATCTAATTTAACGCCTAGGTATCTTATCATTTTAGTGTTCGTTAATTGCACACAGGAGCAGTCAGCTCCCTTATTCATACAAGTGTGAATCTTGATCACTGGTTGTATTTTAGGAGCTGAGGCTGTTGTTTTATGGAAGCAAAGATATTTAGTTTTTTGTGCGTTCAGCGTGAGTAGATTAAAGTCCAGCCACTTCTTTACCTGAGACAGACCAGATTCAACTTCTTCGATGCATTTGTGCCAGGACGGACCGTGAAAAATAATAGCTGTGTCATCAGCGTAGCAGATTATTTGGGGGTTAGAAAGAGGAATCCGGGAAATGTCATTTACATAAATAAGAAATAAACTCGGACCTAAAATGCTGCCTTGCGGTACACCGAAGGAAACTGTTTTTAGGTCACTTTTTTCGCAGCCAACCTGAATGCACTGAGTGCGACCTGTAAGATAGCTCGAGAAAAAACTCAGTGCAGATCCTCTAATTCCCAAAGCCTCTAGCTTCCTGAGCAAAATAGGGATAGAAACCGTGTCGAATGCCTTAGCCAGGTCTAAAAATACGCCGACACACGATTCCCCCCTATCAAGATGAGATGTAACCCATTTAGTTAACTGGAGAACCGCTTCTTCAGTATTCTTACCTTTCCTGAAGCCAAACTGGTGGTTATTGAGCAAGCTGTTTGATTCTAGGTATTTCGCTAATCTACTGTTGACGACCTTTTCCAAAATCTTTGAAAAAACACCTAGGAGAGAGATCGGTCTATAATTTTTGGGGTCTAGCTTGCTACCTTCTTTAAAAATTGGTGTAACTACAGCGGTTTTCCAGCTTTCCGGAAAAGAACCCTCTTTGAGACTGGCATTTATAACAATTGCGAGAGGTTCGGCAATTGATTTCCCAATTGCTTTAACAATGTAGTTATTAATACCGTCAAGGCCGGGAGCACTATCCGTCTTAAGGTCCTGGATAATGGATAGTGCTTCGCTGGCGTCTGTAGGTTGAAAATAAAATGAATTAGCTGGACCATCAATGACTGTGGTTTTAGATGCTAAGGATTCTTCAGTTTCCTTAAGTTCGCAAAGAGTTTTATCTGCCAAAGCTTTCCCCACTGACACGAAATATTCATTACAAACATTGAGTGAAACTAGGGGGCTGTTTCCAATTTCTAAAAGATGTTGCCCATTGACTTCGCTACTACGATGTTTGTGTGTGATTTTGTTAATATTTTTCCATCGTTTTTTAGAATTGGTTTTGCTTTCTGTGAGAATTTTCGTATTATAATCAACTTTGAGTTTTCTTAAGAGAGCTACGTAAAAATTTCTATAACGTGTGTACACCAATTTTTTAAAATCGTTTTTGGGATTTTTCCTATAGTCAGCGTGCAATTTATCCCTATGTATTGAGCACCGAATTAATCCGGGAGTCATCCACGGTTGGATCGTGAACTTAGAGTGTGGAACCTTGATACTTTTAGAGTGTTTAGAAATTGCATTTGTTACAGATCTCATGAAGCTTAGTAAAGTGATACCTTTATATAAATCTGGTTCAAAAACTGATCCAGGCAACTACAGACCAGTTTCTGTGCTGCCAGTTCTTAGTAAAGTGTTTGAAAAGATTATGCTTAACCAAATGCTACAATATTTTACAGAAAACAAACTACTGCATAACCAACAATTCGGTTTCACTAAAGGACGATCAACAACCGATGCAGGAGTAGCACTCATTCGAAACATATATGATGCCTTCGAGGAATCGCAGAATGCAATTGGAGTGTTTTGTGATTTATCTAAGGCTTTTGATTGTGTCGAACACCAAACATTACTTATGAAATTAAAGCATTATGGTGTAGAGGAAGGGGCTCTCAGTCTTATAAATTCGTATTTAGACAACAGAACACAAAAAGTACAAGTGAATGGCACGAACTCATCTGGATCTAAAGTGAAAATGGGTGTGCCCCAGGGTTCCATATTAGGGCCTTTTCTTTTCCTTGTTTACGTAAATGATTTGCCTTTTATGGTGCAACATCTGTCAAATATTGTGTTGTTTGCGGATGATACATCTCTTATTTTTAAAGTGAATAGGAAAGAAAACGAAATTGACGAAGTAAACAACACTCTTTCAAAGATACTGAACTGGTTCACTGTGAACAACTTATTATTAAATGCTAAGAAAACAAAATGTATAAAATTTTGTTTGCCAAATGTAAAAAAGGTCAATAATAGGTATAACTGGTATAACTTTGGATGTTTCATTTCAATGGGGACCACACATTGAAACTTTAGCGGGAAGGCTTAGTTCAGCTGCTTATGCCGTTAAGAAAATAAGACAGTTAACGGATGTAGATACTGCGAGACTAGTGTAATTTAGTTACTTCCATAGTATAATGTCTTATGGCATATTACTGTGGGGGCATGCGGCTGATATAGAAACTATTTTAATCCTGCAGAAAAGAGCTATCCGCGCAATCTATCAGATGCGATCACGTGAGTCGTTACAGAATAAGTTTAAAGAAATTAATATTTTAACTGTTGCTAGTCAATTTATATATGAAAACATCATGTACGTTCGTAAGAATTTGCATTTATTTCCTAAAAACAGTGACAGGCATAATTTGAATTTAAGAAATGTAAATAAAATAGATATAGCCTTTTCGAGACTGAGTAAGGTTAAAAAGTCATTTGTGGGGCAGTGTATAAGATTCTACAATAAAATTCCAGAAAATGTAACTAGTTTGTCAGAGAATAAGTCCAAGACTCATGTCAAAAAAGTTTTGTGCTCTAGAGGATATTATAAAATAATAGATTATGTAAATGACAAAGATATATATGTTGATTCTATATCAAATACCATTACCTGAGACTGTAATCTGAATCATGACATTATTTGTAATATACTGTATTTTTTTTTTGACTATTTAAAAGTGTGTGTAAACACCTATTTGAAATAAATTGTTTTTGATTTTGATTTTGATTTTACTGTCTTTGTGAAAATTTCTGCTGACTCGCTAATAGATGAACAGCATGTCACAGAATTCCAGTCGACTTCAGATATATCCCTAGTCAAAGCATCATAGTCGATCTTAGTCCGAAATCTATTTTTTGAGACTGGTTTTGGTGAGACAGATGAAATACTAATCATTACAAGCGGATGATCAGTCAGATCCGATGGACACATCACTGACTCAAATTCTTGCGATCTAGATCGTACATAAATATGGTCTAGACAAGTTTTGCCGTGAGTGGGTTTATCAATTGCTGATATAAATCCGAGCTGTGCCATCAAGAAAGTGTAATCCAGATTTTGTTTGTTTCGTGAATAAGGACCGACTATATCGATGTTCAAGTCCCCAGTCAGAATCAGGCAATTATTTTTGGGCAGCGAAGAGACTGCGGTGTCCAGAGAATTGAGAAAAGGGTCAATATCGGGAAAAGAGGGAGATCGATATATACCTAACAGTGAGAAATAATCTGAGACTTCAACATAAATACAGTTTGCATCAGAGATAAAGATTTCCGTGAAGTGTGGTGATAAGGAAGATTTAGCATAGACGACCACTCCGCTTTCAAATTTGAAATTTTAATTGAGTAATTTTCTAGGACACCACGACACTGCTCTGGTGCGTTAAGAGCATGGCAGTTCACTTCGAGAGATTCGTCTATTTTATTTAAAAGATCTAAAGTTGTAATGTTTGTGGAATTTGTCAAATAATACAATATTTGTAAAATTAGGAAAAAATGCCATGCTGTGCAACTTTTGTGGAATACTAATTGAGCAGGCAGAGGACCAGGTTATAAACTGTGAGTTAGTCTCAATGTGGGAATGCATATATTGAGTTAAGTGGTAGGTGAAGGGTAACAGTATTAATTGTTGTAGTGAATATGTACTAAAATAAATGGATATAATGATATAATACAACAATATTACCATTATTTGTGAAACAGACTGGTTAACACAATAGTTTAAGGTTCTAAGTTTGTTGAGATTACGCAGAAGCATTCTCAACAAATTCAGGAACTTCGTAAGTGACGATGATGCTGGAGATGGAAGCGGGCTTACCACGATTCCCCAACGCAATGGAGAACTGGCTATCTTACCTTCAAGCCGGAAAACATTAATGTTGTTAACACTGATATTTGGAGGCAAGACTTACGTACGATGGTGGTAGCTTGCCAGGCGGGCTTAGAAATACACACAGTTACTAGGTGAATAAAATGCTTGTAGGAACATGCTCGATTTTTTTATTATTTTTTTATTCTCAATTGGTAAGCCCTTGGCATCATCTCACCTGATGCTAAGTGACGATGATGCCGAAGATGGAAGCGGGCACAGATTTGGACAGAAGGATCCGCCCATCTCCATATTTCACTCAGATTGTCTTCATACAAGCAAAAAGTAGCGCCATCTGACATAACTCGTACGAACTAGGGTGGGCGAGAGCTGACGTCAATGCAGCGTTAAAAGAACCTTGGTAGAATTGTCGCTTTAAAAATTCGTTTATTTAATTTGTTTACAAGAAAAAATACAATGTATGGTTACTTAACGATGATACGACATCCCATATTTCTTTTTAGCCTTTCTTTCATGATTTTTACAGCCTCTTACAACACAATAAGGCAGTTTTATATGGAATATCTTTCGACCGCACTGTACAATTTCCCGCAGACGACTGAGTCGCGAGTGTGCGAAACTTTCGATTTTCGCACCAATTCGCTGGGAGCATTAGTCGCGCGCGTTGGCCGGGTCCTTACGCCAGTAATATATAAGTCATTGGAAGCGGGCTTACCAAGATTCCCCAACGCAATGGAGCAACTCCTTAGCGCGAGTACAACTGATACATGGCCGGTTATTATTATTTGTTTTATTACTTCAGAATTTCGCCAAACCAATGTTTGAAAACCAAAATTTCTTACACCAAGTTTTACGCTTGTATGTATATTTTTTTTGATAGAGCAAAACCAAAAATACCTTTTAAATACCTATTAAACACGATTTTTGTACTTATTTTTATTTTTCGCTATTTTTAATTTTTATTATTTTTCTGTTAAAGCGGCAACATAAATTCACACTCTTATAAATTTTAAGTATCTACCTATTACGGTTCATGAACTACAGCCCTCTGACAGACAGAAAGACAGTCGGACGGACGGACAGCGTAGGCTTAGTTTTTTGGTCTCGTTGGTAACCCCTTGGGTGTACGGAACCACAAAAAGTAAAACCCACTGCGAAGTTTTGGGCCAAAAATAGCACTGTAGTCAGTTTACTAAAACATTAAGACCTGAGTCCATCCCTGCCTGTTTACGTTATTTAATAGCCACAAGCACGGTGTTATGTCGTTTTATTTGTACAATATTCTGTTGTTTGCTACCCGTCACGTGACTAAAACGTATTAATCGCTTAATAGCGACTGAATCGGCACGATTATGCCACGTTACGACTAATTGTGGAGTATGACAGTGGATATAACACCAGATAATGGGTTTCCGATCGATTTGGTATGTTAACAACTTATAACGTGCCCACTGCTGGGGAAAGGTCTCTCTCTAAGTCCGGATTGGTGGGGGTTGTTGAGCTAGAGGCGGAACTCTCTGTGGCGACGCACTGGAAACTATGGTTACACCCTGGAAACTTCATACAACGGGCCAGAAATGACATTTCAAAAAAGGAATGACGGAACAAACAAAATGGCGGCGAAATCCTATACGTTGGACAACCAAACTGTAACCAATCTGTATCAATCTGGGTGACGAGGGGGTGAGGTCGCAATTAAGAGAGCGGCAGGGAGTGTCCATACTGTATGTAACCACTAATATATATACTTTGCTATGGTCGCATGGATCTCGATTTTAGGGGATCGGACTGCATCAAAATTAAATTCTGAAATATGATTTCCTAAATTGCTCTCCTCTTAAAGTTTAAAAAAACCTTACTTGTTTTGTTTTTTCATTACGTCTTCAATTTTTAATTGATCAAATTCACAAAATAAGTTCGTCTATGACGCTTAAAATTTATGACGTCACTTGTGGGTATTTCAAACATTTTTTAAATAAAATGTCATTTTTGACGTATCATAAAAAGTAACTCAAATGAATAGCAGTCCGATCCATTATAAAACACATGGAAGTGATATTTTGTCACCTGATTCATCATTATTGAAAAACCTCATTGTGTCAGTTGCAGAAACTCGATTCGTGAAGTTTTATAAAAGAAAAATATATATCAAAGAAACATTCATTTCAAACAGCGATTCATTCCAGCAAGCATTCCACAGGCAAACCAGACAGATTTTAACCTCTCAATTTTCTTAGTTCCTTAATCTAAACACAATCTTCAATATGCCAATGGTGTTTTTTAAAATTATCGTAAAATAATACCGAAAAACATCGAAAAAGTACAAAAGTGTGGTTATTTTCTTTACTCTTTACACGTAAAGAAAAAGACAAGGACAACTGTTCCAATCAATTCCTCGCCTTAAGACGTATCTTTAAGCATTGAAACGGTTGAGTTAAATGCCAGTAACCGATAAAATCATCTAGGCAACGACCACTCTTATGGTCAGTTAACCTGCGTGATCGACAACTAAGATTGAGACTTTAAACATTTTTAATAGAATGATTAAAACAAGATCTACTGTTTATATTTAAAAGTGAAAAGCTTTATAGAAAAGAGTTCAACGCGAGCCTCACATTCAAAAATACAGGTTTCCCCACCATAAAGTGCACATATGGGGGAAAATTAGAATAAATTAATCAATCATCATCATATCAGCCACAAATCGTCCACTGCTGGACAAAGGCCTCCCCCAAGGATTTCCACGACGACCGGTCCTGCGCTGCCCGCATCCATCGGCTTCCCGCGACCTTCACCAGGTCATCGGTCCACCGTGTGGGAGGCCTGCCTACGCTACGTTTTCCGGTGCGCGGTCGCCACTCGAGAACTTTACTGCCCCATCGGCCATCTGTTCTACGAGCTATGTGCCCTGCCCACTGCCACTTCAGTTTAGCGATTCTGTGAGCTATGTCGGTTACTTTAGTTCTCCTGCGGATTTCCTCGTTTCTGATTCGATCACGCAGAGAAACTCCGAGCATAGCACGCTCCATTGCCCTTTGGGTGACCTTGAGCCTTCTTATGAGGCCCATAGTAAGCGACCATGTCTCAGTTCCGTAAGTCATCACTGGCAACACACACTGGTCAAAGACCTTAGTCTTGAGACACTGCGGTATTTGGGACGTGAAGATATTGCGAAGCTTCCCGAACGCTGCCCAGCCGAGTTGGATTCGTCGATTGATCTCTTTCTTGAAGTTGGAACTACCTAGCTGGACTGTTTGTCCCAGGTATACATATTCGTCAACAACTTCCAGTGTAGAGTCTCCAACCTTTAGAGGAGTGGGTGCGACACGAACATTTAACATTATTTTCGTCTTATCCATGTTCATTTTAAGACCCACTTGTTGAGAGACCTTACTGAGGCCATCGAGCATTGTGCTTAGGTCTTCCATAGTCTCAGCCATGACCACGATATCGTCCGCGAATCGGAGGTGGGATATGTACTCGCCGTTGATATTGATGCCGAGTCCACCCCAGTCCAGAAGCTTAAAAACATCTTCCAGGGCGGCGGTGAACAGTTTCGGAGATATAACGTCTCCCTGTCTCACCCCTCGCTGCAACTGGATAGGTTTCGAGTTCTGGTCCTGGAGGCGAATCGACATGGTGGCGTTTTCATACAGACAATTAATCAATAAAACCCCCAAATTTCCCCTCCCCTATTTTGGGGCCAAGTATAAGAATATGCAATGTTTCAATTTTAACAGCATTGATGTGTTCCGGTTTGAAGATAAGATCAAATGGTCAGTTTCCTATTGGGTTGGGGAATCTTGGTAAGCTTCTTCGGCATCATCATCACTTACCACCAGGTGAGGTAATGCCACGAATTTATCAATTGTGGATTTAAAAAAAGTAGCCATGTGCGTGCCGGACCACGCGCAGGCTAGTGTTCCGTAGTCTTTTCAGTAAACAAATTTACATAAAAAAAACCGGACAAGTGCAATTTGGACTCGACGACCGAGGGTTCCGTAAAAAAATGTAGGTACATATTATAAATCGTAACAGTGCAAACTGTTAGGTATTACATACGCTAAAATTATTAGGTACCTACCTATACATATAAAAAAGGGAAAAGATTTTTATTCATTCTTCGTTTTAAATCGAAAACTATATATAAAAAAATTGATCAAAATCTACTTAAGCTGGCAATGAAGCCCTTTCATACGATACCCCAAATGACACAGTTAACTCAATTCAAAATTTGGCCCGCCACCGTTCCTTGCATAATTGATTACGTAGTTTAAATAAAGACTATGTTTTTTATGTATTAAATACAAATGTATAGTTTTCAGATTTTTCCCTATACTTGTAGTATAAGGCGGTATTACTTGCCAAATTTCATAGTTCTCGGTAAACGGGAAATACCCTATGAATTTTGATTCCCTTGAGAGTGTCGAAATATACGTTTATGCGGCATGAACAGCCTTATCTTTTTTTGGCGTTAACTTAGAAGTTTGATTTTTTTACAGCTTCAAGGGACTGTAGATCAAAATATACTGTTTGTAAAATTAAACTCGATACCTCCACGCGTTCCAGAAATAAAGAGTCTTGATTGACAGACGGAAGGACGGACCACAAAGTGATCCTATAAGAGTTCTGCTTTTTTCTTTTTGAGGTACAGAACCCTAAAAACAACGTTAGTTTTGCAGTTGGTATTGTATAGAAAATCTAACAAAAATTTACAAATTCAACTGCACATCTTAACTTGTTTATCTATTATTGTTAAACTAAGAAAGCCTACTTGGCCGTGATATTTTTTCTTTCGAATTGACTACTTACTTTATTAATTACTTTTATAATATGTATGTATTTTGATATCATAGGTGTGTTCCGGCATGAAGATAAGATAGCCAGCTCCCCATTGCGTTGGGGATTCTTGGTAAGCTCGCTTCCATCTTCGGCAGCATCGGCACTTACCACCAGGTGAGATGTTGTCAAGGGTTTACCAATTGTGAATAAAAAATAATAAAAATAATAATAATACTTTTCAGATATCCTGAAATTGCAGTTTAACTAGTAGGGGGCTAGGGGGTGGGGAAATGCAGCTATAACAATAAACACCACTTTAAAACTTCATATTTAATTAGAAAACGAATCATTTATCGGAAAATTTATCTGAGCAAAGTAAACCCTCAGTAGTCTTAAAAATCCTTTTCAATAATGTAGGGTAAATGCTCAAAAAAAAACATCCACACTTTAAATGTAGGAGAGGTACCGCAATTTTTTTTCTACAGTTTTTATTCAATAACTATTGAGGGGTCACAAATTTGCATAACCACCTTTATAGTTGTAATAGTCTCGGAGAAAAATGGTTGTGTCATACCGACGGACAAACACACAGAGAGACAGACAAACAGACTCGCATGGTGAAAATATAGGGGTTTCTAGTTTGGTTATATAACCCTAAAAGAGTTTTGAAGTAAAGGAACCCTTTAATATTGTTCTCAACTTTGTGTAGAGTTGTGTCAAAAAAAAATGCGATTTTCAGGTTATGTTTTGTCGATTAAGTCTCTGTTACACAATTTATCGTGGGTGATTTTTATGGTGGAGCACCGTTTAAATTATATATTTTTTTATTAAAAAGGAGAGAAATCTATATAACATAGCGCGTGCGCAGCGAATTGGTTAATAAAATAATGGTTATTAGATTGATTTAAATAATTTGTCCTATAAAACTCAACTTCACATTAAAAAATATATTCAACGATATCCCACGAAGGGGGTGCATTCGATTGGTCAAAAAAAGCTTAATAGATAAGAAAAAAGATAAAGAGAGAGTGAAGAGAGAATTTTTTTGTCCCTTAGAAAAAAAGTTCTCGGAAGGACGAAAATATTTTTTTTAACCGGTCGTCGTGGAAATCCTTGAGGGGGGGCTTTGTCCCGCAGAGGACGTCTTTTGGCTATAAGAGGAAAAGAGAAAGAGAAGAGAGCAAAAGAGGTTGTTACGTTGTGACTCTTTGTGACGAACGGACGAATGGACATACGGACAGAACGATCTTCCAAAGATTCCTAGTATTAGGGAATAAGAACACTCAAAAACTCTAAAAGAGAATGTACCTTCAGTGTGGTATTTACAACCCTAAGAGCTTAAATACAAGCAAGTAAGCGTTGAGTTAGCATGTCTGCGCAAACATTCTAATGGGCCATAACCCTTTTATGCTTTATATTATGCGAATATACTCAATTCATAGTCGTTCGCCGAATGCATAGGTTTTGTTTTTAACTGACTTCAAAAAAGGAGGAGGTTTCTCAATTCGACTGTATATATTTTTTTTAACTTCGTCGTTTATGAAACGATTTTGATGATTTTTTTTTGTTGAACAGAACATATCCCAAGGCTAGTACCATGATGAGGAAACCAGGACCTGATGATGGCATCCCAGAGAAATCGAGAGGAACCTTAGTTTCCTGTTTGAAGTCGGTTTTTTTTGTTCAAAATTATAAGATAATATGTAAAAAGATTGAATAAGTAAAAACTTACTTTTAGGTACCTAAGGCATGAATATTGGTGTAGGTACTGTAGCTCGTAGCTCTTAACCACACTGACACTCCGTCCTCGCCGGCACAGTATTACGATATGGCTTACAGTAGCGCTACGCCTTTGATGTCGCACTATGCGCCACTGGCGTAGGTACTAGCCCATTCGAGCCTGTAGCACACCCTGGACACTTTATATAACGGGCCAGAAATGACATTTCAAAAAAGGAATTACGGAACTAACAAAATCAAGAGATCAAGTGGGTGGCTCGTAGAACAGACGGCCGTTGTTGTAGTAAAGTTCTCGAGTGGCAACCGCGCACCATGAGACGTAGCAAAGGCAGGCCTCCCACTCAGTGGACCGACGATTTGGTACATAACTCGTAGAACAGACGGCCGTTGGGGAAGTGAAGTTATCGATTGGCAACTGCGCACCGTAAGACATAGCGTAGGCAGGCCTTCCACACGGTGGACCGACGACCTGGCGAAGATCGCTGGAAGCCGCTGGATGCGGGCAGTGCAGGACCTGTCATCGTGGGAATCTTTGGGGGAGGTCTTTGTCCAGCAGTGGACGTCTTTTGGGCTGATATGATGACCACCACCTCTATACAGAGTGTAACAAAATTGGTGTAGTTCCCGTTAACTGGGGGTTCTACTCATCATACTGAACAACTTTCCCCAAGGAACACATAGTAAATTAAAATAAAATGAACCCTCCATACAAAAGTGCACCAACATCAGCAGATCGATTTGTATGAATAGTTTTTTTTTCGATTCAAGCAGTCATAGAACAATAGTTGATCAGTATTATGAGTAGAGGCCCCAGATAACGGGACCTACACCAATTTTAATACACCCTGTATACCACCACTACCACTAAAACAGTGTGAATAAGTCATCCATCCAGCATCCAATACTCTCCGCGCCGACATCGTCAGTAATAAATATAATATGAACACTTTCCGAGCTATTCACAATAACATATAGAACTATAGCAAAAGCGGAAGCGGAAACTCCGGCCGCGACCACGCCAACATTGGCAATAGCGCGGCGGGAACGGGGCAGTGCCAATCTAAATATATATAACTCAAAGGTGACTGATTGACTGACATAGTGATCTATCAACGCACAGCCCAAACCACTGGACGGATCGGGCTGAAATATGGCATGCAGGTAGATGTTATGACGTAGGCATCCGCTAAGAAATGATTTTGGGAAGTTCCCACGGGAACTGCAAAAATCGGGATCTGTGCGGGCGAAGCTGCGGGCATCCACTAGTTATAAATATATCTCTTCTCGTGTGGCACAATAGGGGTGGCGACAGCATCAGATATAAATTATGAACTCCTGATCACTAAATTGCCCTCCTACTTAAACTTCGGAAAACACGTTTACACGTTTTGTTTTCTATCAAATCTTCGATTTTTAATTCACCAAAATCACAAAATTAGTACATAAATGACGCTGCAATACTATGACATCACGCCTAGGTATTTCAAACATTTTTAGAACAAAATGTCGTTTTTGACAGATGATAAAAAGTAAATCAGATGACTAGCATTCGTCATCCCTATTAATCGTGCTATCTAAGGGATAGACGACGGTTGCCTAGTGTTGCACTTACCATCACCCGCGGTCGCGTGTAGGGCATTTAGATTTACACCTAAGGACGTGTGCTACGCGACCTTTATATACATCTGGAATCAGATGTGCAGGTTTCCTCACCATGTTTTCCTTCACCGTTAAAGCAATCGGTAAGTATTATGTAAGTTTCGAAAAACTCATTGGTACATTGGCCATCCGGATTTGAGCCCGGGACCTCTGGTTAGGAGGACCGAGTCGTTAGCGGTTGAGCCACAATATGAACACTTTCCGAGCTATTCACAATAAGATATAGAACTATAGCAAAAGCGGAAAAAATATCAAGATCCTGTACCAACAGTGTTCTAGCAAATAAAGCCTCTTCAGTTTGAGTTTTAATCTTCGTAACTTTCAAGTCGTAAACCAAAATTAAAAATTAGACGACGGCGCAAGGTATTTGCAGGTTGATTAAAACTAGATGGCACTATGAGTTAATCAAGTTTTTGTTTCATTATATCAGCCGAAAGACGTCCACTGCTGGACAAAGGCCTCCCTAAGAATTTTAACGATGACCGGTCCCGCATCTAGCTCCTTCCTGCGACCGAGTGGGAGACCTGCGTATGATACATCGTATGGTGCGCGGTTACCACTCGAGAATTTTACTGCCCCAACGGCCATATCTGTTCTACGAGCCATGTGCCCCACCCACTTGATCTATTTCTCGAAGTTGGACCTACCTAGCTGGACTGTCTGTCTCTGGTACGAGTATACATAGTCGTCAACAACTTTGAGTGTGGTCTCCAAAGTTTTTGTTCAAAACTTAGTAATTTTGCGACAAAAGTGTGCAATAGACACTAAATTATAATCATCTTCATATCAGCCGAAAGACAAAAACTGCGATGACGTTTCAAAAGTCATTATTAGGTGTCGTAATACGTTGTGGCGTGTATGGAAGCAATACAATAAATATGTACTTAATTCATTCATTCACATTCTCATGGGGATGGTCAGTCTTCTTTCAAATAGCATTTGGCGGTGGCAACGACGGTGTGACGAGAACAACTCTACATTTGTATGCAGCTTTTCACGACGCCAGAGACTTATATTAGGTGAGATGATGCCAAGGGCTTACCAATTGTGAATAAACGAATAAAGCTTTCCGTGTTAGTGTGTTCGTTAGTTTGGGACAAATCTTGGAAGTTAAATTAGAACCACTTTCCAGTATCCGATTGAGCTGAAATTTTGCATACACGTTAAGTTTCGTTGGAGAAAAATACATGGTTAGCTAAGTGACGTCGTTCCAAATCCAATATGGCGGACTCCCGAAGATATCGGACTAGTATTTTTTTTTGCACCCTCATGATATGGGTATCAGATGAAAGGATTTGCTGTGAGGAATACAAAATAACGAAAATTTTTAACAATTAAAGCTTGTACCTAAAAGTATTTAAGTTTTCTAATATTATTTAATACTAGCTGTTTCTCGCGGCTTCACCCGCGTGGACAAAGATTCTATATGACTTCGATGGTGCGCAGTGCGTGAACCAACCAAATTTCAGTCAGATCTGTTCAGTAGTTTTTGCGTGAAAGAGTAACAAACATACATTGACACATTTTTAAAAACTTTCGCGTTTATAATATTAGAAGGACGTATAGGTATTATATTTAATACAAGTACCTACAACCCGCTCTCGCTCTCAATGTAAACAGGGTCTATGACTCTGTCGGCATCACTAATTATGGTCATTTCGCCGCAAAAGGTGGCCATCGATCATAAATGCCGTAACTCTGCCGTAAAACCGTAAAACCGGAGATGGCTGCCTTTCATCCAAATTCACGGCACTGTAATAACTGGAAACGCTGTGGATGTAAAATGTTTTAGACTCGTAGTGTTCATTTATGAAAATAGTAAAGGTCACCTGAAGGGCAATGGAGTGAGCTATGCTCAGAACTTCCCTACGCGATCGAATCAGAAATGAGGAGATCTGCAGGAGAATCAAAGTAGCTCACAGAATCGCTAAACTGAAGTGGCAGTGGGCAGGGCACATAGCTTGTAGAATAGATGGCCGTTATAGCAGTAAAGTTCTCGAGAGGCGACCGCTCACCGGAAAACAGGCTCACGCAAAATTACTAACTTTTAAACAAAAACTTTGGAGACTACACTCAAAATTGTTGACGAATATGTATACCTCGCACAAACAGTCAAGTTAGGTATGTCCAACTCAGACAAAGAGATCAAGTGGGTGGCTCGTAGAAAAGACGGACGTTGTGGTAGTAAAGTTCTCGAGTGGCAACCGCGCACCATGAGACGTAGCAAAGGCAGGCCTCCCACTCAGTGGACCGACGATTTGGTATATAGCTCGTAGAACAGACGGCCGTTGGGGTAAAGAAGTTCTCGATTGGCAACCGCGCACCGTAAGACGTAGCGTAGGCAGGCCTCCCACGCGGTGGACCGACGACCCGGTGAAGATCGCGGGAAGCCGCTGGATGCGGGCAGCGCAGGACCGGGCGGAAATCCGGAGTGGGGGGGGGGGGGTGTCCAGCAGTGGACGTTTTTCGGCTGATACGATGATGATGTATACAAATATATTCAAAATTAATTCTGTTATAAATCTTTGACATAAACTGAACATCACGAAAATCATATTACTGTGAAACTTTGAGGTCACGTCGCGCCCTCCGACTCGCGACGTTGCTGGCGCCTACACCTAAATAAAAATGAGGTCTTGTAGGGCAAGGGGACCTGAGTTGTAGGGAAGGAGCACAAATTATTAACTAAAAACTTTTTAATCTATGAACTTAAAAAAAGTAGTGTGTGGTTTTATGAAACCACGGTAAAAATGAAACTTTTTTTCACATTATAGACATTTACAGAGGACGAAACGATCATGGCAGAGCTCTCGTCTTGGAGCTACGGTACAGAGGACGAAACGATCATACCGGCGCGACACACAGGCGAAAAAATTTGAGACGATGTAATAAAAGTTTCACGAAACAAAATAGAAAACATTATTAAACAAACTAAGTTGAGGAAATATGATTAGAATCGGAGAAAAGCAAAGCCAGAAGTGAAAAACCAGCCAAGTGGGGGTCGGACTCGTGCAAAGTAAGATTCCGTAGTCTTTTCAAAAATAAATGTATTTTTAAAAATACAAAATTATTATTTGCAGTTGGTAATAGAACATTTTGTTAAATAATCTATAAACTTTTTTCAAATTCAACTGCACACCTTTAGTTGGTCGAGTAATTAAACTAAGAAAGTCTACTTAGCCATGTTAGTTTTCCTTTTAAATTGATTATAAGACATATATATTTTTTTCATTTATCAGATGTCCTAGCGGTTTAGTTGGTAGGAGAAGGGGGAAAGGGGGGAACTTAACTGTAACAAAAATTATCACTTTAAAGCTTAATATTTCTCAAACAGACCCTGAATCGAAAATGGTTTTAGCGAACCCGCAGTAGTTTTGAAAGACCTATTCAACGATACCCCACACGATAGGGTACGTAACAAAAAAAAATACCTTTTAATTTACATGTAGGGGAGGTACCCTAGAAAAATTTTTTTTTCAACATTTTATTGTACCAATTTGTCGGCGTGATTAATATGTATACCTTAGCCAAGTTACAGCTTTCTATACTAATAGTCTTTGAGCTAGGCCGCGGACAGACGGACGGACAGACATACATGGCGAAACTATAATAAGGGTTCCTTGTTGACTTCGGAACCCTTAAAAGTCAAAATTATAATAAAAACATTTTAATAAAAAAAAAAAAAAAAAAAAGAAGATATTATCAAAACAGATTGAACAGTATGACTTGTCACAACTTATTTAAATATTAGTTAATTAAGTTTAAAATCTTATTTTAAGTATATGCTCATGAAGATAATACACGATAATATTTAAATAATAAACATCATATTTAATATAAAAATAAACCTACTTAATTTACGAAAAAATATGATTGAATATTACAATACCTAAAATAAAACACTTAAAATACCTACATTACCTAAAATAACCCGTCCCTCGTCATTCCCCATTGTTTATTTATTTATTTATTTATCGTATGGCATTCATATGTATTACACACTAGTTATAATAAAAAAGATTGAAAACATTTTAGAATATGAAATTTAAAAAACTTAAAAATTACTTTTCAGCAGATATGAACTCGCGGCCTTAGTCAGGGTATTGAAATTGAATTCCTCATTCAAAGGTGTCCATAACACGTTCCGGCTATGGACAACCTCTGCACCAGGAACGATCAGGAGTTAAAACCCCTCTGAACTGGGCGACGTCCTATCCCTTAATTGAATTGCATATGTTACTAGCTGTCCCGGCTAACTTCGTTCCACCTTACACTGCACTACCCTACCCTACCCTATCCTACCCTAAAACCTTCTCCTGACAATAACGAACTCAACAAAAAAAGAATTAGCGAAATCGGTCCAGCCGTTCTTGAGTTATAAATGGTGTAACTAACACGACTTTCTTTTCTCGTATATAAGATTTTATTTATAACTACAGACGATCATTTTAACTTTAAAACAAAATTGTCTATAGCATACGTTCAGGAAAACATTAACAATCAAAATGTGAGTCCAATCAGACGTATAGTGTTATAGTTATAAAATAAATGCTTCTGTGGCGATCGTCGATTTACACGGAGTCAGCGTGGCCGATGCGCTAGCGCAGAAAAACGTTCTATTTCGCGATTCGTTAATAAAATAACGGTATAAAATATAAATATTTGTTGGCAATAGTTTATATTTTTTATGTGAAACTTGCGTGCGTTCCCACAGTTGTGTGATCGATCTAACACGGAGATTATGTTCTGGTAACATTCTTTAATTGGATCATGGATGCGTTTTAAGTAAAACTATTATGAACAACTTCGTTATTTCACTGGGCTTTGTCATGAATTTTTAGAAACATAAAAAAGTCCTTGATTAAGGTTGTTTAAGAGATCCTAGTGTAAGAGAGAAAAAAGACCTTGATTGAGGTAGTTTAAGAGATCCTACTGTAAGAGAGAAAAAAGACCTTGATTGAGGTAGTTTAAGAGATCCTACTGTAAGAGAGAAAAAAGTCCTTGATTAAGGTAGTTTAAGAGATCCTACTGTAAGAGAGAAAGAAGTCCTTGATTAAGGTAGTTTAAGAGTTCCTACTGTAAGAGAGAAAAAAGTCCTTAATTAAGGTAGTTTAAGAGATCCTACTGTAAGAGAGAAAAAGTCCTTTATTAAGGTAGTTTAAGAGATCCTACTGTAAGAGAGAAAAAAGACCTTGATTGAGGTAGTTTAAGAGATCCTACTGTAAGAGGGAAAAAAGACCTTGATTGAGGTAGTTTAAGAGATCCTACTATAAGTGAGAAAAAAGACCTTGATTGAGGTAGTTTAAGAGATCCTACTGTAAGAGAGAAAAAAGTCCTTGATTAAGGTAGTTTAAGAGATCCTACAGTAAGAGAGAAAAAAGTCCTTAATTAAGGTAGTTTAAGAGTTCCTACTGTAAGAGAGAAAAAAGTCCTTGATTAAGGTAGTTTAAGAGATCCTACTGTAAGAGAGTTTTAAACATAATTTACGAATTAACTATACATTAGTTTTGGTGCGATTTCTTTGATTCGCTGCAAGATTTTTGTTTTTACCTAATGGTATTGCCTTATATTCATGTAACATAGACTTAAATGCTGTTTGGGAAGGTAACACTTTCAGAACCGTCGAAATAACGATATCAATCTTATATCTTATCATATACATATAATAAAACTGTAACGGGGCCGTGTCTGTACATGAAATATATTTTGCAAAATTATAACTTTGGTGGACATTACTAACGATATAGAGGCCAAAACAACAACATTTGGAATGAAACAAATATGTTCGCGCATCACGCAAAAACTAATAAGCAGACTTTGAAAAAAAATGTATGGTGGTTCCTTGTAGCCCGGGTTAACATATAGGATACTTTTTATCCCGGAAAATTCAAGAATTCCCATGGGAAAATTCAAAACCTCCACTCGGACGAAGTCGCGAGCACAGCTAGTGTAACATAGACTTAAATGCTGTTTGGGAAGGTCACACTTTAAGAACCATCGAAATAACGACATCAATTTTTGACTGACTCGGTGGCTCAGTGGTTAGTGCTCTTGACTACTGATCCGAGAGTTGTGAGTTCGATCCCCACCCAGGGCAAACCATTGTGTGATGAGCAGATTTGTTTGCTCTGTGTCTGGGTGTTAAATATCTATATATGTATGTATTTAAACTTATATAAGTATGTATATCAGTCTCTGGTTCCCATAACACAGGGAATCCTACTTTGGGGCCAGGTGACCATGTGTGATTTGTCCCAGAATATTTATTTATTTATTTATTTAGTAATAAAATGCATCCAGATTTTAAAAATATCAACAGCATTTATGTAAGGTTAGGTATTGTAAAAATTAAGGTGACCCCTTATATTTGTCTCCTAATAAAATATGAAAAAAATTGATGGATTTAACCTTTACAAATCAAAGTAAGAACGTATATGCCCCCAAAATGTTTGGCAAAAATTTAGATATTCTTGTTTTTACCTACGCTGTTAATTGTTCGTCTGTCTATCCGTTTTTTAAAAGGCTGTATAGTTTGAACCGTGAGACGTACCTAACCGGCTGAAATTTGCACAGAATATGTGTTATTATGGGCGATTTACTTTTTGTTTTAGTGTACTATAAGTGTAAATAAATAAATAATGAAAATTAACAAAATTAAGAAAAAAATACAAAAAATGTGTTTTTTTAAAAGCTTTTTGTTTTTGCTCTAATGTTAAAATGATTATACATAAAGTCAGGTTTAAATTTTTTTAATTTTCATTGTTTATTGACAATTGGTATCATTTTGGCCCTTGGCATCATCTCACCTGACGGTAACTAATGATGATGCAGAAGATGGAAACGGGCTTACCAAGATTCCCCAATGCAATGGGAAACTGGCTATTATATTTAACTTGTGCGTAATTTTGCGTTTTTTAACTTGTTTTACAATCTACAGAAAATAATTATATAATTTTATTATACTACTTATAACCAAGGGGGAAGGTGGGTTTTGACTTATACCTACTAGAGGTGTTAACAAGACAGGGAAAGGAAGGGGAAGGGTAAAAAATGGTCAAAAATTTGTTTTGTATTAAACGTTCCCTCTTATAGGTATAAAAGCTTTAATTTTAAACAATTATACTCACTAGCCAAATGCTCACGGTGCCAAATGTTTATCTAAAGACACGTTTCCAAATATAAAAAAAAGGAACCTTAGTATGTATCTCCTACGATTCTACTAAAAGTAAAAGACGATCCTCGATCCTCGATTTCACCACTAAAGTTTATCATCAGATCAACTTCAAAATACTAAAAAAGATCTATTGTCGCCGGGACAAAGGCTTCATACCGAATTTCAGCTCAATAGGATTTCCAAAATCGTTTGCAAGATTTGATCAAAACAAACTAACTTACATACATACATACATAAAAAAACATTACTAGTTAAATAAAAGGTTTTAAAATGAGAACCTCTGTCCCGGGTCACAGTTACTTACAAACGAATAACTAACATGGCACCCGTATGGAAGCTTCTAAACTCCCATACATACACACACGGGTCTTCCATCGCGGGTCACGCTGGCAATAACTTGGCAATTATAAATTATAAACTATAAAAACCTTCGTGGCTTCTTGCCTTTCGACACGGTTGTATTGAGGAGCGTCAGTTCTTTTGTATTTTGTTGTAGGGGTCCCGTATTTCCTTTTTTTTAAGCTATTGCATAGCTTTTATCGCGGGCTTTAAGCGCGGCGACCGAATCAAGAAATTCCGTAACGAAAATAAAACCTAACACCCCCACGCTCGGCCGAGTTCTAAAAAACTTACAGCGCCATCTATTAGCGATTTGCGGTACTAAAAGGACTTAGTCAATTTTACTGGTGTAACTTTCTTTGTGTTAATTTATTACATAAACATCCCGCGCCCCAAGGACTATATGGTACTGGTAAATACTGCATAAATGAAAAATAAATAAATAATTATAATTGTATAAGTTGATAAAAAATGCTATGCAATAGCTTTACCGCGGCAGTCCCCGAGTGCCACACGTTTTTTTATTTCTAAGTGAATCCCCCACAATAACATATATTCTGTGAAAATTTCAGCTTATCATTATATCAGCCGAAAGACATGCTGGACAACGCCCTCCCAATTGATTTCAACGATTCCTTGCCTGCGTCAGTGTTTCCCGATTCCTATAGTTTGGGGATCTTCAAGGCAAGAGTGAATAGGCATTATTTGAGTTTGCTTGTACCATCCTCGACTACATCATCACTTACCATCAGGTGAGTTGCAGTCAAACACACTCAAATTTTTATTAATAAAAAAAAACTGGTTCTGCGCTGCCCACATCCAGGGGCTTCCAGCGACCTTCACCAGATTGTCCGTCCTACCTATAACGGTTCCAAAAATACAGCCTTTTTAAGATTGGACAGACAGACAGACGGACCGATGGACCTCATGGAGGTGCAGTTGATTTAAAATCGAGTTTTATACTGAAATTCCTAATAATTAAATATCTCTCCTATCATATCAGCTCATATCCTTCCCCACCGAGGGGCTCAAAGCCTACCCTGAATTACAGCAATCAGGCCTTAGTCGACCACGCAGGCCCAGTGTTCGAGTTTCTTCGCAGGCGTGTGCAGGTTTCCTCACGATGTTTTCCTTCACCGCAAGAGCATCGGATAAACGTACATATGAAATCAAAATTCAAAAACACATTGGTACGTGGCAGGATTCGAACCAGGAGCTCCCGGACAGGAGGTAGCACCTCTAGCCGTTACGCCACCGACGCTCTAAAGCTTACTCTACTTGGTTCCAATTTATCCAAAAGCAAATCGTAGAGTTCCACGTACTTTAACTAAACCGAAACCAAACGTTTCGACCTCACAATTCGATACACCAATAAAACTCACATTTTGTTATACCACAAACAGTCGCCGCCGAACATTGATTACAACAAAATGCAACCAAATCACCGATGTTTTTGATTACGACAAAATACTAGTAAATTACAGGAAAACAAAGACATTTGTCCAAAGAGATGATCTTCCGAATTTTTGTTTCAAATGTTCTTATAGTTAGAGTTTCACAGCTAGATTTGCTCTGCTAAAATAAATTGTTGCTGTGCATACTTTTTCGCGAAGCCTTCAGCGTCTATCGTAGTCGGGCATACACAAATCAACATTAAACATCACACTTACTTAGTCTTCATCTTCTTATCAGCTCATATACGTTCCCACCGAGGGGCTCAAGCCCACCCTGAATAAGGGCGATCGGGCCATAGTCGACCACGCGGGCTCAGTGCGGGTTGTTCGATTTCACACACGACCTGTGAGTTTCTCCGCAGGCGTGTGCAGGTTTCCTCATGATGTTTTCCTTCACCGTAAGAGCGTCGGATAAACGTACATATGAAAACTAATTTCGAAATCACATTGGTACGTGGCAGGATTCGAACCACGACCTCCCGGATAGGAGGCGGCGGCCCTAGCCGTTACGCCATCGACGCTCTTTTACTTACTTAGTAGCAAATAATATAGGCATGACATGACTTGATGAAAAAAATAAAAATAATTCGAATTTGTATGTGAGGCACTCGGATTTTTTCTGGAGTAATTTACTACCCGGTGCAGTAGGCCTTATTAGATCTCAGTTATTCAAAAAGATTTATTAAAATCTGTACAGCCATTTCTGAGAAAAAGTAACAGACAACCTGAATTTGTATGAGAGCTAACTAATTACGATTTTTCTTGAAATAACGAACTACCGTGTGCTGTAGGTCAGATTTATTGGGAACTAGAACACCGGACGGACACACAGACACACACACATACATGATTAGTTATGTTTTATCTTCTTAGTAAAAAATCCTCGTCCATAAAAAATATTAAAAAAAGGCTTCTTAACTTAATTTTAAGACAAAATGATTTCTATCATATGACTTTTGACTTATGGTGTATTTATTTTCTTAGCAGGACTGAGCTCACATTTTTACAGTGACAATAAACTTCTGACAATCACGTCTATCTGTCAGATGTGGACTCCACCGAGCGCCATTTTAAACGCCGATGGATCTATCCTTACGGAATATAAAAATATGCCAAGGTCTTTGTCGGAGAAGTTTTATTAGCGGTGTTATGGTGAAGTCTAATTGACTATGACGGCCAATCAAGGAGATCACACGTCGATTCTATTGCTCGAGAGGATACTGCGCCGATTAATCCGAATCGTCGGTTTTATAATCGATTTGACAAGCTATGATATCATGCTTCCAAATTAGGGATCGTAGTATGGTGCTAAATAACCTGTAGTCTTGATTTGTTTTAAGATAAATCATAATATTCAGAGGCAGATCACACACGGTCATCTGGCTCCAAACTAGAATCTTTTTCTAGATAACGAGAAATATAAATAAAACAGGGTGTATCAAAATTGGTGTAGGACCCGTTAAAAGCGGGTTCTACTCATCATACTGAACAAAATTTGGACCCTCCATACTAAAATGCACAAAATTGGATCAGCTGATCGATTTGTATAAAGAAAAATTTTTTTTTTTCAACAAAGTCGTAAAACAAAAGTAGTTCAGTAGGATGAGTAGAAGCACCAATTAAAGGGACCTACACCAATTTTATTACACCCTGTATAATCATCATCATCATATTAGCCGAAGGACGTCCAGTGTTGGACAAAGGTCTCCCCCGAGGATTTCCGCGACGACCGGTTCTGCGCTGCTCGCATCCAGCGGCTTCCCTTGACCTTCACCAAGTCATCGGTCCACTGAGTGGGAGGTCTGCCTATGCTACGTATTTCGGTGCTCGGTCGCCACTCGAGAACTTTGCTGCCCCAACGGCCATTTGTTCTACGAGCTATGTGCCCCGCCCACTGACACTAAAGTTTAGCAATCTCCTCGTTACCGCCCCTAATATAACAAGCTAATGACAGGCAAATACTTTAGTAGAAACAAGCTTTCTTGATTACAACAATAAAGCTTTCCATTGGCCACTTCTTGTCTGCCATTGAAATTTAAAATATTACACTACGTATATCCACAGGCAAAGTATATAATATTAGTACTAACATACTGTATGGACACTCCCTGCCGCTCTCTAGATTGCGACCCCACTCCCTCGTCTCCCAGTTTGATTCAGATTGGATATAGTTTAGTTCTCGAATGTATGGGATTTCGTTGTGTATTCATTTGTTTCGTCAATTGTTTTTAGAAATTTCATTTCTCGCCCGTTCTATGAAGTGTCCAGGGTGTGGTACTGGTGTGGTTATTTTTACACGTCGTATCAGCTCATATACGTCCCCACCGAGGGGTTCGACGCTACCCTGAATTAGGGCGATCGGGACTTAGTCGAACACGCGGGCCCAGTGCGGGTTGGTCGACTTCACACATAACCTGCGAGTTTCTCCGCAGGCGTGTGCAGGTTTTCTCACGATGTTTTCCTTCACCGTAAGAGCGTCGGATAAACGTACATAATGAAATCTAAATTGGAAAACACATTGGTACGTGGCAGGTTTCGAACCACGACCTCCCGAACAGGAGGCAGCGGCCCTAGCCATTACGCCACCGACGCAATTTTTACACGACTGCTTACAAAAAAGGAGCGTATTGTTTTGCAGGTCGTATGTATGTATGTTTGTTTATTCCACGATATCTTCCAAACGGCTTAATGGATTTTAGAGTGTGATGTATCGTTAGATTCGTCTTGATCTCTTAAGTGACATATAATACATTTTAACCGAACTTTCCAAAAAAGGGGATTTTTTTTTAAGTCTTTTAAATTAATTTTTGACGAAAGTTTAATAAAGAGACTGCATATTTCACAAAAGTTGTGCAACTTTGTGTTCATGTTACCGGATTCTAACAAGTCGTACTGGACGTAGGACGAGGGTTTGTGAGGCTCGTCAAAGTGCTGCTCGTGTAGATACCATTAGGCAGAAGACAACCATGTCTATGAGTCATGATCTCATCGCACTGTGTAACCATCTGAGACATAGGTGGGCGGCTAGGGGGGAGGTAGAGTGTGACTGTTCTTCAGGCGTTGTGTTCATCATTGAACGTAAGCAAATATCTTACTTCCACCAATAGGCCCCGGCATCATTGACCTTATCTGTGAGGATCTTAAAAATTCATTCTTCGATTGCAGAGCAGTTGGGGTATTTAACATAAGGGGTTGTAGGGGGGTCATAATGCGTGGCTAGACGAGGTTACCCACGACGTAACCAGGGTTATAAAGTTACCATTTCGAGACACCTTTTCTGTTCTAAAAACAATAGACTCACCTTGGTTTTACTCCCGCCAATAGACCCCGGTCTGATGGAGCCCGTCTCGTAGAACCTGGTGAGGATCTTGGAGACGCAGCCGTGGGAGACCAGCAGCTGGCGGCTGATGTCGCAGGGCCTGACGCCCATAATGGCCAGCTCGACTATTCGTTTCCTCACGACGTCGGGGAGGGGGCGGCCGTTGACGAAGACACCGCCCAGTTGGTTCACGCCCGCTTGACCTGTGTGATAGAAGATGACTTAAGGAATAGGAAAGCATTGTGATGGCAAAAAAAACAAAGTAGAGATTTCGATTAGCATAAATTTTTAACCGACTTCCAAAAAGGAGGAGGTTCTCAATTCAACTGTATGTTTTTTTATGTGTGGTATCTCAGAACTTTTGACTGGGTGAACCGATTTTGATAATTCTTTTTTTATTTCAAAGCTAGTGCTTCCCGTGTGGTACCATATAAATTTTATCGAAATCGGTGTAGCACTTTATTAGAGAATTAACAAAAACCAAAAATAATAATGCAAAAATGTACTAAGTTGTTGCGATGGAAGTCGGTTTTTTAACGTGTTTAGCGTTTTTCTTGTAGTCGTTAAGTGAGCGTAGGTAATTATGTTTTGTAGTAATATGTGGTAAGACTGTTAAGCAATTTTGTCTTGAAGATTACCAGTTTAGGAGATTTGGAAAACAGATGGAAAATGATTCAACTCCTTTTCATTCCGGAACAATTATCTACAACTAGCTTTTTCCCGCGGCTTCGCCCGCTTGGACATCGTTTTTATGACTGTCCTTGAAGGTGAGTGGTGCGCGAGCCGCTAGCGGCTATATTAATGAAGTGGAACCGGTTACACCAAGGAATAGGTCATCTTTTCCAAAGAGGCTTAGTATCCCAAGCCTTATTGTAGTCTATTTATGATAATAAAAAAAACTTATACGCACATGCGCGTACGTGTGCTAGCTAAAATATGGCACAATATTCGTAAAACTGAATTGAGATGTTTTAGTTGTGAAAACTAATAAAATTATGAATAGTTAATACTTATATATGTTATAAAAATATACTTATGTGTATGTATAAGAAAAAACAAAGTGAGATTACTCCTCGGACATTTAAAACAAGCCACAAGTCGCGTAAAATGAACTTTGGTTGCTGAAGCATTGATAGGTGTGTACCTACCCATGTATTTTGTTTTTCTGTCACGGTAGTTTTATTATTTTATCTATTTTCTCACAACTGTATTGAAAAACTTCGTATGATACATGGGTGTAAAAGGAAATAACAAACTCGTGACGATGGTAAACCCTCGGCTGCGGCTCGGGCACACAAATGTCACTCGTTTGTTATTGACCTTTTTACTACTCTTGTAAAACGGTACATACATACAAGCGTGAAACTTGATGTGATTTTAGTACTGTGCTGAAGTAAAGCAACAATCAGAGGAGGCTTATTAATAGGGTCCCGTTGTTGGTCAACCGTTGGGTGAACGGAAACCTAAAAATTAAAACTTTCTACTTTTAATAACGCGCGGCCAGTACGCCTACACAAGGAGATGCGATGGATGGGTGTCATCACCAATGTGATCATTATAGTACTTAGGCAAAGTATATATATATTAGTACTAACATACAGTATGGACACTCCCTGCCGCTCTCTAGATTGCGACCTCACCCTCTCGTCACCCAGATTGATAACAGATTGGTTACAGTTTGGCTGTCGAACGTATAGGATTTCGCCGCCATTTTGTTTGTTCCGTCATTCCTTTTTAAATTGAAACTTTTATTACATCGTCTCAAATTTTTTCGTCTGTGTGTTGCATGTCGTGTGACGGTCGCTTTCGTCTGACGGTATGATCGTTTCGTCCTCTGTACCGTAGCGAGAGCAGCCATGATCGTTTCGTCCTCTGTAAAGTTTATTTAAATGTCATTTCTGGCCTGTTGTATGAAGTGTCCAGGGTGTGACATAGGTTAGCATATCAATTAACAGTTTTTGTTAACTACGCTTCAACTGACATTAGAGAGTTAATTATGGTTTGATTACTACAAAATAAACATCAAACCATAATCATTATATATTAATAACTACCTACTCACAAGTTCATAACTAATCAGTGATGATAAGATCCAAAAGAAATTGGACAACAATAATTCATGTCGATTATAAAGGGGCCCACACATCTCTTTCACAGCACCGTAATAACAAAAGGAACGTCACACATTGAGTTATTTTGCAGTATAACGGCCCTTATACACCTGTCTCATTTAGAGATAATATATATTTGATTGCCAAATTCCCATATTATGTCTGACTTGACCGCCCATTCGGTAACAGCGACAAAAAAATGTTTAAAGAACATTTTTTTGTGCGTAGACACAGACAGGGCAGAAGTCGTGTCATTCAACGATGTGGGCTGTAAAAATTTATTGCCTACCTGTCTTTGCGTTAATTAGGAATGTATGGAATATAAGGAGATCAATAGATACAATAGATGCGTATCAGAAGATTTGTCGACGTCTTAATAAAACGTTGTGAACACAATTTTGAGGGTGTTTTTTCTTCCCAATGTTTCATCATTTCACCTGATGGCAAGTGATGATGATGCCGGAGGTGAAATCGGGCTTACCAAGATTCCTCAATGCAATGGGGAACTGGCTATCTTATTTTCAAACCGGAATACGTCAATGCTGTAACCACTGATGTTTGGCGGCAAGATAGTTGTAGATAGCCAGGTGGGCTTAAAAAATGCCCTTTCACCAATCAGACCGAGACTCACAAAGATTGACTCTGCTAGGAAACCCATATCTTCTGAATTCTCAAAAAAAGGACTTCATACCAAGTTGGCTGATGTAAAGGTATTATTTATTTGGTTAGTCAATCTGTTTGTTTAGGAAAAATCTTGCAAGCTAAATTAGAACCAAGTCCCGGTTTCCGATTAAGCTAAAATTTGGCATACACGATAAGTTTGGAGAACAAAGCATGATTAACTAAGTGTCGTCATTTTAAATCTAATATGGATGATCAGTTATTTTTATGCACCCCCATGATCTGGGTAACAATTTAAATGAAAGGGTTCGCTGAGAAGAATAAGAAATAATTAAAATTGTTTTTAAACTAAAGCTTATAGGTTTTTAGAAAATTATCTTTCGCCGTTCTCCCTCTGTGTTTAAAAGTATTACCTCAGAGTAATTAGTATGATGATGATAACTTATCCGACCGATTTCGGTCAAGGCGACCACTTCGACTCCTAGTCGGTTTGCCGCGCGTGCGCTCGAAGATGGTTTATGTAGCCAATCTTCGCAGCGAAACTCCTCGCGCACTGAGGGCATTTAAGTATGCCACCCTCGTAATTGTATGAAATGGTCGCAGGTGGTCGGATCTTTAACTGATCGCGTTTAGTATCAAGGTCAGCTTTACGCTGATCCTCGAACTCGCGCACTTGCCTATTCACAATCCTGCGCCATTCTGGCCGTTCTGCTGCCAAACTCTCCCATTGAGAGGGTTCTATGTTGCATCCTTTCATATTTAGCTTCTGAACAAGTAAGTAATTAGTATACTGGTATTACTATTTTTGATCCCTGTCGTAATCTCGTGTTTGGTACAAGCAATCCCAAGTTCTCCAAAAGCACTGATTCTCTTTATCTATTGCACAGATAAGAGATTACACTTAAAAGCGGTCGTTCTCTCTCTTATCGTGTGGCACAATGAACCGTGCTATCCAAGGGATAGACGGCGGTTGCCTGGTGTTGCACTTAGCATCATCCGCGGTCACGTGTACAGATGTTTTATCTCACGAGCGCGGGTTAGCCATACTTGTGTGTGTAATGCGTATCGACACTCGCTATTGTGAGTTTATAAGTTGCGTCTATTGTGTGCGCTATTGTAAAGCTCCCGAGCTTACGCACGCAAAGACAATATTATGCACACACACAAGTATGGCCAACCCGCGCTCGTGAGATAAAACATCTAGCTAAGTGCCATTTGTGTGGTTGCGTTGATCACGCAAGTAAACTGACCTGAAGCACATATCATAAACCTGGTAGTTTTAGCGTATCTGGTAGATATACAAGAGGGAATGACCTGAAGCACGGTCATTACCTAGATGGGTTTGACTGTTAGTGGCAAATTTCTCGACTGTTTCTGCACTTCGCAAGGCATGTTAAGCCGTTGGTGCCAGTTTCTATCTTGAGATGGCAGTCGTTAAGCCGCGTCAGAAGCCCTATAACGACTTGATAAACTTCTGACAGTTGGGTTCGCCACAAGCCTTGCAACCCCCACTAACCCGGGCTCGGCCCCCATGTGTGGGGACTTAATAGGTTGTTAATGACTTTCTAGGTACTATTCACTGTTTGTACCACGCAAAACAATTTTCTCAATTTTTAAATCCACAAATGATAAGCCCTTGGAATCATCTCACGTCATAAGTGACGTCGTTGCCAAAGATGGAAGCGGGCTTACTAAGATTCCCAACGCAATTGGGTACTGGCTATCTTATCTTCAAGCCGGAACACATCAATGCCGTTAACACTGATGTTTGGCGGCAAGACTTAGATGAGATGGTGGTAGCTAGAGGCGGGCTATGAAAATGCTCTATCACCGACCAAACCGAGTCTTACAAAGTTAACCCCGCGGGGAATCGAACCCGCTCCCTCCTGGTGTCAAGCAAATGGACTAACGATTACCCCACAGAGGCGGTTAAACACATGCGTGAATTGTTCATGACTTTCTTTTGCTATTTCTGACACTGACTATTAAATCAATTACAAGCGGTAGTTATGGCAATTTTCTTCAATTTCACTGTAACTATCTTTAAAGTTTTACAGTGTTAAAACTTTGAGTGCTTCCTAATAAAGTCGTTGTAAAACAACAAAATAATTGGCAAAGCATTTATAAGTGCAGTAAAATTAGCGTTCGTAGTGAGCAATTTGTGTTTATTGGCACTACTGCGCCTGCGCGCGACGTCGCATGTTATTTAAATTTGTATACAGGGTGACTGGTACATAAATGCAAACCTCGCAAATGGTGATTCTTCTCATGAAACTGAAAAACTTTTATTGTACAAAAAAAATGGACTTCCTATTACGAAGCTGAGAAAATGCATCCCTATTTTCCTTGGTCACGGCATCACTCGTGAACGGCTGGACCGATTACGCTAATTCTTTTTTTGTCGAGTTCGTTATTGTCAGGAGAAGGTTCTTATTTAGGGTAGGGTAGGGTAGGGTAGTATAGTGTAGTGTAGTGTAGTGTAGGGTAGGGTAGGGTAGGGTAGGGTAGAGTAGTGGAGTGTAGGGTAGTGTAGTGTAGGGTAGGGAAGGGTAATGTAGTGTAGGGGTAGGGTAGGGAAGGGTAGGGTAGTGTAGGCTAGGGTAGGGTAGGGAAGGGTAGGGTAGCGTAGTGTAGTATAGTGTAGGGTAGTGTAGCGTAGGGTAGTGTAGTGTAGGGTAGGGTAGGGTAGTATAGTGTAGTGTAAGGTGGAACGTAGTTCGCCGGGACAGCTAGTATTCAATAAGTAAGGTGAGTGCAAATTTTTTTCGAGTATTGTTCCTTGAGGAAAAATTTTCAGTTTCAGGAGCTGAATCACCAGCTAAAGTTTGCAGTATTGTTCCTGCAACCTGGTATAATTTAAGGTTCGAAGGATATTGCGCTTAACAAATTAACTATGACGAAAAAATTTGGTGGCGCTAATGAGATTTGCTTGTTCCAAGAAATGAGGTGTTCCAAGAAGAGACTTAGACCTGTTTCCATTAGAACAGGCTAATTGTATAACACAATTGGCCTGTTCTAATGGAAACAGATCTAAGCCTCTTTCGTCATATCCGTTGCTTTCCAGGTTTTCGACCTGGTACCCCATATGTGATTTTATTGAATTTTCACGTCAAATAATTGTTAATATACGACAATATTTTAAATCTTGATAACTCTTCTTGTGTTGGGTATGGCAATAGGGCCAATAAGTAGGTGTTTTAGTTTAGTTTTGCTAACTAACGCGTAACGCGTAAGGACGTGTTAGGGTTGCCACCTTTTTATTTTTTCATTTCTATAGATGGCAACGCAATCTTCTTTCGTTCAGGATTCCAACTCGGTACTTCTCTCTTGTTAGAGAGAACAAAATTCACCGTAGAGCCACTGATAACACGTATGTAGTGTGCAGATGGGTCAAAAACCCTATAATATCGCAACTTGATTGTACTGAACACAGTCCACTGCTGGACAAAGGCCTCTCCAAGGATTTCCAAAACGACCGGTCCTGCGCTGCCCGCATCCAGTGGCAGCCTCCCGCGACCTTCATCAAGTCTTCGGTCCATCGTATGGGACGCCTGCCCACACTACGTCTTCCGGTGCGTAGTCGCCACTCGAGAACTTTACCATATTAACCATCTGTTCTGCCCGCTGACACTTAAGTTAAGCAATTCTGAGAGCTATGGTTCTCCAACGGATCTCCCCATTTCTGATTCGATCGCGTAGGGAAACTCCGAGCATCGCTCGCTCCATAGCCTTTTGGGCTTTGAGCCTTTATATGAGGCCCATAGTAAGTCTCAGTTCCGTATGTCATCACTGGCAACACACACAGGTCGAAGACCTCGGTCTTGAGACACTGCGTTATTTGGGACGTGAAGATTCCCGAACGCTGCCCAGCCGAGTCGTTCCATTCCCTCTAATATAGTAGAGGGGAACGATTGCTGAGTCTCGCATTATACTCGTGAACGGGTGCTGTGCGTGTGAACTGGCCTACTCTTGTCAAAGGCAGTAACGACAAATTCAATAATTTTCATGTACTTCTCGTGTCATATTGTTTTCATGTCCAAATTACATTATTTGTTTTATATCAATGTTTTTATAGACATTATTAACTGATGATTGTTTGTTTTTATTTTTTTCACAATCTGACATAACGTAATGTAATTACTATCTTATTATTATTATTATTATTATCTTTATTTCTCAGACAACATGGTCCATTTTTGTTAGTAACACAAACTTAATCTAGTAATCTTATGACCATCAGAAATAATGTAAAATGCACCTATTTTCAAGCGACTTCTAAAAACGAGGAGGTTCTCAATTCGTCTGTATGTTTTATTTTTATGTGTGTTACCTCAGAACTTTTGACTGAGTGAACCAATTTTAATGATTCCCTAATGGTCCCATATAAATTTTATCAAAATCGGTGTAGTACTTTATTAGAAAACTAACAAAAACCAAAAATAATAACGCAAAAATGTAATAAGTTATTGCGATGGAAGTCGGTTTTTTAACGTGTTTAGCATTTTTTGAATGAACGTTTTTAAATCTTGAAATCTTGAGTTGGAGTTTTCGATTGATCGTTGATTGAGTTCGGTTGTTTTCTGGGAACCCAAGTTTATTCCAGTTGGTAGCATGAAACCTTTTGCGGGATACTGCCCATTCGTACTTCACGGCTGTTGTCCGATGGCGATTTGCGAGCCGTGCCGATTCCGACGGGTACAGATTACTTTCTGCTTTACGACAATGCTGTAATACCCACGGACCGATGAACTGGATACATATTGGATATTGTTCGTTTTTACCTGACTGCACCACTCGTTTTTACTGATTTTGTTGGTGGTAGGGCATTTTCTAAGCCCGCCTGGCTAGCTACCACCATCTTATCTAAGCCTTGACGCCAAATATCAATGTCGATATCATTGGTGTGTTCCGGCATGAAGATAAGATAGCCAGTTCCCCATTGCGTTGGGGAATCTTGGTAAGCCCGCTTCCATCTTCGGCAACATCGTCACTTAAAAAAAAGGAGGGTTATGTTTTTCGAGTATATGTACATAGGTATGTATGTATGTCGTCATCATCATCATCATATCAGCCGAAGGATGTCCACAGCTGGACATAGGCCTCCCCCAAGGATCTCCACGACGACCGGTTCTGCGCCGCCCGCATCCAGCGGCTTCCCTTGACCTTCACCAGGTCATCGGTCCACCGAGTGGGAGGCCTGCCTATACTACGTTTTCCGGTGCATGGTCGCCACTCGAGAATTTTACTCCCCCAACGGCCGTCGTATGTATGTATTTTTATTTCTTTGGCACGCTTTGTATGTATGTTTATTTCTTTGGCTTGATGTATTTTGGAGTGTGAGGTGTCGTTAGATTAGTGTTGATCCTGTGAGTGACATATATTACATTTTTACCTAACTGGCCAAAAAGAAGGTTTGAGTTATTTGAAGTTGGGTTTTTATTTTTTGAATTTTTTCGTGTAGTTATTATTCATGTGACTATTTTTTTGAATTTTTTTATTAATCAGTTATTGTGCTTTGAAATATTCGGCAGTTGGCATTAGCAAAAATGATTAAGAAAATGGACCAGGGTAAAATTTAAATGGTTGGACTAATTATAAACAAAGCAACTACTTATGAAACTGAACAACGTTATGGAAGCAAAAAAAATGGACTTGCTATAAAAATGATAGTCAATCAACTCATCTTTTATTAGTACAAGAAGTACAACAATGTTTTGGTGTAATGTTAAGTTCATTAGCTTCACATCGGGAGGTTGCGGGTTCGATTCCTGGTGGAGTCTACCTTGTATGAATAGCTGGTTGATGGAAGTGCATTTTCTACGCCCACCTAGTTAACTACCACTATCTAAGTCATGTTAACAGCATTGATGTGCTCCGGCTTCAAGATAAGATATTCAGCTCCCCATTGCGTTGGGGACTCTTGGAATGCTTGCTTTCATCTTCGGCATCATCATCACTTATCACCATGGGCTTACCAATTGTAAATAAAAACTCAAGACCGTGAAGAAACCACATTGCCTGTGGAGAAGCACCCGTTTCTCTAAATTATTTCAATTATTATTATTTTGTTTTTGAAAGATACCTTATTATTGCATCTTGACATCCTCAAACAAAATGTTCCACATTTCGTGTATTATCAATCAGTCAACCAATCACAGAGCTGGCAAGATATCAACCAACTGATCGGTCTGTGTGTCCCATCGGTTTTACGAGCTTCCTCCGTACTGCAGTAATAGGTACGCCTAAGCGGAATTCCGCTTTGATCTGCGCTAACAGTTGATTTTCCATCAGCGTCATCACTTTGTTACATCAGTCCGAATTACACTTCCCCGAATTGTCGTGCGTCGATGTCTGTTCAATTGGTACACACTTATCCGAGGTTTTAATTTATATTTCAGCTTATTGGTTTCTTTGAATCGATAGACAGTTTTTTTTATTCACAATTGGTAAACCATTGGTATTTTTCTGTGGAATTAGTGTAAATATATACACTAAAATGAGTAATATAATGTTCCATCAAGAATCTACAATCAAAAGTAACTACCTTGGCATCATCTCACCGGATGGTAAGTGAAGCTGATGCCGAAGATGGAAGCGGGCTTACCAAGATTCCCCAACGCAATAGAGAACTGTCTATCTTATCGTTTTTAAAATTGTTTCGCACACAGATTGTCTGTTTATGAAATAAATGATAATAATAATATCTTCAGTCCGGAACACATCAATTTTGTTAACGCTGATGTTTGGCGGCAAGATTTAGATAAGATAGCTAAGTGGTGTAGCTAATGTGGTAGCTAGCCAGGCGGGCTTAGCAAGTGCCCTACAACCAACCAAACCGAGTCTTACAAGTTGACCCCCGAGAATCGAACCCGCGACCTCCTGGTGTGAAACGAATTACGCCACGGAGGCGATTGATTTTACCGAATATATTTGAACCTTTCCTCGAAAATAATATAGGGATATAGAATAATTTAGTCTCTATCACAGGTTTAAGCAAGGGTGTCTTACGACTAGGCGTATACGAGCTACTATTTGAAAGCAAATATTATTTCTCTATTTTTCGTACACACCCTTAGGTTAAGGTAGGCGCGCACGAGCAACTATTTCAAGGCAATTTTTTTTCTCTCTCTCTCTTTAATATAAACCCATAGTGTTCACGACCCGTCACCCGTAGGCCTAAACGCGTCTTTGTTGCTGGGCTCATTGATTTTCGTGTCTCAGGCCCACAGGTGGGAAAGTGAACTCGGCTACAATATGCAGAGTTAGAAGTTCAGTGCTAAAAGCCGCAAAGTGAATACAACATCAAGCCTAGGCTCCGCCAAAAGACTCAAGCTAGGTTTGGTAACACAGGGGACACGAATTAGCCGTAATACTGGGGACACGAAGTCTCCGTATAATAGGGGACACGACGTCTCCTACTGGACTCATTCACACTTTAATCGCAATTTAAATCTAGCTACTACCAATATCGATGCAATCTGACTTTTTCGTAGGTCGTTTGTTTAGTGACAATAAGTAGGTAAGTATTAAGTGCGTGTATGTGTATGATTGTAATGCCACAAGACCTTCGTTCCACTCCAATGGTGCTTCAATCTCCTAGTCGGGACACCGTGGCAGGTCGGCAGGTATGGTTCACAATAACTCGACTCACAAGTCAACCACAAAGTACATACATTTATTCACAGTCCGATAAATTCCACACGCGGTCAGACTTGGGTTTGATGTAGGTAAGTACGATTCAAAGAACTCAAATTGCGGCTACTAGTCTAACATAATCACGCGGCTTATGTCACTATTTACACAAAATCTATCGTCCATTTTATATCACAATGCCTACAATAAATAGCCATCGTCCGTATTCGATAGGTAGACAAGATTCACAGAACACTCCGTAGTGCTAATTTGTCTCGGGGTACGCGTATTTGCTTTCTCGCTCCTGGTGACCCACAAATTAATTGGGACTGATATACTGCGCACCCACAGCGGCGCCGCCAACCGGTTCGTATTCAACAATGCCCGCACATATCGCTGGCTGTTGCCAAGTGCGCGAAAAATTGAAGCTTGGTTCCGAACACATAGGTTTGATGCATAGGACATACTTTTGCGGAGACAAAAATTGCTAGTGTGCGCCAAGTTTATGATACTTCAAATAATCGTCTTTACATTCCTTGTTGTTTTCGTTTAAGTACCTGGGCGAACGAGCTTTGCTCGGTGTTTCCCCAGAGATCAGATCTATCCAGATGTATTTTTCGCCCCTAAAAACCCCGTATACCAATTTCCAAGCAAATCGTTGAAGCCGTTTCCGAGATTCAGATTATATATACAAGAATGTCTCGTTTAAAGGTATTAGATTAGATAGATAGATTAGATAAGATAGTTTGATAAACTGACAATTCGACAAAAAGTATTTCGAACTTTTCTGTACGAAGAAGAAGGATTGTATAGTGAAGTAAGTAGTTATAGGGATGTCATTAACGGCTTCTTTGGCCCTCGCATTTACTGCATTTAAAGAAGGCAGAAGATATTGACTACGCTTCTTGGAAAGTGTCGCTTAGGTACCAACTCTGTTAGGTACTAAATTATGTTAGGTCGAGTACAGTTTGATTCGGAATCACTTAGTATGCTATGGGTAAGAACTTCGATTGGTGAAACAATTTATCCGTTTATTGATTTATGTGTATTTGATCAGGAAGGACATTACGAAAGAGTAATATAGATTTAAAACTAAAATTTTGTACAACGGTATATATTTGTTTTAGAAACTTATGTTTTTTTTTTAAATAAATTCACAATTGGTAAGCCTTTGGCATCATCTCACCAGTAAGTGACGATGATGCTTACCAAGTACTATAGCGGTACAATTTGGGCGGTCATATCGCTCAAAACGATTTCTTCCAGACAACCCGGGAGGTATTTAGTATAGATTTTAAACTCAAAGTTAGTTCAACAACTTTAATCATACCTACCACACAATATATTATTATGAACATAATCATTAAATGATTAATTTTCAAGCTTCTTAAGTTTACATTACACCTTCACAATTTAATGGCAAATTAATTTTTAAGAACATATTTTTCAGTAGCCGATCGAAGGCTGAACAAAACTCGTAATCGTAAATTCGATTTTTAAACGCATTCGATCAGATCGGCACTGAAATATTAGTGGTCGTAAAGTTGGCGATTCGTAATGCGTTGCGGCGCAGGGAGGCCAGCATTACAAAAAAGAGAAGAAAAAAGGATCGAAACTACCGTGCGATAAAATCTCATTTAGTTACCGGATCGTAAATCTTTAGACGTTGTACACTGGAACGTTCATAGCAGGGAACTATTGCATTTTAAAGAAACGCATCTGTAGGCACATCTTATGATTTTTCAGGTTAAAAGTGGTGAAGTTTTATCGGGAATTTAGCTTGAATATTGCATTTATACGGGACCTCTAATGGAATCGTTTCCTCGGACTGTGGAGCTCTGATTTCTAGGATTCCATACTCAATCGGATTATTGCATGTGGGTTTTTATGTAAATCGAAGAGCATTTAATGTTCTTCCACCCACATTCGTTTAAAACAACTTTAAATTAAAATTTTAATAAAGTCACGACTGTGTAAAAACATTACTCCTGTTTAATGGGAAGTCGGGTAAAATCAATCCTATGTCACACACGGGATCAAGACGAATCTAACGATCTTCTTACTCTAAAATCCATTCAGCCGTTTAGGAGATATCGTGGAATAAAGAAACATACATACATTACATTAGTAAATAGTGGTAGTGAAAAGATTTGTGATCTGTCTGATTTTTTATATTAGATAGATTATATATTAGATTATATATTAGATTTATTTATCACATCACATCAAAAACTTACCCTTACTAATATTATAAATGTGAAAAATGTGTTTGTTTGTTTGTTACATTTTCACGCTTCAACGCCGTGACCAATCTTAATGAAATTTGGCATACAGGTAGCCTGTGTCACGAGGAAGGATATAGGCTACTTTTTATCCCGTGAAAATAGCATAGCCCGATGTAGTTCCAGAGGGAACTGAAAAATAACATTTTATTTGGGTAATTTTTTAACATCGCAACGGAACAATGGATTATTGTGATATTTTGCACAGATATGGTTGAGAAGATGGGAAATGACAGGATTTACTAATAAGCAAATCCTGACATAATTCCCGAGTAATCTGGAAAAAACTCATGTCCACGCTCGCGAGCCGCTTGCGGCTCGCGCACCGCGCACCCTCTAAGACAGTCATTACATCTATGTCCACGCGGGCGAAGCTGCGGGCAAAAGCTAGTACGATAATAAGATGAATGATGATCAGCCAACCCCGGAAGGTAGTTGGACAAGCGCGTGCATCGTTATGTAAGTGCTCAAAACTTTTGAGCAATGATTTATTAATAATATGTATTAAAAAAAAAGAATTTTCCAAATTGGTCTAGGCGTCTTCGAGCAATCGGGGAAGATACATAAAAAAAAATATTCCGACGAATTGAGAATCTCCTTCTTTTTTGAAATCGGTTAAAAAAGGCCATAATAGACCATAAGATGGCCGCATAACATACCTACGTATGCACAGCCCTTAACAGCACAATACCGGTGGCTGTTAATTTCGCGGCAATTGGTCCAAATGCGTATTGGTCATTTCATCTGTATAGAACCTTGCGTGTAAACGATCTTATTGTAACTTGGGCGCTTGCACAGTGCGAAGCCGCTGCTAGTGATGTGGCATTTTTAAGTACCGAAAGTAGCCGAAACTGAGCTAAACCAACTGACTTAACTGACAAGTAGCATATAGCACCATCGTACTTAAGAATGTAGCGACATGTACACTAATTATTGTAATTGCGCTTCGTAAGCATTTAGCGAATGCACTGTGCAAGGCTCGCCAGTCGTTCCCCACTCGCGACGACGTATAGTCGTCCCCTACCCGCGCCTCGCTATACACCTAACCTAAGTACAACCTTCTCTCTGTAAAATCATTCTTTTAAATTGTTTCGGCCCTTATTTGTTTATTTATATATAAAAAAATAACGAAACCTACAACTGACTGACACCCTGAAAATCGCTTTCGCGTTTGTATGAAAAGTATAATTTTCGTTGTGGGTTCACTGTCCTCTTAATCTCGTGTTGAAGGCCAGGATTTAGTTTGGTATTTCAGGTCGCTAATTGATTGATTGTATCTGAAGCTATTAGCCCTAATAGCCGTTGAGGTAGTAAAGTTCTCGAGTAACGACCGTGGAGGCCTCGCACTCGGTGAACTAACGACCTAGTGAAGGTTGCGGGAAACCGCTGGATGCGGGCAGCGCAGGACCGGTCGTTGTGGATTTCCTTGGTGTGTGTCCAGCAATGGACGTCCGTCGGCTGATATGACGATGATAACCTCCTAGTTTTTTTTAAGGATTTGTGTGTTTACTGTCTGTACATTCATAGATACTTAAATTTCTCTGAATAAATTCAATGTAGTTTTCAAGTACATTACTTTAACAATTACTGAAATACTTACTTGCTGGATATTCTATTACTTAAACGTCTTTACAGGGTTTGGTTTCGATTTGTTTTGAAAGTATTTTTATTACTTTCTTTATCTTTCGTTTCTTACCCATATCGACAATCCTGGCAAACTGAGGTGTCTCGGTAAGCCTGCTTCCATCATCGCCGTCGTCACTTACCATCGGGTGGGATGCCATGGGCTTACCATTAATGAATCAACATTCTCCTGTCTCGTGTCCCATTTTATTTGGGGTCAGCCCTCCACGTATGCCTTTTTCAAAGTATTATATTGCTAGTTGTCTGTGTGTCTACTTCACTCTCTTTCATGTCACTTTGTATGCTACGTAGCCAAGTCTCTCAGGCCTCCTTGGTCCTCTCCTGCTATCCTCCATATTCAGCAAATGCCTGGTCATGAGTTCTTTATACCTTTTTATCTGTACCTTTATCTGACAAATGTCGCTTCCATAGCTTTACCCATTGTTTTTTGTGCCTGGTCGGTGAATAAACGGTTTATCTATCTATCTATCTATCTTCCTAGATTTCATGTTGTACTCAAATCTAAACTGGAAGCAGCACGTACAGGTACTTTGCGATAGACTGAGTGGTGCGGCGTACGCTCTAAGAAAACTGCGACCTCTTGTGTCTTCCAACATCTTCACGCAGGCTTACTTCGCTAATGTCCTATGGCAGAGTCCTCCAGGCACAAGCTCAAGAGACACTTGCAGGGAGCAGTTTAAATCATTGCGTATAATGCCACTCTACTCATTGTACCTGTACGAGTTGTTGATGTTCGACCCACGAAACTTGACAACTTTTGACCGACGCACTGCCGGAGGTAGGAACTTGCGAAACATCGGTCGGCTACAGCTACAAGTAGTGCCGCGAAGGACTACTCTTGCAACAAAAAAACAGCGCTTCATCGGTCCGTCGTTATCTATATAAACGACTGCCCGCAGTCATCTCCGAGACCTACCTGAACAGTAGGTAGTAGTTCTCTTCCTCGAGGCACTCGCCTTGCAGAGTACCGGGACAAGCGTCTTGGCAGCAAGACCTACCGTAACTGGTCCTTGTCTTCACCTTATGGTGGTGGCAGGAATAGCGGCCCTCACTGTATGCCCAAGGGGTAGGAAAGTGGGGACGCTATATCATAAACCTGGTAGTTTTAGCGTATCTGGTAGATATACGAGAGGTAATGCCCGCGGTCATCAAAGATGAAGAAAGTGATGAAACGTTTAGTCGTAAATGAAATTCTGTAAATGAATATATTCACACAAAACTTTGATTTTAATTTGTATAGCATTGGTAAATTTAGATAGTTCTTTTAATTTTTAATCGATTTATTTTGATACAAAACATATTTCTTGACATTATTTATACACTGTTTTTTTACATTATTTTGACATTGTTATCAATGTGTTTTATTTTTAATTTACTTTTGATTATCTTTTTATGTTTGACTTTTATACTTCTACTAGCTGTCCCGGCGAACTACGTACCGCCTTACATTACATTACACTGCCTTACCCTACCCTAACCTACACTACACTACACTACCCTACCCTACATAAGAACCTTCTCCTGACAATAACGAACTCGACAAAAAAAGAATTAGCGAAATCGTTCCAGCCGTTTAGGAGGAGTTCAATGACTAACACACGGACAGAAGATTTATATATATAAAGATAGTTTATTACTATTCTGACGATCATATCATCCTTTGACTAATTATTTAATTAGCTTTATTGTAATATGACATTGATAATATGAGATATATAAATCTATCCCGTCTCATAACGTGTACATATCCTCTTAGCCTTGTTTCTCTGAGTTTATCTGCTATGTTTCTTACTTCAAAAGTTCCTTGTATAAGGTCATTTCTCACTCTGTCCATTTTTGTAACACCTCCGGCCCAACATAGCATCTTCATTTCGGTGGTATATAGCGTTTGTTCGTGGTATGGTATGTAACCAGTAATGAATCAGAAAAGGAACTATGCCTAATTGGTTTGCCGACAACAATGATCCCGAGCTATCTACTTTTGTCACGAATATTAAAAGTCTTGTCTAATCACACTTTATCTCCCACTTTATGGGTGGGTACTGTAAGTAACATGGGAGCTATAGACACAACCTTTAATTATGAGTATAACTCATTATTGATACTCATCGCAACTTCACCTCGTAACCAGCCAGTGTTATCGTGTGTTCGGCTGTAAATCGAGAATTTTATTGCTGATTAGATGTTTTATGAATAATCTCCTGTGAAATGAGATAGTTCCTTTTGATCCGACATGTGATTTATAATGCATTTACCTTCACTAGCTTATATAAACACTTTTATATAAATAAAAGAACATGACAATAACGGGGTTCATTTTGGTTATGGTACAACAACCTCCGTGGCGTAATGGTTAAGGCTAGTCTAACTTTGTAAGACTCGGTTTAGTTGGTGGAAGAGCATTTTTTAAGCCCGCCCGGCTAGCTACCACCATCTTATCTAAGTCTCGCCGCCAAACATGTCAAAAACATTGATGTGTTCCGGCTTAATGATAAGATCGCCAGTTCCCCATTGAGTTGGAAAATAGCCCGCTTCCATCTTCGGCATCATTGTCACTTACCGTCAGGTGTGATGACGCCAAGGGCTTACCAATAGTGAATAAAAAAATATGGTACGAATTAAAAAAATTTCAAAGTTTTTTTTGTGAAGTGAGTTATGACCCTAATGTCATGTTCTTTTGCTCGTAGAACAGATGGCCGTTGGGGCAGTAAAGTTCTTGAGTGGCGACCACGCACCGGAAAACGTACTGTAGGCCACTCCACCACATGACCGATGACCTGGTGAAGGTCGCGGGAAGCCGCTGGACGTGGGCAGCACAGGACCGGTCCTCGTGGAAATCCATAGGGGAGGCCTTTGTCCAGCAGTGGACGTCTTTTATTCTTACAATTGGTAAGCCCTATGGCATCTATACCTGACGGTAGGTGACGATGATGCCGAAGAAGAAAGCGGGCTTACCAAGATTCCCCAACGCAATGGCGAACTGGCTATCTTATCTTCAAGTCAGAACACACCTATGCTATCGATGTTTGGCGACAAGACATAGTGACAAGATAAGATGGTGGTTTTTTTACACTTATCGCATATCATCTAAACTGCTATTTGAGGAAACCTAAAAAGTTTTGGAAATAGTTGTTCCTATATTGAAAGAAAAATAATTGTACAGACACGCTGTCCATACTTTCTAGAAGCCCTCACCGTTTGTCGTAGTTGGGCATACACAAATCTAAATATATATAACTCAAAGGTGACTGACTGACTGACTGACATAGTGATCTATCAACGCACAGCCCAAACCACTGGACGGATCGGGCTGAAATTTAGCATGCAGGTAGATGTTACGAAAGGTAAAAGAAAGGATTTTGGGAAATTCCCACGGGAACCCCAAAAATCGGGATCTGCGCGGGCGAAGCTGCGGGCATCCACTAGTCAACAATAAACGTTGCTCTTAATAAGTCACACATCACATCAAATCAGCTCAAATATACGTCCTCACCGAGGGGCATGCGCCTACCCTGAATTAGGGCGATCGGGCCTTAGTCGACCACGCGGGCCCAGTGCGGGTTGGTCAAATTCACACACAACCTTCGAGTTTCTTCGAACGCGTGTGTAGGTTTCCTCACGATGTTTTCCTTCACCGTAAGAGCGTCGGATAAACGTATACATATAAGATCGAAATTCGAAAACACATTGGTACGTGGCAGGACTCGAACCACGCCTTCCCGGATAGGAGGTAGCTGCCCTTGTCGTTGCGCCACCGAGGCTCACCGAGGCTCTTACTAAGTAGAAAAGAATAAAGCTAAGTGTATTAGACTTGATGAAAAATTTACAAATAGTTTGTATGGGAGGTACCATAGTGACTGGAATGGCTGAACCGATTTCGCTTACGTGCGTTATTTCGGCCGTTTCACGACTAACTTATTTCTAATATTCTATTTAGGATCAGTACCTAAATAGCCTAATTCTGTATTATTTAAACTGAATATATAATATCTTGAATGAAAAATAGTGCAGAAACAATTCAATATCTATCGACATAGGACATCGATAATTCTTATATATATATAGTCGGCATTTTCTTAAATATACCTCATAATGAAATAAGTCATTATTTTTGGATTATTATTGTATTATTCAGAGCAAAAACTGATCGCCGTAAAATTTCGATAAGTAGGAGCACAGTATTCGGTTGCTGATGTTGGCAGGATTGAACTCACCTAGATTACAATCTCTATGGTGAATTTTTCATGATAAACAGTTGTGTTGAATAAGTTGGCAATGATTTTGGACGTAAATTTTGACGTTTTTTTTTTAGTATAACTTGCTCTAAGAAAGTCCCGTCTCATAAAGCTATAATAACAATGATGACATTCTCTTTGGTAGTATGCATAGAGTACATTATATAGTTAAGTAGTATGTGACTGTCATTGACATTTTTTGTTATTTTACAAGAGGTTTTCAACAATATCTATAGGTATTACTAGTTATTTATTATCAAGAGTTTACTAGATAATTATTTTTAATATGTTTTACAAATTTTAAAATGGATCGGTGCCGATGCAACGCTTACGCAGAGGCTGTAAATAACCTCAAGATATACACAGTTGGCACTTACAGGCCTGATATTATCGAAAAATTTGACGGTTCGTATCTATCCTGCTTTCTCATTAATCTATTTTTCTTCTTCTTTATCATCATCATATCAGCCAAAAAACGTCCGCTGCTGGAAAAAGGCCTCCCAAAGCCAAGGATATCCACGACGAGCGGTCCTGCGCTGCCCATATCCAGCGGCTTTCCGCGATCTTTACCAGGTCGTCAGTCGTTAATGAATATCGAGAAGACGAAAATAATGTTAAATGTCCGTGTCGCACCCACCCCTCTAAAGGTTGGAGACTCTACTCTGGAAGTTGAAGACGATGTAGTTATACCTGGGATAAACAGTCCAGCTAGATAGGTCCAACTTTAAAAAAGAGATCAATCGACGAATCCAACTCTGTTAGGCAGCGTTCGGGAAGCTTCGTAATATCTTCACGTCCCAAATACCGCAGTGTCTCAAGACTGAGGTCTTTGACCAGTGTGTGTTGCCAGTGATGACATACGGAACTGAGACAAGGTCGCTTACTATGGGCGTCATAAGGAGGCTCAAGGTCACCCAAAGGGCAAGGGAGCGAGCGATGCTCGGAGTTTCCTTACGCGATCGAATCAGAAATGAGGAGATCCGCAGGAGAACCAAAGTAACCAACGTAGCTGACAGAATCGCTAAACTGAAGTGGCAGTTGGCGGGGCACATAGCTCGTAGAACAGATGGCCTTTGGGGTAATAAAGTTCTCGAGTGGCAACCGCGCACCGGCAAACGTAGCGTAGGCAGGCCTCCCACGCGGTGGACTGACGACCTGGTAACGAAGCATAGTAGACATAAATTACTTTATCAATAAGGTAGTTACAAGACATTGACCAAGCTATATTACCTATATAACCTATATTACCTATATTAAGCTATATTACCTAGGTACTTGAACTGCTGATTTCCAACTGCACAGCGTGATCTAGATGCTCAAAAGGTACTACTTCCGTTCCCAGCATCACCAGCATATGTGTACCAGTGAAGGTTCCTATCAAGCAAATTATTCCTTTTTTTGCGTTTAGATTTTAATACTTTTGTTTACAAGCTTTATTTTGCATGCGTATGTATCATCATCATCATCACATCAGCCGAAAAACGTCATCATCAAAAACGCACATCATAGCAGCGCAGGACCGGTTGTCGTGAGAATCCTTGGGGGAGGCCTTAGCTTTTAATTAACTTGCAATGTATGTATGTATGTTTGTTCGGGTGAAATCTTGCAAGTTAAATTTGACCCACTCCTCGGTTTCCGATTAAGCTGAAATTTTTCATGCATATGTATATCGCGTGACAATGCAATATTAAAAGCTTGTACCTAAAAGTTTTTAGGTTTTTCGAAAATTATTCTTCTTCCTACAGCTACCGGCAACACAGTGGCCTGGGTGAAGAACGACGTAAGTGTCGTAGATTTGCGCTTCAAGAAGCCCAGAGCGTACGCCATACTAGCTGAGCACGAGAAACCGGAGAATTTGCTGCCGAAGCCAGCGCGGACAATCCAGCAGATGTGGTGTCCCTACATGTCACCCATAGTTCAAAAAGTAGATAAAAAAAAGATTTAAAATTAAGTAGGGAACATATCTGACACAAGATTCAAACGACTGCGAGACAACGGGAAGCATTCCAAAATGTTTTATATCATTTTAAAATATCTGCAGTATTTTGATTTTTTTTCTCTTGAACTGAAATAAAAATTAATATTTTCACGTGAGCGTTCGTTACTCGTAACTACCCATAAGGCGCTTTGCACACGACGGGGCGGGGTGGGCCGGTCAATTTCGCCGCTAACGATAGCGCAAAAATAATCCCATACTACCAACGCACATTATGGAGACGGCGAGGTCGTTGCGGTCTTTTTGTCCTCCATGTGCGTTGGTAGTATAGGAAGGCGCTTTGCACACGACGGGGCGGGGCGGGCCGATCAATTTCGCCGCCAACGATAGCGCAAAGAGAATCCTATACATCCAACGCACATTATGGAGACGGCGAGGTCGTTGCGGTCTTTTTGTCCTCCATGTGCGTTGGTAGTATAGGAAGGCGCTTTGCACACGACGGGGCGGGGAGGGCCGATCAATTTCGCCGCCAACGATAGCGCAAAGAGAATCCTATACTACCAACGCACATGGAGGCGGCGCGGTCGGTGCGTTCTTTTTGTCCTACATGTGCGTTGATAGTATAGGATACCCTTTGCGCTATCGTTAGCGGCGAAATTGACCGGCCCGCCCCGCCCCGTCGTGTGCAAAGCGCCTAAACGTCCCCTCTACTGTAGCACGGGTCTCTTCCCAAACTCGGGCGGGAAGGTCACTCTGTTGAGCTTAGTTGTTATGTAACTAGCTTTTGACCGTGGCATCGCTCGCGTGGACATCGTTTTTATGACTTGTCTTTGAGCGTAGGCAGGAGTTTACTGCAGATCCCTCGGGAACTATATCGGGCTATTCTGATTAGCAGTCTATGTCACTTTCCACCCCCTCAACTATTTCTATGCAAAATATCATGTCAACTCCGTTGTGACGCCAACGTGCGCGAGCCTGGAAATAAGTTTTCCCTAGATCCCTTGGGAACTATCTTGGGCTATGCTTATTAGTAGTCTGTCATTTCCCACCCCCTCAAACAGCTCTGTGCAAAAATCACTACAATCCGTTGCTCCGTTTCGATGTTAGGAATTTAACCAACATTTTTTTTCATTTCCCTCAGGAACTGTATCAAACTACGAGGGCTGTTTGATAAGTACCCGTTTATGGCAAAAAAAACTTTTTTTTGTATATATGCATTTATTTTTCTACGTAGTCACCTTTTAACTTTATACACTCGTTCCACCTATACTCAAGCTTTAATAAACCATCCAAAAAGTATGATTTTGGAAAGTCATTAAAATAGGCCTCTGTGGCGGCAATGACTTCGTCATTTGATCCAATTCGCTTACCACCGAGCTATTTTTTTAGGTTGAGAAACAAAAAGAAATCGCATGGGGCCAAATCTGAAGAATATGGGGGGTGAGGCAATAGTTCGTAGCGTAACTGTGCTAATTTAGCCGTCACAACTCTGGACGAATGAGCCGGGGCGTTGTCGTGATGAAACAGTACTTTTTTCTTTTTTAAATGGGGTCGTTTGTCCTTTAAGACGGCGTCAAATTCATCCAATAAATTAGCATAGCACTGCCCTGTTATCGTTTTCCCCTTTTCTAAGTAGTCAATATGTATAATACCCTGCGAATCCCAAAAAACAGTCGCCATGACCTTTCCAGCCGATGGGACGGTTTTTGCTTTCTTTGGAGCAGGTTCACCCGGTAAAATCCACTGCTTCGACTGCTCTTTCATTTCCGGGGTGTAGTGGTGAACCCATGTTTCGTCCACGGTTACGAAACGACGCAGAAACTCCTTCGGGTTACGTTTGAACACGGCCAAACACTGCTCCGAAGTAGTGAGTCGGTTCCGTTTTTGCTCCTCCGTGAGTAAACGCGGCACCCACCTCGCCGATACTTTCCTCATACCCAATTTTTCTTCTAATATGTGTTGTACCCTCTCGATTGAAACGTTTACACCATCAACGATTTCTCGAAGTTTAATTCGGCGGTCGGCTAAAACGATATTTTCATTTTTTTTAACCATATCGTCTGTAGTCACCTCAATTGGCCGGCCTGGGCGATCCTCATCAAAGACGGTTGTTCTCCCCCGCTTAAACTCGTTAAACCAATATCTGACGGTTGTTATAGAAGGAGCACATTCATGGTAAACCGCTTGCATTCTTACTTTTATTTCGTCACATGTTTTTCCTTTCAAAAACAAGAATCTAATTACAGACCGATACTGTTCTTTCTCCATTTTAACAATTTTAAGTTCACGCTTTCACTAAATCGCTGTCAAATAAAAAAAAAAAACAAAAGAATGCCATTTTCTTTTTTTTCCCGCCTCTGAAAAATGGCTTAAAAAGGTGGTATACTTATTTTCAGCCAGTGATATTAATATATTTAGTAAACGGGTACTTATCAAACAGCCTAGGTATGATGTTTTCATGAGATAAAAAGTAGCATTTGTCCTTTCCCGTGACACAGGCTACCTCCATTCAAAATTTTGTCAAGATTGGTTGAGGCGTGAAGAGGTAACAAACAAACATATTTTCACATTTGTAATTTTCCTAGCTGTTGCCCGCGGCTTTGCTCGCGTGGACATCGTTTTAATGACTGTCTTTGAGGGTAAGCGGTGCGCGAGCCGCAAGCAACTTGCGAGCGTAGGCAGGAGTTTACTGCAGATCCCTCGGGAACTATATCTGGCTATTCTGATCAGCAGTCTATGACTCTACTTACACCCTCAACTGTTTCTATGCAAAAAAATCTCGTCAATCCGTTGCTCCGTTGCGATGCCGACGACGTGCGCGAGCCTGGAAATGTTTATCCTAGATCCCTCGGGAACTATCTCAGGCTATGCTAATTGGTAGTCTATGTCATTTCCCACACCCTCAACTATCTCTGAGCAAAAATCACAACAAACCGTTGCTCCATTGCGATGTTAGAAAAAAAAAACAACCAAAAAAGTTTTTTTAGTTCCCTCAGACTATGCTATTTTCACGGGATAAAAAGTAGCCTATCTCCTTCCTCAAACACAGGCCTCCATGCCAAATTTCGTCAAGATTGGTTGAGGTGTTGTAGCGTGAAAAGGTGACAAACACATTTTCACATTTATAATATTAGTAAGGATTAGAAAGGATACCTTACTATCCTATAAACTTAGATATTATGCGTACAGCGCAGGAGTGGAGCTCCTTGCCTGCGTCAGTGTTTCCCGATTCCTATAATTTGGGGATCTTCAAGGCAAGAGTGAATAGGCATTATTTGAGTTTGCGTATACCATCCTCGACTGCATCATCACTTACAATCAGGTGAGTTGCAGTCAAACGCACACAAATTTTTAACAAAAAAAAAAGATATTTGGAAAACGAAAAAGAAACTCGAAGGCCGTGTGTGAAGTCGACCAACCCCGCACTGGGCCCGCGTGGTCGACTAAGGCCTAATCGCCCTGATTCAGGGTAGGCTCGAGCCCCTTGGTGGAGACGTATATGAGCTGATATAATAAAAATTGAAATAATATTAAGGTGGCAAACGCCTTAAACCGGTTAAAGCAAAGTATATATATTGTATATATATATATATTAGTACTAACTTAGTTAAAGCGAGAGGCATTGTAGAGGCCACGCGACATAGAAATCTATTTGTAGTAGATCTGTGAATACGGCCCAAGAAATGACAGATGATGCCAAGGGCTTCCCAATTGTAAATTTAAAAAAAACTTTACACGTCACTGAACCCAGTGGCTTGGATTCCTCCAACCAATATACGACCCAGAAGTAAAGTGCAAGGGAGACTTATTTGGTAAAACCTTCTGACATTGTTTGTCCTTAGCAAGGAGGCTGCATGCTTAGACAAAACCCAGTGACGTGCGTGCGTGATAAAACCGCATGTACCTACTTACTCGTAGGTTTCTACTTCATCGATATATAAACTTTTTTCGATTTTGTGTAGTTCAAAGTCGAAAATGTAGTACAAACGCTTCATACAACGGGACGATTATCCTATGCGTAAGAATGACATGTCGTAGTAAGACTTTAGCAGGAATTAAAAAAAAATATCTTTTTTCTTTTTTTATCCGGGAAATTAAAGTGTCGCGGTTTTTGTGTGTAATTTTTTCTATTTTTTTTTTATGTCACTTGATGGTAAGTGACGATGATGCCGAAGATGGAAACGGGTTTACCAAGATTCCCCAACACAATGTAGAACTGGCTATCTTATCTTCAAGCCGGAACACATCAATGTTGTTAAGACTGATGTTTGGCGGCAAGACTTAGATAAGATGGTGGTAGCTAGCCAGGCGGGCTTAGAAAATGCCCTGCCACCAACCAAACCGAGTCTTACAATTTGACCCCACCTGGAATCGAACCCGCTACCTCCCGGTGTGAAGCGAATGGACTAACCATTACGCCACGGAGGCGGATATATTGATACTGCATTATTATTCAGCTAAGTTCTATTATCTATAAAAATCACGTTTGTTGTATGTTTATATATTTATTTTATTCTGTTTTTTAGTATTTGTTATTATAGCGGCAACAGAAATACATCATCTGTAAAAAAAATAACTGTCTAGCTATCACGGTTCATGAAATACAGCCTGGTAACATACGGGCAAACAGATAGACAGACAGACGGACAGCGAACTCTCAGTTGTAGGGTCCCGTTTTTACCCTTATGGTACGGAACCCTGAGAAGCATTAATGTTTTTTGTTTGTAATGAATATGTATCGTTCTTATATTTGTGTGGAAAGAACCAGTCGCACTTGGCTGGTTTTAAATTAATGTTTTTTTTTTGTGGACTAGTTTGTGATACTGATTCGGTTTTTGTTAGACTGAAGGCATCAAAACCAAAGCCTAAAAACAAAAAAAAAAGTAACAGTGAAGTAAAAATGACTTTTGACGCAAGTCAGGGAAGAACTATATTATTATAACAATGACGTAAGTACATAAACACTTAAAACTTGAATGAAACAAAGTCGTTGCAAAAACAATACGAAACAGCTAAGTTTCTATGGTATAGGCGTATTTTTCTCCGGTAAAGGTACCTATATTCGAAATACGGCGCCACCATAAACCCCCAAGTGTTGTATATCGAGGTAGTGGTGCAATTTAGTGAAGCACCAACGACTGCAATGGATAGGTGTCGCTGCAACGATTATTCGCAAGCCGTCAGAAAAATAAAGATTTACTCTCCTGGCACTGCTAGGCCAGACAAAGTAGAAAGGTTTTTTAGGGAGTACGGTAAGTGCTTACAGATTTTTGTCTTACCAAGTGATGTGAAAATGAGTGAAATATTTTCTCTCCTGTGGCACTACTGGTTGGCACTGTTAGTAGTAGTAGTGCTAAATGTAACTTTTCTCTCCCGTGGCACTCCTGCTTGGCACTGTTAGTAGTAGTAGTGCTAAATGTAACTTTTCTCTCCCGTGGCACTACTGCTTGGCACTGTTAGTAGTCGTAGTAGTGCTAATTGTAACTTTTCTCTCCCGTGGTACTACTGGTTGGCACTGTTAGTAGTCGTAGTAGTGCTAAATGTAACTTTTCTCTCCCGTGGCACTACTGGTTGGCACTGTTAGTAGTCGTAGTAGTGCTAAATGTAAGTTTTCTCTCCCGTGGCACTACTGCTTGGCACTGTTAGTAGTAGTAGTAGTAGTGCTAAATGTATTTTTTCTCTCCCTTGACACTAGTGTTCTGCGGCATTATTTTCGTAACTGTCGCTTCTCTTGCTCAACTCAGATGCGCCGTTTATATCCCCACACAGGGTACCGGTAGTGTCATGGGAGATAAAAAATACCTTTGGCACTACTAGTAATGCCAAGCGGTAGTGCCACGGGAGATGAACTAGAAAATAGGGTCTTCAACGATGACTTTAGTTCTTAAAACCTTCACTAGGCATTCGAAAGGCTTGTAAGCATGTTTCAAGCTGAAATCTTCTTCAAAAAGCGTTTGAAGAGTGGAATTTGATCTTAAAAGTGCAAAGGGGTTCGTCTGGACTTGGTAGGGTTCCACGAAAGCGCATTTTCCATCCAGTATAATGTTTATCGCTAAACTGAAGCGGCAATGAGCAGGGCACATGTTCGTAGAACAGATGGCCGTTGCGGCAGTAAAGTTCTAGAGTGGCGACCAAGCACCGGAAAAAGTAGCGTAGGCAGGCCTCCCACGCGGTGGACCGACGACCTGGTGAAGATCGTGGGAAGCCGATAGATGTGGGCAGCGCGGGACCGGTCGTCGTGGAAATCCTTGGAGGAGGCCTTTGTCCAGCAGTGAACGTTTTTCGGCTGATATGATTATGATGACGATGATGATGATAATGTCATCAAAAGTGAATGTCTAGCGTGGGTTTCAATTTATTCTTTGCTCCGACTTGAGCTTTCTTTGTAAGGATTAGTGAAGTAGGAACATCATCATCATCATTATCATATTAGCCGAAAAACTTCCACTGCTGAACAAGGATTTCCACGACAACCGGTCCTGCGCTTCCCTCATCCATCGGCTTCCCGCAATTTTCACCAGGTCGTCGGTCCACCGCTTGGGAGGTCTGTCTACGCTACAGAAGTACATACGGTTTTCCTATAATTGAATTTCGCTTTGAAGGCTCGAAATACAAAGTGAAATGGACGAAGAAGGGAGTCAGTAATGAGGATCCAGCCTTCGAGCGACCGATGCCAAGCGAAGCAGAGCCCACTGCGAAGACCATACAAAAAGTTCCTTTAACACCAGAAACAGTGCAAATTAGAGATATGTGGTGTCCATACATGAGTCCTGTGGTGCGGTCGAGTGATCAAAGAATTTAGAGATTTTTCGTCGATTTGATTGTCAATGGTTGATTGAGGAGTGAGTGCTACTGTAAGAAACTAAAATACCTAATTATCGATAGATATTTTAAGTTACCTACCTATTATACTACACAGTGTGTAACATAAAAGTGTGGTGATACTTTAAGGTGGCTTCTGCAACTTTGCTGAAATCGCATTTTTTTTCTGTTTTTCGTACAAATCGGTCAGCTGATTAAACGGTTTTGTATGAAAAGTCCAATAAAAATTCCGCGATTTTTGAAAACTTGCTGGACAAAGGTTGCTCAGTTTGATGAGTATCCTGTATATATTATTCCATGGTATTATAACTGTGGCTGCCACTCGTTATTTACAATAATATTTTTCACAAGAACGCATACTAAATATGACTTCTTAGCCAATTATCCAAATTTGTAGAAATTACATCATCATAATATCAGCTGAACGACGTACACTGCTGGACAAAGGCCTCCCTCAAGGATTTCCACGACGACTGGTCCTATGCTGCTCGCATCCAGTGGGTCCCCGCGGTCTTCACCAGTTCGTCGGTCCACTGAGTGGGAGGCCTGTCTACGCTATGTCTTCCAGTGTGCGGTCACTACTCGAGCCCCGCCCACTGCCACTAAAGTTTAACGATTTGGTGAGATATATCTGTTACTTTGGCTCTCCTACGGATCTCCTCATTTTTTGATTCGATCGTGTCGGGAAGCTGGCTTCGTGACCCTCTGTGTGACCTTGAGCTTTCTTATGAGGCCCCAAAGAAGCGACCACGTCTCAGTTGTCATCACTGGCACATACACCTATCAAAGACCTTAGTCTTGGGACACTGTGGAATTTGGGACGTGAAGCTTCCCGAACGGTGCCCAGCCGAGTTGAACTCTCGAATTGATTTCTCTCGAACCTCACTTGACTGTTAGTCCCAGGTTGTATATGTCACCGGGATTTTGTGAAAACCACGATATTACAATCTCACTAGTTAGATTATAATCTTCTTCTTTGCGTGTCGATGACAAATTAAATCATTCCGGCCCAGAACTTAGCCACTTCGACTGCACTATTTGTGGCGTCCATTAAGTCCTGCTGCGAACAGGTGACAGGGCAGGCAGGACAGGAAACTAAATGAGCCATGGACTGCACCGCTCCACACACACAGTCCAAATTTGGGTTTTCCGAGAGATTATAATAGAACGGTAAATTGTAAATCGGGTCACCATATCACGGCCTATTCTTGTACCTCCGAATAAAACCAATGATTTCTTCTGCTGCGAAGCATTCTGCTACCCAGGGGGCGAGGCTCTTTGACTGTTAAATCAATCAAACCTGACTGAACCTAATATCGCTCGCTTTGCGTGCTCATTTATTTAGTGTTTTTCACTTCGCTTAGTGTTATTGTAATGTCACTAATGAGTTTGAAATGTCACTAGTGAAATTTTAAACAATATGTTACAGTTCACAATCTTGCGAAATAAATCCCGTTAGATTGTAATCAAACGGAATTTACAATATTACGGTGACATATACACTTCGAATAGAATGGGTGCGACACGGACATTTGACATAATTTTGGTAGGTTGGTGGTTTGGTAAGTTGGTTATTCGGCTAATATAATAAGTCCTATAATTTTGCGAACTGACCATGCGTTCTTTGGAGGCTATAGATGAAATTCTAATTTTTTTTGCTATTTGACCATAGCTAATTTGGGTGAAGTTTATTAGAATCACGAGCAAAGGCCTCAGTTCTAGTATCTTCTAATAAAACAGCATACAATGTTGATAATATAAATTTAATTTTCACCTCACACGCTCGGAAAGTTCTTGTCAATCCTTTTTTAAACAAAATGCGTTTTATCCGTTAGCGTGGAAAGAGTTTTTAAAATTCGAACCTTTCTATAGACAGAAAACACACACACTTGTACGTTTAGACACTCGGTTCGTGATTTCCTCGCTGTAGTGAGGTGAAAAGTTCTGTGTTTCGCTCGGCAGCAAAGTTACTTTGCGTGTCATACCTTTGAAACCCTCGCCACGCTCAGGATTCTATTTTTCAAATCCTAGAACCCTGCGCTTGCTCAGGTTTTAAACGACGTAACTCGTGTGAAACAACAACCTATTTTTACGCTCGATTTGTTGAAAGACTGACCAAGGTCACGGTATTACGATATAGCTTTACAGTAGCGAACGCCTTTGATGGCGCACGATGCCGCCACGGCGTAGGTACTAGCAGTACTAGCACAGATTACTGAATAGTTACTTGCCTGCAGCCAGCCTGGCAAACTCACGGAGTTTGCCAGGCTGTGCCCCGCCGCCCACTGCACCGCAAGTACCATTCCGTTGCTCTACATAAGTACATTCGTTGCACTACTGTAAGCCGCTATATTGTAATACTGTGCCAAGGTTGTTAAAGCCCTCTAAAATTGGTCAGTAAGAACTCGTAGATGCCTATCGAAAAAGACTAATAAAAATAAAAAAGGACAAAATTAATTTTGTCAACTTAGCCATTTAGTTAATGGGTTAGGATATTAATTAAACAATTTTATTATGGTTGCAACATTATATTATATTTAGGTAGTTTTATGAAATGTTCTAAAGGTAAGAGGTTTAGTTTGAACCCAGTTGCGTTTTGATGTTTCATGTCCTGTTTTAGATATTGTTTTATTTATAAGTAAATGAGAACTTTCGTTGGTTATATGTTTTTTTTAAGATTACCATAATTTTAGCTGTTTTACTTCATATCGTTAGAGTATTTGATAGTTTTAATCATTATTTTTAGAAGATCAATTAAAGTGTGTTTAATATACATTTTGAGAGCTACCTCACGATGTTTTACTGACCATTTCAAAATTGGTTACTAGTAAAAGTAACCAATGGTCTTTCTCAAAGACAAAGGATATATTTTAGTACTAACATATAGTATGGACAGTCCCTGCCGCTCTCTAGATTGCGACCTCACCCCCTCGTCACCCAGATTGATACAGATTTCGCCGTGATTTTGTTTGCTCCGTCATTTGTTTTTAGAAATGTCATTTCACGACCGTTTGTATGCTGTGTCCGGCCGGGGAGTGCTCTTAGTCTGTCCGAGAGAACCCATCGTCATCTCGGTTATTTATAGACTGTATTATTAAGCTGATTGATGCCCAAAATCTTTAACCCCCTCAGTGGGGATTAGGTTAAGTCCATTAGCTTTACATTAGGAGGTCGCGGGTTCGATTCCCGGCGGAGTAGACTATAAATGAATGAATAGTTAATTATTTGTCGTTTTACTTTATGGGGCATATTACATTATCATAGATATATGATCATATCAGATCATAGATCCGCACATTATATTGCCGCTTTTGCAGGATCATATTTTACAGTATGCTGTCAAAAATGATCATTGAGCTACATCTACGATCATATGTCTATGATAGTGTAATATGCCGCTAAGATTCGCTTGGTCTTGCAGTCTTGACGCGCCCTCCATACCGCGTCTAAGCTTACACGAGTAATTAATAGTCTGATTATCTCATCCTTTTTTTATTGATGTGTAACCTCTTTGCTCTCGCTTATCTGTGGGAGTGGTTTTGTGAAAAGGGACGGAAATGCCTTTTTTCAGTCACGAAGGCTAAGGCACAATGGCCATGCCTCCTTTTCTTTAGTCACGAAGGCTAAGGAAACACGACCATGCCGCTTAGTATGAGGCCGCAGGCCGAGCTCTGCGTAGGGCGAAGCCCGGAGCGCATAATGCAAGGCCGAAGGCTGCAGGCTAGGAGGCCGTTATGTTTTCTTATTTTTTAATGTATAATGTGTCCTCTCATTTTCCCTGCAATATGCGGGAGTGATTTCGTAAAAAGGGACGGAAGTGTGTTACAGGAAATGCGGTTTTTTTCATTCACGAAGGCTAAGCAAAGATGGTTTCTTGAACTAAAACATCTTTACGCACGCTTTACTTGGAAAGTAAGCTGGTGAATGCGTTACGCAAACGGTGATTTCTAGCGTTACGAAAAGTGTGATCGGGCGAGGCGAACGGCACGCTTGACTTGGGGAGTAAGCTGGTGAATGCGTTACGCGAACGGTGATTAAGTTTTACTTCAGTCGTGTGGTCTAAAGCACAATCTATGTTTACTTACGTCAGATGTTACATATGTTAAGCGACTACTGTAAAGCTCGCTCGTTTTTTATTTGCGTATCATGCATATGTTATTAAAGCTATTGCTGGAGGTATCATTATATTTATTGTAACCCTGTCCCTACCCTCTAAGTCATCATTATACTTATGCCAGCAACGTCGCGAGGGTAGCCACGACTTTCGTCGAATTTGGAAGGCGCGCCGAGGCTGCAGTACTATAATCACACCAAGATTCATGCTTGTATGTTATACTATTTCAACAATAGAGCAAAAACAATAAGACCTTAAAAAAGCACGTTTATTGTATGGGGGATCCCCCAATTTTTATTATTTTTTAGTAAATGCTCCACAATTCTGTGAAAATATCAGCCAATCAGCTACCAATCACGGTTCAAAAGGTATGGACAGACGGACAGCGTAGGGTTAGGGTGCTTCATCATCATCATATCAGCCGAAAATCTTCCACTGCTGGACAAAGGCCTCCCCCAAGGATTTCCACGACGACCGGTCCTGCGCTGCCCGCAAACATCGGCTGATTACATCGGGTGCTTACTTACCCGATGTAATCAGCCGGCTAAGTGCGAGTCGGAATCGCGCAAAGTAGGGTTCCGTAGTGTTATCCAAAAATAAATGTATTTTTTAAAAAACAAAATACATTTGCAGTTGGTAATAGAACATTTTGTATGGAAAATCTATGAAGTTTTTACAAATTCTACTACACATCTCAAGTTGGTCGACTATGACTCCTAAACTAAGAAAGCCTACAATTAGTTATATATATATATGTCCTATTATTAAAAAAATCAGATGTCCTTAAATAGCGGTTTAGCTGGTAGGGGGGAGGGGAGGAATATAGGGATGACGATAGCATCAGAAATAAATTATGAACTCTTGATCACTAAATTGCCCTCCTACTTAAACTTCGGAAAACCTTACTCGTTTTGTTTTCCATCAAGTCTTCGATTTTTTAATTCACCTAAATCACAAAATAGGAACACATATGACGCTGCTAAACTAGGTATTTCTGACATTTCACATATCACGCCTAGGTATTTCTGACATTTTTAGAATAAAATGTCGTTTTTGACAGATGACAAAAAACTAATTCAGAAGACTAGCATTCGTCATCCCTATTGACTCTAATGATTAAGGAGGTTGTACAAATGATTTTATCTACTCTCATATCGTAAAGTTCGCATTATCAACTTCAAAACGAGTTTATATTGGCATACTTTATAAACACAATACCGTAATAAAAAAAAAGACGTGTGGCACTCGGGGACTGCCGCGGTAAAGCTATTGCATAGCATTTTTTATCAACTTATGCAATTATAATTATTTACCATCGCGACCACCATCGCAACCACCATCACGAGCACCATTGCGATCACCATCGCGACCATCATTGCGACCACCATCGCGACCACCATCGCGACCACCATCGCGACCACCATCGCGACCACCATCGCAACCACCATCACCACCACCATCACCATCATCATGATGGATAGATAGATGGCACTGTAAGTTTTTTAGAACTCAATATATTTTTTTTGGGGTGTCAGGTTTTTTTCAGTCCCCTCAAAGCCCGCGATAAAAGCTATACTTACAATAGCTTAAAATACGAGTGTGCTTCAGACCACACGACTGAAGTAAAACTTCTTTAGCTCTTCTTTTCAATATATGTTTGAAAGTAAATACTTAGTCTTCAGAAAATAATCAAATCTTTTTTGTCATATGGAGGTATATACAGTTTATGAAAAGAGTTTTATTATTCTCCGAAAATGATCAAATCTTTTTTATCTTATAGGTATGTTTGTTTTAATTGTTTTAACAACCGATATTGTTGCCTTGGCAACCGATAGCGTGAGGTTTTTTCGTTACGGAATTTCTGGATTCGGTCCCCGCGCTCAAGGCCCGCGATAGAAGCTATGCAATAGCTTAAATACATTATACCATAATTTTATTAGAGAAATAATGTTATAATGATTTTTTTTTTCATTACGATACAAGTTAAACCAGAGATAATATCACCAACAAAGTTCCATATCATTTTTTTTTATTGGAACGCACATGCGGTTCGCGCCATTTTTACAGCAATACAAAAGTTTTTATTCCATTTTTACTTGTCTGTGACAGCGCCCGCTTTAACGCATGCGCGCTGATGTGTTGGTTTTTCATTGAATTTTGTTGTAGATACTGAATTTCGTGGATAATTTTCGTTCTTGTTTAAAAATGTCTGAGATCAGTGAAAGCATTGCTTTTACCTGTCTTTGACACCGTCCGCTTCAGTGCAAGCGCGGTGATGCGCTGGGATTCAGTCGTGATCGATATGTATACCCACGTCAAATTACACATTTCTAGAACTTTGGACAGACCGACAGACAGACATGGCGAAAATATAAGGGTTCCTTGATGACTACGGAACCCTAAAAAGTGAATTTCACGTCACTGTATGTGATATATATGTCGCAGGCATATTGTATGATTCGACATTTTACAAATGGTCTGGTAAATTATAAAATCGCTTCTCGAGGCTCTTTGACTTTTAAATTAATCAAACCTGACCGAACCTAACATCGCTCGCTTTGGTCGCTCATTTACAATCTACCGTACGACATTTTTACAATTTGCCTGGCTTGGCATTTTACAATCTGCCTACAGAATTTTTCCAATTTGCCTGACCGTTTATATACAGACGAATTATTACAAATTGCCTGACCATTTATAAAATGACTAATCATACATTCCTTAGTCATTTTGCCTGACCGTTTATATACGGGCGAATTATACAATTTGCCTGCCACATATACAGGGTGTAACATAGGTGCACTGATATGTACTTCAGGGTGGGGTTATACTCATCAAACTGAACGACTTTTGTTTTACAACTTTGCCATTTTTTTATATTTTTTTTCGTACAAAAACGGCCAGTCATTATTGAGCGATTTTTGAAAAATCCAGAAAAAAACTCGCGATTTCAGAAAAGTTTTAGAACAAAAGTTGTTCAGTCTGATGGATAAGCTCACCTTAAAGTATCACTGCACCTTATATGTTACACCCTTTAAATTGTTGAATGTATCTTGTTGTGATTGTTTAAGTATAGTTTCTTAATAAATAATGATCAACGGATTGTTTTGATTCAAAAAATTCAAATTGAATAACGATATTGGAAAATAAAATACCACCCTTCATATAATTAAAATAGAAACAAAGTGTATCGTATAATTCAAGAAAAGTTCCATGAAGTTTCATTTATGTCTCAAATATGAATTCACAACATTATATAAGTATACAGACAATGCTACTGGAGGCATAAGTTCCATGGAGTTTCACTTATGTCTCAAATATGAATGCACAACATTACATAAGTAGTATACAGATAATGCTACTGGAGGCATAAGTTCCATGGGGTTTCAAATATGAATTAACAACAATAAATAAGTATAATACAGACAATGCTACTGGAGGCATAAGTTCCATTGAGTTTCACTCATGTCTCAAATATGAATTCACAACAATAAGTAAGTATACAGACAAGGCTATTGGAGGCATAAGTTCCATGGAGTTTCATTTATTTCTCAAATATGAATTCACAACAATAAGTAAGTATACAGACAAGGCTATTGGAGGCATAAGTTCCATGGAGTTTCATTTATGTCTCAAATATGAATTCACAACAATAAGTAAGTATACAGAAAATGCTATTGGCGGCAAAAAAAACAGAACGAGCCAGTCCATATTTGTTGTCTTGCAATTAAAATCCACATTTCCAAAGGCTGGTGGTAGAGTAGGTTTAAATTCAGCGTCTAAAATCAAAAATACACCATTTAGCACGAAAATGAATTAAAGTCTCCACAGAGACGTCTAACATTATAATTAAGTTTATGCTGAAGGCTTTAGCATTACACAATTGTCATAGCACACACCTTCAGCATAAATTTAACTGAGAACGTAGAAATATAGAACTGATTTATGAATTAATTCAATAGCATGATCCGACTATTTTAGTAGAATGCTTTCGTAAAACGCATTTAAAATGGCGCGCCATTCGCGTGACGTCATTATTTACTATGTTCCTGCTCGCAGCCAGCCGCAGCCCGCTCGGTGTTTTGATGTTTGTATGTATGTATGTCGGTGTATATATATATGATAGCTAAACTTAAGTATTTATTTCTTAACTGTTTATTTTGTTATCCACGTATTTTTGCACTGGAATGATTATCATTATTTCTGTAAAATTCGCCCGCCAAAAAAGCTCAACCTTGGGAAGATTATTAGATTGTGCTTTTTCAATGTCATAAGTCCATGTTATTCAAAAAATAAACCTTAAAAAATACATTGAATTTCAGAACAGACAGTTTAGTATAGTTTCACAGTGTTTATACCTAAAATGGAATGAAACAAAAAGGAAAGGAGAGTTTGAATGCGGTAAGAATACGCGTTCAACGTTAGCCTAGTGAAGGAGTATTTTTTCAGTTCCCTCAGGAACTGCATCGGACTATACTATTTTTACGGGATGAAAAGTAGCCTATGTCCTTTCCAGTGACACAGGCTACCTGCATGCCAAATTTCATTAAGATTGGTCGAGGTGTTAAAGCGTGAAAAGGTAACAAACGAACAAACACATATTCACATTTATAATATAATTAGGATATCTGGAAAATCTCTGAAATAGGTGGTACCTGTCAATCATTTTTTTAAATGCCGCTAATTTTCTTTTAATCAAATGTACGCAATTAAATATCTTACTAGTGTCTATCATATGCCTGTAATATGTATAAGAAAGCTCAAAAAAAGGTAACTACCATCTTGAATTACTACTACTACGAATGGAACCGACGCCGCGAACCAGTTTTTTGCGCCGTGTGTTGTTGCCAATTGTCAACAACGCGTTTAGTTTCCGCCTAACGCTCAATCGATCGCCCGCGTGCTGATACCTAAGAACAATAAAAAAATGCCGGCTTGCGTGTTATAAACTTGTAAAAATCAATCCACTGCAAAGAAAAAAGATAATGGCATGACTTATCATCGGTAAGTAAACACAATATTAATTAAAACCAACCAAAACTAGTTTCTTTTTCTACATTATTTTCAACCACATGCCGAAATTTTGTTTGAAAATCATAGATTATGAAAAGTGAACCATACAGTTAGGACGCGTAGGTAAGGTACTGATGGTTCGTGAACTATATGACTGCTTCCGTGGCGCAGTCGAGCTGGGTGGCACTTTACTGTGACAGTAACGTGGAGGTCATGGGTTCAATTCCCCGGGTCGGACCAAAAAGTGTAACCTGCAATAGAGCTTAATAAATAGATGTGCTATGTATGTATGAATGTTGTTAACAAGAAAAAGAGCTTAATAACTAGATGTGCAATGTATGTTTTTCCCGATTACAACTGTATTCCATGCACCCCTCGATTAATTTAGCGCAAGCGCAAGTGTGTATTTTAGTGCCAATTAGTCTTTATATTTAATTTGATATTAAATGCGTAACAATTTATTTTCATTTACTTTATTAATTTAATATTTTTTACCCACGTAACTCATAACGTAACTCATTACGTATATACATATATACATACATGCATGCACATACATACATTGGAAGTTAAATTAAAGCTTTTAGAAATAGTTTCAAATCATGAGTAAGAATACCCCTTACTTTAACAAATTAACAAAATACCTTAAACCTGACTGCATAAAATCACAACGCTCTTTTTGTTTTTTATGTAGTCGGCAAAAACAATCCTTGTTAATCTGTACAAATCTACCGACTAGGTACATGCGGTAACAATAAAACGGACAACACACACACACACACACACACAAAAACACACCAATGTCAACAAAGAAACGCAGCAACTCAAATAAAGTAAGACTGAACTATTAATTAAATATCACAAATACACCCAAGAAAATCGTAAAAAATGACAAAAACATAATGGAAAATAACAAACAAATTTACACTAGTTCACCCATAAAAAACAACACAGAAATACAAAAAGCAAATAAAGAAATAACGCAAAATTTACAACTTGATGCAAATGAATTCACTATCACAAATAAAGGAAAACAGCCCAAAACAAAGACTTCAGAAAAGAAAAGGGTTATCATCCTGGCAGACCAGCAGGGACAGGGCGTTCAACAGACACTGAAGAATTTACTTGGACCTAAATATGACGTTTTTTGCTTCTGGAAACCCGGTGCTACAATTATAGACATTTTATCCTCATGTCGTTCCGATATAGGCGAACTTACTCAAGATGACTATGTTATTGTAATAGGCTTTACAAATGATTATGACCCGTTTGCAGTGCGATACAATCTGACATCTTGGTTAGGTTTTACTAAAACCACCAATGTCATAATATGTGAAACTCCATGTAACAAATACCTGAATGAAACAAAACTGAACAACGAAATAAAGTTCATATGCAGTAAGTTCAGTAACACTGTATTCTTGGACATGGACTTCAGTAGAGGTTTACCTAACCAAAGGGAACATACTGTGTATATGTGCCGCAATATATTAAGGGAGATTTTGAGGTTAAGCTACTACAACGATTATAAAAAATATGTAATGAAAACATTAAGTAACTCTTTAGGAAAATGTGACATGCATGCATCAAAAGAAATCAATGAATCTAGAAAAGGCACTATACCCTATTACTTTAAACCAATAGTAGTAAAAAATCAATCAATGGAAATGCTAAATAAATCCCCAAGCAAAAGTAATATGCAAATATTAAAAGAGATTTGTGGTCCTAAAAAAGGCACAATACCTTACTACTTTAAACCTAAAATAGACATAACACAAGAGGAACTGCCTAAAGTCACCGACTTATCTATCATTGAACAACATATTAACTGTGCTACTGAACACAAGGAGTTTTTTCGTGTATAAAAATATTAATATTTTACATCAGAACATTTGTGGTTTAATAAGTAAATCGAATTTGTATACGGTATGTCTTGATGAACTAAGCAGCAAAGGTAAGCATGTCGATGTACTATGTTTTACGGAACATAACATGAAAGCGGAAGATACTAGCCTTTTAAGGATACCTAATTATACTCTCGCATCACAATTTGTAAGAAAAGATCGTAAAGGGGGTGCATGTGTTATGGTTCATGATGATTGCACATTTCTAGTTCTTGACAAAATTGCTCAATACTGTATTCCAAATGTAATTGAAGGCTGTGCAATAGAGCTTACTGTTCACAAAATAATAGTTTTATGTATATATCGGGTCCCCAAAAAGAAAGAAAAATTAAGATACTTCAAAATCTTCATTGACAAAATGCATGACATTCTTAAATACTGTTGCGATCATTCCCGTAAAATAGTAATCTGTGGTGATTTTAATATTGACCGTCTAAAAAAGTCCCGAGATAGCATAGAATTTGAACAACTTTTGAAGGGCTTCAATATAAAAGCTTCGATAAATGCTCCCACTCGTCTATCCAGTGGTACTTGTATAGATAATATACTACATAATATACGTGGCAGTAAAGGAGAAATAATTGAGTTCGCTGTATCTGACCACACAGCCCAATTACTTCAATGCCAAGTTAAGAAGACTTGTAGGTATAATTACTGGTTTGTTTTGAGGCGTGACTATTCCAGAGAAAATAAGTGTAAATTCTACAAATGTTTAGAGAATCTTACTTTTAATGAAGCATTTAATGAACAAGATCCAAACAAAGCATTCAACAGTTTTCATGACCTTTTCCAATTGTTCTATAACCTTTGCTTTCCCATAGTAAAAGTGAAAATTCCAACGAAAAAAAAACCAAGGTGGATAACAAAGGGAATAAAAACATGCTGTAAACGTAAAAGACAACTGTTATGGGAATATCGATTGCGTCCAAACGACGAAAATAAAATTAAATTCAAAACTTATTCCAAAACTATAAATAATATTATAAAATTGACACAGAAAAGGCAGAATAACTATCATATACTAAATGCACGAAACAAATCAAAAGCTTCGTGGCAAATCATCAATGGAACCAATTCTAACTATCCTAAAGAAAGTGTAACAGTAATAAAAATTAATGATAGCCTGATTCATAATCCACGAATAATAGCTCAAAAATTTAATGATCATTTCATTGAACAAGTACAAATACTGCCTAACGTTGTGTTGACCAACACATGTCGTTATAATAATCCACATTCTATATTTATGCGACCATGCACTCCTGTTGACATCTACAATATCATTATTAATTTAAAAAACACAAACAGTACAGGTTACGACAACATTGACACAAAAATAATAAAAAGCGTAGCTTGTCTTATAAGCCCCGTGCTTAGTGACATATTTAACAAATGCATCGAGAATGGTGTTTTTCCTGACAAGCTGAAAATCTCAGTCATAAAACCACTTTTCAAAAAAGGAGACAAACTTTGTATGAATAACTACAGACCTATTGCTTTAATTCCAATATTGTCTAAAATATATGAGAGAGTAATTCATGACATATTATATACTTACTTTGAAAAGAATAAAATATTGTGCAGTGAACAAAAGGGCTTCAGAAAGAATAAAAGTATTAATTTAGCAATATATGACTTCTTAAGTAACATACTTATGAAAATGGATCGAGGATATCCAGTCGTGTCTCTATTTATGGATATGACTAAAGCTTTTGATTATGTTGACCATGGTTTGCTTTTAGATAAATTGATGAGATATGGGGTGAGAGGAAATGTTTTAAAACTGATTAAATCATATATTACAGATAGGCGTCAATTAACTTACATAGAAAGACTTGATATGAAAAATAAAACTGTCACGTCTTACTCATCGAACCAAAGAGTGATAAAATACGGAGTTCCCCAGGGAAGTGTTTTAGGTCCCCTCCTTTTTCTAGCTTACATTAACGATCTCCCAAAAGTTACAAATCACCCAATGATCCTCTTTGCTGATGATAGTACCGTGATTTTTCAAGGCAATGACATGAAAGAAGTCGAATCTGAAATAAATAATAACCTGAATGATATAATTTATTGGTTGGAGTGCAACAATTTAAAAATTAATTTGGACAAAACAAAATTTATGATACTTAGACACAGACAATCAAGAATTTTCCACCTAAACATTAATCACAAAAACAAGAAGATTGAAGAAACACATGTCATGAGATTTTTAGGTTTGCAAATAGATCAAGGCGTTACTTGGAACTCCCATACTGAGATACTGTGCAACAAAATTCATCAATTAGCGTATAGATTGTACATGTTAACAAAGATAGTTAACAGAAAGACTGTCCTAATAGCATACCATGGTTTCGTAGCATCAACATTAAGGTACGGAATCATGTTTTGGGGTAACAGTACTGGAAAGGAAATGGTTTTCAAAGCTCAAAAAAGATGTATTCGAGCAATCTGTAGCCTTAAGCAAACTGACAGTTGTAGGCCATTCTTTATAGAACTCCAAGTACACACCGTTCCCTGTTTATATATTGTCGAAACAGTAGTTTTTGTAAAGAGTAATTTGAGTTTGTTTGGCCACGTTAGTAGCGAAAGACGACGACACAAATTAAATTTGATACCCTGCAAAACCACCTCACTGCATAAAAGTATATTAGCAATGGCACCGAAACTGTACAATAAGTTGCCAACAAGAATAAAAGAGATTGACTGTTTAGATGTTTTTAAAAAAAAAGTTTGTGATATGTTACTGAAGAAGGCATATTACTCTGTTGACGAATATCTTAATGACTAAAATGGGACATTTCCTACTTTATTATAAATTTGACATGTAACTATTTTTATTTCATCTGCGACTGGTGCTACCTACCTAATGATTTGTTTCTGTTATTTTTAATTTAATTGACCTCTTGTTAATCAATGAACTTATTATGTTATTATTAAAGTGAATTTCTCTAGTTAATAATTTGAAATGTTTTAACTCCTTTTAATTTTTAAACTATATACTAGTGTTTTTCTTTTTATGTAATCATTTAAATTTGTATTTCATCACCATGTTACTAAAGATTTGCATGCCGTTTTACGGCGGAATATTTAAGGCACTATTATTTAAGACTACAACTTTTGTTACCAATATTCTGCAAATAAAGTTTTACTTTACTTTACTTTACACACACACACAAACACAGATACATATCCGAAAAAGGTCTTGGTGAGTAGTCGGGTTGCTCAAGTGTTAGTGCTAATTAGGCAGATAACTCCATCACAGTGAATTTCGCATCTGTTTATTTATTCGCGCCCCACGAGCAGAGCAAGATATTTTCTTTGACTAACTGTTCTATACGTAGTAGTAGTAATTCAATGACTACCATACAAATGAACTGTCCGCACATAACATAATTTTGTATTTCAACCATTTTAGTTACATGTATTTAGCTTTGTTGATGATCATAGTTTTTTAATGAAAATGAAAATTTTATTAACGACATGTTCTGTTGCACGTTATTGTACTTAAAATATAATTGAAGTACAAAGTATTTGATAGTATTAATAATATTATTAATACGTATACATATATTATTGATTATTAGTAATAACACAGATTACTAAATAGTTACTTCGGTAATAACACTAATCGGTCCAGAAATGATGAATTTTTTAGAAGTTTTCTAAACGCTAAATTTAAAATTTATAACAGGAAAGTAAATTAAATAGGTTTATTAAACCTCGTTTATTAAAGTTTGTTTCAAGACCGACATATTACGGTTTTATTATATTGTGTTATGTATCGGTGCCTGTCTTCAAAGATAATATCATCAATATTCTTTAATATTTTTTCCACGTCTACAATAGTATATTATGCAACTAGTGAATAATGGACGGATTTAAAGCGAGGGCCATAGATGAATCACGAGCAAGTGAAGGGTTGTAACGACTGAATCACGACCATAGGGAGTGATTCATGATATTGAATTGCGAGCGTAGCGAGTGATTCAAGTATTGGAACCCTGAGTGATGCGAGTGATTCATGGCCCTCGATATAAATCCGTTTTATTCAAGAGTTTCAAACTATACTTTAAACCGTGATAGTAATGTTAAATTAATTAAAATTTAAACAATATATTAAAAGAGTAATTTTCTTTGTGTTCTTTGTATTCAAAATAGCGTCAATTTACTAATGAAAAATGACAGTAAAGAACACAAAACAGTTTTTATTCTTATGCTAAACTCCTTTTCGAAAATATCGAACAATCAAATCTCGAGTAATTAAGGGAAAACACAATTGCTCATAATTTCTTCTGTAGAAAAATAAATGGCGAAGTTAACTGTAAAATACACTAATATCAATTATGTACCCATATAGCAAAAAAGCGTCGGTGGCTCAACCGGTAACGACTCGGTACATCTAACCAGAGGTACCGGGTTCAAATCTGGACGGCCAATGTACCAATGAGTTTTTCAAAAACTTACGTACATACTTACCGATTGCTTTAACGGTGAAGGAAAACATCGTGAGGAAACCTGCACACGCCTGCGAAGAAACTCGAAGGTTGTGTGTGAAGTCCACCAACCCGCACTGGGCCCGCGTGGTCGACTAAGGCCTAATCGCCCTGATTCAGGGTAGGCTCGAGCCCCTCGGTGGGGACGTATATGAGCTGTAATGATGATAGCAACTATCCAACAAGCAAACTAGTCATGTAAGATTGAGCTTATTCAGATATAATCTTATGAAAGTCATGTAAACGCAAATTATACAGAACCTGTCATATAAAACAATCTTATACAGTATGTTAGTTACTCATCATTACAGTCATATAATGATGCCGAGTAAACGTTTTTTTTATTCGTCCTTATATGACTATAGTGTCGTTTAAGAAATTGTTGATAAAGTCACCTCTATATGTCACTTATGGTGACTATTTTGTCGAGTAATAGCATCTTATATATCTTTCTTATGACATTTTCACATCACTGGCAACACACTCTGGTCGAAGACCTTGGTCTTAAGACACTGCGGTATCTGGGACGTAAAGATATTGCGAAGCTTCCCGAACGCTGCCCAGCCGAGTTGGATTCGACGATTGATGTCTTTCTCAAAGTTGGACCTACCTAACTGGACCGTTTGTCACAGGTACACATATTTGGTAACAATTTCGAGTGTAGAGCCTCCAACCTTCAGAGGAGTAAGTATGACATGGTCACACGGACGTTTGACATAATTGTTGCCAGTGATGACATACGCAACTGAGACATGGTCGCTTACTATGGGCTTCATAAGAAGGCTCAAGGTCACCCAAAGGGCAATGGAGCGTGCTATGCTCTGGATTTTCTCTGCGTGATCGAATCAGAAACGAGGAGATCCGTAGGAGAACCAAAGTAACCGACATAGCTCTCAGAATTGCTAAACTTAAGTGGCAGTGGGCGGGGCACATACCTCGTAGAACAGATGTCCGTTGGGGTAGTAAAGTTCTCGAGTGGCAACTGCGCATCGGAAAACGTAGCGTAGACAGGCCTCCCACTCGGTGGACCTATGACCTGGTGAAGGTCGTGGGAAGCCGCTGGATGCGGGTAGCGCAGAACCGGTCGTCGTGTAAATCCTTGGGGGAGGCCTATGTCCAGCAGTAGATGTCCTTCGGCTGATATGATGATGATGATAATGATCTATCCCAAAGGAAAAAAAAACGCAGCGGCCTGGGTGTTTTTTTAGCCAAGAACGTACTTTATAGGGTTGTCTCTTCGATCGTGTCTGGTTTTCTGGAAACACTTGTTTTCCGTGAATTCAAAATAAAAACACTACAAGTATTTAACTCGACAACTACGCGACAATAAGCAACAATTTGAATAGCAATCAAAGTATTCCACAAAAGGCAATAGTAACTTTATACCTCACCAAAAGAAGACACTGTATCATTGCCTTACGGGTAACACCTTAGCAGGTCAGTTACAAATCATTGCCATTCCAATCGTTGCCTTTGATGGAGTAAGTGGTAGGGACTTACCTTTAGGTGTAGTTTTAAAAACCATTTCACAAGAACTCTTGACGTAAAACGAAGGAAGAATAAAGCCCCTTATAAATGCAAGTAAAACCCAAACAAGTCGAAATGGTACCGCTAAAATTGATAAGAAAACAAATAGATAACCAAAAAGGTCTTGTATGGAATCAGCAAATAACGAGATAAAAAATATGACATTGAATATGGTCGCTGCGAATTGCAATACGAAGCCAATGTAGAAGAAAAGCAGTTGAGTTATGGTGAGGAAGGTATACACGTGGTGATAATACCACTTTGTGATAAGTGTGGTGAATTCTGCACCGCCAGAGAAAAATAGAACTATGCTCGAAATAATAGCGGCCACATGCATATCGTGGATACAAAAGCAACAGTTATCAACGTCAGGTAGATAATCTAACACATTATGTATAAAATCCACCATTACGTCAAAATATTACAATATTATTATAAATATTATGTAAATACCAAACTCAATTCTAAGTCGATTCAATTCATTCATAAATATAGTTCTATTGTTTTTGCCAGCGTTGTCACTAAAGAAGAAAGATGATTTTGAAGACAGTTTATCCAAAGGTTGCATTCTCGAAGAGGTTCGCTGGCAATAAGGTTATGTTCTAATCTTTTTATAAGTATAACTTTGCTAACAAATATTTTGTGAACCCGAGAAATTTGTTTTCATTCCATAACAAAGGTTTTTGTAAGTATGTTTATATGGTCAGTCTTCTTCTATGGTGCTAAAAATGGACAATTGGGCTGAAAGAGCCGAGGATAATTATTGGTCTCCAAATTTGGTGCTAGCGACGCTTTTAAGAATTCCTTAGAGTGCTCACCACATTACCGTGTAATGTCAATATTACAGGAACTCGATTTCAAGGAAGCGTTTTCGTCAACCGTGCAAGAAGGACCAGAGCGAAATCCAGATTGCCGTTTGAAAAGAGTGCCAGTTTCAGAGACTCAGATCCTATTTAGGTGGCTGAGCCAAGTAAGTATTAAAATAGTGTTCACAAATAAACAAACAAGTATCTAAACATATTTAGGTTTTTCCTTGTACTATTCCACAATTAATATAAAGCTAACACAAATTTGTTTATACTGCAACCGGTTTCGTGATCATGTTCAGGCGAAAAACCTAAATATGTTTAGTTCAGTGTTCCACCGAGAACCTACTATCGCAAGCATACAAACTAGTATCTACATAGGTAGTCATAGTCATAAGTACGTGGTAGTCACAAGTACGTGGTAGTCATAAGTACGTGGTAGTCATAAGTACATGGTGCATGAAAGGTGCCTCCCCGAGCGACGTACCACTACTTCCTTACGTCCGGCGCACCCTGGGCAATCCGTAAAGGTTTCTATAGCAGATTGGCAAATCCTTTTACCATGATGATGACTTAAGCAGTAATTTAGTAAAAGTCCTCGAATGCATCATCAATTCATCACTTACCATTAGGTGAGTTGCAGTCAAACGCACTCAAATTTTTAATTAAAAAAAAGAGAAGTCCTTGGTCAGATGTACCCTAACAAGCCAAAAAGTCCCCACTGCCGGGTCATGGGTCTCTTGCCAATCTTACTATTTCTCTAAGCAATTGCATTTTCAAGCTCTTAATATCTTTGTTGGAGACTGAAAAATCTGCCAGAATTTTATACTGCATTATCTACGACAAGTATAAAGTGTATGTAGGTATATTCCAAATTACAAGTTTCTATCTGTAGCGGTATTTAGGGTTTCGTAGTAAAACAAGAAACCCTTATAGTTTCGCCGTGTCTGTCTGTCCGCGGCCTAGCTCCTAGACTATTAGTACTGAAGAGCTGAATTTTGGTAAGGATTATATATTATAATAATAACGCGACGAAAACTGTAAATAATTTTTGGAAAAAAAGCTTTTTAAGGGTACCTATCTTAACAAGTAAAGTGGCGATGTTTTTTTTTCTCGTCAAACCCAGTCGTGGGGGGTATCGTTGGTTAGAGCTTAAAAAACTGAGTCTTGTAAGACCATTTTATAATTTAGGGTTCCATTTTAGAAAAAAATATGCTTGAAAGTGCTTAATTTTGTTGGAGCCGATTGTTCCTACCCTCTTACAACTAAACTGCTGTATTTAGAAATTTGAAAACTAGATATGGACGCGATAATGGCAACTACGGAACCCCTACATTGCACGTGGCCCGACTCGCACTTGGCCGGTTTTAAAATATCGTTAGTCTAAATTTCGATATTTCGTCACTTACTCACTCACTCACTGACTGATTCACTGATCATCAAAAAGATAGACCACTTCCAGGTGACTTAGAAAGCTGAAATTTGGCACGGAGATAAGTAATTGGGAGTTTATAAAGAAAAAAGTCTGAAAAACGGGGTGAAATTGGGGTTGACAGTTTGTTTAAAAGTCCGTCATTTTCATAGTAAGACACATAAACGAGTACACGAGTATATTTATTGGCTTCTAAAATGATTAAAGAAAAAGTTTCAAAGAAAAAAGGGAAATTCCTAATAAAAAGAAATGTGATCCCATCAAAACAGTTTAATGTAAAAAAAAACGCCAAGTATCATGTGTCTCCCCTAAAAATATATGAGATCTAAGGTGGAGCCAAATCTGGCAGTACATTTTTAAAATCAATATTCAGCAAATAGTACGTTAGTTATCCTTTAAACATACTGAGTAAATCATATTACTTAAACTTATGTTAATATACTTTATGCATCTTTGTTGCCTAGAACTTTTTTTCATCTAATTTGTAAATATATTTTTTTTACTTTTGCGACCCTTACGAACGTAGAGTCTATATAGATAGCAATATCGAAAAAAATGATTTTTCAATTTTCCTGAAAATGTATTCTATATCTGTGTTAATCACATTCCGAAAAACCAAATATCAAAATTCCGTCCATGCTTGCGTGCGTCCGTCTATCACACTTGGCTCTGGAGGCTATATTATTGGGACCAAATTTAGAACTAAGAGTTTTAAATTATTTCATCGAGAACTTATCGAAAGTTTATTCGTACCGTCAAACCTAAGATGTCATACAACAAAAAGTAATTTTTATTCTCAAAAACTGTTCCAACGATTTTGATGAAACTTTGCATGTCGAAATGCTTACGAGTATGTTTATCTATTACATAGTAACACCCATTGGTCTGGAGAAATCGTGTTTGTATGGTTCTCCTACAAATGAAATTGAAACTTGCGATTTACTCACAAATGGATGGAGCTATTTAATTGTCATGTATTACGAATAAGTATATGCAATATAAATTTATAAAAATAATTTCAATTTTTTCATTATATTTTTGTATGAAAAAAATTGTTGAGAAAGTTTAGTGCGGGCTGCCTGCCGTACAATTTATTTGACTTGGCAATCACGAAAATTGTCCCAAATCTCTGTGGAAAAAGGCGCGAGAGTACTTAAAGACATGAGAGCAAATCACCCATGACAGTTAGAAATAATTTACATGCAAACAAATACATTTCGTGATTGCCAAGTCGGAAAAATCCTTATTTATATTATAAATGTGAAAATGTGTTTGTTTGTTACCTTTTCACGCTTCAACGCCTTATCCAATATTGATTAAATTTTGCATGCAGGTAGCCTGTGTCACTGGGAAGGACATAGGCTACTTTTTAACCAGTGAAAATAGCATAGTCCGATTCTTCCGATTAGTCCGAAAACATACTCTTTTTTTTTGGTTAGTTTCTTAACATCGCAGCGGAACAATGGATTGCTGTGATTTTTTGAACAGAGATGGCTGAGGGGGGGGGGAAATGACGTTCTTTACTATTTAGCAAATCCTGACTTGGTTCCCGAGGGATCCGGGGAAAACTCATTTCCGCGCTCGCGCACGTCAGCGTCGCAACGGAGCTACGGACTGAAGTGGTTTTTTGTATTAAATTGGTTGAGGGGGTGGGAAGTGATATAGTCTTCTAATCAGAATAGCCCGATATCGTTCCTGAGGGATCTGAGGAAAGCTCATGTCCGCGCTTGCAAGCCATTTGCGGCTCGCGCACCGCTCGCCTTAAAAGACAGTCATAAAAACGATGTTCACGCGGGCGAAGCCGCGGGAAAAAGCTAGTATCTTTTTAAATTAGATAAAATAAAGTTCTAGCAACAAAGAAGCATAAAATATATTGATCGTAATTTCAAGTATTATTAGTCACTCAGTATGTTTAAACGAGAACTACGGTGCATTTTGCTAAATATTGTTTTTAAAAAAGTATTTTAGGAGAGACTAACGGGAATTGGTGATTTTTTTACATAGAAATAGTTTTGATGAGATCTCATTTCTTTTTATTAGGAATTTTCCTTCTTTTTTTTAAAACTTTTTTTTCTAAGTATTTTAGAAGCCTACTGAGGCCATCGAGAATTGTGCCTAAGTCGTCTATAGTCTCAGCCATGACCACGATATCGTCAGCGAAGTGAAGGTGGGTGATGTTCTCGCCGTTGATATTGATGCCGAGTCCACCCCAGTCCAAAAGCTTAAAACATCTTCCAGGGCGGCGGTGAACAGTTTCGGATATATAACGTCTCCCTGTCTCACCCCTCGCTGCAGCTGGATAGGTTTCGTGTTTTGATCGTGGAGGCGAACCGACATGGTGGCGTTTTCATACCAACACTTCAGTACCTCGATATATCGATAGTCAATTTGCACCGCTGGAGAGACTGTAACACAGCCCAAGTTTCGACCGAATCGAAGGCTTTCTCATAGTTTACGAACGCCAAGCATAGTGGCTGAAAGTACTCTATAAATATAATAAGCCTATAAAATGCCTATAAATATATTCGTGCATCTTTATGTCTCTTACTTTAAAAATGACGGACTTCTATACAAACTGTCAACCCCTATTTCACCCCCCTAGGAATGTATTTTCAGATCTTTTTCCAATCTAAACTCCCAATTACTTATCTCCATGCCGAATTTCAATTTACTAAGTCACCTAGAAGTTGTCTATCTTTTCGATGATCAGCGTCATCGTCTAATTTAGAAGCACTTTTCTTGTGTGTGGTGTATACGCCAATTCTAAATACCTTGGTAGCCAGCTATAAATATGGCGAATGTCATATTAACTTATATACATCCCCAGGGCGATCGGGCCTTAGTCAACCACGCGGACCCAGTGCGGGTTGTTCGACTTCACACACAACCTTCATGTTTATTCGCAGGCATGTGCAGGTTTCCTAACGATGTTTTCCTTCAACGTAAAAGTGTCGGATAAACGTACATATGAAATTGAAATTCGAAAACACATTGGTACGTGGCAGGATTCGAACCACGGCCTCCCGGACCAGAAGCAGCGGCCCTAGCACGGATAAGATAAATAAGATTGGATTGGAAATGTGCGCTAGGCAGGCGCGTCTCAAGTATGATTAGATAATCATACTTAACCGAAGCACGCGTTCATACTTTTTATTTGCATGTGGTTGTGTGTAACGTACAGACTCTCGAAATGGTGTGAGACACAATTGCCGCCCTGTGTTCTAAGTGTGTTTTGTTAATTAGTGCGCGCAATTCGTGTATATGTATTGTTATTGCTTGTGTAGTGGAGTTGATGGGTGGGAGACAGGCGGCGACGCTGGTTTTCAAACAAAAGTGTGACTATTGCCAATCCAAACTTATTTATCTTATCTGTGGGCCCTAGCCATTACACCACCAACGCGCGTATGGCGAATGTGTTTGGACTAAATACCAGGTCAAGTTTAGTATCGTTAATGCGCGTGGGTCAACGTCAACAAGTCAACGTTTTTACCCGACTGCTCAAAAACGAGGGTTATGATTTTCGAGTGAATGTATGTATGTCTGTTTCTTTGGCTGAGCTTTTAGCTTAAACGGCTTGATGTATTTCAAAGTGCGAGGTGTCATTAGATACGTCTAGATCACCGTAAGTGACATCATATGTTTTTACCCGATTGCCATAAAAGAGAGGGTAATGTTTCACTACATCTTACCTAATGGACACCTTGTTTAGTTTGTAAGATCTAATTAGTCGAAGATTTATATTTAAAAAACGGTAAATCCCAATCATTTCTTAATTATCTATCATTTTGTCGGCAGTTAATTAAATATCTATAAACATAATTTTTAATCAGTGACTGTCATTAATTATAACTAAAATTTTATGCAATATTTTCATCACCTTTAAAAATAGGCTAAGCGCGGGTTGGACTACGCACACCGCGGGGTTTCGCTTTCACTACTTTATTATTTGAAAACTGTTATCATTGGATCATAATCCTACTAATATTATAAATGTGAAAGTAGGTATGTTGGATGTGTGTTACTCTTTCACGCAAAAACTGTAGGTATCTGGCTGATATTTGGTAGGTGGACAGATTAGTACCTGGATTAACATACAGGCTACTTTTTTCCACGCTCGCGCACTGCGCACCCTCGAAGACAGTCATAGAAACTATGTTCACGCGAGCAAAGCCGCTGGCAAAAGCTAGTATCATCATAATATCAGCTCACATCCGTCCCCACAGAGAGGGTCCAGCCTACCCTGATTTAGGGCGATCGGACCTCAATCGACTACGCGGGCCCAATGCCTGTTAGTCGTCTTCACAGAAACATCGAGTTTCTTCGCAGGCGTGTGCGTGTTACCTCACGATGTTTTCCTTCACCGTAAGTGTGTGAGATAAACGTACATATGGAATCGAAATTCGAAAACACTGTGGTACTATTTGACGCTGTTACGGTGAAGGAAAACATCCCGAGGAAACCTGCACACGCCTGCGAAGAAACTCGAAGGTTGTGTGTGAAATCGACCAACCCGCACTGGGCCCGCGTGGTTGACTAAGGCCCGATCGTACTATTTCAGGGTAGGCTGGAGCTCCCGGCGGAGACGTTGTGAAAGCTGATATGATGAAATAATTGAAACGCTAAATATGTTCCGACGGTTCCGCTAAACCGACTTCCATCGCAACATTTATGGTTTTTGTTAATTTTCTAAAAACTGCAGGATTTGAACTACGACCTCCTGGATAGGATGCAGCGGCCCTAGCCATTACGCCACCGATGCTCTATCATTAGATACAAAAAAATATTATCATTGGGAGTTCCCACTTAGACCTACTTTGATACTACCAGATGGCAAGCAGTACATGATTAAAAATTTGTTCTTGAAAACTGTATTTCATTGGAAAATACCCAATAAATGATACCTTTTTTTTAAACTATTTAAAACGGATAATTTCTGTGCCAAATTTCATGCGATTCGATTCAAAAATCTAAATGCTATGCTAACGTTGTTTGAATTCTGATGGACGGACCGACAGAACGATCTTATAAGGGTTCCTCGTTAGGACTACGGTACCCTAGAAATTTTAACTAACGTGTGGGTTCCACCATTACTACCTAAACCTACTAAGATCACGATAATTTAGCTGCCGGTAGAGTAGGCATATCTTGGAAACTAAATATATCTTGCGTACACTGATACTATCGCTTTTATTAATAAGATGCTGGGTTGATGAAAATGATTGTCGGTATTTAGTACTGATCAAAAATGTTATTCCACAATAATGTCTGATGAGCATCTCAAAACTGGAAATGGTAGATAGTGGGCAGTTGGCTACTGTTTTATTATTTTACTAATTAGTAAGGCAATATTATGGTGTCGTTTTACTTTAGACCAGACAAACCTAATACCAAAATTAATAAAATATTCTTTAAAGACTGGTCTGTCGCTTACCCGATATTCCAGTATGTAGAAACGTTTTAGTAACAGTATTATACAGGGTGTAAAAAAATTGGTGTAGGACCCTTTAACTGGGGGTTCTACTCGTCATACTGAACAACTTTCTCCAAAGAACCTATAGTCAATTCTCAAAAACAATTTGGACCCTTCGTACTAAAATTCACAAATTCGGTTAATCAGCTGATCGATTTGTGTGAAGAGTTAAACTTTTTATTACGTTTTCAGCAAAGTCGTAGAACAAAAGTTGTTCAGTATGATGAGTAGAAGCCCCAGTTAACGGGACCTACACCAATTTTGTAACACTCTGTATAGCTCACAGAATCTCTAAATTTAGGTGGCAGTTACCGGAGCACATAGCTTGTAGAACATAATATGGTCGTTGGGGTAGTAAAGTTCTCGAGCGGTGACCGCGCACCGAAAGACGTAGCGAAAGACGGGCTCCCACTCGGTGGACCGACGACCTGCTAAAGAAGCACGAGAAGCTGCTGGATGCAGGCAGCACAGGACTGTTCTTCTTGGAAATCCAGTAGTGGGCGTCTTTCAGTTGATATGATGATGACAATAGACTAGTATTTATTAGGCACATATCAGATAGATTAAGATAATGACAATGAATCCATGTTCGTGAATGAGGGTCATCATATCAGCTCATATGCGTCCCTACCGAGGGGCTAGAGCCTACCCTGAACTAGGGCGATCGGGCCTTAGTCGACCACGCGGGCCCAGTGCAGGTTGGTCGACTTCACACACAACCTTTTTTCGCAGGCGTGTGCAGGTTCCCTTACGATGTTTTCCTCCACCGTAAGAGCGACGGATACAGGTACATATGAAATCTAAATTCGAAATCCCATTGGCACGTGTCGGGGTTCGAACCACAACCTCCCGGACAGGAGGCGGCGGCCCTAGCCGTTACGCCGCCGACGTTCGAGGTATTTTAATTGATTATGCAATATTTTTTCAATACAGTTGCTCGAAAAGTGGTTCTTTGTATGCTAGTTTACTGTGCGCAAAATTGATTTTACCGCACATTTGCTTTTACTTTGCCACTTCTTTTAATTTTTTGGTTTGATGAATAAGACGTTTCTAGCAAATAAAAAAAATATTAACCCTTGCGTGGAACCCACGTGGATCCAAAGATTTTTAATCAAAAATACAGAATCTTTATAAGAATTTTTGAAAGGAGAATTTTAAATGAGATAGTTTTGTCCTCTGAGATGCCTCTGAGAGAATAGTACATAACGCTAACTGATTAAATTCTCTTTGGGTTATATCTTCGTAAAGAAAGGAGAATAAATATGTATAAGCGCTAATTATTAGGTCATCTTTTCTAAGGAGGTTTTAATACTTACAATCTGGGGTCATGGTAGTGCTCCCGGCAAGATGAGCAAAGCGAAGCGCAGGGGCACTACTACCTTTTCTCGAAGTGCTTCGTCATTTTTTTGAACCCTCATAACTTGGGTTTGGATTATACCAGATGAACAAAATTCTCGTGATATGATGTCAATAAGTAGACTCATCATTAAACGTATTAAGTTTCAATATCATAGCTCTTATACTTTAGATTTTATTGATAACTAAAAAACCCCGATTTCGTTACTGACTTACTTACTGATGATATTCAAATTGTGATCAAAATTCTTAGGGTACTTCCTGAAGTGCTACAAAGCCTATTGAAATTTGGTACCTACGTAAGCTAGTATTAGTACACAAACAGCAAAAAAAAACTTGGAACTTTAACCCCCCAACCCCTTAAACTAGGGGATGGAAGTATGTATTTACCAACACCTTATCATGAACACTCGCAGGGTCAAAACTTTGTCAACCTAGTCGTTCGCCAGGAACACTAGGAGGGTCAAAACTTTATGTAAAAAGTTTTCCTCCTGGAGTGGTTATTTTATTTTAAATAATAAAATACATATTTCAGGGTTTTAGTAAATAACCCCCCGCCCTTTAAATTAGGGGATGGAATTAAGCGCGTGCAAAATGCTTAATGTGTACCCGCTGTGACTGATGATAAATGAATAGCTTACCGTCCGAACAGAAACTATTGTTGCCGATTACGCCCAAAGTCAATATCAGACAGCGTTCAACCCGATCGGGCATACACGTCGTCGCATATGTCAGTTTACAGTTTACGTGTCAGCTTACTGTTTGCAAAAATTCGTTTTATTTTGCAAGTTTTTGCTAATTTCTAGAAAAAAAATAACTTTCTTACGGACTTTTAAAAGGAGAATTTTAAATAGATAGGTTAAAATATGTGGTCATAGGTTAATCTTTGTTAAAAAAGAAGATTATATAGGTAGCACGGTGACCTGTCTCAGAAAGAAAGTGATCGATGACGTATGGAACGAAGATCATCTTTGCCAAGGAGGTTTCATGAACCTTATTATCCCAAGCTTTATTTTAACCTAAAAAAAACTTGCGAATGCCTATGTGTGCCTAGCTTAAATAATTAAGGCGCCATTATGGGAATTGTTTTCGTTGTAAATATGAATTTAATTAATGTAAAGTATTATATTATATGACGTGTGTTCAAAAAATATGTATATCCATGTATAGGGAAAATAGAGAGACATAACTTCGCCTGACATTTTAAATGAGTCACAAATCACGTCAAAAACTTTGGTTGCCAAAACTTCGTTAGGTATATTGTATGTGTCCCTATATTTTGTTTTACAATACTGTTACTGTCCTTTTACCCGACTGTGCCAGAAGGGTTATGTTTTTGAGTGTATGTATGTATGTATATTTCTTTGGCACGCTCTGTAGCCTAAACGGCTTGATGTATTTTAACTTGACAGGTGTTGTTGGATTTGTCTTAATCGTGCAAATTAAAAAAAGTTGAAATTGCGGATTTTTGGCGCCAAACACGTAGATACTAATTATTATCAATATCTATGGCCAATTTCTGACTTAAATTTTTTTTTCTCAACACCTATCTAGTGGGGTAACAAAATAAGGGATTTTATTAAAAGTTTACATAAACATATACATGTAATTTGGAATGATAAATGCTAAATTATGTAAATACATTATTTGTAAAAGAGAGACATAACAATACTAAGATACAAATACTTAGACCTTACTTTCGTGAGAATTTATTAACGTCCAAATTCATTCACTATGAAAACCAAAAATAAATTGAAATAACTTGAAAGTGTGAAATATTTTTTTTTAACTAAAACAAAAAAACCCGACTATGTAAAAATTGAACTTTAAAAAGATGGAAACATGATGACCTATTCTGTCTCCCATCCTACACCCCGCGAGTACACCCTAAGCACACCCTGGACACTTCATACAACGGGCCAGATATGACATTTGAAAAAAGGAATGACGGAACAAACAAAATGGCGGCGAAATCCTATACGTTCTTCAACTAAACTGTAACCAATCTGTATTAATTTGGGTGACGAGGGGGTGAGGTCGCAATTAGGGAATCGAGAACCGGCTCGTTTTGAAGAACCGGGAATTTCGTGACTATACCTTTAAGGAACCGGGAAACCCGGGATTTTCGGGACTTAGGTAAATTTTTAATGAAATGTATTAAAAATGTTAAATAGGAATGTAAAAATGAAAAGAATACGATATTTTAATTCAGAGTAGTATTTATTTTACGAACCTAATAAAAATTACCAGTCTTTTATAGGTTTACATTCAGTCTAGCTTTAAATTTACTATTTTGTCTTTTTTTGACATATAATGTACAAAGGCAAAATCTTGCACAAAATCTTCAGCAAGTAGAAACAATCTTTCGATAATCTGTAATCAAATCACGTCTTAAAACAATCTTTAGATAATTAGTAATCAATCACGTCTTACATAAAATCTTCAGCAAACTAAAACAATCTTTAGTTAGATAATCACGTCTTACATAAAATTTTCAGCAAAATAAAAACAATCTTTGGATAATCACGGTTCACTTAACATATAAAAAGTCACGTGGTAACAAGGAGATCTTATGAGATCAGTTTTATTATCATGTGATAAAATCAGCTACTGTAACATACCTAAATTAAGTTTCATCCATTAGTTGGTACTACCAAGGTGGTAGGCAATTTTGTTCACATGTAATAATAAGCAATAAAAATTACAAAATAGTTTGTAACATAACAGTAAAAATCTTAAAAACAATACAAAACACGAATTATTTACTTTTAAGAGCTCTTTGTTCCTTATAATAGGTTCTCAGGAAAATAAGAGAGTCTAAACTTTTGTCACTTAAACGTGATCTAATTTTATTGCACAGCAATCCAGCCGCGGAAAAAATCCTCTCGGGTTCGACACTGGTAGGTGGAATGGATGAAAGATGATCATATGCTTGTGACAAATACCGTCCGCGATCGCCCCCGTTCTCAAAAAGTGCCATTTCGAACTTCACAGTAGTATAAATATCATCTTCATTGGCAAGCACACGTTTCTGGTCTGTAGCCTTTTGTAACTCGGCGTCTAGCTTTTCTTTGTTTGATAATAACTCACTTATTTGTACTTCAGAACAGTCTTCCTCTTCATTTTCAATTGATACTGAACCATGGGGTGTTGGAGGAGGAGGGTTTACGCGTTTCAGGAGTGTTACTATGTTATTGCACATTTCATCACTGCTTGGGCGCAAAAATACTGTACTATCTTCATCATTTCGGTCAGCAAAGTATTTATCTGGGTTTTGCAAATAACTTAGCGTTGCCGCTTCTACTAAACGTCGTTCGCTGTACCTTTTCTTTAAAATTGTCAACATTTTTCTGCTCAGGCTGTCATTATTCTCTCCCAATTTTTTCAAAGCAAATTTAATCGCTACATCGGCTGTGAATAATGTCGCATCTCGTCGGCATAATGCTTCCAAAACTGTCTTGATCACGTCCAGTATTTCATACAATTGCTCAATTTCTTTTCACTCTTCATCAGAAAAACGTACTTCTGAATTCACATCAATAAGCGCTTTAGCTATGCAATTTCGCAGTTTTAAGAATCGCTGTAACGTATCAGATAGGCTACTCCAGCGTGTCATTGAGTCACAAATCAGTGAGTATTCTTTTTTGAACTCTGCAACTACATATTTCTGTAACACTTCGTCATTTTTGGTTGGCGATTTGCGAAATATTTTAACAACCTTTTTAACTTTTGAAATTAATTCGTGGTATTCAAATTGGTGTTCGGAAACAGAAGTCGTTGGATTTGATGAGAACTCCGCACCATCTGTATCATCATCAGAATCGTTATCTGAAGCAATTTCCTCTCTATGAAAGAGCCGTCTCAATTCTGACAAGGGCATGTCCTCGTCTATCGATTCCAAATCCACCTCAGGAAGATCTATTTGGTCATCGTCTTCTATGAGTTCTATGTCATTTTTCTTGTAAAAAATATCGTTGATCGCGAGCTGCAGAGCATGGGCAATACATTTTCGATGATAGGACGGCAATAATCTACCAAATTTGGCCATCACACTACATCCGTCTGTAGCCTCGGCAATGATATCCGTTTCAAGGGATACTCCAAATTCACATAACTTGAGTTTTATTTCTTCGACGCATTTTTTGCGGGCATGGACCCAAAAACCCTGATGAGTCCAAGATTTTTAAAATTGTTGCCTCCGGAGAAATGCTTAGAGTGTAAATTCAAACTCATATAGCGTCGGTTCCGGATTGAAGTCCACTCATCCAAAGACATCGAAAATTTATTACCTTCTGTTATTAATCTTTGTATTTCAATCTTTAATTGCTGTTTTATTTTGTCGGCTTCTTTGACTACAATACTTTGTATTGTATCAGCGGTTTTTGGTAACGCGTGGCCTGATTTCTGGAATAATCTTCTTAGATCTTCACATTCTATAAAAGTCCGAAAAGAGTAGCCATTCAAGGCAGCCATACGAGAAACCATGAGTTCCATGGGTGGGTTTGTTTCGGATGCATAGTAGTCGGTTAATTTTACTTTCTTTTTTGGAATTTCTTCCCTGGTTGACTGAATTGCAGCATTGTATGGTTCACCAGCTAAGGTATCGTCATTTTTCAGAATTATTTGATGTCGATTTTTCAAATGTTTTTGCAAGCCACCGGTACTTCCTCCAGCACATTTTAAAATACTTTGGCATTTTTTACACTTGGCGCTTATTTTGTCGCGAGCGCGAAGAAAATAGTGCCAAACCGATGACTTGTCATTTGATTTGCCGATAACTTCTTCAAAATCCATAGCCTATAACAAAAATATAAACTTAACTTAATAAAGAAAACTAAATAAACTAAATAGGTATAAGTTAATAGCAACAAATGTATGTTATAAATCGAGTTTAAAAAAACACGTACCTACTTATTTCTTTTTGCAATAACTTTTTAAGTACACAAGATAGTAATATACTTACGAAATAAAAAGGATCGAAAAATGACTGTATAGTTTACTATAGTTTCAAAGGAAGCTTATAAGCTATTAAACGTTTTTATTTTAAATCTCTAACTTCTATAGTTTTAAAAAAAATGAAATTTTAAAAGTGTGATACTTACATCGTTTTGCAGACCAGTATAGATATACCTACTTTGCGTAAAATACCTATAATACCTATTTTGAGTAGGTACTGAACTGATTGAGTACCTGAATAACTAAGTACCTACCTAGCTTACGTAAAATCACTGCGTAAAATTATAATTTTGTAGTTCCATTGGATTTTATTACTTACGTCACACACGACTTACTTATTCATTCATAAATAAGTAACAAATTATCACCAATAAAGACAGATGCAAAATCTACTGTGGAGTGGAAACTCCAACATAAATGTATAACCTAAAACTAATAATATAATGATCAAATACAGAGCTAAGTGGAAGCATAATTCAAATTTATCAAACACGTCATAATAGGCATGATTAATGAATAATCTACTTACTTACAAACAGCAACTTGATGTTATATTTGATGAAAAATTACAAGGCACGCACGACACCAACCACTTACATTGCAGATTACAAGTCGACTAAAAGGCGGCGACGTGATAATAAAATGGCCGCCGTCCGCCAGGTACCCCTCTGCCCCGCGCGGCCCCCGCGCGGCCCGCGCATTCTGTCATACACACACACGTGTATCCGAAAATATTGTTGCGTTTACAAAGACAGTGAAGAAATAGCTTTCGTTTACTTTGATTTTTTGTTTATTAACAGAATTTAGTACAAGTTTAAAGTTGTAGGTGTATAATTGAAAAAAAATTGAGTCCCGAAAATCACGAAATTCCCGGGTCTCATTTTGAATTCCCGGTTCCATAAGTAACTGGAAAAGATCGGGAAATCCCTAGATTTTCGGGACCGGGATTTCCCGGTTCTATACCCTAGTCGCAATCTAGAGAGCGACAGGGAGTGTCCGTACTGTATGTTAGTACAAATATTTTTTTGCCCCAAGCCGAGATCCATGCCCATTGGCTAGTTGTCCCTAAAGTTATTCTGCAGAGAGTACCATTCACAGTCGCCCTCTCGCCAATAGAAGCAGTACCGACCATCTCCTGCACAATCTCATGCAGTCGAAGGCAATATATCTTTATTACATATAAAGATATATAGACTTATAAAGAATTAGACTTCCTAGACATAAGATACGTTCTTAATTATGTGACCACCACTGTATGTATGTATGTAGGTATGTAAGTAGTGTATGTACAGCGCAGGAGTGGAACTCCTTGCCTTTGTCAGTGTTTCCCGATTCCTATAGTTTGGGGATCTTAATGGTAAGAGTGAATAGGCATTATTAGTGTTTGCCTGTACCATCCTCGACTGCATCATCACTTACCAACAGGTGAGTTGCAGTCAAACGCACTCAAATTAAAAATAAAAACACATAAAAAGGTAATCTTCTTTAGTTTACAATAAAGACATATTGCCTTCGACTGAAGACATATTTATTACTCTCTGCTGAATAACTTTAGTAACAACCAGCCAATGGGCATGGATCTCGGCCTGGGGTGTACTTACGGGGTGTCGCATTGGAGACAGAATAGGTCAAGTAGTTTCCATCTTTTGAAAGTTCACATTTTACGGAGTCGGGGGGTTTTTTTTTACACTTTCAAGTTCTTTAAATATTTTTTTTTGGTTTTCATAGTGAATGAATTTATCATTAAAATATTTGGACGTTAAAAAATTCCCATGAAAGTAAGGTTAGGTATCTGTATCTTAGTATTGTTATGTCTCTCCTTTACAAATAATTTACATAATTTAGCATTAATCTTTCCAAATTACATTAAAACATGTAAGTTGTATATGTTTATGTTATCATTACAGCTCATATACGTCCCCACCGAGGGGCTCGAGCCTACCCTGAATCAGGGCGATTAGGCCTTAGTCGACCACGCGGGCCCAGTGCGGGTTGGTCGACTTCACACACAACCTTCGAGTTTCTTCGCAGGCGTGTGCAGGTTTCCTCACGATGTTTTCCTTCACTTATGTTTATGTTAACTTTTAATAAAATCCCTTATTTTGTTACCCCACTAGACAGGTTTTGAGCAAAAAAAAATTTAAGACACAGAATTAGGCCACAGATATTGATAATAATTAGTATGATGCATGGGCGTAATAAGGTGATTGGAAAACTCGTGACGATGGTAAACCTTCGCCTGCGCCTCGGCCTTACAGTCACTCGTTTTCCATTTACCTGTTTACCACCCTTGTATCATAAACGCTCTATTGCTGCATCCGCTTTCACTATACAACAGTTTAGAGATTTATTACCAGTTCCAACTTAAAATCAAAGAGGTTCTTCAAATGCCGTGGCGTGTTAATAAGAGGCTAATGTCACCGACTAGTGGCGGTAAAGCATGTATAATGTATTGAAGAGGCGGTCACCTGACGCGGGTGGGCTGCGGTTAACGGATTCAGTCTAAATTTTGGGGGGGTCATGAACTATGTTCAGAGTCGGATCTCCATAAATATTTTTCTTGAGGATGCCACTTACAACCTTGCCTTGTTCCTTGCCTCTACTGGTTTAGAAGAGTTAAACCAGGATAAGGATGGATGGCTCAAAACAGCAGTGATATTTTCCACAATGTGAGAGTATGGCAAACAAGTGGACTTAAACGTAATACTTATGTCTCTCAGCGTGTCTGATATACATATATTTAGCCGCCTCCGTGGCGCAATTGTTAGTCCATTCGCTTCACACCAGGAGGTCGCGGGTTCGATTCCCAGCGGAGTCTTACTTTGTAAGACTCGGTTTGGTTGGTGGTAGGGAATTATCTTAACCTGCCTGGTTTTTCATATCAGCTCATATACGTCCCCACCAAGGGGCTCAAGCCTACCCTGAATTAGGGCGATCAGGCCTTAGTCGACCATGCGGGCCCAATGCGGGTTGGTCGACTTCACACACAACCTTCGAGTTGCTTCGCAGGTTGTGTGCAGGTTTCCTCACGATGTTTCCTTCACCGTAAGAGCGTCGGATAAACGTACATATGAAATCTAAATTCGAAATCACATTGGTACGTGGCCGGTTCGAACCACGACCTCCCGGACAGTAGGCGGCGGCCCTAGCCGTTACGCCACTGACGCCTGGTTAGCTACCACCATATTATCTAAGTCTTGCCGTCAAACATCAGTGTCAACAACAATGATATGTTCCGCCTTGAAGATAAGATAGCCAGTTCTCCATTACGTTGGGGAAAGCCCGCATCCATCTTCGGCATCATCGTCACTTACCGTCAGGTGAGATGATTCCAAGGGCTTACCAATTGTGAATAAAAAAAAACAGGGTGTAAACAACTGGTGTGAGACCCGTTACCTCTGAGTTCTACTCATCATACTGATCAAAATCCTCCACAATCAATTCTCAAAAAGAAATGCGGGCCCTCCTTATAAAAACGGACAAAATTGGTCGATCAGTTGATCGATTTTTATGAAGAGTTAATTTTTTTTGCGATTTTAGCTAAGTCATAGAAAAATAAAACTCAGTACTCAATAACGCGTTATTGCGGTCGTATACAGGGTACAGAAGATCTTAAGTGTACTTAGTAACATATAGTATATATATGACACCCGGCTAGGGCACTGCAACTTTAGGTAAGTATATTGTTTCAGTATGATGAGAAGAAGCCCCAGATAACAGACCTATACCAAGTTTGTCACACAATGGCTTATATCATGTCTGCTCAATCAGAATCAATGCTGATGAAAATGTAAGAACCACAGCGCGGTGCAAGTCTATTGCTATACGACGAGTACATGCTCAATAGCGGGGCGAAGAGGGGATCGGACTGCATCAAAAATAAAATCTGAAATATTATTTCCTAAATTGCTCTTCTCTTAAATTTCAAAAAACCTTACTTGTTTTGTTTTTCCATCAGGTCTTTAATTTTTAATTGATTAAATTCACAAAGTAAGTTCGTCAATGACGCTAAAAATCTTTGACGTCACTTGTGGGTATTTCAAACGTTTTTAGAACAAAATTTCGTTTCTGACTGATCATAATAAGTAACTCAAATGACTAGCAGTCCGATCCCCTATTGTACAATGAATCAAATAACTACTTTGATGTGATTTGCATTTTGCTTTGCTGTTAGGTATCTACATAATCAGGTACAATAAGTATCTTACAACACTCAAGCGGGTCGAGGTCCCCTGGTATTTTATTTATTTACTGTCGACTACGTGTAAATATCAGTTTATAGATCAGTAGTCAGATTTTATAGATTTTGTACAAAAAATAACGAGAAATCTTTGGAAATCCGCAGCTCGGCCGAGCCACGCTAATCCGGCATAATTACTTTATTTTTTTGTTTCACACATGATAATTTATATTTGTTTTGTACCATGTAGATACATTACCTAGCTACTAGAAAGAAAGTAATTTTAAATATTTAGTAGGTAAACAATTATAACTATAGTTAAAAAAATAAAAAAGGGAACGAAAAAAAGAACATTCCGAAATATATCGTATTTTATTTTATTTGTTTTTAACCTAAGACATGTAAACTAAATATATTCGGAAAGCAAATTTTTATCACCTTTCTACACCAGTAATTAATTTTTATAGGTTTGATACAAAAATACTGCGAAATCCTTGGAAATCTGCAGCGCAGCCGACCCCCGCTAATCGAGAGAAATAATTCTCCCTGCTTGCCCTGCGGCGCGTTTGATATCCCCACTGGAAGGGAGCTATTTTTTTTTATCGTATGGCTTTGTCCATAAAGTTTTTTTAAGTTTAGTAGTGTCTAATGTGACTCAAAAAATAGAAACCTCTAATCTTTTTGACCCGGATCCCCATACTATCCTAACTACGCCCCTGGCCTGCCGATACGATCTCGATATCTCAACGAGATCGCTCGCTGGATACTCTTTAATTACTGTTAACGATTCCGATCGGTAGGCACCATTCAAAGTTCTTCGAAACGCTTATGATTTCAACGCGTGAGGTAAACGCCTTTTTTAGGACAGGCGGATATGCAGCACTGTAACTATAATTCAGTGATTCTATATGCTCCGCCGCATTTTTAACCGCCTCCGTGGCGTAATGGTTAGTCCATTCGCTTCACACCAGGAGGTCGCGAGTTCGATTCCCAGCGGGGTCAACTTTGTAAAACTCGGTTTGGTTGGTGGTACGGCATTTTCATAGCCCGCCTGGCTAGCTACCACCATCTTATCTAAGTCTCGCCGCCAAACATCAGTGTTAACAGCATTGATGTGTTTCGGCTTGAAGATGAGATAGCCAGATCCCCATTGCGTTGGCGAATCTTGCTAAGCCCGCTTCCATCTTCGGCATCATCGTCACTTACCACCAGGTGAGATGATGCCAAGGGCTTACCAATAGTGAATAAAAAAAACTAGAATTTAGAATAGATTCATTTCATTAGTCACATATTCATGACTAGAATGATTTGACAGAACGATAGAAGATCAATGACAATTGTCAATTTTACGTGATTGACAATAATTGATCTGTACTAAAAAGCGTCGGTGGCTCAACCGGTAACGACTCGGTCCTTCTAACCAGAGGTACCGGGTTCAAATCTGGACGGCCAATGTACCAATGAGTTTTTCAAAAACTTACGTACATATACTTACCGATTGCTTTAACGGTGAAGGAAAACATCGTGAGGAAACCTGCACACGCCTGCGAAGAAACTCGAAGGTTGTGTGTGAAGTCGACCAACCCGCACTGGGCCCGCGTGGTCGACTAAGGCCTGATCACCCTTATTCAGGGTAGGCTCGAGCCCCTCGGTGGGGACGTACATGAGCTGGTAAGATGACTAAAACGGTATCAACTTCATTTGAATTAGAATTGTCAAATTTGATTGTCAATGTCACAATTGTCATATGTCATATTAACAAACGTGATTATTAGTTCTACCATCATCATCTATCAGCCGAAGGACGTCCACAGCTGGACATAGTTCTACCAAAATCAGCTTAAATATTTAAACTACGGTTTCTGGTCATCAAACTGAAAAAGCAATACTTAAAAAAAAATAGAACTTCATACTTTATCAGCTGATTTGACCAATTTTAGAAGCCAAAATTATTAGCGAACTCGCTTTTGCTAGCGGTTTCGCTAGCGTGAGCATAGTTTATATGACCATCCTCGAGGGTGCGCAGTGTGCGAGACGCAAGCGGCTCGAAAGCGCGGGCGTGGCAATTGAGTTTTACCTAGATCTCTCGGGAACTATGTCAGGTTATGCTAATGACTAGTCTGTGTCACTTTCCAACCCCGCAACTATGTCTGTGCCAAATAGCACGTCAATCCATCGCTTCATTGCGACGTGACGGAAATAAACAAAAAAAGAGATATTTAACAGCTATCCCACGGGTACCACTTAAGAAGCCGGGATAAAAAGTAGCCTATATGTTAATCCTTTAGGTCCTAATCTGTCTTAAGAATTTTCATCCAGATCCGTTCAGCTGTTCTGGCGTGATTGTATAAAAACATCTATCCTTCCATCCATCCATCCGAACTTTCACATTTACAATATTACTAGGATTTATAGGATTGACTTCGAGTTTCTTCCGGAAAGTTGTTCAATTTTATAAGTGAAAACCCCAGAGAGTTTTAGCAAATTTTGTTACGCTACGTAGGTACCATATATAATTTTCAATACAATTGCTCAAAAGAGGTACTTTATGCCAATTTACTGTGTGCTAAATTGATTTTACCGCACACGTACTTTTTAATTTGCTACTTTTTAATTTTTTTAGCTCAGAGGTACCTTTCTTGCAAATATAATGTAATAACCAAATGTACAGAATCATCTTCCAAACTTATTAAAGGAAAATTTTAAAAGAGATAGGTTGCTCCTTCAAGAGGTTACAGAGCGCTAGTTGGTTAGATTCTCTTTGGGTTATATCTTTGTGAAGAAAGGAGATTAAATATTACGGTGGCCTGTGTAAGAAGAAGATATAGATTGATGATGTAGGCATTAAGCGCCACGGGTCATCTTTTCAAGCGACTTCCAAAAAGGAGGAGTTTCTCAATTCGTCTGTATGTTTAAAAAAAAAAAATTATGTGTGTTACCTCAGAACTTTTGACTGGGTGAACCGATTTTTATGATTGTTTTTTTTATTTGAAAGCTAGTGCTTCCCGTGTGGTCCTATATAAAATTTATCAAAATCGGTATAGTACTTTATTAGAAAATTAACAAAAACCAAAAATAATAATGCAAAAATGTACTAAGTTGTTGCGATGGAAGTCGGTTTTTAACGTGTTTAGGGTTTTCAATTATCAAAGAAGTTTCAATGCTCCCAAGCCTTATTGTAATCTATTTATGATAATAATAGAAAAAACTAAGTTATGCGTATGTGTGGCTAGCTAAAATATGGCGAAATTTTCGTAAAACTGAATTGAGTTGTTTTAGTTGTGAATACGAATAATGTATTAGGTATTCACCTATGAAATTGGAAATTTGTATGAAAATACATAAAATATAAAAATTTGGGTATTCTTTTTATTTTAGCTGATCAAAGTACGGGCCCAAATTATGTATACAATTTTGACATTTTAATGGCAGTTTGTTTATCTCTTAACTGTAGAAGTCTGCCGGACGGGAGGCGATGAAGTCAGCGAAAGCGTTTTGTACTGCCTCTAGGGGGTTAAATTTTTTCCCACTAAAAAAATGATTAAATTTTGAAAAAAGTAGAAATCTGCTGGGGCAAGATCCGGTGAATACGGTGGGTGACGGAGAGCTACCAGCTGTAACTCTTGTAGCTTTGCGATGGTCTGTCGTGAAGTGTGAGCTCGCGCGTTGTCGTGGAGAAGCCACGGGGAAGAGCGATTGACCAGTCTTGGTTGTTGAATGCGAGCTTCCCCATCATTGTTTGCAATTCTTGGCAATGGACATCTGCCGTCACAATGGTGTCATTCGGTAAGAAGCTGTCCACTAGCAGTCACCGTCATTTTCATATGAGTAATATTTTTTCAAGAGACTTCCAAAAAGGAGGTGGTTCTCAATTCGATTGTATGTTTTTTTTATGTGTTTTACCTCAGAACTTTTGAGTGGGTGAACCGATTTTTATGTTTCTTTTTTTATTTGATAGCTAGTGCTTTCCGTGTGGTCCCATATAAATTTTATCAAAATCTGTGGAGTAATTTATTAGAAAATTAACGAAAACCAAAAATAATAATGCAAAAATGTACTAAGTTGTTGCGATGGAAGTCGGTTTTTTAGCGTTTTCAATTATTAAGCGTACCTACTGATTAGGTGCCATACCCAGGTCCACTCACTGAGATTAACGCTAACGGTTGTCGTACAGGATCCACCTTTCATCGCAAGTAACAATTTGATTTAGAATTCCCTCGTTTCTATGCCGATTCAGTAGTGCTACGCATGCTTCGACGCGTAAGTCTCGCTGTTGGTCAAGCAAAGGGAATCTAGCTATCTTATCTTCAAGCCGGAATATATCAATGCTGTTAACAATAATGTTTGGCGGCAAGAATTAGATAAGATGGTGGTAGCTAGCCAGCCTTTCTTCTTCCATAACTTTTGGAATATTGGTTACTACGCAAGGTCATGCTCACTACCTTTAAGCTACGGTATAGGCTCAGAATACAGAAGGGTATAGGGTACCGGGTACCCGCACACCTCGCCTCACCAAGTCCGCGCGCGGCGCTTGGACAACACGGACGCATAAAGTAAGTATAGGTTGTTCACGCGTTTTAGCACATATCTCTTTAAAATTGTTACCTAAATAAATATTTCTGATCTCAATTCTGTTTTATTGATGATATCAGCTCATATATGTCCCTACCGAGGGGCTCAAGCACAGAAATCGGAATAAATTTCGATTTCTGTGGGCTCAAGCCTACCCTGAATTAGGGCGATCGGGTCTTAGTCGACGACCCGCGCCCAGTGCGGGTTGGTCGACTTCACACACAACCTTCCGGTTTCTTCGCAGGCGTGTGCAGGTTTCCTCACGATGTTTTCCTTCACCATAAGAGCGTCGTTTAAACGTACATATACAACCGAAATTCGAAAACACATTGGTACGTGGCAGGATTCGAACCACGACCTCCCGGACAGGAGGTGGCGGCTGGCCCTAGCCATTGCGCCAACGACGCTCTGTTTTATTACTCTCGTTCTATGATTTTTTTTAAATCTTTATTATTCTTTATTTATACAAAAAAACAGATTTCACTTTTGGGTCCTTTAGACCCAGAGCGACTACTCATATCACTAAATGAGGCGTGAGTGGCGGCGGCTTAACCGCTTTTAAGACTTGTACCGTTTAACTAAATTAAGATCTGAAGTTAAGCCGCACACAGAAGCCGTTTGGGCCAACTTACGAGTATGGGATTGCATCGATACAAAAACAGTGTTTTGCGCCCAATCCGATAAAGTGGCGGGTCGGATAACCGGTTTTGGTTTCATTGAATATGCGTAAAAAAGATGTGCTTTAATGTAGCCTCTATCCCTAAAAGATCTAAGAAAGCCGAATGAGGTGGAATGAGTGTTGCAGCCAAATAGTTAAATAAAAACCCGATTGCATAAAAACTAAACCTCTCTTTTTTGGTCAGTTGGGTAAAAATGTATCTTATGTCACTCACGGCACAGTATAATAAACAGTACTAGCCTCACGGGATGTGTTGGCAGTGATGGATGACATACGGAACTGAGACATTGTCGCTTACTATGAGCCTCATAAGAAGGCTCAAGGTAACCCAAAGGGCAATGGAACGTGCTATGCTCGCAGTTTCTCTGCGTGATCGAATCAGAAACGACGAGATCCGTAGAAGAACCAAAGTAACCGACATAGCTCTCATAATTGATAAACTTAAGTGGCAGTGGGCGGGGCACATAGCTCGTAGAACAGATGACCGTTGGGGTAGTAAAGTTGTCGAATAGCAACCGCGAACCGGACAACGTAGCGTAGTCATATGCCTCCCACGCGGTGGATCGACGACCTGGTGAAGATCGCGGGAAGCCGATGGATGCGGGCAGCGCAGGGCCGGTCGTCTTGGAAATCCTTGAGGGAGGCCAATGTCTAGCAGTGGACGTCCTTCGGCTGATATGATGATGATGTATCCTACGTCACGCACGGGATTAATACGAATCGATAAAAGTATTTCAAACCGCCTATAAGGCATCTAATTTGGGCTGTCCGGTGAAGTTGTAAAGGCCCCCACGGCCAACAACAAGCTTGTCCTTTCGAGCTCATTGACAACATCAAGGGTTACCAATTGTGAATAAAAAAAAAAAAATAAAATAAAAAAAAAAGAAACATCTGATTTGGCTTAACGACTGCCATCTAGTGATATCAACCGGATCATATGGCTTAACGTGGTTTTCTAATCACGGAAACGGTAGAGATAAATGTCCTACGAGTCAAACCTATCCAGATAACATCCGTGCTTCTGGTCAGTTAACCTGCGTGATCGACACAACCACGCAAGGTGCACCGAGCTACGACCGTTTCGTAGCCCGTTTAGTAAAATTAATATTTTTTTTATTTTTTTTTATTCACAATTGGTAAACCCTTGACAACATCTCACCTGGTGGTAAGTGACGATGTTGCCGAAGATGGAAGCGGGCTTACCAAGATTCCCCAATGCAATATTTATTTGAATACAAATTACCACTATAATATTACCACTTTTGATGGAAAAAAATATACTGTAGACCTTGTTTTATGGCATTAATTGCAAAATTTCTCGAAAACAAATAGTTAATATTGAATGAAACCAACACACAAAAATCGGTGACTTTAAAACCTTTCATTTTAATTTAACCCTTATTTTTAAACTTATTTCAAAGTGATGAAAAGTAATAAAAACATGTTAAAATCGAGAATTAAGCGCTTCGGTTTCAACGTAACAGCCGCGTTCAAGCCCGCACTAATTTGAACTTAAAATGAGTATACTTACGTTCGATATTATTTTAACACGTATCAGCCTGTTCGGATTGAGTGGTCTTAGCGCCTCATATTGGGCAGGAGAGATATGACTTGTCGTCGACACGAAAGAAAAAAAAAATGTGTCTTTACCTGTATGCGGCATCCTGATGTTGAAGCCCTGAAACAACACAGAACATTTTGTTATTCACTTTGCTTTATAAAATGCCCATTATAATAATTGAACACATTAAAATCAATCGACTCCAATTACAGAATTGCGAAGTTAAAACGACAACGTGTTTTGCACTTGAAAACTACTAAACCAATTTTGATGAAACTTTCACCGTTCCCTAAGTTGTATGGAAGTTACTTAATCCTTTATAAAAAGTATAAGTGCATATACATTTCTAGTTTGTGAGACAAACGTGGACAAACATCAATACAAACACACACTCATGAAACTAAACACAACACTTGTCACGTTGTTTAGAAACCCGCACATAGCTAACATATACGAATATTGTGCAATTCCAACAATATTACATACACCCGTATGTACAATTGATAACCTCCTTTTTTAAAGTCGGTTAATTCTGTCCTTATAAAGTGTTAACTCGTTAACTAGGTGGACTGAAGACCTGGTGAAAGTCGCGGGAAGCCGCTGTATGCGGGCACCGCAGCACCGGTCGTTGTGGGAATCCCTGGGGGAGGCCTTTGTCCACCGGTGGACGTCTTTAGGTTTCTAACCAAGTAGGCCAAGTATACATTAACTAGATTTTACCCGCAGCTCTAATGCGCAGTTTTATTGCATACCAAGCCTTCATATCACATCAGCTCATATATACGTCCCCACCGAGGGGCTCGAGCCTACCCTGAATTAGAGCGATCGGGCCTTAGTCGACCACGCCGGCCCAGTGCGGGTTGATCAACTTCACACTCAACCTTCGAGGTTCTTCGCAGGTGTGTGCAGGTTTCCTTACAATGTTTTCCTTCTCCGTAAGAGTGTCGGATAAACGTACATAAGTATGAGATCGAAATCCGAAAAGTCATTTTTTCCACGCTCGCGAGCCGCTTGCGGCTCGCGCACTGCGCACACTCGATAAGTCATAGAAACGTGGTCCGCGCGGGTGAAGCCGCGGGGAACAGCTAGTAATTGCTTTCTATAGTTTGTTAGACTAAGTGATAGTGTGTCAGCCAAGTTCCAAAAGCTTTTCTTTGTACTGTGCCAAGTTACACCACAAGTAGCACAGAACCAGTTCTCCATTGCATTGGGGAATCTTGGTAAGCCCGCTTCCATCTTCGGCATCATCGTCACTTAGCATCAGGTGAGATGATGCCAATGGCTTACCAATTGTGAATATAAAACCACAGATGAGATACTAGTTAGGTACTTACAGAACATACAAACTTTCTTATGAGTAACTGAAAACCGTTGTACGTACATTGTCTATTATTTGGACAAGTCTAAGATAAATATTTTAATTTGAAGTCCCGTAGCCTATGTCTTGCCGCCAAAAATCAGTGTAAACAACATTGGCGTGTTCCGGCTTGAAGGTAAGATAGCCAGTTCTCCGTTGCGTTGGGGAATCTTGGTAAGCCCGCTTCCATCTTCGGCACTTACCATCAGGTGAGATGATGCTAAGTGCTTACCAATTGTGAATAATAAAAAAGAAAATAAAAAAAGTTATAAGAAACCACTGTAGAACTTGGTACCTACCCATTTAGATCTCTTATTTTTTATATCAAACTTGGTTCCATTTCACATTTAAGAGTACCTTCATACCGTCCCACTTGCGTGGAAATAAACAACATTCATCAATATAAAGGGGTTGGAACATTTTAGTAATGTTTTGTTGGGATCAAAATTACCGTAATAAATAAAAAAAACGAGTGTGCTTTAGACCACACGACTGAAGTAAAACTTAATCACCGTTCACGTAACGCATCCACTAGCTTACTCCCCAAGTCAAGTGTGCCGTTTGCCTCGTCCGATCACACTTTTCGTAACGCTAGAAATCACGGTTCGCGTAACGCATTCACCAGCTTACTCCCCAAGTCAAGCGTGCATAAAACCTCTGTTCCGAGAAAAAAATAAAGTCACATAGACTCAGATCTTGCGAAGTTATTCTCTAAAAAATTGGTTGTCTGTAAAGTCGGTTTACGGACGATAGTTTAACGTGACAACGTCGTAACGTAACGGGACAATGAGCGTAACGGGACAATGAGTCATCCTTTTTCGTGCGTGCAGGCGGCGTTCATCGATTTATTAGACGTTGTTACGTCAAAAAAGACGCTTGTTCTAGTTTGACAGACAGTCGGACTGAGAACCACCTTCTATTTTGAAGTCGATAAAAAATACTAAACGCTAACTTATCAAGAGCTTTCCCCCATAAAACTGACGCGCTATGCGTGTTAAAAAGTAGAAAATCACGTGGCTAGCCCACAATTCATACTGTGACGCGTTCTGCCGTGAAAGTAACGCTAGTGCCGGCACCGTGCTGATTACAGCCCAGCATTGCCGATAACGCGACCAAATCATAATTTATTCAAATTAAAAATACTTATCAAAATATGATGCGGTGCTAAATCAGGTATAAAGTGACTCGGTGCGTGATCGCGGGGAAAATCGATACAATCTCGCCCCGGGATCACCGTGAAAATCCAAAAAAAAAATATGTAAAGAAAAAGTTAAATGCTAGTGGTTGTTGTTACACGCGAATATCAGTTTAAAATGCGTGGCGTCTTAGCCGGGGTTAAGGTGGGTACACAATTGTCAATAAAAGTTTAAACATTTGAGGTTAGGTTTGAATCTTAGTGACGCGAAGGAAAATTTCAAATGTCAAAAAAAAAACAATTAAAAAAAAGCATTTTTTTGTCATGCTTATTATTTTTAATGCTTTAGGATTACCTTATAATATGATTATTTATGGTCCTATGGTCAAAATTCAAATGTGAAAAAAAATAAAACAATTTAAAAAAAATCCAAATTTTATGTCACATTCAACAGAGGCTAACAAAACTTATTAAGGTCTGCTCATATGAAGTTTGTGCACTTCCAAATCTAAATTCTTCCAATCAGTCGATCAACTTCGTTGTGATATAAAGTCCAATTTTTTCTTCCCAATCAGTCGTAACTCGTAACAACGTAAAATTCAATTTTAAAATTATTTATTTTAAGAATTAATAGCCTTTTTTTTACTATATACCTGACTATTAAATAAAAGAAATATTGTATTATAAACTTCTGCATTGAAACTTGATCATTTTCATCTGTAGAGGCATTTGCAATACTTAACGCATTATCAAAGCTATTCTGATCCTTCAAAAACTACCAATACATGAAGCATTATCAATGCTTTTCTAACCCTTCAAAAACTACCAACACATGAAGCATTATTCATGCTTTTCTAACCCTTCAAAAACTACCAATACATGAAGCATTATCAATGCTTTTCTAACCCTTCAAAAACTACCAACACATGAAGCATTATTCATGCTTTTCTAACCCTTCAAAAACTACCAATACATGAAGCATTATCAATGCTTTTCTGACCCTTCAAAAACTACCAACACATGATGCATTATCAATGCTTCAAAAACTACCAACACCTGAAGCATTATCAATGCTTCAAAAACTACCAACACCTGAAGCATTATCAATGCTATTCTGATGTTTCAAAAACTTTAGTCCTTTCTTATAGAGTCGCTTTTCCTACTGCAGTCCTTGGGAAAAACTTTATCCCATGATTATAGTCATGCGCACCGGAAAACGCAGCGTAGGCAGGACTCCCACGCAGTGTACCGACGACCTGATGAAGATCGCGGGAATCCGATGGATGCGGGTAGCGCAGGACCTTGGGGGAGGCCTTTGTCCAGCAGTGGACGTGTTTCGGCTGATATGATGATGGTTGCCTAACATTGCCATAATACGGGTAGTATCTCAATTACATTTTCTCGTATTTTATCAACTCCCACCTGACCTAACCTTAATCACTGGCTTCATAAATAATCCAACATCCCAAATGTGCCGTGAAAATGAGTAAAATACAGCTTTATTCGTCATAATCGGGTAAAGGCGAGTGTGACCGCGCTCACTGCGCCCGATCTGATACTGTCACACTGTTTAGCATAAAAACATAACTGCTAGTGATGTAACCAAATTGGTATTGCCGATATCGAGTACAAGAAAATTTTGTTTTTCGTAATTAACACTGCTAGCGATGTGGTGAAATGGAAATATCGATATAAGGTCGAGAAAAATCTGTTCCGTGAACCGTTCTTTCCTTTCATCATATCAGCTTATATACGTCCCCACCGAGGGGCTCGAGCCTACCCTGAATTAGGGCGATCGGGCCTTAGTCGATCACGTGGGACCAGTGATATCAACATTGATATTTGGTGGCAAGACTTAGATAAGATGGTGGTAGCTAGCCAGGCGGGCTTAGAAAATGCCCTACCACCAACCACACCGTGTCTTACAATTGACCCCGTCGGGAATCGAACTCGCGACCTCCTGTGTAAAGCCAGTGAACTTTGCCTCTGAGCTGCGGAGGCGGTAAATGACGATTAATCGTAATCCTAATGGCCGATCAAATAAAATTTTGTTACCCTATCGATTTTTGAACTCGAACTTTAAATAAATATAGTTTAAAAAAACTAAAATACACGTGAGGCGCTTTGTGCCATATTTTTCGTAAATCCCACGCTTTTTTCACAATAACACTAATATTTTTCGTTTGTTTTCAGCTTATATTAAGAATTATTTTTCACTTTTTAGTTTGAGGTGTTTTAAAAGCGTGTATTTTACTTTTTTTTGAATTATATTTATTTTTCAATTTTTAGTTTGATGTGTTTTAAAAGCGTATATTTTAGTTTTTTAAACTATATATTTTTTTAAAATTTTTAGTTAGATGTGCAATTAACTATGGCGATTCTGATCAGGATAATGAGATAAACTTATCCAATTATTGTATTGTCACCGAGTCTTGATAAATGTACAAAGTTTGAATTAAATCTGTCCGTTTAAAGTGGTTCAAAATCGAGTGTAAAGGAGTCGGTTACAAACATACATACATACATACATACATACAGGTGAAGCTAATACACAGATATACGAACTTTTGACAAAAGCAACTAAAATTCAAAAATTCAAAATTCAAAACAATTTATTTCAAATAGGTGTTCACACACACTTTTAAATAGTCAAAACAAAAAAAATACTGTATATTACAAATAATGTCATGATTCAGATTACAGTCTCAGGTAATGGTATTTTATATAGAACCAACATATATATCTTTGTCATTTACATAATCTATTATTTTATAATATCCTCTAGAGCACAAAACTTTTTTGACATGAGTCTTGAATTTATTCTCTGACAAACTAGTTACATTTTCTGGAATTTTATTGTAGAATCTTATACACTGCCCCACAAATGACTTTTTAACCTTACTCTATGATTAAATTCCTAAAATGATAAGTTATTTTAATATTCCCCTGACCTACAAAACCACAACCCATGTCTAATATTTACGTGGGAAATTACGAAAACTGTTGTGATTATAATGAAAACACTTCGAGGACAAAATACAGTAACTGTAGAACAAAATGCTGGATAACTGCCCTTCAGACACGCTAAGTTTCCCTAACAATTAAACTCCTTCACGAGAACCATGGATACGACTCATGGCCAGTTTTCGCGTCTTTTGAAAAAAGGATGTGTTGAAATTTAAGAGTTCCAAAGAGAAAGATACTTTTACGAGAATATAGTACATTACTGCAGAGGCCAGCAAAAGAGGCATTGATGGACGAACGTGTAAGTCCGTAAGTCCATTAATGCCTAGTTGTGGCCAAGGCTTGTATAGTACTTTTCTCAAATAATGCGCGAAAATTAATAATTCAATAATTTCTTTTCAAAATCACTTACGAACAACGAACAATAATTTTTCACGCGCCAAAGTGTTCATTTATTTTTTTAAATAAACAGCGTTCTATTTGCAAGTCAGTTCGAAATTTAAATTAAAACCTTAGATAAGTTAGCTCCTTGGTTGCCATGTTGCGGAGTAAAATATATCCATTTTTATATGACACGACAAATATGAGTTTACATAGAAATTTATCTGGCCGCTAAACACGACAGATATGAGTTTTCATACAACTTTTGCTGGCCGCTGCTCGCATGTATTTGGCCATTACATTATCTCGAAGAAGGTTACTCAGTTTTATTGATGATTTTACGTTTTATAAGTTAAGTTGCATCCTCTTTTTACACGACTACACAAAAAAGGAGTCTATTATTTTTAGATCTCATGTTTGTATGTTTCTTCATTCCGCGGCATCTTCTTAACGGTTTAATGGATTTTAGAGAGTGAGGTGTCGTTAGATTCGTCTTGATCCCGTGAGTGACACAGGATACATTTCACCCGACTTCCCAAGACAGAGGGGTAATGTTTTTAAAAAGTCGTGTTTTTATTCAATTTTTATTTAAAATTTATTTATTTCAGGCTCATACACATTTAAGTATAAAGTACCTACCAAATATACGAGTACGTCAATAGAGCCAACAATTTCGTTGGTGGTGGGGCATTTTTATAGCCCGCCTGACTAGCTACCACCATCTTATCTAAGTCCTGCCGCCAAACATCAGTGTCAACACCTATTGTTAATTGTTCTGTGGTGTTAACAGCATTGATGTGTTCCGGCTAGAAGATAAGATTCTTCCATCTTCGGCAACATCGTCACTTACCACCAGGTGAGATGTTGTCAAGGGTTTACCAATTGTGAATAAAAAAAAAACTAAAATGGCGATGGGCAGGACATATTGCTAGACTCAATGACAATCGCTGGACTAGAAAGACAACATCATGGTTAGGACAATCGGGTCAAAGAAAAAGGGTTAGAAAAAAGGGTAAAAAACCGGCCAAGTGCGAGTCGGAACCGCACACAAAGGGTTCCGTACCATCATACTAGATGGCGCTAGTTTCTTCACGTTAAAAAAAACAAGTTTTTGTATGGAGATCCCCTTATTTTCTCACTTTTCTAATTTTTAAAGTAAAACTTCTTTACGCACGCTTGACTTGGGGGGTAAGCTGGTGGATGCGTGACGAGCGCGTTCGGGAAGTGAGATCTGGCAACGCGAACGGAAGTTGAGAGGGATGTATAAATTAGTAAAGATAGAAAGAGAGATAGTATTATCGGTTGACAAAACAATCAAAACAAACATATGAAATAAAAAAGATTTGATCATTTTCAGAGGATAATAAAACTCTTTTCGTAAACTGTCTATACCTCCATAATATGACAAAAAAGATTTGATTATCTTCTGAGGAGTAAGTATTTATACATATAGATGGAGCTAAAGAAGTTTTACTTCAGTCTTTTTTTTTTATTAAAAATTTGAGTGCGTCTAAAGCACACTCGTATTTTTTTTGAGTATTACAGAAGCATATCGCCTGTCAAAATTTCAACTGTATAGCTATCACGGTTCATGAAATACAGCCTGGTGACTGACGAACAGACAGACAGACGGACGGACAGCGGAGTCTTAGTAATAGGGTGCCGTTTTTACCCTTTGGGTACGGAAACCTAAAAATGTATTTTTTTTTTATTTTTTATGCACAATTGATAAACCCTTGACAACATCTCACCTGGTGGTAAGTGACGATGTATATATATAAAAATGTATGTTGTTTGCATGTCTTTGTATTAAGACTAAATGTGTTTTGCAATAGTAGGGATGGATGACGAATGCTGGTCATCTCAGTTACTTTTTATCATCTGTCAAAAACGACATTTTGTTCTTAAAATGTTAGAAATACCTAGGGGTGACGTCATAGTTTAGCAGCGTCATTTATATGTACTCATTTTGTGATTTTGGTGAATTGACTTGATGGAAAATAAAACGAGTAAGGTTTTCCGAAGTTTAAGTAGGAGGGCAATTTAGTGATCAAGAATTCATAATTTATTAAAGTGAAACTTTTATTACATCGTCTCAAATTTTTCGTCTGTGTGTAGCATGTGGCGTGACGGTCGCTTTCGTCTGACGGTATGATCGTTTCGTCCTCTTTACCTACCGTAGCGAGAGCAGCCATGATCGTTTCGTCCTCTGTAAAGTTTCACTTTTACCGTGGTTTCATAAAACCACACATTTACTTTTTTTCTGATGCTGTCGTCATCCCTAACACCTAACACATTTACGCAAATAAAACATTATTCCATTCTTATTCTATTTAAATAAGTGTTTATAATGGCCGCCCGTTCACAGGGTGTGATAGTATCGCGAGTAAATATCACCTAATTAACGCGAACGGAATGAACATAGCAGTGTCCGACTTATCTGTTCTCCGAAAACCGTGCGTAAATACATGGTGTTTATAAAATAAAACATTTAGTAGATAATTTAATTTATATAGAATTTATAATTACGTTTCTAACCGAGTTAATAAATGAAGGTTCTCAATTTGCCGGAATCTTTTATTTTTTTAATGTAGATACAGAGGCCAGCACTAGAGGTGAGCGTTTAAACGAAAAACATTTAATACAACACTAGTTTTCGGAATAAGCATATAAGCAAGTTCAAATTTTATAGCACATATCGTTAAATGCTTTTTTTTTCACCATTCGAAAAAGAGCTACAATACGAACCCCCCCAACCCGTTTAACAGCGACATCTTTTGACTAGGTTCGAAAACCGTTCGTGAGGTGAACCTTACCAAATTTAATATGACGTGACTTGTAGCAAACACGAAGAAAAAGAGAACCACTATAATTCGTTCGGTTTATCTGAGTGCCTTGAAAGATAACACTGTCAAATTTAATATTAGTTGGATTATCAAAAGTAATAATGAAAAAAAACGACTTTAATTTAATTCGTTTTACCTAACCTGCTTGCTATTATACGCTTTTTTAATTTCTCAGTGTGTTTAAAATGTTGCTGTCGAGCGCGTTGTTTGCTGTTTTATTATAAGTTTTCTTATTGTTTTATCGACTTCGACTTGAATTTATAAATTCATTAATTTACTGTAAACAAAACAGCTAACAGACGCAATAAACAACAAACAACGTTATTATTGAATTAACTTTTTACAACTAGTTATAAATGGTCCCTTTTTTCAACGAAAGTTATATTCTTAGCAAATAAGCAGATAAGCAATTATGCAACTTAAAAAAGTTGCTTGAAAAAATTAACATAGCAGATAAGTGTGTTAAAAATTTCAAGCCGTTATTCCCATCTCTAGCCAGCACATCGTGCTAGATACTTTGGACTTTGTACCGTGCTTATGGCGTACGCGTATGGGTCAGAATAGCACTAAGAGTGTCTAGCTTGATGTGCTGGCCTGTGTAAATTCCATATTCCTAAGTGTTCTGTTGATCATCATCATCATATCAGCCGAAGGACGTCTACTGCTGGACTTAGGCCTCCCCCAAGGATTTCCACGACGACCGGTTCTGCGCTGCCCGCATCCAGCGGCTTCCCGCGACCTTCACCAGGTCATCGGTCCACCGAGTGGGAGGCCTGCCTACACTACGTTTTCCGGTGCGTGGTCGTCACTCGAGAACTTTACTGCCCAAAGGGCCATCTGTTCTACGAGCAATGTGCCCCGCCCAGCGCCCACTGCCACTTAAGTTTAGCAATTGTAAGAGCTATGTCGGTTACTTTGGTTCTCCTACGGATCGCCTCGTTTCTGATTCGATCACGCAGATAAACCCCCAGCATAGCAAGCATATCAATTTGATTTATATAGAATTTATGATTTTGTTAATAAGTATCATTAAGGTTCTCAATTTGCCGGAATCTTGAATCTTTTAAATGTAGGTACAGAGGTCAGCACATCAAGCTAAACACTTTGGACTTTGTACCGTTCTTATAGCGTACGCGTAGGGGTCAGAATCGCACTAAGAGTGTCTAGCTTGATGTGCTGGCCTGTATAGGTACATTCCATATTCTTGAGTTTTTAAACTTTTTATATCAGCGCTATGGTTTTAGTAAAAAAAACCACAGCACCATGCTGAGTTTTGGACCTTTTCGGCATAAAATTTTATTTCAGTTTTTAGTCTTAATCTTTAATTATTTTTACTTTTTTTTTGCCGAATAAACTTCATTACTTTCTTTCTTTCATTAAAAAATAATTATTATTATATGTTCTAGTAATATCTGTTTTACGCTACTATTTCTTCTCATAAAAGCCCAAAAACTTTGCGATTCGTTTTATTCCTTTGAAGAACATAAAAAATCCCCAAGAAATATTAACTCTCACTTGTAAATTTCAAATCACTAGTTCCAAAAAAAATAAATGTCTCAGACGCAATGATATGGTAATCAATGAATTATTCAGTTTTAATTAACGCCCGAATAAATGTTAATTGATTTATTCATAACACGCTGTATAATGAGTTATTTGGCGTCCGCAACGCCGAACTGTCATCTGCTATGGAGCTGCGGACCACACTAAGATATCTTAACCCATCGGCGACAGGGCTAAATTATACGCTGTTTTTCAAAGCCAAATCCGGTCAGTGTGAACTTTGAATGCGGTGGGTTCTGCACGGTTAATTTTAAGTAAACATGTTTCTGTATTTTTTTTATCATTTCTTATAAATAGTGGTTTAACCCACTTTTTACTAAAAAAAGGGGGCAAAATTTTGTATTTGAAACGTATATGCTACTAAAAATATAATGGTAATAAAAAAAATCTAATGAAGAATTTATTTTGTTTGAAAAAATGATGTTTTAAAACAGTAAAATATTTTTAATCGCTCTTATTTGTAGCTTATATGTAACAGATAATATCGATCGATAGTTTCATATTAATTTATTGATATAGAAAGTGTTAAAAATGTGCTCAATTATTATTAAATTCATTTTTAGGGTTCCGTAATCAAAGGGTAAAAACGGGACCCTATTACTAAGCCTCCGCTGTCCGTCCGTCTATCTTTCTGTCCGTCTGTCACCAGGCTGTATTTCATGAGCCATGATACGAGTAGCTAGACAGCTAAAATTTCCACAGATGATGTATTTCTGTTGCCGCTATAACAACAAATACAAAAAATTTGAAAAAGTGAAAAAATACGGAGAGTCTCCCTCTATACAAAAAAACATTGTTTTTTTTTAAAACATGAAGAAACTAACGCCATCTAGTATGATGGTACGGAACCCTATGTGTGCGGTTCTGGTTCGCACTTAGCCAGTTTTTAAGTTGCGATTTTACCAATGAAACCATTCTTCACTGTACCCTAATGAAAAGCAGAAACTCCTTTGATTCCGGTGGCGATTGCCATTAAAAAACAAACTAGTGTTGAATTGATTAGCATAACCCGATGCCCTGGCGCGGGGGGCCTCGTTGGCGGGCTTGCGGGGGCCGGGGGGTTCACTGGACCCCCCACGGCAGCGACCAGGTCACTTCTCAATTAAGTCACTTGTCTTTTCGCGCGGACGCGGTGTGCCACCGCCCTTATCGCGATGGTGTGGGCGCGTCTTGATTTTCTGCTGAATTTTATACCCCTTAAGTCTTTCTATCTCATTTAATTTTCTTTTTGTTGTGTTTTAAAGTTGTTTCTTTGTTGAGTATTAAATGGGTTTTTATTTTAATGCTTACTACTCACCTTGATAGTCCTTTCGATTAATAGTTTATTATTGTTTTTATCGTCGAAGCGGTCGTAGCTTGTAGACTTGCGTCAAATTATATATATTAGTACTAACATACAGTATGGACACTCCCTGCCGCTCTCTAGATTGCGTCCTCACCCCCTCGTCACCCAGATTGATAGAGATTGGTTACAGTTTGTTTGCCGAACTTACAGGATTTCGCCGCCAATTTGTTTGTTTCGTCATTCCTTTTTGAAATGTCATTTCTGGACCGTTGTATGAAGTGTCCAGGGTGTGCTTGCGTGGTTGGTTCGATCACGTAGGTTAACTGATCTGAAACTCAGTCATTGCCTAGATGGGTTTATCAGTTTGGCGGTGGCAATTTTCTCGACCGTTTGCGTGCTTGGCAAGACACGTAAAGCCGATTGCAGTAAATTGCAGTGTTTAAGCCGTGTTAGATGCCTTATGGCTTGAAAAACTTCTAATATCCCCTGCACAGTACATAAGCACACCCTGGACACTTCATACAACGCGCCAGAAATGACATTTCACAAAAAGAACGACGGAACTCACAAAATGGCGGCGAAATCCTATACGTTCGACAACCAATCTGTATCAATCTGGGTGACGAGGGGGTTAGGTCGCAATCTAGGGAGCCGCAGGGAGTGTCCACACTGTATGTTAGTACTAACATATATACTTTGGCATAAGCAAGGCATGCCACCTGTACCGACCTTGGATCCTACACATCGAAGTGCCTTTAACAAGCTCACGCAAATCACCTTTCTACATATACAAGTGTTAAGTTAGGTAATAATAGGATATAGTATATTTTTAGGGTTCCGTACCTCAAAAGAAAAAAAAACTGCGAGTGTCTGTCTGTCCGTCCGTCCGTCTGTCACAGCCAATTTGCTCTGAAACTACTGGACCGATGGAGTTGAAATTCAGTACACAAAGACGGACGTGTAACGTAAATAAATGAATTTTAAAGATGGGGGCCACTTGTGTGGGGTAAATAGAAAATTCAAAATATTTTATTACAAACAATATCGTATGACGTATTAAATGAATATTTTGTCTAAGTAAATGAAAGGGCTTGAGAAAATCTCAAAGATATTTATGATATATAACATGATTTAGGATTTATAGGTCTATCTATTCATTTTAAATACTAGAACAAATACAAATCTCAAATACATTTTTATTGTATTTTAAAATAAATAGTTTTGAAGTTATTTACCTATAGATTACAAGACAACTTATAAGAAATCTATGGTATTTAGAGTAACATGGATATTTAGGAACCCTCTTCTCGTGAGTTAAACTCGCATTGTTTTTTTTTTTTACTTTGCATCGATTGACCATGTCTCAGTTCCGTATGTCATCAGTGGCAACACACACTGGTCAATGATCTTGGTCTCACTATGGGCACAGTGTAAATATTAGTACTAGCGCAAGTAACTATTTAGTAATCTGTGCTATTTTTATTTTCGAAAGGACAAGCTTGTTGTTGGCCATTGGGGCCTTTACAACTTCACCGGGCAGGGGAGGCGAGTACGAAAGGCACTCAACCTAGTGCAAAGCAAAAAGATGCAACTGCCTAAGGGCGCCCAGGTGGGCACGGACCTCGGCTTAGGTCGTTGCTTGGACCTGGGAGGATCGGAGAGAAATAGAGAATGGACGTGGGAGGATCGGAGAGAAGAAAGTAATCTGTGCTAGCGCTATGGGCCTCTTAAGAAGACTAAAGGTCACCCAAAATGATATGGAGCGAGTTATGCTCGGAGTTATGAACACTTTTATGTCGCTCCCGTTTATGTCTATTGTTTAAAATTAATAGGTAATTAATAGGTGTGGCGGTACGGAACTCTCGGTGCACGAGTCCGGCTCGCACTTGACCGTTTTGTTTTACCTAACATTGTGTATAGCCGGGAGCGGCCTTCGCGATTTTGTGAGTGTCCAGTCCATTGACTCTTCAATCTGCTTCTAATCTTTGCGCTACATCGGTTTTAGAGTCATCACAATTTAAGAGCCGTGCTCCTGTCGGTGTAGCTCTTTCCAGGTCTCTCTCTCCCACACTATCTCCTTCATTTCTCTATACGTTTCCACTTAACTTTTTTCTTACCCTGGTCTATATAAGCAATTCTAGGTCTTCCTCTTCCGCACTTTCCTTCGATCTTTCCTTCTATTATAAATAAAATATAAATATATTCTCAGACAAATCACACATGGTCATCTGGCCCCAAAGTAGGATTCCCTGTGTTATGGGTTACCAGAGACTGATATACATACTTATATACCTTTAAATACATACATATATAGATATTTAACACCCAGACACAGAGCAAACAAATCTGCTCATCACACAAATGCTTGCCCTGGGTGGGGATCGAACCCAAAACTCTCGGATCAGTAGTCAAGGGCACTAACCACTGAGCCACCGAGTCAGTCCAATTATGTTCTTTATACAATTATCGTGTCTAATTAAGTGTCCTATCATCTTCCCTCTTCTGTTCTTCGGTTTAAGAATATGTTGTTAATATAATTACTTAACTGTTATGATTAGGAATCAGTGCTAATAAGGAAAAAACGTGCATCGGAAGACGTAGCGTAGGCAGGCCTCCCACTCAATGGACCGACGACCTGGGTCGTTGTAGCGGGTCGTTGTTGAAATCCAATAGGCCTTTGTCCAAAAGATGATATCTTTCGGCTGATATTATGAAGAGGAAAGCAGTTGGGAAAAAATACTAGTGCTTCGCCTGTACTCGAAGAAAACAGTTTAGAACTAGACGCTTGTGTGCTTTTGTTTTCAATTAACTCCTTCTTTAACTCTTAAACTCCTTTCGAAACCCTGTTATAAACTTACAGTAGTTAATACTGGCTATCGTATAAACGGCAACTATTACACAGAACGGCTGAATTAATGGCGGAATATATCTTCATTACGGGCCCGGTGGCGAAACTCGGTGTGAACCGCGACAGGATAACAGGGCTGTATGTCACACCGAAACGAATCGAAGCGTAAGGTAGTTTCGAACTCAGTTTATTCGGAAACCTGTCCTTACATTTTCAGACTAACGAAATATATATTTTAAGTGAAAACTTCTTTAGGTGCGTTGGGCATTTTTTTTGATGGGAAAAACCATTCAACTCGCGACACCGTTACCGACACCGACACCTTACAAGGAACAGTCGCAGGGTTAAAACTTTGTCAACCTAGTCGTTCGCCAGGAACACTCGGAGGGTCAAACTAATAAAACTGTAAAAAGTTTTCACTTCTGTTGGCACTCCCGGAGTGGTTAGGTTTGTTTTAATAACATGAAGGGAAGGTCAACCTTAATAGTTAACCGCTCCTACCTCAAAATACCTGAGAAATAGTTTTTTTTTAATCCACAACTGATGAGCCCTTGGCATCATCTCATCTGATGTTAGGTGACAATGAAGCGAGCTTACCAAGATTCTACAACATAATGGAGAACTAGCAAAATTACCAATGCTGTTAACACTGATGTTTGGCGGTAAAACTTAGATAAGATGGTGGTAGCTAGCCAGGTGAGCTTATAAAATACCCTATCACTTAACAAACCAAGTCTTAAAGTTTACCCCGCCGGAAATCGAAACCGCGACCTCCTTGTGTGAAGCGAATGAACTAACGATTACGCCACGCAGGCAGAAATCTGCTCAAAGTATCAAACGGGCAATTTTTGTTCTACCTAGGTATATTAGTATAATATTTTAGTTTTTTTAATATTATTATCTGATTTAACTTGTTTATTAAGTTAGAAACAAAATAAATGTACCATTAATTGATTAATCCATTCAATCCAATTTAACGGGCTTCATAAATTGTCGAAACGGCATTTTTTACGGGGAAACTTATGGCTTGGTAGGCCTTCGCAGTAGAAGAAATCATCGGTTGTTTTCTTCTACCGGTAGGGATATGTGCACTGTCCATTTCCACATATCCCTACCGGTAGAAATTTTAGTTTTAGCATTTAGTAAAAACTTATGCTTCTGGCAAAAATTAAAGGAACAAACAAATTTTTGAATTTTTTTGGCAATTTTCAACAGGCTTTATTTCAGTGAAATGTCATTTTTTTGCTCTTTTTTCACGTTAACGTTACAGGTGGAATTTTTTTTTCTAATCAACCATGACAGATTCTTGTAAGAAATTTTCTGCAGAAAATTAAACCCCCTGTCTACTTGCTAAGTGACCAATAGTTTCAGAGATATCGGCAGTTGAATGAAAAAGGATCCTTTTGCATTCAAAATTCGATATCTCGAAGACAAATGGTGGTACCTGACTTCCGCAAAAAGCAAATAGAATCTGAATAAACAGGCTATGCGATCTATGTATTGGTTTAGCTAAAAAAAACCATGCCCGTAAAGCAAAAAATACAGTAAAAATTAAAAATAAAAAATTTCTTCGTGCTTTATCCGAGAATTGTATGGCTACCGGTGCTCCAAAAAAATTTTAACAAAAAAATTCGAAAACTAGAGTCTTCAAGCTTCAAAAGCTATGCTTTTTTATTTCCTTTACGACCATTTTTCACTGAAATACAGCCTGTTGAAAATTGGCAAAACATTTCGAAAATTTTTTTGTTCCTTTAATTTTTGCGATCAGTGTAGTATTATCTAGTGAAAACGCGTTGTAACTAAGAATTTATAACTATAACATATTGTTTTTAGTTAGATACTCATGCACTAGCTGTTTTTATGCTTTTGTCTCCAAACACCGGGTTGTCTGGAAGAAATCGCTTTAAGTGATAAGACCGCCCAAATAGTACCGCTATAGTTCCTTTTTTATACTGTGTTTGTTATTTTTATATTTTTTAGGTTAAATTTTTATAATTTGTTTATATTTTTATTAACTAGTGTGTACAATAAAGAGTATTTATCTTTATCTTATATGTATACAAGCTTTTTCCCGCGGCTTCACCCGCGTGGACATCCCATTAATGACAGTCTTTAAGGGTGATTAGTAAATTATGTTGTTTCCCACCTACTCAACCATCTCTGTGCAAAAAATCTCAACAATCGAGTATTTTTTCAGTTCACTCAGGAACTGCATCAGATTATGCTATTTTCCCGGGATAAAAAGTAGCCTAAGTCCTTACCCGTGACACAGGCTACCTGCATGCCAAATTTCAAAAAGATTGGTCAAGGCGTTGAAGCGTGAAAAGGTAACAAACAAACAAACACATTTTCACATTTATAATATTAAGTAAGGATATTGTTCGCGTATTTATCTAGAACCGCTATTTCTATTTCAATCCTTTATTCACTGATGTAATTAATGAGTTGAAGGTTTTTATGTCTAGAACATTTTTTTACCTGCTACTAAAATCTGATTATCTCGTATTTTAAAAGATTGCTATAAACGCTACGTGACAGTTCGGTGTGAAAGCCGGTGGCGGTCGGCAGGCAGCGCGAGAAGCGCGTGCCCACAGATGAAGATAGCGACGCCCAAGCACCGCATTTGCATTTCTGTGCCACACACGGGGACCACCCTACAGGGAGCCCCGCCTGACGCTACAACAATATTGTGTTGAGAGTAGTATACCTAGTCCAACAATAAAGCTTTCAAAATTTACGAATTAAATAAATGCCTGAAAGGCGAATTAAATACGTAACAATTCGGTTTTGGGTCAGCAACCCCCAAAACTGAGTTTGGTGTTCCGTAAATTCAATTCAATTCAATATATTTATTCAAAATAGGTAAAAATTACACTCTTTCTGTTAATCACAAAATAAAAATAACAGTGTCATTTGTGAAGAATCAAGAAATAAACAATAATTAGTTAATAACGTCAAAATTCAATTCAATCCTTAATAAAATTATGTCATTAGAACATGAAAATAATATGACACGAAAATTTATACATAAAAAATGCATTTAACAAGACTAGCCAGTTCACACGGTCTGGGTACTGAGTATAACGCGAGCGTCAGCCATCGCTCCCATCGACCATATTAGAGGGAAAGGAACGACCCGGCTCCCGATGCGCCACCATCCGCACGAACATTTAAGCGTAAAAGCAAACATTCTAAATAAAATTGGTACTAATCGCTAGTCAAAGAGAGGAAGTGTAATGTAATTAAGAATAAGAAGAGCAGTTTAAATTTATAAGGACATCAGAAAACGAAAGAAATTCAAGAAAAATTATCGAATTGCAATATTACGTCACATATTTTATTATGACTAATTTGCAAACTGAACACAATAGCTTTTTTAGGGTTCCTATTACTAAGACTTAGCTGTCCGTCCGTTTGTCTGTCTGTCCGTCTGTCGCCAGGCTGTATTTCATGAACCGTGATAGCTAGACAGTTGAAATTTTCACAGATGATGTGTTTCTGTTGGCGCTATAACAACAAATACAAAAGAATAGAAAAATAGGGGGGTTCTCCATACAACAAAACGTGTTTTTTTTTAAAGTGAAGAAACTAGCGCCATCTAGTATGATGGTATGTGCGGTTCTGACTAGCACTTGGCCGGTGTTTTAGTAAAAATTTGAGCGCGTTTGACTTTATCTTACCTGATGGAAAGTGACGATATAGTCGAGAATAGTACACGCAAACTCAAAACTCTCGCCTTGAAGATCCCCAAATTGTAAGATTCAGGAAACACAGACACAGGCAACGAGTTCCACTCCATCGCTGTCAGCATAATAAATGAGGAAGCGTAACGCTTCGTGCGTATAGGTTGAATATCAAAACAAAGGGGTGGAACCTCTCCCTGCGTCTCGGTGACCGAAGGTGGAATGGAACTGGGGGAATAAGGGCGTACAGTTCTTGCGCACACTATCCGAAATGAATTTGATAGAATACTGAAAGACAGGCAACTTTGCGTTATGTTTTGTTCTTTAAAGCAATAAATAAAAAAATAAAAAAAAAACATCTTCTTTCTTATCGTGTGGCACAATTAACCGTGCTATCCAAGGGCAATGGAGCGTTCTATGCTCGGAATTTCCCTACGCGATCGAATCAGAAATGAGGAGATCCGCAGGAAAACAGAAAACAGATGGCCGTTGGGGCAATAAAGTTCTAGAGTGGCGACCGCGCACCTGAAAACGTAGCGTTGGCAGGCCTCCCACGCGGAGGACTGACGACCTGGTGAAGATTGTAGGAAGCCGCTGGATGCGGGCAGTGTATAGGACCGGTCGTCGTGGAAATCCTTGGGAGAGGCCTTTGTCCAGCAGTGGACGTTTTTCGGCTGATATGATAATGATGATGATCCAAGGGATAGACGGCTGTTGCCTGGCGTTGCACTTAGCATCACCCGTGGTCACACGTGGGACACTTTAGATTTACACCTATGGACGCGTGCAACGCGACCTTCCTACACATCTTGAATCAGTTGTGCAGATTTCCTCACGATGTTTTCCTTCACCGTTAAAACCAATTTCTGTGGTAATGTACCTACAAAAGTTTCGAAAAACTTATTGGTACATTGGCCGTCCGGAATAGAACCCGGGACCTCTGGTTAGGAGCACCGAGTCGTTACCGGTCGAGCCACCGACGCTTTTATTTATAAGCAGAAAGTTTGCTACGGTTATTTCACGAAACGCCGAAACCAGGGGAGCCGACCTTTAAACTCCTTAATAGTTACGTTTAAATGTACATTATGTCGATTTTACAACTGGAATTATTCAGTTTTTTTTATAAGCCATGAAAACCATTTGGAAATATTTGTGCGGGCCAGCCCCAATCTCAACCTGAACGGCGGGCGTTGCGAACCGGCTCAACTTCTCCCTTGTTTTTTCGTAGTTGCTCATGTGTCAATTGCATAGGTAATCTTGTAGCTAAGATTGTTGAGTAACGGTAATACACGCAAGCGTGAAACTTGGTGTGATTATTGAAAATTTCAATGTACCTTAAGGCCTTAATATGGGTCAAATGACAATAATCAATTTAAATTATTGAAAGACTGTGTAAAGCTATCACCATGGAAAAAATATATAATATACTTAAAGTAGTAACAAGTCGATTTAATTGAATACAATTTTAAAAATAGAACTGTAGACCCTGGTTTTTGGCATTAATTACTAAAGTTCTCGAAAACAAATAGTTAATATTGAATGAAACCAACACACAAAAATCGGTGACTTTAAGACCTTTCTATTTAAATGAAAACGTTTTTTTTAAACTGATTTGAAAGTGATGAAAAGTAATAAAAAAAAATCATGTAAAAATCGAGAATCGGGCGTTCGGTTTCAACGTTACATCCGCGTTGAAGCTCGCGTTGATTTAAACTTAAAATGAATAGACTTACGTTCGATATTATTGAAACACATGATAAAAACGGACTAAGCCTGGCCTCACACAGCCGTAAAATTCATAATCTGAATTCAGAAAACCCGGATGTAGAAAAAGTCACAATATATATGAGTGAAGCATAATGAAATAATACGCAAATCCAGGCTTTCTGAATTAAGGCTTATACCGCCGCCAACGACCACCTTTGTAACCACTTTTTACTTTAAGATTTTTTTATCGAAAAAACATTTTTTTATGTTGTTAGTGATTTTCATTTTCTAGAATTCTATTTTAGTACACAGAAATAAAGAAAAAAATATCCTAATGCACCCTTTTATTTTTAGTCGTAACCATAGAAGTACTGCAGTTTTAATCGAATCATTATGATAATATATGAAATTCTTAACAAAAAAATAGAAAAAACGATTTTGTTTTCTTAATTTTTAGAAATTCTTCTTATTTTATTTATAATGTATAAAAAACCATAATTTTCATTCGATTCGTACGCAACGATTGACGAAACGGCCAAAACAACAACTTTTGGAATATTTGACTGTCTGTCTGTATGTTCGCGCATCACGCAAACACTACCAGGCCGATTTTGATGAAATTTTGTATGGTGGTTTCCTATAGTCCAGATTAACATATAGGATACTTTTTATCCCGGAAAATTTAAGAGTTCCCGTGGGAAAATTAAAAACCTCTACACGAACAACGTCGCGGGCACAGGGAGTTTGTAATAAAATCAAAATTGTACTAAAATTAATAGGTGTCAGTGTTTTGATAAGCGTCGGTGGCTCAACCGGTAACGACTCGGTCCTCCTAACCAGAGGTCCCGGGTTCAAATCCGGACGGCCAATGACCAACGAGTTTTTCCAAAACTTACGTACATATACTTACCGATTGCTTTAGCGGTGAAGGAAAACATTGTGAGGAAACCTACACATCTGATTCCAGATGTGTACGAAGGTCGCGTTGCACACGTCCGTAGGTGTTAATCTAAATACCCTACACGTGACCGCGGGTGATGCTAAGTGCAACACCAGGCAACCACCATCTATCCCTTGGACAGTACGATTAATTGTGCCACACAATAAGAAGAAGTGTTGTGATCGCTCAAAAAGGTGTGTTGGTTAGAAACCAATAGCACACCCTGGACACTTCATACAACGTGCCAGAAAAAAGGAATGACGGAACAAAAAAATGACGGCGATATCCTATACGTTCGACAACCAAACTGTAACCAATCTGTATCAATCTGGGTGAATGGGGATGAGGTCGCAATCTAGAGAGCAGCAGGGAGTGTCCATACTGTATGTTAGTACTAATATATTTACTTTGTCAATAGTGTGCAAGTCAGATTATTGATTGGCCGGTTTTTTTTCATTAATCACGATATTACTTAATATTGCACCGCAAGTCGGCTGCACCTCCCAATTAAGTGCATAGTTAGCAAACCAACATTCTCTGCATTAAACAAAAACTAATTAATTTTAGTTGACATCGGAAAAATGGCGATACGAGCCAGTGATTGCAAAAGTTTTCAAACAAAAGTTTAGAAATACACCCTGGAATACTACTTATTACTAATAGTTATTTTCAAGCGACTTCCAAAAAGGAGGAGGTTCTCAATTCGTCTGTTTTTTTTATGTTTGTTACCTCAAATCTTTTGACTGGGTGAACCGATTTTTATGATTCTTTTTTTATTTGAAAGCTAGTGCTTCCCGTGTGGTCCCATATAAATTTTATCTAAATCGGTGTAGTACTTCAGTAGAAAATTAACAAAAACCAAAAATAATAATGAAAAAATGTACTAATTTATTGCGATGGAAGTCGGTTTTTTAACGTGTTTAGCGTTTTCAATTATTTTGCTTTGTTTTTTTTTTACAAAAGTATGTGTTATTTTAGATTATAGTCTGATACCGACGGAGTTTTGGAGAATATATTTTAATATGATTTATTTCCAGGACTGTGTTGTTAAGTAAAGTGTCAAAATTACACCATAGTAACACCCCGGACACTGCATACTGTAATAGCACAGCACTTAAGTTACTGCGTAGGCACCTTTAAATAATTTCAGTTCAGTAGATTTTGTTCGATATGCGAACAATTTGACTATCCTGCTACGCGACTTGAACTAAAAGGAGATCGTACAAATTAAATTTATTTATAAGGTAGAAATAATATATTAATCTCATTTATTCAGATTACGAACAACTAGTCAGAGTCGGACTTATCGAGAACGAACCCTGTTTAACAATCAAATCGATCTTTGCCACCCAGTACAAAACAGACGATCACAAATATAGGCTCAGCGCTCCCGAGCCTTAGTCTAGGCTAGCAGTCTGGGGGAGGTTGGGATCATCTCAATACAACGGTTGTGAAAAGACATTTCTAAAAACAAATGACGGAGCAAACAAAATAACGGCGAAATCCTATTCGTTCGAGAACCAAACTACAACCAATCTGTGTCAATCTGGGTGACGAGGGGGTGAGGTCGGAATCTAGAGAGCGGCAGGGAGTATCCATACTGTATATTCTTACTAATTATATACTTTGCCATAGTTCTTTTTATTACTAGTTGTCTATTTCCAAAAAAAATATGTTTGTGCAATAGTTACTTATGTGACAAGGGGACAAAGTAATATTTTGTTTCGAGGGCGTTAGTTATAATTCTGAGCTAAACGAAGGATTCTATATTAGATTCCCGAGTGCAACGGGGAATCTGAAGTAGAATACGGAGCTTAGCGCGGCAATCAATATAGATCGCCGGAGAATAAAATATTTTGGCACCGAGTGTGACACACAATTTTCAATCACAAAAAGAAACTAGTATGTACCTTGGTTTGTGCGTTCTGTCTTCTGAGTGGTCCGCGTTCGTATTGTGATACGATAATCAGAAGATGGATACAAAATTCCCTACAGGGAGCAAAGTAGAATTTCGTTCGCACTTAAGGCGGTAATATTACAGATTTTCGTTATTTTTGACGTCAATTATTCCTAAACGATAGAAAACCAAAGGTTGAAAAAAATACCCTTGTTGTTGATGATGTTCCTTAAAGTAAAAGCTATTAAAAACACGGTTGAGTAATTTTTGCTCGATAGAAAAAAATCTCAAAGATAGGTCTACACCGTTACTTTCATCTCTAGTTATGACTAATATTTTTAAGTATAAATAAAAAAAATATATACAACAATATTTGTTGTGATAATTCAAAGAGAGCATTGTTATTATTTTTTATACTTTCATTGTCGGTTTTTTTTTAAACGAAAAACCTTTGAAAAAGTGAAAAAAGTGTGGTTATTTTCTTTACTCTTTACACGTAAAGAAAAAGACAGACACAACTCTTCCAATCACTACCTCGCCTTTATGAGGAACCAATCGTCATTTTTTTCAAAGAGGTGTGGTATAAAAAATGATGATTAGGTAAATTAAATTCAATTTTTACATTCGAAACAAAAACTGTTTATTACATTCAAAAAGTTATAGAATCTCAGACTTCGACATTAGCATTTGTAAGTTCCGTGCCGCATGCGAATTTAGTGATACGGCACTTTTTGAATGTCTTAAATTTTTAATGTTTAATTAAGTTTCACGAAAATTGCATGATTTTTCATTTTTTCGATTTTAAACCTAACTTACTGTGCTAGTGACGCGTTTATACATAATTCAATTAAAAATAATTCTAGATTAAAGAAATAATTCTTGTGATGAAGACGTTACATATCTATAAATAAATGTTATACAAGTAAAATAGATGAAGTGAAGACGGCGGGGATTCCCGGCGAAGTCCAACTTTGTATGACTTGGTTTGGTTAGTGCAAGGGCATTTTCTAATCCGGCCTGGCTAGCTACCTCCATCTTATCTAAGTCTTGCCACCAAGCATCAATTTTAACAGCATTGATGTGTTCCGGCTTGATCTTTGACTTCCCCATTGCGTTGGGGAATCTTCGTAAGCGTCGTCACTAACCAACAGGCTAGATAATGTCAAGGGCTTACCTATTGGTGGGTTTTAAAAAAAATACAGCAATATTTATATATTTCCTAGCAATTTTACTTCCTAGCAACTAAAAGAAATATGTCTATAACAGCAGTTTTTTTCACGCACATTACAGTTTTTAGGTGCCAGTTTCATCATATCAGCCGAAGGACGTCCACTGCTGGACATAAGCCTCCCCTAAGGATTTCCACAACGACCGGTTCTGCGCTGCCCGCATCCAGCGGGTTCCCGCGACCTTCACCAGGTCATCGGTCCACCGAGTGGGAGGCCTGCCAAAACACGTTTTCCGGTTAAGATCACATATCAAATAGGTAGAATCCGGTTTCATAAAAAAAAAACTTCAAATTAATTAAAATTAATTAAAAATTCAAACTTGACTGTACAAAACCTGAACACCTTTTTGTACAGTCGAGTAAAAATGTATCCTATGTCACTCACGGGATGAAGATAAATCTAACGACACCTCACACTCCAAAATCCATCAAGCCGTTTAGGCTGCAGAGCGTACGAAAGAAATAAATAAACATATGTACATCATCATCATCATCATATCAGCCGAAGGACATCCATTGCTGGACATAGGCCTCCCCAAAGGATCTCCACGACGACCGGTTCTGTGCTGCCCGAATCCAGCGGCTTCCTGCGACCTTCACCAGGTAATCGGTCCACCGAGTGGGAGGCCTGCCTACACTACGTTTTCCGGAGCGTGGTCGCCACTCGAGAATTTTAGTGCCCCAGCGGCCATCTGTTCTACGAAACATGCATACACACACTCGAAAAACATAACCCTCCTTCTGACGCAGTCGTTGAAAAGGTCTGGACAATTGTCTGACAGGAGACAATGATATAAATATTAAAATAGCTATATGCTAGACAGAGAGCGAGAACCACGAAAGTACACGCGCGTGCCATATCCGTGCACAAAAAGGGGGTGACTTTACGTGACCGTGAATCTCGTTCTTATATATGTGATCTAAGGGTGTCGGCTTTATTTTATGAAACCTCCATGTTTCTTTTTCTTTCTTTCTAAACGATCTATCTTTCTATCTATCTTTCCATACTTAAAAACAGTTTAAGTGCAAGTTGCTTATCTATGTTATTCGAATCAAACCAAAACATACTCTTTGTCACGTAAGGACATTTTTCTTTATAGTAATAACTTCCTCACTAATATTGTAAATGTGAAAATGTGTTTGTTGGTTACCTTTTCACGCTTCAACGCCTTGACCAATATTAATTAAATTTGGCATGCAGGTAGCCTGTGTCATGAGAAAGGACAAAGACTACATTTTATCCCGTGAAAATAACATAGTCCGATGCAGTTCCAGAGGGAACTGAACATATAATATTTTTTGGTTAATTTCTTTAACATCGCAACGTAACAATGGATTGTGTGATTTTTTGCATAGAGATGGTTGAGGGGGTGGGAAATGACACAATTTACTAATAAGCATATCCTGAGTCCTGACATAGTTCCCGAGGGACCTGGAGATAATTCATGCCCACGCTCGCGAGCCGCTTGCGGCTCGCACACCGCGCACCCTCTAAGTCAGTCACAAAAACGATGTCCACGCGCGCGAAACCGCGGGCAAAAGCTAGTAATGCATAAATCTGCAGGAGATTGAACGTCTCATTTAAAAATCGCCGCCGCTACCACAAATTAACTACCGGCGAGTGTCGTGAGTCATTAAACAAAACGGCCCATGATACTGGGCATTAGCTTCTCCTTGTTTAAGGCCATGTAATTTGATCGACCATACGTCAAGCGGTCGTTGAAGGCTGCCTCTAGGCGTCTGTCGCAGCAATTATTGTAACAAGAGCGTCTGCGAGCGCGAGCGCCGCTAGCGTTACAAATAAAAATCGATTTTGGGAACACCTCACGACTTGCGGATCGATCGTAAATTTTGTTATTCAATTCGTGAATCACTTTTGGCTGCGATTGTACTTAAGAGGAAACGCGATCTAAAGAATAGGTATTTGAATAAAATGTTGCTGTTTCCCTTCCCCAAACCTATCCGTATACAGCAAGAAAAGGAGAACTGCAGCGCAGACCGATAATAGGCACTAACATTGATTAAAATAGCATTTCGTAGTCCCCTATTTCTTCCAACAAAACTTGAGAAATAATATTTTTTTCAAAAATAATTTAATAAACGCTTCACCTATGTCTCTATGTTTTCATTGTATTGATAATATACGTATTATTTTTTGGTGGGTGTCTGAAAATGACGTTTCAATAGGGAAATTTTCTCAATTTTTGAAGGCTCCTACTTCCTATTATAATTAGAATATGGGAAAAAAAACATAGGGGCATGGCCATGGTAGATATAGGTTTAATGAAAAAAACTTTCTTGCTCAATTGTCATTATCCAGTGAGGAAACAGGGGACTACGTTTGTATGGAAAAAATGTCACCCGCGTTTTCTCTTAACATAGTGATTTAGGATTTGTCTTTTTAACGCGGTTCTATTTAACGAGTTTTCTTTCTCGCACTCTAATCTGGGACCAGCCGTGTTCAATTGGCTACCAGAAGACATCAAGGATGCACCCTCTACCCACTGCTTTAAGAACAGACTTAAGGAGTGGCTTCTAGAAACACAGTTTTATGACATAAAAGAATTCTTACAGACAAAGCTCAAGCTCACGTAGGGTCCGCAGTTATTTTAGTACGTTATTAATAAGTATTACTTAACATATTAATTATCATTTACAAATACAAATAATTTATTTAAAACAGTAATTTACATAATATGTGTACATATCGGTCCAAAACTAGACACAGCCTGTATCTTGGGCACCAACAATAGATAAGACAATATAGATACTGCTCGTTGAACTAATTTAATTTTTAAATACTATCATCATCATCATGTCAGCTCATATACGTCCCCACCGAGGGGCTTGAGCCTACCCTGAATTAAGGCGATCGGGCCTTAGTCGACCACGCGGGCCCAGTGCGGGTTGGTCGACTTCACACACAACCTTCGAGTTTCTTCGCAGGTGTGTTGTGCAGCTTTCCTCGCGATGTTTTCCTTCACCGTTAAAGCAATCGGAGAGTATATGTACGTAAGTTACGATTAACTCATTGGTACATTGGCCATCCAGATTTGAACCCGTCACCTCTGGTTAGGACGACCGAGTCGTTACCGGTTGAGCCACCGATGCTTTTAAATACTATATAATTATTAATCACTGAAGAAACTGTTGACACTGTAATACTATTTAACATGTTAATAGGTACTAAAATAATTAATAAATGCAATAAAACAAAATTTTGAATAAAAAAAAAAGTATTTATTGTGTCTTCCTGACATTTATTTTTATTGTTCTTGCATTAGCATTTATGTGCATTTTGTGTAGTATTGACTACATTGAGTGTAGTAGAAGACTTGCAACAAATGTTGTTAAAAATAAATTTCATTTCGTCTCTCGTTGACATACGCCGAGTAAAAGAGCGCGCAACTGTAGATTACAGAAATACTATAGGTCATTTTTAGGGATCCGTACACCAAAGGCGTTACAAACGGGACCCTATTACTAAGCCTAGGTTACGGGAAAGGGCATAGGCTACTTTTTATCCCGTGAAAATAGCATAGTCCGATGCAGTTCCTGAGGGAACTGAAAAAATAGTATTTTTAGAGTTCCTTACCCAAAGGATAAAAACGGGACCCTATTATGAAGTCTCCGCTATCCGTCCGTCTGTCTGTCCGTCTGTTAGCGGGCTGTATATCATAAACCGTAATAGGTATTGAAATTTTCACATAATGTGTAATTATATTGCCGCTATAAGAAAAGATACTAAAAAAATTAAAAAGTGTAAAAATAAGGCGGGTATCCAAAGAAAAAACTGTTTTTTTTAAAGGTCTTTAGATGTATTTTTGATATAGCTCTATCTTTAAAACGGTAATACGTACAAGCGTTAAACTTTATGTAAATATATTATTAATACTGAAATAAAACAACGAACAAAAAAAATCGGCCAAGTGTGAGTCGTACTAGCGCTAAGGAGTCCAAACTGAAAGAAAAAAAAAAACATATTTTTGTCGCTCGCGTTGATGTCTTTTGTTTGTAATTTGAATTATATTTCTTTTGTTTGTATTTGAATTATGATTTAGGTGTCGTTGTAATTTTACTATGAAGTTGTGTGGAGAGGTGTGGTGGTACGGAACCTTCGGAGTGCTAGTTCGACTCGTACTTGGCAGGTTTTTGTCTAAAGCGCAGTTAATACCGCGAGCAAAGCTAGCTAAAATGTGCTTTTCTTGTATGTAAAAAATCGAGGAAGTCGATTTTCTTTTTATTATTGTAAGTGAATGTAGTAAGGGTGACAATTACTGTCATTAGGTACCATCGAGCTGGTCGTCAACATAAAACGAAAACAAAACCACACCCTGGACACTTCATACAACGGGCCAGAAATGACATTTCAAAAAACGAATGACGGAACAAACAAAGTGGTGGCGAAATCCTATACGTTCGACAACCAAACTGTAACCAATCTGTATCAATCTGGGTGACGAGGGGGTGAGGTCGCAATCTAGAGAGCGGCAGGGAGTGTCCATACTGTATGTTAGTACTAATATATATACTTTGGTACTTTGGGTATATTATGTATGTCATCATCATCATATCAGCCGAAAGACGTCCACTGCTGGACATAGGCCTCCCCCGAGGATTTCCACGACGACCGGTTCTGCCCTGCCCTCATTTAGTGGCTTCCCGCGACCCTCACCAGGTCGTCAGTCCACCGAGTGGGAGGCCTGCCTACGCTACGACTTCCGGTGCGCGGTCGCCAAACGGTCGTACGTATATTTGTATGTTCATTTATTGATTTCTTTGGCACGCTCTGTATCCTAAAGTTGTGTTGAGAGGTGTAGTGGTGTGCAACGCTAGGTGTTCTTTTCCGACTCGCACTTGACCGGTTTTTAACATCCTCCAAAGGTCAGTGGCTTGATTTTTCATTTTCTCAAAAATTAAAACACCCCCAAAACTAAGATGTTATCATTATTTTAGTTTTGTCTACAAAATTGGGTCTAATTTTGCTGAAAACTCTAGTATGTAGTACTTATGAAGTAAAATGGTGTTTAAATACACTTATTTTGTAAATAAAATCTGGCTATAAGGCTTTTAATTCTTATTAAGGGCGGCGATCGGAAAGCCTAGCTTTTGTTCTGACTGACAACCTATCAAAAATTGATCCAAATCGGGTAACATTTAAGAGGTAAAAATCGTTAACGCCGTTTGTATGAAAAGTCGCTGCTTCACAATCCTCTTAGAGTAGATTCTAACGCCTTATGATATATTTTAGTCATAGTACCTATGTCATGTTATTTTATACGTTTTTGTATATCTGTGGGCTTGGACTAAGTTGCCCGAAAATAAATTAATATAAATAATTTTAAACATTTTTACCCTATACTTCTTTCAATACCTTTGCACTTGCAGGATCTCTCCATCGTTCTCTCACACATCATTTTGTCCCTTTGTGTGTATGAGAGGTCAGATTTGTGAATACAAGTGGCTGAGCAAATAACATAGAATTATGAGGTGTCGGCGCGAAAATTGGGTGTTACCGTCTTTTATGAAATTTGACACCCGTCCGCACCCGTCGGCACCCATCGTAAGTCATGTTAGCCTCATCTTGGGCCCATTATGCCTCATTATGGCACCTCGTTAACCCCTCCTTGCTGCCAATGACAGTCTTTGATGTCTTGCCACCGTTGCCGACAAGTGGTAAGTGGAGACTGGATTAATTCCAATTGGAAACCGGAACATCGGTGGGAAAAGTGTAAGAGAAATCAATTATATTTGCTGTAATAAAACAATATCGAACTTTTCATAGCAATCTTAAAAATCGTTTATCTTATTAAAAATAAAGTATTTCGAAAATTGAAATCTAACCGCAAACTAGAATTTCGTGACATTCTTATGCATATAAAGTTTCATTAGAATTGGTCTATCCATTTTCAAGAACTAATAATTGTAAGTTTGTATGGGAAACGATTTTGTGACTACGCTCTTAACAACTAAGTGAGTGCCCTGGAATGCAAAATCATATTGAGTCACATGCATCTATGATCAGTCCACTTAATTGAACCCGTAGAAAACGATGTCTTTAATCCATAATTATAATAACCACTTAAGTAATGTTCGACGAGATCTCTTCCGGAAACCAAGAGGACGACCCCCTGTGACGTGGTGTTGGCCAAACTTATGGAATTACCCAATTCCCTGACCTGACAACACAAGACAGATTGTCTTGTCGCCGTAGGATAAGGAGAGCTGATTCCACCTAATGTGGAATAGGGTCAAGACAAAGAAGAAGAGACAAGATCTTTACTTGCCAAGAAGTCCAAGAACAATAACAGAGACGCTGTCAAGGTGGATTTAAAAAGAATGTGTACAATGTATGCAATGTCTGCTTAGTTACATACATGCTCCATAGATGACAGCACTTGTATTATAGAACGCACTTTCGATGCGTTGGAGTGATTTGGTTCATATATGCATGGCTTTTAGATGCGCACCTTCCCCCCCTTCCTAGGGCTCCGATTTGCTTTTAAGGTGGCTTAGCTGCCAAAGCTTAGCGGGAGTTTAGTGGGTAGTGTGGTCTTGGGCCTGTGCATATTTATTTATATATACCTTACTAGCTGTCCCGGCGTACTTCGTTCCACCTTGCACTACACTACACTACACTACACTACCCTATCCTAGCCTGACTACACTAAACTACCATACCCTACCATACCCTACACTACCATACTCTACCCTACCCTAACTAAACTACACCTACACCTACACTACACTACACTACACTACCCTACCATACCCTACCCTAAAACCAATTATTTTTGACTGATTTTTTTTTTATTGTTAAATATCATATATTAATACTTATTATCATATTCCCGAAGACAAATGCAAAAACACTAAAATTATAAAAATTGGTCCAGCCGTTCTTGAGTTATAAATGGTGTAATTAATACGACTTTCTTTTATATATATAAGATGTATATAATGGGTATGTAAGCATATAGGCGCAGGGCTGTGAGACCCACATAACCAGTACAGCCGGCTGTTATTGGTATGCGTAAACGCATTCTCCTGCTCCCTTCCTCCGCAGTTCGAGGGAGAAAAAAATAAAAATAAAGTCTCAATAATAAATTCACCACCGTGGAAAAGAATCTGGTAGTTTCCTTTAGGAATCCTTATTCGTAGTACACCTTTGGGGTTGCTGGATAACCAGAGGTTGTTCATAATGTTAGATAATCCGTTACAAGCAACCAGCCAACGAAGCAAGCAGCGAAAAGCATTTTGTTATAGAACATTCATAATAATAACAGTAGTCTAATCTCTGCTAGCTAATGTGGGAAACGATCTGTAAACACGCAAACAAATATGAAATATAGCAGCTACCTATAATCTGCGCACACGACTACGCTACAATAGGGATGACGACAACATCAGAAATAAATTATGAACTTTTGATCACTAAATTGCCCTCCTACTTAAACTTCGGAAAACCTTACTCGTTTTGTTTCCCATCAAGTCTTTGATTTTTAGTTCACCAAAATCACAATATGAGTACATAAACGACGCTGCAAAACTGTGACGTCACGCCTAGGTATTTCTAACATTTTTAGAACAAAATGTCGTTTTTGACAGATGATAAAAAGTAAATCAGATGACTAGCATTCGTCATCCCTATTCGCGGTTGGTTGAAAGAATTGCTTTTGCTTTAAGCCGTAGCCTTCCATTCCAACTAAGCATTTATCAAAAGGGGTTTGCTATGTATAGTACCAATATTCAGGTCAGACATCGCAATATTAATAATTTATTTAATATTAATTATTATTTCAGCAGTTTTTGTAAGATAATCATATATTTCAGTCTTTTTGTAAACCCTGGTTTCCCCAACACAGGGAAACCGAGTTGAGAAATCAGAACGCTTCAGTTTTTACACGACTGCCCACAATCAGTAGTGTATTGTATTTTTTCAGGTCTAATGTATGTAAATATGTTACTTTACTCCACGATATCTTCTAAACGAATTGATGGATTTTAATGTTAGGTATCGTTAGATTCATTTTAGTCCCGTGAGTGACATAGGTTACATTTTACCCGACTTTCCAAAAAGAGGGGTAAAGTTTTTATGAAGTTGTTTAAAGCAACAATGCAGGTTAGGTTATATTTTTAGGGACATATTCCCCGGTCATCCGGCCCCATACAAGGATTCCCTGTTCTATGGGAGCCAGAGACTGATATACATTTTACCCGACTTCCCAAAAAGAGGGGTAAAGTTTTTATGATTTTTTTTTTTTTTTAAATTCTTGATTTGGTTTTTGGTTAAGGTTAAAAAACTTTATAACGTGTTTGACTTTGATTTGATTTGAGATTGTGAGACGTTTCCTGAATAGCGTACGTCCGGTTGAATGAGAATGGTGCAGGATCCGTTAGCTGGGGCGTTGTTGATTCGTTGTTCTACTCATCATATTGAATAGAATAACTTTCCCTAGGGAACCTATAGTTAAGTCTCTTTTTACCCGACTGCACCAGAAGGAGGGTTATGTATTTCGAGTGTGTGTATATATGTATGTCTAGTTTGCACGCTCTGTAGCCGGCTTGTACACGGCTTGATGGATTTTGCAGTGCGAGGTGTCGTTAGATGCATCTCAATCCCGTGAGTGACACAGGATACATTTTTACCCGACTGGCCAAAAAATAAGTTGTTAAGTTTTTATTAATATTATAATATTTATTTGTCAGACAACATGGTCCTTTTTTGTTAGTAACACAAACGTCTTATTGCACTAATGTTAGTAGAACACAGAATAAAATAATACAGTAACAGAGAATGTTAAAAAATACCCTTCCACACCCCATGCGCTCACCAGTTACAGGAAGCATAGGGCCCCTGTCTGACTGGTACACGCATGAAGTGCAAAAATAGTTGGGAATCATACCTGTCAGCTATCTCCTTCAGAATTCTATTTAATGTTTTTAATTTTTAATTAATTCCTTAAGTTATTTTTGGTAAGTTGACTATAGGTTTCTTGGGAGTATGATGAGCCCCATACAACGGCTATTACAGTTATTTTGTAACATCATGCATATGTCCTAAGGCTGATAAAAGCACGATGAAAACAAAGACGGATACCGCAAGCACACCCTGGACACTTCATACAACGCGCCAGAAATGACATTTCAAAAGAGGAATGACGGAACAAACAAAATGGCGGCGATATCCTATACGTTCGACAACCAAACTGTAACCAATCTGTATCAATCTGGGTGAGGAGGGGGTGAAATCGCAATCAGGAGAGCGGCAGGGAGTGTCCGTACTGTATTTTAGTACTAATATATATACTTTGCTGCAAGTGTGTGCGAGATGTTTTGTCTGACCAAACAAAGCGAAGTCATCAGGCCGCCTCCAATATATCTTTCAGAAACTTTCCTGTGGTAAACTGTGCCTGCGTTTATCTATAGCCCGTCAACTTCGTGCGCGATACGCCTGCGGTATGGGCGGGTAGGCGGGGGCGAGGTAGCACGACACGACACAATCTCCGCGGGGGAGCTTGAGGATAGCGGGGAAGGGCACGAGGCTTGTGCCCTTCCCCGCTAGCCTCGAGCTCCCCGCGGAGACTTTCCCGCACACCCCGCCTCAGCTGCTCAAGCTTATCGGGCACGAAGTTGACGGGCTATAGCATTTTTTCTCCTGTCACTTAGGCCGAACCAAACAATAAAGACCGAACTCCTACACTTATTTAACACCAAAAATCAGACAAACTTCAACTGTATTCCACTACAATAAGTACTTCTAGCATAACGTTATCTATAATAGGATGTAATTTTTACATAGCTAGTACAGTGCGTGCCCCACATGTCGTCATTATCATGTTCCGTAGACAATGAGCGTTTTGTAGCACGTCTTCAGAGTATCGGAGGAGGTAAGTAACGATGATGCCGAAGATGTAAGCGGGCTTACCAAGATTCCCCCACTCAATAAATTACAACGACATCTTTTACTAATCCTTACTAATATTATGAACTAGCTGTTTCCCGCGGCTTCACCCGCGTGGACAACGTTTCTATGACTTTTCGAGGGTGTGCAGTGCGCGAGCCGCAAGCGGTTTACGAGCGTGGAAAAAAGTAGCCTATGGGTTAATTCAGGTCCAAATCTATCTACCTAACAAATATCAGCTAGATCCGTTCAGTAGTTTTTGCATGAAAGAGTAACAAACATACATCCGTACATTCTTACAAACTTTCGTGTTTATAATTATTAGTAGGATGTGAAAATGTGTTTGTTTGTTACCTATTCACGCTTCAACACCTTGACCAATCTTGATAAAACTTGGCATGCAGGTAGCTTTAATCACGGGGAAGGAAATAGGCTACTTTTTATTACGTGAAAATAGCATGGTCCGATGCAGTTCCTGAGGGAACTGATAACATACTCTTTTTTGGTTAATTTTCTTGACATCGTAACGGAACAATGGATTTTTTGCACAGAGATGGTTGAGAGGGTGAGACACAACATAACATTATTTACTAATTAGCATAGTTCCCGAGGATCTGGGGAAAACAAATTTCCACGCTCGCGCACGTCGGCGGGCGTCGTCGCAACGGAGCAACGGATTGAAATTATTTTTTTAGTATAGAAATGGTTGGGGGTGGTGGAAAGTGACATAGGTTGCTAATCACAATAGCCCGATATAGTTTCTGAGGGATATGGAGAAAACTCATGTCCACACTCGCGAGCCGCTTGCGGCTAGCTCACCACTCACCCTAAAAGATAGTCATAAAAACGATGTGAATAGGCATTATTTGAGTTTGCGTGTACCATCCTTGACTGCATCATCACTTACCATCAGGTGAGTTGCAGGCAAACGCACTCAAATTTTTAATAATAAAAAAAAAAAAAAGATGTCCACGTGATTGAAGCCGCAGGAAAAAGGTAGTTAAAAGTAATAAAAACGCTCATCAAAACTGTAAGTAATGATATAATTAAATGTTTTTCTCACGAGCGACCGTTGTAGGACAGTAAAATATCGATCGGACTGCATCGAAAAAAAATTCTGAAATATGATTTCCTGAATTGCTCTCCTCTTGAAGTTTTAAAAAAACCTTACTCGTTTTGTTTTTCCATCACGTCTTCAATTTTTAATTAATCAAATTCACAAAATAAGTGCGTCAATGACGCTTTAAATATATGACGTTACTTGTGGGTATTTCAAATATTTTAAGAACAAAACTTCGTTTTTGACAGATCATAAGAAGTAACTCAAATGACTAGCAGTCCGGTCGCCTATTATAATGTACCTAACATTATGATGAGTGGGAACCTTTTTATTACCTACAATCTATAGGATCCTTCTGAAATCATGATTATATCAGCCGAAAAACGTCCACTGCTAGACAAAGGCCTCCCCAACGATTTCCACAACGACCAGTACTATGCTGCCCGCATCCAGCGGCTTTCCGATTCCTTCAACAGGTCCTCAGTACACCGAGTGGAAGGCCTCTCCCGGTGCGCGGTCGCCACTCGAGAACTTTACTACCCAACAACCTCCCTGAAATACCTGAAAATAATTTATGGCAGAGTTCAGCTCATGAAACTGAACTATTTTTCCCAAGGAACCTAATACTGAATACGCAAAGCAATTTGTCATAGTGAATTTAAAACATTCGAAAATTCAGTGTACTCGTATGTATATAAAAGTTTTCTGGCTATAGCTCGTAGAACAGATGGCCGTTGGGGCAGTGAAGTTCTCTAGTCGCGACCGCGCACCGGAAAACGTAGCGTAAGCAGACCTCCCACTCGGTGGACGGACGACCTGGTTGAAGGTCGCGGGATGTCGCTGGATGCGGGCAGCGCAGAACCGGTCGTCGTGTAAATCCTTGGGGAAGGCTTTTGTCCAGCAGTGGACGTCCTTCGGCTAATATGATGATGGTGATGATGAAAAGTTTTCTGGATAATGTATTTTTTTATGAAGTGACCCACCCTTAAATTTTTTTCAGGTAAAGTGTCCTGTATAGTGCTATTTATTCATTATTATCTGTGTATTTTTAACCGACTGCGCCAGAAAGCGGGTTGTGTTTTCGAGTGTATGTATGTACGTATATTTCTGTGGCACGTTTTGTAGCCTAAATGTCTTGATGGATTTTGAAATGCGAGCGTCAAATTCGTCTTGATCCCGTGAGTGACATAGGATACATTTTTATCTGACTCGCCAAAAAGAGGGGTTGAGTTTTTATGCAGTCGGGTTTTCATTTTTAATTACGCCTCCGTTTCAGTTTGGGCAAAAAGCTTTCGTATATCTGTCTTCTTCTACAGGTCGCATTTCATAACAGATTCTCGTAAAATTTTGTGAGCGATTTCAATAATTATATGGATTTTTTTTTGTCTATTCAGTTTTTGGGAATTTTTCAAAATGGCGGAGCCTTGGGGCACACCCTGGACACTTTATGCAACGGGCCAGAAATAAAATTTCAAAAAAGGAATGAACGAACAAACACAATTGCGTCGAAATTCTATACGTTCGACAACCAAACTGTAACCAATATGTATCAATCTGAGTGACGAGGGGGTGAGGTCGCAATCTAGAGAGCGGCAGGGAGTGTCCATTCTGTAATATGTTAGTACTAATATATAAGGTCTAACAAAATTAGCTAAAACTATTTTAACTGGTGCTTCTACCCATGAAACTGAACAACTTTTCCCATGAAACCCATAGTCAAATCTCAAAAAAAAATTTGAACTTCCTACACTAAGTTGGCTGATCAGCTGATCGAGTTAATACTAACTCGATCAGCTGATCATACGGGAGAGCCAAATTTTTTTGCGGTTTGACTATGTGTTCCATGGGGAAAGTTGTTCAGTTTCATGGGTAGAAGCATCAGTTAAAATAGTTTCAGCTAATTTTGTTACACCTTATATGTATATACTTTGCTTGAGGGTTGCAAACGTTAAAAAAAATATATTGCAGCCATTTCAAAAAAACTCGCGAGGTCTATTACACAGCTACATAGCCACTAGAAGTACGTAATCTGACTGTACAAGTAGGTACATACCTTCAATCCCACGGTGTGGAGGAACCGTGACGGAGCGAAGACGAATGAAACGGTCGTATGTTGAACATATTAAAATGGCCGCCAACTATGCGTAGAGAAAACAAGGTGCTCCTAATTAGAATCAGAATTTTATAGCAATTATAAGATGTACAGTTTAAAGCGGAAAACAGTGGGAATATATTGTTTTTATTCCGAAATCTATAGGTTCCCGTAACTGCAGAGTTACCTCGCGTAAAAGCTCAATGGAATAGGTAGTTATAGACTGAAGTGTAGGGTCTGTTTTGGCTTGCCAGACTTCAGGATTTGTCCTGACATGTCAGGATTCCGGCCGGACTTTGACAATGTCAGGATTTTTTTTATTATTTACGTGTTTATAGGTCTTTTATCGACGACGCTGCTTCCATGGGCTGCTTCCATGGACTAAAATGAATGGTGATTATTTTCATTGTGTGGAGAGTTAGAGTAGGCTCAATGGCAGATTGTGTGTCGGAGAGTGACCGGTTGGCACTCAAAAGGAATATTATAATATAAGTGGTGTTTTATTACTATGCGTGCGTCGTCAAACCGCGCCTGTTTCAGTAAAATGTCAGGACTTTTTGATAAGAATCAAGCTTTTTGGCAGGACTTTTCAATTTAACATCTGTTAACCCTAGGTCGGTTAGATTAGAGCGCCTCCGCGCCGACCCTTGACTGATGTTACAGGGATATTGTGTTTAAACGCCCTTTAGTCGACGCCTTCACTTTACGTTAATTGTACTTCCGTTTTATGTCCATTACATCAGCTGAAAATCGTCCACTGCTGGACAAAGGCTTCCCCTAAGGATTTCCACGACGACCGGTCCTGCGCTGCCCGCATCCATCGGCTTTCCGCTTTCTTCACCAGGTCGTCGGTCCACCGCGTGGGAGGCCTGCCTACGCTACGTTTTCCGGTGCGCGGTTGCCACTCGAGAACTTTACTACCCCATCGGCCATCTGTTCTACGAGTTATTTGCCCTGATGTGGTTTTATGTTAAGTAAATAATAATTCTAAAATTGCATCTGGCAACACTGCCCTCGCGCGTCTCAAAAGGCGCTATATTTTTTTTATTTTGGGCTGAAAATTGTTTTTGGCGTTTGGCTTTTTGGCGCCCCTTGCCACCTGCTGCCTAGAGCGACCGCTTCTTCGCTCACTCCAGGACCGGCGCTGCCTGTCACCCATATACATACAGGTGATAGAAAAATAATAAAAAAAATATTGTGCAAAAATGATATTGAAGTAGTTCTTTATTTTTTTGGACTTCACAATACAAATAGTTATCAGCTGATTCGTGAACTTTGTATGGGAAGTCCAATTTATTTTGTAATTTTAGCAAAGTTACTAAACAAAAATTGTTCAGTTTCATGAGTAGGCCTCCTCAAAATTGCGTTCTATTTTTAATAACACCGGGTGAACTTTTAAGACGTATAACCTTGGGAAAACCATAGTCTTTCTTCGTACGTCACTGCCTTGTTTCCTTCTGTCATTTCATTACAATACATTATGTCTTTCCCCCAAGAAATTTATACATATACTACTTTTTTATCTAACATAGCCGGAACGCTTACTCAGACATGATCCGCGAGCGGAGTGGGACAGAAAAGACTACTACTATGTCTTTTTCGCACGATTGCGATATTAATAAAATATAAAACTAGTGGGATTATTAATGGATTGATATATTTTCAAAACAGTTATTTATGATACAGGGGCGGTAAACAGGTTGATGACATACGAGTGACATTGTCATCATCGTCACGACGGGTATTTTAACTGATAAAATCTTCACTTTCGGAGTTCGAAAATTCTCAAAAATTGTTTATTGCAATACATATGTGGTTACTTTAAAACAAAATTCCACAAAATAACATTAAATTTAAACTGCATGTAATATGAGAAGCATGTAATGCTATATAGCTACTGCTTTAATCTAGTACCTGTGATGTGAAGATAGCCTTTATTTGTGCCAAGGCAGTGATGTCAAAACAATCTTTAGCCTAAATTCCACAATCAGCAAGGTCCTACTCTAACGGTGCGCTATGAGAGCCAGAGCCTGGTGCTTGCTGCGAGAATATATTTTATTAAGAGGCCCCAGGAGGCTCGAGTTTCCATACAAACGTAGTTCCGTAAAAACTACATCCCGAATTAAATCCAAACTTTGCTAATAACCAAATAGTGTCTACTCAGACACATATCGAGGTTTGTAATTAGTTTTCATTGTACAAAATTTAAACATAACTAAACTTTTTACTTTGCCACCTTTTTCAAAATTCTAAATTATTAAATTTCAAATTCCTCCATTAGTGTCAATAAAGGTACTTGTTTTGGGAATAAATATAATGTAACTGCATAATAAACATTCAGTCCGCAAAATAACTACTTGAGCGGCAAGATTTCATGATTGAGCGGCAGAAAAACATGTCTATAAGCAGCAACTCAACACTGTAGGAAGAGTGTGGTACGGGGAGTTCTAAATGGAAGCGGGAGCGAGCGAAGCGAGCTCGGACTTGCGGAGCACCCCGACTCGGATCCGTTAGGTTCGGAGACTGTGCGGGGAGGCGAGCTAAGCTCGCCTCCCCGCACAGTCGTAGTGTTAGGTTTAACATGAGAACACAGAAGTAGGAGCCCCGAAGGGGCTCCGTCGACCACTCAACACTGTAGGAAGAGTGTAGTACGGGGATGTTTAAAATAATTACAGCCATCCAGAATGACATAAATTGCTGATTGATTTTGAAATGTTTGCTGACCATGAGTTGCTGACCAATTAGCTATTTCTGCTGACCGATTATATTTTTCTGCTCACAGAAATAACAATACTATGCTAACCATTTAATTGACACCCCTTGTTTTGAACCCCGCTGTTCCTTCACTTTGGCGGAAAGTCTTAAATTAATTTTGTAGGTACTGAAAGTTTGAAACCTCTTATTTTTTTCAGTTATACAGGGTGTAACATAAAGGTGTGGTGATACTTTAAGGTGGGCTTGTACCCATCAAACTGAACAACTTTCTCCATGGAACCCATAGTCAAATCGCAAAAAAAAATTTGAACTTCCCATACTAAGTTGGCTGATCAGCTGATCGAGTTAGTATGGGAGAGCCAAATTTTTTTTTGCGATTTGACTATGTGTTCCATGGAGAAAGTTGTTCAGTTTGATGGGTACAAGCCCACCTTAAAGTATCACCACACCTTTATGTTACACCCTGTATACTATGAGTACATCGAAAACTAATTACAAACATCGTTAGTGTCTACTCAATATATTCGCAAAGTTTGGATTTAATCCAGAATGTAGTTTTTGTATTAAAGCGGAACTACGCTTGAATGGAAACTCGAGCCTCCTGGGGACCCTTAAGCTCCCGGATATATTATTACTTACTACTAACAAGGACAGGGTGTGCCATTTAGGATTTTTTTTAATTATTCATCAACCCTTGGCCTAACACAGATATAAAACCTTATAAGTCATTCAGTCTCCGCAAAATATATCATGGTAAAAGTGTGAAAAGCCATAGAGTGGCTACCTTTGATGTTTGAGGCTAGGCACCCCCAGCAGACTGGCAGTGTCCCCTCTTTAGAAGAGCTGGTACGTTACGTGAATTAAGGCTCCTCTTTCCCTCAAATTAGCAACTCGATTCAAACATCGAACGAAATAACTTGGAAATAAAGTAATTGACAGCTTGTACTGCAACTGTGCTGTTACGTCAATCGCTGAGGGCGAATCGTGTGAAACTGTGGTATTTAATTCATTAAAAATAAAATAAGAACAATTTCCAAAAAAGTAAGAAAACAAAAAAGCGTCGGTGGCTCAACCGGTAACGACTCGGTCCATCTAACCAGAGGTACCGGGTTCAAATCTGAACGGCCAATGTACCAATGAGTTTTTAAAAAACTTACGTACATATACTTACCGATTGCTTTAACGGTGAAGGAAAACATCGTAAGGAAACCTGCACACGCCTGCGAAGAAACTCGAAGATTGTGTGTGAAGTCGACCAGCCTGCACTGGGCCCGCGTGGTCGACTAAGGCCTAATCGCCCTGATTCAGGGTAGGCTCGAGCCCCTCGGTGGGGACGTATATGAGCTGTTATAATAAAAGAAAACAAAATCATTTTACATTGTTTTGTTAAGAAGTTCATAAATTATCATAATGTTTTGCTGCAGTTTTATAGTTACAACTAGAAAAAAGTGTGCAATAGCATATTTTTTTCTTTAGTTCTTTGTACCTATTCAAATCGAATTCGAGGAAATCAAAATCACACCTCATAACCTGTAAAATACAAATCGTTTTTTTTTCATAAAAAAAATCCTTAATTGAAGTAAAAAGTGGTTACAAAGTTGATCGTTGACGGCAGTCTAAGCCTTAACCAAAGTATATATGTATATTAGTAAATACATAGCCTTCAGAAAATAATCTAATCTTTTTGTCATATGGAGGTATATACAGTTTATGGTTATGGTACACCCTCTAATGGTTGATGGGAGCGATGGCTGACTCTCGCGTTATACTCGTGACCGGGTGCTGTCCGTGCGAACTGGCCTACTCTTGTTAAATGCATTCAATGATTTTTATGTATAACTTTTCGTGTCATATTGTTTTCATGTTCTAATGACATAATCTGGTTTATATCAAGGATTTAATTTTGACGTTATTAACTAATTATTGTTTATTTCTTGGTTCTTCACAAATGACTTTGTTATTATTTTTTTATGACTATCAGAAAGAGTATAATTTGTACCTATTTTGAATATATTGAATTGAATTGAATGAAAAGAGTCTCTCCTCTGAAAATGATCAAATCTTGATTGCGACCTCACCCCCACGTCACCCAGATTGATACAGATTGGTTACAGTTTGGTTGTTGAACTTATAGGTTTTCGCTGCCATTTTGTTTGTTCCGTCATTCCTTTTTTGAAATGTCTTTTTTGGCCCGTTGTATGAAGTGTCCAGGGTGTGCCTTAACTGTCTGCTCGGATGCAGGCTTTGGTACAAGTTTCTGTCCCTTTGGGACAATGTAGAATGAGCAGAGGTGATAATTAGAGAGAGATGCAAGGTGACCCGAGTGTGGGAGACAATTTAAACATTCACCGGTTGGGCTTCTATGCTAGCAGTGGATCAAATCACTTATTGCTGTAATACAATTAAATAAAAAAAAATACTCAAACTATTTGGAATTAATAAGCCGTAAACAATATTCCTATCTTTTTGACCAGTATAATGAAGACTATACTATGATAACTATTGCATTGCGGAATACATTATTAATTGCACTTCACCACCAAACGTAATTAATAATAATTATTTTGTTTGTTTCTTACCCAAGACATGTAAAACAAAATATAAAGCTAGAAAGGAAATGTTATCCTCATTCTAGATCAGTAAAAATGAGCGTCGGTGGCTCAACCGGTAACGACTCGGTCCCCCTAACCAGAGGTGCCGGGTTCAAATCCGGAGTCCGGACGGCCAATGTACCAATGAATTTTTCGAAAATCACGTACATATACTCTCCAATTGCTTTAACGGTGAAGGAAAACACCGTGAGGAAACCTGCACACACCTGCGAAGAAACTCGAAGGGTGTGTGTGAAGTCGACCAACCCGCACTGGGCTCGCGTGATGGTCGACTAAGGCCCGATCGCCCTAATTCAGGGTAGGCTCGAGTACCTCGGTGGGGACGTATATCCGCAGCTTAGCCGACCCCCCAAAAACAGACAAATTACCCTCTTCGCGGAAGACCCTGGCCCCTGGCTGTGCGTTTGATATCCCCGCTAGAGGTGTTAACATAAAGGATTAAACAATATAAAAAAATATATTTTGTGATCAAAGTTGTAATCAACTTTGATTAGCTTAGTGAAAACAAAACTTTTCTTTTTTCTTCCAACAACGCTTCTTGCTATCCTTTTAGAGCAACGGTGTCCAACATAATGTGTTGGAGGATTTTTAAAGCCGCAGCGGGCCCAAGGAAATGTCCAGTTGTAGAGTGATTTTGTATAAAACAAAACAGTATTTTTTATTTACTGATGTTAGGAGGAAAAGTCACTTAAAATCTACCTATTTCCGTGTTTTTTGTTTGCACAACGCATCTATTGTCTTTAATCTCTATCTTTGTTCAACTGAGTCGTTCGTCGCTACGTCCAAAAAGTTCGTCCGAATGGACGTAACAGCACCATCCAATTTTACCTACATTTCTTCTCATGTGCCGCGGAAAAAAGGGCAATAACTATACATTACATGGCTTAAAATTTAACTATAGTTTGCGAGCAAGATGAAGTGCCTTCGCGCGCCGTAAGTATGTTAGACTGGCTTGCTTTAGAGTATGTATTAGTTATTAGTCCCTTTGCGACAGCATGTTCTGTGTGTAATATTTTTTATTCATCATATCAGCTCATATATACGACCCCACCGAGGGGCTCGAGCCTACCCTGAATTAGGGCGATCGGGCCTTAGTCGACCACGCGGGCCCTGTGCGTGTTGGTCAACTTCACACACAACCTTCGAGTTTCTTCGCAGATGTGTTGTGCAGGTTTCCTCACGATGTTTTCCTTCACCGTAACAGCGTCGGATAAACGTACATATGAAATCGAAATTCGAAAATCCGTTCGATACGTGGCAGGATTGAACCACGACCTCCTGGACAGGAGGTAGCTGCCCTTGCCATTACGCCACCGACGCTCTTTATTCCCATTCAAAATTCGAAAACACATTGGTACGTGGCAGGACTCGAACCACGACCTCTCGAATAGGAGGTAGTGGCCCTTGCCGTTGCGCCACCGACGCTATTTTTTATTAATGTACAAAATATTATATTACGGAATCTAGTTCATATTGTGAAACTGTTTAATTTATATCTAGTTAAATATCGTGGGCTTATGTGTTTAGTCGCGTCTACTTCATAGTTCAGTTTCCAGTAGGCTTTGTACCGTACAAGAATCGAAAGAGCTCAAGAATCACTCTATCTATTGGTGAAAACCGTATGAAAATCCGTTCGGTAGTTTTTGATTTTATCACGTTCAGATGCAGCGGGGGCACTTTGTTTTATAATATGTAAAGATTTTCGTTAAGAAAATCTTGTGGGGCTGTATCGGAGCACACTGTCGTTTTCACAAAATCATTTCCTATGCAAACCTAAATTACTACTTATTGAAAAAGGTTGGACCGATTCTAAAGAAACTTTGTACACATAAGCAAGTCACAAAATTCTAATGTGTGGATAGATTACATTTTCAAAAAAATATGTTGTCGCTAGATAATAGTGATTTAAGGTTTTCATAGAAATCTTAAAATTTTGTAATCTTTTTTAAACATAATACCGAAACTGTAATCTATCCACAAACTAGAATATCATGACTTGCTCATTTGTATGAATGGATCGATTCTAATGAACCTTTATATATGAAGTTTCATTAGAATCGGCCCATTCATTTTCAATAAGTAGTAATTTTAAAAAATAAATAAAAAATAAAATAAAAATGTTTTATTTCAGACAATGAAGTCCATAGGTAAAAAGACTTAAGTAATTAAAAATTGAAATCAAGTACACTTATTAAATATTAAATACTACATACAACAAGCAGTTTAAGTTTGTATAGGAAATGATTTAGTAAATACGCTCTGAAACTATTTAAATTTTCCTCCGTGAATGGATAACTAATGAGGTTTGCTCGTTCCAAGATACGAGGTGGTTATACAACTGGCCGGTCCTACCGGAAACAGATTTAAGTCTCTTTCGTTACATCCGTTGCATTTTCAGTTCTCTGACCTGGTACCCCGTATGTGATTTTAAAGATGTTTCACGTCAAAAATATTAAATAATACCCTAATTTTGTTAACGAAGCCATTTCATACGGTAGTTTTTTTAAATTATTTATTTAGTAAAAGTAAATACAGAATAAGCACTATTCGAGTTTCAACTCAAATTAAAAAAAAGGTACAAAATACAGGATGTTGCATATTTGGTGTTGGATCCGTTAACTGGGGATTATACTAATCATACTGAACCACAAAAAATGCACAAAATTGGCTTACAAATTGAGAATTAAAAAAAGATCAACTGATCGACTTGTATGAAGAGTTTTTTTTTTCAATTTCAGCAACGTCATAGAACAAAAGTTGTTCAGTACGGTGAGCAGAAGCCCCAGTTAACGGAACCTACACCAATTTTGTTACACTATATATATATATATATATATATATATTGCGAATTTGTGTAAGTTACATGTTCATTTTTAACATAACAGTAACTATGTAGCATTAACTATATATTATGTGCCTGGTGTCTCAATAAACTTATTCTATTCTATTCTAATTTGGCTAAATACTAAATAAATCAATAATAGGTATCACTTCGCTGTGTATCACTCCTCTGGGTTTACGTACCTACATACCTATACCTAAATATACGTAAAAAAATATTTATTTATTTAGTCTGGCCCGTTTAAGATTGGCTTGCTATTCTTGAAAGTACCGATTTTTTGCCCCAATTATCGACAAAAAGGTGAGGTCCCAAAATGGATTCCACTTTTTTTGTCCAAAAAAAATACAACATACAAAATAGTTTATATATAAAATCTTTATAAACTATTTTGTATTTTTTTGGACAAAATTTGCTACATCCTGTATTTTGTATATTAGTACTACTCTATTGTTTGAATTTTTAACATATTCTAATAACTAAAGAACCCTGATTCCCCTACTAGGATTCCCTGTGTTGGGGGACACCAGTCTCTTCCCTGGTTACATATTAAGAGGACATGCGGTCTAAAGAATAGGTATTTGCTCTAACCTTAAAAACACAAATCAGACATCTAATCAAATATTTTTATACAGTAAGTTATTTGTAGAACTAGCAAATTTCCTTTTTGTAATTATTCTATACATAGGCATATCATATATACCTAAACTGTATTTTTTTAGCAATTGGGATAACACAGTATTAAAAATAAATTATAAATTCCTGATCAGTAAGTTGCCCTCCCATTGAAACTTTAAAAACCTTACTAGTTTCGTTTTCCATCAAGTCTTCAATTTTCAATTTACCAAAAGTCACATAATTGAAAACGTTAAACACGTTAAAAAACCGACTTCCATCGCAACAAATTAGTACATTTTTGCATGATTATTTTTGGTTTTTGTTAATTTTCTACTAAAGTACTACACCGATTTTGATAAAATTTATATGGGACCACACGGGAAGCACTAGCTTTCAAATAAAAAAAGAATCATAAAAATCGGTTCACCCAGTCAAAAGTAGTTCTGAGGTAACAAACATAAAAAAAAAACTTAGAGACGAATTGAGAACCTCCTCCTTTTTGGAAGTCGCTTGAAAATGAGTACATAAATGACGCTGCAAAACTGTGACGTCACGCCTAGGTATTTCAATCATTTTTAGAACAAAATGTCGTTACTGACAGATGATAAAAAGTAATAAGCAACTTCGATAATGACTTTTCTGTTGTAGACATCTTTATATTATTGGGTTACCTCAAAATTGCGATTAGAAATAAAATAAATAAAATGGAAAAAAAAACAGTTTAAGTAAAAATATATTTTATGCAATTTATATTGTCTCAGGGCCCGTATATTTTATTATTTGTTGTCATTAATTGGAACTCCAGGTCCTTTTTAATTTATATTCAGGTAATCCTATATTATATGAATGTTTGTTTCTTAAATTAATTAATAAATAAAAATTGACTTAGATGATTATTACCAATCATCATCCCGTTAAAAAATGCAAAAGTTTATGATTTTCTTAATATGACGGACGGATAGACTGATAGAACGATATTTTAAGTGTTTTCATATGGACTTTGGAACCCTTAAAAGGCACTTTCTAGTAGGAACCTAATTTCATTCGAAAACAAGGGTTAGGTAAATATCGAAAAACTCTAAGAAGTTGCCGCTCGCTGCCTTTTGTTTGGAAGAAATTAAATTCAGTATCAACTTTTTTCTTCATCAAATGTTTTTAAATGATAATCGGTATGAAAACAACGATATTTTGTATTAAAAATACTGCTGAATAACAAACTAAATAATTCAATAAGTAAAAAAAATCGATGTGCGATTGATTAATTAATTAAATGGAGTTACCGGTGTAACAAAATTGGTGTAGGTCCCGTTAATTGGGGCTTCTACTCATCATCATATTGAAAAAAAATAATTTACGACTGCTGAAATCGCAAAAAAAATTAAACTCTTCATAAAAATCGATCAGCTGATCGACCAATTTTGTGCATTTTTGTATGGAGAGTCCATTTTTTTTTGAGAAATGACTATGGGTTTCTTTAGGGAAAGTTGTTCAGTATGACGAGTAGAACCCCCAGTTAACGGGACCTATACTAATTTTGTTACATCCTGTAATATTAGTAACTTAAAATTAAAATTCGGCGGGAAAATGTACTTACGATTTATCTCAGGGAATTCAGCTTAGATACTGCAGCCTTGAAAGACACTTCCATTTAAAGTTTATCAACTTTTCACACCGTTAAGTTAAATTAGTCCAAAAGAATTATCCAGTTAAAAGTCACGAAAACTTTTTGTCGCAAAAAAATTACCAGTTTTTTTCTTAAATAACTTCAATATTCAAAAACAAATTTTCGAACACACCAAAAGTTTTCATGCAAGCAGATTTTTAAACTCGAAGGAGACCGGAACACAGAATTAAAACTATGAAGCGTGCGTTCCGTTGCAAGCTTGCCGCGTAAGCTCGCGGCGTAGCGCCTGCCACGGTGCACGGAGCGTGGCGCCCCGCCCACTAGGTGGGGGCGTCACACCTCTTAGCATCTTCATACTTCGCCTCCTGGCCAGTGTAACTTGGCCTCCTCGTAGACAAATAAATATAAATGGGGGTGGATCTCGGGTGGATCGTTGGTGCAAGGTGTAAGCTTGTTCAGAGTTTTCCTTACGATTTGCTAAACCAGAGTATCTTGAGCTGTTTGTTGGTTCCGTAGATAAATAACTATGAAGAGGGGTGGATAGCTCTTTAGAGATGTAAGGTATAGTATACCTATCTTTATATTACGCCGTTCTGTAACTCAACGTACATAGTTCACTAGTTTTTACCTGCGGTTTCTCCCGCATGGATATCGTTTTTATGACTTTAATGGAGGGTGCACGGAGCGCGAGCTGCAAGCGACTCGCGAGTGTATAACAAAAATTAACACTGGAATTGTCAAGTCCTCGATCTATCTACCTACCAAATTTCATTCGATCTGTTCAGCCGTTTAGGCGTAAAAGTGGATTATACAAACATTCATACTTTCGTTTCGTTTATAACATTAGTATGATTATTTGATTTGTCTAGATAACTGAAAATCCTACTAATACCTAATGTAAATGTTAAAGTTTGTGTGTACGGATGTTTGTTACTGTTTATTCACGCTCCAACCACTGGACGGATCGGGATGAAACTTTGCACACATATAGGTGAGGTCCTGGAAAACCTAGTACATAGAAATACACTGTAGACCCTGGTTTTGGCATTAATTGCAAAATTTCTCGATAACAAATATAGTTAATGTTGAATGAAACCAATACAAAAAAATAGGTCTCACCTTTTAATTTTAATTGAACACTATAGAAATCTAAAAATCGAGAATTGGGCGTTCGGTTTCAACGTCACAGCCGCGTTGAAGCCCGCATTGATTTGAACTTAAAATGAATAGACTTACGTTCGATATTATTTTAACACGTATCAACCTGCTCGGATTGAGGCATCTTAAGCCTTAAGTCTAAGTCAGTGCCAACTTGCACTGTTAAAGGTAGCACTTTCAATCCATGGGTGAAGGCAATTTAAAAAAAAACCTATGAAAAATCGGTTTTTTTCACGTAGCACTTCCGCTTGGCACTACTATTAGTGCCAAAGGTATTTTTTCTCTCCCGTGACAGTCTGATACCCTAGGTGGAGAAACAAACGGCAGATCTGAGTTGAGCGAGCGAAACGAGCGATAATAGGTTCGTTAAGTTTGATGATAACACCGTGGCGAGCGTGGCTCCCCATCTCTGGGTGGCGAATCTGACAGTACGAAGTAAGGCCGCAAAACCTTCAGTGTCACGGGAGAAAATAATTTAAAACGCTAAACACGTTAAAAAACAGACTTCCATCGCAACTAATTAGTACATTTTTGCATTATTATTTTTGGTTTTTGTTAATCTTCTACTAAAGTACTACACCGATTTCAATAAAATTTATATGAGACCACACGGAAAGCACTAGCTTTCAAATTATACAAAGAATCATAAAAATCGGTTCACCGAGTCAAAAGTTCTAAAGGTAACATAAAAAAAACCTACAGACGAATTGAGAACCTCCTCCTTTTTGGAAATCGCTTGAAAATACTTTTGGCATTACTAGTAGATATTGCTAAGCATTAGTGCCACGGGAGATAAACGGGAAAATCCTCTAAAAGACTACATTAACTTCGATCACTTCATTTAACCGGCAGTAGACTGTTTCGTGATATTTTTATTTAAAATACGTTTAAAATAAAATATAAAAAAAAAACAATTTATTGAAATAATTTCGACCTACACAAAGACACGTACCCCGAGATACACTTCTAATTAATTAAAACTTGTTAGAGATTAAAAACTCTGCTTCTGTCCTCAGAATTCTCAACCTTATACTATAGCAACACAACAAGGAACTCTGAACAGCATTTGAAAATTAGCAAACTACTCACATAGCTTCAATAAATTTCTTAGGTGGTGAATTCTCAGTAATAAAATAGGTTTATTTATATTCTGTTATGACACAGGATGCGGGCAGCGCATGACCAGTCGTCGTGGAAATCCTTGGGGAGGTCTATGTCCACCAGAAGACGTCTTTCGGCTCTATGATGATGATATAGCATTAAAACCTGCATTACTGAAGGCTCCTCCGTCCCTAAAGTCAGCAACTCAATTCACGATGTTTCAAACATCGAACGAAATTGCTTGGAATAAAGTTCTTGTCAGCTCGTACAGTAAAGTGGCTGTTACGACAATCTTTGAACACGGTTAAAAGTAAGAAGAATTTCCAAAAAGTAAGAAAACAAAATCATTTTACATTGTTTTGTTAAGCAGTTCATAAATTATCATAATGTTATGATTAGAATTGCAGCAGTTCTATGGTTACAACTCGAAAAAAAAGGGTGCATTAGGATATTTTTTTCTTAAGTTCTGCGTATTAAAATAGAATTCGAGGAAATCAAAATTCCTCTTCATATCCTGTAAATTATAGAACATTATTTTTTTCGATAAAAAATCCTCAATTGAAGTAAATGTGGTTAAAAAGTTAGTCGTTGGCGGCGGTATAAGCCTTACACCCAGTTAACTAGAGCCGCTATCATTCAAATAATTTTCGAAAAACCTAAAAACTTTTAGGTACAAGCTTTAAATAAAACATTGTCACGCGATATACATATGCATGCAAAATTTCAGCTAAATCGGAAACCGGGAAGTGGGTCAAATTTAACATGCAAGATTTCACCCGAACAAACAAGCAAGTTAAATAAAAGCTTGTAAAAATAATTATTACTCTCTGAGTACATAGCTTATTGAACATTTTCAACGATGAAAACGAAAAGTATGATGAGATGCACAATATTATAGTAGTTAATGGAGGGAAGGGCCAGGTTCTATAATAATAAAAGCAAAATCTACCGAAACTGAATTATGTATAGAAAAGAAATAATCGTAAAAAATATGGGAACAGACAGTATGGTTGAACCGGATAATGAGCAAAAATTGTCATGACAGAGCAGAGATATGCTATATACAAGGGGAGGTAGATAGGTTACATGCGTCTAAAAAGTGAAGAAAAAGCATTCGGTAGTTACCTATTATAATGTGTGTGTAAATGGATTCGATTTTCAAATGTGGTTTGTTAGTGCATAACCCATCTATGGTAACAAATCTCTGTGACAGAGTTACAATTTGAAAAACAAATAAAATAACAAAAAGTGAAAATAGACTAAAAAGATGATATAAAAACAGTTTGAACATAAAAATAACCAAAAAGTTAGACTTCATCACACCCTTAACAACGAGTTACTAAGAAAAGATCTACATAACATTACTTCATCGAAAGGGGGGTGATTTAAATAAGTACGATATTTTTTAGTCGGCTCGTGTGATTCATGCTGTTCAGACGATCACTGTTAATAACTTTAGGAATAAATTAAAAATTAAAAACCCGACTGCATATGAACTTAACCCCTAGTTTTTGGCCAGTCGGGTAAAAATGTGTCCTATGACACTCACAGGATCAAGATGAATCTAACGACACCTCCCACAAAACATTTGAAAGGGCAGGTCCAGATGAAAATGTCAATGTTGCTAAGAAAATATCATAAGTACTCCAAACTCTAGACAAAAACGCAATACGTCAAAATTTAAATTTATTTGTCAGAGCGATTAGCTTGTAATATTTTGACATGGCTCTGAAGAGTTATGGGGTTTCCAAACACCTATTAGCCGTACGTTTAGTGTTGTTTTATGAGCGAGCGGACGAAGATTTACTATTGCGAGTGGCTATGACAAGTTTGTGTCATAGTTGACTTGGAAAATTGCTGGAAGACAAAGCGAAAGCTTTACAATTATGACAGACTCATCAATAGGCCTTTTTGCAGCCCTTGCCAAGAATAAGCACTGTCTGTTCTTCTTCTTATCAACTCATATACGTCCCAACCGTTATATAGTAAAACAACGTTTAGAGCAACTAATAAATTATAATTAAACTTTTTAATGTTTATAATTGAACAATTAAAATATAAAATGTACGGGTCCCATAGATAGTGACACAGATAATATTGCATTCTATCATTATGGATGGCTCAAACTTAACCATGAAGTCACAGGACGCCTATTTGCCATAGTTTTAATAGGTGCACCGGATAATTGTGATGGGTATTCATGGTCATGGGAGCCACGCTTAAAGGCACATGGCACAAGGCAAGAACTTTAGCGGGATTTTAACCGCCTCCGTGGCTCAATGGTCAATTCATTCGCTTCACACCAAGAGGTCGCGGGTTCGATTCCCGGTGGGGTCAATTTAAAAGACTTGGTTTGGTTGGTGGTAGGGCATTTTTATAGCCCGCCTGGCTAGCTACCCTCATCTACTATCAGTCTTGCTGCCAAACATCAGTGTTAACAGAATTGATGTGTTTCGGCTTGAAGATAAGATAGCCGATCCCCATTGCGTTGGGGAATCTTGGTAAGCATATCGTCATTTACCATCATGTAGGATGATGCCAAGGGCTTATCAATTGTGGATAAAAAAATCATGGTATTACCGAATGGTATTCGTCTCCCATAACAAACTCAAATATAAATCTTTGGAGGTTTCCGGTTATAATAATAATTAGGAAAATCAATTTTTCCAACTTGCAAATACGAGTGATATTACTTTTAGGTAGGCCCAGGGACGGACCCAGGGCCCAAGAGGTTTGAGTTAGGTATAGTTTGGCCACGGTTTGGTTTGGTCACAACATAGCACATAGCTAATTAAATTCTTCAACGTCTTTTTTAATTAGCCTGAATAATCTCGACGACGGCAAAACGCCAATGACAAGTCAAATTAAATTCTGTATATGGAAGTATGTCATCTTTACTAATATTATAATTGTGAAAATGTGTTTGTTTGTTACCTTTTCACGCTTGACCAATCTTGATAAAATTTGGCATGCAGGTAGCGTGTATCACGGAAAAGGACATTAGCTACTATTTATCCCGTGAAATCAGCATAGTCCGATGCAGTTCCTGAGGGAACTGAAAAAATAGTCTTTTTGGGGTTCCGTACCCAAAGGGTAAAAACGGGACCCTATTACTAAGACTTCGCTGTCCGTCCGTCTGTCTGTCTATCTGTCCGTCTGTCACCAGGCTGTATTTCATAAACAGTGATAGCTATACAGATAGCTTGTACAGATGATGTATTTCTGTTGCCGCTATACCAACAAATGCTAAAAATTAGAAAAAGTGAAAAAATAAGGGGGTTTCCATACAAAAAACGTGTTTTTTTAAACGTAAAGAAACTAGCGCCATCTAGTATGATGTTACGGAACCCTTTGTACTATCGCCATCTGTATGATGGTACGGAACCCTTTGTGTGCGGTTCTGACTCGATTATGGCCGGTTTTTTGGTTAATTTCTTTAACATCCCAACGGAACAATCGATTGTTGTGATTTTTTGCACAGCGATGGTTAAGCGAGTGGGAAATGACATAGACTGCTAACCAAAATAGCCAGATCTGGGATAGGGATCTGGAGGAAACTAATGTCCACTCTCGCACCACTCACCCTCAAAGACAGTCATAAAAAGGATGTCCACGCGAGCGAAGCCGCGGGCAAAAGCTAGTAACTCACAAAGATAAGTACTACTCGTATTAATGGACAAATTATTTCATAAACAGCGTTGTAATAGAAATGTTTTTTATTTATTCACAATTGGTAAGCCCTTGGCATCATCTCACCTGATGGTATGTGACGATTATGCCGAAGATGGAAGCGGGCTTACCAACATTCCCCAATGCAATGTGATATAAATCACACAACCTGTCATTTATGAACTAATTACCCGACTGCATCAGAAGGAGAGTTACGTTTTTTACAAAAACTATAGCAAAATACACACTAATAATCGGGCACTTAGCATGGCTGGGTGACAGTGTCCGTCCGTCCGTGCGTCTGCGGCCGCTATCGGCCGATCTGTATTTGCACCCGAGCGGACACCCTAAAATTACTCGATCGCTCCACATTGCGCACGCATTGAGTGCTGTAACTGTGAACTTAGGCTAAATAATTTTGATTTTCATTTCTTTTATGCAGGTAGCTAAGTATCTAATATTTTTTTTAACCTTTATTAATTTTTGTCTATCTTCTTTTTGTTGAATCACTTTTACTAACGGTGCTTGCGTGTTGCCGTGAACTTCCAAAGTTGCTGTTTTGAATATCTTATATATGTATTCTATTAGTGAGGACTTTTGAGTGGCTTCCTTTTTTTATTTGATTTTTATATTAGATTATGTTATATTAGCTGTCAGTCTTCCTATTAAAAAAACAAATTTAAAAAAAAACCGGCCAAGTGCGAGTAAGAACCGCGCATCACAAAAGGGTTTCGTATACCGTCATACTAGATGGCGTTAGTTTCTTCAAGTTAAAAAAAACATGTTTTTTGTATGGAGACTTTCAATTTTTCTAATTTTTAGTATTTGTTGGTATAGGGGCAACAGATATACATCATCTGTGAAAATTTCATCTGTATAACTATCACGGTTCAGGAAATACAGCCTGGTGACAGACGGACAGACAGACAGACAGCGGAGTCTTAGTAAAAGCTAAGCACTTTAATCATCATTACAGCTCATATACGTCCCCACCGAGGGGCTCGAGCCTACCCTGAATCAGGGCGATTTAATACTGCACGAAGCACTTTAATACTGCTTTATAATTCGTTTGTAAGATCTCATCTAGAATACGCATCGACCGTTTGGAACCCTCAATATTTAAAACATGTAGACTCTATTGAGCGTATCCAACGCAAATTTATTAAACGAATTATGTATCGTTTCAAGGAATTTGACCCTAGTAAAATTATACCACTCGCAACACGAAGATAACACAGAGATCAAATACTGTTATATAAAATAATACACAATTATTTAGATTCTCCATATCTAGTAAATAAGGTTTTATATAAATGTTCTAGAGCAAATTTGCGCTCAAATCATACATTTGCTATTCCTTTTTGTCGAACCAATTATGCCAAAAATCGTTACATTATAAGATCTTGTTCAAAATATAACGAAGCTTATGAACACGTTGAAATTTTCTCGTCAAAACTCAAACAATACATTTCTTCAATTAAAAATGTTAATGAGAATTTATAAGATTGTCTCTTACATAGTTTTTTGTGAGTTTTTATCTCTTTTTGTAAGTTATACTTATCTACTTAATTTTAATGTTTACTTGAACGAAATTGTCCTTAACTATTAGTGGAAATTTTATTGGCTTATGTTTCAATATTTATGTTATTATCTATTTTGTGTAATTACAGCTGTTTTTTCCCCAATGAATAAATAAATAAATAAAAGGGTCCCGTTTTTAACCTTTGGGTACGGAACCCTAAAAAGCCACCCTTATAAGATATATTTTTTGTAGTATCGATTATTGAATAATAACGTTTTTTTTATACACAATTGGTAAGCTCTTGGCAACATCTCACCTCATGGTAAGTAACGATAATGCCTAAGATGGAAGCGGACTTACCAAGATTCCCCAACGCAATGGGAAACTGGCTCTTACCTTCAAGCCGGAACACGTCAATGCTGTTAACATTAATGTTTGGCGGCAAGACTTAGATAAGACGGTGGTAGCTAGCCAGGTGGGCTTAGAAAATGCACCTCCAGCAACCAAACCGAGTCTTACAAAGTTAGATATAAAGCCTCTGTTGAATTTTGTTACCTACAACTGCTTTAAGATAGGTTTTAATGTATTTAATGTCATTATGCCAAGTGTATTTAATGTCATTATCAAAGGTCAAAAGAAGATTGCATATCAGAATTGAAAAGATCTGACCACGGATACCTTATTTGGTATGTGTTCGGGATAAAATCAGTACCTAAAGTATAACCGGGGGCATTACAAGTGTCCGTGGTTACTTCATCATCATTATCATCATCATATTAGCTGAAAGACATCCAGTGCTAGATAAAGGCCACCACAAGGGTTTCCATGACGTCCGGTCCTTCGCTGCTTCCCGCGACTTTCACCAGGTCGTCGGTCCACCGCTTGGTAGGCCTGCCTACGCTACGTATTCCAGTGTGCGGTTGCCACTCGAAAACATTACTGCCCCAACGGCCATCTAAAGTTTCATTAACTAAAATCAACAATAATAAAAATGAGGCTATCGTATATTCCTCTGATTACAGATACAATAGATGCGGAGTTCCTCAAGGAAGCGTAATTGGACCCCTTCTCTTCGTACTTTATATAAATGACATCCCTCATGTAACTCAGCACAAGTGCGTTCTCTTCGCTGATGACATTTCTATAGTAGTGACAACAAAAGGAAAAATTACTGACAAAAATACAATTATCAATCACGAATCTGACATAAATAGTACTATTAATGTTATAATAAAATGGCTGAACATGAATAACTAACAGATTAATATTTCAAAGACAAACTACATTAATTTTAACAACAATAGGTTTCGTAAATTAGAAATAAAACATGAAAGCATAAAAATTGATGAGATGTATAACACGAAATTCTTAGGCCTCAAAATTGACAACCAACTAAACTGGAAACCACAACATGAGAATGTAAGTGAGAGACTCAACAGATTTGTGTACGTCCTAAAGCGCCTAAAAAGTCTAACAAACATTCCCACTGTTTTGTCTGCCTATCATGCGTGTGTAGCTTCGGTGCTCCGTTATGGTCTTATTATATGGGGAAATGGGACCCACTGGAAAAGAGCCTTAATAGCACAAAAAAAATGTGTAAGAGCTATAGCTGGCAAGTCATCACGAGACTCCTGCAAGCCACTATTTAAGGAGCTTGGTCTGTTGCCACTACCCGCGCTATATATATATTTGAGCTCTGTCTGTTTGTGAAGCAACATCTGCAATTATTTAAAAAAGCCAGTGACAAAACCTCAAGAACCCTTAGGGATCCATACAGGCTAGTTTTTAACGAAATCCCATTAACTGAAATGTATAGCCGAAATTGTGTGTGTATGAGCGTTAGAATATATAATAACTTACCAATTGAACTACGAAAGCTTGAATCGAAAACCTTTAAGACAAAATTGTTGAAATGGCTTATTGACAAAGATTATTATAGCGTTAATGAATACCTCTGTGACAAAAATAAACTTGTTGACATTTGAATTTTTAAAGTTTACGTGACAAAATAATTATAATCTATGTTAAACATTTGCATGCCTTGCACAGGCGAAACATGATTGCACTAAAAAATTATATTAAACATCCTACTACCATGTTTGATGCAAATAAATTTTCATTTCATTTCATTTCTATTCTACGATCTATGTACCGTGGTTGGATAGATTGGTCGAGAGGGCATTCTACAGCCTGGGAGATTATTTAAAATAAAATAAAAATTGACATGTATAATTATTATAATATGGTAATTAAGTAAGATAAATAGCATACATTTAATATAATGTATAATAATGATTGATATAATTGAAGACGTGTAACAAAATTGTTATCATTAAAGATTAAAGATTATGATTACGATTAAGCTGATCTGACTACGAATACCGAACGCATGAAATGCATCAAATAGATTCAAGATTCAAGATATTTATTCAAAATAGGTGCAAATTACACTCTTTCTGATAGTCATAAAATAGTGATTACATAATTTCATTTGTAAAAAATTAAGAAATAAACAATCATTAGTTAATTACGTCAAAATCCAATCCGTGATATAAAAAAAACAAATAATGTCATTAGAACATGAAAACAATATGACACGAGAAGTTATAGGTACATCAAAATTATTGAATGTCATGAACGCCTTTGACAAGTGTAGGCCAGTTCACACGGACAGCACCCGGTCACGAGTATAACGCGAGAGTCAGCCATCGATCGCTTCTCTCAACCATATTAGAGGGAAAGGAACGACCCGGCTCCCGATGCGCCACCATCCGCATACTTTTTTGTTTTCCGAGACAAGGTTCGTATATTAAGTGGTCACACTAATTTTACACTTGAAAATTTGAAAAAAAAAGAGTCTCACGCATCTGCCTTCCGTCTCAACATACCAATTAGGTACAAAGCGAAATTAAAAAAATGACAACTTTTCAAAAATATCCGTTCGCAATTACTTGCTCCCTTCAGCCTACAAAGATACGCCATTTGTAAGAATTAACGGTTGAAAGATTGCTTTATTTTAGATTTGTTAACTGTATTATTGGGTACGAAAGCAATAAACTCAATATAGCCGTCTTACGCGCGTCAAAACGACTATTACTTTTTGATTAAAATATTTTACGATACGCAAATTGCGAGTTCAGACGGTAAAAAAAATCGCGTCGAGTCAATTTAATCGTCGTAATAACGACACGAAAGTCACAACAACGTCACAAGTGGAATAATGAATGACAGTAAAGTAGTAGCTATTGTAACGAAAATGATTGAAATCAGGATAAATACCCTTTAAAATTCCGTTACATCATACGATGAATTTAGGGAAATAAATGGCGAACGGTGGAATAATGGAAAAGAACAATAAAAAAGTAAAAATAAAATTATAATTTAAAATATGTAAACTTAATAATTGGGTATATGAAAAAAGGTTGGTGACCGCAGGATGCTATGAAATTTTTTATAAACAAAATTAATTAAATAAGGTTAAATTTAAGAAGTTTAGAACCTATTACTAAATATAGGACGAAAAGTATGAACATTGAGTACGAAAATTTAAGAATTGTAGAGTGGACGATCCATACGTATAGATCGTTTTCTGTAACTTTGTGATATATCTTAAATGTAAAAAGACACACATAAAACAAGTTAAATTAAACACTGATTAAAGTTCATAAAAATCCATGGGTACTTGACCGGGAAAACTGAAGGAAAATGGGGTATGTACTTCCCTTAACTGCTGGCTCGATGGAAGTTGCTTTGGGCGATGGCAAAGCAAACATGCTGCTTCAGCGAAGATTAGTACAGCAAATAATCCAGCCTGTTGAGCCTGTGGTACCAATACGTCTTTCACAGATTTCCTCGGGGTTTAATAGCCATTAAAAGGAAAAGGTAAAACCTAAAAATGCAAAAGATCACCAATTTAGCATAGTGCAAATCGTAAAGGAAAAATGAAAACGAAAGTTGGAAATACGAACCTTGAAATTTCGGCGGGGTTCCGATATTTGTTAAAAAAAAACTGCACAAAACATATATTGCAAAATGAACTAGAAATAAGTTTTACTTATATTTCCCAGTCTTTAAAAAATGTGCGGTCACTATTTCAGCTGGCCTTTTTCAAAATCAATCTTCACATGTCAGACGCCACCTTTTGAAATTTCTTCTAACACGCCAAAAGGAACGAAAACAAACGAGAGAGAATCTAATTCAAAAGAGTTTTTAATCTTGGGACGAAATGTTTACGTCACACTATTCTACTCGAGCAACTATAGGCTATTTTACCGTATAAAAAATAAATTTAAAAATAAATAAATTTAAAAATACTGCCTCCGTGGCGTAATGTTTAGTCCATTCGCTTCACATCAGGAGGTCGCGAGTTCGATTCCCGGCGGGGTCAACTTGTAAGACTCGGTTTGGTTGGTGTTGGGGCATTTTCTAAGCCCCCCTGACTAGCTATCATCATCTTACCTAAGTCTTGCCGCCAAACATCAGTGTTAACAACATTGGTGTGTTCCGGCTTGAGGATAAGATAGCCAGTTCTCCATTGCGTTGGGGAATCTTGGTAAGCCCGCTTTCATTTTCGGGATTATCATCACTTACCATCAGGTGATATGATGCTAAGGGCTTACCAATTGTGAATAAAAAAAACACTTGCTCATTTGAAATATGAAACATTTTTTAATATTATATTTATTCATAAAAACAGCAAATCAGTTCGTTAAAGACTATGGCACTAATGAAGTCACTATGTCACTAACGCGAACAATTGCAGAACCACAGATCTACTACAAATAGATCTGTGTGCAAAACAAACTTTCGTTTTTGACAGTTGATAAAAAGTTACTCAAAAGACTAGTAGCAAAAAAACTCGAGACGATATATTCCATAAAAACTAGACACCGGACGAGACAGAGACAGATCGAGCGCACGCTTCGAGTGCGAGTGAGGGGGCAGTCTTTTCGTCGTCTCTGTTCGCGAGGAGGCGTGTCCCGATAGATAGCTTCCTGTCACCAACCAGCCAGTACTTTATTTGCATGTGCGCTTCCATAGAGACGACCAAGGAGACTGTAATTCAATTAAGGGGGGGCGTTTTTACAAATGGGCTACTGGTTTTACAGTTCTACTGTACTTGTAAGGTTGAGTTTAATGAAGAGAATTGATTGAAATTCGTAGAAATTCTATTAGGTCTGAATGTTTTTACAGACTCATTATTAATTTAATTTAATGTAATGTACTTGATAAGTCGGAGTCGGTGGCGTAACGGTTACGGCCGCTACCTCCTGTCCGGGAGGCCGTGGTTCGAATCCTGCCACGTGCCACCGTGACCCACACTGCATGATTGCACTCTTAGCATAGGGAAGACATCATTAGTCACATCTCATTAGTTTTTTTGCCTCTTCCTACTAGATGTAATACGACTTTTTCACCCACGTGCCCGCAGCAAAAAGTCACATTAAGCGCAGCACACCTTTTGCAGGAAACCTCTAATTGATTATAAATTATAGTTATGCTATATTGTGCCTACTGCTGCGGCACACCACAGACACTGCATACAACGGTCGTTAAATGACATTTCAAAAAACAAATGACGGAGCTAAGAAAATCGCCGCGAAATCCTATACGTTCGAAAACCAAACTATAACCAATCTGTTTCAATCTGGGTGACAAGGGGGTGAGGTCGCAATCTAGAGAGCGGCAGGGAGTGTCCATACTGTATGTTAGTACTAATATATATATTCTTTGGCAGATTAACCTTGGATTCGGTTAACTGATTCGATGTTAACTGTTGACGTCATTAATTGTAATTTATTATGTAACAATTGATTCAGGCCTGGACCCCACATCGGACTCCTTTTCAACCGACTTCCAAAAAGAAGGCGGTTCTCAATACGACTGTATGTCTTTTTTAATATTTATCACGCGATATCTTCGCAGATTGTAAACCGATTTTCATGACTCTTTTTTATGCAGACTAACGAGTTGGTCCCATATAAATTTTATCAAAATCGGTGTTGCACTTTATTAAGACATGAACATGGACCCTATTTTTTATGTTTGTCACGCGATATCTTCGCAGATTGTAAACCGATTTTCATGACTCTTTTTTTATTCAGACTCAAGAGTTTGTCCCATATAAATTTTATCAAAATCGGTGTAGTACTTTATTAAGACATGGACATGGACCCTATTTTTTATGTTTGTCACGCGATATCTTCGCAGATTGTGAACCAATTTTCATGACTTTTTTATGCAGACTCACGAGTTGGTCCCATATAAATTTTATCAAAATCGGTGTAGTACTTACATGGACCCTAAGTCAGGCTCCTAATTGGTCCAGCGCATCTCGCTGGCCACCCAGCGGGGAACGCCGCTAGTGTTATGGGCACTTTTGGGCGGGAGACACTACAGGTGGGGCTTTTTGACTGAATCAGCAATGACCAAATTTAATTGAAAATCTATGTGTTCTTTTTTATTTGATATACTTTATAATTAAATTAATTAAATATATTTGCAGTTGACGATTATGTATTTTTGATTAAGGCTTTAAGATTCCTCAATCCGAGCAGGTTGATACGTGTTAAAATAATATCGAACGTAAGTCTATTCAATTTAAGTTCAAATCAATGGGGGCGCTGTGACGCGGCTGTGACGTTGAAATGAACGCCCAATTCGTAATTTTTACATGTTTTTATTACTTTTCTATACTTTCTAATAAAACTCTCAGAATTGCTAAGTGGCAGTGGGCGGGGCACATAGCTCGTAGATCAGATGGCCGTTGGGGCAGTAAAGTTCTTGAGTGGCGACCGCGCACTGGAAAACGAAGCGTAGCTAGGCCTCCCACTCGGTGGACCGATGACCTGGTGAAGGTCGCGGGAAGCCACTGGATGCGGGCAGCGCAGAACCGGTCGTCATGGAAATCCTTGGGGGAGCAGTGGACGTCCGTCGGCTGATATGATGTTGATGAAAGTTTGTATGTATGGATGTTTGTTACTCTTTTACGCTTCAACCACTGAACGGATCGGCATGTAACTTGGAACACATAATAGGCTAGGTCCTGAAATAGGACATAAGCTACTTTTTACGCCGGGAAAACGTCTTATTCTTACTACGGGAAAATCGAAAACAATGCAGGCGTAGCCGAGGGCGGATGGCTAGTTTTAAAAAATAAATATAAAAAAGGGAATATTTAAAAAATAAAACCATAAATAACAATTTGAAGAAAAAGACGGTTCCGTTATTTAGACTAGAGCGCTAGTTTTCCGTGAATTCCTTATTTTTTGTGGTCGCTTGCCCGTTGCCCGGTCTATGCTATGTTCGACGAAAGACAGGGCGGATCCAAATATACAGGGTGTAACAAAATTGGTGTAGGTCCCGTTAATTGGGGCTTCTACTCATCATACTGAACAACTTTTGTTCTACAAGTTTGTTGAAATCGAAAAAAATAATTTTTAACTCTTCGTACAAAACGATTAGCTGATCGACCAATTTTGTGCATTTTTGTATGGAGCTTCGAAATTTTTTTTGCGAGTTGACTATGGGTTCCTTGGGAAAAGTTGTTCAGTATGATTAGTAGAAGCCCCAGTTAACGGTTCTTACACCAATTTTTTTACATCCTGTATAGGGCTGGCGCGCACTGCTTTGCGGTGACCGTGACTGCGTTTATTCTGTCGTGCGGTATATTAAACGCAGTCTCGGGTACGCGGACTGCCGCGAAACAAACACACGTTTTGAGAATAATTGAGTCAACATAGAAAGCAGGGTTAGAACTGATAATAACAAAAGGTTGCTCTTTCGGGAAAGTGAACTGTATTCGAACGTGTATTTCTAACTTGCATCTATCCGAACGCACACAGTGTCAACGTGCCGCGCCGTAGTTCGGATTATAGGATTATGCAAAGTTATGTGAACTTGAGTGTCATTGGTTTTTTAAGTTAAATATTGTTTATTGAGTTGAATTTGAAAAATAATTCGTGAGAAAGATTCAATATGGTCATACTCTATTTGCATGAAGACAAAAAATACTGGGCAAACAAAGTGCAAAAAATGTAGCAAAGAGATGCAAGGAATAATAAATAGAATGTATAAACTATTAATTATTTTTTTTTGTTAGAATAGCCCAAATTATAATGCATTTGTTATGAAACAATATAACGAATGAATTTCTTACACTGGCGATAATTATCCGATAATTATTAAGAAGCGTAATTATCTTGATTTTTCCGAACCCTGATAGGAAGCAACTTACATTAAGTGTCTCTAAAATGTAATGTGATGAGTCGAAATAGGAAGCAACTTACATTACATGTCACCAAAATATAATGTAATAATTGAGTCAATATAGGAAGCAACTTACATTATATGTCTCTAAAATATAATGTAATAATTGAGTCAACATAGGAAGTAACTTACATAACATGCCTCCAAAATATAATGTAATAATTGAGTCAACATAGGAAGCAACTAACATTACATGTCTCAAAAATATAATGTAATAATTGAGTCAACATAGGAAGCAACTTACATTACATGTCTCCAAAATATAATTTAATAATTGAGTCAACATAGGAAGCAACTTACATTACATGTCTCCAAAATATAATGTAATAATTGAGTCAACATAGGAAGCAACTTACATTACATGTCTCCAAAATATAATGTAATAATTGAGTCAACATAGGAAGTAACTTACATAACATGCCTCCAAAATATAATGTAATAATTGAGTCAACATAGGAAGCAACTTACATTACATGTCTCCAAAATATAATGTAATAATTGAGTCAACATAGAAAGCCACTTACATTACATGTCTCCAAAATATAATGTAATAATTGAGTCAACATAGGAAGCAACTAACATTACATGTCTCAAAAATATAATGTTATTATTCAGTCAACATAGGAAGCAACTTACATTACATGTCTCCAAAATATAATGTTATTATTCAGTCAACATAGGAAGCAACTTACATTACATGTCTCCAAAATATAATGTTATTATTCAGTCAACATAGGAATCAACTAACATTACATGTCTCAAAAATATAATGTAATAATTGAGTCAACATAGGAAGCAACTTACATTACATGTCTCTAAAATATAATGTAATAATTGAGTCAACATAGGAAGCAACTTAAATTACATTACATGTCTCAAAAACATAATGTAATAATTGAGTCAACATAGGAAGCAACTTACATTACATGTCTCCAAAATATAATAATTGAGTCAACATAGGAAGCAACTAACATTACATGTCTTCAAAATATAATGTAATAATTGAGTCAACATAGGAAGCAACTTACATTACATGTCTCCAAAATGTAATGTATTAATTGAGTCAACATAGGAAGCAACTAACATTACATGTCTCAAAAATATAATGTAATAATTGAGTCAACATAGGAAGTAACTTACATAACATGCCTCCAAAATATAATGTAATAATTGAGTCAACATAGGAAGCAACTAACATTACATGTCTCAAAAATATAATGTAATAATTGAGTCAACATAGGAAGCAACTTACATTACATGTCTCCAAAATATAATGTAATAATTGAGTCAACATAGAAAGCCACTTACATTACATGTCTCCAAAATATAATGTAATAATTGAGTCAACATAGGAAGCAACTTACATTACATGTCTCCAAAATATAATGTAATAATTGAGTCAACATAGGAAGTAACTTACATAACATGCCTCCAAAATATAATGTAATAATTGAGTCAACATAGGAAGCAACTTACATTACATGTCTCCAAAATATAATGTAATAATTGAGTCAACATAGAAAGCCACTTACATTACATGTCTCCAAAATATAATGTAATAATTGAGTCAACATAGGAAGCAACTAACATTACATGTCTCAAAAATATAATGTTATTATTCAGTCAACATAGGAAGCAACTTACATTACATGTCTCCAAAATATAATGTTATTATTCAGTCAACATAGGAAGCAACTTACATTACATGTCTCCAAAATATAATGTTATTATTCAGTCAACATAGGAATCAACTAACATTACATGTCTCAAAAATATAATGTAATAATTGAGTCAACATAGGAAGCAACTTACATTACATGTCTCTAAAATATAATGTAATAATTGAGTCAACATAGGAAGCAACTTAAATTACATTACATGTCTCAAAAACATAATGTAATAATTGAGTCAACATAGGAAGCAACTTACATTACATGTCTCCAAAATATAATGTAATAATTGAGTCAACATAGGAAGCAACTAACATTACATGTCTTCAAAATATAATGTAATAATTGAGTCAACATAGGAAGCAACTTACATTACATGTCTCCAAAATGTAATGTATTAATTGAGTCAACATAGGAAGCAACTAACATTACATGTCTCAAAAATATAATGTAATAATTGAGTCAACATAGGAAGTAACTTACATAACATGCCTCCAAAATATAATGTAATAATTGAGTCAACATAGGAAGCAACTAACATTACATGTCTCAAAAATATAATGTAATAATTGAGTCAACATAGGAAGCAACTTACATTACATGTCTCCAAAATATAATGTAATAATTGAGTCAACATAGAAAGCCACTTACATTACATGTCTCCAAAATATAATGTAATAATTGAGTCAACATAGGAAGCAACTAACATTACATGTCTCAAAAATATAATGTTATTATTCAGTCAACATAGGAATCAACTAACATTACATGTCTCCAAAATATAATGTTATTATTCAGTCAACATAGGAAGCAACTTACATTACATGTCTCCAAAATATAATGTTATTATTCAGTCAACATAGGAAGTAACTTACATTACATGTCTCCAAAATATAATGTTATTATTCAGTCAACATAGGAATCAACTAACATTACATGTCTCAAAAATATAATGTAATAATTGAGTCAACATAGGAAGCAACTTACATTACATGTCTCCAAAATATAATGTAATAATTGAGTCAACATAGGAAGCAACTTAAATTACATTACATGTCTCAAAAATATAATGTAATAATTGAGTCAACATAGGAAGCAACTTACATTACATGTCTCCAAAATATAATGTAATAATTGAGTCAACATAGGAAGCAACTTACATTACATGTCTCCAAAATGTAATGTATTAATTGAGTCAACATAGGAAGCAACTAACATTACATGTCTCAAAAATATAATGTAATAATTGAGTCAACATAGGAAGTAACTTACATAACATGCCTCCAAAATATAATGTAATAATTGAGTCAACATAGGAAGCAACTAACATTACATGTCTCAAAAATATAATGTAATAATTGAGTCAACATAGGAAGCAACTAACATTACATGTCTCAAAAATATAATGTTATTATTCAGTCAACATAGGAAGCAACTAACTTTACATGTCTCCAAAATATAATGTTATTATTCAGTCAACATAGGAATCAACTTACATTACATGTCTCCAAAATATAATGTTATTATTCAGTCAACATAGGAAGCAACTTACATTACATGTCTCCAAAATATAATGTTATTATTCAGTCAACATAGGAAGCAACTTACATTACATGTCTCCAAAATATAATGTTATTATTCAGTCAACATAGGAAGCAACTTACATTACATGTCTCCAAAATATAATGTTATTATTCAGTCAACCTAGGAAGCAACTTACATTACATGTCTCCAAAATATAATGTTATTATTCAGTCAACATAGGAATCAACTAACATTACATGTCTCAAAAATATAATGTAATAATTGAGTCAACATAGGAAGCAACTTACATTACATGTCTCCAAAATATAATGTAATAATTGAGTCAACATAGGAAGCAACTTAAATTACATTACATGTCTCAAAAATATAATGTAATAATTGAGTCAACATAGGAAGCAACTTACATTACATGTCTCCAAAATATAATGTAATAATTGAGTCAACATAGGAAGCAACTAACATTACATGTCTTCAAAATATAATGTAATAATTGAGTCAACATAGGAAGCAACTTACATTACATGTCTCTAAAATATTATGTAATGAGTTAACATAGGAAGCAACTTACATAACATGTCTCCAAAACATAATGTAATAATTGAGTCAACATAGGAAACAACTTATATTACGTGTCTCCAAAATGTAATGTATTAATTGAGTCAACATAGGAAGCAACTTACATTACATGTCTCCAAAATATAATGTAATAATTGAGTCAACATAGGAAGCAACTTACATTACATGTCTCCAAAATATAATGTAATAATTGAGTCAACATAGGAAGCAACTTACATTACATTTCTCTAAAATATAATGTAATGAGTCAACATAGGAAGCAACTTACATTACATGTCTCCAAAATATAATGTAATAATTAAGCCAAATACAAATACAAATATTTATTGATAAACTTGATGGTTTACACGTCATAATGTTAATTTAATTCAAATATTTAATATTGATTAAATTATTACATTACATGTATAATTGGACATTCTAATTTTTTATATTATTACATGTGCAGGTACACGTATGTACTTAGTATGTTTATTATTCCTTAAGTATGCTCGTGGGGAGGGTCAGTGAACTCGTCTACTGTGTAGAACGCGTGTGATATTAGAATTTTTTTGAATTTTTTTAAAAACGAGTTGTAGCTGGGTGAATCCCGGATATCGGGAGCTATTTTATTATATATTTTAGGGCCTATGAAGTCCAGACACCTATGGGACTTAGCCAAACGCCGCAATGGCCGGTGTTAAAACTATGTTGACCACCATGTGTGGAGAATTGTTGGAGGTTTTTCCTGACGTATTTTGCTACTTCCATTATGTAAAGAGATGGTAGTGTTAGGATTTTGTGTTTTATAAACAGCTCACGAGCGGGCTGGTCACGTCTTGCGGTGTCAATTATTCTGACTGCGTGTTTTTGCAATCTGAAAGCTCTCTATCTCTCTCTCAGCTGCCTTACCCCACAGTACGAGACCATAAGTTAAGATGGAGTGAAAATAGCCATTATATGCTTTTTTAACACTGTTTGGGTTAAGGCACGGGCGGAGTCTTCCAAGGGAGTAGCATGCAGATGCAAGTCTTGCGCAGAGCGCGTCCACGTGCGGTGACCACGTGAGTCCGCTGTCCACTACAAATCCCAAGTACTTTACTTGGAATACCTGCGGGACTACTTCACCATTACAACTGACATTGAGATCTTGCCGTTTGGATCCATTGAGACTGAACCGTATGATGTTAGTTTTTTCTACGTTAAGGCACATTCCATTGACTGAAAACCACGCAGCGATTTCATTCATTACTTTATTTAATCGGGACCTTAGATCCAAGTCATTTACTCCAGTCACAATTACACACCCGTCATCCGCGAACATGACATATTCAGCGTCTCTGGATGCGGTTGTGAAGTCATTCATTAGAATGAGAAACAAATTATTTCCCATTATTGATCCCTGGGGGACGGCATTATTGCCTAGTGACTGGAGTTTGGACTTCACGTTATTCACTGACGTTAGTTGTGTTCGTTCACTAAGAAATGAAGCTATTGTTTTGTGGAAGCATCCTCTTATTCCATAGGTATCTTAGCTTGGCCAAAAGAAACGGATGGTGAACCAGTTCAAAGGCGCGGGACAGGTCACAGAAAATGGCTGCTACTTTTTTCTTAAGCTCAAGATGTTTCATAACAGTTGTAATAACTTGTGTGGCTGCATCCACTGTGGAGCGCGTCAACATAGGAATAGGAAGCAACTAACTTTACATGTCTCCAAAATATAATGTTATTATTCAGTCAACATAGGAAGCAACTTACATTACATGTCTCCAAAATATAATGTTATTATTCAGTCAACATAGGAATCAACTAACATTACATGTCTCCAAAATATAATGTTATTATTCAGTCAACATAGGAAGCAACTTACATTACAGGTCTCCAAAATATAATGTTATTATTCAGTCAACATAGGAAGCAACTAACTTTACATGTCTCCAAAATATAATGTTATTATTCAGTCAACATAGGAAGCAACTTACATTACATGTCTCCAAAATATAATGTTATTATTCAGTCAACATAGGAAGCAACTTACATTACATGTCTCCAAAATATAATGTTATTATTCAGTCAACATAGGAAGCAACTTACATTACATGTCTCCAAAATATAATGTTATTATTCAGTCAACATAGGAAGCAACTAACTTTACATGTCTCCAAAATATAATGTTATTATTCAGTCAACATAGGAAGCAACTAACTTTACATGTCTCCAAAATATAATGTTATTATTCAGTCAACATAGGAAGCAACTTACATTACATGTCTCCAAAATATAATGTTATTATTCAGTCAACATAGGAAGCAACTAACTTTACATGTCTCCAAAATATAATGTTATTATTCAGTCAACATAGGAAGCAACTTACATTACATGTCTCCAAAATATAATGTTATTATTCAGTCAACATAGGTAGCAACTAACTTTACATGTCTCCAAAATATAATGTTATTATTCAGTCAACATAGGAAGCAACTTACATTACATGTCTCCAAAATATAATGTTATTATTCAGTCAACATAGGAAGCAACTAACTTTACATGTCTCCAAAATATAATGTTATTATTCAGTCAACATAGGAAGCAACTTACATTACATGTCTCCAAAATATAATGTTATTATTCAGTCAACATAGGAAGCAACTCACTTTACATGTCTCCAAAATATAATGTTATTATTCAGTCAACATAGGTAGCAACTAACTTTACATGTCTCCAAAATATAATGTTATTATTCAGTCAACATAGGTAGCAACTAACTTTACATGTCTCCAAAATATAATGTTATTATTCAGTCAACATAGGAAGCAACTTACATTACATGTCTCCAAAATATAATGTTATTATTCAGTCAACATAGGAAGCAACTAACTTTACATGTCTCCAAAATATAATGTTATTATTCAGTCAACATAGGTAGCAACTAACTTTACATGTATCCAAAATATAATGTTATTATTCAGTCAACATAGGTAGCAACTAACTTTACATGTCTCCAAAATATAATGTTATTATTCAGTCAACATAGGAAGCAACTAACTTTACATGTCTCCAAAATATAATGTTATTATTCAGTCAACATAGGAAGCAACTTACATTACATGTCTCCAAAATATAATGTTATTATTCAGTCAACATAGGAAGCAACTAACTTTACATGTCTCCAAAATATAATGTTATTATTCAGTCAACATAGGAAGCAACTTACATTACATGTCTCCAAAATATAATGTTATTATTCAGTCAACATAGGTAGCAACTAACTTTACATGTCTCCAAAATATAATGTTATTATTCAGTCAACATAGGAAGCAACTTACATTACATGTCTCCAAAATATAATGTTATTATTCAGTCAACATAGGAAGCAACTAACTTTACATGTCTCCAAAATATAATGTTATTATTCAGTCAACATAGGAAGCAACTTACATTACATGTCTCCAAAATATAATGTTATTATTCAGTCAACATAGGAAGCAACTAACTTTACATGTCTCCAAAATATAATGTTATTATTCAGTCAACATAGGTAGCAACTAACTTTACATGTCTCCAAAATATAATGTTATTATTCAGTCAACATAGGTAGCAACTAACTTTACATGTCTCCAAAATATAATGTTATTATTCAGTCAACATAGGTAGCAACTAACTTTACATGTCTCCAAAATATAATGTTATTATTCAGTCAACATAGGTAGCAACTAACTTTACATGTCTCCAAAATATAATGTTATTATTCAGTCAACATAGGTAGCAACTAACTTTACATGTCTCCAAAATATAATGTTATTATTCAGTCAACATAGGAAGCAACTTACATTACATGTCTCCAAAATATAATGTTATTATTCAGTCAACATAGGAAGCAACTAACTTTACATGTCTCCAAAATATAATGTTATTATTCAGTCAACATAGGTAGCAACTAACTTTACATGTCTCCAAAATATAATGTTATTATTCAGTCAACATAGGAAGCAACTAACTTTACATGTATCCAAAATATAATGTTATTATTCAGTCAACATAGGTAGCAACTAACTTTACATGTCTCCAAAATATAATGTTATTATTCAGTCAACATAGGAAGCAACTAACTTTACATGTCTCCAAAATATAATGTTATTATTCAGTCAACATAGGAAGCAACTAACTTTACATGTCTCCAAAATATAATGTTATTATTCAGTCAACATAGGTAGCAACTAACTTTACATGTCTCCAAAATATAATGTTATTATTCAGTCAACATAGGAAGCAACTAACTTTACATGTATCCAAAATATAATGTTATTATTCAGTCAACATAGGTAGCAACTAACTTTACATGTCTCCAAAATATAATGTTATTATTCAGTCAACATAGGTAGCAACTAACTTTACATGTCTCCAAAATATAATGTTATTATTCAGTCAACATAGGAAGCAACTTACATTACATGTCTCCAAAATATAATGTTATTATTCAGTCAACATAGGAAGCAACTAACTTTACATGTCTCCAAAATATAATGTTATTATTCAGTCAACATAGGTAGCAACTAACTTTACATGTCTCCAAAATATAATGTTATTATTCAGTCAACATAGGAAGCAACTTACATTACATGTCTCCAAAATATAATGTTATTATTCAGTCAACATAGGAAGCAACTAACTTTACATGTCTCCAAAATATAATGTTATTATTCAGTCAACATAGGAAGCAACTAACTTTACATGTCTCCAAAATATAATGTTATTATTCAGTCAACATAGGAAGCAACTAACTTTACATGTATCCAAAATATAATGTTATTATTCAGTCAACATAGGAAGCAACTTACATTACATGTATCCAAAATATAATGTTATTATTCAGTCAACATAGGTAGCAACTAACTTTACATGTCTCCAAAATATAATGTTATTATTCAGTCAACATAGGAAGCAACTAACTTTACATGTCTCCAAAATATAATGTTATTATTCAGTCAACATAGGTAGCAACTAACTTTACATGTCTCCAAAATATAATGTTATTATTCAGTCAACATAGGTAGCAACTAACTTTACATGTCTCCAAAATATAATGTTATTATTCAGTCAACATAGGAAGCAACTTACATTACATGTCTCCAAAATATAATGTTATTATTCAGTCAACATAGGAAGCAACTAACTTTACATGTCTCCAAAATATAATGTTATTATTCAGTCAACATAGGTAGCAACTAACTTTACATGTCTCCAAAATATAATGTTATTATTCAGTCAACATAGGAAGCAACTAACTTTACATGTCTCCAAAATATAATGTTATTATTCAGTCAACATAGGAAGCAACTTACATTACATGTCTCCAAAATATAATGTTATTATTCAGTCAACATAGGTAGCAACTAACTTTACATGTCTCCAAAATATAATGTTATTATTCAGTCAACATAGGTAGCAACTAACTTTACATGTCTCCAAAATATAATGTTATTATTCAGTCAACATAGGAAGCAACTAACTTTACATGTATCCAAAATATAATGTTATTATTCAGTCAACATAGGTAGCAACTAACTTTACATGTCTCCAAAATATAATGTTATTATTCAGTCAACATAGGTAGCAACTAACTTTACATGTCTCCAAAATATAATGTTATTATTCAGTCAACATAGGAAGCAACTTACATTACATGTCTCCAAAATATAATGTAATTATTCAGTCAACATAGGTAGCAACTAACTTTACATGTCTCCAAAATATAATGTAATTATTCAGTCAACATAGGTAGCAACTAACTTTACATGTCTCCAAAATATAATGTAATTATTCAGTCAACATAGGAAGCAACTAACTTTACATGTCTCCAAAATATAATGTTATTATTCAGTCAACATAGGAAGCAACTTACATTACATGTCTCCAAAATATAATGTAATTATTCAGTCAACATAGGTAGCAACTAACTTTACATGTCTCCAAAATATAATGTTATTATTCAGTCAACATAGGAAGCAACTAACATTACATGTATCCAAAATATAATGTTATTATTCAGTCAACATAGGAAGCAACTTACATTACATGTCTCCAAAATATAATGTTATTATTCAGTCAACATAGGTAGCAACTAACTTTACATGTCTCCAAAATATAATGTTATTATTCAGTCAACATAGGAAGCAACTTACATTACATTTCTCCAAAAAAAATGTGATAATTGAGTCAAAAGTGAAAACAACTTACATTACATGTCTCTAAAATATAATGTAACAATTAAGTCAACATAGGAAGCAACTTACATAGCATGTCTCCAAAATTTAATGTAATAATTGACCACGAAACTGACTTCAATAGTAACAACCAAGTAGGTACAATTTTGCAACTTTTTTTGTTTATGTTGTTTTCCCAAAAAATTACCTCACCGATTTTGATAAAATTTACATGAAACCACCTCACATCTACTCTTTCGAAAATAAAAAGATTTTTTAAAATCTGTTTACAAATTGTCGCAGAAATCGATGGACAAAGATAAAAAAATTTACAATAGAATATATCAAATCAAATCAAAAACATTTATTTTGGACAGCATAATCCATAGAGTGTTAGTACAAGAAAATATTATATAGACATTAGGGCTAGTAAGGTTACAACGAATTAAAATTACCTAACATGCAGCCGTACCAATGGCCACAAGATAGGGCAGTCGGGTCGGCTAGCCACAACGCTCAGGATGCCGTTGCCGCTGCCACGGACATTATCTTTAAATATTAATATTTTTAGAGTATTAGCAATTTTTGCGGACCTCTATATTTTGGGGCATCTATCCCACATAGGGGATAGTTGCCTAATCCATGAAAATTACGTTTAGGATAGATGCCCCGCCAAGAAACAGGACATCTACCACGCAAAAACTTTGATTGCATTTTGCCTTTCCATGCAATCGCACAGAGACATGAGACACGGTCAACTTTGTGGTAATTGGAGAATCTTTCGATGGATTAGTAAAATAGCATGCGATACATACGGTAAACTAGAGTAATTACAATCGGGGCAATTATATCCCTGGGGCAACTAACTATCCTGGTTTTACCCTATAGAACCTCCTCCTTTTTTTATGGCCGATTTCATCTCGATATTCGTGAATGGGCAAGGAGTTTTCGTTGTCATCACCTGAACACCTAATTGACGGTGTGATGGCATTACGGCGGCGGCGCGACGGTACCGAGCGTCTGTCCTGACCACAGTATTACAATATAGCGGCTTACAGTAGTGCAACCATAGATGGGTAATGCTCTAACAAACAACATTTGAAAATCGAACCCATTTAGACACACAATGTTATAGGTAGTTCGCTTCCGTTGCACCGAATGCTACTAAGAAAAGAGATGCCAATTGGCATCATTTTATTTTCTTCACTTTTTGGACGCATGTAACCTATCTACCTCCCCTTATATATAGCATATCTCTAAGTGCAATGTTATAGGTATAGGTAAGTACCTACGCAAAGCAAAGGAAGGGTACTTGCGGGGCAGCGGGCGGCGGGGCACATTACATGTTTGCCAGGCTGGCTACAGGCTAGTACTGCTAGTACCTACGCCGTGGCGGCATCGTGCGACATCATAGGCGTTGCGCTACTGTAAGCCATATCGTAATACTGTGGTCCAGAAATTGTTACTGCGTGGTCTGTGGGAATCCATGTAGGTATGGTTAGCAAAACAAACCGCCTACGTGGCGTTATGATTAGTCCATTCGCTTTACAACAGGAGGTCGCGGGTTGGATTGCCGGCGGAATCAACTTTGTAAGACTCGGTTTGGTTGGTGGTAGGGCTTTTTCATAGCCCGCCTGGCCAGCTACCACCATCTTAACTAAGTCTCCCCGCCAAACATCAGTGTTAAGAACGCGCCTAATGCCGTGAAAAAATCAGATTTCACCCGCGCGTCTTGCATCGCCCCCCGCTCTAGTTCTAAAACCAAACACGCGGCGGCGCTGCGAATACCTACGATCGCCAGCGGCCAGCCGGCAGCCGCCATCGAGAACGTGAGTCGTGAGTGGAGCTAGAGCACAGTATATGCAATACAGTCAGAAAAATCGAATATGTATTTTTAATCAAATATTTATTTTTATAAATCGACCCGATAGTATTTTTGTAATCCAAAATTGATAAGCCCTTACTTAGGATCATCTCACCTGATGGTTAGTGATGATGATGCCGAAGATAGAAGTAGGCATACCAAGATTCCCCAACGCGGCTAGCTACCACCATCTAATCTAAGTCTTGCCGCCAGACATCGGGGTCGCGGGTTCGATTCCCGGCGGGGTCAACTTTGTAAGACTAGGTTTGGTTGGTGGTGGGGCATTTTTATAGCCCGCCTGGCTAGCTACCACCATCTTATCTAAGTCTTGCCGCCAAACATCGAGGTCACGGGTTCGATTCCCGGCGGAGTCAACTTTGTAAGACTCAGTTTGTTGGTGGTGGGGAATTTTTATAGCCCGCCTGGCTAGCTACCACCATCTAATCTAAGTCTTGCCGCCAGACATCGGGGTCGCGGGTTCGATTCCTGGCGGGGTCAACTTTGTAAGAATAGGTTTGGTAGGTGGTGGGGACTTTTTATAGCCCGCCTGGCTAGCTACAACCATCTTATCTAAGTCTTGCCGCCAAACATCGAGGTCGCGGGTTCGATTCCCGGCGGAGTCAACTTTGTAAGTCTCGGTTTGGTTGGTGGTGGGGAATTTTTATAGCCCGCCTGGCTAGCTATCACCATCTTATCTAAGTCTTGCCGCCAAACATCGAGGCCGAGGGTTCGATTCCCGGCGGGGTCAACTTTGTAAGTCTCGGTTTGGTTGGTGGTACTTGGATAAGATGGTAGTAGCTAGCCAGGCGGACTATAAAAAGTCCCCACCACCTACCAAACCGATTCTTACAAAGTTGACCCCGCCAGGAATCGAACCCGCGACCCCGATGTCTGGCGGCAAGACTTAGATTAGATGGTGGTAGCTAGCCAGGCGGGCTATAAAAATGCCCCACCACCAACCAAACCGAGTCTTACAAAGTTGACCCCGCCGGGAATCGAACCCGCGGCCTCGATGTTTGGCGGCATGACTTAGATAAGATGGTGGTAGCTAGCCAGGCGGGCTATAAAAAGTCCCCACCACCTACCAAACCGATTCTTACAAAGTTGACCCCGCCGGGAATCGAACCCACGGCCTCGATGTTTGGCGGCATGACTTAGATAAGATGGTGGTAGCTAGCCAGGCGGGTTATAAAAATTCCCCACCACCAACCAAACCGAGTCTTACAAAGTTGACTCCGCCGGGAATCGAACCCGCGACCTCGATGTTTGGCGGCAAGACTTAGATAAGATGGTGGTAGCTAGCCAGGCGGGCTATAAAATTCCCCACCACCAACCAAACCGAGTCTTCTAAGTTGACTCCGCCGGGAATCGAACCCGCGACCTCGATGTTTGGCGGCAAGACTTAGATAAGATGGTGGTAGCTAGCCAGGCGGGCTATAAAAATGCCCCACCACCAACCAAACCGAGTCTTACAAAGATGACCCCGCCGGGAATCGAACCCACGGCCTCGATGTTTGGCGGCATGACTTAGATAAGATGGTGGTAGCTAGCCAGGCGGGCTATAAAAATTCCCCACCACCTACCAAACCGATTCTTACAAAGTTGACTCCGCCGGGAATCGAACCCGCGACCTCGATGTTTGGCGGCAAGACTTAGATAAGATGGTGGTAGCTAGCCAGGCGGGCTTTAAAAATTCTCCACCACCAACCAAACCGAGTCTTACAAAGTTGACTCCGCCGGGAATCGAACCCGCGACCTCGATGTTTGGCGGCAAGACTTAGATAAGATGGTGGTAGCTAGCCAGGCGGGCTATAAAAATTCTCCACCACCAACCAAACCGAGTCTTACAAAGTTGACTCCGCCGGGAATCGAACCCACGGCCTCGATGTTTGGCGGCAAGACTTAGATAAGATGGTGGTAGCTAGCCAGGCGGGCTATAAAAATTCCCCACCACCTACCAAACCGATTCTTACAAAGTTGACTCCGCCGGGAATCGAACCCGCGACCTCGATGTTTGGCGGCAAGACTTAGATAAGATGGTGGTAGCTAGCCAGGCGGGCTTTAAAAATTCTCCACCACCAACCAAACCGAGTCTTACAAAGTTGACTCCGCCGGGAATCGAACCCGCGACCTCGATGTTTGGCGGCAAGACTTAGATAAGATGGTGGTAGCTAGCCAGGCGGGCTATAAAAAGTCCCCACCACCTACGAGTCTTACAAAGTTGTGACTTTTTATAGCCCGCCTGGCTAGCTACCACCATCTTATCTAAGTCATGCCGCCAAACATCGAGGCCGCGGGTTCGATTCCCGGCGAGTTCAACTTTGTAAGACTCGGTTTGGTTGGTGGTGGGTCATTTTTATAGCCCGCCTGGATAACTACCACCATCTAATCTAAGTCTTGCCGCCAGACATCGGGGTCGCGGGTTCAATTCCTGGCGGGGTCAACTTTGTAAGAATCGGTTTGGTAGGTGGTGATGACATGAATTCAAAAGTAACAATCGCAGTTTTTGAAATTGTGTTATATTCACAATTCGGATACAGCTACGGAACCCTAAAAATACTATAACTCGTCGGTCAAATCACGAAAAGGCGTATCCAACAAATTGGCGATTATGGGTTCTTTACACCATGGCATTGAAAAATGTACATTTAGTTACGTCACGAAAAGTTGTAAATGTATTCCTATCCTAGGAGCAAGTACTTACTGTTACAAAGAGCCCTAAATACATTTTCATACTTCAATTTTTCCTCACGAAGAGACGAACGCAGTTACGACTGTTTGTGAAAAAAAAAATGCCTATCAATTTAGATACGTCTATTTGTCATTTACGCATAACCTGTACGAATTTTCACTTCGACAATTAATGCGACACGTTTTCTCTTGCCAAGTGATAAAAAAATAATAAAAATAATAAAACAATGGATTTAGAACTAAAATTAGTGTTCTTGTGTTCCCTGAGTAGTGCGCTATTGAATTTTTTTGGTATTTAAAATATTAGACAAGTTTAGCATTTTAAGGTTATAAATACTTAGAAGTTTTTATGAAAAACTTATTATTTACTGTTCTTCTGAGAAACAAGACGTTTCATAGATAGCACTAGGTTTTTATTTGTACTATAATAGTTGTTATAATAGTCACAATTCCATTCTAACTACATGCCTCCAGTGTGGTTGTTTTTTGTGTGTAGTGCATTTGGAAAACACTTAGTCTTGTCCTAACAATCACTTTGCAAACATAATATTGACATAAAACCATGCTAACCATAATAATATACTTAATTTTTGTGACAAAAACTACTTTACTTCTCATAAAACCATCCCTGCAATCAACTTTGACAATGAACACAATTAGTTTTGCGAATTTTCAACATGTACCGAGGAAATATTCAGTGCATGCCATCGTTGCTCTTGCTTGCCTGCTGTGCTGGTATCATTTTAATGATTGTGATTCAACGTGCGAAAACCACTTTTCATCGGGTTCCATCAAACTGTGTGCTCGCTTACTAGCTTTGGAGTTAACTACTACCAGTAGTTTGGAGACTTACCAACAGCTAAGTGAGTTTATTTCCTGCACTAACCCTGTCTTGGCAACCTGTTTTGCCTGAATCTGCTTTTTATGTGATATTCATTTTGAAGTTAATGCTGAACAATCCTGTTTGAACGACAAACAAACAGAAAGAGAAGCATTAGAGCAGGATTTAATTGAAGAGCCTCTCACTGACTGTGAGACCTAATGGAAGAAGGTAATATTTTGAATATATCAAGTTAAACTGCTGTTTTGTTAAATGTTCTTGACAAATCACCTAGCATTTTAAGACACGGTGGCTCGGAAACAGCGCATTCTTTATTTTGCGAATATCTTGATTGCATGAACGTAATTACTTCTAACTTCTCAGACTGTTCTTTACCATTATGTTCAGAACACCTTTCTGTTCATATTACTATGTGTCGCCATATCATAAATCCTCAAGCTGAGCATTTACTACCAGAAGACTTTGTAGTTGATGGTGCCCCAAGAGAGAATGTACAAGTGAAATCAAAGAGTTAATAAATTTAAGCAGGCAAAAAGTACATATCTCCTTACACAAAAAATAGTACCAGAAAAAGAAACAGGGGTCTTGAACACTGTGCGAAATATGGCAATTATTACTACTTAAAGAAGATTATCGTGAAAATATATTACTGGATTATTACTCAACTGGAAATCTTTCATTACAAAGGGAATTTATCGCAAGGTTAGTTGAAAAAAAGCCAGTTGCAAGGCGAACCACTGCAACAGAATCGCGACGACAGTTTACTTTAAATTTCTACCTGCCATTATAAGACAAAAAGCACAAGGTTTGCATAAAAATGATTTTAAATATTTTAGGAATCAGTGAAAAATCTGTCTCCACTTCCTTAGAAAAGCTTAAAGATACAGGATTATTAGAAAATGACCGACGAAACGAGTTGAAATTTAAGCACACTTAAATAGATTCCCAAGAGTTGAATCGCACTATTGTAGAAAGATAGCTCCAAAGAATATCTACACCCTGCTCTTACATTGCGCAAAATGTATTCCATGTTCTCAGATGAATATGAAACTAAAGTTTCTTTTACTTTGTATAGGTTGGTTTCAAGTAAATGTACTTATCCATCCACAGGCCAAACAAAGACCAGTGGGATCTATGTGTAACCTACTGAGAAGGTACAACGGAAGTAAAAGAAAAACTGCGGGATAAGTACATGCAGCATATTTCTGAAAAAGAAGAAGTAAGAAAAATTAAGACTGATTGTAAGAACGAATGATCAGACACCATTCGTTGTGCTTCCTTTGATCTTGAACAGGTAATATGCCTGCCTCAAATTAACGTAAGTGCTATATTTCATAAAAGACGCTTAGCAAACTTCATCTTTACTATATACGACCTTAACTCTAAAGAGAGCACATGCAACTTATAGCATGAGGCTTTAAGTAATAGAGGTGCTTCGGTAATAAGTACAGCTGTATATAATTTCTTAGCTAATTATGATAAACAAAGAGTAAAGAAAGTTTACTTATTTTGTGATGGGTGTCAAGGGCAAAACAAAAATTCAGTAATGGCATCTATGCTCTTATACTTTGTGATGCATTCCGAATAAATAAGCTTGAGCTTTTTTTGCCCTTCTCATGGCCAGAGTGAGGGTGACTCTGTACACAGTGCGGTCTCTTATACTATGTCAAAAGCAGGAAATATTTATGTTCCTAGTCAGTTAGTTCCTATGATAAGATTTACACGCAATAATTCATACAATATCAAATAATACAATTACAACAATTTCTTAAATTTCAAAGAGTTTTCACATCAAATTAAGATCCTTCAGCTGCGTAAAGATGATCAAAAAGGAGAAATTGTAACATAGACCAAAATGATGGAATATCGAGTAGTAAAAAGTGGACTTGGAACATTATTTATCAAAAAAAGCCATTTGGAAAAAGATGAATCACAGTAAAACGACAAAATTTCAAACACTTTAGAAACGAGATTGATCCTGTTAACAAATCTGTTAATGAAAAAATAATCACTAAAGAAAAATATGAAGATCTCTTAGCTATGTGTAAGGCAGACACTCCTATTATAAGAAACCAAGAACATGTAATGTATTATAAATCATTGCCGCATGAATAAGACAATACACGTTCTTGTATTTCTAATTAGTTTTGGAAATATTTCACTCATTTTTTAAATATGAATAAGCCTTTTTTTGTATTGATTATGTTGTAAGTGAATAACTATGTAAATTGAGTGAACACAATATACTTTTATTTCAATTTACTTTTACTAGGCGTAAATGACATATATTTAGAAATGTTACACCACAAATAGGCGTAAGTGGATCCCTTAACAAAAAAATAAAAATATCTTTTGATCTAATAAAGGCACAGTCAAACCATTAGCAATAACATTAAAAGGATAAAAATTACTTTATAACCAAGCCTCAACACCTTAAAAATGTATAAAAAATAAACTGGTATGAGCACTTAAGTCATCGGTGTTTTCTTTAATTCGCTCTCCTGTAAAGTCGTGAAAATACGGTTACGCCTTTTCGTGATTTGACCGACGAACTGCAACACCTGAAGTTATGTTTGTACAGGTAAATGTAAGTAATATGCGAGTATACAAAATAATAAAATATCAACTCATTTCACACAGCGCCTCCTAGCTTTTACCTACTATAGAAACCTGATAGCTGACATTTATTGATTTATTTTCATCAAAAAGTGGTTACAAATGTTTGTCGTCTAACTAACAATGATTTTACATATACTGTGCGGGCGGCGGGACGTTTGCACCCTCGAAAAGTCATAGAAACGTTGTCCACGCGGGTTGAAGCCGCGGGAAACAGCTAAATATTTATAATATTACCACTAATAACCACTAAACCATTAGGTAAGTACCTATATAAACGTAAAACAGTCTAATTTACAATATTTATTTACACTAGAATTTTATAAATAATAAAATAAATTACGCTTTCCGCCGGAATGGATTGTCATACAGAGCGTCCGGAGACAACTGAACACGTCGAGCTCTGCCCGACAACTGACGCACAGTATATTCAGTTTCTACCCCGCTTTGTTTATAGTCGAAAATCGTATGATACAGTCAATGATGAGTTGGCTTTGAGCTCCGGGTTATAATTTTAGTTGTAATTTTATTTATTTGTTCAAAATATAGGCATAAAATAAGAAATGTAGTCGGTTACTTTACTAGAACATTAGTCTAGCTATGTAATTCGTACAAAATAATGTGGTGTCGTCGCTGATAATTTAGAGCATTTGATTTAAAACTGTTATTTTTTTTGGTGCGAAGTTTGTATTTTTTTGAAAGAATACCTGATTGTTTTCCAAAATTTTATTCGGATACTCGGCTTCTACATGTTTTTTGCCAGCCTTTAGTATTTTTTAAATCTGAATTATTCGTTTCTTTCCCATTAACCTATGTGTTTAAAAGTAGACCGTTTATCTAATTTTTTGCATTGGGCGCACTCTTAACAGCATTGATGTGCTCCCTATAGCCAGATCCCCATTGCGTTGGGAAATCTTGGTAAGCTCGCCATCTTTGGCATCATCGTCACTTACCATCAGGTGAGATGATGCTATTATCAATCCTGACTAATATTATAAATGTGAAATTGTATTTGTTTGTTTGTTACCATTTCACGCTTCAACGCCTTGATCAATCTATGAAACTTGGCATGCAGGTAGCCTGTGTCACGGGGAAAGACAAAGGCTACTTTTTATCCCGGGAAAATAGCATAATCTGATGCAGTTCCTGAGGGAACTAAAAAAATACTCGATTGTTGTGATTTTTTGCACAGAGATGGTTGAGTAGGTGGGAAACGACATAATTTACTAATCACCCTTAAAGACAGTCATAAAAAAGATGTCCATACGCGGGTGGAGTTGCGGGAAAAAGCTAGTTGTAAATAAAAAAAAAATGATGGTATGAAGTTTTTGCCCTCGGGGTCTTGAGCCTCCCCCCAAACTCAGGAAGGTAGACCATACTGTGACCATTCTCCACACACGGGGGTCAACTCCGAGTTGGTGGAGTTTGCAGGGCTACTGACGAACCCCACTGCCAGCAAATTGTCATGCCGCCTGTAAAGCATCTGGCACGGCTTAGCGGCTACCATCTAGTGATTGCAACTGACACCAACGGCAGCAGTGGCACAATAAATTTGCCAAAATGTCATTGTCATTTAAACATTGCTCATCCTTGAACAATCATTTCCCAGGCCTCCACTTTTCAAGCGACTTCCAAAAAGGAGGAGGTTTACAATGCCACTGTATGTTTTTTTTTATGTGTGTTACCTCAGAACTTTTGACTGGGTGAACCGATTTTGACGATACTTTTTTAAATTTAAAAACTAGTGCTTCCCGTGTGGTTCCATATAAATTTTATTAAAATCGGTTTAGTACTTTATTAAAAAATAGCAAAAACCAAAAATAGTATTGTGTTAATGTAATCTTAAAAATTTATGAAATTTTCTTATGGCTAGGTAATGACAAAAATGTATATGTTTAAAATATATACATGTCGGAGGGTCATTGAAAACGCGACCAATACCAGCTCGAGATAAGTTTACATAGTTACACTTTGTTTGGATCAAACGTCAGGTATTAGTACCTGGGTGAAACCGGTGGTGGCGTGACGATCGCTTGTACTCGTGAGACGATCGTTTGTGGTAGCAAAGATGATGTATTAACGGAAGGCTGTTTGTGCTGCCACACTGAGTTGAGAATTTATTAGATCTGTGGAGAAGCCAGATTAGCTGGACGTCAGTCTCGGAGCAGACACTTTTTGACGGAGCGTCGAGCAGAACACATGCAGTGGTGATCTGTGAGAAAAATGGACGTGTCACGCCATCGCTGTGATCACCGCGTTTGCATCCATTGTTATCCAAGGCATCCTGTACAATTTCGATTACCAAATGATCAAGACTATTGAAGAAGGACCTCTGTGATATAGCTGCATTGTTATTTCGACACCTACAACCGAAATAGTTAAGGAGTGAACCACGAGGCCATCCCTAACCTCACCCACACCTTTGACATCAGAAGTGGGATAGTTCCCTGCGCTCGCAACAAGTGGACAACGACGGGAAAATGTGAAAATTGATGATGGAGCAGCGAAATAAAAACCACTGGCAACAATTCTTCGTGCTACAGAACCAGAACATGCTGCGATTGATTGAGGCTATGCGAGCACCATCCTACATCTGCTGCAATCACATTGACAGAATTGACCCCGAATATACCTGAAGCTAATCCACGTGCACGGTGCACAACTGTCGACATCTCCCTTACGGAACGACCATTGGAATGAGGTGACAGCGTGGGCTGCGCTGGCAGCAGCGGAGATGCACGCGAGCGGCGCGTGCGGCTTCTGCGAAGTGCGTGATGTACGCGGTGCTACGAAAATCCGGTGAGTCGTACCCCGTTTGTTTTGATAGTGGTACTAGTACAAACGTAGTACTATTACCTAATCTGTGGTGGTACTGAGTGTTCTCTCGTTAAGGAAGGTTTCGTGTATAGACTTTCGGGAGTGTGTTCAGTACAAACGCACGATTGACTTTTATAGCCAACGCTCACGTTTACTGTACAGAACAAATATTGAGTGAGGGTAGTATTGACGGGAATCATTCAGAATTTTTATTTTTTTTGTTATGCCAAACGAGTACCTACGTTCCAACCTACGTACAACAATACGTGCCAACAATATTATGATCGGTTCAGATATTTTAAATCTAAGATTGACGGTATTCTTAAACGAGTCTGTCAATAACAAAACAGCTTGACTGTCGGTAAGGATGCGAATAGAGTAGTTAGTCCCTTACCCTTCTAGTAGTGATTGCATTAGCAGCCAAAATGATGCCTTGTAGTCCTTCAAAGTGCTCTTTCACGTGCTTTCGGATAGTTCCTTGTGGCACAGCGTCGTGATTCAACGGTAGATTTAAAAACTAGAGTTTTGGTTATACAAACCTAAACCAGGATAGAAAGTATTGAAATCCCTTTAAGCTTTTATAATATTGAGACTGACATTTTTACATGGAGTAAAAAAAAAAAAAAACCTTTATTAGCTTTCGTAGTATTGGGACTGATATTCTCATTGATCATAGGCCAAAGTTGTTGCCTATTTTTAATAGCTTTCGTGATGAATTTGTCGAGGGCATCCTTAATGCCCCGCTATCATATAGACCCTATGTAGGTATGAGTTTCGGGGACCCCAATAAAATATTTTGTTTACCAATTGTAAAAAAAAAAGAATAATAACAGGGTAGTATGCGGAGTGCAGTGATGAACGTCTTACGGCTGATGTGATGATGATACAGGATTCATGGGCTGGAGGCTGCGAATGTCATAAGCCCCGAAGCTTTCCCTTTTTGACGGCCTTATCATGCTGGTAAAGAAAAAGGATAGCATAGAACGCAAGTGTTGATAACCGTGAAAAAAAAAATGATAACAACATGCCTGAACGGAAATTGCTTCCTCTGATAGCTTGGAACATCGATTGACTTCATAGGTGGCCACTATTTAACCACGTCAGGCATAGCTAGTGGTTACATCAGGTGCATTCTTTACCTATTAAATCGAAATGACTGATTTTGTAACCTCTGTTCAAATACGTCCACGTGTCATTCGATCTACGTAATGCCCCCTTGTATTTGAACTTACGTTCATAAACGCTTTAGGCGCGTGGCAACGGTCAGGTGAATCTTAGCACGTTTAAACGTTGGTACTCTTAGTTAAGTGTCCTTTAAAATATGCTCACTTCCTTCGAGTATAGTAATGAGATTTCAATGTTACAAGTCCTTCCATGATGATCATTTGGCAGCAACCAAACTGTTGGGTTAACCGAGTTACGAAGTACAGCCTCCTGGAGTTGCTTCTAGGTACGAGTAAAGTAGCCTAACCTCTAAATGTCATGTTTGTCGATTACACACACAGGCTGTAATTTTATCTAAGTGAAGCACGACAACATACTAGTGATAATACGGAGAGTAACGCATCCTATTACAGGAGTTGTTAATCAGCTTGCTGCTGATGTGATAATAGACATTGGCCTCCCCCATGTTGGAGCGGTTTCACCAATTGTAAAAAAAAAAAAAAAAAAAAACGCTACGCTTGGCGGGCTGTTTGGCGGTACAGTATGAGCGTGAAGGACGATGTTGCTTGTCCTCAAATTTTTAGTCCCTTAGTCACTTCTTGTGAAACCCTTGGGAAGAGATGGGGTGGTGTATTGCTCTGAGGCAGCGCCACTGGCTGATTTCTAGACAAAAGCTTAGTTTCACAAGTTACCTAACTTTGTGTTGTTACAAATGGAGAAGCGTTACCTACCACTTTAGATATCAAATACCGTCAGTTATTGAGGACAGACTACGTTAAATGCCCGATAGTGACAGTATTATTGACTTGGACAGAATTGATGATGGAGAGACTGAACCTCGACCATCTACTAGTGCAGATTAAGGACTTTTGTACTTGACCGTGATTTTAACGTTCACTAGTTTGTATTTTGAACCTTAGACGTAAACAATTTTTCGCAACTGGATGACAATAGCCTCAGCCATTCGTAGACGTAGGCGTAAAACACCGAGTTATTTTCTCGTTGCTGTGCGGCCACAACTGTGTGTGGCGTGCGTTTGGCTCGCAGGCGTATCACCGGGGAGGTGATGTTGGCAATGACCAGAAAGAGGTGATTTGAGATCGCCGCATGGAAGCGATAGTGTGGTTGGACACCGGAGGGAGGTGGTCCAAGAGTCGCCAGGTAGGGTGACTGTGTTTTTGGGCGGACACCTGAGAGGTTGTCTGAGAGTCGCCAGGTCGAGTGACTGTGTGTTTGGGCGGGCACCGGATGGAGGTGTCTGAGAGTCGCCAGGTTGGGTGACTGTTGTTTGTTTGGGCACCGGATGGAGGTGGCCCAGAGTTGCCAAGATGGGTGACTGTTGTGGTGATACAAAATAAGGAGCGTAACCAAACCAAGTTAGATCCCAAATACCGAGGGCCGTTCAGGGTCGTAGAGGTCTTAGAAGGTGACAGATACAAATTACAAGCTTTGAATTTGAGACGAAGTTACAAGTATGCCCATGACCGTTTACGTAGTATGTCCGAAGGTTATTTGCCTCCGGATGTTGACGATGAATCTGGTGCAGAGGCGTCTACCTTTCAATGTTAATTGTATTGACAGATCGTAACTCAATCAATTGTGTACAGTTGTAATTTTTTTCTTTATCGTTTATTTTTGTGTGTAGTACTGAAGTATTCCAACATGTTTCAGCGGTAAATGAAGAGTGCTGAATGGCGCTATATGTTTGCATGAATTGGCTGCTGCTTGTTTTGTCAGACTCGTTCTGTCATGATGTGTAGCAGGTACATTCGTGTTTTTGTAAAAAAGAAGTATCCCGTTTACCGGCTAAAACTGTTGATGGTATTCCGTCGCCTGTATTGGTGATGATGGTGTTCCATTGCCTGTATTGGTGATGATGGTGTTCCATTGCCTAGATTGGTGATGATGGTATTCCGTCGCCTGTATTGGTGATGATGGTGTTCCACTGCCTAGATTGGTGGTGATGGTGTTCCGTCACCTGGACTGGTGATGATGACTGATTGGTATTCCGTCGCTTGGCGTTAGTGATGATGATTCTTTGTGGTGTCCCGCCACCTGGATGTGGTGATGTTCAGTTCTGGTGTTCCGTCGCTTGTGATTTGCGATGATGATTATGTTCCGTTCTATGTGCCCCTAAAAGTTGTAAATGGTTGTAAGGTTTCAAGCTTTGCAGCTGTGATTTACCTTGGAGACCTAAACTGATTTGAGATTGTTTGAGTTACGATGCTAATGCTGAGGTTTATTTAGTTTACGAGAGTGAAATTATTTTGGTTTTTTTTGAGACTGTTAAAATATGTCATTACCATGATTGTAGTCTTGAATTAAAGCTTCACATTATTAGTGTTGCTTTTATTCCTTGAGCTGTGGACCTTCCTAATGAAGGTCAGGATTGGCCGAACGAAATGGAATCTACTGGTTACCCTTTTCTTTTTCAGGTTAGTCACCCGAGGACGTGTGACTCGCAGGATGGCCGTGTCGGAGGGTCATTGAAAACGCGACCAATACCAGCTCGAGATAAGTTTACATAGTTACACTTTGTTTGGATCAAACGTCAGGTATTAGTACCTGGGTGAAACCGGTGGTGGCGTGACGATCGCTTGTACTCGTGAGACGATCGTTTGTGGTAGCAAAGATGATGTATTAACGGAAGGCTGTTTGTGCTGCCACACTGAGTTGAGAATTTATTAGATCTGTGGAGAAGCCAGATTAGCTGGACGTCAGTCTCGGAGCAGACACTTTTTGACGGAGCGTCGAGCAGAACACATGCAGTGGTGATCTGTGAGAAAAATGGACGTGTCACGCCATCGCTGTGATCACCGCGTTTGCATCCATTGTTATCCAAGGCATCCTGTACAATTTCGATTACCAAATGATCAAGACTATTGAAGAAGGACCTCTGTGATATAGCTGCATTGTTATTTCGACACCTACAACCGAAATAGTTAAGGAGTGAACCACGAGGCCATCCCTAACCTCACCCACACCTTTGACATACACTTTGCTCTAGGGGTGTCAATAAATTTACTTAGTCGATATTGCAAAACTGTATGAAGTTGTTGCGATGGAAATCGGTTTTTTAACGTGTTTAGCGTTTTTTTGTCAACGACCCACGTTAATAGCACCCTGCTGATCGCAAGCGCCGCGGGAGGACACAGCGCACAGCGCAAATAACATGGCATTTGGTACAATCACACGCATGCGATGTGTAACGCATGCGCGTTGGAGCGCACGGACAGCGCGGATGCGTCGAGCCACGCGCCGCGCATGCGCGAGACCAGTCTCACTCAGTCTGGCTACCGTGATCCTGAACAAGAAAAAAAAAGTGCGGCACTCGGGGACTGCCGCGGTAAAGCTATTGCATAGCATTTTTTATCAACTTATGCAATTATAATTATTTTTTTATTTTTTATTTATGCAGTATTTACCAGTACCATATAGTCCTTGGGGCGCGGGATGTTTATGTAATAAATTAACACTAAGAAAGTTACACCAGTAAAATTGATTTAGTCCTTTTAGTACCGCAAATCGCTAATAGATGGCACTGTAAGTTTTTTAGAACTCGGCCGAGCGTGGAGTGTTAGGTTTTATTTTCGTTACGGAATTTCTTCATTCGGTCGCCGCGCTCAAATCCCGCAATAAAAGCTATTCAATAGTTTAACTGGCTAAGTGTGTGTCGGACTCAAGCACCAAGGGTTTCATACCACCACACAGTTTGGTACGGTACCCTAAAATATCAAAGAAAAACAACAATCGGAATGAAAGACAAATTTAACTTTGCAATGGGAAATAATTGTACGGCAGCACTGCACGTACTATGTATGTATGTTTGTATAAATTATTTATTGCACACAAGGAAAATGATGACAAAAAAATGATGATCTATGATGACATTATATTCGCTTATTACTTTTTTGTTGAGTTCGTTATTGTCAGGAGAAGGTTCTAGGGTAAGGTAGTGTAGTATAGTGTAGGGTAGTGTAGGCTAAGGTAGAATATGGTAGTGTAACTTTGTCCACGTGGGTGAAGCCGCGGGAAACAGCTAATATAATAAGTATAAAAGGAAAAGGTGACTGTCTGGTATATCAACGCACAGCCGAAAACACTAACGGACTTCGATGAAATTTGGAATAAGGCGGGTTAGGAAGTCGAAGGCAACCGCTAAGAAAGGATTTTGGGAAATTCCCACGGGAAAACCAAAAAAAAGGAATCTGCGCGGGCGAAACCGCGGACACTCACTAGTTGAAATCATAAAAACCTCACACTTGCCACTGTTTTATGAAATGTAATTGGGAACGCTAAAAAACCACATGAAAATCGACTTCAATCGCAACAACCAAGTTAAAATACTGCTACGTATTGAAGGGTTTTTGTTTAATTTCCAAAAAAAATACTTAACAGATTTTGATGAAATTTTTATGGGACCAACCAATTCGAAGTAATATTCTTAAAAAAAAAGAGTGTGTGGTTTTATGAAACCACGGTAAAAGTGAAACTTTTTTTCACATTATAGACATTTACAGAGCACGAAACGATCATGGCTGCTCTCGTCTTGGAGCTACGGTACAGAGGACGAAACGATCGTGTAATAAAAGTTTCACTCCTCTTGGAGCTACGGTACAGAGAACGAAACGATCATGGCTGCCCTGGTCTTGGAGCTACGGTACAGAAGATGAAACGATCATGGCTGCTCTGACGAAAAAGTTTGAGACGATGAAATAATCTCTTTGTCGTCACGCAACACACAGACGAAAAATCTTGAGACGATGTAATAAAAGTTTCACTTTAAAAAGATAATATCCCGAATCGATCTATAAATTACGGAGTTCTGAGGTTAACAAACAAAAAAAAACAACCAATTTGAGAACATCTTCATTTTTGAAGTCTGTTGAAAATGATAAAATTTGACTGAATGGTAATCGCGATCGCGCTGTCGTGTCGGGACTCGTGAGTCGTCAATGCACGTCGGATGCGCGCGCGCCGAATTTACGAGACGCCATTACGTCATTTATGTCTCATTACCCGATGGAATAATTACAGGAACAAATTGCGAGCGATATTTATAGCTTGAACTCTCCCGTTTAACATGCTTACCATAGAATATTGTCTGACTCGTTGGTGCAGTCGCTGCATCGAGCAAACACTCGTGTTTCAACAGGTTTGTTCGCTCTGTGTTTAATATCTATAGGTATAAGGTCTAACAAAATTAACTGAAACCATTTTAACTGGTGCTTCTAATCGCAAAAAAAATTTGGCTCTCCCATACCAAGTCGGTCAGCTGATTAGCCAACTTAGTATGGGAAGTTAATTTTTTTTTTTGAGATTCGACTATGGGTTTCATGAGGAAAGTTGTTCAGTTTCATGGGTAGAAGCACCAGTTAAAATAGTTTCAGCTAATTTTGTTAGACCTTATATATGCACCTATGTATTTACCTTGTTTTGATCTCTACATATAAGTTAGACCAAGGTGCGATAGCAAGTTTCGTGCGTAGATACTCGGCCATACCATCAGCCATACCCGGGATGTCTGCAGCTGAGCCATGCTGCATCGCTGTGGTCGCTGTAGCCAAAATCGGCTTGGACTATCATCATCATCATCATCATCATCATCATCATCATAGACCTGTGGCGCAGCCTTAGAATAGTTCCACCGCATTTCTTCCCGAGAGTGTCGTAAGAGGCTACTAAGAGATCAAATACCGGAGGATGGGCAGCAGGGTGCTTTCCTAGTCTTAGCTAGACAACGACAAGCTCCAAAGCCTTGAGCATCGCCGCAAAGTCGCCTGTCTGTCGGTATGCTATCGAATTCATTTCGGAGAGTGCGCGCAAGAAGTTAATAATTTCACGACCTCATTCCCCCGGCTCCATTCCACCTTCGGTCAACGAGACGCAGGGAGGGGTTGCACCCCTTTGTTGTTGATGTTCCACCTTTTCGCACGAATCGTTACGTTTCTTCACTTATGCGTACAGTACAGGAGTGGAATTCCTTGCCTGCGTCATTGTTTCCCGATTCCTATAATTTGGGGAACTTCAAGGCAAGCGTAAATAGGCATTATTTGAGTTTGCGTGTGCCATCCTCGACTGCATCATCACTTACCATCAGGTGAGTTGCAGTCATACGCACTCAAATTTTTAATTTAAAAAAAATACTGCGATCGCCAACTCATCTGCCCAGCGTGGCGTAGCGGTAAACCAGCATACCGCCTCTGTGGCGTAATGGTTAGTCCATTCCCTTCATACCAGGAGGTCGCGGGTTCAATTCCCTGCGGGGTCAACTTGTAAGACTCTTTTTATTTGGTGGTCGGGCATTTTCTGTAAGCGGCTCGCGAGGATGGTGCGTAATGGGCGATCCGCAAGCGGCAAGCCATCTATGGTGCGTGGTGGGCGAGCCGCAAGCAGCTCATGAGCCTCTTTTGCTATAAACCTTCCCTGATGGTATGCGCATAAGAATTCAACATAGTTTTGTCGTAATATTCGTGATCATTTTAGTGAGATTAACGAACGCAATTTGTTTCTATATTTATAAGAAGATTGTTAAATATATTGTAACAATACTCTACAGTAATTTATTATTATTGACATTTAAGTGTCCCCAGGAGGCTCGAGTTTCCATACAAACGTATTTCCGCTTTAATACAAAAACTACATGCCGGATTGAATCCAAACTTTGCGAATATATTGAGTGGACACATATCGGTGTTTGGAATTAGTTTTCGATGTACGTATATAAAACTTTCGTATATAAAACGGAAAAAATAAAAGCTGTTTCAAACTTTCAGTACAAAACTAATTTAAGCCTTAGTTTGGTTATATTTACTATATAATGAAAACTAATTACAAACATCCATATTTGTCCACTCAATATATTCGCAAAGTTTGGATTCAATCCGGCATGTAGTTTTTGTATTAAAGCGGAACTACGTTTGTATGGAAACTCGAGCCTTTTGGGGACCCTTAAAACTATCAATATTTTAATGAAAGGACGATTCGATTGGATGTTAATTATTTTAATGAATGAAAGTCTGAGAAATAAGTTGGATGTAGCTTGCCCTCCGGTCACGTTCGAGCTCAAGGTATATCTTTGTATGTAGTCAGGTACATGATTTGTCCAAAAGTTGGCACAAATACGTGATGGACGAACGAACGGAAATGGCTGCTGTAATCCGATGTAATTTAGGCTGATTTCAAAGTCTAAGGTACAATTTAATAAAGCCCGTTGGTACTTAAACCCTGATTACTTCCTCTGCAAGATCCGTGCAAAGAAAAAACGCTATTATAGGCCGCGTAGTGTTCAATCGTAAATCAAAAAAACTGCTTTTTTAGAATTCCAATTTCTACGAGTATCAAAGTTACTGATTGCACATCAAAATACTAACCTCTAAATATAATTAATTAAGTAACAATTGAAGTTCATCGCGTATACCCACCGTTTATCCCTATTTACCTAAAAGTGTAGCGTTTATCTGGTTGAAGCAAAACTGTTTTATTTTTTCGTAAGTCAGACCCAGGAATCAATCAAACCTAACCGAACCTATTATCGCTCGCTTCGCTCGCTCAACTCTATTCCAGATGAGAAGGATAGATAATTTGATGTGCAATCAGTATTTTTGATATGATTGTCAAAAAAAATGAAAATAAATTGATACTTAGATGATTAGTTGTTCGTGATGCAACTAAAAATATTCCTTATACCTAGGCCATACCAGAATTAGTACCTACCCTCAATGCCAATTATTGTTCTTGCATGGTTGCGTCGATCAAGCAGGTTAAATTACCTGAAGAACGGTCATTACCTGTATGGGTTCCACTGTTGTTGCATAGTGACATTATTCTCGATTGTTTCCGTGATTCGCAAGGCACGGTAACCGATGGTGCCGTAAGCTGTCACTAAGTCAACCAGATGGAGTCGTTAAGCCGTGTCAGATCCATAATAGGCGGCTTAAAAACCTTACACGTTTCACCAACACGGCCTTGGTCCCGTGTATGAACTATGGACTAACCTTCATGAGCCTGAGAAGAGACTCGAGCCCCCCCCTCCCTAGGGTTAGCGTCGCTCCGATTAGCTTTCAAGGCAGCTTAGATACTTAGCTTAGCTTAGCAGGGGGTTGTTAGTGGGTAGTGTGGTCTTGGGCCTGTGCATATTTATTTAATATATACCTTATGTATACATGTATATGTATGCATATAGGCGCAGGGCTGTGAGTCCCACATAACCAGTACAGCCGGCTGTATTGGTATGCGTAAATGCATTTTCCCCTCCCTCCTTCGTTCCGAGGGAAAAAAATATGACTCGAGCCCAGTGGGGACGTTTATGAATATTGAAAGGTATAAATCTATTTGGGAAGCTCCTCCTTTTTTTGATATCGTGCCTAACCGGCATTCATTTGTTTTGCTGATAATTTTAAATACAGTACGTAGGGCCTCGATAATCGTCGTTGTGGAAATCCTTGGGGGAGGCCCTTGTCCAGCGTGGACGTTTATCGGCTGATATGATGATGGTTTTTGTACCGTCCGATTATCGAGGTCCTACTGTATTTAAAACTAATTATTAATTAATCATGAAGTTTTGGCGATTGATGAGGTCGCACTCGCACCCCATGCCCCGCCGTTACCTTGACCGCTACCGGAGTCAGGAATAAAGGGGCCGCCGGGGACTAACGTGCGAGTTGGACAGTAGCTCGCACCCGAGTTACTTCAACATTTTTTGTTTTCACTCGCCTGCTCGCCCGGCAGCAACTCGCACATGACAGCGGCTCGGCCGTCGCTCGCATTGTTTGGACGCGTTCGGCAGTAGCTCGCCAGTGCCAGCCGGACAGTTGTGAGTGGAACCCGTGTTTTTTTTTGTGTGCTACGCCTACGTACAAAATCGAGTTCGAAATGGCTGCGGATAGATGGTCTTCTGACAATAATATTCTATTCCAATTATATTCCAATCTCGTATCCAATTCCTTTTAGATCTTTTCTAATTCCTGACATAATATTGTTGTCATAGAGCGTATCACCGTTTTTTATTTATTAAAACAAGTTCACTCGACATCGCGACTCGACTCAGACTGGGCAATAGCTAGGTGTCGTGTAGACAGCAAAGGCGAGCCGAGCTACTGGCGTACGAGTAGACAAACCGAGTAGCTGTCTACTGGCCAGGCAACTGTGTAAACCAGCCATTAGTCGACTCTTACGACACCTATTGGAACAAATAGGATGGCCCTATTCTAAGCCGGGAGCCATACGGCCAATGTTGTTATGACAGTTAATAATTGTATACATTTTTTTAAATTTAAAAACAAACTTATTTTTTTATATAAATAGGCAGTCATTGAAGACCAAACTCAATTCGACCATATATATTTTTTTTATGTGTGTTCGCGGATAACTTCGTCATTTATGAACCGATTTTGATGATTATTTTTTGTTGGAAAGGAGATATCCCAGGGGATGTACCATAATAAGGAAACCAGGATCTGATGATGGCATCCCAGGGAAATCCAAGGGGGAACCATAGTTTCCTGTTTGAAGTCGGTTTTTTTTTATTTATGTCTTTTACTTTTGCTCATTTTAATGTCTACGTTGGAATGTGCACATACACTTTAGGTTCCGGCAGAATATCAGCGTTGCAAGTTTTTACTTGCAGCAATAAAGCTGAACCGGTGCGGTGCCCTTCCAATGCACTCAGTGTAACCAGATTCAGATGCACTGTAGTTACAGTGGATTTACTGTGTTTCTCCATTGCGCTGGGGAATCTTGGTAAGCCCGCTTCCATCTTCGCCATCATTGTCACTTACCATCAGTAAAAGTTACGATTTTTTTTTAAATTTCATCTACAGTAATGAATTTAGGAATTTTCATAGAAACACTGTGATTTTGGCATTAGACCTTGCATACAAACACCGTCATTACATCAGCTCATATATACGTCCCCACCGAGGGGCACGAGCCTACTCTGAATTAGGGCGATCGGGCCTTAGTCGACCACGCGGGCCGAATGCGGGTTGGTCAACTTCACACACAACCTTAGAGTTTAGAATATGCATATAATAGATAATGTATTCTAATAATTTACAGTTACTTAGGTCTTATAATTGAAGCACCTAAACCCTCACACATTGCTATGCCCTCACGGGGCGTCATAATTAATTGTAAAACACCTACCTACTATTACACCTATTGTTTGTACATCAATAAATACTGACAAATTAAAAACGGGCCTTGACGTGATTTTATATTAATTGATGTTGTTTTTACCTCGAAGTTTCGTCTACTCGCGACTGCGACCGCGACCGCGACCGCGACCGCGTGCACGGCTATCGAAGCACAGTCGAAACGTTGAGGTAAAAACAACAACAATTATATAAAATCACGTCAAGCCCCGTTTTCAATTTGTCAGTATTAATAATTGTGAAAGTTTAAAGTGTTATACTGCAATAAATAAATGAAATGAAATAATTGTTAGTTGTAAGTATAAATGAGCAAAGATTAACAATATAAGCGGAATCTCAAACAACAACATTTAAACTAATCACATTGTGTCACGGGATTACATCCACTACAGTAAGCAGACCTCTCCCGCCCCCTATTATCGCACGAGGTACAGACGGACGGACAAATAATAAGCGCACAAGCGTAACGGGGAGCGTGTGAAAGTGAAAATCACCAGATTTTCCGCTTCGGTAAGTACTTGACTTTATGCCTTTGTAAGCCAGTGGCGTGAATTTTTATTTTGTTTTAAAGTGTAACTTTTATTACATCGTCTCAAACTTTTCGTCTGTGTTTTGCATGTCGCGTGACGGTCGGCCGCGGAGTAGGAATAAAGTGAAAGGCGCTCGTCAGAGCAGTCGTGATCGTTTCGTCCTCTGTACCGTAGCTCCAAGACGAAAGCAATCATGATCGTTTCATCCTCTGTAAATGTCTATGTGAAAAAAAGTTACACTTTTATCGTGTGAAAGTGAAAATCACCAGATTTTCCGCTTCGGTAAGTACTTGACTTTATGCCTTTGTAAGCCAGTGGCGTGAATTTTTATTTTTACAAGATTTTATTTAACTTGCAATGTATGTATGTTCGTTCGGGTGGAATCTTGCAAGTTAAATTTGACGCACTGAATTTCCGATTTCCGATTGAGCTGAAATTTTGCATGCATATGTATATCGCATGACAATGCAATATTAAAAGCTTGTATCTAAAAGTTTTTAGGTTTTTCGAAAATTATTTTATTTATATCGAAGCACAGATTTAAACCAGGTCTCGTTTCTCACCAGAATGATCGATCACATGTATAATAACAACTAGAATATTAAAACTAGTCTCTCTGTGAGCTGTAGACTTCGCGAGTTTTTCGAAATGACTTAAATATGATATGTTTTACGCTAAGACAAGTTAGAACCTTGTTTAAGGTTTTACGTTTTCGACCGCAATAGCTGCTAGTTAGTCAGTGCTAGTCCGACTCGCACTTGGCCATTTTTTTACAATATTTTATATTCTACTTTTCTTACTACCATACATAACAACAGGTTTTTTTTAGTAGTCAGGCATTTTCAATTTTCTGTTACTTAATTCTTTTTTTTAACTCCTGAAGTTGAACAACTTGTGCTTTGTCACATAAGTAAAATTTCAAAATAATAGACCTCATACTTACAAACCGATCAGCTGCTGGTTCGCCGACTTTGTATGGGAACTTTTTTTTAAGTAAGTAAGTTTTTTTAAGGGAGGCCTATGTCCAGCAGTGAACGTCCGTTGGCTGATATGATGAAGTAAGTAAGCCCTTGGTATCATCTCACCTGACGGTAAGTGACGATGATGCCGAAGATGGAAGCGGGCTTACCAAGATTATCCCCAACGCAATGGGGATCTGGCTATCTTGTCTTCAAGCCGGAACACATCAATGCTGTTAATGCTGATGTTTTGGCGGCAACACTTATATATATAAGATGGTGGTAGCAGCCAGGCGGGCTATTAAAATGCCCTACCAACAACCAAACTGAGTGTTACAAAGTTGACCCCTCCGGGAATCGAACCCGCGACCTCCTGGTGTGAAGCGAATGGACTAACCATTACGCCAAGGAGGCGGTTTAAAAAAAATGCGATATCAGTAATGATGTAGGAACAAAACTGCAAAGGATCCGTGAGTGGAAGTCCTCCCAAAAAATATGCTCTATTATTTTTACCTGCATCCGTTATACTTACGAGTACATAGTTTATAATTTTTAACCGACTTAAAAAAGGAGGAGGTTTCTCAATTCGACCGTATATTTATTTTTAATGTGTGTTCGTAGATAACTTCGTCGTTTATGAACCGATTTTTATGATTATTTTTTCGTTGGAAAGGAAATAACCCAAAGGTGGTACCATGATAAGGAAACAAGGATCTGATGATGGTTTAAAGTCGGTTTTTTTTTGTTCAAAATAAGCGAATCATATAGGTACCTAACTTGCATGATTAATAGCTGTTCATATCCAGATATTCAACTGTTATTATCAATCATACATCAAAACTAATCCATTTATAACCAACCATAACGTCTCAATTAAAAATTGAATCCCAAAAAACTAAAGTCATAATTTGTCCATTTATTTTCACCTTATCAAGCCTCCAATTAATCACATCGAATTAATTTTGATGAGATTCGCCCGCCCTACCGCGCGAGGCGCGAGACGCGCCAACTTGCTTCGACGTCGGATGATTACATTCAAACATACGAGGTTCGGTAAAACGTGCTTTCGAACTTTCGAATTAGGTATACATGCGTGGTACAATGGGATAAGAATAATATAGTCTAATATTGATGTGTTCCGACTTGAATATAAGATAGCTAGCTCACCATTGCGTTGGGGAATCTTAGTAAGCCCGCTTCCATTTTCGGCATCATCGTCACTTACCATCAGGTGAGGTAATGCCAATAGCTTCGGCTTATGATCAGCAGAGATAGGAATAGGTAAAGTATGAATTATGAAAGCCTAAAATTCGCGAAATGATATAACTTCTTCCTCGTCGCTACACCCTTGGCAGAGTGGTCGTGGTCATCACTTCGGGGCGGGTGACGCGCTAACAATTCGTCACCATTCCTCTCTCGCCGCTGCCTCCCTGGTACATTCGTGTAGTGGACCATTGACTGCGATTTTTATCTGGTCAGTCCAACGCATAGGCGATCCACCGCGTGCTCTTGTGCCTTCTATTTTTCTCTGGACCACGAGACGTTTCGCAGAAGAGTCATCAAAGTTACGGAAGCAAAGAAAGTGAGAGTTCGGCCTTGCACGATGGAAGATAGACGCTGCGTCACTCCGAGTTCCTGGAGGATAGATACGTTTGTTCTGAACTCTGTCCATGAAATGCGAAGCATTTTCCTCCAGCACCACATTTCTAAAGCATCCATGTTCTTTTTCTTAGTTTCTCATAAACTGTAATGATATAACATGAAGTGTGAAAGATACCAAAGGAAAGAAAGTGACCCATTTGAACACTCTACTTTTCATTTGGACAGTGAGGAAAATTAAATGTATTATTCATCATCATCATATCAGCTCATATACGTCCCCACCGAGGGGCTCGAGCCTACCCTGAATTAGGGCGATCAGGCCTTAATCGACCACGCGGGCCCAGTGCGGGTTAGTCAACTTCACACACAACCTAGTTTCTCCGCAGGCGTGTGCAGGTTTCCTCACGATGTTTTCCTTCACCGTTAAAGCAATCGGTTAAAGTATGTAGGAAAGTTTTTGAAATACTTATTGGTACATTGGCTGTCCAGAGTTGAACCCGGTACCTCCGGCCTGATCGCCCTGATTTCAGGGTAGGCTCGAGCCCCTCGGTGGGGACGTATATGAGCTGATATAATAAAAAATAACCTCTGGTTAGAAGGACCGAGTAGTTATCGGTTGAGCCACCGACGCTTCTAATTAATATGATATAAATTAATAATTTAAATTATGTTTACCTATATTCAACCTCCAACTTTTTCGCAATGGCTACTTACCAGGGCCGACTAGGTTGTACCTAATCGAGTTGGTCACGACATGCATCTAGGTGGCCATGCCGAAAATTGAAAAAAAAGTATCATGCTATCATGGCATTATGGCGCGCAGCAGAATAGAGTAATAATTTTATATGTTATCTTCTGTAAATATGAAAAAATAGACCAACTGTAAAATTATTTAATATCAACCTATAGGTCGTAATAAACATGTCGTTTAATATATAGCTTAGTTTAGATATATGAAAACCTCTTATTTTAATTTAATTGAATAATATGACGTAACTCAATTATCTTCGACTCCGTAGCAATTAAAAAAAAATACTTTCCACCCCAGGGATGAAAACGCAATGTTCCACCCACTCGGATATCTACTCTACTCATGAAAATTAAACTTTTCGAGAACAGGAGAGATGTAAATACATTGACTTACTTTTGTAACTCCTCTTAATTTTATTTTTGCGCAGTGACTAACTAACTAAAACCAGCCAGGCGATGACTCAAATATTAAATTTTTGTTCAAAGTTTTCTAGGCATCTCTAAAAGCCCACGATTCAGAATAATTATTTGGTGGTTAAAACAACTTCATATTATTATTATATCCTCGCGCGAACTTTAGACATTTATACTCTACCTATTCCGATCACTACTCATGATTCAGAACACTACTCATGATTAAGAACACTGCTCATGATTCAGAACACTAAGGAAGCCATTTATTTAGTTGTCGTGGAAATCCTTGGGGAGGCCATTGTCCAGCAGTGGACATTTTTCGGCTGGTATGATGATGATGATGATGATTAGAAGCTGTAGACAATTAATAAATCAAAACCTTGTACAACCATAATAAGTGTAAAAAGCCATAGTCACTTCTCAAAAAACATCGACGCCACAAACAAAAATGAACAAAGTTGATATGAATAGTTCAATTTTTTTTTGCAAATTGACTATATGAATCTCTTAGAAGTTGTTCAGAATTATAAGTAGTATTAGCGCTAATTACCTAATTTACTATAGTATTTTTTTCAAGTGTTTTTAAGATGTTTATTCAAAATAGGTGTTTAAATTCTTCATGAACTAATATTATGACCCCACAGTGCGGGTTAGTCGACTTCACACACAACCTTCAAGTTTATTCGCAGGTGTGTGCAGGTTTCCTCACGATGTTTTCCTTCACCCTAAACTCACTAAACAATTATCCAATTGTGGATAAAACCGACACACCCAAAAACCCATGGGACGATAAGTCAAGAAGAAGTTTTTTTCGAAAATTGAGAATAGTTTCCGCATCAAAAGTTATTCAGAATTGAATTGTGGATAAAAAAAGTCATAATTTGAAGACTAAGATCAAGACTAAGGTCTTCGACCAGTGTGTGTTGCCAGTGATGACTTACGGAACTGAGACATGGTCGCTTACTATGGGCCTCATAAGAAGGGTCAAGGTCACCCAAAGTGCAATGGTACGTGCTATGCTCGGAGTCTCTTTGCGTGATCGAATCAGAAAGGAGGAAATCCGCAGGACAACCAAAGTAACCGACATAGCTCACAGAATCACTAAACTGAAGTGACAGTGGGCAGGGCACATAGCTTGTTGAACAGATGACTGTTGGTGCAGTAAAGTTCTCGAGTGGCTACCGCGCACCGGAAAACATAGCGTAGGCAGGTCTCCCACGCGGTGGACCGACAACCTGTTGAAGATCGCGGAAAGCCGATGGATGCGGGCAGCGCAGGACCGGTCGTCGTAGAAATCCTTGGGGAGGCCATTGTCCAGCAGTGGACATTTTTCGGCTGGTATGATGATGATGATGATGATGATTAGAACCTTGTAAACCTTGTACAACCATAATAAGTGTAAAAAAGGAGTTTCTATAGCACAGAAGAAATTTCTATGTCGCGTAAAAGGACCTTGTGTTTTGTTGTAGTGAAAATGAGAAAATAAGGTATATAGTGTAATTTTCATACAGTTCATTTAAGGCTAATCCGTCCCTAAAATTAGCAATTCGATTCACGATGTTTCAAACATCGAAATAGCTTGGAAATAAAGTTATTGTCAACTCGTCTCGTACTGCAACGTGGCTTTTAAGTCAATCGCTGCGGACAAATTGTGCGAAGACTGTGGTTTTTAATTCATCATAAATTAAATAAGTAGAATTTGCAAAAAGTAAGAAAACTAAATAATTTTATATTATTTTGTTAAGACGTTCATAAATTATCATAATGTTTTGATTAAAATTGCAGCAGTTCTTTGGTTACAACTAGAAAAAAAGGGTGCATTAGGATATTTTTTTCTTTAATTCCGTGTATTTAAATAGAATTTGAGGGAATCAAAATAACTCCTTATATCCTGTAAACTACATAACTTTTTTTTTCGATAAAAAAAATCATTAATTGAAGTAAAAAGTGGTTACAAAGTTGGTCGTTGGCAGCGGTATAAGCCTTAAACATTTCTGAAAATACATAATCATACATAAAAACTCTGTAATTGTAAAATGTAAATCAGATGATGTAGGTAGCCATGACAAGTTTCTCATTATTGACGACCCAAACGAAATACCTCATCTTCTTGTACCTCGCTTCAAAAGTCGAATTATAGACATTTTGTCAACGCGCGCGTGCACAAGGCAAGCAGGTGTTAGCCAGCACACCTGATGAAGCACCCAACGCAGCCAGGAGATTTGAGCCCAATAATTACAGTGATAAGGAAATTGTTTTCTCTGATATGTTATCTTATCGGGTTTGTTAGTAATGAGGGCGCAAAGACTATGGGGCGGTTAAACGTTTGGGACTTTGGATTGAAGGAGGACACGACATAAATAATAATTATTGATGGTTGATTCCTTTTAACCGCCTCCAAAGTATGTATATTAGTACTAACATACAGTATGGACACTCCCTGCCGCTCTCTAGATTGCAACCTCACCCCTTCGTACACAGATCGATACAGATTGGTTACAGCTTGGTTGTCGAACGTATAGGATTTCGCCGCCATTTTGTTTGTTCCATCATTTCTGACCCGTTGTATTAAGTGTCAGAGTGTGCCGCCTCCGCGATGCCCACCCGCTTCGTAGAAGGTCGCGGGTTCGAATCCCGGCGAGGTTAAACTTTGTAAGATTTGGTTTTGTTAGTGTTAGGGATATTCCGCAAAATTTTAATGTTAACTCCACTATAATGTGTTCCGGCATGAACATAAGATTGCCAGTAGCAACCTCGGTAAGCCTGCTTCTCTCTTCGGCATCATCAGCACCAACCATTAGGTGTGCTGATGCCAAGGGCTTATCAATTCTGGATAAAAAACGACATTCGTTGGTACTTTAGACTTAACAAAGGCAAAATCAGAAAATAATACATTCGTTTTTTTTTGGTAAGCCCTTGGCATCATCTCACCTGATAGTAAGTGACGATGATGCCGAATATGAAAGCGGGTTTACCAAGATTCCACTATGCAATCTTATCTTCAAGACGAAACACATCAATGCTGTTAAAATTGATGTTTGGCGGCAAGACTTAGATAAGATGGTGGAATTTCCTTTCCGCCAACCAAACCGTGTCTCACAAAGTTGGACTCAGCCGGGAATCGATCCCGCGATCTCCTGATGTCAAGCTAATGGAGTAACCATTACGCCACGGAGGCGGTTAAATTCGTGGTCAATTTTTGACTTTACGCGAGACAGGCCTAGCCTAGTTTGGGGTCACAGTTAACTTGTATTTATTAGATAAGGAAGATAACTTCATAAATAAAAATTGTATGTATTTTTATGTGTTTGAGTATCGTAATCGACTGAGTAAGTTTAATATTAAGTATTACCAACGGCAGCGGCCTCCACAATGTACGCGGCGAATCATCGATGGCTATTTACCAGATGTTTTGTTGCACTCCCTTTATTTTTAGGGTTCCTTACACGCAAAACGGGTGACCAACGGGACCCTATTACTAAGCCTCCGCTGTCTGTCCGTCTGTCCATCTGTCAGCGGGCTGTATTTCATGGACCGTTATAGGTAGACAGTTGAAATTTTCACAGAATATAAAGACATAAAGACATAAAAGACATAAAAATTTTATTTACGAAGTTATCTTACCTAATACATACAAGTTAACTGTGACCCCACACTAGGCTAGGCCTGTCTCGTGGCGGTCAAAAGAACATTAACATAAAAAAAAATTAACAGGTGGCGGCCAAGCAACTTAACAGAAACTAAGTGATTATTATAAGAAGTGGAAAACAACAAAAGATTAAAGAAAAATAATATAAACAAAGAACATATAACAGAACATTGTGTGTGCATATGTTTTTCTGTTGCCGCTATGGCAACAAATTTTCACAGAATATGTAGTTCTGTTGGCGCTATAACAACAAATTTTCACAGAATATGTATTTCTGTAGGCGCTATAACAACAAATTTTCACAGAATATGTTTTTCTGTTGCCGCTATAACGTCAAATAGGTAGATATTAGGTGAAGTTAATTTGTTATTTTTCTCCTCTCTTTTTTTTTTATTTGTTGCAACATTATGTATGTGTGTTAAGTGACAAGGAATCAATAAATGTCATGTCTTAAGTAGCAAAAATTATAAAAGTGTTTTTTTATAAGTCTTTAGAAGTATTTTGGATTTCGCTCTATCGTAGAAACAATAATACATACAAGCATGAAATTTGGTGCGAATATAGTACTAGCACTGAGGTGAAACATCAAATACTAAAAATCGGCCAAGTGTGAGTCGTACTGCACTATGGAGTCCAAACTGAATGACAAAAAAAAACATATTTTTGTAGCTCGCGTTGATGTCTTTTGTTTGTAATGTGAATAGGTATCTTTGTCATTATAACTATGTAGTTGTGGGGAGAGGTGTGGCGGTACGGAACCCTCGAAGTGCTAGTCCGACTCACACTTGGCTGGTTATTTCCTCGCTTTACCTTTTATAATAATAACCGAGCGAAAAAATATTTCCAACAAATCAACTGTGCAACGTTTTTACTATCGGGCGTTCCTATAAAGCCCGATATTCTCTCGTAAACTGTCACAAATAATTTCTTGCCTCAGATTCTTAGTAAAAAATTTGCGATCGCTCGGTATGGGGACCGGTTAAGGTACTTTTCACAATATTTATGAGAGTATAACGAATTTGATCGACTTTTATTGCAATGCGCGGCGTGAAAGTATTGAGTAGGTATCTAATCAGTTTTTAGTGGCAAACAAACTTCAAGAACTTTACAAGATTGACAACACAGAATGGAAGACAAAGATTGGAGTTCATGACCTAGTTTTAAAGCAGCGGCTATTATATTATGTCGTGCCTCAATATCACGTAGGTATGCAAGATAACAAAAGACTGGACACTATATATAATTATATATCTACCCACATTTTTATTTATTTTTTATAGACGAGATTAAAGCATTAAAACTTACTTTTTATTCTTAAATTAGGGAAGAGGCTGGTTACCCACAACACAGGGAATCCTAGTGTGGGGACCAGGGATACTTACTGTGCTTTAGCTATAAGTCTCTTTTTAGTGCAATAAAATATTTTTAATTTAATTTTAAATTTTAGTTGTGTCACAATAGAGTTAAATCTACTAGCTAATAAGACCTTTCCTTTCTATAACAGTGAAATGAATTGAATAGTTTAGCTCACAGGAATCTCTCTGGATGCAAATAGATCATGAGGTGGACTCTTAACCTTCCTCTGAACTTAAATCTGAAATTTGTGAAGACGATCATGAATGATTAATAGACGTAGGTTATACCTGTCCGCCATGGTATTTTGTATGCGCTGCTGTAGCGTCAACGTGCCAGAAATGACATTTCAAAAAAGGAATGACGGAACAAACAAAATGGCGGCGAAATCCCATACGTTCGACAACCAAACTGTGACCAATCTGGGTGACGAGGGGGTGAGGTAGCAATCTAGAGAGTGGCAGGGAGTGTCCATACTGTATGTTAGTACTAAAATACAGGATGTAAAAAAAATTGGTTAACTGGGGGTTCTACTCATCATACTGAACAACTTTCCCCAAGGAACCCATAATCAATTCTCAAAAAAAAATTTGGACCCTCCATACTAAAATGCACAAAGTTGGTTAATCAGCTGATCGATTTGTATGAAGAGTAAAAATTTTGTTTTGCGATTTCAGCTAACTCGTAGAACAAAAGTTGTTCAGTATGATGAGTAGAAGCCCCAGTTAACGGGACCTACACAACTTTTGTTACACCCTGTATATACTTTGACTGTAGTCTACCGAGTTTCGTTCAGATATAAACAATGACAGAGATAGATATACGTACTCGGAATGTAGCACGAATCACTCTAATCACATCACACTAATATTATAAAGGCGAAAGTTTGTGAGTGTGTATGTTTGTTACTTCTTCACGCAAAAAAATAATGAACGGATCTAGCTGAAATTTGGTAGGTAGACAGATTAGGACCTGGATTAACACATAGACTTAGCAAAATCAATAAATCCTTTGTGGGACAATGCTCACTCATGTATAACAAATTACCCGATGATGTCTTAAATTTGTCAGAAAAACAGTTTTAAAATTGTATCAAAAGAACTCTCTTTGTAAAAAATGTTATTATAAAACATCCGAATATTTAAATGACAAAAATGTATGGGTAGACAGTGTTTCTTATATCAACACTACTAATCATGTTTAATGTTTAATAGTAATAAAATGATGACCAACCTTAGAATTGATGTGGAAGCGATGAGACATGACAAGTCTAGTACTTCTTTTAATAAATATTTTTATCTTTGCATTGACATGAGTGGTGCATGCTCGCTTAAATGTTCGTGCGGATGGTGGCGCATTGGGAGCCGGGTCGTTCCTTTCCCTCTAATATGGTTGAGGGGAGCGATGGCTGACTCTCGCGTTATACTCGTGACCGAGTGCTATCCGTGGGAACTGGCCTACTCTTGTTAAATGCTTTCAATGATTTTTATGTATATATATTATTATAATTTTTTATTTTTTTTCGAAAGGACAAGCTTGTTGTTGGTCGTTGGGACCTTCACAACTTCACCGGGCAGGGGAGGCGAGTACGGAAGGCACTCAACCTATTGCAAAGCAAAAAGATGCAACTGCCTAAGGGCGCCCAGGTGGGCACGGACCTCGGCTTAGGTCGTTGCTTGGACGTGGGAGGATCGGAGAGAAGCGGCCTGGTATATGCCGGTAGCGCTGGTAAGCGCCAGAAGCGGGGGGACGCCGCCCTCGCCGGCGAGGGCAGAATGTCGGTGCAGTGTTTTTCTGTGGGTTAGGGGGCGGGGTCAGGGCAGCTACGGCTAGCGTGGTCGGGTCGTCGGGGTCAGTGAGTACATGTCTGGGGCGTCGGATTACGCGAATGGGGTTCGCGGGTAGCTCGTAAACGGCGGCGTTTACGAGTAGCGGGTTGGGGTGGTGTTCGGCAGACTTAAAAGTATCGGATGGAAGCCTGCTTCTGGTATTGAGCTATGGTGGGGAGCTCTAAATCGCAATGAAGAATTTATGTATATAACTTTTCATGTCATATTGTTTTCATGTTCTAATGACATAATCTGGTCTATATCAAGGATTGTTTATTTCTTGATTCTTCACAAATTACATTGTTATTATTATTATATATCAATCAGAAAGAGTGTAATTTGCACCTATTTTGAATAAAAATATTGAATTGAGGCTACTTTTTTCACGCTCGCGAACCGCTCGAAAAGTCATAGAAACGTTGTCCACGCGGGTGAAGCCGCGGTAAACAGCTAGTGAGATAAGAAATTTCATTCATTTCGACATTCAACCCATTTGGGGAATACGAAATGAGCAAATGCGCTCATTCTGCAGGCATAAAAACTGCTCCTCGCGTAGTCCGGTCCATAGCTGTTATATTGGTCAAAGCTTCATCGTCAACGTATACCATCGTGCTGTAGCGTCAAGACGTGGGCACAGTCTAAGAAGACAAATACATGCAAACACACACTTACACCACTGTAGTAAGTATATACCGAGTCTCGTTCAGATATAAACAATGACAGAGATAGATATAGGTACTCGGAATGTAGCACGAATGAGATAATAAATTTCACTCATTTCGACATTCAACCCATTTGGGGAATACTGATCGACTGAGATGAAATGAGCAAATGCGCTCATTCTGTGGGCATCAAAACTGCTCTTCGCGTAGTCCGGTCTATAGCTGTTATATTGGTCGAAGCTTCATCGTCAACGTATGCAATCGTATCGTATGTCACCTACTTAGAAATCCAGTCAGGCTCTCCCGCTGGCTTGGCTGCGTGCGTGGCTGAGCATCATCCAATCGATATGAGTCTGCGAGCCCTACAATTTGTAGTTTATAAAATAAAATGTGACTTAATCGGCTATACATCACGCTTAAGTGGCGTCATTATGTCGCTCGAGTCTCGCGCTTGCGCCGGCGCAACTGTGACGCGCCCCATACTTACCGATTTGTTTGCTTACACGACCAATTTGAAATTCAAAATTCATGTAAATCGATCACTTGCCGAGGATCGATCTCCAGATTTCCATGCGAGTCTGTTACCGAACGAGAATTGAGTAACATTTCACTTGACGTGTGCAATTTTGTCTTCAAAACCATATTATTTCAATTTTGAACGGACAGCGTTTTTTAATGCAACATGTTGGAAATTTTGGTCGCAGGAATATCGAAAATATGATGTGTACTTCGTTTAGGTCCACCCACCCAGGTTTAGGGGTGGTAGCTGAAAATCAGTGCTGTGATCTCTGTGATGACAGCATATGCTGAGCTTGCTACCTTTTCAGTGATAGGTAAAAACTATTGTATGTTAAAAACTACGCAATATTTCTCTTCTGTGTAGTTATCACTGAATAAACATTTATTCTATTCTATTTATCTCATCAATTACAAAACATATGAAATTAATATTTTGTATCCGGATTCCTCATTTCAATGACTTCATTTTGCCAGTTGTAGAAACATGATTCGTTCACTTTTTTAACAGAAAAATATATATCAAAGAAACCTCTTTTAACCCGGCGCCAATGACGCTGGGTCATATTGACCCGAGCGATTTTCAATTCGGGAAATTTCGAAAAAAACATATTATAATCGTTATTGATTTTCTCAGTAGCTGGAGATAAGACCTCAATTCATATGATTTGTACCATAGTGTAGTGAGCAAGCGCCAGTGAAGAATGGTAAAATCCTTTTTCTTGAATAAAACGGCTACAGCTCCATACATTTTTAGTTCCAAAAGAGAAATTCTTTTAGTTGCCCTTTTGAAATTGTTGCATTAAAACTAAATTATAGCTTGATATCTAAATTAACTTAAACATCTTGGTACTACAATGACTTCATGGTCATGCAATAGTTCTTACTTTGTATTAATTTTTTTATAATTCAGCAGATAACCAGATAATTAAGAAAAAAACATTCGGGTCATATTGACCCAGCGTCATTGTCCGCGTTATTTTTTACACGTCATTGGCGCCGGGTTAAAACAGAGATTTGCATTCTACAGGCAAACCAAACCGATTTAAACCTCTTAAAATACGCCAGTTGGATTTTTAAAATTAATTGTAGTTTTTAATTCAAACGAAAAAAAACATTGAAAAAGTGCAAAAGAGTGGTTATTTTCTTTACTCTTTACATGTAAAGAAAAAAACAGAGACACCTGTTCCAATCAATGCTTCGTCTTAAACGCATAGGAAACATCTAAACAATCGAGCGATTTTGTTATTCATAATTGGTAAGCCCTTGGCATCATCTCGACTGATGGTAAGTGACGATGATGCCGAAGATGGAAGCGGGCTTACCAAGATTCCCCAACGCAATGGAGAACTGGCTATCTTATCTTCAAGCTGGAACACATCAATGTTGTTAACACTGATGTTAGCTAGCCAGGCGGGCTTAGAAAATGCACTACCACAAACCAAACCGAGTCTCACAAGTTGACCCTACCGGGAATCGAACCCGCGACCTTCTGGTGTAAAGCGAATTGCTTAACAAGCTTAACGTCTTAAGTCCTCCAGTGATTTTTAAAATATGCACTTTAAGCCTGTATGTAAGTACTTAGTTGTAGAATTATTCTAAAGAACTAATTAGGATTGTGGAATGGTCAGCCGGGTGGCCATCCTGCGCGATTAGCGAACATAATTTGTGAACTGGCAACACTCGGCGCCCGCAGCGTTGCGCTTGCGCACGCGACTGGCGCACGACCAATTACTGGCATGCGATTGGTTGGCAGAGAGGTTTGTGAGTTTGACTAGGGACCGCTTGACATAAAAAATCCGGGAATTTAAAAAATATTACTCCTGTGAAAATAAAAAGGTAAGCATAAGGGCCGCCGGGAGGCTCGAGTTTCCATACAAACGTAGTTCTGCTTTAATACAAAAACTACATGCCGGATTGAATCCAACTTTGCAAAGTTTTCGATGTACTAATATAAAACGGAAAAAAATAAGAGCAGTTTCAAATTTTCAGTACATAACTAATAAAAAGAAGCCTTTACTACGATGAAAACTAATTACAAACATCGATATGTATGTACTCAATATATTTACAAAGTTTGGATTCAATCCGGCATGTAGTTTTTGTATTAAAGCGGAACTACTTTTGTATGGAAACTCGAGCCTACTGGAGACTCTTAACAGCTGAGCCTAGGACTACCTAGCAAGCTTTAGACTAAGCCCTAAGCATGCCTAAGCCGTAAACAAAATCAGTGGGCGCAGACCGCTGTCCGATAGTTTAATATCATTTCTAGAATAGAACTTAGCTAGACATTAGCAAATTATTCTATAATTATTATTCTTGTTAATTCATCATATCAGCTCATATACGTCCCCACCGAGGGGCTCAAGCGTACCCTGAATTAGGGCGATCGCGCCTTAGTCGACCACGCGGGCGGGCCCAGTGCGGGTTAGTCGACTTCACATTTCACACACAACCTTCGAGTTTCTTCGCAGGCGTGTGCAGGCTATTGTTTTGGATCTTCACCGTAAGAGCGTCGGATATATGAAATCGAAATTCGAAAACAGAATGGAACGTGACAGGATTCGAACCACGATCTCCCGGACAGGAGGTAGCGGCCCTTGCCACTACGCCACCGATGCTCTTTATTTATTTTATTTACACCGACGATTCTTATTCATTATTATTATTCTATTCACGCACTATATTTTTTGATTTAATACAACCCACTGCTGAATAAAATTCTCCGCCCGGGATTTCCACAACGACCGGTCCTGCGCTGCCGCATCAAGCGGCTTCCCATAACTATTACCAGGTTGTCCACCGAGTGGGAGGCCTGCCTACAATGAATGCCACTTGAGTTTAGTAATTCTGATAGCTATGTCGATTACTTTGGTTCTCCTACGGATCTCCTTATTTCCGATTTGATCGCGTAGGGCAACTCCAAGCATGGCTCAAATATTATTCTACCAACTTCAAAAAAGGAGGAGGTTGTCAATTCCACTGTATGTTTTTGTTTGTTGCGTGATTTTTTTGCCGATTGTGAACCGATTTTGATGATATTTTTATCGACGGGTAATAATTCCGCGTGGTTCCTTACAGATTTTATCAAAATCAGTGAAGTATTTTTTTGAAAATTAACAAAAAAAAATTAAAACAAGAAACTAAGGTTCCCTTCTATTTCTCTGGCACACCATCATCATATCCTGATTTCCTTATCATGGTACCATCCTTGGGATATCTCCTTTCCAACAAAAAAAGAATCATCAAAATCGGTTTATAAATGACGAAGTTATCCGCGGACACACATAAAAAATAATATAGATAAGTCGTTTAAAAAAGTAGGAATATTTTAATTGGTTGTTGCGATTGAAGATTTTTCGAATGTGTCGTCGTTTCTTTAACATCTTCATTTATTCAATCCAGAAACAATGTCAATTGTGTAGGACATATTAAAGTAGGTAATAAATTATAATAAGTGCTAAAAATTAAACATAACTTAAATAATAATAATTAAAAGTAATAAAGTAAGCAATCATTTTAATATCTAATCTTATCTCATTCCAAATATTCCAATAATTAACTGTCAATGCTTAAAATTTATTTGTCATAAAATCATCTAAACTATAGAAACATCCCTCTAACAAGAAACGCCTTAATTTTGGTTTAAAAATTTGTATATGTATAATAGATTTCATGTCAATAGGGAGATTGTTAAACAGTTTCACTGCTTGAAACCTAACACTATGCTGTACAACTCTCAGTGTAGGCACTAGTTTGTGCTGAAGATCCTTTCTACGTGTCTCAAGACGCCTCATTCTGTCTTCAGGTGTCTCAAACTTGTCTAGATTTTTTATTAGGTCAGTTAACAATATGAGTATATACAGGGTCTTCGGCAGATGGTTGAAAATACGAAAATGGGGGATAGGTGGGGTCGCCTCCCACCTATTTTGAGAATTAAAAAAAATCTAGGACTTGTAATTTTTTTTACAGGATTTGTTTTCCTTTTTTTAGAAATTTTGCCATTTTTATACCTTTGAACACATGTAACTTTTTGTTTTTTAAAGCTAGCTCCAAAATCTTTTTTTTAATAGACTTTTATCAGATTGTCGGCTCTAAAAAAAATTATGTTTGTTTCAAGTTATTGCTAAAAACAAAAATGTGGGCCCCCGAACGTAAAAAAAAAGTTGAACAAAAATTTAAAAGTCAACTTTGCGATGCATTTAAAAAAAAATAATGGGGCTGGAAGGCATCTGTTTTTTTTAAAACATTTCTAAAGCTTAGGCTTTTGAATGGTATGTAATTTGTTTCGGTATCTTTTTTGTAACCGGAGTTGTTAATTTTTTTTACTCAATTGGACCATGTTGACGAAATTCCACTAGTTACATGTTTTGTGAAATGTATCAAATGCAAAGTTGAAAATAATGTAAATACTTACTGTTGGGACGGTTACAAAGAGCAGGTACGTTTTTTTACATTCTTGCACACACATAATGGCTATCTTTTGTCATTTATTGGCATATTGGAGTTAGCACTTCCATATGCCAATAAAATGTCCGCATATTCCGCATTGGTAAATTGAGCCATTTTAAACCACAACAAAGTCTTAACAAAACGTCTGATAATAACAAAAAGTGACAAACAACAAAAAAACTTAACAAAATCACAAACGTTTTTTTTTTGTTTTCGTTAGATTCACTTTGCTGTGTTTGTGATTTTGTTAAGTTTTTTTGTTGTTTGTCACTTTTTGTTATTATCAGACGTTTTGTTAAGACTTTGTTGTGGTTTAAAATGGCTCAATTTACCAATGCGGAATATGCGGACATTTTATGGCTATCTTTTGTCATTTATTGGCATATTGGAGTTAGCACTTCCATATGCCAATATATGACAAAAGATAGCCATTATGTGTGTGCAAGAATGTAAAAAAACGTACCTGCTCTTTGTAACCGTCCCAACAGTAAGTATTTACATTATTTTCAACTTTGCATTTGATACATTTCACAAAACATGTAACTAGTGGAATTTCGTCAACATGGTCCAATTGAGTAAAAAAAATTAACAACTCCGGTTACAAAAAAGATACCGAAACAAATTACATACCATTCAAAAGCCTAAGCTTTAGAGATGTTTTAAAAAAAACAGAAGCCTTCCAGCCCCATTATTTTTTTTTTTAAATGCATCGCAAAGTTGACTTTTAAATTTTTGTTCAACTTTTTTTTAAGTTCGGGGGCCCACATTTTTGTTTTTAGCAATAACTTGAAACAAAAATAATTTTTTTTAGAGCCAACAATCTTATAAAAGTCTATTAAAAAAAAGATTTTGGAGCTAGCTTTAAAAAACAAAAAGTTACATGTGTTCAAAGGTATAAAAATGGCAAAATTTCTAAAAAAAGGAAAAAAAATCCTGTAAAAAAAATTACAAGTCCTAGATTTTTTTTAATTCTCAAAATAGGTGGGAGGCGACCCCACCTATCCCCCATTTTCGTATTTTCAACCATCTGCCGAAGACCCTGTATAAGCTAGGTGCAGTCAAAATTTGCAGATTTTTAAAGTGATCTCTGCATGATTCCCATGGTGGAATTCGCATAATACTCCTTATGGCTCTTTTTTGTAATACGAAAGCTTTATTCATATTATAGTTAAAGCTTCCACCCCAAAATTTTATACTAAACACCGAAATCCCGAACACTCCGGGATTTTTCAAACCCCAGATGAGTACGAAATCATTTACTCTGTCTTCAAGTTGCAGAACAAAATGTTCGCGTGACATCAGATTGTTTTGGATCGATCGATTTTCTATTCACATATAGATAATCGAGTTTAACACCTTTGGATTAGGCGCGAACCATTTGTTTTTATAAACCTTCGGTGTTGTGTTATTATGGATGATGATACGTTAGGCGCCATGCTTTTTAACAAGTGGCAAATTTTGAGAAATCTTTTATAAAAATTATTGGTTTTTTTTTGATAGCGTGACCGGAAGATAGAGTAGGTAATCTTAAAAGTAGTACAATAACCGTAATGAGATTTTTTTAGGGTTCCGTACCCAAAGGGTAAAAACGGGACCCTATTACTCCGCTGTCCGTCCATCCGTCTGTCACCATGCTGTATTTCATGAAACGTGGTAGCTAGGCAGTTGAAATTTTCACAGATGATTTATTTATCATGCCGCTATAATAAGAAATACTAAAAATTTTAAAAAGTAAACTCTCCATACAAAAAACGTGATTTTTTTAAAAGTGAAGAAAATAGCGCTATCTAGTATGATGGTACGGAAACCTTTGTGCGCGGTTCTGATTCGCACTTCACCGGTTTTTTTTTAAAATTACATACAATTTTCGTATGCTTTTATAGCAAAACATCGGGTGATATAAAATGTGTGGCAATATTGTAACTGGGGCTTCTACTCATCATACTGACCAACTTTACCCAAGAAACCCGAGTCAAATAGCAAAAAAAAATTTTGGAGTTCCCATACAAATCAGCTAGTAATTAGTAATTAATTAGCCAACTTTGTATGGGAAGCCCATTTTTTTCGCGAATGGAGTGTGGGTTTCTTGAGGAAAGCTTCATAATTAGAACTTAAAACTAACTTAACTTTAAACTTTAACTTTTAATATTTAAATATTGCCAGACATTTTTATATCACCCCGTATAAATTATTTTCCAGGTAGTGAGCAAAGCAGCTATCTAAGCTTTTTAATTTTTTGCAAAATTTAATCTTCACATCTAAATCCTTATCAAACATCACATTATTCAAAGAAAAACGTTTTTTCACAGCATTCAGTTTTCTGTAACACTACATCCATCTGTCTGACAGTTCGTCAAGCAGGGATCATCGACCCCTCACAACTGACATAAACGCTCCACTTACAGCCTAATCTGCGCACACGCAGAAACTCCGTCACGGGAGTCATTTTGTTTCAGTTTTATTGTTGTAGAGTCTTTTGCAAACGGGAGCTGATATACATATACACAACACCACAGATGCAGACGCTTTCTCGAAAGTGATGAATGATGTGATATATGATATGATATTCATTATTAAAGATTAAGTCTGTTTAATGAATGGTTAACTTAAGTAGCAGTGAGCGGGGCGCACATAGCTCGTAGAACAGATGGCCGTTGGGGAGACAAGGTTCTCGAGTGGCGATCGCGCACCGACCGGTGCACCGGTGGACCGACGACCTGGTAAAGGTCGCGGGTAGCCGCGGGATGCGGGCAGCGCAGAGTCGATCGTCGTGAGGTCTTTGTCCAGCAGTAGATATGATGATGATGATGATGATGATGAATATGTACCTATATATACCAGAGTATGCACTTAGTTATATTATACGATAGTTATATTATAAGTAGTCACAAATATGTGGAGTGTTTTCTGTCAAACCAGACCAATTATACAGCAGCCACCAAAATTTAGGAAGTCCCACACAGTAATTGCAACCATAATTTTATGGACCGAAGCTGTAACAAAATTAGTCCGCACCGCAGGTTTTCTGGAGCATATTGTGTGAAAATTAGACAGTTCTTAGCGGCACGCAAGTGGAAGGACCAATTTTATGCACTTTTTGTGCATTCATAACTGGACTGACACATCCGGAAATATTGTTCGTAACATTACATAACTTTCTAAGATTTAGGGTTGCATTTTGGTAGGGGTTCACTTTCATACATTGCTGCAATGTTCTAGTTTCTGATTTTATATTTTTACTAACATTTAGTGTATAATATAAGCTTAGTTTGTCAGATTACTAACACAAATTGATCCTACAGTAAAGATGGTCGTAAATAAATTGATATTTCATTTATTTCATAGAAATACTAAAATTACAGAAAATAGTATCCAAATTGTTAATATCACACTAAAAAACCAAAAGCAAGTACACAAATGGTAATCAAATGATTTGTCCAAGAATATCTATCTATTAAAAAAAATATCAAAATGTCATATTATTATATTTTATGTCAAGGTCAAAATTATACAATTTTACATTTTTAAAAACATATAAAATTAAAGCCTCTCTGCTCACTTGGCAGAGGCGAAGTGGCAGGAGCACGCACCTCCAGCGGAAGCACAGTCGGCTGGAGTTCATTGTGACGACGGGGAGAGAAAGCGTCGAACTATCCGGGCATTGTCGAGGAGGACTGCTTTCTGCATTGCTGCAATTATTGGTCTGCCTCGGAGTTCCAGCCGCCTTATTATTATTATTTTTAACTTTTTTTGTCCGCGACCTTGATTAACTCTTGTAAACATTCCGTAGCACTTTTTTTATTATAAATTTGAGTACGTTTCACTATTTCTCACCTGATGGGTAATTAATGAGCATCATCTCACTCACAGAAATCGAAATAATATTCCGATATAATAATGTTCCGATTTCTGTTATCTCACTAGATAACTAAAAAAATCTCGTTTGATAATTTCATAAATAAAACACTCTCAACTTAACCCTGACACTAAATTAGAAGGATTTTCAATTCAATTCGTCTTTCACGTAAATAGTACTTTCTTTATCTTATTTGTGCACCTAAAGATTCTGCCAAAGACTCTTGATTTAAGGCGGTAGTATTACAGATTTTCGTTATTTTAGACCTCAATTAATCCTAAACGATAGAAAACTCAAGGTTGAAAAAAATTACCATTGTTGTTGATGATATTTCTTTAAGTTAAAAGCTATTAGAAACACGATTGAGCAGTTTTGGCTAGATAGAAAAAAAACCCAGAGATAGGTCTACACCGTTACTTTCAACTCTAGTTATGACTTATATTTTGAAGTATAAATTTTAAAAAATGTACTATTTGATATGATAATAAAAAGTGAGTAATGTTATTATTTTTTACACTTTTATTCTAGTTTTTTATTGAAACAAAAAACATTGAAAAAGTGAAGAAGTGTTGTTATTTTCTTTACTCTTTACACGTAAAGAAAAAGACAGAGACAATTGTTCCAATCAACACTTCGCCTTAATTTACTTACAACCTTAATAGGTATGTGGTTTTTTCACTTAGTCGTTACAAGCTTACTCACAGAACCCAGATAGTACTTATTGTTCTTTGTCTTCATATATAACTTTGCATTACCGAAAATGGTTTTATTTCATTTGTTTCTGTCCAGTATTCTTTTATCTCTTATTAATAAAGGAGCTCTTATTACACGACTATGTTGCAAGCATAAGGAAATGTACCAAAAAAACACGCATACTGCCACGTCTGATCATTTTTCTGTACATATTTTTGAATCATACGCAGCGTGATCGATCGCTATTGCGTACCTGGGTAGTTGCTATTAATTATGCCAAATAAGGTGTGTGTATAAATGAATTTGCCGCTTATTAAAACACTTCAAATATCACAAGCAAAGCGTTCGACGAGGTATGAGGCCGCTTTACAGCCTGCGATCAACTACGAACTAAGTCTTTACGTATGAATTTGTATCCTTAACCGTCCAGGCCGAACTTATATATTGATGTAGCCTTCCTTCAGACGGACCCGCCATTTTCCAAAATGGCGGGAAATGACAAGAAAATTGACAAATAATGAAAAGTTTGACTATGATTTTACATTGAACTGCGTATGGCACTAGAAGCGGAATTTGATAACGCCATTAATATTCAATCGGTCTTCTTCGTTTTGAGGGTTCCGAAGCCAACAAGAAAAGAGGGGATGATTTTTTTTCGTTAATAGTAAATTTCTATAATCGTGTGGGGTATCGTTGAATAGGTCTTTCAACATTTCTTGATTCAGGGATTGCTTTGCGAAATATAAAGCTTTAAAGTGCTATGTTTTGTTAGAGTCAAGTGTCGTCGTCTCCCCTCCCAACAAGCTAAACTGCTAAAAAGTATATAGTAAAAATATAATCAATTTAGAACTAGGTTACTGACATAGCTCACAGAATCGCTAAGCTTATGTGGCAGTGGGCGGGGCATATAACTCGTAGAACAGATGGCTGTTGGGGCCATAAAGTTCTCGAGTGGCGACTGCGCACCAGAATACGTAACGTAGGCAGGACTCCCACTCGGTGGACCGACGGCGTAGTGTAGGGTACGGGAAGCCGCTGGATGCGGGCAGCGCACGACCGGTTGTTGTTGAAAACCTTGGGACCTTTGATATGCTGATATGCTGATGATGAGGTAATTAATGTAGTTGATTTCCTTTTTTTTTATTTACAATTGGTAAGCCCTTAACATCATCTCACCTGATGGTAAGTGACGATGATGCCGAAGATGCAAGCGGGCTTACCAAGATTCCCCAACGCAATGGAGAACTGGCTATCTTATCTTCAAGCCGGAACACAGCAATGTTGTTCACACTTATGTTTGGCGGCAAGACTTAAATAAGATGGTGGTAGCTAGCCAGGCGGGCAATAATAATGCCCTACCACCAACCAAACCGAGTTTTGAATCGAACCCGCGACGTCCTGGTGTAAAGCGAATGAACTAATCATTGCGGAGGCGCGAGTAGACTGCTTTTACGCTACCATGCGCAAGCGATGCACGTCCTGGTGCGTCGAGTGCGGGGCGGCGCCAATAGCATCCTGGCTATGTTCGCCAGTAGACTGGATTGCGCAATTGTGAGCCACCGATGCTTGGTTCACGTCGCCAATAACAGTCGTGATATTGTAAATAAAATTCATATAATGTAAATGTAACTGTGTATATTACTAACACTAGTCCAAGTCCTAGAATAAGTTACTAACACTATTGTGATCCTTTGTTGGTCGATAAATAAATTACATTATTATTTCAATGTATAAGCTTAAGCTGCTCTGCTCACTTGGCACGAGGCGAAGTGGCACAGGAGCACCTCCAGCGGAAGCACAGTCGACTGGAGTTCAGTGCGACGGGGAGAGAAAGCGTCGAACTATCCGAGTATTGTCGAGAAGGACTGCTTTCTGCATTGCTGCAATAATTGGTCTGCCTCGGAGATCCAGCCGCTTTAGGTGACGTTCAAGGTCGGCTGAAATTAGCCCGTTCACGGATCGTACTGTGGGGATGATTCCGGTGGATTCCACTTGCCACATATCAGTAACCTATTATTATTATTTCAATATATAAACCTAAGCTACTCTGCTCACTTGGCACGAGGCAAAGTGGCAGGAGCACCTCCAGCGGAAGCACAGTCGGCTGGAGTTCAGTGTGACGACGGGGAGAGAAAGCGTCGAACTATCCGGGCATTGTCGAGGAGGACTGCTTTCTGCATTGCTGCAATGATTGGTCTGCCTCGGAGATCCAGCCGCCTTAGATGACGTTCAAGGTCGGCTGAAATTAGCCCGTTCACGGATCGTACTGTGGGGATGATTCCGGTGGATTCCACTCGCCACATATCATTAACCTATTATTATTATTATTATTACGCCACAGAGGCGGTCAAATTTGATCTTGTTCGTCGTATCGTGTAATATAAATGCACTCGCATAAATCTCGCTGGGCAGTTGACACCGCGTTCCTTCTCAATCGTACATCGCTCGACTTTTTGTCGGACGCTCCACAACTCCACAATCGTTTCCACGTCAATAGCAAAAACGGACCGAATCAAAATTCCCACTGGCCCATCTTTTATTTATGCCCCACTGTTTCGTTTCACCGGCTAACAGGCGTAATTTTACCCGGTAAACAAACAGTTCTGACCGAAAAATGCGAGCGAAGAAGACATAAAAAGGTCACGCAGGATCGCAATGGGAACGTGCACGGTTTTTCGTGCGGTTCGACAGTACGACGGTAAAACTCATAAATATCGAGATATGATTGGGGAGACTGCCGAGGGACTGGCACCGGTATGCGTTCTGGAAATGCCCTTCAATACTCGCCTCTTGGTTTTTAGAGAAAAAGCGCAATTGTATTTATTTACTCCCTGGTATTTTGGTTTGGTAATGGATTTCGTTTTAAGTGAAAATTAACTTTTTGCGCATCATCATATCAACTCATATACGTCCCCACCGAGGGGCTTGAGCCTACCTTGAATATGGGTGATCGGACCTTAGTCGACTACGCGGGCCCAGTGCGGGTTGGTCGACTTCAAACACAACCTTCGAGTTTCTTCGCAGGCGTGTGCAGGTTTCCTCACCATGTTTTCCTTCACCGTTAAAGCAATCGGTAAGTATATGTACGTAAGTTTTGAAAAACTCATTGGTACATTGGCCGTCCAGATTTGAACCCGGTACATCTGGTTAGAAGGACCGAGTCGTTACTGGTAGAGCCACCGACGCTTTTTTGCTTGTTTACGTACGTAAGTTTCGAAAAACTCATTGTTACATTGGCCACCCGGATTTGAACCCGGCACCTCTGGTTAGGAGGACCGAGTTGTTACCGGTTGAGCCACCGACGCTTATTAAAATTTTGCGCATACGTTCTGATTTTTTTTATATGTCCGTAGGAGATTTTCATATAATTATTTATGAACATTTTTGCTGGCTCTACCCATTAGTCACCAGATTTTAATTATTATAACTATATTAAACCAACCTTCTATAGCAACCATTTTTTTATATATATAATTACACATACCGCTAAAAGTGTTAGCCATATAGATTCACAATTTCATAAAAAAAAATTGGTAAAGTATGTTTCCGAGTTGGTCCCATATAAATTTTATCAAAATCGGTATTGTACTTTTGAATAAAATGAACAAAAACCAAAAATAATAATGCAAAATTGGCCTTTGTTCAGCAGTGGACGATTTGTGGCTGATATGATGATGATGATGATGTACAAAGTTGTCGCGATGGAAGTCGGTCTTAGGGTTCCGTATCCAAAGGGTAAAAACGGGACCCTATTACTTAGACTTCGCTGTCCGTCCGTCCGTCCGTCAGTCACCAGGCTGTATTTCATGAACCGTGATAAAAAAAATCTATCATCCAACATTTCATCACGATATATCCATCATTCAAATTTGCTTATAAATAATAAATTATTTACTAATCTGCTGCTCTGGTAAAGACCCTTCTCGGGTCTAGGCAGTTGAAATTCTCACAGATGATGTATTTCTTTACCTCTATAACAACAATTACTAAAAATTAAAAATGTAAAAGTCTGCATACAAAAAACGAGTTTTTTTGAGACGTGAAGAAACTAGCGCCATCTAGTGTGAAAGTACGGAACTGAAGGAACTAGCGCCATCTAGTATGATGGTACGGAACCCTATGTGTGCGGTGCTGACTCGCACTTGGCCGGTTTTTTTAACGTGTTCAGCGTTTCCATTTATTATATTCGTGGGCTGAGCCAGTGAGTCGAGCGATGGTTTTTGAAAGTCACAGCTTTCTCGCCGATCAAAAGTTCCTTTTTTTTTTGTTTTTTGTTTTTTAAATTTGAGTGCGTTTGACTGCAACTCACCTGATGGTAAGTGATGTTGCAGTCGAGGATAATCCTGACTAGAACATTGATCTTGTGAAATCGTAATATAATTACCCTACAACCGATGTGCTTCTAAGGTGGCCCTACTGCCAAAGCTTAGGGGGAGTTTAGTGGGTAGTGTGGTATTTGGCCTGTGCATATTATTATTATTTTTTTTATTATTTATTTTATATATTTTATACTTTATACTTTATGTATATAATGGGTATGTATGCATATAGGCGCAGGGCTGTGAGTCCCACATAACCAGTACAGCCGGCTGTTATTGGTATGCATAAATGCATTTTCCTCCTCCCCTCCTCCGCAGTCCAGGGGAAAAAAATCGTCATATGCGGGCGCACGAGAGGGCGGAGCAGAGGGGTGCCTGCAGCTGAGCCATGCTGCATCGCTGTGGTCGCTGTAACCGAAATCGGCTAGGACCTAATTTAATTCTTCTATCGCCTCCTGTCCGGGAGGTCGTGGTTCGAATCCCGCCACGTACCAATGTGATTTCGAATTCAGGTTTCATATGTACGTTTATCCGACGCTCTTACGGTGAAGGAAAATATCGTGAGGAAACCTGCACACGCCTACGAAGAAACTCGCAGGTTGGGTGTGAAGTCGACCAACCCGCACTGGGCCCGCGTGGTCGACTAAGACCCGATCGCCCTGATTCAGTGGAGACGTTATACGAGCTGATATGATGATATTAATTCTTCATCTATGTAGATCATGCTGTAGCGTCGCATACCCTTGTGCACACACCCTGTCGACCAATCAAACGAAATCGACTCAGTTTTTATTGTTCCGAGATGACACCTCATACATTTTTCATGGCGTTGATGTGCCAAGCCAGAACTACCAACTTAAGTGTGCAGTTTTCTCTTGTAGTATGTCCAATAAGTGGTACCGAGCGAGGGGATGCGGGAACTGTAAAGTTAAGTTTGCAGGGTGCGTTTGATAGCAATTAAAGCGGAGCTACGGGCGTCATTAGTGCAACGGCAATATTCCACGGTGTTTCTTATTGCAAGTTATAACCGGTATTGCAATTTTCGCGACAGAGAGGTGGGTTATGATCTGTTGATTGGTATTTTGATGAGACACCCGATGTACTTACTTGTGTTTAAGTAAGTCGTGGGATTTCTGCGAGAATTCGAGGAGATCCACGTCTAATCGAGAGTGTCGTCAATTTGAGGCACCTATTGGCAACATTATTTTAAAAGGAGGGTTATGTTTTTGACAGTCTATACAGGGTGTCAGCAGTAAAAAAACGTCGGTGGCTCAACCGGTAACGACTCGGTCCATCTAACCAGAGGTACCGAGTTCAAATCTGGACGGCCAATGTACCAATGAGTTTTTCAAAAACTTACGTACATACTTACCGATTGCTTTAACGGTGAAGGAAAACATCGTGAGGAAACCTGCACACGCCTGCGAAGAAACTCGAAGGTTGTGTGTGAAGTCGACCAACCCGCACTGGGCCCCCGTGGTCGATTAAGGCCTAATCGCCCTGATTCAGGGTAGGCTCGTGCCCCTCGGTGGGGTAAATATGAGCTGTAATGGTGATACAGGGTGTAACGAAATTGGTGTAGGTCCCTTTAACTGGGACTTCTACTCGTCATACTGAACAACTTTTGTGTTACGACTTTGCTGAAATTACAAAAAAAATATTTTTTTCTTCATACAAATCGATCATCTGATCGACCAATTTTGTGCTTTTTAGTATGGAGGGTCCAAATTTATTTTTTGGGAATCGACTATGGGTTCCTTGCAGAAAGTTGTTCAGTATGATGAGTAGAACCCGCAGTTAACGGGTCCTACACAATTTTGTTACATCCTGTATATGTATGTATGGTTGTTCAGCTGTTCCCTCGCATTTCCTAAACCACTTAATGTGGTTACTTTGGATTTGTGCCATAACTCCGCAAGTCATAGGATTTTAAAAAAATCGACATTGCGGAATTCATAGGTGAATATAAAAACCAAAACAATTTTTTTAGATATTCATATCATGTTTGGTATCAAAAGAAAGGTATTGACGAGCCCTATCGTAATCAATTTTTTTATCATAAAATATTTTAATCATTATGGCTCGCGACCACGGCTATTACCCCAGATGAAGGGAAAAATAAAGGCTATGATTTCAGGCGGGAAACTATTGTTTTCCAACTTTTCCGTAGTCCGGTTTTAGTTTTTTTCATAGAGTCGCTTAATAACTTACATTTTTAAATTTGATATTGTTTCGCAATGGCGTGGACAGCCGCCTTAGCCGTTTCGGAAAAAAAAAACATAAAATGGCTGAATATCGATTTGAGGGTTGTTTTTTCCGAATTCATCATTATCATATCAGCCGAAGCACGTCTACTGCTGGACATAGGCCTCCCCAAGGATTTCCACGATGACCGGTTCTGCGCTACCCGCATCCAGCGGCTTCCTGCGACCTTTACCAGGTCTTCGCTCCACGAGGTTCTTATTGAAATCATTCCGATATATGATATATGTCCCTACGCGTCAGGAATGACGAGATCCGCAGGAGAATCAAGGTAACCGACATCGCTCAGAGAATCGCTAAACATGAGTGGCAGTAGGCGGGGCACTTCGCTCGTAATAGAGATGGCTTTTAGGGCAGTAAAGTTTTCGAGTGGCGACTGCGCACCGGAAAACGTAGCGTAGGCAGGCTTCCCACTCGGTGGACCAATGACCTGGTGAAGGTCGCGGGAAGCCGCTGGATGCAGGTAGCGCAGAACCGGGCATTGTGGAAATCCTTGGGCGAGGCCTATGTCCAACAGTGGACGTCCTTCGGCTGATATGATATGCTTTTGGGGCAGTAAAGTTCTCAAGTGGAACGACGACCAGGTGAAGGTCGCGGGAAGCCGCTGGAATCGGGCTGAGCAGGACCTTGTTGCTGAAATCCCTGGGGCTGCTTGTCTGATATGATCGGCTGTTATCGGCTGTGATCGGCTGTGATCGTGATATTAGTGAGTCCACCCCTTTTCCTTTTTTTCCCTCCTATGGGTCCGGACAGAATATAGCGCTACGGTTTTCGTAATAATAAAACCACAGCACCATACTGGGTCTTGAACCTATTCGGCATAAAAGTTCATTTTAGATTTTAGTTTTAATCTTTAGGTATAGGTTATTCATTACATTTTTTTAATGTCTGTTAATTATTTATTAGTAACAAATTAATCAGTCATAAAAATAATATCACACTAATTACAAATAACACCTAAAATAGAATGCCTAAGATGGCCGTATGGCTCCCAGCTAAGAATAGGACCATACCATCTTTTCCAATGGGGGTCGCAAGAGTCGACTAAGGGACTTAAAACCGGAGGATGGGCAGCAGCGTCCTTTCCGTGCATTGCAACACACCTGAAACCGCACTGCGATCGCCAACCCGCCTGCCAAGCGTGGCGACTTCGGCAAAACCCCCCTATGTATAACACGCAGAAAACGGCCCCTAAGTCCCCGGCGGCTCTGCTATTCCTGGCTGCTAAGGACGGGGAAGGCCTTTGTCCAGCAGTGGATGTCTTTCGGCTGATATGATTAATACAAAACAGTAGCACAGCTAAATGTTTGTAACGTCGGGATTTCATGTTAAGAACATTTGCACTACTAACAAAAAAATATATGTGCAGGCCAATTGAAATACTATGAAAGGTACTGCTAAAAAAAGGTGATTAAAGTTTTTTATTTTTATCCTATTCCCAAAAAGAACGGTAATGTTTTTCGGGTGTATGTATGTATGTCAGTCTGTTTCTTTGGCTGAGCCTGCAGTCTAAACGGCTTGATGGATTGTGGAATGCGAGGTGTCGTTAGATTCGTGTTGATCCCCTAATTGACCTAAGATACGTTTTTAACCATCTGTCCAAAATAAAAGTTTAAAAAACGCTAAACACGTTAAAAAACCGACTTCCATCGCAACAAATTAGTACATTTTTGCATTATTATTTTTGGTTTTTGTTCATTTTCTACTAAAGTACTATACATCAATTTTGATAAAATGTATATGGGACCACACGGGAAGCACTAGCTTTCAAATAAAAAAAAGAATCATAAAAATCGGTTCACCCAGTCAAAAGTTCTGAGGTAACAAACATTAAAAAAATAAATAAAAAAAACATACAGACGAATTGAGAACCTCCTCCTTTTTGGAAGTCGCTTGAAAACTTAAAACCGACTTCAAAATGAAATTCACTCAAAAGTATGAAATAATATTATTATACTTAAATACACAACATTAACCAACAATAACGAAATCAATGGTGGGTACGAATTAAATTAGAGGCTTAAAATTTTTTTTGAGGTCGGTGTCAGCAAACCATCGAATCTAAACCATTTAATACGTAAGTAACTGTGTGCTGGAACCGACCTCAAAAAAAATTAAGCCCCTAATTTAATTCGTACCCGCCTTTGATTTCGTTATTGTTGGTTAATGTTGTGTATTTAAGTATATAAATAATATTATTTCACACTTTTGAGTGAATTTCATTTTGAAGTCGGTTTTAAGTTTTTTTAAACTTTTTTTTTATTTTCTTTATTTTTAGTGGTAATTCTCTCTATCTAGCAACGTTAAATCCAATCACCTATACTCACCAATAGGAATAATCAAATCATAATACATGTGTTTCATTAACAGATACAGAGTCCTGTGGCTTCCATCATCATCTCAGCAGCATGAAAGTTAAGGAGTTCAATCGTCCATCATCAGCTCATCTGAATAACCTGAAGGAATACAACTATCGGTCTATGCATACCTACGTATATATCTATGTATAACATTCAAAAGAATTTTCCTGCAACTCCTAACCGTTAAGGAGTTGTACCTTCCTACATCAGCTTATCAACATGAGAATATAACTAACAGACGCAAGTATATTAATAGCTTTAGAAAACATATAAATCACGTAATTAGTGTCTTTAAAATTCAAATTTTTCATTATTATTGAAGGGTTGCCCTCGATTTCCCTGGGATTCTGACGTCATATTGTCACCAAGTCAGATCCTGTCTTGGTGACAATATGACCCCCTCGGGAGTATACACTTTTGAATGAAATAAGAATTTTGAAAATCGGTCCACAAATGACGGAAAAATCGGTGAACATACATCAAAAAAAAATATACAGTCGAATTTAGTACCTCCTCCTTTTTGAAGTCGGTAAAAAAGAGGAGGATAATGGTTTATGCAGTTGGCTTTCTATTTTTTATTTAAATTGGTTAGGTTATAAAATGTTAACTTTATTTTAAGATAGTCAAACGACACAAAGCTGTAAAAAGTACTTAAATCGCTTACTCTCGGCACAGTATTACGATATGGCTTACAGTTGCGCAACGCCTTTGATGTCCCACAATGCGCCACCGGCGGCGTAGGTACTAGCCCATACTAGCCTGTAGTCAGCCTTGCGAACTCGCGGAGTTGGCCAGGCTGTGCCTCGCCGCCCTCTGCCCCGCAAGTACCTTGGGGGAGGCCTTTGTCCAGCAGTGGACAGTTTTTGGCTGATATGACGATGATGATAAACTACTTTGTGTTGCTTGCTACTAGATACTTACATGTTCTTTAATGCAATAGGGATGACGAATGCTAGTCATCTGAGTTACTTTTTATCATCTGTCAAAAACAACATTTTGTTCTAAAAATGTTTGAAATACCTAAGCGTGACGTCATAGTTTTGCAGCGTCATTTATGTTTCATTTTGTAATTTTGATTAATTAAAAATCGAAGACTTGATGGAAAACAAAACGAGTAAGGTTTTCCGAAGTTTAAGTAGGAGGAAAATTTAGTGATCAAGAGTTCATAATTTATTTCTGATGCTGTCGTCATCCCTATTGTGATATTTTTCCCGGCCTGAGCCAAGTCGTGAATCAAGGGTGTTTCCGCCGTTAGTAACCGATCAAACGGACAATGCCTGTTTATTTTCTTATTAATAAAAATACCCCCTCCAGCTACCAAACGTATCCCTTGTCTTTAACTTAAGGCAGTTATTTCCCTCCCTCTAATTAAGGCGACCGTGTTTGGGACACTAATTTTATGAGGTTAGGTTTAAAAGGCAGTATTTTGTGAATGCGCCCCCGAAGGTTGGTCGTGGCCACTAATTTTGCACTTTAGTTTACGGAGGGCCACCACGTGACCGGTTAACTCGTCGCCCTGTGCAATTATGTGCGTTAAGTTTGAACACGTTTTTAAATATTTTACTTTGTAAGCTGAAGAAGGCGCGTGGCTGAAATTAATCATTAAAAAAATGTACGTAGCACTAACATTAAATGTAACTACAAGGTGTACTTCTTACCGCTGCTTCGCCTGCTTTACCATAGTTTTTAAAACTGTCTTCGAGCGGCTCTAGAGCGTGAAAAGTAATTTACTCCAGATCCCTCGAGAACTTTGTCGGGCTATGCTAATTAGTTGTCTGCGACACTTTTCACCCCCTCACGTATTAGTACTGTATCCAGTGGACATTCAAATTGCAAAATAGGGTTCTATTTGCTTTTGCGTAATTTTATAGGAGCGTCAGTGGCGTAACGGCTAGGGCCGCCGCCTCCTGTCCGGGAGGTCGTTGTTCCAATCCTGCCATGTGCCAATGTGATTTCGAATTTAGTTTTCATATGTACGTTTATCCGATGCTCTTACGGTGAAGGAAAATATCGTGAGGAAACCTGAAAACGCCTGCGAAGAAACTCGCAGGTCGTGTGTGAAGTCAACCAACCCGCACTGGGCCCGCGTGGTCGACTAAGGCCCGATCGCCCTAATTCAGGGTAGGCTCGAGCCCCTTGGTGGGGACTTATATGAGCTGATATGATGAATTTTTATAGAGTGAACATGGTGAACACAAAAATCCAACTCTACTCGTGTTTCCATATTACTAAATTATCAACTCTCAATAACGTCATAATATAAGTACATGTCAAATAAAATAAACCAAAGCTTTAACTGAATAAATTGTGAACTGGGTCACTCGTCAAAAAAAAACCCAAATAGACCGTTCCTCGTCATCCCCGGTGCAAAGGTGCCCATAACACTAGCAGTATTTCCGCGCTGAATAGCTATGGATTAGGACTGATTATGTTTTATACAGTATTTTTATATTAATTAAAAGACACTATAATATAAAATACAGATTAATCGTCATAAAATATAAATTACATATGTTAAGAATGTACTAACAAAATACTAACAAAATACAATAAACATTTCTTTTATTAATTATCTATTCACAAATCCGCCAAAACCGTCGATTTAAAAAAACCTCGTGGTGCCCCAATTTTCTGAATTCAATGCCTAAAACGATACTAAAAACCTGCAAAGAAGATGTCGTAGGCAGGTGTCAACCGGCTTGTCATAATAACACGGCGGCGTAAGATCACGTAATCGTTCAATTTTTTTAAACACACCGGAATTCCGACACCGGGCAGTGTTGCCAATGCTACGGCAATAACCATGTCCTACGGCTTTCAGGCCCATAAAATACGTAATCTACGGCCCGCGGCCCGAATTCCAAGGCCATAGCTAAATCTACCGCTTTTTAGCAAATTTCCTGATTTCACTACATGTATGCATGTATCCAAATACGCGCCGTTATACAGTTGGCAATCAGTATCAATGGACGGATAAGTATTTTCCAAATCGCGATTTTTCTCCGCAGTTACGTCACGAATATTGCATCCAACTCTTTCATATCGAAATTAAGAAGGAAAAAAATCAACTAGGTATCAGGTATTTCATTTTCAAACTGTTCATTTATCAAAGTTTTGCGTTCGTTTTGTTTTCCTGTATTCCTAAACAAAAAGAATTTACATAAGCAAACATCAGAGGATAAAAAACCGCGCTTTTTTGCTGATGTTGAAATGGCCTCGGTTTTTTTGCAATGCTACGGCCAACTGCTGATTTCTTTCCATACAAACATAGCTTTTTTACCGATCCAACTCGGCCACTCAATAATTTTCAATAGCAACGTGGCTTATAGTTCGTATCGTGGCTTATAGTTCCCATTCATAAAAAACTGCGCATTTTTGCTGATGTTGAAACGGCCTCATTTTTTTGCAGTGCTACGGCCAACTACTGATTTCTTTCCATACACACTTGGCTTTTTTACCGATCCAACACGGCCGCACAAAATTTTTAAATGGCAACACTGACACCGTGGCATTTCGAAACCCCAAACAGTTGTGAAATGAAGCGGGCAGAGTAGAGGCGACAACGGGCGCTAGGTCAGTACGAGGTGATGTCGTTGGACCTCCAATCAAAACCTTTCAAAAATCGCCAGGCAATGAGCTTCGTCGTGCTTAACTCACCTCAAAAAGTGAACCCTGTCATTTTGTCTAGAACAACAACAACGATCTCTTTTATCCTCTATTATTCACACTTTTATTATTTTTTGACGTGACAACAGTATAAATGGATGGACGCCGCCTGCACGCACGAAAAAGGATGACTCATTGTCCGGTTACGTTATGACGTTGTCACGTTAAACTATCGTCCGTAAACCAACTTTACAGACAACCAATTTTTTTTTATAGGGTTTGGTGGTCGCAGGTCCAAACCACATATAAGTAGTGAACTAGGCGATGTTAGAAAGCTACAATTTTAAAAGCTTTTATTTAAGGGTCCCCAGGAGACTCGAGTTTCCATACAAACGTAGTTCCGCTTATTTACAAAAATTACATGCCGGATTGAATCCAAACTTTTCGAATATATTGAGTGGACACATATCGATGTTTGTAATTAGTTTTTATCGTATTAAATTGAAACATAACTAAACGAAGGCTTATATTAGTTTTGTACAGAAAGTTTAAAACTGCTCTTATTTTTTTTTATATTAGTACGTCATTAGACGTCATTGTCCTGTTACGCCCATTGTCGCGTTACGCTAGTGTGACGTCATTGTCACGTTATGCCTTAGTTTTGATTGGCTTCACATTGAATTTACGTGAGGTTCTATATGAACTTTTGATTTATCTGAGACCCAAACCATATCTGAGCTACAGTGTTGCGTGCTCTTTGGAGACTAACACAGTCGAAACATAATAATGTAACTGTCGAAATTCCTGTAATGACCCTAATAAACGCACGAACCTAATGAGGCACCTTCCCTGCAATTGGAATTATTGTAGTGGCAACATTGTAACCGTCAATGACATATCTCCCAAAAACACAGGTTATTTATTTGACTGCAATAACTGACAATTTCGAACCTTCGATAATAATATATACTGAATTTGTATTTTGTCAAGATTCAGTTTCTTATTTGTTATACTACTTATATGATTTTAATGGCGGATAATCAGAACATCATCACAATATAATCAGAACATCATCACGATATAATCAGAATGAAATGTGTTAACTTTTGATATGACTATTTAAAATGGTAAATGCCAATTGTTTTGACTTTTTTCATTAATATTTGGTAAGCCCTTGACATCATCTCACTTTTAGGGTTCCGTACCCAAAGGGTGTAAACGGGACCCTATTACTAAGCCTCCGCTGTTTGTCCGTCCGTCTGTCACCAGGCTATGTTTCATGAACCGTGATAGTTCGACAGCTGAAATTTTCACAGATGATGTATTTCTGTTGCCGCTATAACAACAAATAGATACTAAAAAAAAAGAAAAAGTGAAAAAATAAGGGGGTCTCCATACAAAACAACGTGTTTTTTTAACATAAAGAAACTAGCGCCATCTAGTATGATGGTTTTTGAAACATGAAACTAGCGCCATCTAGTATGATGGTACGGAACCCTATGTGTGCGGTTCTAACTCCCACTTAGCCTTTTTTTATCATTTATTTTGTTTTAATTAGTTCTTGATAGCAAAGGACCGGTCGTCGTGGAAATCCTTGGGGGAGGCCTTTGTCCAGCAGTGGACGATTTTCGGCTGATATGATGATGATGATGATGATGAGTAAAGGATATGAGTTTGATCGTGCTTACAAACCACTTTCCCAAAGAAACTATATTGCAAATATGAAAAAAAAAATTATACGTTTTTGCCGATTTGATAACTTGTTATGTACCGATAACCAAATTTTTTTTTCTTATTTCAGAATTGGCATATATTATACACAGGGTGTAAAAACTGGTACCTTGTCCATGTTCATTCTAAGATCTACTTGTGGCCATCGAGCATTGTGCCAAAGTCGTTCATAGTCTCAGCCATGACCACGATATCGTCAGCGAATCGGAGGCGGGTGATGTACTCGCCGTTTCAGAGATATGACGTCTCCCTGTTTCATCTTACGCCTCGCTTCAGTCAAATAGGTTCCTAATTTTGGTTCTGGAGGCAAACCGACTTGGTGGCGTTTTCTTACAAACACTTCAACACCTTGATGTATCAATAATCAATTCGGCACCGCTGGAGAGACGGTAGCACAACCCAGGTTTCGACTGAATCAAAGGCTTTATCATAGTCCAAAAACGTCAATCATAGTGGCTGATTGTATTCTTCAGTCTTCCGTATATCTCTCGCAGCTTATGTATGTTGCCTTTGGTACTAAAGCCTTTTCGGAAACCGGCTCGATCGATCGAGAACCTGCTTGCGAGAAGATTCGTAATGACTCTCGAAAATAGCTTGTATAGACATAGCTCAGGAGTGAGATGGGGCTGTAGTTCTTCAGCAGGGTGTTGTCACCCTTTTTGAAGAAAAGCACGACCACACTTCTGTGTCATGCCTTAGCCGTTTGTCCCTCGAGTATAACGGAATCAAATAATTTCTGAAGAGCTTTAAGTACCGGTATTCCCATCTGCTTTAAGAAGTTCACCTGTAATTCCATTATCATACGATGCCTTATGTTCTAATCTTGTTCAGGCTGACGTCCGGGATATCTTCTGTATAGTGTCGGGTTAGTCTGGCTCTTGGGTCTTTAGCCAGATCGCTGACAGGCAGATGTGTGGCCGTGTACAATGGTCCGTAGAACTTCTCAGCTTCTTCCAGCAACTCAGTCTTAGAAAATATGATCCTGCCATCCTGAGTATTCAGCTTGGTCAGTTGGCTTTATCCAACAGACAGAACTCTCGCGAACACTTTTTAGCCTTTGTTGTTCTCAATCGCCTCTTTGATACAATTTGTATTATGTATTATGCTTGCGCAAATCGCGAGTCAGGGACTTATAGATCTGCCTGTTTAGTTGGCGATACTGAGTACCATCTTTAGAAGACTACAAACCAATCTGCTTCTTTCTTTCATGAGATTGCTGGTAAAGTCAGAGATTTTTTTGGTTCTGTTTGAACGGCGAGTTTTAAAAATCTTAGACCCGACTTTTTGAACAATTTCAACGAACCTGTCATTATATTCGTCCACATTATCGCAATCTACTAGGCATTCAAAGCGATTATTCTACTCGAGCAGAAAGCTTTTGGGGTTTTGGAGCTGATCGGAGTGTAGACTTCATCAGTTGACATCTTTCTCGCTTGGTTTTTAGATTAAATATACCTCGTACTTTCCTGTGATCGCTTTCTGTTTTGACTGAATTGATCACAGATGCATCATTGAACTAGTGGATGCCTGCAGCTTCGCCCGCGCAGATCCCGATTTTTGCGGTTCCCGTGGGAATTTCCCAAAATCCTTTCTTAGCGGATGCCTACGTCATAACATCTACCTGCATGCCAAATTTTAGCACGATCCGTCCAGTGGTTTGGGCTGTGCGTTGATAGATCACTATGTCAGTCAGTCAGTCACCTTTGAGTTATATATATTTAGATATTTCAAAGTCAATCTCATTCTTTGTTACGTCAGTGCTTTTTAAACTTTACAGATTATACTGTGGACACGCTACAATCGAAACTCTATCCTCAGATTCACACAAATACTTTCCGGGAACAAACACGAAGTTGCGACGCGAAACCAAACCTATTTCTAATCGATCAAACCCGTTGAAGTTGCTTATCTTCCTAGTTTGAGGCTGCATTTAAATAATTATGAGCTAGAAAAGGAGCTAACGATATGCACTTTTATCTCTGCTTTCAATTCAATTCAATATATTTATTCAAAATAGGTGCAAATACACTCTTTCTGATAGTCATAAAATAATAATAACAATGTAATTAGTGAAGAATCAAGAAATAATAATTAGTTAATAACGTCAACATTCAATCCATTCAATATATAAACCAGATTATGTTATTAGAACATGAAAACAATATGACACGAAAAGTTATACATAAAAATCATTGAATGCATTTAACAAGAGTAGGCCAGTTCACACGGACAGCACCCGGTCACGAGTTTAACGCGAGAGTCAGCCATCGCTCCCTTTACCTTTACTGTATGTTGGTGAAGAGTTGGGTATCCTGCCAATTCCATGAGATGATGTGGCATCAGGTTAAAGTTACCATGTTCAATCTTACACCTATTCATTGAGACTAGTTCAATGAGCCCAAACACAATACATTGTTGTAAGTTGGTAAGGATTTGGGTATCCTGCAGCATCGGGGCAAGGTTATCATGTACTATCTAACACCTATTTATTGAGACTATTCCGACGAGCCCAAATACGATACCTCTACTGTCAGTTGGTGAGGAGTTTGGCATCTCGCAGATTCCAGGAGATGCTGCAGCATCAGGACATGGTTACTATATTCTTGTTATATTATTAAACTAAAAGAACACTAAATTTCGAATAGATCAGACCGGTGGAAGTTGCCCACATCCCTTCATCACCGGGAAAAGAGCTGATGATCTTCAAACGGCTGAACAGATCTTCATAAATTATAGCTAAGAACCAACTTGATCACGTCAGCTTTTAAACAAAAAAAAAACGCATTAAAACCGATCCCTTCGTTAAGGAATTACGATGGAGCACACAGACACACATAAACACACGTTAAACTTATAACACCCCTCCTTTTGCGCCGAGGGTTAAAAACAACCGTTCTTAATAATCTCATATACTTATATCTTTTTAATAAGATAATGTTCAGCTATAAAAACACGAACCACTAACCTTTTAATTCAGCAACCCAAAAAACTATCATATCAGTTCATTGAAACGACCCTAAAACAGTTTTGACTTCCCAAATCTCTGGATAGTACAAGTTGGCGACCCCTGTGTCTTGTCGCCACCCCATAGAGCCGGGGCCACCCTTGACGCTGCACTAGGTTTAGTATACTGTTGTCATAGAGTTATTTGGTCTCAAGTAAAATGCAGATTCTATGGCAATATGAAGGTCACTGAAATGCGACTATTTTGCTCGATTACCCTACATTTTCTCAATTTATTTTGGTGTCATAACATGAACATATTACTTATATTATGTTCCCGAGGACCAAAGCTTATTTGAGATCTATTCTAGTTTCAGAGTTTTGGTACATTGCCGAAGTTTCAATAATAGGTCATCACCAAAAACCATCTTCAGTAATTATCATCCACAAGTTACTATATCATCATAATCATATCAGCCGAAAATCATCCACTGCTTGACAAAGGCCTCCCCAAGGATTTTCACGACGACCGGTCCTGCGCTGCTCGCATCCATCGGCCTCTCGCGATCTTCACCAGGTCGTCGGTCCACCGCGTGGGAGGCCTACCTACGCTACGTTTTCCGGTGCGCGGTCGCCAGTCGAGAACTTTACTGCTCCATCGGCAAGTATAAAAAAATAGTATTTTTTAATAAAACCGTAGTACATTTGATGTCTTCAATGAATGGGAGGCGTTACAATGTAGCCAAAATATTCAGAACCAAATTATACTATGACAAGAGCATACTAATTCTATTGGCACCCCATGGCTACTCTTGGGACATCCTTATCCGAATTAACAGTTACAAAAACTGTTGGCGAATGCACTGACAGATAACGGGATTGTAAGCCGTAGATTACATTTGATTTGACGTTAGTTCCATTTTAACGGGTGACTAATTAAAATTATGGTCACAAAATGAGCTTTATACGGTTATCTTGGACCACCGACATAGCTCAAGGGTACAGACTAAAGTGGCGGGGAGCTGGATGGGTACATCTGTCGTAAACGTAGGACCCGGTGGCGTAACGGCTAGGGCCGCCGCCTCCTGTCCGAGAGGTCGTGGTTCGAATCCTGCCACGTACCAATGTGATTTCGAATTTAGATTTCATATGTACATTTATATCCGACGCTTTTACGGTGAAGGAAAACATCGTGAGGAAACCTGCACTCGTCTGCGAAGAAACTCGAAGGTTGTGTGTGAAGTCGACCAACCCGCACTGGGCCCGATCGCCCTAATTCAGGGTAGGCTCGAGCCCCTCTGTGGGGACGTATATGAGCTGATGTGATGAAACGTAGTACCCTTGCGTTACGTTAAACCCTTAACATTCACACTGCTGGGGCGTGGGCTTGGTCTTAGCACATACGGGGTCCCACTCCGGATGACACTTTGTACTAGGTACGCGGGACTACTCACTGCCCAGCCTACCGCTTTTATGGTGAGGGCCGCTATTCCTTAAAGGGGGAAGGCAAGTCCGGATTGTTGGAGGTTGTATTCTTATGTTTTAAAGTTACCTTTGACAATGCTTAACGACTGCCATCTAGATAAAGCAACCGGCACCACAGTTTGAGTAGCTTGAAGTAAAATCGATAATTCCCCTGTTTCCTCCCTGGATAATGACAATAGAGCAAAAATAGTTTTTCCATAAAACCTATGTCTACCGTGGCCATGCCACTATGTATTGTTTTTTTTTACACAATTCCCGTTATAATATAGGAAGTAGGAGCCTTCAAAAACTAAGAAAATTGCCCAATTGATACGTCATTTTCAGACACTCACCACAAAAATAATACGCATACTAACAATAAAACGAAAAGATAAAGGCATAGGAAAAGTTTTTTAATTATTTTTGAAGTGATATGATTTAAGTCAAGGATTTACCAATTGTGGATTAAAAAAAGAGGAAAACATATTTTTCACATTTTAAAGTTGCATAAACATCCTTCGTTTTGTTTCTACATTACTGCCAAATCTCATGCAAATTGGTTCAGCCGCTTCAGCGACATTATATAACAAACAGCTTATCAATTTTTTTTTAAGTCGAGGATAGTCATCCTTTATTAAAAACACCCAAATTTCCCACATCAACTCCGTTATCAGCGATCGGCTTACTCAAAGTTAAATCGGTCGCGTGGCGGCTGTTACAACCCTATCTTATCTCCGGATTTTGACAAACAGTCTCGAGCAGTTGTCACTTGTCAATCAAAGACCAGTTATGCGGAAGGTTAATCTTCACCGCCCTTGGGACGGGTGGATACACACTATAATCATCATCATACCAGCTCATAGACGTCCCCACCGAGGGGCTCGAGCCTACCCTGAATTAGGGCAATCGGGCCTTAGTCGACCACGCGGGCCCAGTGCGGGTTGATCGACTTCACACACACAACCTTAGAGTTTCTTCGCAGGTGTGTGCAGGTTTCCTCACGATGTTTTCCTTCAACGTTAAAGCAATCGGTGAGTATATATAATATGTACGTAAGTTTCGAAAACCTCATTGGTACATTGGCCGTCCGGATTTGAACCCGGCACCTCTGGTAAGGAGGACCGAATCGTTACCGGTTGAGCCACCGACGCTTTTACACACTACAATATTCAACTCTTATTCTTAATTGGTAAGCCCGTGTCATCATCTCACCTGATGGTAAGTGACGATAATGCCGAAGATGGAAGCGGGTTTACTAAGATTCCCCAACGTAATGGAGAACTGGCTATCTTATTTTCAAGCTGGAACACATCAATGTTGTTAACACTGATGTTTGGCGGCAAGACTTAGATAAGATGGTGGTAGCTAGCCAGGCGGGATATAAAAATGCCCTACCACCAACCAAACCAAGTCTTACAACTTGACCCCACCGGGAATCGAACTCGCGACCACCTGGTGTGAAGCGAATGGACTAACCAATGTAATGACGCCACGGAGTTAAATAATTTTGAGTCCGATTTTTACTAAGATATGTCACTTCCCATCAGGTGGAATGATGTCAAGGGTAAACCAATTGTAAATAAAAAATGGGAGATAATAAACACTTTGTCAAACTACAGTGACAACATTACAAGTACTTGTAACTTGATTAATAATTTTGAACAAAAAAAACCGACTTCAAACAGGAAAATAATGCTCCAATCGATTTTTCTGGGATGCCATCATCAGATCCTAGTTTCCTCGTCATGGTACCACCCTCGGGATATCTCCTTTCCAACTAAAAAAGAATCATCAAAATCGGTTCATAAGTTCTCGAGCCCCTCGGTGATATGATGATGTGAGTCGTAACTTTACTAAGAAATACGAACTGAATGGATAAAAAGCAATATTCTGTCGTTTGTTGATGTCTTTTGTTTGAAATGAATAGGTATCATTGTTGTAGTTGTGTGCAGAGGTGTAATACGAAACCCTCGGTGCACGAGTCAGACTCGCACTTGGCCGGTTTGTCTAGTGTTTGTTTGGCCGGCTTTACTAGCTTTTTTCCGCGGCGGCTTCGCGTGAACATCGTTTTTATGACTGTCTTCGAGAATGAGAGGTGCGGAGCCGCAAATGGCTCGCGAACATATACAAAAGTTTACTTAAAATTGTTCAGGAACTATACCAGGTTACTCTGATTAGCAGTCTATGTCACTTTCCACTTTCTCAACTATTCCTATACAAAAAAATATGTCAATACCTTGCTCCGTTGCGACGCCGACGTCCTCGAGACGCCCTCGGGAACTATCTCTGGCTATGCCTATTAGTAGTCTATGTCATTTCCCACCCCTTCAACTATATCTGTACAAAAAACCATAACAATTCGTTGCTCCATTGCCCCTTTGTTGTTGATGTTCCACCTTTTCGCACGAATCGTTACGCTTCTTCATTTATTATGCGTACAGCGCAGGAGTGGAACTCCTTGCCTGTGTCAGTGTTTCCTGATTCCTATAGTTTGGGGATCTTCAAGGCAAGAGTGAATAGGCATTATTTTAGTTAGCGTGTACCATCCTCGACTGCATCATCACTTACCATCAGGTGATATGCAGTCAAACGCACTCAAATTTTTAATTTAAAAAAATATAAAGATGTTAAAAAAGGGTATTTTTTTAGTTTCCTCAGCAAGTGTATCGGACTATGCTATTTTCACGAAACAAAAAGTAGCCCATGTCCTTTCCCATGACAAAGGCTACCTCCCTGCCAAATTTCGTCCATATTGGTTATGGTGTTGAAGCATGAAGAGGTAACAAACAAACACATTTTCACATTTATAATATTAGTATAAGTTTTTTTTTTAATATCTATTAACTTAGCAATCTAATCCATAAGATAGCTGTAATCAAATTGGGCCTTACAAACTTCTATTACGTATTAAACTACCCGTTGCAAACCACCGAAACTTCATTATACGCACATTTGCGGTTCTCATAAACACACAAACATTAATTCACCGAACAAAAGATTTAAACAGTACTGTATCAACCTGTCATCGCATCTGTTTGAGATTCACTCAGAAATGTAACCGCCAACATAAATTGAGCTCTGATTTTGACTGGGTTGAACTGGGAGGCAGGTCAAGCTGAACTGGTGATAGACAAGTGTAAGAGTGGTGACAGAATGACCTGGTCTCTGTAAAGTATAAATAATCACATAATTGGGACGCGAGAATCACAACATTGCGGTTTGACACCCCTCTGCTGTATAGGGTCACACTTTGGCTTAATGTGGACACGACAAGCAGACAGAACCAAAATGTTACACTCAAAAGTGTTAACTATACATTTGACATAATATGTTGAAGGCTTTAGAAATTGCGATACAAATAATTTAGGTATGGTTTGGAGTCATTTTTTTAACTTGTATTACAATTACCAACTCTTTGCTATTACTTAATTTTTCCTTATGAGTTAAAAAGTGAAATATGTTTAAACTACTAATACTATAAATGTGAAAATGTGTTTGTTTGTTTGTGTGTTACCTTTTTCACGCTTCATCACCTTGACCAATATTGATAAAATTAGGCATGCAGGTAGCCTGTGTCACGGGAAAGGACATAGACTACCCGGAAAAATAGCATAATCCTTTTCCTGAGGGAACTAAAAAATCTCTTTTTTGGTTAATTTCTTTTTGCTCGCAACGGAACAATGGATTGTTGTGATTGTTTGACTTTTGCACAGAGATGGTTGAAGGGGTGGGAAATGACATAATTTTCTAATCACCTTCAAAGATTTACTAATCACCCTTAAAGAAAGTCATAAAAACGATGTCCACGCGGGCGAAGCAGCGGGCAAAAGGTAGTGCTTTAGAATTTTACCATTATATGTAACTAAAAAAATAATCTATTTGTACCAAGTAGAAATAATGTCAGCTTTAAGTAGTGTTTAAGTACTTGAAGGCGTAAGCTGCACTTTTAAATGAATTGTTCTAAAATTTCCCAAAAAAAATCCCAAACATCAACTTCAAATGTCAAGATAGACTGGACTGTCAGTCATTGATTCCGTATGTGACTGGTAATTCACTAGGTGAGAACAATAATAATGTATCAATGGTATTTTTTTTATTCACAACTGGTTAGCCCTTGGCATCATATCACCTGACGGAAAGTGACGATGATACCGAAGATGGAAGCGGTCTTACCAAGTTTCCAAGATGTAAATAGACAAAATATTTTTTTTTATCTCTGTTAATATTTGTTTGTTTGTACTTAAGTGAACTGTTTATTATAGAACAGATTTTAACAGTTATACAAAAAATGAATACTATATACAGAGGCGGACTTATCCCAAACACAGATCTCTTAGATCCAAGCTTTGGTTACTGAAAGGACTAGAATAACAAGTTAATACATGATATCATTTTTTGTTGGATTTTCAACCTTTATTTAGCTAAACTAAACCAAAGTATATAATATTAGTACTAACATACAGTATGGACACTCTTTGTCGCTCTCTAGATTGCGACCTCGACCCCTCGTCACCCAGATTGATACACATTGGTTACAGTTTGGTCGTCAGACGTATAGGATTTCGCCGCCATTTTGTTTGTTCCGTCATTCGTTTTTTTAAATGTCATTTCTAGCCCGTTGTATGAAGTGTCCACGGTGTGACTAAACCATGTTATCGTCTCATCCACAAAAATCCAACGCCAACCAAAATTAGATAACGAGTATCGAATACAAACACTCGTTGCAACATAGGGTCAGGTCGGCCCATGCGCAGGGGTGGCATATTGTGATGCGACCGGAATGCGATGGCTATTACACGAGCGAGAGGGGACTATTGTCGGCCCACTTACCCGCCGCACCCTACTTGTTGCGTGTTTATGTTATAGCTATAGCGCTTTGTTAACGTAATTTATAAGTGTTATGAATGAGCATCGATGTTTGGAGTGTAATCCAATTGTTTTTTTTTTTGTATACAGGGTGTAACAAAATTGGTGTAGGTCTCGTTAACTAGGGCTTCTACTCATCATACTGAACAACTTTTGTTCTACGACTTTGCTGAAAACGTAAAACTCGAAAATTTTTTTTTACTCTTTAATCAGTCTTTATACAAATCGATCAGCTGATCGACCGATTTTGTGCATTTTAGTATGGAGAGTCCAATTTTTTTTTAAGAATTGATTATTGGTTCCTTGGAGAAAGATGTTCAGTATGACGAGTAGAACCCCCAGTTAACGGGACCTACACCAATTTTGTTACACCCTGTATATATTTATTTTTATTGGTCACATTCCTCGTAGAACAGATGGCCGTTGGGGCAATAAAGTTCTCGAGTGGCGACTACGCACCGGAAAACGTAGGTAGGCAGGCCTCCCACTTCTTGGACCGATGACCTGGTGAAGGTCGCGGGAAGCCGCTGGATGCGGGCAGCGCAGAACCAGTCGTCGTGGATATCCTTGGGGGAGGCCTTGGGAGCAGTGGACGTCCTTCGGCTGATATGATGATGATTTCTTTTTATTAAAATTATTATCCACAATTTATAAGCCCTTGGCATCAACTTACCTGATGGTAAGTGACAATGATACCGAATATGGTAGCTGACTTACCAAGATTCCCCAACGCAATGGGGAACTATCTATTGGTGTTTAATATAACTCCACCTAAGAGTATAAGCCCTGACATAACAGACTCTAATCTTGGTAGAAGGTATCGCTTCGCTGTTTATTCCGAATAATAACATGGAGGTGTGACGTTGAAACTCACCTTGTATGGCATACCTACTAACTAACTCTATCTAACATCTAAACTGACGTAACAGGTGAGTTTTATATGAAAACTGCTGTTACGGGACATCTCATTCAAAATTTAGTGATCGGTAGCTAAAAGCATTAAGATAAAGATACAAAAAATGCAATGATTGCGCTGACAAGCCACCCGCTGCGTTTGCGCATGCATCACAATTTGAGCCAAATTGAGCCTTATTCCGTAGCAAGAAGTCGTATCATAATCCCAGCGTGAAGCCGATTTCATGGGGTGACCCACAAGCCGGGGGTCTTTATAATTCTAACTTTTTGCGGCCAATATGGCTAACCGTTTCAATGGTTTATAGCAGTCCCACATGATGAGGAAATGGATATGATTTAGCATGGTGAAGCGATCGTAGTGCAACATGGGTCGATCACGTAAGTTAACTAACCAGAAGCACGGTCATTAACTGGAAGGGATTGACTTTTACCGACCGTAGTTTCAGTGTTTCCTAAGGCACGTTAAGTTGGTGGTGGTTGCTATCACTAGATGGCAGTCGTTAAGCCATAAGCTGGCTTGAAGACTTTCGCGACTTGCAACTTGACTTGGTCCCCCGTGTGTGGAGTAAGGCTTAAACTTCCCGAGTTTGGGGAAGAAAACCTAATCTGTGTCGATAAATGGTATTACGGTATTAAAGTTATCTGATAACAAGATATTTTGTTACCCCACTGCCCATAAAGGTGGGTAAAGTCATTCCGGTGTACAGTTCATATACGTCCCCACCGAGGGGCTCAAGCCTACCCTGAATTAGGGCGATCAGGCCTTAGTCGACCACGCGAGCCCAGTGCGGGTTGGTCGACTTCACACACAACCTTCGAGTTTCTCCGCAGGCGTGTGCAGGTTCTTTTTGATGTTTTCCTTTACCGTAAGAGCGTCGGATAAACGTATACATATGAAATCGAAATTCGAAAACACATTGGTACGTGGCAGGATTCGAACCACGACCTCCCGGATAGGAGGTAGCGGCCCTTGCCATTACGCCACTGACATATGTACATTATGTATCATGAATACTATATGTATGTACCGTAAGTACATATGTGTCATGAATACTGACGGCAAAGTATATAATATACCTGACGGCTTGATGGATTTTGAAGTGCGATGTGTCGTTAGATTTGATCCCCTGAGTGACATATATATTGCTTTGTAAGTTAACCGATTAGCGTTTTTGCTAGCTTTTTATTTGTAGGCTTTTGTAAAGTAGCTAACTACAATAAATAATCACTTTAGGAATTCATTCTCTCTTCTCTTATCGTGTGGCACAATTAATCGTGCTATCTAAGGGACACGTCCCGCAGTCACCCGTAGGGCATTTTAGATTTACACCTACGGACGTGTGCAACGCGACCTTCATACACATCTAGAATCAGATTTGCAGGTTTCCTCACGATGTTTTCCTTCACCGTTAAAGCAATCGGTAATACATATGTACGTAAGTTTCGAAAACTCATTGGTACATTGGCCGTCCAGATTTGTACACGGGACCTATGGTTAGAAGGACCGAGTCGTTACCGGTTGGACCACCGACGCTTTTTAGGAATCCAATAAAAATTAAAAACCCCACTGCGTAAAAACTTGACCCCTCTTTTTGGTCAGTCGGGTAAAAATGTATCCAATGTCACTCACGGGATCAAGACGAATCTAACGATCCTCATACGTTAAAATCCTTCAAGCCGTTCAGGCTGTAGCAGGGAACATAGAAATCTACATACAAACATACACTCGAAAAACATAACCCTCCTTCTGATGCAGTCGGGTAATGAGGCAGTCGGGTAATTAAAGAGCACCGCGTAGGGTTTGGGGCGATTACCTTTATCTAAAATTAGTAGGTACATGTATTTCCTCAATGACAAATTCAACATTTAAGTGAATAAGAAACGAGGAGATCCGTAGGAGAATCAAAGTTACCGACATAGCTCTTAGATTTACTAAACTTAAGTGGCAGTGGGCGAGGCACATAGTTCGTAGAACAGATGGCCGTTGGGGCAGTAAAGTTCTCGAGTGGAGACCGCGCACCGGAAACCTTGGCGGAGGCAGGACTCCCACGCGGTGGACCGATGACTTCGTGAAGGTCGTGGGAAGCCACTGGATGCGGGCAACGCAGAACCGGTCGTCGTGGAAATCCTTGGGGGAGGCCTATGTCCAGCAGTGGACGTCCTTCGGCTGATATGATGATGATGAGATTATAAGTGTGACAAATTTGTCCAAATCTATAAAAGAAGAAACTAACTGGTAAATCTACGCACAACCCAAATCGCTGGGTCAGAGAAAGCATCTCCAAGAAATTCTTCAAGTCTAATTCGAGGGGCAGCGGACTATAGCCCGCCACTCGAACTATCTAGGTTCATGGTCCGAAGACCCAGACACGTACTTTTTTTTATTTTTTTTTTATTCACAATTGGTAAGCCCTTGGCATTTTCTCACCTGATGGTAAGTGACGATGATGCCGAAGATGGAAGCGGGCTTACCAAGATTCCCCAACGCAATGGAGAACTGGCTATCTTATCTTCAAGCCGGAACACATCAATGTTTTTAACACTGACGTTTGGTGGCAAGACTTAGATAAGATGGTGGTAGCTAGCCAGGCGGGCTTAGAAAATGCCCTACCACCAACCAAACCGAGTCTTACAAGTTGACCTCACCGGGAATCGAACTGTCTGATCTTCCCGATAAAATTTCAGCCGACCTGAACTGTCTCCTGGCGACTCAGGGAGGAACAGATAATGTCACTCTTCAGGTGACACAACCCTCACTAGCACAAAAAATGTAACTCCCTAAGCGGTAGCTCCCATCAGGAGCAGAAAAAAAAAATAAAAAAAAATTAAAATTGTTTAATATTTCAAATAAGCAAGTGTTTGTGCTATTCTAAAAGAAAAGATATTTGTTTAATACTGTTTTTTTATTTTATTTTTTATACGGTAAAATAGCCTATTTAGGTAATAATGACTACGTTGACTGTAGGATATGTTGAGATTTTGGACGAAACTTTTATTTTAGACATCAGTTTTCCAGGGGAGATCGAACGGACTGTTGCCGCTGAATAACAAATTTTATTTAATTAGTGCATAAATTGCGAAAAAAGGAAATTTCTAAAAGTTGATATGTTGTGTAAATATTGTGATCCTTACCTCCATAATTACACAAATTAAATCTTATATTTAGTAAAAACTGTAAAAAAATAATTAAAAATTGTTTTTTTACGCCACCCAACCTAATCTTGCTTCGATTCCATCGACGAAGAACATAGTCTTAACTGTGTGTAATCAGAAAGGTGAAGAAAAGATGATGATGCCAAGGGCTTACCAATTCTAAATAAAAAAATAAAAATAAAATAAATACAAAAGAGGTGTGATAAGTGAGTGTAGAGAGATTAGATCTCTACACTATACTATAATACCACCAAGTTTGACGCTCCTACATGTTACTGTTTAAACGGTAGAGCAAAAACAAACAAAAAAACCTTTAAAATAAACTATAGTGTTTTTTCCTTATTTCTTATTTGTTGGTAAATCTGCCATTATGACCCATATTCTGTAAACATTTCAACCGGCTACGTATAACGGTTTAAAGATCATCATCATATCAGCTCATATACGTCCCCACCGAGGGGCTCGAGCCTACCCTGAATTAGGGCGATCGGGCCTTAGTCGACCACGCGGGCCCAGTGTGTGTTGGTCGACTTCACACACAACCTGCGAGATTCTCCGCAGGCGTGTGCAGGTTTTCTCACGATGTTTTCCTTCACCGTAAGAGCTTCGGATAAACGTACATATGAAATCGAATTTCGAAACCACATTGGTACGTGGTAGGATTTGAACCACGACCTCCCGGACAGGAGGCGGCGGCCCTAGCCGTTACGCCACCGACGCTCTTACCTCACGTATAACGGTTTAAAGATACAGCCTTTTAATTGTCGGAAGGACAGACATCGATAGGCTTAGTAATAGCAAAGTATATACGAGTATGTGTATTAAATATAAATATAAATATTCTGGGACAAATCACACATGGTCATCTGGCCCCAAAGTAGGATTCCCTGTGTTATGGGTTACCAGAGACTGATATACATACTTATACACGTTTTAAATACATACATATATAGATATATTTAACACCCAGACGCACAGAGCAAACAAATCTGCTCATCACACAAATGCTTGCCCTGGGTGGGGATCGAACCCACAACCCTCGGATCAGTAGTCAAGGGCACTTACCACTGAGCCAACATAAATTATATTAAATTATATTAGTACTAACATAAAGTATGGACACTCCCTGCATTGATACAGATTGGTTACCGTTTGGATGTCGAACGTATAGGATTTAGCCGCCATTTTGTTTGTTCCGTCATTCCTTTTTTGAAATGTCATTTCTGGCCCGTTGTATGTAGTGTCCAGGGTGTGCTAATAGGGTCCCGTTGGCAACATTTGGGTACTGAACCCTAAAAAGGGAACAAAAAAGTCGCCAAACTTTATCAGTGGAGACATCGACACGTCTCTATTAAGGCGCCGACAGATTCACTTTTTATTGATTTCGTTATTTACACACCATTTAACTTCGGCGAAGAAAAAACTTTACAAAAACTGTATCGGATATTAAAAGGCCCTAGTGATACCGCCTCATAATTAAAAAAAGAGGGTTTTGCTAGTTTAGTGGTTAAGATTGTGACGAAGTCAACCTGTGTGTGTGTGTGTGTGTGTGTGTGTGTGAGTGTGTGTTCTTTTTATATAAAAAGGAGATATCAGATCAGATCGGTTATAATTGCATAGTTTTTATCGCCGGCTTTGAGCGCGGCGACCGAATCAAGAAATTCCGTAACGAAAAAAAAAACCCAACACCCCCACTCCGCCTACCATGTAGCTCGGCCGAGCGTAACGTAACGTTACCGCGTTCTAAAAATTTACAGTGTCATCTATTAGCGTTTTGCGGTACTAAAAGGACTTAGTCAATTTTACTGGTGTAACTTTCTTAGTGTTAATTTATTACATAAACATCCCGCGCCCCAAGGACTATATGGTACTGGTAAATACTGCATAAATTAAAAACAAATAAATAATTATAATTGCACAAGTTGATAAAAAATGCTATGCTATAGCTTTACCGCGGCAGTCCCCGAGTGCCACACGTTTTTTTTATTCATATAATACTAGCTTTATATTATACTCGTGGACATCGTTTTTATGACTGTATTTGAGGGTGAGTGGTGCGCGAGTCACAAGCGGCTCGCGAGCGTGGACATTGGTTTTCTCAAGGTCCAGAAAATCACAACAATCCATAGTTCCGTTGATAAAATACTATTTTTTTTATATTCCCTCAGGAAATTTATCAGGCTATGCTATTTTCACGGGATAAAAAGTAGCCTATGTCCTTCCCCACAGACACAGGCTACCTGCATGCCAAATTTTATCAAGATCGGTCAAGGTGTTGAAGCGTGAAAAGGTAACAAACGAACACATTTTCACATTCATAATATTAGTAAGGATGACTGATGGATGGTGCGATGTGGTGAACGCGGATCTGCGCCAGCTCCAATATCTGGCGACTGGCGAGGAACCGCACAACATTGGGACAAGTGGCGAGTTCTCATTACAGTACTCACTTTGGGTAGTTGAGCCAGCGAAGTAAGTAGGTAAAGAGATCTCAGACGTTATTATCCTTTGAGTGGTCTCGAACCAAAAGTTCTTCTGTATCGTGGCATGGCATTTTTTAAAGATAAATAAATCATCATCATATCAGCCGAAACACGTTCACTGCTGGACAAAGGCCTCCCCAAGAATTTCTATCAGAAATTAGGAGATCCACTGGAGAACCAAAGTAACCGATATAGCTCACAGAATCGCTTAACTGAAGTGACAGTAGGCAGGGCACATAGCTAGTAGAACAGACGACCGTTGAGGCAGTAAACTTCTCGAGTGGCGACCGCGAAACTGAAAACGTAGCGTAAGCAGGCCTCCCCGGTGGACCAATGACGACCTCGTGAAGATCACGGGAAGCAGCTGGACGCGGGCAGCGCAGGATCGATCTTTGTGGAAATCGTCGGAGGATGCATTTATACAGCAGTGCCAGTGGGCGTTTTTCCGCTGATATGATAAATTTAATTTTAAGATTTATTACCAAAAATAAAAAAGTAATAAATCTGACTATAAAATTAAGTTTATTTAGGTGGTTCATTTTGGTTATGGCACGAACTTCAGTTTGTTTTTCAGATTTTTTTGTGAGTTCATCATCATCATATCAGCCGAAAGACGTCCACTGGTGGACAAAGGCCTCCCCCAAGGATTTCCACGACGACCCGTCCTGCGCTGCCCACACACATCCAGTGAGTTATGACTCCAAGTTTAATTCTATAACATGTTCAACCTGTTTTGATACAGTCACATTATTTTCTAACAATTTCAACCAGTTTGCCAAATGTGAAATTCCTCTTTTGGATATTTAATCTGAAAAATATGATGTTTTGTGTTTTCTCCTCATAATATCCAAATTAATAAATTTCAAATTTGACAAATTTAACATGAAGTTATACTTCACAAAAACTCTCGAAAAATTTTTAATTTGCGCCATAATCAAAACGAACTATTTTAACACTTATATAAGCATAAAAGATTTTCTTAAATCAATAGTCAAGAAATATTCAAACAAACTCAAAATCAGAGAAGCGAGAAATTCCTGAAATAATCCCAAGGGATAGTTCGACGCGTTTAGACGTTTGATGGTATCTCTGGGTTGGGGTCTCATGGCTAATGATGCCGATGTTATGGTAATTCCATACATACTTAATATATGAAAATTTGAGAGTTTGTTTGTAAGATTTGTCGGTACTTTAACACACGCTTTAAAGTAATTATGAGGGCAACAGGAGTTTCAACGCGTAGTACCAAGTTCGCAAAGTGCCAACGCACGCATATGTCCAAATACGCAAAGTGCCGACGCACGCATATGTCCAAATACGCAAAGGTCCAACGCACGCATATGTCCAAATACGCAAAGGGCCAACGCACGCATATGTCCAAACAAGCAAAGTGCCAACGCACGCTTATGTCCAAATACGCAATGTTCCAACGCAAGCATATGTCCAAATACGCAATGTTCCAACGCACGCATATGTCCAAATAATAAAGTGCCAACGCACGCATATGTCCAAATATGCAAAGTGCCAACGCACGCATATGTCCAAATACGCAAAGTGCCAACGCACGCATATGTCCAAATACGCAAAGTGCCAACGCACGCATATGTCCAAATACGCAAAGTGCCAACGCACGCATATGTCTAAATAAGCAAAGTGCCAACGCACGCATATGTCCAAATACGCAAAGTGCCAACTCACGCATTGTCCAAATACGCAAAACTCCAATTTTCCAAAGTACCAAGGGGTCACCAAATTTAGATGTGAGTCTGTACAGAGTATACACGGTCTATCTACACTTGGTTGAAATGAAATACCAAATAAAGTTATAACTATATTGTGTGCACTTGACACGATTAGTAGTCACAAGATAGTTAGTGTTCCCTGTTGCCCGGTTATTAAGAGACTGCCATACCAGGCGGGGAGGGGAGCTGCCTTCGCTAGCCAGGCGTTAGTGCTGTGTCAGCTCCTCCAGTACCACAATGCAAAGCAATAACTAATAGATAGAAATATATAATAATAAAAATAATAACCTAAACCTAACTGAAAATCCAAAATTGGGAATACCTTGTCGCCTTGATGGCCGTTGGGGCAGTAAAGTTCTCGAGTGGCGACCACGCACCGGAAAGCGTAGTGTGGGCAGGCCTCCCACTCGGTGGACCGATGACCTGGTGAAGGTCGCGCGAAGCCGCTGGATGCGGGCAGCGCAGAACCGGTCGTCGTGAAGATTATTGGGGAAGGCCTATGTCCAGCAGTGGACGTCCTTCGGCTGATATGATAATGATGATGATGTCGCACAGCAGGTAGGTAAGTAGGTAGGTAGGTGGGTAGATGGGTAGTAGGTTCTTTTAAAATGCTAACGCGTCCTACACGTAATTGGAGTTTATTCGTAAAATAAGACCCGGAATGGTTATAAGATAGAATCACTGTTTTATTAAAAAATATGACGGATGGTGAAAATGTTTGGATTGAAGAACGAACAACAGCGCACCGAGCTACAACCTTCGTCACTAGTATGTTTTATTTGCTATTTCGCAAGATTCCTGTCTCAATCAATCTATTACAGTCATCAGATAAATAAATCGATCAGCTGGTCGACCAATTTTGTATGGAGAGGCCAAATTGTTTTTATGTGAAATATTATATAGCTGCACGTAAAACCGAGTTCTGCGCTGCCCGCATCCAGCGGCTTTCCACGGCCTTCACCAGGCCGTCGCCGGTCCACCGAGAAGAAGGCCTGCCTAGACGCTACGTCTTCCGGGCGTAGTTGCAAACTTTACTACCCCAACGGCCATCTGTTCTGCGAGCTATGTGCCCAGCTTAGCGATTCTGCGAGCTGTGTCAGTTACCTTGGTTCTCCTACGGAATCATCAAATTCAAACCAATATTAATTTAAGGGAAGTCACGGGCAATAGCTAATAAACAAATTTACATCATTTAAACTTGGAATCCTAACAAGCAGTGGTGCGGAACTATTGTAAAGGACTTTTATGGTCAACAATTAATAAGATGTCAAATAAGGGGTAGTTTTGGGTCAACTGTAGATACTCCGGTTAGATCTGGAGATAGGGAATCGTCGACACACCTGTACACTAGTTTTTATTTTATTATTTTACAACCAAATCCAAGCATTAAAAGGAATAGTTAGATAAAAATCATCATAAATATAGAGTTGAAAAGTAGGTACCATAAAGAAACGATTTTTTAAACGTTCTCCATGTATGTGTCTCAGACATTTTAACAATTAAATGTATTTTTAAAAAGACTGAAATTTTACACTAAACGATAGTAGTACAAAACCTGTCCTGACTAACTCACCGACTGACTTATAAACGTCTAGCTCAAACCCTTACTAATGAACCCAGAAAGCTGAAATTTTGCACAGAGTTTCCATTTATGGTGTAGACAAGGAATTTAATGCGATCGGATTTTTTGAAATAACTGCGCTATAGAGAATAAAGCGCGAATAAAGTTTTTATAAAGTAATATTTAACATTTTTTATTTATTTAAGTATTTTATACACCTGCTTAATTGTCTCCGTGGCCTAATGGTTAGTCCATTCGCTTCACACCAGGAGGTCGCGGGTTCAATTCCTGGTGGGTCAACTTGTAAGACTCGGTTTGGTTGGTGGTAGGGCATTTTTTAAGCCCGCCTAGCTAGCTACCACCGTCTTATCTAAGTCTTGCCCCCAAACATCAGCGTTGACAACATTAATGTGTTCCAGCTTGAAGATAAGATAGCCAGTTCCCCATTGCATTGGGGAATCTTGGTAAGCCCGTTTCCATCTTCGGCATCATTGTCACTTACCATCAGGTGAGATAATGCGGATGGCTTACCAAGTGTGAATAAAATTAAAAATCTTTCTCGATATTTTTCTTTATTGCACCGTATCATATTCTATCTCTGTTTTCCTAACAAAAGGTTGCCTGGAAGAAATCGCTACCTAGCAATAACGCCGCCTATTAAATAATATTTCTTCTATGTTTTTTTTTTGTAATGCTATAAAGAATTTTTAATTAAATTGAATTGAAGTCGCGGGAAACAACTCTAATTAAATAAACCAATGAAAAATGTGTGCTAAGTGATTGGAGTGAACAACTTAAAGTGAAAAATATTTTTAATTATATAAGTTACAGTTAAAAGCCGTTTTTAATTACAACGCGTTTTCTCTAGTTAAAACTAGTTTTTACTAAATACATTTGTTACAACTAGAATGTAAAGAACTCGCCAGTTTCCAACACTTGTCAGTTTTAGAGAGTCGGGTTATGATTGGTCAGTTTACAGAACTAGTCAGTTTCTAATACGAAGCATTTTGCTACCCAGGGGTTGGGGGGAGCCTTTAAATGTCAAACCTGACCAAACCTAGCATCGCCCGCTTCGCTCGCTCAATTTCAATATGTTACGATTTGCTTTAACTGACGAGTTGGGGATACTGACAAATTAAGGAAACTGACGAGTTGGGGATACTGACAAATTAAGGAAACTGACAAGTGAGGAAATTGACCAGCTCACGAATTTGATGAAACTGGCGAGCAGGGAAACTGACTAGTTACGGAAACTGGCGAGTTTTGTAAACTGACCAGTCATAACCCTAACTAATAACTTCGACAAAACTCGTTTTATCTAGTTAGAATTAGTTTAATCTGATATTTAATTTTGAGCTGCTGTAAATTCTAGTTGTTACAAATGTATTTATTGAAGACTAGTTTTAACTAGAGAAAACGCGTTTTAACTAAAAAGGCTTTTAACTGTAACTATATTTAAACAACCGTTTATAGAGTTAAATAATAATTGAAAACGCTAAACACGTTAAAAAACCGACTTCCATCACAACAACTTAGTACATTTTTGCATTATTATTTTTTGTTTTTGTTAATTTTCTATTAAAGTACTACACCGATTTTGATAAAATTTAATTGTCGAATTGAGAACCTCCTCCTTTTTGGAAGTCGGTTGAAAATAGGGCTCTAAGTGGGTCCATTACTAGCGTGACATTGCTCTGGCAGCTGTAGCTAGCTCCTACACTGAGAAGTCGATGAATTACCTGAAAAGGTAGATTGCAGTTAAAATTGTGGCAGGCAAACTTTGTAAGAGTTAATAAAGAAAAAATCGTTCCTGATTAGTTTTAAGTAAATATGTAGTATGCTCCATGGGAAAGCCTTTGTCCAGCAGTGGACGTCTTTCGGCTGATATAAAGATGATGATAATGAAATACGTAGTAATAAAAATTTATGAAGTGTAGAACCGTATATCCACTTTTTATTACGCACTACACCACGATAATGATTTTTCACTGTTTCCTCCACTTAAATGTTTTCTGGAAATTATCGCTTGTGTAAGACCGCCTAAACGTTTAACACACATAATCCATAAAAGGCACGGGTCTCTCACCAAACTGGGGAAGGCTAGGCCATACTCGACACACGGGGGCCCAGTCCGGGTTGGTGGAGGTTTTAGGGTTTGTTGCGAACCCCACTCTCAGAAGCTTTACAAGCCGCCTTTAAGTTATCTGACACGGGTTCACGACTGCCATCTAGTGATAGCATCCGGCACCATCGGCTCACCGTACCCTGCGAAGCATGAAAACGGTCGACAATCTTCCTTGCTAATCACCCAGCCTTTGTTGCTGTGATGATGATCATTATTACATCATCCAAAACACGTCCACTGCTGGACATAGGCCTTCTATAAGTTGGGAGGTTTTGACGTAATCGCTACGCTTGTCAGGCGGGTTGGCAATCGCAGTGACAGTATGGACACTCCCTGCCGCTCTCTAGATTCCGACCTCACCCTCTCTTCACCCAGATTGATTACAGTTTGTTTGTTGAGCGTATAGGATACCGCCGCCATTTTGTTTGTTCCGTCATTCGTTTTTTGAAATGTCATTTCTGGTCCGTTGTATGAAGTGTCCAGAGCCACACCCGTGTGCTTTGTGGTGGACGCTGCTGCCCGTACTCCGGTTTGTTCTCTTCGTCGACTCTTAAGACACTTTATGTTGTGCAATTGTTTTCTTTTATGATTTAACCGCCTCCGTGGCGTATAATGTTTAGTCCATACGCTTCAAATTTGGAGGTCGCGGGTTCGATTCCCGGCGGAGCCTAACTTGGTAAGACTCGATTTGGTTGTTGGTAGGGTATTTTCTAAGCCCGCCTGGCTAGCTACCACCATCTTATCTAAGTTTTGCCGCCAAACATCAATGTTGACAGCATTGATGCGTTCCGGTTCCGGTATGAAGAAAAGAAAGCCAGTTCCTCATTGCGTTGGGGAATGTTGGTAAGCTCGCTTCCATCTTCGGTATCATCGTCACTTACCATCAGGTGAGATGATGTATCAATTGAGGATTTAAAAAAAAGTATTTTCAATCAATCAATTATTGAACTTAACACATCTCCCGGCAGCTGGGTGGAGCCATGAGTTCCGCAAGGTTGATAGCGACAGATAGATGTGCAGGGCTGAAGATCTGTACAAGTAATGACTCTTGGGTTGTTGTTAAAAATATATTAACGCCCCTGGGTACAAGCACTTTTGAGACAATCTTCACTTTTCGTCTTCATTTATTTTTGGAATTGAAATGCCATTGCATTACAAATCATCTCTGGAGTTCTTGACAGTATTTGCAGCAGCCTCGTTCTGAGTTGGAACAGTCACAGTCTATTAAACTGCACCCAGTGCAAGTCGGGTCTTCACGTCCTTCTTCATTTTATTTTCTTATTCTCCACATTGCTCATGTGCATCAGACGATTTTCTTCAAATTGCACCAATATTTGAAACAAAACTCTAGCAGAAAACAATGCAAAAACAATAAAATAAAACTACGAATGCGTTTACCACAAATCCCGCCAAAAAACTCCAACGGCTCTTGGGGGCTATGGCCAGCAGTGAACTAATACGAGCTGGGCTTGTGATGATGATGATTAGAATATATTTATTTATCACACGTCACAAATTCATAAAATGTACATGTCAAAAAAATTAATGTACTCGTATACATTCTTACTTATTAATAATATTATAAATGTGAAAATGTGTTTGTTTGTTACCTTTTCATGCTTTAACACCTTAACTAATCTTGATGAAATTTAGCATGCATGTAGCCTGTATTACTGGGAACGACATAGGCTACTTTTTATCCTGTGAAAATAGCATAGTCCGATGCAGTTCCTGGGGGAACTTAAAATACTCTTTTTTTTGGTTAGTAAGTAAGTAAGTAAGTAAGTAAGTAAGTAATTCTTTATTCGCTTTTAAACAAGGTACTACAAGTAAGATGTTCTATTTAACAATACAGAATCACTTGTTTAGCCATTAATATAGCATGCAAATGTTAACACAGTAATAAAAGGTAGGTACGTATTTAAATCTTACAGTCATATACATGTTTAACTTTTTTTTTAGTTCCTTTAATATTAAAACGGAACAATGTATTGCTGTGATTTTTTGCTCAAAGATGGCTCAGAGGGTAGGAAATAACATAATTTACTAATTAGCATTATCCTTACATGGTTCCCGAGGGATCTGGGAAAAACTCATTTCCGCGCTCGCGCTCGTCAGCGTCGCAACGGAGCTACGGACTGACGTGGTTTTTTGTATAGAATTGGGAGGGATTCCTGAGGGATCTGAGGAAAATTGATGTCCCTAAAAGACAGTATTAAATAACTGGGACACATAGTAGAAGTGAAACTTCAACGGACAAGTGCAAAATCCAGGCTAAGTACCTGCTTTATATCTCCATCTCAACTTTTCTCTATCTACGAATACAGCCGATGCCCTCTCTCCGCCGCCGCCGCCAGCCTTTCCCTGTCTACCCTCTCCACGCGGCCGTAACGCTTTTTCGTGACAGAAAAAATCCTAATATAGAAGTTTCACTTCAAAATTATAAACAAAATTAAGATTCTGAAAAATCCCACGCCAGATTTTAAAACGTTATCGAAAAGGATTATATAACTGTTTGTAAGGTCTTCGACTAAAGGGAAATACGATACAAAAGATATATTTATAAAAAAAATATATAAAAGGATTGATTTGTGGCGAGTTCTGCCATACAAAAAAAAGATTACGACTTTTCTTAGTCATTTCTACCTTTACGTACTTAACTATTGGTTTCTCGTAGAGATAGATAATCATCATCATCATATCAGCCGAAAAACGTTCTAGACAAAGGCCTCCCCCAAGGATTTCCACGACGACCGGTCCTGCGCTGCCCGCATCCAGCGGCTTCCCGCGATTTTCATCAGGTCATCGGTCCACCGCGTGGGAGTCCTCCCTACGCTACGTTTTCTGATGCGTGGTCGCCACTCGAGAACTTTACTGCCCCAATAGCCATCTGTTCTACGAGCTATGTGCCCTACCCACTGCCACTTCAGTTTAGCGATTCTGTGAGCTATGTCGGTTACTTTGGTTCTCCTGTAGATCTCCTCATTTCTGATTCGATCGCGTAAGGAAATTCCGAGCATAGCTCGCTCCAATGCGCTTTGGGGGTGACCATGAGCCTTCTTATGAGGCCCATAGTAAGCGACCATGTCTCAGTTCTGTAAGCAACACACACTGGTCAAAGAACTTAGTATTGAGACACTGTGGTACTACGAACGAGAAGATATTGCGAAGCTTCCCGAACGCTGCCTAGCCGAGTTGGATCGTCGCTTGATCTCTTGAAGTTGGACCCACCTAACTGGACTGTTTGTTCTAGGTATACATATCCGTCAACAAGTTCCAGTGCAGAGTCTCCAACCTTTAGCGAGGTGGATGCGACACAGATTATTTTCGTCTTTTACATGTTCATTTTATGACCCACTTGTTGAGAGACTTTACTGAGGTCATCGAGCATTGTGCTTAGGTCTTCCATAGTCTCAGCCATTACCACAATACCGTCAGTAAATCGGAGGTGGGTTATGTACTCGCCGTTGATATTCGTGCCCAGTCCACCCTAGTCTAGAAGCTTAAAAACATCTTCCAGGGCGGCGGTAAACAGTTTCGGAGATATCACGTCTCCCCATCTCAACCCGTGCTGCAACTGGATAGGTTTCGAGTTCTGGCCCTGGAGGCGAACCGACATGGTGGCGTTTTCATATAGACACTTCAACACCTCGATGTATTGATAGTCAATTTGAGAGACTGTAGCACAGCCCAGGTTTCGACTGAATCAAAGGCTTTCTCATAGTCCACAAACGCCTAGCATAGTGGCTGACTGTACTCTTCAGTCTTTTGTATAATCTGCCGCAGCGTATGTATGTGGTCTATGGTACTAAAGCCTTTTCGAAAACTGGCTTTTTCGGAAGACTGGAAGTCGTTAAACCTGCGTGCGAGACGATTTGTAATGACTCTCGATAACAGCTTGTAGACGTGGCTCAGAAGTGAGATGGGTCTGTAATTTTTCAGCACGGTGTTGTCATCTTTTTTGAAGAAAAGCACGACCACACTTTTTTTCCATGCCTTAGGCGTTTGTCCCTCGAGTATAACGGAATTAAATAACTTCTGAAGAGCTTTAAGTACCGGTGATCCACTTGCTTTTAGAAGTTCAGCCGTAATTCCATCATCACCCCGTGCCTTGTTGTTCTTGAGCTGTTTGAGAGCCATTCTTATCTCGTTCAGGCTGACGTCCGGGATAGGGATAGGTACAGCAATAATATCAAACATAAGAACTACAAATTCACCTACCTTTTATAGTCGAGTGAGCGGCAAAAGCTTGCGGACTCTAAGTACTTTAACTAAAGTCCAGTGTTTTTCAATCTTTTTGAGTACGCGACCCCTTTACAAATTAAAAAATTCTAGCGAGCCCCTGGGGCCATAAACAAAAAAAATGATTTGAAAAGCTGCATTTTTTGGGACTTAAGTACATCAAAATATTTTTATTATTATGTTGTAATAGCTGATGTGCCTATATCTGTGTTAGTGTTACTGCATTAAATTGGATTTTCTACACCATTTGTCAAGTCCGGGGTTTAAAACTATTCACGGAGGGGGCATCAACCACACCCTTTTTCCAGATGTTTATTACTCTGATATTTAGTCCCATATTCAATTTAAATACGTCGCATTTTTTTACTAGAAAGTTTACTAGAAACACAATTTTTCTCTTTTGTCCGCGACCCCCCAATTAAGGCTTCGCGACTCCCCTAAGAGTCGGGACCCACAGTTTGAAAAACACTGAACTAAACAAAACGATAAAATTAAAAAAATACACAGAAAAGTGAGTTTATCTATTGTTCATTTACAATCAAGTAATTTGTTTGGTGGTTAAAAACATATCTAGCTGGTGTATATTGTGAGGGTGAATGTGACGGATCAATCTAGATAGCGAACAGCTGTGCCGTTCCCGGACCACGACAATAAAACACAAATGAGTACTAGAGTCCAAATGTTTTTTTTTAATATTGTGATGTTGTCAATCCTTATCCTTGCCAATGTTATAAATGTAAAAAAGTGGCCTGTTTGTTTTTTAGCTTCAATACCTTGACCAATTTAGATGAAATTTCACATGAAGGTAGCTTGTGTCACTGGGAAGGATAAAGGCTTTTATTCCGTGAAAATAGCATGGTCCGATGCAGTTCCTGGGGGAACTTAAAAAATACTCTATTTTTGGTTAATTACTTTAACATCGCAACGGAACAATAGATTGTTGTGATTTTTTGCACAGAGGTGGTTGAGGGAGTGAGAAATAAAAATATATACTCACATCAGCTCATATACGTCCCCACCGAGGGGCACGAGCCTACCCTGAATAAGTGCGGGTTGGTCAACTTCACACACAACCTTCGAGTTTCTTCGCAGGCGTGTGCAGGTTTCCTCACGATGTTTTTCCTTCACCGTAAGAGCGTCGGATAAACGTATACATAAGAGATCGAAATTCGAAAACACATTGGTACCTACGTGGCAGGACTCGAACAACGACCACCCGGATAGGAGGTAGCGGCCCTTGTCGTTGCGCCACCGACGAAGATATATACAATAACATAATTTAAAAATAAGCATATCCTGACATAGTTCCCGAGGGATCTGAGGAAAACTCTCCCACGCTCGCGCACGTTGGCGTCGCAACGGAGCAACGGATTGAAGTGATTTTAACACGCTTATATTAGCTTCACCCTGTATGTATGTATGTATGTATGTTTGTAACCGACTCCTTTGCACTCGATTTTGACCCACTTTGATCGGACAGATTTAATTTAAACTTTGTACATTTTTCAAGAATCAATGACAATATAATAATTTCATAAGTTTATCTCATTATCCTGAACTAAAAATTGAAAATAAAAATACAGTTTAAAAAACTTTTTTAGTTTTTTTTAACACGCTTTTAAAGCACATCAAACTAAAAAGTGAAAAATAATTCTTAATATAAGCTGAAAACAATAATGAAAAAAATACTAGTATTTTTGTGAAAAAGGCGTGGGGCGCTATGTGCCATATTTTTCGTATACTATGTCCACGTGGGCGAAGTTGCAGGCAAAAGCTAGTAATTGATAAACAAACTTTCCTGTTCGATTTGCTACGAAACAACTACGAAATGTTACACCGCTCTTAGAAACGACATCAACGAGACACACAAACATTTTATTTTCAACATTGGAAAAAAAGTTGTGGGATTCTATGAATGGTTTATTTGAAAATGAATTAAAATAATTGTACAGCCACGCTGTGCATATTTTTCTCGCGTAGCCATCATTATCTGGCCTATCGAAGTAACTATTTAGTAATCTGTGCCTATAGGAACCAAAACAAAAATACGCTGACCTAGTGACAAACAAAACAACAGAAGAGGTATCATTTAATATGCGCACAGCGATGGTGTGGAACTCCTTGCCTGCGTCCGTGTTTCCCAACTTCTACAATTTGGGGATCTCAAGGCGAGAGTGAATTGGTATTATTTGAGTTTGCGTGTACCATCCTCGACTACATCGTCACTTACCATCAGGTGAGACGTAGTCTAACGCACTCATATTTTTAGTAAAAAAAGGTGTATATCAAACTCAATGAAAAACATACAAATAATTTGGGTTTTTATGGGAGGTACCTTAAATTAGAACGATTTTCCTAGAAAAATGAACTACCCTCTATAGTAGGCCTTATTAAGTTCTAGTTACTCACAAAGTTTCTTTGTAATCGTTTTAGTCGTTTTTGAGGTAAAATAACAAAATAAACTTGAGTTTGTATGGGCGGTACCTTATTCCAATTTTTTCTGTTCCACAATTGGTAAGCCCTTGGCATCATCTTTTTTATTGACGACCACTAGTAGTACCTACTAGTGCAAGTAAACTCTCGTTTGCACGCTCGGCTTAGGCGTAACGTGACAATGACGTCACACTGGCGTAACGTCATCATGACGTCACACTTTTTCGTGAATTTAGCCCGTTTCATCAAATTATAAGACGTTATCGCGTCAAAAATTAAGATTACCTACCGTACAAAAAAGTAAAAACTGTGGTTTTCTTATAAATGGCGTTAAGGAAGTTTTCGTCTTCGACAACACTTACAAAGTCATAGCATATGCCATATGTGGCATATCTGGAAAAATATAAAAAAGGTACCTGTCATACCAAAAATCATTAAAATATTTTTTCTCAAAAATTGCACTAAATTTATTTTTCACGTTAATTTAACCGAAAAATTTTACTTTTCTATAATATGCTATTAGTAGCATGTCTAGGTAGGGTTGCCAGATCTACTATATAATATAGTATCTTACTATATTTTGGATCAAGATACTATATACTGTTGAAAAAATATATAGTAGACAAATCTACTATATTTTAGCCATACAGCGACGTGTCTGTCATACATACTTAAATCGAGTTAAAAAACACGCGTTCAGAAACGAACCCCGAAATCCTAAACAAGCTCAGTTTTGTTAGCTCATAAGTAAAATATATAAGTAGATCATATCATAAGTAAAAATCACATTGCTTGTGTTTCTGAACGCAACTTTTAAGAGTCATGTCATGTCACTGTCAAGTGTCAATGTCAAATATCATTTTGTCTGTATGATGTCCTAGCACCAGTTCTTTATACCTTTATTGTTCGGTTCGCCTCTTTTGTGTGAAATATATTTACAAAATTAGAAATTGTGGAAAAGTTAATACTACATAGACTAAATTTAAACATAGATGACTTATATTCAGAAGTAAGAATGGCTAATGATCTGCTTAAAAAATTAAATGCATATTCTGAATTCAGCAATTTAAGCACGTCATCAAAGTGGCAGCAGATTTTATCGACTAGTTTGCTGTCATCATCAAACCTATCTAAGATAATTGGATACCTGTTGTCTGTTCCCGCCACTTCGGCATTCACGGAAAGAGTGTTTTCCATTATGAATGCCAAGTGGCGGGACGACCGAAATAGGTCATCAATTAAATTAATTAAAAATGAATTGTTAATAAGTTCTAACTTAAACCATAAGTGTTCTGAAGCCTATAAAATATTCCTGAGCCATGTTCCCAAAAATATAATTTCATGAAAAAATAAAGTCTACTATATATTTTAACTGGATACTGTTTTCTTTTGACCCCCTAAATGGAAATCTCCTATATTCTTCTTGAATTTATCTGGCAACCCTATGTCTAGGATAACCCTAAATCCTGCATAAATGTATGTTCTCGGTGTCACCGTCTATTACAAGCTTTAATTACAAGCTTTTATTTAGTTTCACCTGTCCCGGTGTCTGTAATGAATCTTGCAAGTTAAATTTGACCCACTTCCCGGTTTCTGATTGAGCTGAATTTTTGCATACTTACATATGTATATTGCGTGTCAATGCAAAAATTAAATAGTATTTGGGGTTTTGTATTTTTTTTATTGTAATAATATTCTTATGCAACGGATAAGTACTTATGGCACTTATGTGATGTAGAAGCCCGGTCTATGTTTTATCTATTTGTATAAACTGTTTCATTTTTATTTCTGTCGTTATTTTGTACAACAAGTAATCGCATAACATTAATCTACTTTACATAATCAATTTACTCACAATTATTTATTGTTTAATTAAGAGGTTAATTGATCAGATAGAGACAAACGGACCGACGTACATTTGGAAATATTAAAAGAACTATAAACTACCCTGGCCGAAGCTCCAATGTTTCCGCCCCTAAATAGCTTACGATCCAACCCCAATACAATACAACCCTCTAATCGGTTAGATTAATATCAGTGATAACAAGTTTTTCCAATGGTGTTAAAGTAACTCTTTGTTTTTGTCTTGTGTATGGCAAAACAAAAAGAAGGTTAAATTTGACCAGTCTTTAAGTTAACATGTATACAGGGTGTAACAAAATTGGTATAGAACCCGTTAGCTAAGGCATCTACTTATTATACTAAACAACTTTTCCAAAGAAACCTATCTTAAAAAAAATGCGACACTTCATACAAAATGTTTAGATTCTTGGACTGTCAGCTGATCCATTTGTATGAAGAGTTGACATTTTTTTGGGATTTCTGCAAACTTGTAGATCAAAAATTGTTCAGTTTGATGGGTAGATGCCCCAGTTAACGGGTCCTACACGATTTTTTTTACATGCTGTATAAATTCCCTCAGAGTTAAAAATTTTAAAAACCTAAAAACATTTAGGTACAACTTTTACAAGCTCTTTGCATTGTAACGCGATGGTAAATATGCATGCAAAATTTAAGCTCAATCAGAAATCGGGAAGTGGGTCAAATTTAACTTGCAAAATTTCATTACAGATACCGGGACAGGTGAAACAAAATAATTTTAAAAACCTTTAAACTTTTAGGTACAAGCTTTTAATATCGCAATATTCAAAGCTTGTACTTAAAAGTTTTTAGGTTTTCGAAATTATTTTTATGTTGATTTCTGTATTCCCGATCGCGTCGATGGCTAAGAGAGTTACTCGTAGTAGCACAGAGTGGCGGTATAATAAATTTGTGTTTTTGTTTTTTATTTTCATTTGAATTTTTAAACGTGACGGAACTACATTTGGTAAAGTTGCTAATAATATACCGGTAGTTTCTAGTAACTGTAATATCCGTGTTTGTGGTATGTCAGATTTTCGTAAAAATCTTTTAAAAATTTCTTATACTTTAAAAAAGATTTGTTACTTTAAAACAATTTATTTTGACAGATATACCTTTTTCGGCCTTGTGTTTAACGCTTAAAATATATTTTTTTTATTACATTTGTTCAAAACTCTATTTACTTGTTTACTTTTCTGTTGTCTATGATTTTTTTTGAAGATGGGCTTAGCTGCGATACAGTCCTAGTGATGCAGTTATTATAGTACATGTTTGATTGTACAATACTTTTAGTTCCAAATAAATACATTTTGTTTTTCACACCAGGAGGTCGCGGGTTCGATTCCTGGTGGGGTCAACTTGTAAGACTCGGTTTCGTTGGTGGTAGGGCATTTTTTAAGCCCGCCTGGCTAGCTACCACCATCTTATCCAAGTCTTGCCGCCAAACATCTAACAACATTGGTGTGTTCCGGTTTGAAGATAAGATAGCCAGTTCTCCATTGCGTTGGGGAATCTTGGTAAACCCGCTTCCATCTTCGGCATCATCGTCACTTAACATCAGGTGAGATGATGCCAAGGGCTTACTAATTGTGAATAGTTTTTTTTGAAAAGAAAACGTAATGGGATGTACGGAATTTTGGTCCGGAAACCTTGGCATCATCCCACCTGATGTCAATCACTAACTCAATCAGCACTTTTAACACTATTGGAAGTGCCTTTTCGGGTCTCCTTCTGATAACTTACTTGTATCATGCCTCAACACACTTCTATTTAAAACCGTATCTGGTCTGTTAATCAAAAGATAATTTTTCAATTTACAATCTCGGAATTTTTATTTTTAATTGTTGAAATTAGCTTATATGGTTTTTGAGTTATCTTGTTATTAAGTTGCCTTACTTAGGAGGAGAGAACCCCTATATAACGCATCACGAAGTTTGTTTCTTTTATATCAACTAAACAATGTTATTGAAATTCTTAAAACAGTTTCTAGTAACTGTAATGTCCGTGTTTGTGGTATGTCAGATTTTCGTAAAAATCTTTTAAAAATTTCTTATACTTTAAAAAAGATTTGTTACTTTAAAACAATTTATTTTGACAGAAATTAGACAAACCACAAACACAAATATTAGTTTGATGAACACTTTTTTAACCGACTTAAAAAAAAGGAAGAGGTTTCTCAATTATACCGTATATATTTTTATGTGTGTTCGCGGATAACTTCGTCGTTTATGAACCGATTTTAATGATTTTTTTATTGGAAAGAAGATATCCTAAGGGTGGTACCATGATAAGGAAACCAGGATCTGATGATGGCATCCCAAAAAAATCGAGGAAAGCCTTAGGTTCCTGTTTGAAGTTGTTTTTTTTTGTTCAAAATTATTTTTCAAAATAACTGATTAATATTTTAAAGGGCAATATCCTTTTTATAATAGTGACAATGTACAGAATTACTGGAAATTTGACGTGATCGTTTTAAGGAGATCAAATTCATCTAATAATAATTCATTCAACAAAAAAGAAATTTGACGTTATCCTTTTAAGGAGATAAACTTCATCTAATAAAAATTCATTTTAACAAAAAAGACCACACTAACTAGGGATTACAAATCAATTTCATTTTAAAATTTTATTTAAAAATCGCATTGATTTATTTCTTTGTTATTTTTAAAAAATTGTTACACTTAAATATAAGCGTGCCATGTACGGGAAAAAGTTCCTTGTTTTATCAAAAAAGGTATAAAAATTGTAACGATGATTGAAACCTTGACAAGTATGCACTGTGCACTATGCACTATGCACTATGCACCCATGTATTTTGTTACTCTGTCACGCTTTTACGTTGTATGATACACGGGTGTAAAAGAAAATAACAAACTCTTGACGATGGTAAACCCTCGCCTGCGGCTCGGGCTCACAAATGTCACTCGTTTGTTATTGACCTTTTTACCACCCTTGTATCATAAATTTAACTATTTTAAAATAAAAAGGTTTTTTTCTTATAAAAATGCTTTTTATCGAGGAGCCCTAAAATTTAGGTAGGGACCTAAAAATAAATCAACCTTCAAAAAGATGACTTAATTTTTTTTAAATCTATAGATAAGGGATGTCAAACTTTTCAAAATTTTACTTTTTGTAGATTCTTTTAATTTTTATAGTATCTTTTAGTTAAGACTTAAAATTAGTAGGTACTCATACCTACTCATTTCTTATCCATTTTTGAGATACGGTCCCAAAATCTATTTATTTTTGAGTCAATGAAATTAATATTATAATTGCACCAAGTTTCACGCTTGTATGTATTATCGTTTTATTTTTTAATTTTATTTGGTTTTTGTTGTTTCTTTTTTATAGCGGCAATATAAATACACATTCTGTGAAAATTTCAACTGTCTACCTATTACGGTTCATGAAATACAGCCCGCTGACAGGCAGACGGACAGATGGACGGACGGACACCGACGGACGGAAGGACGGATGCTTAGTCATATGGTTTTGTTGGCACCCTTTGGGTACGGAACCCTAAAAATACCAAAAATGACAAATAATTACCGGTATAAAAACAACATCTGACCTAGCAATATATCATTGCAATTCAATACAAGTAGATAACATAATTATTTGCTATATTATACGCTTTTAACTAGCAATGTTTGTATGTATATTTATGTATGTATAGATGTAAGTATGTGTTCAAGATTCAAGATATTTATTTAAAATAGGTGCTAGTTACACTCTTTCTGATAGTCATAAAATAGTGATTACATAATTTCATTTGTAAAAAATCAAGAAATAAACAATCATTGGTTAATAACGTCAAAATCCAATCCGTAATATAAAAAAAAAACAAATAAAGTCATTAGAACATGAAAACAATATGACACAAGAAGTTATACAATAAAATCATTGAATGTCATGAACGCCTTTGACAAGTATAGGCCAGTTCACACGGACAGCACCCGGTCACGAATATAATATAACGCGAGAGTCAGCCATCGCTCCTCTTAACCATATTAGAGGGAAAGAAACGACCCGGCTCCCGATGCGCAACATATTATGTAGGATGTATTTATATGTATGTATGGTACGTGCAGAGGGCTGCCGGCAGCTGAGCCATGCTGCAACGCTGTGGTCACAGAGTAGGTACTTCATTATAAACGGAAGCCGTGGTCGCTGTAACCGAAATCGACTAGGACCATCATCATCATCACCATCATGTATGTTAGATTGTTTATTTAGGTCAAAACTTGCAAACGATTTTAGAGCGACTTCCAGGGATCCGATTGAGCTGAAATTTGGTATGAACCGTATTCCTGGTGACAATAGATCCTTTTTGTGTTTTGAAGTTGATCTGATGATTTGACTTTGGAGGTGAAACCAAAGTCCGAGGATCGTCTCTTATTTTTAATATGATCGTAAGAAATACTGTACTCGTCTTGTTTTTATTTGGAAACGTGTATTATAGTCACATCTGACACCCCGAGCATTTGGCTTTTGAGCATAAAAACTCTTTTCAAATAAAAGTTAGAACCTAAAACTTTTTAGTCTTATCCTAAACTTATTTTTATTTCTTTTTTAATGTCACTCGTGTGTAAATGGATATGTGGCAGGCAAATTGTATAATTCATCCGTATGTAAACGGTGAGGCAAAATGTAAAATTCTGTACGCCGATTCAGGCAATTTGTAATAATTCGTCCGTATGTAAACGGTGAGGGAAAATGTAAAATTCTGTAAGTACGCAGATTTTAAAATGCCGAGATAGGCAAATTGTAATAATTCGTCCGTATGTAAACGGTCAACGCCGAGTCTGGCAAATTGTCGAAAAATAAACGTACGGCGATTTTAGGTTTCGTCAGGTTTGATAGATTCCCCGCTCTCGCCTTTATATGATTTGCCTGACATTTTCCTGACCTAATGTATAATGACGAATTATACAGTATGCCTGCGACAGATATATTGTAATTATACAGTATGCCTGCGACAGATATATTGTAATTATACAGTATGCCTGCGACAGATATATTGTAATTCAAATTGTACTTCCAGTGTTTTTAGTTACTATTCTTGAACAGACTGCACTGTGAATAAATAGAGTTTCAAAAACCTAAAAAACACGCTTTTAAAGTACATCAGACTAAAAAGTAAAAAATAATTCTTAATATAAGTTGTAAATGATAATTAACAAATGAAATAATATATTGTTTGAAAACTTTTGTTAGAAATTTAAGCATATACAGTAGTTTATAAACTAAAGGTGCTTGATTAAAAAATACTTTGTCGAACATTTAATTAACTTTGACATTTTTAGTTTTGAATAAGCTTATAAATAATAAATGCCGTCCAGTGCATCCCCACAAGGCAGGGTACCCAGCATACTAGCATCGTTTCTGCGCTGGATGGCGATGCTTATGCGTTGCCCTAAAAAGCTGCCAGCCTTGCGGTCACCAGTAGTCTCGCTGAGACGCACTGAAAGTTCTTTTACAATTTTTTTGCCAGCGGGTCCTCAAGAACCTAAAGTCTCGAACCCTAATGGTGAGAACATGTAACTCACATTATTGTGAAAAAGTGTGGGTTGCTCGATAGACGAAATATATGGCACAGAGCGCCCCACGCTTTTTCACAATTTATTAGTTCAAACTTATGAAATTATTATATTGTCGCTGATTCTTGATAAATCTACAAAGTTTGAATTAAATCTGTCCGTTTAAAGTGGGTCAAAATCGAGTCTAAAGGAGTAGGTTACATACAAACATCCAGGTGAAGCTAATAAAAGCGTGATAACAAAATGACGGAATTCATTCTGGCGCAAAAATATTTTGTTTTATTTGTTTTAACACATTGGACTTCTCGTTATGTAACGGACACGTATTCACGCACGTTACTTAAACCCCTTGGCGGCTTAGTGTTACATTTACTTTTTGAAACTAGTTGTTCCGCTCTACTTTGCTCCAATCAATCTGATACATGCTACTTGTAATTCACACTATACAGGGTGTGTACGAATTACATACGTACATGTAATTTATTTTTATATTATTTTGTTAAGATTTGGAAGCAGTCGCGCTTCTACTGTGTACTTTGCCCGCGACCCAGTTAAGAGTGCATTGACACGACAACGTAGCATAATTTTATTAGTATTTAAATCAGTGTTCAATTAGAGATCCATCTGACAAGACCATTGCATTTTATTTGGGACCACCTCTAGGACACTCACTGACACATTGACATTGCATTCCTGTACAAGATCATATCCTGTACAGGGTGAGTTATGCAACTAATTATGAAATATTATATCATATCAGCTCATATACGTCCCCACCGAGGGGCTCGATCCTACCCTAAATTAGGGCCTTAGTCGATCACGCGGGCCCAGTGCGGATTATTATGAAATATTTCTCCCTAAATTGCACTCCTTTTTACTCAAATACTATTTTCCATTTTTCAGTTAATAAAGTCACCTGTGTAGTAAATTTTGTATAATAATTAGTTGAGTAGGAGCATGGGTGGCGCAATGGCAAGGGCTGCTACCTCCTGTCCGGCAGGTCCTTTTTCGAATCCTGCCACGTACCAATGTGTTTTCAATTTCGATTTCATATGTACTTTTATCCGACGCTCTTACGGTGAAGGAACACATCTTGAGGAAACCTGCACACGCCTGCGAAGAAACTCGCAGGTTGTGTGTGAAGTCGACCAACCTGCATTGGACCCACATAGTTGACTAAGGCCCAATTGCCCTAATTCAGGGTAGGCTCAAGCCACTGATGCCTTCTAAACAAGCAAATTATAACTCAAAAAAAATATTTTCCCATTAGGCTAAAATTTTGTCAAACTTCTCTGCTCAGAGCATGAACTCAATATACAATCCATTAGTTGCTTACTACAATCATTTGACTTACTTCTTATAAATAGTCAAACGCGATTATATTAAAAAAAATATATACTATGTCTTCATAATTTTTCATTGCCGTTGACATACTTAATTAATTGATTATGATAAATGAAAAATTTAATATTAAACCTAGTATACAGGATGTAACAATACAGGTGTAGGCCCGATAACTGGGGGTTCTACTCGTCATACTGAACAACTTTCCCCATGGAAACCATAGTCAATTCTCAAAAAAAAAATTAGACTCTCTGTACAAGGTTGTCTGGAAGAGATCGCTTGTTAGCGATAAGACCGCCTATATGTACAACTTCCTTAATCATTGTATCTTTTTTTTTTCTCTTATGTTGTGCAATAAAGTGTTTTCAATCAATCAATCAATCAATCAAAAATGCACAAAATCGGTCGATCGGCTGATCGATTTATGCAAATATTTTTTTGCGATTTCGGCAAAGTCAGAGAACAAATGTTGTTCAGAATGATGAATATAAGCCCCAGTTAACGGAGCCTACAAATGTTGTTCAGAATGATGAATATAAGCCCCAGTTAACGGAGCCTACAAATGTTGTTCAGAATGATGAATATAAGCCCCAGTTAACGCAGCCTACAAATGTTGTTCAGAATGATGAATATAAGCCCCAGTTAACGGAGCCTACAAATGTTGTTCAGAATGATGAATATAAGCCCCAGTTAACGGAGCCTACAAATGTTGTTCAGAATGATGAATATAAGCCCCAGTTAACGGAGCCTACAAATGTTGTTCAGAATGATGAATATAAGCCCCAGTTAACGGAGCCTACAAATGTTGTTCAGAATGATGAATATAAGCCCCAGTTAACGGAGCCTACAAATGTTGTTCAGAATGATGAATATAAGCCCCAGTTAACGGAGCCTACAAATGTTGTTCAGAATGATGAATATAAGCCCCAGTTAACGGAGCCTACAAATGTTGTTCAGAATGATGAATATAAGCCCCAGTTAACGGAGCCTACAAATGTTGTTCAGAATGATGAATATAAGCCCCAGTTAACGGAGCCTACAACAATTTCGTTACAGCCTGTATACGTTTTTTAAACTTGCATTTAATTTTAAAAGAATTTAATTTCAAGGTTTATTTTTGATGCAACAACACAATTTTGCAAAAGCCTAAGAGTATGCAAGGTACCTAAGATAAATAAAATTCACAAGTATTCACAAGTATTTATTACCAAAAACTAAACACATACACACACACGAACACACAAAATCACACACACACACACAAACATCATTTTTTGATAGTCTTTTTTCCCCTTGTAGTTTAAGGTACTCGTGCAATTTGTTATTTTCTTTTCTTGTTTTTTTTTCCACTGTTTGAAATAACGGATACACTAGATAGGGCTGCCATACATCCCGGTACACCGGGACATGTCCCGGTTTGAAGCGTTGTGTCCCAGTGTCCCGGTCAGCAAGTCACTTGTCCCAGCATGCACACAATTTGCCAGCTACCCCTGTGCTATATATAGCTATCGGCGAGTGATCGAAGTGGAGCGGAGGCAAAAAAACAGGAGATTTCTTTAGCACTGCTATCCGTTATTTCGAACAGTGGACAGAGCCGCTGACAAAATAATTAAAATCGTTTATTGAATGTGAAATGACGGATGAATTAAAAGCTAAAGATATGCAAGAAAATGGAAATATTTTTTTGAAAAAACCGAAAAATGTGCCAATATATTTTTGCAATCCTAGGCCACAATTCTCACGTAGATCATGTGTTTTCGTTATTTTCAGCGCAGTGGACGAAAGAACTAAATCACAGTCGAAAGTATCATTCAATGCGTTTATAATTATAAAATGACGTGCACAGAATTTTATAATTACGTTAAAGGGGAAAGGAATTACTGAAAAGGTCAAATCTACTGAAAAATATGAGCGGGCAAAGGAAAGTGTTACCGAGAACGTAGTGTAAGAAAGACTTCGTTATTTTTTGATTAAAATTACTTCAATATTACCAGTGTTTTTGGATTATGCATGGTTTACCCTATTTCTGTTCTGAATGCCTCGGTCGGCGTCTCAGAATTTATGGCAGCCTAATAGTAGTAGTTAACTCGCGTCTTACTGCGAGGATAATTACCAATAACTGTGGTGGACATTACTAACGATATAGAGGCCAAAACAACCACTTTTGGATGTCTAGCTCTCTGTCTGTTTGTATGTTCGCGCATCACGCAAAAACTACCAAGCCGATTTTGATGAAATTTTGAATGATTTATGTCGGTACCAGCACTGGAGAAAAGTATACTTTTCAATTATTATTTTCCAAAAATATTTCATGTACAGACACGGCCCCGTTACAATTTTATTATATTATGTTTAGATATTTTTACCTATGTGTCTACTTCCTGTTTCAATTTAAAACAAATAAGACGAACAATACTCTCATAGAACTGCAGAGAATTTCGGTCACCAAAGTCTGTGAGAGCCACTAGAGCCAGTTAAGTATAGATACATTAATGAGGCTTTCCTGTGACGAACAGTACCATTAGTTAAGTATTTCGCAATGTAACTAATTGTTATCTATAGTTAGTCGGTAATTAAAGTTAATACATGGCTGTTTACTTTTAAACTGTTCAGTAAATAGATTTCACAAAATATGAAACTTTACATTGATCTTTCAAGGTTTTTATATCCATCCATCGCCGTGAAGTAAGCATGAAATGAATTTTATCTGTGGAAGGGCAATGGGCTGTGGATGGGCAAGGGTTTAATGGGAACAAATATAATTTGTTCGGTGCGTTTTTGGCAAAAACAGTATATTTTTTAAAATCAGAAGTGGTAATATTTTTATTACTTTTTTTTAAAATTCACAATTGGTAAACCACTAATAGGTATAATATATATTTTTTCCATAGTGAAAGCTTTACACATTCTTTCAATAATTTGAATTAAATATTGTCATTTGACTCATCTTAAGGTTTAATGGGAACAATTTCTCGAAAACAAATAGTTAATGTTGGAGGAAACCAACACACAAAAATCGGTGACTTTAAGACCTTTCATTTTAATTGAACACATTTTTTTAAACTTATTTGAAAGTGAAGAAAAGTATTAAAAACATGTAAAAATCGAGAATTGGGCGTTCGGTTTCAACGTAACAGCCGCGCTTTGATTTGAACTTAAAATGAATAGATTTACGTTCGATATTATTGAAACACGTATCAACCTGCTCGGATTCAGTGATCTTATTAGCGCCATAAGGACCATTTCGAGCAGCCCACTCCAAACTGGGAACAAAGCGCAAATACAAACTAATTACTGCAAATAATATAGTCGCAAGGATTTTTTTTTTTATTTTTTTTTATTCACAATTGGTAAACCCTTGACAACATCTCACCTGATGGTAAGTGACGATGTTGCCGAAGATGGAAGCGGGCTTACCAAGATTCCCCAACGCAATGGGGAGCTGGCTATCTTATCTTCATGCCGGAACACACCAATGATATCAACATTGATATTTGGCGGCAAGACTTAGATAAGATGGTGGTAGCTAGCCAGGCGGGCTTAGAAAATGCCCTACCACCAACCAAACCGAGTCTTACAATTGACCCCGCCGGGAATCGAACCCGCGACCTCCTGTGTAAAGCCAGTGAACTTTGCCTCTGAGCTACGGAGGCGGTTAAATTTTAAGCTTTACAAGAGTTTTGGACAATTTTAACCAAATAGAGTCGACCACACGTAACTTTTCGTTTAAGTTTTGGTCTTTTGTTTTTAATAGCGTTAATCAAATTCAGCTTATACTATATTGGTAGTGACTATTGTTATAATATTGCTCAAGGTCACGCAAAGGGCAATGGAGCGTGCTATGCTCGGAGTTTCTCTGCGTGATCGAATCAGAAACCAGGAGATCCGTAGGAGAACCAAAGTAACCGGCATAGCTCTCAGAATTGCTTAACTTAAGTGGCAGTGGGCGGGGCACATAGCTCGTAGAACAGATGGCCGTTGGGCAAGTAAAGTTCTCGAGTGGCAACCGCGCACCGGAAAACGTAGCGTAGGTAGGACCGATGACCTAGTGAAGGTCGCGGGAAGCCGCTGGATGCGGACAGCGCAGAACCGGTCGTCATGGAAATCCTTGGGGGAGGCCTATGTCCAGCAGTGGACGTCCGTCGGCTGATATGATGATGATGATTGTTATCACTGACGTGCAGTTGACCGTACCTGCTACTGTCTTGTACTAAATACAATCTACAAAATCCTAATTTCACATGTCATTTGACAAGAGGTAAGATTGGTCATAAAATAAAAAAATAAATAAATAAAAAATAAAATACTTAGCTTAGTGTCCATTTGTGCATATACGAAGGCTGCCTTTTAAGTTTTGTCGTTTGAAGAAAAAAACACAACTAGAACCATATAGTACTTTTTATTGTTTTTTAAAGTATTCACCACGTAGCTTAAAACACTTTTCCATTCGCTCAAACCAGTTATTATAACATTTATTCCACACTAAAGGGGGGGTGTTCAAAATGGCTGACTTGAAAGCGTCGACTGCTTCTTCACCTGACTGGAACCTTTGACCACGAAGACTTTTCTTAATTTTAGGAAATGTAAAGAAATTGTTAGGGCTTAGGTCAGGACTGTATGGAGGATGGTCAAGAATTTCTACTTTTTCCTGCTTCAAATACTCAATCGTTTGACGAGCGCTGTGTGAGCTTGCGTTGTCGTGGTGCAGGATGATGCGTCACTTTAAGTTAGATTTTCGAAGTTCGGCAATGACCTGTGGTAAACAAATTGTGGCATACCACTCTGCGTTAACCGTTTTACGATATTTAAGTGCAATAGTCGCAACATGGCCGGTTTTTCCAACGAACGTGGCCACCATCTTCTTTAAAGTGCTTCGAGAACGAACAACTTTAGTCGGCTTTGGCTCGCCTTGAAAGACCCAGATTGTAGATTATTGTTTGAAATCAGGATCGTAGGCATAGGATCCAAGATTCGTCACCACTGATGATGTCGTAGACGTGATTTGACTCTCCTCTGTTGAACCTTTGCAGAGTTTTCTTACACCATCTGACGCGGGCCGCCTTGCGATCGTCGGAAAGCAGATGCGGTATCCAATGGCAAACTAGCTTTCTCACACCAAGCGCTTCATGCAAGATCTTTTGAATGGTTGTCCCTGAGATGCCTAATAGAGCCTCTATCTCTCGATACATCACATGACGATCTTCGAGAATTAGTTGTCTCACAGCAACGATGTTATCTTCAGTGAAGGCGTATTTTGGGCGTCCTTCGCGAGATTTGTCACTAACACTAGTATGTCCACGCTGGAATTCTAAATACCAGCGTTCGACAGTCCGCAGACATGGGGCTTCATCACTGAACACAGATGTTAGCTTTTCAAAACACGGAAGCGTGTTGGGCCTCTTCTAAAGTTGTAGAAAATTATTGCACGAACATTTTCCTTAGAAAGATTCATTTTCGTACGTAACCTGACAGATTCCAATCGACGCTGTGACTAAACAATAGCATTAATCCTAATACTTTCAACTGTTTTGAGATTCAAAATTTAAACACATTCGAATATAGAACAGTTCCAAATTCAAAATTGCCGGGAAATATGGAAACGACAGAACTTAAAAGGCATGCCAGGTACATCAAGATTCATGTCATGCTAAACTTCAGTCAGTCGGCGGTCCAAAAAAACTTTCATCATCATCAACATATTAGCCGAGAGACGTCCACTGCTGGACAAAGGCCTCCCCAAGGATTTCCATGACGACCAGTTCTGCGCTGCCCGCATACAGCAGCGTCCCCCGACCTTAACCAGGACATCGGTCCAACGTACGCTACGTCCTCCGTCGCCACTCTGGAACTTTAGATAGATTGATAGATAAACCGTTTATTCACCGACCAGGCACAAAAAAACAATAAGTAATAGGTTGGTAATAAAAAAATGAAGGCTACACTACTAAGACTAACTTATAGCTATCTATCTATCTATCTTCTATATATATAAAAATGAATTGCTGTTCGTTAGTCTCGCTAAAACTCGAGAACGGCTGGACCGATTTGGCTAATTTTGGTATTGAATTATTTGTGGAAGTCCAATAAATATGAAAACGCTCGGAATTAAATAAAAAAATAATTAATATTGGTTGACTTCACACACAACCTTCGAGTTTTTATACATACACTTAAGTATATTTTTTTGCTGTTCGTTTGTCTCGCTAAAACTCGAGAACGGCTGGACCGATTTGGCTAATTTTGGTATTGAATTATTTGTGGAAGTCCAGAGAAGGTTTAAAAGGTGAATAAATTAATAAAGGAATTAGTATATTTTTTTGCTGTTCGTTTGTCTCGCTAAAACTCGAGAACGGCTGGACCGATTTGGCTAATTTTGGTATTGAATTATTTGTGGAAGTCCAGAGAAGGTTTAAAAGGTGAATAAATTAATAAAGGAATTAAATAAAAAAAAATCGAAAAAAAAATCTGTCAAAAAATAATTGGTTTTAGGGCAGGGTAGTGTAGCGTAGGTGTAGGGTAGTGTAGGGTAGTGTAGGGTAGGGTAGGGTTGGGTAGTGTAGTGAAGGGTTGGGTAGGGTAGTGTAGTGTAGTGTAGGGTAGTGTACGGTAGGGTAGTGTAGAGTAGTGTATGTAGGGTAGTGTTGGGTAGGGTAGTGTAGGGTAGGGTAGTGTAGTGTTGGGTAGGGTAGTGTAGTGTAGGGTAGGGTAGTGTAGAGATGGGTAGTGTAGGGTAGGGTAGCGTAGGGTAGGGTAGGGTAGTGTAGGGTAGTGTACGGTAGGGTAGTGTAGAGTAGTGTATGTAGGGTAGGTTAGGGTAGTGTAGTGTAGGGTAGGGTAGTGTAGAGATGCGTAGTGTAGTGTAGGGTAGGGTAGGGTAGGGTAGAGTAGGGTAATGTAGTGTAGGTTAGGGCAGTGTAGTGTAGTGTAGTGTAGGGTGGAACGAAGTTGGCTGGGACAGCTAGTTTACTAATAAATACAATAAAAAATGTGAGTGAGTGGCAGGCCAGTGAAAAGGTCCTGGCTCAGCATATGTTATAGGTGAATGCCCATAACGCTGATATTCTGCCAGGGCCCTCACCAGTCTGCGTACCGCGACTTTACCACCCTTATTACCCTAACGGTCATCTGTTCTACGAGCTATGTACCCCGCCCACTGCCACTTAGGTTAAGCGATATTGTGAGATGCCGGTTACCTTGGGTATCCTACGGATCTCCTCATTTCTGATTTAGTACTTCAGTATTAGGAACTAAGAAGTTTATATCATTCTTAATAGTTCTAGCGGTACGCCAAAAACAGCTTCAAATAGTGTTAAAACCATGGAATCATGAAAATCGGAACGATTGATCTTTAGGCCATAGAAATAAATTTGTTTGACTCGTAGCACCAAAAACGGAGAGTTTTTTTTTAAATCATTCATCTTACCTGATGGTATGTGACGATGATGCCGAAGATGGAAGCGGGCTCACCAAGATTCCCCAACGCAATGGGGAAACTGGCTATCTTATCTTCAAGCCGGAACACATCAATGCTGTTAACACTGATGTTTGGCGGCAAGACTTAGATAAGATGGTGGTAGCTAGCCAGGCGGGCCTGAAAATGCCCTGCCACTAACCAAACCAAGTCTTACAAGTCGACCCCAACGGGAATCGAACCCGCGGCCTCCTGGTGTGAAGCGAATGGACTAACCATTACGCCACGGAGGCGGTTAAAATGTTTTTTGTGACATAATGTTTTTTTTTGTATGGGGCAAAAGATGTTCTGAAACCTGTTGTGTGTAGTAATCAAATGAAAGGACTTTTTGAGCCGATTCCAAAAATATATCACATCATGACATTTCAGTCATCTCATCATATCAGCTCATATACGTCCCCAGCTCGAGCCTACCCTGAATTAGGGCGATTGGGCCTTAGACGACCACGCGGGCCCAGTGCGGGTTGGTCGACTTCACACACCACCTGCGTTTCTTCCCCTTTTCTTCACCGTAAGAGCGTCGGATAAACGTACATATGAAATCGAAATTCGAAAACACATATACGCGTAAATAACATAATAAAGAGTTTACAAACAAATTCAAATTCAAGGTATTTATTCAAAATAGGTGCAAATTACACTCTTTCTGATAGTCATAAAATAATAATAACAATGTCATTTGTGAAGAATAAAGAAATAAACAAATATTAGTTAATAACGTGAAAATTTAATACTTGATATAAATCAGATTATGTCATTAGAACATGAAAACAATATGACACGAAAAGTTATACATAAAAATAATTGAATGCATATAACAAGAGTAGGCCAGTTCACACGGACAGCACCCGGTCACGAGTATGACGCGAGAGTCAGCCATATTAGAGGGAAAGGAACGACCCGGCTCCCGATGCGCCACCATCCGCTTAGTAAGGATTATATATGCACCAACAAACAAACAAACAAACTTACTATAAAATATTTGGGCTTAACAACGATGCACCGGCACTAGCATTACAAATCAAAAAACTAAAGGAAGCTTAAATACGTCAGACCTGGCTGTATGGTCTTAGTCACCTTTGCCTTCTCCGCGCTTTTGAAAGCCGGAGAGAAGAAACCAAAAAAAACGAAATTAGAATTCCTATGAGTATTTGTTTCACACAACAGTGTCATAAGACTAGGAAGTCATAGCTCAGTAAGAACATGTCGCTTCGGGCGAGACAACGATTACGAATGTTTACGATGTATTCACGAAATCGCTCCACTTTTGCTCCAAACAAACCGCGTAGATTGACGTTAATTTTACGAGTAAATAATAAACAGAATGTTAGATAATAATACTCTCGGCACAGACAGGTATTAAATCACCCAAGTGAATAGCAACACTAGAGCACACCCTGGACACTTCATACAACGGGCCAGAAATGACATTTCAAAAATGGAATCACGGAACAAACAAAATGGCGGCAAAATCCTATAGGTTCGACAACCAAACTGTAACCACTCTGTATTAATCTGGGTGACGAGGGGGTGAGGTCACACTCTAGAGAGCGGCAGGGAGTGTACATACTGTATGTTGGTACTAATGTGTATACTTTGACTAGAGTGTTGGTTACGTACAGCTATGCACTCTCATTACCAGCTTTTTTGAAGTGAAAACTTCTTTAGACGCGTTGACTATTTTGAGATGGGAAAAAACCATTGAACTCGCGACACTGTAACGTGTAACCGACATCGGCACCGTACCAGAAACACTTGCAGGGTCAACACTTTGACAACCTAGTCAATCGCCAGGAACACTCGGAGGGTCAAAACTTATAGAATTGTAAAAAGTTTTCACTTCTGTCGGCACTCCCTAAGTGGATTTTTTAATTCACACCTAGCTTTTGCCCACGGCTTGGCCTGCGTGGAAATCGTTTATAAGATTCTTTGAGGGTGAGTGGTGCGCGCGCGAGCGTGGACATGAGTGTTCTCAGGATCCCTCAGGAACTATATCGGACTGTTCTGATTAGCAGTCTATGTCACTTCCCACCCTATCAACCAATTCTATATCTACAAAAAAATCACTTCAATCCGTTGCTCGTTGCGACGCCGACGTGCGCGACCGTGGAAATGAGTTTTCCCTAAATCCCTCGGGAACTATATCAGGATATGCTAATTAGTAAATTATGTCATTTCTCACCTCCTTAACAATATCTGTGTAAAAAAACACAATAAATTGTTCCGTTGCGATGTTCAAAAATTAACCAAAAAAACAGTATTTTTCAGTTCCCTAAAGAACTACATCGGACTATGCAATTTTCATGAGATAAAAAGTAGCTTATGTCCTTCCCAGTGACACACGCTACCTGCAGGCCAAATTTCATTTTTCGTAGAAAAAGATTCTAGTGTAGGGATGATTTTTATCATCTCTCAAAAACGACATTTTCTTTAAAAAAATAATTAAATACCTAGGCGTGACTTCATAGTTTTATAGGGTCATCATTTTGTGATTTTGGTAAACCCAAAACGAGTAAGGTTTTCCAAAGTTTCAGCAGGCGGATAACATAATAATCAAGAAATCACGAATTATTTTTGATGCCGTCAACATGACAAGTTCCAAAGCCTTGAGCATCGCCGCAAAGTCGCCTGTCTATCGGTATTCTATCGAATTCTTTTCGGAGAGTGCGCGCAAGAACTTCACGACCTCATTCCCCCTGCTCCATTCCACCGTCGGTCAACGAGACGCAGGGAGGGGTTGCACCCCTTCGTTGTTGATTTTCCACCTTTTCGCACGAATCGTTACGCTTCTTCATTTATTATGCGTACAGCGCAGGAGTGGAACTCCTTGCCTGCGTCAGTGTTTCCCGATTCCTATAATTTGGGGATCTTCAAGGCAAGAGTGAATAGGCATTATTTGAGTTTGCGTGTACCATCCTCGACTGCATCATCACTTACCATCAGGTGAGTTGCAGTCAAACGCACTAAAATTTTTAATAAAAAAAATAAAAAAAAAAACAAAAAAACAACCCCTATTGCCATAGAGCCATTGGGGTACTAAAGTTCTGGATTGTTGACTGCGCACTTCCCACCTCCCACACGGTGGACCGACTACCTAGTGAAGGTCGCGAGAAGTGCAGGACCGATCGCAGTGGAAATCCTTGGGGGAGGCCTTTGTCCAGCAGTGGACGTCTTTCGCCTGATATGATGATAATGATGATTCAAAGCAAAATTTGGATTTGCTAGCCACCTCCGTGCACATTCCAAGAAGTAGAACCAAGGTGACGCCGTCGACAGCTATGTCATAGAGAACATCATCATAATGTTAGATATACGGTAAAATAAAAAAGTGACCAGAGAAAATCCAAACCTGTGTTAGGGTTCCCTGCAGATCATCTACCTATATATTGAATGTTAGGTAGTACGATCAATGCAGCAAGCAATTTCCTCCATTTTTTAAAATAATATATTAACGTCTCTGGGTACAAAAACCTTCTGAGACGGTCTTTATATAACTAATCTTCATTTGATTTTTGATTTGCAATGCCAGTGACGGTGCATTACAAATCTTCTCTAGAGTTCTTGACAGCATTTGCAGCAGCCTTGTTCTGAGGTGGAACACCCGGTTGCTGTAGGGCGTCTACAAAACTGCACCCAGTGCAAATTGGTTTTTCACGTCCTCCTTCATTTAATCTTCTTGTTCTCCACATTGCTCACGTGCACCAGACGATTTTCTCCAAAACGCACTACTTTTTGAAGAACATTCTAGCAGAAAACAATGCAAGCAAAATAAAATAAAACTACGAATGCGTTGACCACAAATCCCGCCAAAAATAACTCCAACTTCCTCCATCAAGTTCAGTGTTGCCAGATGAAAAGTAATTACAGTGCATTAACTGTATTTTCGTGTTATCTACTATAATGGAGTTTGTGAATTTTCACACAAATACTGTAATTCTGGCACGAGGGCTTTCTTAAATAACTTTATGTACACGGACACTGTAATTTTTAAGTTATGCTACTGTATTTTGTGTTAGGCAGCGTTCGGGAAGCTTCGCAATATCTTCACGTCCCAAATACCGCAGTGTCTCAAGACTAAGGTCTTTGACCAGTGTGTGTTGCCAGTGATGACTTACGGAACTGAGACATGGTCGCTTACTATGGGCCTCATAAGAAAGCTCAAGGTCACCCAAAGGGCAATGGAGCGTGCTATGCTCGGAGTTTCTCTGCGTGATCGAATCAGAAACGAGGAGATCCGCAGGAGAACTAAAGTAACCGACATAGCTCACAGAATCGCTAAACTGAAGTGGCAGTGGGCAGGGCACATAGCTCGTAGAACAGATGGCCGATGGTGCAGTAAAGTTCTCGAGTGGCGACCGCGCACCGGAAAACGTAGCGTAGGCAGGCCTCCCACGCGGGGGACCGATGACCTGGTGAAGGTCGCGGGAAGCCGATGGATGCGGGCAGCGCAGGACCGGTCGTCGTGGAAATCCTTGGGGGAGGCCTTTGTCCAGCAGTGGACGATTTGTGGCTGATATGATGATGATGATGATGATGATTTTGTGTTTTTGCATTTGGCGTTGGGGATTCTTGGTAAGCTCGCTTCCACGTTCATCATCATCATCACATAATTACTTATATCACGATATCTTTGAGCTTACAAAATTAAATTGATTGGATATTCTGTTCCAGTGAAGTCTGTTACGCAAACTTCACACTCACACACTCTTGTCGCTGCCTCGCGATCATTACTTACCTACTTAATACGCATAAACCCATTTAGTTCGCTTCCTAATGAATTTTACGATAATCTCACTTGTCAGATCAACCGATTATAGACCTTACAACACGATTAAAAAGCTGTTTATTTTGGTATATACCACAACTTTTATAGCGAAGCACTTAAAATATTAGCAACGCAACATTTTACTTGGAAAGAGATCTCGTGCGCTAATGAACTCCCAATACTTTATGAAATGGAGGTGCGTTTGTCATTTACTGAATTAAAAATGGTCGACCATATCATAAAATCTTCAATTTTATGATATCGCTACGTCATGTACACAGGCCAGCACATCAAGCTACACACTTTGGACTTTGTATCGTTCTTATGCCGAATGCGTATGGATCAGAATCGCACTACCAGTGTATAGCTTGATATGCTGGCCTCTGTACACATACCTACATTGTTAGATCTCGCTGACTTTCAGCGCTGCAATTTGTAAGTAGATAATATGCATGTGGACTCGATTTGTTTACTTAGAAAATGTCTGTAATTAGATTTTTTTAATTAAAAAATATTATCCTTACTAATATTATAAATGTGAAAATGTGTTTGTTTGTTACCTTTTCACGCTTCAACACCCTTACCAATCTTGATGAAATTTGGCATGCAGGTAGCCTGTGTCACTGGAAAGGACATAGGCCATTTTTTAACCCGTAAAAATACCATAGTCCGATGAAATATACTCTTTTTTTGGTTAGTTTCTTTAACATTGCAACGGAACAATGGATTGCTGTGATTTTTTGCACAGAGATGGCTGAGGGGGTGGGAATTGATATAATTTACTAAATAGCATATCCTGACATGGTTCCCGAGGGATCTGAAGAAAACTCATGTCAATCAAAGCTAGTAAGAAGATATTTCAGAAAGATATGAATTTGCCTGAGTTCACTTTCAATGTTCACGAATGTCATGTAATTATGTAATGCATGAGACATGCCTGAGATCAGTGATTTTTTGTGTATTTTTTTTCCTTGTCATATTTTGCAATTTACTTTAGAACGACTTCCAGGGGTTCGATTGAACTGGAGTTAGGTATAGAGCCGTATTCCCGGTGACAATAGATCCTTTTAGTTTTTTGAATTTGATCTGATGATGGCCTTTAAAGGTAGAATAATTTCCGACCCTTTAATGCCTGACCCATGAGTGCACAGCCTGACAATGGAATGGACGGCCGATTATTCGTGTCATGGACATCGAAATAAAAGCTTGTACCTGAATTTAAAAAACCGGCAAAGAACAACTCGGGGTCACACGAACAGGATTCCGCAACAAAAATATAACTACCAAAAGAACAAGACATCTCAGTACATACTTTGCTCTAGTTAAAACCAGTTCTACTTATTCTGGACCCTAAAAATTTCATTTTTCCTGTGGAAACGGAAATATTTTAGATTTTTCATACATTTTCCTGTAATCTATGCATTCAACCTTATATACTGTGATTTTTTCAATATTTTAGGCTTTCGGAGATAAGGGAAAATGGTAAATTTTCGGCTATTTTCTTAAATAACTATTTATTTTAAAATTATTGAAAAAATATATATTTAAGATTCTCACAACAAGCCCTATATTATTCAATTTGTCACACAAAACATTTTGAAAAACTTTTTTGTACAAATGTCCCCAAAAATGTTTAAAATCATTTATTCACGTTACACGACCGTCTTTGGATTACTGATATGTGTACCAAACTTTGACTCAATCGGTCCAGTAGATTTCGAGCAAATTGGCTTGTAACAGACGGACGGACAGACACACGAGTGATCCTATAAAGGTTCTGTTTTTAACTTTTTAAGGTACGGAACCCTACTATTAACAGATAATACAATTATGTTTGCATATTACTGTGGAAACTTCTCAGGCAAACCACAAGCTTACGTACATATCGCTGGCTGATGGGTGTCTTGCTAAACCCTCTGCGGCCGCCGACCAATCCATTACACTGATGTTGACTGACATACATACAAACACTCGCGTGTCACGTACAATGATGCGTTGCACTGATGTATGGAATGTGTATGGATGTGACGTTAGCTATTGCCCGCGGCTTCGCGCGCATGGATATCGTTTTTAGGGTTCCGTAGTTCAACAAAGAACTCTTATAGTTCCGTCGTGTCTTTCTGTCCGTCTGTCTGTCCGCGGCCTAGCTCCTAGATTATTAGTAATAACGCGGAGAGAACTGTAAAAAAAAACTTTGGAAAAAAAATAATTTTAAGAGTATCTGCCATACAGGTAACGTGGGGATGATTATTTTTTCTCGTCAATCCCAGTCGTGTCGGTATCGAGCTTAAAAAATAGTTGTGAGTCTTCTAAGACCATTTTATAATTTAGGGTTCCGTTTTCGAAAAAATAGGCTTGAAAGTGTTAAATTTTGTTGAAGTCGAGTGTCCCCACCCCCTAATAACTAAACCGCTGTATTTGTAAATTTGAAAAAATTCATGAAAGTAGTCTATATAATGAATTTAAAAGGAAAACTATCAAAGCTAATAAGGCTTTTCTAGTTGACGAGCAATAGCTGATCAAAAATATTCGTACATACACTAACCTGCTCAAAAATGTTACTAGCGCGTTTAAGAATATATCAAAATGTAAGTAAATCACTATAACAAACATATTGACAACTACGGAACCCTACATAGCGCGTGTCCCGACACGCACTTGGCCGGTTTTTATAACTGAAGTCGAGGGTGCACGGTGCGCGAGCTGCAAGCGGCCCGCAAGCATGGAATAAAAAATTGTTTTGGGTTAATATAGTACTTAATCTTCCAAATCCAAATCCGTTCAACATTTTTGGCGTGAAAGTGGAACAACATACAGACTTTCACGTTTAAAATATTGTGTGAAGTGATAATATTTTAATAATAATTCAGGGTAGGCTCGAGCCCCTCGGTGGGGACGTATATGAGCTGCTATGATGATGATAATATTTTACAGGTGTAACAGTTTTTTTATTTTGCTCAAATTGTGTTCTAATTATATCATTATTATTATTATTATATCAGCTCATATACGTCCCCACCGATGGGGCTCGAGCCTTCCCTGAAATCAGGGCGATCAGGCCTTAGTCGACCACGCGGGCCCAGTGCGGGTTGATCGACTTCACACACAACCTTTGAGTTTCATCGTAGGCGTGTGCAGGTTTCCTCACGATGTTTTCCTTCACCGTTAAAGCAATCGGTAGGTATATGTACGTAAAGTTTGAAAAACTCATTGGTACATTGGCCGTCCAGATTTGAACCTCTGGTTAGAAGGAACGAGTAGTTACAGGTTGAGCTACCGACGCTTTTTATCATTACTAAAAACAAAAAAAACAATTGTCTCTCTGTCGATCCGTCTGTCCGTCACGCTTTCTATAACATAAAATTTATAAATTAAGAGTTTTATAACTTTTGTCAAAGGGTTCTCAATAGCTTTTGGCTGGATTTCCACTTGCTGCCATACAACATACAATTAAAAATGAAAAAGTCACAAAACCCGCTCTATCGATTTTGATGAAACTTTGTAAGTAGCTAGTAATTATTAACAATGTGTCAAGTGACATTTTTTTTATTCCAGCAAAACATGTTTTAACCGCCTTCGTTAGTCCATTAGCTTCTCACCAGGAGGTCGCGGGTTCGATTCCCGGTGGGGTCAACTTGTACGACTCGGTTTGGTTGGTGGTAGGGCATTTTCTAAGCCCGCCTGGTTATCTACTACCATCTTATCTAAGTCTTGCCGCCAAACATCAGTGTTAACAACATCGATGTGTTCCGGCATGAAAATAAGATAGCCAGTTCTCCATTGCGTTAGGGAATCTTGGTAAACCCACTTCCATCTTCGGCATCATCATCCATCACTTATCATCAGGTGAGATGATGCCAAAGTTTTACCAATTGTGAATAAAAAAAGAATAAAAAAAAGTAGACCCCATACAACTATATATTTTCTAAATTTTCTTCATTAATCAATTAGCTTCTTATTGTTGTTTGCCAACGCCATAACAACATAGGTTATGTTTTATGTTGATTTGTGTATGCCCTACGGTAAAGTCTACGGGACAAAGTATGCACAGCGTGGCTGTACATTTTCTTGAAGAGAAGAATCTACTTAATCACACATTACAAGAGCTGTAGTTATAGATACTACAAAGTCCCTATGGCCGTTATGGGGTACGTAGCACAGGGAATCTCCGTCTAAGATTATTAAGACCTTAAGATGGGTAAAATGACAACATTCAATTCACATTATTGAAATTGAAATAGAAAATCATTTATTTGCCTTAAACACGGTATATAGAGATCTTTAAAGTTATATAGCACTCATGTTTAGCTATTAAATACAGCATGCAAATATTATGGTAACAAGTATCATGAAAGACTGTGTAAAGCTTTTACCATGGAAAAAATATATGTCGGAGCGCAAGGACGTGGCGCCATCTATGCATCCGTCGAAGCACCGTGTGTTTTATCTTGAAACGTCAAACGGTTAGCTAGGGTAGTAATAATAGTCATCTTTGGCCAAGGCGTGGTCTGTGCGAGACCGGAACCCGGAAGTTGGTAGTGTTGGTACTTGTTTGTTAGCCAATCAGAATCGTTGTGATTATCGAACCATTAATGACAATGCAGTCTACCTACAGAGGCTACGACAGAGGCGTCAATTATTTTACGAGCACTTTTGATCGAGCAGCTGAACTGTCAACTTGGGAAGCCAGCCCCGTGCCGAACTCATCGCAGTCTATAAAATAATCGGTTTTCATCCGAATCATCGTGAAGCCTCGTGTTGCAAACGTGTGTGAATATTGATTGTACACTCAAAAACTTCTCGAAGACGAGTTTATTTCTTAGATACGGCCAAAACCCTTCTGATGATCCGAAATATATAATATACTTAATGTCATAAAAAACGATTAAATTGAATACAATTTTAAAAATAATACCACTTTTGATGTAAAAAAATATACTGTATACCCAGTTTTTGGCATTAATTTCAAAATTTCTCGAAAAAAAGTAGTTTATGATGAATGAAACCAACACACAAAAATCGGTGTCTTTAAAAACTTTCATTTTAATTGAACGATTTTTTTATAACTATTTGAAAGTGCAGAAAAGTAGTAAAAACATGTAAAAATCGAGAATTGGGCGTTCGGTTTCAACGTAACAACCGCGTTGAAGCCCACATTGATTTGAACTTACAACAAATATACTTAAGTTTGATATCATTTTAACACGTATCAACGTGCTTAGATTGAGTCACCTGAAAGCCTTAATGAAACTTTAGAATTTGCTGATTAGTGAAAATGTCGAATATAACATATATTTCACTTTAATTTTCACTCTGCCGGCTGGCTTACTATTTAAAGTCAAAGTCAAAGCATTTATTTGCCAGAACATAGTTGAATACATGGTGTTCTTATATTTAAGGTATCTTATGTCCCACCATCAATGGCATGCAAATATACATATTATAATATAACCTAGGTTTCACGAACTATCATCAATTTTTGTCGCTTAGAAATTCTTTTACTGAATAGTTACACTTGTTTTGTAGCCATTCGGTCAATGTAGATTCGAAACTAAAAGTTGAACAAGTTTTAATGTGGATAGGGAGGTTGTTGTCAACACATATTGCCATACAGAAGGAATTATGCTTGTGGACATTTACTCTTGAATAGGGAAGATAGAAGCGTCGGTGGCTCAACCAGTAACGACTCGGTCCATCTAACCAGAGGTACCGGGTTCAAATCTGGACGGCCAATGTACCAATGAGTTTTTCAAAAATCTTACGTAAATACTTACCGATTGCTGTAACGGTGAATCAAAACATCGTGAGGAAACCTGCACACGCCTGCGAAGAAACTCAAAGGTTGTGTGTGAAGTCGACCAACCCGCACTGGGCCCGCGTGGTCGACTAAGGCCTAATCGCCCTGATTCAGGGTAGGCTCGAGCCCCTCGGTGGGGACGTATATGAGCTGTAATGATGAGGGAAGATAGAATCGATCTATTGGATCGAACTATAGATTAAAAACTCGACTGTTTCGCGAAACAGCTGTTTCAAATAAACCGTTATTTTCTGTAGATAAAAATGCTAAACACGTTAAAAAACCGACTTCCATCGCAAAAAATTAGTACATTTTTGCATTATTATTTTTGTTTTTAGTTAATTTTCTTATAAAGTACTAAAACGATTTTCATAAAATTTATATGGGACCACACGGGAAGCACTAGCTTTCAAATAAAAAAATAATCATAAAGATCGGTTCACCCAGTCAAAAGTTCTGAGGTAACACACATAAAAAAACGTACAGACGAATTGAGAACCTCCTCCTTTTTGGAAGTCGCTTGAAAATAATACGTCTCGATAATGGAAATGACCTCTGTCCTGTATTGATTCCCAACGAGCAATGAATCTCAACTGTTCTGAAAAATGTTCCATTGAAAGTTTAATTTAAATTTAGTAAGCTTTTCAAGCGACTTCCAAAAAGGAGGAGGTTCTCAATTCGTCTGTATGTTTTTTTTTTTTTATGTTTGTTACCTCAGAACTTTTGACTGGGTGAACCGATTTTTATAATTCTTTTTTTATTTGAAAGCTAGTGCTTCCCGTGTGGTCCCATATAAATTTTATCAAAATCGGTGTAGTACTTTAGTAGAAAATTAACAAAAACCAAAAATAATAATGCAAAAATGTACTAATTTGTTGCGATGGAAGTCGGTTTTTTAACGTGTTTAGTGTTTTCAATTATAAAATGAACTTTTTAAAACTACACGCGATTCAACCAAATGCAAAGGAGACGTAAATGAATAAATGCAGAGACATAGATCTCTACAATAGGGATGACGACAGCATCAGAAATAAATTATCAACTCTTGATCACTAAATAACCTACTTAAACTTCGGAAAACCTTACTCGTTTCGTTTTCCTTCAAGTCTTCGTTTTTTAATTAACCAAAATCACAAAATGAGTACATAAATGACGCTGCTAAAATATGACGTCAATCCTAGGTATTTCTAACATTTTAGAACAAAATGTCGTTTTTGACAGATGATAAAAAGTAACTCAGATGACTAGCATTCGTTATCCCTTAGATCTAAATAGTTCGATTCAACTTTCATTACAGTTATGGTACTCTAAAAATCATTTTATCGAAGGTTATTGAATTTAACCGCCTCTGTGGCGTAATAGTTATCCCATTAGCTCCTCGTGGGTTTGGTTGGTGGCAAGGCGTTTCCTAAGCCTCCTTGTCTAGCTATACTACTATCCTACCAAAAACATTTTCATGTAATAATGTTGCCAAGACGAGTCTACGTAGCTTACCCTTGTGAAAAATTTATCAGATCTCGTATAAAGCCAAGCTCTAAAGACTGCACGCTTTAAACTACAAGCTCTACACTACACCTTACTCAAAATATATTAAAAAGTGGTCAGATGTCGTATAGAGCCAAGATTTTTCATCTATGCACCCTAACTTTACCAGGCCTACCTTTGCAAATTCTACATTTTAGTCAAAACGTGTGCCTTGGCCGTTTTGCTACCGTCACGAAGATTTCATAGGCATTCGTTCATTGGGTTACTTACTTTAATGATATCGACTATATCTTCCCAAATAATCTTAGATTTTGTTGGTCGTATTCATTAGGCAAAGTTCTTGGTTTATATTTAAAGGATCTTCTGGTTTCGGCAATTTGACCAGTGTTTCCTCGAGAGGCAAAGGTAGGTGAAGGTAGTTTCACACCCAATGAACGAATTCCTATGAAATCTTCGTGATGGTAGCAAAACGGCCAAGTCCACCTCCTATTCCCAGGGGATAGGTTAGGTAAGGTTTTTTAATTTTTTTGTTGTTTTTGTAGTAATATTAGCTTACATACTAAATTTCAGCTTTCTAGGACTTTAGGAATCGAGGGTTTTGAGACATTAATAAAATCTAAAGTATAATAGCTACATTCTAACTTTGTACGTTTAATGATTGTACTGATGGCATATATATTGAAAAAACATATATCTTGAAAAAATTTAACTATTTAGCATCATCCAAAGCAAAGTTATGAGAGTTCCAAAAAACGACGAAGCGTTTCGAGAAAAAGTGGGTAGTGCCCTTGCGCTTCACTTGGCTTGTCTTGGCGGGGGCACTACCGTGCCCCCAGATCTTATCTAAGTCTTACCGCCAAACATCAATTTTAACAGCATTGATGTGTTCCGACTTGAACATAAGAAAGACAGTTCCCCATTGCGTTGGGGAAGCTTGTTAAGCCCGCTTCCATCTTCGAAGTTATCACTGTTTAAGTTAAGTGGAGATTTTGCCAAGGGCTTACCGATTGTTGATTTAAAATAAGCAAAGATAGATTAGATTAGTATGCCTAAAGGTGGAATGCCGTGGACCAATAGTTGATGATTGGTATGTGTATATATACTCAGCGCTGAAGAAATTATAATAGCGCGTTCTAGATTTAGTATTTCTTTTTGTTATCTCGTCCCTTGTGTTAAGGCACACCCTGGACACTTCATACAACGGGCCAGAAATGAGATTTAAAAAAAAGGAATGACGGAACAAACAAAAACAAATTCCTCTACGTTTGACAACCAAACTATAACCAATCTGTATCAATCTGGGTGACGAGGGGGTAGGGTCGCAATCTAGAGAGCGGCAGGGAGTGTCCATACTGTATGTTAGTACTAATATATATACTTTGGTTAGGGCTCAGTGGTGGGTTACTGCAGTTGCCGCCACAGATTTATATTATAAAAATTACTTTTTAACAAAACCAGAACTCTACATCCAGTCGGTACTTATCCTCAAAGAGCTCAGTGCTCACAATCAATCAAAATCAAGTTGCAAACTAGAATGTGGGTACTTCCTAACGTTAGCTTTCTTAGACTTGTTCTATATCTATCTAACAAAATTGGTGTAGGTCCCGTTGACTAGGGGTTCTAATCATCATACTGAACAACTTTTCCCAAGGAACTCAAAGGCAGTTCTCACAAAAAAAACCAACGCTCCATTCAAAAATGCACAAAAAATGTCATTCAGCTGATCGATTTGAATGAAGAATTATTTTTTTAGCGAATTGACTATGGATCTTTTTTTTTTTTTTTTTTTTATTTACAATTGGTAAACCCTTGACAACATCTCACCTGGTGGTTAGTGACGATGTTTATCTTTTAGAAATTGTTATTCAGAATTATGAATAGAAACTCCTATACCAAAATTTGTATAGGAACCCTAAGATATTTAAATACGAGGTGAGTTTTTAATGGAGGATAAGAACACAACTACGAACTATTTAGATGAAATTATAACTACTGCTTGTATACAGGGTGTAACAAAATTGGTGTAGGTCCCGTTAACTGCGGCTTCTACTCATCATACTGAACAACTTTTGTTCTGTGAATTTGCTGAAATCGCAAAAAACAATCGACCAATTTTGTGCAATTTCGTATGGAGGGTCTCTTTCTTTTTAGAATTAACTATGGGTTTCTTGGGGTAAGTTGTTCAGTATGGGGAATCTTGGTAAGCCCGCTTCCATCTTCGGCAACATCGTCACCAGGTGAGATGTTGTCAAGGGTTTACCAATTGTGAATAAAAAAAAATTAAAAAAATGATGAGTAGAACCCCCCAGTTAACGGGACCGATTCCAATTTTGTTACAACCTGTATATACATATAAGCTAGGTCCGTCTGAAATACCATTTTTATTATTATTTAATTAAAATAAAAATAAAATATTATTTTAGCTCTTTATACTGAACAACTACCTACTTAAGTTTTGCTAAGGTCATTTATCGTTAAATGATTGGTTCGTTAAATTTATACTAAAGTGGTGGTTTTTTTTAGATACTAGCCCCCCCCCCCCCCCTCACCCCCTCTCCCCCTCCCCCTCCTCTTATATTGGAAATGAAAGGACATATAATAAATTTTAAAGGAAAATTATAACGCCAAGTAGGCTTTCTTAGTTTAGTTTAGTTTAGTCAACAAACTTAAGAAGTGTAGTCGGATTTTTAAAATGTTCACAGATATTCCATACAAAATTTTCATAAGTATCAACTGCACAAATAACCTTGTTTTTTAAAGGATACATCCTTTTTTTTAAAAAAACAAAAAACTAGTTAACCCTATTTTCCGTGTGGTTCGACATTCACTTGGCCACTATTTTCTAAATTGAGGAACCGAGCGTATACGTAATATCAAATCAATTTATCTTATGCAGCCTGCTGAGCGAAGAATGCAAATTGTTCTAATACAGTGTGTTCTAATACATATCAAGTCTATTTACTTATATTGCCTAACCATAAAACCTTAATGGTATGTTCAGCCATTTGTTTAAAATAAAGCGTACGTCCGCGATGGCGTCAGAAGAACCCACACCGACCATACATTATCAGATCATGTAATGCACCAATTACACCACTGTGTTAACTCAGTGGTTCTAAAACTATCGTTACTACTGCGGTCGACGCGCCCTCCGACTCGGATCTAATAAGCCAGCACGATGAAAAATTAAAATAATGGAGGGTCATGGTCCGATTAATTAAAATAAATATTCGATTTCATCACCGAAAAAAATTTAATAAAAAGATAAAGTGGTTATTGAGAAAAAAGAGAATGTTAAGACACCCAAATGCTGAAGAAATTAAAAAATATTGCAAAAAAAAAATATTAAAAGAGGAAAAAATCGATCGAAAAGGATGACTTTGTCACATTACCACTGTTCATATCAAAGGCTTTTTTATAAATACAGCATAATTATCATCAGCCTGCATTAGCCCACTGTTGGACATAGCCTCCCCCAAGACAAGGCACTTGAACCGATCTTCGGCCCTGTACATCTAGCTGTCTCTCCAAAAATCACTTCTCCAACAACTCGGATGGGAGGCGCCCTATGCTAAACGTCACATTCACCAAGATGCCATCTCTACTCCAGAACTTTCTTCGCCCAGCGATAATTGATTCTGCGATAGATGTATCCGGTCTATTGCCATTTTAGCATGAGACGACCAAATTAAGATTTGTTTTATAAATATGCAACCAGCGGTTAGTATTGTGTTAGTATTATCTGTTGTACATTCTTACCATTGTAATATTGAAACAATAAACATATCTTTCTAATTAGCGGTTGCAGATGAAAAAATAAAAAAGTACCACTAACAAGGTAACGATTTAAATTTTGCATATCACTGAACTGTTCAGATGAATTACTACTTTTTGCGATTATCTAAATATTTTACTGCTCTGAGACTATTATTAGATGAGGCACACCACACCTCATTTCTTATTGAAAAAAGCAAACCGAATCGATACAAAAAAGTTTGAGAACCACTGGGCTCCAGTAATCATTTCAAAGTTGCACATATTATCTACATTACTTACTGGCGCAATAACTAATCTTTAGTATCAGAAATCATTGACGCGCAATTTTATAGTGCCTACGCACTTGCAATTTCGATTTGTAGGTCGTTGGCTATTATTTCAGTGTATTGTATACCTACTTTAATCTCTTTATTACTTTGGTTTTCTTCTACACTTTTCGTTATTATTATTAGTTTTAGTATTTATGTCGTGGCCATATCATTTAAATTTGCCCTTTCATGAAATAGTCGGACGGATATTGGAGATACCGATAATTAGGTTCGTTCAGTTTGATTATGATACTGTCGAAGAGCCAAGGATGGTGGAAGGCAACTTAGGTAAGGTTCGGTTCGGGCGACCATTTCATGATTTGATCAATTCATTTCATGAAATGGCCTATTCTACGACGGCCATTTCATGAAATGGTAAATTCTATTTTATCGCTACGACATTTACATTTGGTTTGTTCAGTGAAATGCCATTACTATAGTATCTATAAAGTATATCTTCGATGAAGGAAACCTGCACGCGCCTGCGAAGAAACTCACAGGTTGTGTATGAAGTCGACCAACCTGCACTGGGCCCGCGTGGTCGACTAAGGCCCGATCGCCCAAATTCAGGGTAGGCTCGAGTCTCTCGGTGGGGACGTATATGAACTTATATGATGATAATGATGAAAGTATTCCATCGATCTCTGTGATAGTAGAGGTACTGGGACAACTGAAACTTTAGGGTCTTTTTAGATCCGGCAAAACATCAGAGCCATTTCTTAGCTACGACGCAGTTATGTGTAACCCTATTTATATTTAAACGTGCATATAAAAAAAACTCTCCTTTGTATATCCGTAAACTGTGATGTGGCTTTGAATAAATGTTTCATTTGTCTATATAGATTTTATGAAATCATCCTAGCTTACATTTACATTTTACAAGATTAACCTAAGTAAAACTTTGGCTTTTTGTAAAACCTCATTAGATTCAAGGACTGAATTGTACGTCTACTTATTACCAAATGATGTTTCACTTCACATCTTTTTTGTTTCAACATTACTTTTAGATTACTTTCAATACACATTGCAATAAAGATTTACTTACTTACTTACTTACTTAACACGTATTGAAAGTAGCTTTTAATATGTATTATTATTGGCCAGACATTTTGTTCAAAATTTTTTGATTGCAATGACCTTAATATATGAAAAGTGAATGCTTTTAAGAGATTCGTAACAACTTTTAAAATGGATATTGTCAAAATGTTACGAAACATGTTAACTAGATTAATCTCCATATTTTTACGAGGTATTGCGTAGTTAGTGTTCAAATTCAAATACATACATACGAAGGTACATCGCTCAAATTTAGCAAAGTGCATTTTACTTTGAAATCAATTAATTTCATTATGATTGTTTGTATTTTACTCCGTTGTTCTTAGAGTAAAATTTCCTACATTTATAATCATTTTACTAACTTCATAGATTCTTTGTCTTTATTTATTTTCGTGACTAAAGGTGACATCGAAATATCAATCAAGTTTCTTCCATACAGAATAAAACAATACTAAAACATTTCACACATTTTCTTTATTACATTCAGCCTCTATTCAAAGTACATACTTTGAATCACGTAATCATAGTTTTATAACAAAGCATGTAAAGCTAAAAAAGTAAATAACAGATCACTATATATACAAAATTGGTTAGGCCGCGCATTGTGGACAATGCTATGCGGATTCACCCCCAAAGCCGCCCTGGCCTTGGCATCTCATCACAACCGTCCAACGTGAGCGCCGAGGGCAATTTTGCAAAATATATACACTAAACAATACTAATTGATCACATTTTGGAACTTAACCTATAAGGTACTGGTGAGACCTGAGACCTGCCACAGCCCGCCTGCGACTTGAGAGCTTAATGCCATCCGTGGTGTTGATGGTGGTGTTCCTCCTCTTTCTTGATGTAGAAGGGAACGTGCACCTTAACGGGGTAAGGGACTTCTTTCACCAAGGGGACTGACACCTCCTTGTACACTGGGTAAGGCTTGTCGATGGGTACTTTGACTTCGTAAGGCACTTTCTTCTCAACAGTGTAAGGGATCTTCTTGTATACGTCGTAAGGCTGGGGCACTGGCACTTTGACGTGCACAGGGTAAGGCTTCTCGACCTCCACCTTGTAGGGTCTGTCGACTGGCACTTTAACTTCGTAGGGCACATGCTTGTGCACTGTAACAGGGTAGGGTTTCTCAACTGTGACTGGGTAAGGTTTGGGCACGTACACGTTGTAGGGCTTGTCGACGGGGACCTTGACTTCGTAAGGTACTTTCTTGACGACTTCGTAAGGCTGGGGCACTTTGACTTCGTACTTGACTGGGTACGGCACTTTCTTCTCAACGGTGTAGGGTTGCGGCACTGGAACCTTGACTTCGTAGGGCACTTTTTTCTCGACAGTGTAAGGAGTTGGCACCTTGACTTTCACTTCGTAGGGCTTGTCAACGGGTACTTTGACTTCGTAGGGGACCTTCTTCTCAACAGTGTAGGGCTCCGGCACGTAAACTGGGTACTTGACGTACTCCTTCACTGTGACAGGAACCTTTTTCTCAACTGTGTAGGGCTGAGGGACGTGCACTTTCACTTCGTAGGGGACCTTCTTCTCAACAGTGTAGGGCACGTGCTTCTCAACTGTATAGGGAACGGGGACTTTTTTGACTACTTCGACATGTTTCACGTGTTCGTGATGATGGTGATGGTCGTGGGAGATTGGTTTCCATTCATGGTGACCACCGTAATCTCCGCCGCCACCGCCACCGCCGCCGCCTCCGAAGCTTATCCCTTCGTGGCCCCCAAAGTCGTGACCACCCCCGCCAGACTCCTCGTGACCACCGAAGCTGTGGCCCTCATCGCCGCCCCCACCGTATGAGCCGAAATCGTAGATGCCTCGCTTCTCCTGCTTCTTGTCTTCGGTAGCTGCCGCCGCCTGCTTCGGTGCGCCTTTCTCCTCGCTGGCAAAGGCCACCACGGCCAGTGAGACTACTAAAACAACCTGGGAACAAAGGAGATCCAATATTAGTAAAAAATATTCAACTCAGCAATAAAAGAGATCAGAGATTACTTTATCAGTAAAGTTGTATCCAATATTCCCTTAACCCCTCAAGCCCGCTGGAACGTGTACGTTCCAGTAGAGAGGGCAGGACTTTGAACTCAATTCGTGAATAAATACGATACATAATCGTGTGTCTCTTTGTTGTAGTCCGGTACCAGACCGGACTTGTACTCGTCGTTCTGAGTAAGTCCTAAGAGATCCTATAGTTGTATTGACTAACTCTCTACACTAGATTCAAACCAAGTAACGGGTTCATATTACTTGAAATCTTCACAGAATAGTTATGTGTTATTAAAGAGGGATTAACTAAGAATTAACAACAAAAAAATTAAGGGGTTCGTTCGCCATCGAAATAATGCGTTTTTAAAGGTTTTTTTGTTTTCGCTCTATCTTAAAAACGGTAATACAACAAGCGTGAAACTTGGTGTGATTATAGTATTAATCCAAAAGTAAAACAACAAATAACAAAAAAAACCACATTCGAATTGAGAACCACCTCCTTTTTTGAAGTCGGTAAAAAACCCGCCTAGTCTAAGTCCTACTCGCACTTAGGATTTTAAACTGAATTTAAAAAAAAACACTTTTTTCGCTTTTGTTGATGTGCATTGTTTAAAATTAATAGGGATCATTATTGTATGCGTGTGAAAAAGTGGTCTGGTCCGGTACGGAAACCTCGGTGCCCGAACCCGCCACTTAGCCAGTTTTACTTTTCATACAAATCAAACAACTGATTTGTGAAAATTGCATGTGAGTCCATAATGAGATCATCAATTACTTTAAATTTTGTCACTCCCTTGTGTAGAATTTTCAGATAACATAAGTAAAAGGCCGTGTCGTGTCATCATATTAGCTTATATACGTCCCCATCGAGGGGCTCAAGTCTACCATCAATTAGGGCAATCGGGCCTTATCTACCACGCGGGCCAAGTGCGGGTTGGTCGACTTCACACACAACCTTCGAATTTCTTCGCAGGCGTGTGCAGGTTTCCTCACGATGGTTTTCCTCACCGTGTCATTAAATAATAATCATAAAATAAGACAAGTATATGAGTGGTATTTGTAGGCATAATCAGATGTCTGCCTGTGCTACGGCCCTAGAATAGTACCACCCTACCTCTTGCCGAGGGTGTTGTAAGAAGCGACAAGGGTTTAAAAAAAAGTAACGGAGGCGGCGGTCAAAACGAATTAATCGACGAACGAATCATTTTTCAGCATCATCGTTGCGTCATAAGCCATCATCATCAAGATTTCCCACCGCCTAGACAACACTGACACTTTCTAATTGTTTTAAGATTATACGCACATACTAGGTACATAATTGGACAATTGCAAAAAGAAAACATAATATCATTCTCGTATCTGTTGTTAAAAAGTTAATTCTGAGATACTTAACTATTGTGCATTCAGGCTTGTGTTTTTTACAGTACAGTAAGTTCCTAATAACGTAATTGTGTAATGGCTAAGTGTATTGGATAATAACTCGTACCCGATTATGTAGTGAAGTAATTATTATTGAAGTAAATCGCTCAATCAAACTTTTAATCAAGTACCTATCTACTTGTATAATCGTATTGCTAAGTGAAACTTTAGGAAGTTATTGATGTTATCTATACAGGGTCTAACAAAATTGGTGTACTTTCCGCTACCTGGGGCTTCTACTCATCATACTGAATAACTTTTGTTCTACGAATTTGCTGAAATCGCAAAAAAAGTTACTCTTCGATCAGCCAATGGACCAATTTTGTGCATTTTAGTATGGAGGTTCCAATTATTTTTTTTTGAGAATTGACTATGGGTTCCTTGGGGAAAGTTGTTCAGTATGATGAGTAGAAGCCCCAGTTAACGGGTCCTACACCCTGTATAATGTATATGTATTTTCTTGAACATAGTGCGTGCAACATAATTACGAAAAGATTTATCGTACGAAATAAAATTACCTTCATTTTTAGGGTTATTTAAGCTACTACTAAGCCGCCGCTGTCTGTCCGTCTGTCAGCGGGCTGTATTTCATGAATCGTAATAAGTAGACAGTTGAAATTTTCACAGAATGTGTATTTCTATTGCCGCTATAACAACAAATAAAAATACCTCCATACAAAAAACATGTTTTTTAGGTGTTTTGAAGTATTTTTGATTTAGCTCTATCGTAAAAACGGTAATACATACAAGCGTACAACTTGGTGAGATTATAGTACTAATACTAAAAAAAACACAAGTAATAAAAATCGGCCAAGTGTGATTCGTACTCGCGCTAGGGAGTCCTACCTAACTGAATGACAAAAAAAAACATATTTTTGTCACTCGCGTTGATGTCTTTTGTTTGTAATGTGGATAGGTATGATTGTCATTATACTATGTAGTTGTGTGGAGAGGCGCGGCGGCGGCGGTACGGAACCTTCGGAGTGCTAGTCCGACTCGTTCTTGACCTCTTTTTTAAATTCATATGACCTCCAGTTTATCTTATATTCAGGGTTTAATGACTGACTGACTCGGTGGCTCAATTGTTTGTGCTCATGACTACTGATCCGAGGGTTGTGGGTTCGATCCCCACTCAGGGCAAACATTTGTGTGATGAGCAGATTTGTTTGCTCTGTGTCTGGGTGTTAAATATCTATATATGTATGTATTTAAAAGTATATAAGTATGTATATCAGTCTCTGGTTCCCATAACACAGGGAATCCTACTTTGGGGCCAGATGACCATGTGTGATTTGTCCCAGAATATTTATTTAATTTAAATTTAATTGCAATATAAAACCGGAAAACCAAATACATGTGGTATATTAGTAAAATATACCATTTAAATAAAAGCTTTTATTTAACTTGCAATTTTTATATGTATTTTTAGGTCAAATATTGCAAACGATTTTAAAGCGACTTCCAGAAATTTGGATTGAGCTTAAATTTGGTATGAAGCCGTATTTGGAAATCCTCATCATCATATCAGCCACAAATCGTCCACTGCTGGACAAAGGCCTCCCCCAAGGATTTCCACGACGACCGGTCCTTTTTCCTTGGTTTATCGGTTAGTACAATCGTCCGTACGTACGTCAGTATTAACATTGGTCTCGCTTCCGAAGTTTTCTTTATTTAGTTCAACTTGTACTGGTGTGTATGTTACCACTAGCGTGCGGCCGATTGTACCTATAATAGCAAAATAAAAAAACTACGTGATCCCTTTCCTCATTCATATAATAATTACACATCTTAAGTCTTTTTACACCTAGCTATTTCTGCAGAGCCACTTACAGCGGTAATATTACAGATTTTCGTTATTTTTGACGTCAATTGCTCCTAAACGATAGAAAATTCAAGGTTGAAAAAAATAACCTTATTGTTGATGATTAAAGTGATTAAAGTGAAAAGCTATTAGAAACACGATTGAGCAGTTTTGACTTGATAGAAAAAAATCCCAAAGATAGTTCTGCACCGTTAATTTAACTCTAGTTATGACTAATATTTTGAAGTATATTTTTTTAAAAATATACAACTATATTTGTTATGATAATACAAAGTGAGTAATGTTATTATTTTTTATACTTTCATTGTAGTTTTTAATTGGAATGAAAAAATACACGTAAAGAAAAAGACAGAGACAACTGTTCCAATCAAGGCCAGAAATTACATTTCAAAAAAGTAATGACGGAACCAACAAAATGGCGGCGAAATCCTATACGATCGACAACCAAACTTTAACCAATCCGTATCAACCGCCTGGGTGACGAGGGGGTGAGGTCGCAATCTAGAGAGCGGCAGGGAGTGTCCATACTGTATGTTACTGACCTCGTCTTAATAATCGTCTCTATTACATTTCCCTCGTCGTTAACGTACTAACTAAAAGCTGTTGCGGACACCATAACCCACTTGTTGCGTCACAGTCGGTTAACTCGATAACATCTACACGACTCGACGGGAGTTCTCTTAATCTGAATATTGATCTACAATTCAATTTTAAACTACTAAACCGTTTCGTAAGGATTTCACTTTCGTTTGAAATACCCACTTAACTAGAGTAGAGACATGTTTGGAATTATTCAGTTATTTTGAGGGTTCCCTACATCCGATGAAAACAATTTGTTTATTATTTGATTAGTTATACCTTCAAAGTGGTTCCATATAAATAATATTAAGATTGCTTTGTCTAGTGTAAATAAAAAGGTTTTTTATTGTAATTAATAAACAGTAATTATGTACCATTTACTGTATATTATGTGCCTGGTGTCTCAATTAACTTATTTTATTCTATTCTAATTATTTAGCAAATTAAGAAAAAAAATGTAGATTAATTGAAGTCGGTTGTTTATAGCGTTGTTTTTTTCTTAATTGGCTCCAAACCAAACCGATCTTAATATAATTTATATGGAACCACTCAAATAACAATATTTCTTTTAATTGGACCATTTTTTTAATCAATTGACGTAAATTTCGGTAAATACATAAAAAATACATACAGACGAACATGGAACCTCCTCCTTTTTTAAAGTTGGATAAAATGGAACCCTTATAAGATCACTCGTGTATCTTTCTGTCTGTTCGTCTGTCATACCCAATTTCTTACGAGACGAAAAAAAAAAATTGGGATCCAGATTTTAGGGGTTGACTTTAGGGGAAAAATAAATACTTAAATGATTTTTTTTTCCAATTAAATGGTTTGATATACAAATGAAAGGGCTTGCTATAAGGAAAACAAATATATTTTATGTATAATTTTAAATTGTACAGTTTTGAATACATAAAAGGAATGTACGAAAAAGCTTTATATATCAATCTAAAAACAAAAACATCTATCTATCTATAAAATTGAGAATCCGAAACTACTAAGCCAAAAATTTTGAAAAATAGGGAATATAGCACTTCTTTTTACAAGCTTTTATTTAGCTTGCAATGTATTCTATGTTGGTTAGGGTTAAATGTTGCAAGTTAAATTTGACCCACTTCCCGGTTTCCTATTGAGCTGAAATTTTGCATGCATATGTATATCGCGTGACAATGTAATATTAAAAGCTTGTACCTAAAAGTTTTTAGGTTTTTCTAAAATTATATAGTTTACAGGAAAACCAAATGCTGCAACGACAGAGGGCTGGGCCCTCTTAATAATGATGATGATGACAGGAAAACCTAAAGGCAAATCCTAATACTTATCTTTCTTAAAGAAAAAAGGAATGATACAGAACCCTCTCCACGTGGATCCGACTTGCCCTTGGCCGGTTTCATTTGTTAAAGTCACATTGATCCCAATGCAATCAGCCATAATTTCGATACATCCCCACTGCTGGGGTACTGGTGTCTTCTCAAACTCGGGAAGGTTAGGTCATACTCCACAGAAGGGGTGGGGGGGAAGTACAGATTGATGGAGGTTGTAGGACTAGTGGCAGACCCCACTGACACAATTTTTAAGCCACCTACTATATTTTAAGCACTGCCGTTAACTTACCGTTTGCTTTAACAGTGAAGGAAACATTGTGAGGAAACTTGCACATTTGATTCCAGATGTGTATGAAGGTCGCGTTGCACACGTCCGTAGGTGTAAACCTAAATGCCCTACACGTGACCGCGGGTGATGCCAAGTGCAACACTAGGCAACCGCCGTCTATCCCTTGGATAGCACGGTTAATTGTGCCACACGATAAGAGAAGAGCCCGCTTACGTGGTGTAATGACTAAATCCATTAGCTTCACATCAAGAGTCTACATCAATGTTAAATACATAGATGTGTTCCGGCTTGAAGATAAGATAGCCATCAGTTCCCCATTCCGTTGGGGAATCTTGGTAAGCCCACTTACATCTTCGGCGTCATCGTCACTTACGATCAGGTGAGATGATGCCAGGGGCTTACTAATTTGGATTTTTTTTAATGCTTCTAACCCGGCTTAATGACTCTTAATGACTGCCGCCCGGTGGTAGTAACCAGCATCAACGGCGTAGCGTGCCTTGCGAAGCACGAAAACGATCGAGATAAATGCTACTTACTGTCAAACCCATCCAGGTAATGACTGTGCTTTTCATCAGTTAACCTGCGTGATCGACCCAACCACACAAGTTGAACTGATCTTAAAGTGATCACACGTGTTTAGGCATTCTAAATGTGATCGCGGGTGATGTTAGGTGCAACAATCTATTGCTTGAGATGTAATCATATTCTTTCAAAACCTACTTCATGATCAGAACCTCTCATTGTTTTAAATTACTTTGTTGAAGGCGGTGCCAAGAATGGTATTAACTTTGTCAGAGCCAACTATTGAAGACATAATCATAAATTTCATTGTGTTGCGTAATTGGGTTATTTCTATAAAATTTGTGTTATTCTTTAGCTACAATATAACCTCCAAAAAAGACAATAAACAATTTGCTTTAGAACAATGAACGAACGAAACGCGACGTGTAATGGAACGACGAGTCATAAGTTTCGTTACCGACAATGCTAGAATTACACATGGACCAAAGTGGGCAATTAAAGTCTAGTCCAATTTTGGCACGGGCCAATTATAGCACTCCATCGAGCGGCGTGGCCTACATGTGCAACGGCATTTTAATTGCAATTACTGTGCACTGGTTTGGGTTTTAATTGTGATAGTGTAATAGTATGTAGATAATTGATATTACGTTGTGTCGGGTAATTGACGAGGAGCAAGGTTGGGTGGGTTTGTACGTAATTACTTATTTAGTTTGGCTGCAAAATTTGTTGTAAGTTCGTAAAGGTAGCAACCTAAAGTTACAACCTGAAGTTACTGTTATTCATCTAAATTTTTTTTTTTTTTTTTTAAATTGAGTACGTTTTACTGCAACTCACCTGATGGTAAGTGATGATGCAGTAGAGGATAGTACACGCAAACTTAAATAATGCCTATTCACTCTTGCCTGGAAGATCCCCAAATTATAGGAATCGGAAAACACTGACGCAGGCAAGGGCTTGAAAAATATGTTTTATTTTTCAGTAAATATGCAAACAGCTTCCAATGTATGAAATATTTTCAGTATATTTTTTACAATAAGTGCTTCGTTCATTGCGATTTCAGACACTCGACTTCGCCACTTCTATGAATCTAAAGAACCTTAATTGTTTAGTATATAAGATTTTCCAGACAATAACGTAATATACCTGGTTTATAAGTATTAACGCGAGGCATTGATTGGAACAGTTGTCTGTATCTTTGTCTTTAAATGTAAAGAGTAAATAAAATAACTACACTTATGCACTTTTACAATTTTTGTTCGTTTTAAGTAGTTAAAAAAATTTCATAAACTCCATCTGGCATATTGAAGTGTGTGTTTAGACTAATCGCTTAAGAAAATTTAGAGGTACTAAATCGATCTGGCTTGCCTGTAGAATGCAAATCTCTGTTTTAAAATAGGTTTCTCTGGTGTACAGTGTTGCCACACTGAATATCTATTATGAATAAATCTGAATGGAAAGGTCGAAAAATCTGTACAAAGTCTGTATGAGCACAAGAAGCTATATTCTGTATAAAATCTGAATGATAATGTTTATGGGATGACATGGTAAGGTATCAAATAAAAGAAAACATTAATGCTTACATAAAATTGGTATATTTATTATTTTTTATACATATTTTTATTCATTTTAGAAATATGTTTTTTATCCACATCGAGTTTAAAACATGGCTGATTATTGAGTAGTTGTTTAGTTAAAATAAGTCCCTCCATCGTTTCAGTACCCAAATGGTTTCTTGTTTTGGTTTTAATTAAATTTACTGCGGAAAATATCCTTTCAACCGCGGCACTGGAATGAGGAAGGCATAATAATGCAGAAACCAATTGGTGAAGAGTCTGATACAATAAATTTCCATCATCCATGTCTTGTTCACAACTGACTTGATTTTTCATCAACCGTTTATTCATTCAAACCTAAGTTTCGGGGAATCCTTGTCTGTAGGCTATAAAAAAATGCTGCCAGGATGTCGACAACGATTTACACAGAACCCAGGGAAATACATGTTGAAGACAATAAATAAACGCCTATTATTCAATAAAAAAGATACGTATTCAATTATTTCATCATAGACTTTATGTGATCAAGAAGACGAAGTGAAATTCTGTATAAAAGTTAAGCTAAATCTGTAATCTGTATTTGTGATGAGAATTCTGTATAGATACAGATAAATCTGTATATATGGCAACACTGCTGGTGTATTTTTTTCTGTTATAAAAGTTAACGGATCGTGTTTCTACGACTGACAAAATTAAGTCGTTGAAATGAAGAATCAGGTTACACAATATCACTTTTATATGTATTGTAATTGCTGAGATAATGCAGGATCTCTGCGACCAAAGTTTCCAATGCGTCGCCTTAAATAGGTTATCGAACCCACGACTACCACTTGCACACAACTCGGAAACAGAAACACTAAGCTAAACCAGTTATTCCTGTTATTAAGAGGGGGTATAAAGCAAAATGAACGTTTGAGAAAAAATCTATCTGAATAATGCTCAATTTACAAATCTTAACAAAAAACACATAGATACTATCTGACTGAGGGCTAATTGTAGGCAAAAACAAGATTTCTGATAATATCCTCGACAAAAAAAAAACGAAATTACAGTTCTTAATGTCGATTGTGTACTCATGTGACAACTCGTATAAATATAAAATTTAAAAATTTAACACCTTTAGATTTGACCGAGGGATACAATTACCATTTTTTAATTTAGCTCAATTTTTGCGGCTCCCTCTGTGTTTTCTAAACAAGATGACAAGTTAAAAATCATGTGACAGTAAAGAGGACAAACGTTTTGCTTTGTGCGCCCTCTTAAAGGAGTAACTAATGAGTAAACATCTTGAATCTAGATCTAAAACCACGTGCTTCTTCATTTTTGGATATCCATATTTTGTGAATCAGCTATTTAACATAATTATTATATAACTCTTGCGTTGAGTTTAAGACGAGATCCGCACTTTTGTGAATGCGGAACGAATAAGAATTTTTTATGTTAATTTTCACCCAGAAACTTGACAGCTGAACTGACGTTCGCATTACAGAATTATTCATGTCACATTTACTTAGGCTTGCCAGACGTCAGGATTTGTCCTGATATGTCACGATTTTTAGGCACCAGTCAGGATTCCGGCCGGATTTTGACAATGTCAGGATTTTTTTGATTATTTACGTGTTTATAGGTCTTTAATCAAGCAGCCCATGGACTAAAATGAATGGTGATTTTTTCATTGTGTGGAGAGTTAGAGTAGGCTCAATGGCAGATTGTGAGTCGGAGAATATCCGGTTGGCACTCAAAAGGAATACTATAAGTGGTGTTTTATTACTATGACTACTGTGTGTCGTCATACCTCGCGCGTTTCAGTAAAATGTCAGGACTTTTTGATAAAAATCTGGCTTTTTTCAGGACTTTTCAATTTAACATCTGGTAAGCCTACATTTACTGTACTTATTGCTTCTATAATAATTACGTTTTACACAAAACGAAATGATTTAACCGATTTAATTTAAATCAAAATCCCGACTGCATAAAACATTAACCGTCTTATTTAGTCAGTCGGGTAAAATGTATCCTATATCACTTTAGGGATCAAGACTAATCTAACGACAACTCGCACTTCAAAATCCCTCAAGCCGTTTAAGGCCACAGGCTCAGCCAAAAAAAACGACATACATACATACATACATACATACAATATACATACACCCGAAAAATATTACCCTCGTTTTTTCTCACAATTTTTCACCTTGAGTAGATAACTAATGAGGTTTGCTCGTTCCAAGAAACGAGGTTGTTATACAACTGACTGGTTCTACCGGAAACAGATCTAAGTATCTTTCGTTATATCCGTTGCATTTCAGATTTCTTTAGAGTATCATTATTCTTTTTCGACTAGAGCCTAAAAAATTTTGGCCTAATTGTATAGGAAGGTCCAACCACCTTCGTGGAGTAATGGTTAAGGCCATTAGCTTCACATCAGGAGGTCGCGGGTTCGATTCCCGGCGGAGTCTAACTTTATAAGACTCGGTTTGGTTGGTGGAAGGACATTTTATAAGCCCGCCTGGCTAGCTACCACCATCTTATCTAAGTCTTGCCGCCAAACATCAATGCTAAAATCATTTATATGTTCCGGTTTGAAGATAAGATAGCCATCAGTTCCCCATTGCGTTGGAGTATCTTGGTAAGCCCGCTTCCATCTCCGGCATCATCGTCACTTACCATCAGGTGAGATGATGCCAAAGGCTTACCAATTGTGGATAAAAAAAGTTATGTAGATATACATAACCTTACCCAACAAAGGGCCCCGTTGGGCACCCTTTGTATGTACGGAACCCTAAATAAATTATATCTAAATCCGTGTAATAGTTCAGGACACACGACACACACGCACACACACACCCACACACACACATACACACACCAATTGTGGATAAAAAACGAGATGCAAAGGGCCCTGTTGGGCACCCTTTGTATGCACGGAACCCTAAATAAATTCTATCTAAATCCGTGCAGTAGATTTGGGGAGACACACACCAATTGTTGGTTAAAAATGTATGTAGTTATATACATAACCTTACTCAACACAGCAATTAAACCGAGATGCAAATAAGGTGTATAACTCATTTACTTTGCAGTTTCTGCACTAAAATAATAACGGCAAGCATTTACTTAACGCGCCGGCCGTGGCGTGTGGCGTAGTACGTAAAACACGGTTAAGTCCGCGTGTGGCATAACGGTTGCGCAATGGCAGTTACGCGTCGCGACGCGAGTGATCCACATCGCGCGGATCGATGCATTAATCGCGAGATGACAGCCGGAATCTGGATTTCGTTAAGACTGATGATGTAATTGATTTAATGGACATGTTATACTGACTATAAATAACTTTATGTTTTAATTGGTATGTCAAGAAATCACTCCAAAGTATAAATATATGGGAAATCCTTGGGGGATGCCTTTGTCCAGCAGTGGAAGTCTTTCGGTTGATATGATGATAAACAAGCATAGAACGCCTCCGTGGCGTAATGGCTAAGTCCACAAGCTTCACATCAGAAGGTCGCGAGTTCGATTCCTGGCGGAGTCTTACTTTGTATGACCCGGTTTGTTTGGTAAAAGGGCATTTTCTAAGCCCGCCTGTCTATCTACCACCATCTTATCTAAAACTTGCCGCCAAGAATCAATGTTAACAGCATAGATATGTTCCGGCTAGAAGATAGGATAGCAAGTTCTCTATTGAGTTGGGGAATCTTGGTAAGCCCACTGCCGTCTTAGGCATTATCTTCGCTTACCGTCAGGCGAGATGATGTCAAGAATATTTTAAAAAAACTAAATTAGAGCACGTATATCGGAAACTTGGTTGGCATTTTATGAAAAAAAAACCGGCTAAGTGCGTCTTGGACTTGCGCAACGAGACTTCCGTGCCACCACTTCCGTGACACTTGTCCACACGAGTTCAACGTAGTCACCATCATCATATCAGCTCACATACGTCCCCACCGAGGGGCTCGAGCCTACCCTGAATTAGGGCGATCGGGCCTTAGTCGACCACGCGGACATAGTCATTTCAATCAAAAGGCATCAATTAGAGCGACAATTTGTTTTTATTCACATCGGCATCCATAGCGGGTTTTTATATTTCACTGTAGGGTTTGTCCCGTGCTGCCCGCATCCAGCGGCTTCCCGCGACCTTCACCAGGTCGTCGGTCTACTTCGTGGGAGGCCGGCAGGACCGGTCGTCGTGGAAATCCGTGGGGGAGGTCTTTGTCCAGTAGTGGACGTCTTTCGGCTGATATGATGATGTTGATAGGGTTTGTACTATATTCACACCGAGTTTCACGCCTGTATGTATTATCGATTCTACAATAGAGCAAAAACAAAAAAACCTTTGAAAACACGTTTCCTGTATGGGGATTTTATTATTTTTCAGTTAATCCGCCATAATATAATAACACATGTTTAGTAAAAAAAATAATTGGCCACCTATTACTGTTCAAAAGATCATCATATCAGCCGAGAAACGTCCACTGCTGGACAAAGACCTCCTCCTAGGATATCCACGACGACCGATCCTGCGCTGCCCGCATCCATCGGCTTCCCGCGATCTTCACCAGGTCGTCGGTCCACCGCGTGGCAGGCCTGTCTACGCTACGTTTTACGGTGCGCGGTCGCCAGGTACAACCTAATAAAGGTCGGATGGGCGGACAGACAGACAGACACGACAGCGTAGGCTTAGTAATAGGGTAAACTGTAGGCAGAATACACGATGCTTTTTTACAAGCTTTTATTTAGTTTCACCTGTCCTGGTCTCTTTCTCTCTTATCGTGCGTGTGGCACAATTAACCGAGCTCTATCCAAGGGATTAGACGGCGGTTGTCTGGTGTTGCACTTAGCATCACCCGCGGTCACGAGTAGGGCATTTAGATTTACACCTACGGGAGAGTGCAACGCGACCTACATACACATCTGAAATCAGATGTGCAGGTTTCCTCGCGATGTTTTCCTTCATCGTTAAAGCAATCGGTAAGTGTAAGCGAGTTTCGAATAACTCATTGTAACATGGTCGCCCGGTTTTGAACCCGGGACCTCTGGTTAGGAGGACCGCGTTGAGCCACCGACGCTTTTACGTTATAATGCAAGCACATCATTAGTTTACACAAAAAAAGTGACACGCTTTCCTTCACATCATTAACGGCTAGTTGCTCAAGCCTTCGACTCTTCTCAACGTTTTCTCGTAATTAATTTCAGTTACATAATTTTTATGATCTTTGCGTTCGGTTATTAATTATCTGTCAGTCGGGTAACCGTACATCCTGGATGGTTGGAAGGCTGTTTTAGCGTTATTATGCGTTTAACTAGTTCGTCGCCGGGACTTACTTCCGGCAACACATATAGTAGCATTACAGGTGTATAATTTAACAAACTTTCCCTCTCCGAACGTGTAGAAAGTGAGAAAACTGTATTCAGCGTTAACAAACCTGTTCTATCTAAGTTGTAAGTACAGAAGTTGGTACCTAGGTGAATGATGCAGTAAGCTGTTATTCCTCGAGCAATTCGCGTTATATGATTGAGACATCGGATATAACACTCCATTTGCAGCGGTGTCGCGTTTTGGTACTTCCTTGCATATTGTGCATATTTCGAGAAAAATCTTTGAACTTTGTGCTTATTTGGAAATAAACCGCTCGCAAAGAGACAGTAAACGGAGGGATTCTTCATTGGATGTTGAGCGAGAACGCGAATTATGCGAACGGACTGCAGTGCGCGGCAACGAATATTCCCCGCTCCAGGCACTTTAGGAATTTAGTAAGGTGCTGTTTTGCACAAGAATTCTATAAAGCTTCTATCCAAACATGACACCAAATGACAATATTTTGCCTTGTGAAGTCGGTGGTCAAATGAAATAGAGACAATAAAGAGATCGTTCTCTGCTTAAAATATATTAAAAACAATAGTTTAAGCTTGTTTTGTCTTAGAAAAAAATATTTACTTTGGCAGTATTGCGACGAAAGTTGCACATAATCTAGATATTTGTATGAATGGTTGATTGAAGCTGTTTAGGTTTAACATTTAATTTAAATTTCTATAGTGCCCTTTTTTGTGCATATTTGCATGCATATTTTAGCATTTTGTAAGAACATTTAATCCAATGTGTAATCGTATTAGGATCTTACAATAATAAATATTTTCATACTCATTTACAAATGATTGCTACTTTTTTAACCGATTTCAAAAATAAAGGAGTTTCTATGTCTCACTGCATGTATTTTTTTATATATGTTCACCGACTAGTCGTACCTACCTTTGATATCGTTATTGTTGGTTAATTTCGTGTATTTATGTACAAAAATATTATTTCATAATTTTGAGTGAATTTCTTTTTAATGTCGGTTTTTAGTTTTTTTCTGATAAAGGGATTGCACTGGCGTTTTAAGCTTTTAAACTGATAGGGTTAAATTTGAATTTAGAATGGATATATTGATATTTATCTGTTTTACCTATGTTTTATTCAAAGCAATAACGAGTCTTTACATTATGTATATGCAAAATATTAATTTTTTTAAAGTCTACTTTCAAAAATTCACTAAAAATTTCCCGATCTTGAACGTAAAATCCTATCACTAAAGTCTCAGTAATAATAGATACTTTTTATATTCCGAAAATCCTTTTACGATTTGTTTAACTAATAAAGGGCTCACTTATGCGTGTCCCGAATTCCCTAAACCTTGCGCGGGAGCAGTTATAACAAGGCTCTTCCGTTCCGAAATTTTTATTCGCATTTCGAAAATTCCCGCCACACTTTTTCACAATCACTTCGAATCACTTGCACTTTTTAATCTCTTTTTTTTCTTAAAACTCACCAGAATCTTCATGTTGCCGCACGTCTCCGCCACTCGCTGAAGACTGGTTGTGGTAGCACCAAGCGGCCAGTACTCTTTATACCGACCCTCCCACTAACCACCAAAGAGATGGAGACCAAGAAGGGTGAACGTCGGCCCGATAATGACTTGTATTAATTGTAATCTACACTACTTTTGGTAATCACTATCGATTTTGACAAAAGTGGATCACGTTCATGGTTAATGGTACATAGTGTCACCATTTTATCTCAATTTTAACTTGGATCTGGATCTAACACTCATGGATCAATACAATTTGATATCCTGAAAATGTGTTTGTTTGTTACCTTTTCACGCCTCATCGCCTCAACTAATCTTGACGAAATTGGGTATGGAGGTAGCCTGTGTCACGGGAAAGGACACAGGCTACTTTTTATCCCGTGAAAACAGCTTAGTCGAATGCAGTTCCAGAGAGAACTAAAAAAATACTTTTTTTGGGTGATTTTTAACATCGCCATTGCTTGCGGCTCGCGCACCACTCACTCTCAGACACTCATAGAAACGATGTCCAAGCCAGTGTAATGTAATAATTTAATCTATATTTATAAAAATGAATTGCTGTTCGTTAGTCTCGCTAAAACTCGAGAACGGCTGGACCGATTTGGCTAATTTTGGTATTTAATTATTTGTGGAAGTCCAGAGAAGGTTTAAAAGGTGAATAAATATGAAAATGCTCGGAATTAAATTTAAAAAAATCCACAAATAAAAAATCAGTCAAAAAATAATTGTTTTTAGGGTAGGGTAGTGTAGTGTAGGTGTAGGGTAGTGTAGGGTAGGGTAGGGTTGGGTAGTGTAGTGTAGGTGTAGGGTAGTGTAGGGTAGTGTAGGGTTGGGTAGTGTAGTGTAGGGTAGTGTAGTGTAGGGTAGTGTAGTGTAGGGTAGGGTAGTGTAGAGATGGGTAGTATAGTGTAGGGTAGGGTAGTGTAGGGTAGTTTACGGTAGGGTAGTGTAGAGTAGTGTTTGTAGGGTAGGTTAGGGTAGTGTAGTGTTGGGTAGGGTAGTGTAGTGTAGGGTATTGTAATGTTGGGTAGGGTAGTGTAGTGTAGGGTATTGTAGTGTTGGCTAGGGTAGTGTAGGGTAGGGTAGTGTAGGGTAGGGTAGTGTAGGGTAGGGTAGTGTAGTGTAGGGTAGGGTAGTGTAGTGTAGGGTAGGGTAGTGTAGAGATGGATAGTATAGTGTAGGATAGTGTAGGGTAGGGTAGTGTAGGGTAGTTTACGGTAGGGTAGTGTAGAGTAGTGTTTGTAGGGTAGGTTAGGGTAGTGTAGTGTAGGGTAGGGTAGTGTAGGGTAGGGTAGTGTAGAGATGGGTAGTGTAGTGTAGGGTAGTGTAGGGTAGTGTACGGTAGAGTAGTGTATGTAGGGTAGGTTAGGGTAGTGTAGTGTAGGGTAGTGTAGTGTAGGGTAGGGTAGAGTAGTGTAGGGTAGGGTAGTGTAGGGTAGGGTAGTGTAGGGTAGGGTAGTGTAGGGTAGTGTAGGGTGTAGTGTAGGGTAGGGTAGGGTAATGTAGTGTAAGTTAGGGCAGTGTAGTGTAGTGTAGGGTGGAACGAAGTTCGCCGGGACAGCTAGTTAATAATAAATATTTGAATTGAATTAACATGATGACGTGTAAACCATTCAGTTTATCAATAAATAATTTGTATTTGTTAAGATAAATCAATAATAAGATGTTGATTATGCATCTAATCACTTCCAAGTAGGTACTTCCAAGTACACGTGTTCTCTTATAACTATTTATTTATTTAATTTTGAAAGATACATTTATTTATTTACTTTTATTTATGTTAAAGATAGGTTTAAGGTGAAGGACCATAAGCTCGATGACTCTGACTGTTAGGGGCATTTAGAGGCGAACTTGTTTTTTAACTATCTAAGACCTAACTGTTTTATTACCACTTTTACTTTCTGTTTAAAAGCTTTTGTTTTACTTTCTATATATGTGTTTGTTTGTATGTTAGTTAGATTGTTTAGTAGCTTCAAATTAGGGATGCATCCGATACCGATACCGATATATCGGCGATACTTCGGGTTTGCCGATATATCGGTATCGGCGATATTTTTATGGCAGATTCAACGATACTTTTCAAATTTCGCGCTTTAAAAATGTAATGTAAACGCGCGTGTTGTCCCATCTATTTCGTTGCAAACGAGACATCTGTCGTATCTGAGAAACTATTTTCCACCGCAGGTCTTATTCAAACAGAAATCGCCTTTGCCCGCAAAACTTAAGAATGCTTTGTTTTTTAAATAAAAATCTTACAAATGTTAATTTTGATTACTAAAACTATTAATTAATTGTGTTTTATTTATTCTACCTTCCTTTTTGAATTCAATAAGCGTATCGGTATCGGTATCGGTATCGCCGATTGTTTTATAAGAGTATCGGTATCGGTATCGTATCGGCAAATAGGCGTATCGATGCATCCCTACTTCAAATTTTAGAGCGACTTCCAGGGGTCCGATTGAGCTGAAATATGGTATGAATCCGTATTCCAGGTCACAATAGATCCTTTAGGTAATTTGAAGTTAATCAGATGATGAAATTTGGAGACCGAATCAAGGTCCCAGGGTCATCTTTTATTTTCGATTAAATTGTAAAAAATACTGTGCTAGCCTTTTTTGAATTTGGAAACAAGTATTTACATTTAGCACTCGGAGCATTTGGCTTTTATATGCATAAAAACTCTTTTCAAGTAAAAGCTTCTCATCATATCAGCTCATATATGTCCCCACCGAGGGGCTCCAGCCTACCCTGAGTTAGAGCGATCGGGCCTAAGTCGACAACGCGGGCGAAGTAACTAGTATCTCATCTGTGACGCGGGCCCAGTAGTGCGGGTTGGTCGACTTCACACATAACCTTCGAGTTTCTTCGCAGGCGTGTGCAGGTTTCCTCACGATGTTTTCCTTCACAGTAAGAGCGTCGGATAAACGTACATATGAAATCTAAATTCGAAATCACATTGGTACGTGGCAGGATTCGAACCACGACCTCCCGGACAGGAGGTAGCGGTCCTTGCCATTACGCCACCGACGCTCAGAAGCTTGTAAATAAAAAAAAATAGATTTTTTGAAAATAATTATTTCTAAGTTAGTTTGTGTACTCTTCTTTAGTTGCTCGTAGATTATCAGCGTCGCAAGTTTACACTTGCACCAATAAAACGGAACCGATGGCATTTCAATGCACAACCAACTCAATTTTTAATAAAAAAAAAACAAAAAAATAACAACCACTGCTGTCAATATGTCATCGTTCGTTTAATTTTATTTTTAGTTTAGCTTTAGATTTCTTATATAACTATCTCATTATGTTATCTTTAATGCCTTGTATTGAATTTATCCATCTATTTATCTCATCATCATCATATCAGCCGAAGGACGTCCACTGCTGGACATAGGCTTCCCCCAAGGATTTCCACGACGACCGGTTCTGCGCTGCCCGCATCCAGCGGCTTCCCGCGATCTTCACCAGGTCATCGGTCCACCGAATGGGAGGCCTGCCTACGCTAAGCTTTCCGGTTCGCGGTCCGGTTTACTGCCCCAACGGACATCCGTTCTACGAGCTATGTGTCCCGCCTACTGCCACTCGGTTACTTTGGTTCTCCTATGGATCTCCTCGTTTCTGATTCGATTACGCCGAGAAACTCTGAGCATAGCACGCTCCATTGCCCTTTGGGTGACCTTGATCTATCTACCTATCTCGACAGTTTCCGTGCTTTGGTGCCGGTTGCTATCATCAAACTACAGCCTTAAAGTCAGCTAAAAACTTATGACAGTGTATTTCCCCCCAAAGCCCAACAACCTTCACCAACCCGGGCTTGGCCCCCCTGTGTGGAATATGACCCAACCTTCCCCAGTTTGGGAAGAGACCCGGCGTGCGTGCCCCAGCAGTGGGGATATTATGCGATTGTAACAAGCTATAAGCTCGCATCCAATGCGCTACTATAACTAGCCACGGGGCTTCCTAGAGGTAACTTATTCTTGTTTTGGTATTTATTTACCTACTACAGGGTGGGGCAAAAGATACGCATCGGTTTTGAAGGGCCATAGAAAAAAAAAGTTTTAGATTTATATAAGTGCGGTTTATTTTATTCAAGGTACATCAGCAAGATGGCGGCCATCAACAGCGATGCATGATGAAAAATAGCACATTATGAACGTTACGTTTTGATTTTGGTACACTTTTTTGCCAGGTTTGGAAGAATTAAGTGAGTGGGAAAACCAATTTGGGAGACACATAGTTCCGGCAAGACAGGGTGACAACTCACATAGCCTGGAAGAAATCGCTAAAAGCGATAAGGCCGCCTTTGCACTGTACATATTTAAATTAAGTTTCTGTAATGCTTTTTGGTATGCAATAAAGAATATTTATTATTATTATTGCAAGATATAAAATTTAAGCTACTCTGCTCACTTGGCACGAGGCAAAGTGGCAGGAGCATCTCCAGCGGAAGCACAGTCGGCTGGAGTTCAGTGCGACGGGGAGAGAACGCGTCGAACTATCCGGGCATTATCGAGGAGGACTGCTTTCTGCATCGCTGCAATTATTGGCCTGCCTCGGAGATCCAGCCGCCTTAGGTGACGTTCAAGGTTCGCTGAAATTAACCCGTTCACGGATAGGACTACAGGGATGATTTCGGTGGATTGCACTCGCCACATATCAGTAACCTCGTGCGCCAGGTCCAGGTACTTGGTCCTTTTATCGGCATCAGCCTGCACGAGGTTTTCATCTGGGATAGTAATATCAACCAAAAACACCCTTGACTGCGTCCGATCCATCAGCACGATATCAGGCTTATTCGAAGGAATAGTCCTGTCCGTGATAACGGGTCGGTCCCAGTAGAGCTTGGCGCGGTCGTTTTCGAGAACCGGCTCCGGCGTGTACTTTTAATACGGCAACCGCCGAGATATGAGGCCATACTTTAGAGCGATTTCTTGGTGTAGGATCCTGGCTGCTTGGTTGTGCCTGTGCAAATACTCAGTGTTGGCAAGCATGGAACAACATGAAAATGGTTATATGACATATTATATGTTATTATTATTATTATAGCTCGAATTTCAATGGTGAAATTGAAAAAAATGTTGCGACTGGTTTCTCTTAGAGGTGTCGCGGGGTGGCCTGCATGCTCGCCAGATTTGAGCATTTGTGACTTCCTTTGGGTTTACCTGAAGGAAAACGTTCTCAAACATCGTCCTCACATCTTAGATGAAGGTAAGATGAGAATTAGGGAGGAAATAACCGCCATACCCATTGAAATTTATGGGAAAAAATAAAAGTTAAAAAAAACTAAAAACCGACTTCAAAATGAAATCCACTCAAAAGTATGAAATAATATTATTATACTTAGATACACGACATTAACCAACAATAACTCAATCAAAGGTGGGTACGAATTAAATTAGAGGCCTAAATTTATTTTTGAGGTTGGTACCAGCACACAGATACTCAAATTTTACTTATGGCATTGCTGACACCGACCTCAAAAAAATAATTAGGCCCCTAATTTACTTCGTACCCACCTTTGATTTCGTTATTGTTGGTTAATGTCGTATCTAATTATAATAATATTCTTTCATACTTTTGAGTGGATTTCACTTTGAAGTCGGTTTTTAGTTTTTTAAACTTTTCTCTTCTTTTCTTTATTTTTAGTGATATTGCTATCTATCTAACAACGTTAAACCCAATCACCCACTCGGCAATAGGAACCATCAAATTATAATGCATGTGTTTCACTAACAGATACAGATTCCCTGTGGTTTCCATCATCATCTCAACAGTATGAATCATGCATCATCAGCTCATCTAAATAACCTGAAAGAAAACAACTATCGGTTTAAACGTACCTAAGTTTCTACGTAATATTTTTGAAGAATTATCCTCTAACTCCTGACCGGTAAGGAGTTGTACCTTCCTTCATCAGCTCATCAACATGAAATGATGACTACCAAACGCAATTACTTTGATAATTTTATAAAATACATGAAACACGTAAAACGTGCCTATAAAATTTGAGGTTTGCCCTCGATTTCCCTGGGATTCCTTCATCAGATCCTGACTTGGTGACAATGGGACCCCCTCGGGAGTATACTCATTCAAATAAAAAAAGAATTTTGAAAATCGGTTCACAATCGGCGGAGATATCGCGTCACAAACATACAAAAAAAAACATACAGTCGAATTGAGAACCTCCACCTTTTTGAAGTCGGTTGAAAATCACCTTCATCAGTGTAACTGGATGTAACAAATGGAATTCCATAGTGACTTGAATAAAATAAACCGCACTTATATTAATCGAATACTTTTTTCTATGGCCCTTTAAAATCAATGCGTATCTTTTGCCCCAACCTGTAGCTTTTGCCCGCGGCTTTGAGGGTGAGTGGTGTCGCGAGCCGTGCGAGAGCCGCAAGCGGCACGCGATCGTGCAGAAAGGTTTTCTCCAGTCCCCTGTCCCAGATCGGGCTGTTCTGATTGGCAGTCTATGTCACTTCACTTCATTCAATTTTATACAAGAAAAAAACGACTTCAAACGCATTAGTCGCCACTACGATTTTTGAAGGTTCCTCTTGATTTCTCGGGGATGCCATCATCAGATCCTGGTTTCCTTATCATGGTACCACCCTTGGGATATCTCCTTTCCAACAAAAAAAGAATCATCAAAATCGGGTTATAAACAACGAAGTTATCCGCGAACAAACATAAAAAAAATATATACGGTGGAATTGAGAAACCTCCTCCTTTTTTGAAGTCGTTTAAATAATGTCACTTCCATCCGTTGCTCCATTGCGACGCCGCGCCGATGTATGTGAGCGTGGAAATGAGTTTTTCCCAGATCCCGCGGAAATGTCAGGATATGCTAATTAGTAAATTATGTCATTTCCCACCCCCTCAATCTCTTCAGAACAATCCATTGTTCCGTTGCGATATTATAGAATTAACCAAAAAAAGAATATTTTTTCGGGACTATGCTATTTTCATGGTATAAAAAGTAGCCTATGACCTTCACAGTGACACAAGCTACCTGCATGCCTAATTTCATCAAGATCGGTCGAGGTGTTGAAGATCAGTATAACAATTTATAATTATGTTACTTCGTGTCAAATAATTATAGTACTTATAACACATTTCATCATATCAGCCGAAAGACGTCCATTGCTGAACAAAGGTCTCCCTAAGGATTTACACGACGACCGGTCCTGCGCTGCCCGCATCCAGCGGCTTCCCACGACCTTCACAAGGTCCATCGTGTGCTATGAAACGTATTTTTAAACACATTTCATAGCAATTTAAATATTAAATCATTATTTTATTAGTCATTTCCCGGGGCCCTGAGGCGTGCCTGAGGAGTCCAATTTGACAATAGGTATAATACACTCATTACTAAGTTAATTAGAATGATCCTTGGTTTAGCCAAAGTATATATTACTAGTGGATGCCCGCAGCTTCGCCCGCGCAGATCCCGATTTTTGCGGTTCCCGTGGGAATTTCCCAAAATCCTTTTTTAGCGGATGCCAACCTCATAACATCTACCTGCATGCCAAATTTCACCCCGATCCGTCCAGTGGTTTGGGCTGTGCGTTGATAGATCACTATGTCAGTCAGTCAGTCAATCACCTTTGTGTTATATATGTCGTAGGGTTTTGATAAAATTAGGTTTTTGATCAAAAATCTAGGTTTTTGATCATAAACCGGAAGATGACACAATTTAAACAAAATTTTATCATACACCTGTAACAATCTAGATTTTTGATCAAAAACCTGAACTAGTTTGGGTTTATGATACATTTCTAGTCAAAAACATGGGTTGGTTTAGTTTTATGACAAATTAATCGATGTAATTAACACTGTAGGAAGAGTGTAGTACTGGGAGTTCTAAATGGAAGCGGGAGCGAGCGAAGCGAGCTCGGACTTGCGGAGCACCCCGACTCGGATCCGTTAGGTTCGGAGACTGTTGTAGTGTTAGGTTTGACATGAGAACACAGAAGTAGGAGCCCCGAAGGGGCTCCGTCGACCACTCAACACTGTAGGAAGAGTGTAGAACGGGGAGTTCTAAATGGAAGCGGAAGCGGGGGAATTCCCGAAGTCCCTGTCAACGGAGATCTACATCAGATTGATCATTAACCCAAACTAGTTCAGGTTTTTGATCAAAAACCTAGATTGTTACAGGTTTATGATAAAATTTGTTTTAAATTTTGTCATCCTCCGGTTTTTGATCAAAAACCTAGATTTTTGATCAAAAACCTAATTTTATCAAAATCCTGCGACATATATATTTAAAGATATTAGTACTAACATACAGTCTGGACACTCCGCTCCTATTATGTAATCATCATATCAGCTCATTTATACGTCCCCACCGAGGGGCTCGAGCCTACCCTGAACTAGGGCGATCGGGCCTTAGTCGACCACGCGGGCCCAGTACGAGTACTATTTGCCCAGTATATTTTCTAATACTGATACAATTTCTTATTTATTTATTTTCTTTTTGATTTTTGTTAACATAGGGTAGGTACTTACTTTAATTTAGCTTAAGAGGATTGTGTCAGCAACGATGTTAACTAGTGCACGGATAAACCTGTTAAGGTTTTTGACGTTCTAATATAATCATATTTTTTGTAACTTTCTTTTTATCAAATAAATAAATAGAAAAAAGAGGTCTAAAATTATTTTATAAAAAAAAACTTTTTTCTGTCACTCGCGTTGATGTCTTTTGTGTGTAATGGATAGGTGCTTATTATTGTTACACTTGCGTGGAGAAGTGTGGTGGTACGGCACACTCGATGCGGTAGTCCAACTCACTTTTGACTGGTTTTTAGGGTTCCGTAGTACAACAAGGAACCCTTATCGTTTCGTCATCTCTGTCTGTCCGTCTGTCCGTCTGTCTGCGGCCTAGCTCCTAGACTAATAGTAGTTACGAGCTGAAATTAGGCAAAGATATATATAATGATATCGCGGAGAGAACTGTAAAAAAAATTCGGAAAAAAAACTTTTTAAGCGTACCTCCCCTACATGTAAAGTGATGATGAATTTTTTATTTCTTGTCAAACCCAGTCGTTTGGGGCATCGTTGATTAGAGCTTAAAAAATAGCTGTGGGTCTTCTAAGACTAGTTTTTAATTTAGGGTTCCGTATTCGAAAAAATAGGCTTGAAAGTGTTAAATTTTGTTGGAGTCGAGTGTCCCCACCCCTTAACTTCTAAACCGCTGTATTTGTAAATTTGAAAAAATTCATGAAAGTAGTCTATATAATGAATTTAATAGGAAAACTATCACGGCTAATTAGGCTTTCTTAGTTTAGTAGAAATAGTCGATCAACTTAAAATGTGCAGTTCGATTTGTAAAAAGTTCATAGATTTTCCATACAATATGTTCTATTACCAACTGCAAAAATAAATTTTGTTTTTTTTTAAATAAACATTTATTTTTTGAAAAGACTACGGAACACTACTTTGCGTGAGTCCGACTCGCACTTGGCCGGTTTTTGTAAATAGATTTTTCAACAACACACATTCCTATGTGGTGCTCTGTAAATACGAATAAAAGGTTGCAACAAAATGAGATCTACACAATCTCACAGTTTTTTATACTTAATAATATCATGTACATAACTGTTGGTTAGTTTATTAAATTTTATTCAACAATTTATTATGTGAATACATTACACATACTTTTATCTCTAGATCTACATTTCGTCATTTTTTTATATGTGTGAGAAATGCAATAATAAAATTACTCGCCCGTTGATTTCGTTGAAATTAAAGTTTCATCGTAATGTATTTCACGATTTACATTATGAGCACGTTCACGTAATTAATCCATACTAATACAATTAATGTGAAACGTCCTTATCGCCAGTTTTGTGGGGAAAAACTTTACTTTTTTGTATGGGAGGGAACGTTAATGTTTTGAAAATATAAATCTAAAACATATCCTGGAAAATAATTTAGAATATTCATGTGCAAAATTTTATCAACATCAGTTCGAAAGTTTCTCTAGAAATCTAGGATACGGACACATACACATTACACAATTTTGTCATTGAAAATGACTTAGATCGCTGGGTACTAAGGTGCCATTTGGGAGTTTAGTGCGACAAGGCGATTGTATTGTATGGAACCTATTGGAGTTCATAGATAAATAGGGTGTCAAAGGACGTTTTAGATCGCTGGGTACTAGGTCCCATTTGGGAGTTTAGTGCGACAAGGCGATTGTATGGAACCTATTGGAGTTCATAGATAAATAGGGTGTCAAAGGACGTTTTAGATCGCTGGGTACTAGGTCCCATTTGGGAGTTTAGTGCGACAAGGCGATTGTATGGAACCTATTGGTAGTTCATAGATAAATAGGGTGTCAAAGGACGTTTTAGATCGCTGGGTACTAGGTCCCATTTGGGAGTTTAGTGCGACAAGGCGATTGTATGGAACCTATTGGTAGTTCATGGATAAATAGGGTGTCAAAGGACGTTTTAGATCGCTGGGTACTAGGTCTCATTTGGGAGTTTAGTGCGACATGGCGATTGTATGGAACCTATTGGTAGTTCATAGATAAATAGGGTGTCAAAGGACGCTGATTGACGAGATCTATCAGATGGTGAAGGAATTTAAAAAAAATTGAAATCCAAAAAGTTTATGGTCGAAAAACCAGTTTTTTGGTCGAAAATTTTTGAATTTTTGACTTTGGGCCCGGATGTCTCGAGAACTAAGTCGAAATTTAAAAAAATGAAAAAAATTGTCCTAGGGTATTTAGTTTTCTGTCAAATGAGATCAAAATTTAAAAAAATCAAAAAAAATTACGGACTGTAGGTGCGCCCTCAAAAAAGTACCTCGGCGAGTGAGTTGTAGCGCATCATGGTTATACAGTACTGTGTTATGGAAGTTGGGTGTGTATGAGAGTTTATACTGTTAAGAGTAATAAAAATTGTCATGTTATTTACTCATGTAAATTACAGTTGTCAAATATACAAATTATAAAATTTTTAAAACTAAAATAACCCACCCCTGAGCGTGCCCGGCGCAAAGGTGCCCATAACGCTCGCAGCGTTGCCGCGTTGTATGGCTATAGACAGCCTTTGCACCAGAAACGCCCCGGAGCGGGGGTCAAATCCCTTGTCCCGCAGAAGGCGCCCAATGTCCCGAACAAAACCCTTAGCCTCGGTTCCCCATGAGCCAGCCGTTTCGACGGCAAATGGAACAAACATGTAGGTTTGTTCCAATGCAGCATATTTTGAGTGCTTCGACCGAGCGGCTGCCTCAGCAGCGGAACCTGCTGCCCTTGATGTATGCGCTAGGTGAAAGGGTGCGAAAGTGCTAGGACATGTGGCATCCCAGAGAAGACTCCTCCCCTTCTGCCATGGCACCAGCGTTAGGCCATCGGGTCGCTTTCCGTCGCTACGACTAAGTCCTGGCGGCTCCAGTAGGCATGGAATATTAGCCGATACCAGAGCACGCCGTAAGATTTCGTTAAGTGCGTAATGGCGCGGGAATCTGCCTGAACACTTTTGGCAACTCAGGGCGTGATGACCGTTAGCCTCTACCATTGAACCGCAAGTGCATACGTGGGTTTCACAAACACTGCAGCCCAGGCCGAGAGCCACGGCCACACGCAATGAGTCGCTGTCCAGTAAGGTGCCAATGTTAGGTGACGGTAACGCATGAAGCCATGCTCCCGACTCCGGGCATGACGATGCCCTCAACCTTGCCAAGTCCGACCCCGTGGCATTGCCAATAAGGTGACTCAAAGCAAGCCTGGAGGCAGCGTCATCCCACGAACGTTGCCGGGTCGGAAAATCCGGCACATCTGGGCAGATATCCAACCAGGCGTTCAGGGCATCGGATGCAAAGGGAATGATCACCCCGCCGCCCTCAGTGGAAAGAATATCAGCGACGAGGTCTATGGCTCCATGCGCCGATGCCAAGAATGCCGGCAAGCCAACGTCCCGTATGCGGCGGATGCCTAGGCCGCCGTGCCGGATAGGCAGCGTGACCTGACTCCATTGGTCATCGCTTAGTTCAACATTCGTGATGCACTCAAGAACGTGCTTAAGAGACACATCGAAAGCCGAAACCTCAGCCGGATACAGCCAAGTAGGAGCGGTGCGCAGGAGATACATCACCTTTGGTGCGGAGAAGCACAATCGGAGCAGAGTGAGGGCAACGTGTGGTGAGAGGTCTTGTAAACGAAGTTGAGCTTTCAAAAGCCCCTCTTTTCTCGCCTTGAGCGACTCCGGTAAGCCTGATGGGAAAATAGGTGACCCTAACAGGTTAAAAGAGCCTTTGTGGAGTTCTTTGAGGCCAGGGATAAGGCGATCGAAGCGGGAGAAGTAATTAGTCTGACTCTGACCGCAAGTAAAAAGTTCGCATTTTGCAGTATTAACCTCCAGCCCAATATCTTTAAACTGGGGAATCAGATTTAATAGATCTTGCTCAACAGTGTCCGCTCCTCCTCCGATGGTACCATCGTCCAGATACCAAACGTTGAGCGGCGATTTAAGTTTGGAGATGATGTCATGTATAGCCAGATTGAAAATGAGCGGGCCGAGAGGATCCCCCTGTTGAGCGCCTACTTGCGACGATATTTGGTGTTCGCCATAGAACAGGTTGCTGGGCGTATGGTAGACCTGGTGGAGAAAGGGGTACAAGGAAGGGATGTTTTCCCGTATCCTCCTTAGCAGAATGTCCCGTTCTATGCTGTTAAAGGCGTTTTTGATATCCAGCTTAACAATAACACATTCGGTGTTGACCGGTTCCATGGCGAAACAGCGCGCCGCGTGAATGGCCGCCTCGCAGCCCAGGGGTGTGCCAAATCCCAACTGGTGGGGTTGCAATCGGGCAGCCATTGATTCTTTTACCGCCTGACAGCCAAGCTTAGCTAATTGGACAAACAATGAGTAATTTATGTATCACGCTATCCACCAACAATTCGTTTTTTTTACATAACTCCCCATACCCCGTACTCATTAATTAAAAATTTAAACATTTTACAAAATTGGCACCTTACTGGACAGCGACTCATTGCGTGTGGCCGTGGCTCTCCGCCTGGGCTGCAGTCAAAAGAAGTTGTCAAAAGTGTTCAGGCAGATTCCCGCGCCATTACGCACTTAACGAAATCTTACGGCGTGCTCTGGTATCGGCTAATATTCCATGCCTACTGGAGCCGCCAGGACTTAGTCGTAGCGACGGAAAGCGACCCGATGGCCTAACGCTGGTGCCATGGCAGAAGGGGAGGAGTCTTCTCTGGGATGCCACATGTCCTAGCACTTTCGCACCCTTTCACCTAGCGCATACATCAAGGGCAGCAGGTTCCGCTGCTGAGGCAGCCGCTCGGTCGAAGCACTCAAAATATGCTGCATTGGAACAAACCTACATGATTGTTCCATTTGCCGTCGAAACGGCTGGCTCATGGGGAACCGAGGCTAAGGGTTTTGTTCGGGACATTGGGCGCCTTCTGCGGGACAAGGGATTTGACCCCCGCTCCGGGGCGTTTCTGGTGCAAAGGCTGTCTATAGCCATACAACGCGGCAACGCTGCGAGCGTTATGGGCACCTTTGCGCCGGGCACGCTCAGGGGTGGGTTATTTTAGTTTTAAAAATTTTATAATTTGTATATTTGACAACTGTAATTTAATGATATAGAATATTTTATTAGGTAAAAATTCTGATTAACATTTATTTTTAAGATTGATATTTAATATGTTAAATTGCAAGTGTGTAGAGTTAAAATAAAAGTTTGCAAGTTCTACAAATTGAAATTGTGAAAAAATAAATTTGTAAAAATAAAATTTGTGTGTTCATTTCGTTTATTTCCTTATGCCTGAATTTCATTTTCAATGTCCTAGTAGTTCGAGCTAAGCAGGGAATCTGTGCATTTTTTATATCAATAACATATTTTTGGTGTGTATAAATGATAATTATAGAGAGTACTTTTTCGTCAAAATCGCGTAGTCTGTTTTACGGACGATTATTACCTACATTTTTTTTCCACAATTGGTAAGCCTTTGGTATCATCTCACTAAACTTGATGGACGACGATCGATGGAAACTTGATCGAGGATGGAAGCGGGCTTACCAAGATTCCCCAACGCAATGGGGAACTGGCTAACTTATCTTGAAGCCGAAACACAACAATGCTGTTAACTTTGACGTGTGGCAGCAATACTTACATTAGATGGTGGTAGATAGCCAGGCGGGCTTAGGAAATACCCTTCCACCAACCAAACCGAGTCTTACAAAGTTAAGACCCCGCCGGGAATCGAATCCGTGACCTCCTGGTGTAAAACTAAGGGACTAACCATTACACCACATAACCTTCTTTTTAATCTTTTAAGATGTTTTACATCCAAATATTCCTTGTCAGTGCATAGTTTTCAAGCACTTTTTAAGGGTCCCCAGGAAGCTTGATTTTTCATACAAAGGTAGTTCCGCTTTAATACAAAAACTACATTCCGGATTTAATTAAAACTTAGCGAATATATTGAGTAGACACATATAGATGTTTGTAATTAGTTATCGATGTATTAATATAAAACGGAAAAAAGAGCAGTTTCAAACTTTCAGTATAAGACTAATTTTAGCTTTCGTTAAGTTATGTTTAAATTTACTACGTTGAAAACTAATAACAAACATCGATATGTGTCTACTCAATATATTTACAAAATTTGGATTGAACTCGGCATGAATTTTTTTGTATTAAAGCGGAACTACGTTTGTATGATAATTGAAAACTCTAAACACGTTAAAAAACCGACTTCCATTGCAAAAACTTTTTGCATTACATTTGCAGTACATTTTTGCATTATATTTTTGGTTTTTGTTAATTTTGTAATAAAGTACTTCACCGATTTTGATAAAATGTATATGGGACCACACGGGAAGCACTAGCTTTCAAATAAAAAAATAATCGTAAAAATCGGTTCACCTAGTCCAAAGTTATGTGGTAACATACATGAAAAAAAAAACATACAGACGAATTGAGAACCTCCTCCTTTATGGAAGTCGCTTGAAAACTCGAGCCTCCTGATTGGGACCCACCATTAAGAAGATAGTTACAAAGTGGAAACAACCCATTCTGATAATAGTATCAGAATGGGTTGTTTCCACTTCGTAACTATCTTCTTAATGGTGGGAACCTATAGAGGTAGGTATGTAAAATTATGATTTACAAGTTAATGCAGGCTTGCAGGCTTACTCTCTCGAAGTATACTTACTTTGACTGCGAAACCTTTAAAACTAACTTATAAGATATTTTAATATAAATGATAATGAGGCCGACATGTTTTTCCTTAATTCAATCAAAGTATATAATAATATATTAGTACTGACATACAGTATGGACACTCCCTGCCGCTCTCTAGATTGCTACCTCACCCCCTCGTCACCCAGATTGATACAGATTGGTTACAGTTTGGATGTCGAACGTATAGGATTCCCGCCATTTTGTTTGTTCCGTCATTCGTTTTTGAAATGTCATTTCTGGCCCGTTGTAGGAAGTGTCCCGGGTGAGATTCAGTTCTGGATGCTAAGCGCGAGTGCGGCGCACACTTGGCCAGTGTTTATATGTGGTTGTTAGCAATATATTTCGTCAATTCCAATACTTTTACCGTTTTTAAAAGAGAGCTTATAAACGTTAAAACCATGTTTTTAGAATGGAGGCCGCTAATTTTTATCATCATATCAGCTGAAGGCCATCCATTGCTGGACATAGGCCTCCCCCAAGGAACTCCACGACGACCGGTTCTGCGCTGCCCGCATCCAGCGGCTTCCCGCGACCTTCACCAGGTCATCGGTCCACCGCGTGGGAGGCCTGCCTACGCTACGTTTTCCGGTGCGCGGTCGCCACTCGAGAACTTTACTGCCCCATCGGCCATCTGTTCTACGAGCTATGTGCCCCGCCCACTGCCACTTAAGTTTAGCAATCCTGAGAGCTATGTCGGTTACTTTGGTTCTTCTGCGATCTCCTCGTTTCTGATTCGATCACGCAGAGAAACTCCGAGCTGAGCACGCTCCATTCCCCATTGCTCGATTGCCTCAATTTTTATACTAGTAATTTATTTGTAAGACAATCCGCGATAATTATTCATATACATACTTAGTCACAAAAAAATCCAAACGCCTACCTATCACGGTTCAAAAGATTAAAAATCGCACGGACAAATGGACGGCCGGCGTTTTTTTTTTTTTTTTAGTAACAGGGTCCAGTTACCTTTAGCTACGTAACCCTAAAAGCATACTTCTTTACTTCCGTACGATTCCATAACAAGTATAATGACAAACAAGGATTATCACTAGATTTTTTTTGACGTAACAACGTCTAATAAATCGATGGACGCCGCCTGCACGCACGAAAAAGGATGACTCATTGTCCCGTTACGCTCATTGTCCCGTTACGTTATGATATGACGTTGTCACGTTAAACTATCGTCCGTAAACCGAGTTTACAGACAATCATTTTTTTATTAACTAATGGTAAGCCCTCGGCATCATCTCACCTGATGGTAAGTGACGATGATGCCGAAGATGGAAGCGGACTTACCAAGATTCCCCAACGCAATGGGGATCTGGCTATCTTATCTTCAAGCCGGAACACATCAATGCTGTTAACAGTGATTTTTGGCGGCAAGACTTAGATAAGATGGTGGTAGCTAGCCAGGCAGGCTATGAAAATGCCCTACCACCAACCAAAGCGAGTCTTACTTAAAGCTGATCCCGCCGGGAATCGAACCCGCAACCTCCTGATGTAAAGCGAATGGACTAACCATTACGCCACGGAGGCAATTCCAGCATAGGTCACAGGCTAATCTATCTAGGCTTGGCGATTATCCACTATTTACCGGACATCTTGTATAATTCAAGCGGAAACTCTATGCTTACTGTGGAATTATAATTCTATTTTCCAAAATTACAAGTTTAAAAAGTGTTCCGTGACTTTGAGTGGTCCAAGTGCGCCACAGCAGTTCGTGAAACTAGGGATGCCTCGATACGCCTTTTTGCCGATACGATACCGATACCGATACTATTAAAAAAATATTTGCGATACTGATACCGATACCGATGCGCTTATTGAATTCAAAAAGGAAGGTAGAATAAATAAAACACAATAAATTAATAGTTTTAGTAATCAAAATTCTTCAGTTTTGCGAGCAAAGGCGATTTCGCAAGTCTGTTTGAATAAGACCTCCGGTGGAAAATAGTCTCTCAGATGCGACAGATGCCTCGTTTGCAATAAAATAGATGGGACAACACGCGCGTTTACATTACATTTTCAAAGCGCGAAATTTGAAAAGTATCGATAAATCTGCCATAAAAATATCGCCGATACCGATATATCGGCAAAACCCGAAGTATCGCCGATATATCGGTATCGGTATCGGATGCATCCCTACGTGAAACCGTCTGACTCGGCATTGACTGAAACCTAATGTAAGTATGAATATGGAACTAATACGAATTATGCGTAATACTTTTACTAACCTCGGCACACATCCGCGCTCGTCGTCGCGAGCGCACGCCGAATTAAAAAAAACCGTAACGAAATCCACAACGTATCGCTAAGTGTTGTGCAGTTAACTACCATTTTGTTACTAAAATAATAAATTGTACAGCCACGTTGAGCATACTTTCTCGCGAAGCATTCACCGTCTGGCAAAGTGGGGAATACACAAAACAAAAATAAATATTACGCAATAAAAAAGGTATAATAGATTTGATGAAAATTTTACATATAAATTGTGTTTGTATGCTAGTAGAACTTCAACTTCTAAAAAGAAGGAGGTTCTCAATTTGACTGTTTGTTTTGTTGTATATTTGTTACGCGATATATTTGCAAATTTTGAACCAATTTTATTCCGTCTGTTTTATTCGATAGGGTATGCGATCAGATAAGTCCCTATAATTTTTATATTTTTTCAGTGTAGTACTTTTTTTTGTAAATTATCAAAAACAAAAAATAATATAACAAAATTTGTTTTTTTTATCCACAATTTATAAGCCCTTGGCATCATCTCACCTGATGGTAAGTAACGAAGATGCCGAAGATGGAAGCGGGCAAAATGCCCTACCACTAACCAAACCGAGTCTTACAAAGTTGACCCCGCCGGGAATCGAACCCGCGAACTCCTGGTGTGAAACGAATGGACAGACCATTACGCCATGATTAGTATTTACAAATATAGCCATCACAACACCTTCTTCACTCCTCCGTAGATCGAAAGTACAAATAAAAAGAAGTTAAATGTGTTTTCTAAAAGTGTAACCTTGTGAAGTACGTAAGTTTATCGATGTTTGGAGACAAGACAATGGCGGCTCCACACGCATGCCGCGGTTTGCCAAGCGACGGCAAACACAAGCGTGTGGATGAGGGAGTATGTCGTCGCTTGGTTAAGTTTGCGAGTGCTTGGCTGCGCTTTTCACCGATCCAGTTGCGTGTCGGTTTTTGGACAAACATCAAAGGCAGTTTGTCGAGGTTTGGCTTGCGCGTTTGGTTCCAATCCACACGTTTGCACAAGACTAGTGTGCATTCCATCATAAGTAATTGGTCAAATGAAGGGGTTTTGTTCTTTTTAGAATATTTAAGTAATTCTCAGGTCATTTTTCTTTTTTTTTTTAATAACAATATGAATATAGCTGACACAAGTTCGACGTGCACCATGTTTGTCTCTCCGGACTCTACAAACGACTAGGCAAACGTTTGGTACAAAAAACTGTTTTTTTTGGTCCTAAACGTTTGTATAGGCTGCGTTTGTCGTCGCTTGGCAAACCACGGCAAGCGTGTGGAACCACCATAGATAGGTTGGTGATAGCTAGAGCTAGGCTGAATTAGAAAATGCCCTTCCAACAACCAAACCAATCTCCTGGCAGGAGTCACTGTCCTTCATCATATCAGCTCATATCAAAGAGGGGCACCACCCAGGGGCTCGAGCCTACCCTGAATTAGGGCAATCGGGCCTTAGTCGACCACGCGGGCCCTGTGCGGGTTGGTTGACCTCACACACAACCTGCGAGTTTTCTCCGCAGGCGTGGGCAGGTTTCCTCACGATGTTTTCCTTCACCGTAAGAGCGTCGGATAAACGTACATATGAAATCTGAATTCGAAATCACATTGGTACGTGGCAGGATTCGACCTCCCGGACAGGAGGCAGGCGGCCCTAGCCGTTACGCCACCGACAGCCTTATTGCCAGAATATTAGCGTTTAGGTCTGGAAAATGCCCTAAGGAGGATCTTGATATTAGTAGTTATTACTTGTATACGTAGATAAGACTGTGCGCGGTCGTCACTCGAGAACTTTACTGCCCCAACGGCCATCTGTTCTACGAGCAATGTGCCCCGCCCACTGCCACTTAAGTTAAGCAATTCTGAGAGCTATGTCGGTAACTTTGGTGTCTACGGATCTCCTAATTTCCCGATTGGATCACGCAGAGAAACTCCGAACATAGCACGGTCCATTGCTCTATGGGTGACCTTGAGCCTTCGTGTGAGGTTCATAGTAAGCGACCATGTCTCAGTTCCGTATGTCATCACCGGCAACACATACTGGTCTAAGACCTTGGTCTTAAGACACTGCGGTATTTGGGCCGTGAAGATATTGCGAAGCTTCCCGAAAGCTGCCCAGCCGAGTTGGATTCGACGATTGATCTCTTTCTCGAAGTTGGACCTACCTAACTGGACTGTATGTCCCAGGTACACAAATTCGGCAACAACTATTAAAGAACCATACTACTTTTTAATTTTAATTACGACAGGGTTAATAAAATTGGTTTTAACCGCCTCCGAGGTGTAATGGTCAGTTCATTCGCTTCACACCAGGAGGTCGCGGGTTACATTCCCGGCGGGGTCAATTTTGTAAGACTCGGTTTGGTTGGTGGTAGGGCATTTTCATAGCCCGGCTGGCTAGCTACCACCATCTTCTCAGTCTTGCCGCCAAACATCAGTGTTAACAGCATTGATCGATGATTGATTAGCAGCATCTCACCTGATGGTAAGTGACGATAATGTCGTAGATGGAAGCGGGCTAATCAAGATTCCCCAACGCAATGGGGATCTGGCTATCTTATCTTCAAGCCGGAACACATTAATGCTGTAAACATTGATGTTTGGCGACAAGACTTATATAAGATGGTGGTAGCTAGCCAGGCGGGCTTATAAAATGACCTACCACCAACCATACCGAGTCTCACAAAGTTGACCCCGCCGGATACCGAACCCGCTACCTCCTGGTGTGAAGTGAATCGACTAACCATTACGCCACGGAGGCGGTTAATTCGCATATTGATTACGGGTCTCTGAGGAAATGTTGTTCAAAATTATGATAAGATATGTTATGTTCAAGATAAGATAGCCAGTTCCCCATTGCGTTGGGGAATCTTGGTAAGCCCGGTTCCATCTTCGGCAACGTCGTCACTTACCACCAGGTGAGATGTTGTCAAGGGTTTACCAATTGTGAACAAAAAAAATTAAATAAAAAAAAGTTTTTAAGCCCCATTAAACGGTTTCTACACCAATTTTGTTACACCCTGTGTAAGTGCAGGTACAGTATACTTGTGCAAGAACTCCACTACTTTTCAAAGTGAAGATTAAAATGTAGTGCCCACCTACTTTGCTGGGTTTGTGTGAAAGTAGAATGCATTTTGCAATGTAAATGGAAGTCCCTAGCCGTTTTAAACGATAAAAATTTTATAGACATCATTAATTTGCATTAGTTTTATTACTTATTATCCATTGCAGACATTTTTATTCGGCATCACTTAGATTGTGCAACGGTAACTCGACAAACAGACTATTAGCATAATGAAGTCAAATCTCGATATTGATTTGTAGTTTATTTTAAGTTAATAAGGTCATACGCTCTACACTCTAAGTTAATAAGGTCATACGCTCTACACTCTAAGTTAATAAGGTCATACGCTCTACACTCTAAGTTAATAAGGTCATACGCTCTACACTCTAAGTTAATAAGGTCATACGCTCTACACTCTAAGTTAATAAGGTCATACGCTCTACACTCTAAGTTAATAAGGTCATACGCTCTACACTCTAAGTTAATAAGGTCATACGCTCTACACTCTAAGACGTACGCTCTACACTCGAAGTTGTTACCGAATATGTATACCTGGGACAAACAGGTAGGTCCAACTTCGAGAAAGAGATCGTCGGAACCAACTCGGCTGGGCAGCGTTCGGGAAGCTTCGCAATATCTTTACGTCCCAGATACCGCAGTGTCTTAAGACCAAGGTCTTCGACCAATGTGTGTTGCCAGTGATGACATACGGAACTGAGACATGGTCTCTTACTATGGGCCTCATAAGAAGGCTCAAGGTCACCCAGAGGGCAATGGAGCGTGCTATGCTCGGAGTTTATCTGCGTGATCGAATCAGAAACGAAGAGATCCGTAGGAGAACCAAAGTAACCGACATAGCTCTCATAATTGCTAAACTTAAGTGGCAGCGGGCGGGGCACATTGCTCGTAGAACAGATGGCCGTTGGGGCAGTAAAGTTCTCGAGTGGTGACCACGCACCGGAAAGCGTAGTGTAGACAGGCCTCCCACTCGGTGGACCGATGACCTGGTGAAGGTCGCGGGAAGCCGCTGGATGCGGGCACCGCAGAACCGATCGTCGTGCAAATCCTTGGGGGAGGCCTATGTCCAGCAGTGGACGTCCTTCGGCTGATATGATGATGGTAATGAATATAGCGTGCGTGGATGCGGGCACCGCAGAACCGATCGTCGTGCAAATCCTTGGGGGAGGCCTATGTCCAGCAGTGGACGTCCTTCGGATGATTATGAATATAGCGTACTATGGCGTAGACTGTGAGAATTGTAAACCTTCGACCTTTCATACAAACGGCGATGGCGATTTTCACGTCATAAAAGTTGAGCGATTTTGACAAATTTTTGATAAGTAGTAGGTTGTCAGTCAGACAGAAAAAAAGCTAGGTTAAAAATTAGTTTTATATGAAAACAGTCAACGACAAATAAAATTGTATTCAATCGCCTCCGTGGCGTAAAGGTTAGTCCATTCGCTTCACGCCAGGAGATCGCTGGTTCGATTGCCGGTGGGGTCAACTTGTAAGACTCGGTTTCGTTGGTGGCAGGGGTAGGGCACCAGCAGGAGGCCCCCGTCACTCGGTCGAGCAGGCGAGATAAGTACCTACACATTGGCGCGGCCTACAGGTTTGGGATTAAAAGTTGACAAATAATAGTCAAAATTCGTGTTGTATGAAAACACTGAACGACAAATAAAATTGACCCTACTGAAAAAATAAAACCTATCTTCTCTATGTGTAAACCTAGCTTTCGTTCTGACTGACGACCTGTCAATAATTGATAAAAAAATATTTATCTTTTGGTCGACTTCACACACAAACCAACCCGCACTGGGCCCGCGTGGTCAACTTAGGCCCGATCGCCCTGATTTAAGGTAGGCTCGAGCCCCTCGGTGGGGACGTATATGAGCTGATATGATGATGATGATGATTATTTATCTTTTAAGAGGTGACACTCGCTATCGCCGTTTGTATGAAAAGTCTATTTTTCGCAGTAGGTTCACAATCAAACAAACAAACACATTTTCACATTTATATGTTATAGTATAGTGTAGTGTAGTGTGGTGTAGTGCAGTGTAGTGTGGTGTAGTGTAGTGCAGTGTAGTATAGTGTAGTGCAGTGTAGACTCACACTTGGCGTATAGCTCTCAGAATTGCTTAACTTTAGTGGCAGTAGACGAAGCGCATAGCTCGTAGAACAGACGGGCGTTAGGGCAGTCAAATTCTCTAGTGGCAAGCGCACACCGGATAATTTTGGTGTAGAAGGGCTCCCACTCAGTGGACTGACGACCTGGTGAAGTTAGCGGGAAGCCGTTGAACCTGGGCAGCGCAGGACCGGTCGTTGTGGAAATCCTTTAGGGAGGGCTTTGTCCAGCATTCGATGTCTTTCGGCTAATATGATGATGCTGAGGGCCTCATAAAACTTTTTTTTCACAATAACCAATACTGTCACTTGAGAGAACATTAATAGTAGTTACTAGTAATAATAGAAGTTTAAACCGCCGCCGTGGCGTAGTGGTTAGGTCCATTAGCTTCACATCAGAAGGACGCGGGTTCGATTCCCGGAGGAATTTAAGACTCGGTTTGGTTGGTAAAGGGCATTTTCTAAGCCAGCCTGGCTAGCTACCACCATCTAACTAAGTCCATCGAAGTCTTGCCACAAAACATCAAAGTTAACAGCACTGATGTGTTCCGGCTTAAATATAAGACAACAAGCTCTCCATTGCGTTGGGGAATGTTGGTAGGTCCGCTGTCATCTTCGGCATCATCATCAATTACCATCAAGTGAGATGATTCTAAGGGGTTAACAACTGTAAGTAAGAAAAAAACAATTCAATTTGAAAATTATTTTTTTAATGTATGGCAGCCAGAAGCCGCTCATCACAGAGTTAAAAGATTTAGATGGGGGAACGGCACATAGCTCGTAGAACAGATGGCCAATGGGGCAGTAAAGTTCTCGAGTGGCGACCGCGCACCGGAAAACCGACCGACCGTGGACCGACGACCTGGTGAAGATCGCGGGAAGCCGATGGCTGCGGGCAGCGCAGGACCGGCCGTCGTGAAAATCTTTGGGGTAGGCCTTTGTCCAGCAGTGGACGATTTTCGGCTGATATGATGATGATGATGATGAGATGGGGGAAATACAGAGTATTTGCCGCTCAGGGTCCTTCGACAAATCATCAACTCATAATTTCAAGATTTGATCTCGACGGACCATTGGGTTAGGCGTGCCAGGGAAACCATGACGGACGGACTGATGTTTTTGGCAAACATTATTTTTTGTTCACACTAGTAATGTTAGGACATAGGTATTTTGTTTAAACTAGTGATGTTAGGACATAGGTATTTTGTTTAAACTAGTGATGTTAGGACATAGGTATTTTAGGTAAAATTAGAATAACTGTTATTTACGACGACAATCACTGCGCTTGATCACTTGAAAACAGTAAGCTCATTTAAAAAAAAAATAACTTGTACAACTTTTTATTTGAAAATAATTTTAATTATTTCGTATTCTTCTCAGAAAACCTCAACATTTGATACCAATATCATGAGGGTGCATTATATATAAGCACAGATTACTAAATAGTTAATATAAGTCCGTCATATTGGATTTAGAATGACGTCACTTAGCTAACCATGCATTTTCATTCAAACTATGTACAATTTTAGCTCATTCGAAACTGGAAAGTTAAACTTACATAAGAACATTCTAAGTTAAATAAAGCTAACTTGTAAAATTCCCTACTGCCGCGGGTGATTCTAAGTTCTACACCAGGCAACCTCCTTCTATCCCTTGGATCGCACGGTTAATAAAAAAAATGTTCTAGTCAATAAGATAGAAAAATAAGCTACGGACGATAATATATGTGTAAGGAAGTTTTTTATTTTTCTTGTCGGGGCGCCTTCGCGGTCACGTTACTATCGTCTAATTGCCTTTACATAACTAACGACTAACGAGTAGCAAAGAGCGCAGTTCAGACTGGTACAGCCAGGACACATCTGTCGTGTGACGTGTTCACGTGGATTTGGACTCTCCTACCCCGTGGGCGTGGGTCACCAGCACCAGCACCACGGTAAGTAGACGAGTACTTTTGTATTTTGAACGGACTTCCAAAAAGGAGGAGGTTCTCAATTGGACTGTATGTTTTTAGAGTTCCGTACCCAAAGGGTAAAAACGGGACCCTATTACTAAGACTTCGCTGTCCGTCCGTCCGTCCATCCGTCTGTCTGTCGGGCTGTCTGTCTGTCAGTCCGTCTATCACCAGTCTGTATTTCATGAACCGTGATAGCTAGACAGTTGAAATTTTCACAGATGATGTATTTCTGTTGCCGCTATAACAACAAATACTAAAAATTTGAAAAAGTGAAAAAATACGGCAGGTCTCTATAAAAAAAACGTTTTTTTTAAAAACGTGATGAAAATAGCGCCATTTAGTATGATGGTACGGAACCCTTTGTGTGCGGTTCTGACTCGCCCTTCGTTGGTTTTTTTTTTTATGTTACGAGATATTTTCGCAGATCGTGAACCGATTTACAAGATTCTTTTGTTAATCGATAGGGTACCGAATTGGTCCCATATAAATTTTGTTAAAAACGGTGTAGTAATTTATTAGAAAAATAACAAAAAACCAAAAATAATAACGCAAAATTGTACTAAGTTGTTGCGAAGGAAGTTAACTGTGACTGTAGTAATGTTAGTGTTAACAATCCATAAACTTATCAAACTGGGGAAAGTTAGGCTATACTCCAGCCATACATGGGGGCAAAGTCCGGGTTGGTGGGGGTTGCAGGTCTAGTGGTGAACCCCACTCGCAAAAGTTTTTCAAGCTGCTCGTAGGGCATCTAACACGGCTTAACGGATGCCCATCGCTGAATTTATGGGAGGGCAACCGGGGCAACTGCCTGGGCCTCTCTTGCGGAGGCCCCACATAAATCTGGGGGCACAGTATTAGTGCCCACGCCAAGACGAGCCAAAGGAAACAGGGCTCTCTCTGTCTCTCGAAGCGTTTCGTCGTGTTTTTGAATCGTCATAGCTTCGGTCTGGATGATGCTAGAAAACTGACAATCTTAGGATGACATGTCCTTGGTAGACTTAGTAAACTCAGTATCAATTTATTTTACTCAGTAGCTTTTATGGTTACAGATTTATTAACTTCTAAAATATTTTGGGATATCTGAAATATTTAATAATTAGATAATAGTACGCTCTACGCCTCTTTTGCCCCAAGGCACCTCCACCAGGATGAAACTATTCAATATATAGACTAACATCTACATGTCTGAGATGAAACTGTTCAATATATAGACCAACATCTACATGTCTGAGATGAAACTATTCAATATATAGACCAACATCTACATGTCTGAGATGAAACTATTCAATATATAGACCAACATCTACATGTCTGAGATGAAACTATTCAATATATAGACCAACATCTATATGTCTGAGGTGAAACTATTCAATATATAGACCAACATCTACATATCTGAGATGAAACTATTCAATATATAGAGCAACATCTACATGTCTGAGATGAATCTATTCAATATATAGACCAACATCCACATGTCTGAGATGAAACTATTCAATATATAGACCAACATCTACATGTCTGAGATAAAACTATTCAATATATAGACCAACATCTACATGTCTGAGATGAAACTATTCAATATATAGACCAACATCTACATGTCTGAGATGAAACTATTCAATATATAGACCAACATCTACATGTCTGAGGTGAAACTATTCAATATATAGACCAACATCTACATATCTGAGATGAAACTATTCAATATATAGAGCAACATCTACATGTCTGAGATGAATCTATTCAATATATAGACCAACATCCACATGTCTGAGATGAAACTATTCAATATATAGACCAACATCTACATGTCTGAGATGAAACTATTCAATATATAGACCAACATCTACATGTCTGCGATGAAACTGTTCAAACAAACTTTTTCATCGCAGACCTGATGTAATACAGTTCACTACCCTACTGTTGACTGAGGTGAGCATTCCTATAAACTCGCCCTTGATATAATTCTTACTCACCTTATCATCATATCAGCCAAAAAGCGTCCACTGCTTGACAAAGGCCTCCCCCAAGGATTTCCACGACGACCGATCCTGCGTTGCCCGCATCCATCGGCTTCCCGCGATCTTCACCAGGTCGTCGGTCCACCGCGTGGGAGGCCTTCCTACGCTACGTCTTCCGGTGCGCGGTCGCCACTCGAGAACTTTACTGTCCTATCGGCCATCTGTTCTACGACTATGTGCCCTGCCTATATGTCACCTTATCAAACAAAAAAAATTGTGAACAATTTTGATCCATATACTCTTTAATCAGACATTGTAGTGACTTTACCATACATACGTGTACGTTATAGTAAGTACTTAAATAGCGCTTACATAAACGTACACGCTTCGTATCGTATGTGTTCAAAATAAACTAGATCACCATCTTTCTAAGGCTGCCTATAGACGACGCAAAAATTTCACAAAAATCTAAAATTACGAACCTTAGTATATCGTTAGACTCCAGTGAGTCCTGGAGGCTGAGAGTCGTAGGTGAAACCTAATTCGAACGTAAATAAAAAAACGGCCAAGTGCGAGTCGGACTCACGCAAAGTAGGGTCCCGTAGTCTTTTCAAAAATAAATGTATATTATAAAAAAATATGTTTTCGCAGTTGGTAATACATAGAACATTTTGTATAGAAAATCTATGTATAAACTTTTTACAAATCCAACTGCACATCTTAAGTTGGTCGATTATTACTCCTAAACTAAGAAAGCCTATTTAAAACCGTGATAGTTTTTCTTTAAATAAAAGCATGTATCTTTTAAATTACTTAATTATATGTTTATTTACCATTTTTTCCGATGTCGCGAGATAGCGCTTTAGCTGGAAGGGGGAGGCGACACTTCATTCTAACAATATTAGCACTTTAAAGCCTTATATTTCGCAAACTAAACCCTGAATCGAAAAATAGTTTCAGCGAACCCTCAGTACATTCGAAAGACCTATTGAACAATATTCCACACTATAGGGTACGTCAACAAAGAACTATTGAAAAGTATTCCGCACCATAGGGTACGTCAACAAAGAACTATTGAACAGTATTCCGCACTATAGGGTACGTCAACAAAGAACTATTGAACAGTATTCCGCACTATAGGGTACGTCAACAAAGAACTATTGAACAATATTCCGCACTACAGGGTACGTCAACAAAGACCTATTGAACAATATTCCGCACTATAGGGTACGTCAACAAAGAACTATTGAACAATATTCCACACTATAGGGTACGTCAACAAAGAACTATTGAACAATATTCCACACTATAGGGTACGTCAACAAAGAACTATTGAACAATATTCCACACTATAGGGTACGTCAACAAAGAACTATTGAACAATATTCCACACTATAGGGTACGTCAACAAAGAACTATTGAACAATATTCCACACTATAGGGTAAGTCAACAAAGAACTATTGAACAATATTCCACACTATAGGGTACGTCAACAAAGAACTATTGAACAATATTCCACACTATAGGGTACGTCAACAAAGAACTATTGAACAATATTCCACACTATAGGGTACGTCAACAAAGAACTATTGAACAATATTCCACACTATAGGGTACGTCAACAAAGAACTATTGAACAATATTCCGCACTATAGGGTACGTCAACAAAGAACTATTGAACAATATTCCGCACTATAGGGTACGTCAACAAAGAACTATTGAACAGTATTCCGCACTATAGGGTACGTCAACAAAGAACTATTGAACAGTATTCCGCACTATAGGGTACGTCAACAAAGAACTATTGAACAATATTCCGCACTATAGGGTACGTCAACAAAGAACTATTGAACAGTATTCCGCACTATAGGGTACGTCAACAAAGAACTATTGAACAATATTCCGCACTACAGGGTACGTCAACAAAGAACTATTGAACAATATTCCACACTATAGGGTACGTCAACAAAGAACTATTGAACAATATTCCGCACTACAGGGTACGTCAACAAAGAACTATTGAACAATATTCCACACTATAGGGTACGTCAACAAAGAACTATTGAACAATATTCCACACTATAGGGTACGTCAACAAAGAACTAGTAAACAATATTCCACACTATAGGGTACGTCAACAAAGAACTATTGAACAATATTCCACACTATAGGGTACGTCAACAAAGAACTATTGAACAATATTCCACACTATAGGGTACGTCAACAAAGAACTATTGAACAATATTCCACACTATAGGGTAAGTCAACAAAGAACTATTGAACAATATTCCACACTATAGGGTACGTCAACAAAGAACTATTGAACAATATTCCACACTATAGGGTACGTCAACAAAGAACTATTGAATAATATTCCGCACTATAGGGTACGTCAACAAAGAACTATTGAACAATATTCCACACTATAGGGTACGTCAACAAAGAACTATTGAACAATATTCCGCACTATAGGGTACGTCAACAAAGAACTATTGAACAATATTCCACACTATAGGGTACGTCAACAAAGAACTATTGAACAATATTCCACACTATAGGGTACGTCAACAAAGAACTATTGAACAATATTCCACACTATAGGGTACGTCAACAAAGAACTATTGAACAATATTCCGCACTATAGGGTACGTCAACAAAGAACTATTGAACAATATTCCACACTATAGGGTACGTCAACAAAGAACTATTGAACAATATTCCACACTATAGGGTACGTCAACAAAGAACTATTGAACAATATTCGACACTATAGGGTACGTCAACAAAGAACTATTGAACAATATTCGACACTATAGGGTACGTCAACAAAGAACTATTGAACAATATTCCACACTATAGGGTACGTCAACAAAGAACTATTGAACAATATTCCACACTATAGGGTACGTCAACAAAGAACTATTGAACAATATTCCACACTATAGGGTACGTCAACAAAGAACTATTGAACAATATTCCACACTATAGGGTACGTCAACAAAAAAACACCCCCTCTTTACATGTCCCTAAAAACTTTTTTTTTACAATATTTTAGTTTACCACTTTGTCGGCGTGGTTAATATGTATACTCGTGCTAAATTACAGCTTTCTTGTACTAATAATAGTCTCTACAAAACACACGGACAGATATGGAGAAACTATAAGGGTTCCTTGTTGAACCCTAAAAAACTGGAAATTTCGTTTTAATGGTTTGGTTTTGTAGCTATTTAAAAAATAATATGCGCGCGCACTCAGAACACTAACAAGGAACTGAGGGCTTTACGAGCCCACGCGCGACCATCATCAGGTCCAAAGCCGAAATTATTAATCCATGCTGAATGCATTCCGAACGCGAACCGGTATTATTTAAAAATTTGGCTTCATCAGTTACGCTTGGCCAGTGCACGTACTCACAAGGAGATCCAAGGGAAGATTGTAAAGAGATCCTTTACAGTACCTACAAATGCTGAAGTGTCTGACGACTTCGAAAATCTTGTACTTAATTTTTATGAGAGCCACGCTCTTGTCGGTGAAAAAAATGCCATTCTGCTTTGTCCTTGATATTTAATTACTGTCGTGATTTATTGTTTAAGTTGAAAAATCAAATTTTATATTGGCAACACTGCTCACTATTATCGGCCGTCACGCGATGGTGATTAGCTCAGCTCTGGGTAGGAGTGGGATCTTCCCCACCCCTACCTCTTTCAAGGTTTGCCGCTCACGGACTGAGTGGTTGGTATTCAGTCTTCGATGTGATCTGATCAGTCGACGGAAGTTTCAATATTTGTGCTTGGATATTGTGAATGAATACAGATTTATACAAGTAAAAGTGTACTGAGTTTTTGTTCATAAAATTACTATATCCTGTTCTTAGCCATCTCCTTGACGTTCTGGCACGAAGCGACAAGGTGTAATTCAATTGCGCAAAGTTCATGGTACTCTTTGACTTAACTATAGGTACTCTAAGTATGATAGGGACTTATGTTTCTATACTATTATACTCTTTTTTTTATTTACAATTGGTAGGCCCTATGGTAAGCTCTTACGGTGAAGGAAAACATCGTGAGGAAACCTGCGCACGCCTGCGAAGAAACTCGCAGGTTGTGTGTGAAGTTGACTAACCCGCCTGGCTTGCGTGATCGACTAAGGCCCGATCGCCCTAGTTCAGGCTAGGCTCGAGCCGCTCGGTGGGAACGTATATGAGCTGATATGATGATGACGAAGCCCTATATTATATACTATTATGATACTATCATTATGGACTTTGTTTTGTATAGGATCCTTTTCAGTCTTGCATTCCTGTGAATGATTGATTCAGGATTTGAGTTTATGTTATCTAAGTAGATACCGAGCTTACATAAGTATGTAAGCACCTAGGTAAACGGTAGGCGTCGGTATCGTAACGGCTATAGGGCCGCTACCTTATGTCCGGGAGGTCGTCGTTCAAATCCTGCCACGTACCAATGTGTTTTGGTATTTAGATGTCATATGTACGTTTATCCGACGCTCTTACGGTGAAGGAAAACATCGTGAGGAAACCTACACACGCCTGCGAAGAAACTCGAAGGTTGTGTGTGAAGTCGACCAACCCGCACTGGGCCCACGTGGTCGACAAAGACTCGATCGCCCTAACTGAGGATAGGCTAGTTCAGGGTAGGAACTGATATTATGACCTGAAGATATTACTGGGAACTGCTACTTTGCAACTGTCCACTCCCTACTCCAATATGGTGTTGATATCTGGGGTTAGGCGGCGGACTGGCATCGAGCCTTCGTCCTCTAGAAACGAGCGGTAAGAATAGTCGCCCGCATCAAAGCTGGTGAGTCAGCACAACCTCATTTCATTAAACTAGGTATACTCACGCTTCCTAGCCTTATCATATACAACACGGCAATCTGCACCAGGTAAGATATTAATAGTTATGGCCGACGCGGTGATCACAATAGGTACTGCCTTCGCAACGGAAATAAGCTGAAACCCATACCACATCGCCTAGCCAAGTCTGACAGGGTGACACGTACGATGTGACCTGCCTTTTACAGACGTCTGCCAGAGGACATAAAAAATGCTCCTTCTCTTTCAATATTCAAAATTAAATTAAAGGGATGGTTGGTCGAGAGGGCATTCTACAGCCTGGGAGATTACTTAAATTAAAATGAAATAATGTGGTGTAAAATAAAAATTGACATATATAATTATTATAATATTATGGTAATTAAGATGAAGCATACATTTAATATAATGTATATAATAATTTATATAATTGGACTTGTAAGAAATTGTTATCAATAAAGATTATGATTATGATTATGACCTTAGGTTTTTGGCGGTGATTAATGATTTTATTTGACCACCACGGCATGTGGTCAGCCAGTTTCAAGCGGCAAGCAATGTACACAGGCCAGCACATCAAGCTACACACTTTGGACTTTGTACCGTTCTTATGCCGAATGAGTATGGATCAGAATTGCACTACGAGTTGATGTTGATGTGCTGGCCTCTGTAGTCTGTACCTACTTAAAATTAGATTGTAATATGCCTTCATAACTAACAGCTGTGCTGTAGCGTGGAGCTGTACACAGATAAGATATAAAATAGAATGAGATTTGTACATCCGTATGTATTTTTTTAATACGTAATTTTAATAAAACTTAAGTAACTTCTTTGCGATAAAATTTGAGAAGGTTTCTTAGTATTTTTATTGTTCTGCATAATTAAAAATTAGTAGTTTAGTTTTTAAATAAATCAAAGATGACATTTTAATATCATAAGATTCATAAGGTTGTTCTTTTGACATGGCTCTCATAATTGCTAAACTTAAGTGCCAGTGGGCGGGGCACATAGCTTATAGAACAGTAAAGTTGGGGTAGTAAAGTTCTTGAGTGGCGACGGTGCACAGAAAAACGTAGCTTAAGCTTGCCTCCCACTCGGTGGACCGATGACCTTGTGAAGGTCGCGGGAAGCCGCTGGATGCGGGCAGCGCAGAATCGCTCGTCATGGAAATCCTTGAGGGAGGCCTATGTCAAGTAGTGACGTCTGTCGACTTATACGATAATACTTAGTCTAAATTCTAAGTAAGTAGGTAACTATTTATGCAATAATGTAGTCGATCAATTATGGTTTAGTGGGTAACTATATAACTGTGCTTAACAATTATCGTGCTCTGCCGCCTATGTAGAGTTGTAGACATTCAATTGATGTGCAACACAGTCAAGTAAATAAATAAGTAGCTAGTTACAACTTTACTTAACTGCCTCCGTGGCGTAATGGATAGTCCATTCGCTTCACACTAGGAGGTCGCGGGTTCGATTCCGGCGGGGTCAACTTGTAAGACTCGGTTTGGTTGGTGGTAGGGCATACCATCTTATCTGAGTCTTGCCGCCAAACATCAGTGTTAACAACATTGATGTGTTCCGGCTTGAAGATAAGATAGACAGTACTCCATTGCATTGGGGAATCTTGGTAAGCCCGGTTCCATCTTCGGCATCATCGTCACTTACCATCAGGTGAGATGATGCCAAATAAGGGCTTACCAACTGTGAATAAAAAAACTAAAAATAAAAAAGGTAGGTACTTAGCTTCGATATCATTTATATTTTGTACTAGCTTTTGTCCGCGGCTTCGCTCCCGTAGGCATCGTTTTTATGACTGTCTGGGAGGGTGTGGTGCGCGGGCCGCTTGAGTTTACTCCAGATCCCTCTAGAACTATAGCAGGCTGTTCGGATTAGCAGTACATGTTACTTCCCACCCCTTAAAATATTTCTGTGCAAAAATCACGTCAATTCGTTGCTCCGTTGTGACGCCGACGTGTGCGAGCCTGGTAATGAGTTTCCCAGATCCCTTGGGAACTATCGCGGGCTACGTATTTAGTAGTCTATATATGTCATTTCCCACCCCCTCAACTAACTCTGCGAAAAAAATTCGTTCGATCAAAGCTCCGTTCCGATGTTAAAGAAATAACCAAAAAATAGTCTTTTTTTAGTTCCTTTAGGAACTTTATCGGACTATAAGCGGACTATACTATTTTCACGACGTAACAAGTAGCTTATGTCCTTCTCCATAAAAGGCTACATGTATGCCAAATTATTTCAAGATTGGTTCAGGTATTAAAGCGTGAAGAGATAACAAACCAACAAACGCATTTTCACATTTAATAATAAATTATGTAATTAAGTATATAAAGTGAGGAATGAGCACAGAATCAGCGTTTTTTTCTTATCTGTGATAATAAGTGAGGATGCATGACTAGCCTAAAATATTTTAATTTTGAATGACAATTAAGCCTTAGAATTAAGAATGCAGCCTTTGTCCAGAGTTTTTCGTCTGATATGATGATGATGAAGTTTTTAGTTCCTTGTAAATTAACTAAAATTTTAATAATTATGTAACAATCTTGTTTTCTTTAAATCATGTCTATAGGTACCACAGAAATTAAAATAATAATATTTATTCCGATTTCTGTGATCGGTAGATACTGATGTGATGATCCGGTGATCCACGCGTGCCGAGCCACGGGCATCTACTATTAAATGAGTTCGAACCTCGAAATGCCAACGTGGTATCACTGATCTACCTCACCTCACCATTTATTAGACAAGACAGTGACCTCATCAGATTACAACATATACCTAGATAGGTAGCCCACACTACTTCTACCACACTATCTTCGAAATCAAAGGATATTTTTAATTTCTACCACACTATCTTGGAAATTAAAGGAAATTTTTAATTTCTACCACACTATCTTGGAAATCAAAGGATATTTTTAATTTCTACCACACTATCTTGGAAATCAAAGGATATTTTTAATTTCTACCACACTATCTTGGAAATCAAAGGATATTTTTAATTTCTACCACACTATATTGGAAATCAAAGGATATTTTTAATTTCTACCACACTATATTGGAAATCAAAGGATATTTTTAATTTCTACCACACTATTTTGGAAATCAAAGGATATTTTTAATTTCTACCACACTATATTGGAAATCAAAGGATATTTTTAATTTCTACCACACTATATTGGAAATCAAAGGATATTTTTAAAAGTTTCTTGACGATCCTTTTCCTTACCCTTTTTGTGCACAATTTGTTTCCAAAACTGGCCAAGTGCAAGTCGGATTTTCGTATTGAGAGTTCCGTACCACCACACCTTTGAGTACGGATTACTAAATCATCATCATCATCATCACATAACATCCATTTCATCGAGTACTAGAAGCAAAATGTAGATTTGTTATCGCAAAAAAAAATATGTCACATGTATTATTATATCAGCTCATATACGTCCCCACCGAGGGGCTCGAGCCTACCCTGAATCAGGGCGATTAGGCCTTAGTCGACCACGCGGGCCCAGTGCGGGTTGGTCGATGTCACATGTATACAATTTAACAACTTTCAGATTTTTTCTTTACTTGTTCTGTGATACCTTGCTTCTTGCCAAATTTCGTGATTCTAGGTCAAGTGGAAGTAAGTAGGTATGTAGTTTGCGAATATCAAAGTTACACAATTGGTCATATTTTTTAACTGCGTTTACTTATAAGCTGGACCGTAGACCTTCTTGTTCGAAAATTCCGTCCGTCCGTGCGTCCATCCGTCACGCCTGGCTCTGGAGGCTAAATCTTTAGTCCGATTTGAACCAAATTTGGAACTTAACTTATGAGTCTTAAATTATTTCATCGAGGGATTATACATATAAAGTTTCTTCGTACCGTCAAACCGAACAGTAGCTGTCATACCTAGAGCAAAAATTAAAATACTTTTTTCTCAAAAACGGCTCTAATGATTTGATTTAAACTTTGCACCTCGTAGTTGCTTATATTTGTTTATTACATAGTAACACCCATTGGTCTGGAAAAAATCGTGTTTGTATGGTTCTCCTACAAATTATATTGAAACATGCTATTTACAGAGAAATGGTTGGTTCTATTGAATTGTCGTGTATAACGAAGAAGTATACAGGCTGTAACAAAATTGGTGTAGGTCCCGTTAACTGAGGGATCTACTTATCATACTGAACAACTTTCTCCAAGGAACCCATACTCAATTCTCAAAAAAAAATTGGACCCTCCATACTAAAACGCACAAAATTGGTCAATCAGCTGATCGTTTTGTATGAAGAGTATGTATGTCATGTTTTTTCGCGTTTTCAGCAAACTTGTAGAACAAAAGTTGTTCAGTATGATGAGTAGAACCCCCAGTTAACGGGACTTCATCAAAATTATTACAAACTAGCTTTTTCCCGCGGCTTCACCTGCGTGGACATCGTTTTTCACATAGGTTTTCTCCAGATCCCTATTCCTGATCGGGATATTCCGATTAGCAGACTTTGTCACCTCAACCAATGGTATACAAATAATCCCTTCAATCCGTTGTTCCGTTGCGACGCTGACGTGCGGGAGCGTGATAAACTAATTAGTAAATTACCTCATTTCCCAACCCCTCAATCATTTCTGTGAAAAGAATCACAACAATCCATTGTTCCGTTGCGTTGTTAAATAAATTAACCAAAAAGAGTATATTTTCAGTTATGCTATTTTTTTACGGGACAAAAAGTAGCCTTTGTCCTTCCTCGTGATACAGGCTACCTGCATGCCTAATTTCATCAAGATTGGTCAAGGTGTTAAAGCATGAAAAGGTAACAAACAAAGAAACACATTTTCATATTTACAATATTAGTATGAAGTTTTTTTAATTTTTGTATGAAAAAAAATCAAGAAAGTTTAGTGCGTGCCTGGGCCACACGCTGAAAACCAGCGCTGTGTTGCAGCATAAGCCGCACGCGCAGTTATATATTAATCTGAGCGCGGTACGTGATTCTTGAACCACACACACACTAACTCACACACGCACGCACTCACACTTACACACTCACACACCGAAACACACACACACACACATCATACTTTAATAGTCTTTTTTTTCTACTTGTAATATTAGATTAGGTACTGTTGATTTGTTATTTTTCTCCTCTTGTTTTTTTTAATTTAATCCAACATTATGTATGTGTGTTTGGTGACAAGGAATCAATAAATGTCATGTCTTATGGCTGAAAGTTATTTCAGTGCGGCAACGATTGAAATTTGTACTGACACGAATCAACTACCTGCTAATTTGAGGTAGATATAAGCCTTAAGGTTGTTGTGTCGCCATACTGAATTAGTAACGCTACAGTTCCACCCACTGGTTCTTAAACTGGGGCGCCGGACGCTCGCGACGGACGCGGCTATGTTTAGAGACAAAGTCAGATAGAATTATGTCGCAGCTTCCTGTCACCTGATGCCACAGCTAAAAACCTACTACACCGAGTAACTTTATTATTCCAATAAAAATGTTCGTGTCACTCAAAAGACAGGAAAATCGATTTGTCAAACTTTTCTTCATACTGCATTTTGAGCCCCTACTTTTACACCTGGGAAAATGGTAAAATTACACATTTCGTTCGAATAATGGATTTTGTTTTAATTTGAAAGACGTGTTCAAATAATGATCAGTGCTAAAAAACATATAGGTGAGAAGCAATTCTGACAGGCGTGTTTCATTGAAGATCAATGCTTAAAAACGTATTAGAAGTATTTTTAAAATGCGTGTTTCATAAATGGTCATTGCTGAAAAACGTATTAGAAGTAATTTAAAAATGCGTGTTTCATAAATGGTCATTGCTGAAAAACGTATTAGAAGTAATTCTGAAAGACGTGTTTCATTGAAGATCAATGCTTAAAAACGTATTAGAAGTAATTCTGAAAGACGTGTTTCATTGAAGATCAATGCTTAAAAACGTATTAGAAGTAATTCTGAAAGACGTGTTTCATTGAAGATCAATGCTTAAAAACGTGTAAGAAGTAATTCTAAAAATCGTGTTTCATTATTGGTCAATGCTGAAAAACGTATTAGAAGTAATTCTGAAAAGCGTGTTTCATTGAAGATCAATGCTTAAAAACGTATTAGAAGTAATTTTAAAATGCGTGTTTCATAAATGGTCATTGCTGAAAAACGTATTAGAAGTAATTCTGAAAGACGTGTTTCATTGAAGATCAATGCTTAAAAACGTGTAAGAAGTAATTCTAAAAATCGTGTTTCATTATTGGTCAATGCTGAAAAACGTATTAGAAGTAATTCTGAAAAGCGTGTTTTATTTATGATCAAAGCTGTAAAACGTGTTAGGAGTAATTCTGACAGGCGTGTTTCATTGAAGATCAATGCTTAAAAACGTATAAGAAATTATAAAATGCGTGTTTCATAAATGGTCATTGCTGAAAAATGTATTAGAAGTAATTCTGAAAGACGTGTTTCATTGAAGATCAATGCTTAAAAACGTATTAGAAGTAATTTTAAAATGCGTGTTTCATAAATGGTCATTGCTGAAAAACGTAATTTTAAAATGCGTGTTTCATAAATGGTCATTGCTGAAAAACGTATTAGAAGTAATTTTAAAATGCGTGTTTCATAAATGGTCATTGCTGAAAAACGTATTAGAAGTAATTCTGAAAGACGTGTTTCATTAAAGATCAATGCTTAAAAACGTATTAGAAGTAATTTTAAAATGCGTGTTTCATAAATGGTCATTGCTGAAAAACGTATTAGAAGTAATTCTGAAAGACGTGTTTCATTGAAGATCAATGCTTAAAAACGTATTAGAAGTAATTTTAAAATGCGTGTTTCATAAATGGTCATTGCTGAAAAACGTATTAGAAGTAATTCTGAAAGACGTGTTTCATTGAAGATCAATGCTTAAAAACGTATTAGAAGTACTTCTGAAAAGCGTGTTTTATTGATGATCAATGCTGAAAAACGTAATAGGAATAATTCTGTAAGGCGTGTTATATTAATAATCAATGCTGAAAAACTTAAAAGGAATAATTCTGAAAGGCGTGTTTTATTAATAATCAATGCTGAAAAACGTAATATGAACAATTCTGAAAGGCGTGTTTCATTAAAGATGAATGCTTAAAAACGTATTAGAAGTATATCGAAAAAAGCGTGTTTCAATAATAATCAATGCTAAAAACCTAATAGGAACATCACCACTGCTAAGGCATAGTAAGGGGTAAATATATTAGTACTAACATACAGTATGCACACTCCCTGCCGCTCTCTAGATGGCGACCGTACCCCCTCGTCACCAAAAATTTATACACATTGGTTACTGTTTGGTTGTCGAACGTATAGGATTTCGCCGCAATTTAATTTGTTCCGTCATTAGTTTTTTGAAATGTTATTTCTGGCCCGTTGTATGAAGTGTGTGTAGCTGAGGCATGGGTCTCTGTCTCGGAAAGGTAGTATAGTGAAAATCAAATTTATACTTCATTAGCTATTGCCCGCGGCTTCGCCCGCGTGGACATCGTTTTTATGACTGTCTTTAAGGCTGAAGGGTGCGCGAGCCGCAAGCGGCTTACGAGCGGGGACAGGAGTTTACTACTGATACTTATCCCAGTTCGGGCTATTTTAGTTAGCAGTCTATGTCACTTCCCACTCCCACAGTCAACCAATACACTCCACTGTACAAAAAAACCTGTTAAAAGTTGGCCCTTTTTATTTTGACCCAAGAGTCATTGCGAAGGGGGACCTCTAAGTTGTGAAATTATTAGTAACTAGTGGATGCCCGCAGCTTCGCCCGCGCAGATCCCGATTTATGCGGTACCCGTGGGAATTTCCCAAAATCCTTTCTTAGCAGATGCCTACGTCATAACATCTACCTGCATGCCAAAATTTCAGCCCGATCCGTCTGGTGGTTTGGGCTGTGCGTTGATAGATCACTATGTCAGTCAGTCAGTCAGTCACCTTTGAGTTATATATATTTAGATTAGTTGTAATTAAATAAATGATTTGTATTCTGTTTTTATTTTATTAACTTAACGGTCCCCCTACGCGACGATACTTAAATTAAAATTTTACTACTTAAGTGAAACTAAAAGAGCCAGTACATATTATATTTTACTTTTTGGAGGTTCTTGTCGGGGGTTTTTAAAATTTTTAATTTAATTTTTATTTAATTCCTTTCAAACTTTACATATTACTAGTAGGCACGTTACAATTGAATTTGAAACTATCCCTACATTCACACAAATACTTTCCGGGACGATAAACACGACGTTGCAACACGAAATCTAGCCTATTTCGAATCGATCAAACCTGTGAAAGTTGCTCACCTCCCTTGTTTGAAGCTGCAAATAAATGAGTTATATATAACTCTAAACTTCAAATTAATTGGACCTGTGGAAGTTACTGAGACCCCTTAATGAGCTAGAAAGCTGACGACATTCATTTTTTTTTATCTCTGCCTCTACAGATTCCAGGAGATGCTGCAGCATCAAGTCAAGTTTACCATGTTCTTTGTAACACTATTCCAATGAGCCTGCAGATAACAAATAAATACTAGATCTTAAGTAGGTAAGTAAGTACACATATAACATACAAGTACACAAAAAAAAGTACAATAATATAATCGGATAAACTCTAACATTTTTGACAGACGAAAGAAGTGTTCACCAATCATTATCATCATATCAGCCGAAGGACGTCCACTGCTGGACATAGGCCTCCGTCAAGAATACTCAATACTCACCAATACTCTCTATTAATATAGGGGCGCTGGTGCACATATGGATTCGGATTTTCCCGTACTTTCCCTGTTAGAATTTAGCCTATAGAAATTCTGAAATATCTGAAAAAAAATTAAAGCGGTTTCAGATCATAAAACTGAACAACTTTCTTCAAGAAGGAATATAGATTAGCAATTCGCCAAAAACATGGATCTACCATTCCAACTTCGCTATTTGCTGATCATCTTTATAGCATGTCATGTGAAAAAAAAATCTAGATGCCCTGGGGAATATAAATCATCCCAAATTCAATGGCTACCAGTTATACTTCGCCCTAGCTCTCTCCAACTTCAAAGATCCGAATGGGGTTAAAAGGTTAATACTTATATCTGAAATCATTCATGCCCATCCAATAACTGAACATCTACACCTATAAACATAGCAAGTAGATTATATGTACAGTCTTGTACATCCCTATCTACGAGTCGGGAACAAAGTCTTTGACAGCGGGGCCGCCGCGCCAATCAGAGGACGCCCCTACAGGGGTGGCAAACTTTGAGCGAATTCAATTAAACTGACTTGAGCGGTCGTGCTTATCTGATGACTCCGTGGAGAGGAGTAGAGAGGCTACGTAACAAGATGTTTCAGGGCTGGCACTATTATTTCCCGCTCTTCAAATTTGATGTATTTTATTAAACGACTTCAAAAAAGGAGGAGTTTCTCAATTTGTCCGTAAATTTATTTATTTTTTATGTTTGTTCGCGAATAACTTCGTCATTAATGAACCGATTTTGATGAATCTTTTTTGTTGGAAAGAAGATATCCCTAGGGTGGTACCATGATAAGAAAACCAGGATCTGATGATGGAATCCCAGGAAAATCGAGGGCAACCCTCAAATTTTATAGGCAAGTATTACGTGTTTCATACGTTTTCTAAAGCTGCATTTGGCAGTCATTATCTCATGATGATGAGCTGATTAAGAAAGGTACAACTCATTAACGGGTATGAGTTAGTGGATAATTCTTTAAATATAGATAGATACGTAGGTACGCATAGACCGATAGTTGTATTCTTTCAGGTTATTCAGATGAGCTGATGATGGAAGATTTAACTCTCGTGCTGCTGAGATAATGATGGAAGCCACAGGACTCTGTATCTTTTAATGAAACACATGCATTATGATTTGATGATTCCTATTGGCGAGTAGGTGAGTGGGTTTAACGTTGTTAGATAGACAGCATTATCACTAAAAATAAAGGAAATTAAAAAAAGTTTAAAAAACTGAAAAACGACTTCAAAATGAAATTTACTCAAAAGTAAGAAATAATATTATTATACCTAAATACACGACATTAACCAACAATAACGAAATCAAAGGTGGGTACGAATTAAATTAGGGGCTTAAATTTTTTTGAGTTCGGTGTCAGCACACAACTACTTACGTATCAAATGTTTTAGATTCAACGGTTTGCTGACACCGACCTCAAAAAAAAATTAAGCCCCTAATTTAATTCGTACCCACCTTTGATTTCGTTATTGTTCGTTAATGTCGTGTATTTAAGTATAATAATATTATTTCTTACTTTTGAGTAAATTTTATTTTGAAGTCGTTTTTTAGTTTTTTTAATATATTTTTTTTAAATATAGATACACAAACTACTCGTAGAAAGCCGCTGGATGCGTGCATGTGGCTAAGGCGCGCCTTAAGTGGAGATCAATTGGGCGGCTGCCCAATTTCAAAACACAGTAACTGACAATTCCAAGTTTTTTTTAAATATGCTTTATTAAAAAAAAACGCGCCAAATTGATACCAAACTTGATTAATGATCAGAAAATACTGCAATAAAAATATTTGGAAAACAAAAACTTGAAATTAAGTCTTAAAAGTAATGAAGAATACAATAATACCAAAAAAATCAGGTATAAAAATTTTGCAGTTACTGTGTTTTAAAATGGGGCAGCCGGGGGGGCTGGAGGCATATTCCAGCTTTTTTTTTTATTAAAAATTTGAGTGCGTTTGCCTGCACCTCACCTGATGGTAAGTGCCGATGCAGCCGAGGATGTGAAACGCAAGCTCAAATAGTGCCTATTCGCTCTCGTCTTGAAGACTCCTAAATTGTACGAATCGGGGAATACGGACACCGGAAGGGAATTCCACTCCTTGGCCGTTCGCATGATGAACGAAGACGCAAAACGCTTCGTGCGTAAAGGTGGAACATTTGAGCTCTTTTGAACTATTCGATTAGTTATTTTGTGCAACAAGAGAGCAGAATTCGTTTTTGTTGAGAGTACCGATGAATCCCGAGCAAGCGGACGGGCTCTATAATTAAATCACTAGCGAAGCTAAGTGATTCTAAGTTTGAATCCTGAGCCTGGATTCAAGGCACGAGAAACAAATGTTCATCTTTCATGTGCGTTTACCATTCACCATTCTAATTATGCCGATTAATTATGCACAAACAGCTCTAAATGGTGCCTAAAAGAAAATTAAAATAGTAATCTTCGGGTCATTCTCGGAGGCTGCTAGAGCTTAACCTTTACTTAACAGCTTCAGATCTGTAACCATAAACCATTGCATAAAATGTAATGGATCGTATTTCAAATAAGTCGATAAGTGCGTGTCGAACCAAGCGCAAAGTAGGTCCTACTATTTAGAAAACAAAAACCTGATGTCCTAATATGTCGTTTAAGAGGACTGTGAACCGCACTACACAAACAAACGGCGATAACGATTCTCACCTCTTAAATGTTAACCGATTTGGACCAATTTGTGATAGTGTCAGTCAGAACAAAAGCTAGGCTTATACGTTTCGTTTTTTAAATTACTGATTATAAATTAACAAAAAAAATTACCGAAATTAGTTTTGTATGAAAACACGTGAACGACGATAAAATTAAACTTATTAACTTTATCGAAAACACAAATCGTATAAGCCTAGCTATTGTTGTGACTGACAACCTATGAAAAATTGGTACAAATCAGTTAACGTTTAAGAGGTGAAAATCGTTAACGCCGTTTGTATGAAAAGTCGCAGCTTCACAATCCTCTTAAGCTGGCAGCGGGGACGGACACTTGACTCTTACAAAAGTTGTTTCGCTAAAGGATCCCTGGATGGGAAAATGGTTTCATACACCCGCAACACTTTATCCAACGGCTCCCCCACACAATCATACACCCGCAACACTTTATCCAACGGCTCCCCCACACAATCATACACCCGCAACACTTTATCCAACGGCTCCCCCACACAATTTTTATTTATTTTCTTTTTATTCACAATTGGTAAACCGTTGACAACATCTCACCTGGTGGTAAGTGACGATGTTACCGAAGATGGAAGCGGGCTTACCAAGATTCCCCAACGCGATGAGGAACTGGCGATCTTATCTTTATGTCGGAACACACCAATGATAACATTGATATTTTGGCGGCAAGACTTAGATAAGATGGTGGTAGCTAGCCAGGCGGGCTTAGAAAATGCCCTACCACCAACCAAACCGAGTCTTACAATTGACCCCGCCGGGAATCGAACCCGCGACCTTCTGTAATAAAGCCAGTGAACTTTGCCTCTGAGCTAAGGAGGCGGTTAAAAATGGCATAGATGAGAAAGAAAAACACCCCCACTTTGACGTCAAGGGGAGGTACGCCAAAAAAATTTTTTTAGATTTTATTTTATCACTTTGTCGACGTGATTAATATGTACTTAAACCCATGCCAAATTGCAGCTTCCTAGTACTAAGAGTCTTTGATTAAAACTGCGGAAAGACAGACAGACGGACATGCTGAATTTTTAGGATTCCTCGTTGACTACGGAACCCCAAAAAAATGGTAAATAAAAAGTACCCTCTTTGCAAATTTTTAGAAATAGCACTTCAGAACAACAACAGAACATTACAAGCACACACACAACTGCCTGTCATACATTTAAGAGCAAAGGACGATAAAGGAAGGAGTTTATAGAAATGTTAATTTTGCTCCTAAGTTACTGACAGGCGACACTAGCCTCCCGCGTGAGGCTACCTAGGTTGAGTGCCTTCCGCACTCGCCTCCCCTGCCCGGTGAAGTTGCAATGGCCCCCACGACCAACAACAAGCTTGTCCTTTCGAAAGAAAAAAGTGAGGCTACTGATAAAAAGTGTATACGATACGATGACGAAAGAAGAGAGAATTACAAATATCTGACTATCCTTCGCGTACCAACCCTAACTGCTACTAAATTCCCCAAATCCCCGTCGGGCTGGCGTCAAGCGTTTCTCGTAACCGCTAAGCCTGTCATGACGTTATCTGTGCCCATTTAAGGGGCTCCTCCACACCCGGCACCCTGGGCTCACGGTTAAGTGGCGCAGTTATTAGATAAGCACCTTTATTAAGCCTCGTTTAAATTTTGGGAACTTCGTTTAAAGCCCGATATACGAGTACACAGTAGGTACCTACGGTGGAAAACAACTAACAATTAAAAGTCAGTACTTACAGAAGTTGTGGACTACACCACTTAATAACCAAGCAACTTATATACCTATGACGTCTGTCTATTTGTAACTTCGTCGGAAATAGAAGCCATAAAAAAATTAAATAAATATAAACCTTAAATAAAAAAAACGAGTGTGCTTTAGACCATACGACTGAAGTAAAACTTAATCACCGTAACGCATTCACCAGCTTACTCCCCAAGTCAAGCGTGCCGTTTGCCTCGCATGTTTACACTTTTCGTAACGCTAGAAATCACCGTTCTCATAACGCATTCACCAGCTTACTCTCCAAGTCAAGCGTGCGTAAAGAACTTTTACAAGTAACTAGTATCTCATCAGTGCTTTTACTTGCCTTCCTTCCCTTTGAGATGCAGATTGGCTGTTGATGTCGAAGTCCCCGAATGCCTAGTCGGTTTGACAGGTTTATTTCTCCCCACGTCCATTCCCTACAAGTCAAATTATCTAGAAGCGGTAGCTTATGCCACTGCCTGGACTAATGTACGAGGAAAACCGTTTAGGAAGGTAGATACTGCTTATGCCACTGCCTGGACTAATGTACGAGGAAAAGGGTTTTGGAAGGTAGATACTGCTTATGCCACTGCCTGGACTAATGTACGAAAAAACGGTTTAGGAAGGTAGATACTGCTTATACCACTGCTTGGACTAATGTACAAGGAAAACGGTTTAGGAAGGTAGATACTGCTTATGCCACTGCCTGGACTAATGTACGAGGAAAACGGTTTAGGAAGGTAGATATTGCTTATGCCACTGCTTGGACTAATGTACGAGGAAAACGGTTTAGGACTTATGCAAAGTGCTTATGCCACTGCCTGGACTAATGTACGAGGAAAACGGTTTAGGAAGGTAGATACTGCTTATGCCACTGCTTGGACTAATGTACGAAAAAACGGTTTAGGAAGGTAGATACTGCTTATACCACTGTTTGGACTAATGTACAAGGAAAACGGTTTAGGAAGGTAGATACTGCTTATGCCACTGCCTGGACTAATGTACGAGGAAAACGGTTTAGGAAGGTAGATAGAACTATATCGGGATATAATAATTAATAAGTTATGGCATTTGCCATCCCCTTAACCAATTCTGTGCAAAAAATCACAATAATGTATATTTCCGTTGCGATGTTAATGATATTAACCAAAAAAAGAGTATTAATTCAGTTCCCTCGGGAACTGCATCGGACTATGCTATTTTTACGGGACCAAAAGTAGCCTTTGTCCGTCTCCGTAACAAAGGTTACCTGCATGCTTAATTTCATAAAGATTGGTCAAGGTGTTAAAGCGTGAAAAGGTAACAAACAAAAAAACAAACACATTTATAATATTAGTACGAAGTAAGGATAAGGATTGCTAGTACATATTAATAACATTGGCAGTACAGTTTAAAATAAGAAAAATCATATTATGTACTGTAAATATATTACACTATACGCTTAAGGAGATTAAACTTAACTTACAATGGTCTCTTCCTTCGTCCTAAATAGATACGGCTTTACTCAAGACACCGGACGACACCCGGGCCCCGGGGGACACGCCCTCCTGGGCGACGACGACACCCAGTTATCGGGGCACAGCACTCGCCTCCGCATAACGGTTGAGCCTCAATTGCTTTGAAATAATCGAAGGATGCGAGAGCGTGCGAGAAAGAAATTATTTAGATGGGAAATTAGTAGGTAGGTAATTACTCGTAGAGAAGATTTTTGGAATGCTGCAAGGTGACTACTTACTACAGTTGAGAGCAGTGTTAAGCCTCGTATTAATCATCCATGCATGACTGTAATTAGTGATTAGCTTAATCGATTATGAAAGTAATCGACTGCAATCGATTTTGAGAAAAGAGCACTACTACACTAACAAATCATCGTCACTTACTACCAGGTGAGATGTTGTCAAGGGTTTACCAATTGTGAATAAATAAAAAAAAAATCTACTATTTTGTTTGTCATTTAGTGAAATGGCATGGAAAAATTTAGAATATTGGTATCAGATTTTATTGTTCTTTTTTTTCTTAGATAATTTCTTTTGTATAACATATTGTGGTGATTATAAATAAATAATAATTATCATTAATTTTTGTTTTAAACCATTGCATTAACCAATAATAAAAGAAAGCACTAGGTACACAATAATTCATAATAAATAATAATATAAACATAACACAACTGAGATTGCTTTTTTTATTTGTAGAATAGTATTGTCTAAGAAATTATTTAACATTTTGTCCAAATTGTAGCAGTTTCTTTGTATTTGCTTTTGGTCTGGATAGTTGTCAACGGAGTCTTAAATAATCGTCCATAATCGATTTATAATCGATTATTGTTCGATTACGAATATTTCAATAATCGATTATTAAACTAATCGAGTCAGCACATCACTAACTGTAATACTATACCGTGTTTTATTAATTAAATTTCTAAAAACCTATAATAGAAGCTTTAAGGTAAAAAGTTTTATTTGGAAAGAGTGTTTAAGCTCAAAAGCCGAATGCTCAAATGAATATAAACTACATGGTTACAAATTCAAAAAAGGCTGTGTTTCCTAAGATTTTAGTGAAAATAAAAGACTATTCTGGGACCATGATTCCACCCCCAAATTTCATCATCAGATCAACTTCAAAATACCAAATGGATTTATTGTCACCGGGAATATGGCTTCATTCCAAATTTCAGAACGATTGGACCCCTGGATGTCGCTCTAAAATCAATCGCAAGATTTGAAACATTGCAAGTTAATTGAAGCTTTTAATAAAAAGTAACGAGATTTATTTCGGCGACAGTCGGAAAATTTTAATGTCACTGCCTCTTATCGCTTCACTAACACACTACCAATATAACCGCAACTTTCCATCGTTACGTCATTTTATTCAATAAAATAATAAACGCCAAATCCTACATTAAATTCGGTTGGCATTTCCCCAAATGCGGATATTATTCGAAAAACCGCATTGCTAAGCTCTTCCGCGGCACGAAACGACACAACTGGGACCGTTGCAGGCGAATTTTCCACGATATATACGTGTTTTCACTGCAGTAAGAGCAAAAATGGCGTGAGGAGGCGGTTTATATAGGATGGGCAGGATTAAAACGGGGAGGCGCGGTAAAAATGGGGGAAGGGTGACAACGCTGAGAGCCGTGATAGCGAGAGCGTGGTCGAGTTTGTGCCCCACCTCGCTAGGGCTGTGCTAAGATAAAATAAGTTTCTAAATGAATATATTTTTCAATACAGTTTCTCAAAAAGGAGCACTTTATATGCCAGTTTACTGTGCGCAAAATTGATTTTACCGCACACGTTCATTTTACTTTGTCACTTTTTTATTTCTAGCTAGAAGGAATAAGACATTTCTAGCAAATAAAAAAATATAATAATCAATGACACAATCTCCTCTCAGACTGTTGAAGGGAATAATTTAAGTCTCCTTACACGGGTGTAATGTTAGCTGGAAGAGATCTCTTATAGAGACAAGTTCACCTGTGTACACGTCCTCTCTAAGTTCTTGTCATTTAAATGTTTTTGTTTAATAAAGAATATGTACATATATTTTAAAAGAAATAGGTTTTTTCTCCGAGAGGTAATATAACAATAGATAGATAGGTTATCTTTGGGTGATATATATATGTGAAGAAAGGAGAATCCCACAAAACATAAATGTAAAATGGAGCTAAGTTCGATATAAAAAATTACAGCAATCTAAATGATTATATAGTGGTTCCTAAATCATAGCTACGGAACTTCAAATAGACATATTTATTTTAGACTACTCGAAATAATAGAGAATATACAACGATTTTCAGTTAAAGAATTTGGTATTGCAGCGGGGAACTACCAGATTTTTGGTGACGCATAAACGTCTGGGTGGGGAAGGCACGGGACTTTACCTATTTGACAAGACAAGATTCGCCTTTTTAAAATCCTGCTACACTTTCCCATTCGACCGATTGTGCAAGAAGGTATAGGAGATACATAAAATTAAAAAAAGATCGTTATTAATTTCAGATTATTTTCAACCCTAACCCACTGAAGCCTGTATATCTAAAAGCGAGGGCGCACTGTGGAAATTAAAAAGAGAGAAATCGACAGATATATTGGCCCCGCTAGGTCAATTAAAAGAGTGGCATTGCAGCTTCACATCGCAGCCATTCAGAACGAACCACCTTGCATATTCGTTTTCACACACCGATAATTCAGACAGTTATTTTCTTTTCGTTCTATGATATTGGCGACGGGGAATATTAAATTAAATAGGGATCATTCTAATCACGTATCTGTTTGACATAGTAAGTAATCCTACTAATATTATAATCGCGAAAGTTGTTATCTATGAATGGATGTTTGTTACTCTTTCACGCTTCAACCACTGGGCGGATCGGAATGAAACTTGCACACATATAGGTTAGGTCCTAGAATAACATAATGGCTACTTTTTATCCAGATTTCTTAAATGATTCCCGTGGGATAGCGGTTAACTCTCTCTTTTTTGGTAATTTCTGTCACTTCGCAATGAAGCGAAGGATTGACGTGCTAATTAATACTGATTATCGAATTGACTACTAATTAGCATAGCCCGACATAGTTCCCAAGGGATCTAGAGTTGACTCAGTTCCCACGCTCGACAGCACAACAGACATAAAAACTATGTTCACGCGAAAACTAACTAACTACTGAACATATCTGGCTGAAATTTGGTAGGTAGACAGCTCAGGACCTGGATTAACATATAGGCTCCTTTTTCCACGCACTGCGCACCCTCGAAAACAGTCAAAAAATCTAGTTAGGAAATAAATATTGGTCTTCATTGAAAATTAAAGAATTACCTACTGGGCCCATAAGCTATGCTGCGTGTCGTTGATCAAACGACGGCTATGTATGTATTTACCTTGGTACCTAAAAATAGTAGGAATCTGTGACGTCATGTAGCTGTTAATTTGTCGAAATAGGGGAACAAAAGTAGGGCCAGATCAAAAAAAAAAGTTTAAATTGTACGTCATGTTTTGAATTTGCGCACTCCAGATTGTTGTCACTTGACCTCTAACAATTCGGCTATGTACTTATTAAATCTTAGATGCAAAATTGTTCATAGTTTCCAACTCGCGCACTCGCGCACATCACAATGGCTTGCGGCGCCAACTATCAAAAAATGTGTAAACTACAGTTTCTCATACAAATAAAAAACATAGCCCTCCTTTTTTCGTAGTCGGGTAAAAATAAAAATTCAAAACCAAGAAAAGAATAGGTATCTACCTTATGCATAGGTGAAAAGCCTAGAGTAAAATAAACATACCGACACCCTGATTCACCATAATGATAAAAAAAAAATTTAGATTAGATAACCTATGTATAAGTAGTTACTAAATTAGATTTAAGTATACATATATATTGTTTTGTAGTTACAATATACTAAGTAATATTTATTAAACCTTATATTTAAACTGTCGCGTCCGCGTCTGACTGACAGCCGCGGGTACCAACAGAATACCAGCGCTTCGCCTCCGAGCCTAGCATATGCTGAGTTGGGGCCCTGTGGTTGCAGTGGCACCTCATGAATATATGTAATTATTATTATTTTATATTTACCTCAACTTTTGTTACGTATTATATATTTTGGTGTGGTGTTACTGAAACCAATAAACGTATTTCTTTCTTTCTTTCTTTCTTTCTTTCTTTCTTTCTGATTCTAAACGCTTCGAGTTCGATTGGTTACACGGAATCGGGGAAAATCTAACGGATTCGATTGTTAGGGTTTCTACAACAAGGAACCCTTATAGTTTCGTCATGTCTGTCTGTCCATCTGTCCGCGGCCTAGCTCCTAGACTATTAGTAGTTAAGAGCTGAAATTTGGCAAAGATATATATAATAATAACGCGGAGAGAACCGTAAAACAAATGTTGGAAAAAAAAACTTTTTAAGGGTACCTACCTCCCCTACAAGTAAAGTGGGGAGGTTTTTTTTTCTCGTCAAACCCAGTCGTGTGGGGGATCGTTGGTTAGAGCTTACAAAATAGTTGTGAGTCTTCTCACACAATTTTATAATTTAGGGTCCCGTTTTCGAAGAAATAGGCTTGAAAGTGCTAAATTTTGTTGCAGTCGAGTGTCCCCACCCCCTAACAACTAAACTGCTGTATTTGAAAATTTAAAGAAATTCATGAAAGTATTCTATCTGATGAATTTAAAAGGAAAACTATCACGGCTTAGTAGGCTTTCTTAGTTTAGGTGAAATGTGCAGTTCGATATTTTGTAATAAGTTCATAGATTTTTCATACAATTAAACATTTTTAAACACAAGTGCAGTAAATATACACGCATCAGCTCTTAGAGCTGCTAGTGTATTAATCAAATAATAATAATAATAATTATGTTCTATTACCAACTGCAAATATAATTTTGTTTTTTAAAATAAACATTTATTTTTGAAAAGACTACAGAACCCTACTTTGCGCGAGTCCGACTCGCACTTGGCCGGTAATATTTTATTATTCTTTATATTTATATTATCCTTTATTGTTTTTTAATGAACCCGTCTGACTATTTTTTGAATCATGGGGCAGAAATAGAGTTATCAGTAAGATTGAATTGTAAGCGACATCTCGTGTTAACTGCCCAAACAACAGAGTAAACGCCACAGATTTGAATACCTAGTATATAAGTCACTGGTAAACGCAAAATTTCATTTAAAAATTCGACTGGATTTGGACCCGCAATTTCGAATTATTTATTATACGTACACTTCAACCATTTTGGACTACCAAGCCACATTTGATGTGAAATTGTCAATCAAATCGCGCGGGCAAGTCCAATTGCGTGGATTTAATTTATTTTGAAATATGTAAAATCTTAAGTTACATGTTGAAACACCTAGTTACCTAAAGTATAATCACAGATTACTAATTAGTTACTGTATAATTTTATGCTTTTGAAACAGAGGAAACCAAACCAATGTCAATTGTGTCGCCATCTATCGGGGAATATGAAAACTAAAGACCTCAACATTTATTTTCTCAAACAAAATAAAGTTGGAAAAGCCCCTGACCGTTAGAAGTAACTATTTAGTCACTGAGCACAAGGAGTATAGAAATCACTACGACTGAGCATGTAATCACTATATTTAGTAATCTGTGCCGTTAGACCCCTGCCGTCAAAGATATAATAAACTACGTTTTCCCTGCCGTAGTATAACTATACAAGTAACTTGAAGTAACTAATATCTCATCTGTGCTACTAGTATAGTAATCTTATTTATTATCTCTGTTTCTGTGATTTATATCTGTGCCCTGCCTGACCCGGCGCCGATGGCGCTCGTATTTTGTTTGCTAAACATATTTGAAAATAAACAGTGTACATTATCTAGTGTTTTGTTCAATAACAGGAATTAACGGAGAAGAATGGCGGTGAGTTTCACTTACTTTTTAATTAGCGTAATAATTATTCTTCCTGCAAATCTAACCTAAAAATAAAAAGGTATTTTCAAACCGATTTGTTAAGTAAAATAGGTACCTACACTTCGAACAGAACCAATAAATGTTGAAAATACTGAACACCAAATGTGCACCCAACTGCATGATCAAGTGCATTTTTACCCAAATAATCAAGGCTAAAATGTTATTCGGGTGAGGGTTATATTGTATGTAAGGCTGTTTCTTTGGCTGAGTCTGTAGCTACGGCTAGATCGGTCCACGAGACGCAGGGAGGTTGCAACCCCTTCGTGGTTGTACCTATCCGCGCAAAGCTTTACGCTTCCTCATTTATTATGCGGACAGCGAAGGAGTAGAACTCCTTGCCTGCGTCAGTGTTTCCTGATTCCTCTAGTTTGGGGACCTTAAAGGCGAGAGTAAATAGGCATAAAGTATCCTCGTCTGTATTGTCAGTTCCCATCTGGTGAGCTGTAGTCAAAAACACACTCATTTTAATTAAAAAAACAGAAGAATATTTTGTAGTGTTGTTAGATTTTTTTGTACCTATGTTATCTCTGAAGTATCATAGAAATTAGGATACATACATACATTTTATTCAGTTGGGTTTTAAATTTTTAATATTGGTTGGTTCATACTAAAATATAGTTTTTGCACAACCAGTCTGAAATATCTACAGACCTCGCTGGAATGCTTAAAAAGTTATACAATATTGAATTATTGTTCTTACTCCTAAAATCTTTTATAATTTTGACTAATATATCTTTTATATATTAAAAGAATTGATAAAATCTAATGCGAGTCCGTCTGGCCATTCTATCCACACAATTTGCTTAATTGTTTTTAAAATGATAAGTATTAATGCACAGATTTGTCATCCATCAAGCGGCTAGGGGCTTGTGCACCTTGCTCCCTAGAATGTAATAGGTGTCCATCCAGCTGTTCTATCCAACTGATTTGCCAATTTTTTTTTTTATGAAAGGTATTGATGCATGTATATGTTATCAAGCAAGATTCAAGATATTTATTCAAAATAGGTGCAAATTACACTCTTTCTGATAGTCATAGTAATTACTTACTTTATACATGTCATTCGTGAAAGATAAAAAATAAACAATCATTAGTTATTTATTAATATCAAAAATATAAAAATTTAAACACATTTGAATATAGAACAGTTCCAAATTCAAAATTGCCGGGAAATATGGAAAGGACAGAACTTAAAAGGCGTTCCTCATACTCTGTCATGTGGGATATCTTTGGATAGGTCTTTCAAAACTCCTGATTGTTTGCCAGAACCATTTTATTTGATTCAGGGTTCCATTCGTGAAAAATTAAGCTTTAACCCGCTTTTTACTAAAAAAAATGTAATTTGCTAGTGCTAATTTTTGTTAGTCAAGTCTCCCCTTCCCGCCCCAGCCTACTAGCTGAAACACTATTTCAGGAACTGAAAAAAATCCTACTAAGATGTGCAATTGGATTTGTAAAAAGTTCATAGATTTTCCATATAAAATGTTCTATTACCAACTGCAAAAACAATTTTGTTTTTTAAAATATAAAATTATTTTTGGAAAAGACCACAGAACTCTAGCGAGTCCGACTTGCAGTTAATCCGTTGTTACCGGTTGCTCGTCTCACTAAAGTGTCAGATGCTTTCTAGGGGTTAAAAAACTTCTAACAGTGGGGTTTGCTACCAGCCCTGCATCCTCCACCAACCTGGACATGACCCGGTGTGGAGTTCGGCTTAAGCTTCTTGAGTTTGGAAAGAAACCCAGGTCCCAGCAGTGGGGATGTTTATGGGTTGATAAACGTAAACACCTAATACTTTGGTACATTTTCAGGTGGAAAAGTTTCTACTTATCTCCGCGGCGGTGGCTGTCCTATCATCTTACTATGGATACAAACAGCTCAACAATATTCCTCCGTTACCCAAAGTGGACCCGGAAGAGTATTGGGGACCATATCCCATGCAAGCCAATCCAGATCTGTCAATCAGACCATTTGAGATTGAGTTCTCCGATGTTGTGAGTGTAAACTTTTTTAATGTTTGTTTTTATTCCCTGTAAGTGTATGGGTGGTGTAGGGTCCTTCCTTCCATGTAGTAAAACGGCTGCTCCTCTTCATAGCAACCTTTAATTATTGTACGATGATTGTACAGTAACTCTCCATATATTAATGACTAGCTGTTTCCCGCGGCTTCACCCGCGTGGACCACGTTTCTATGACTTTTCGAGGGTGCGCAGTGCGCGAGCCGCAAGCGGCTCGCGAGCGTGGTAAAAAGTAGCTTATGTCTTAATCCAGGTCCTAATCTGTCTACCTACCAAATTTAAGCCAAATCCGTTCAGTAGTTTTTGCGGGAAAGCGTAACAGACAGACAGAGTTACTTTCGCATTTATAATATTAGTAGGGATTAGTAGGGATTAATAAATGATCTTTTATTAGTAAATATTGGCATTTCTTTCATGTTCCAATCCCCTGAGCTATGTACCATTGAATGGAATAAAGGCGTTTTCTTAGTGGTCAGATAGGGCAACTTTTTAGATTAGTTAATTTCTTGAATTTTCCTGAAAGTGACGAAATATTATGCGGGATTTTCCCAAATATGACATTAGTAAGAAAGAAACTGCTGCGATAACTCTAGAGCCAAAGTTTTGCAATATGATGCCAAGGGCTTACCAATTGTATATTTTATGCCTTTAAAAATGGTGATTTATCGAGTTGAAAATAACCGTCTTCATGGGTTTATAGCCACCAGGCTCTCAAAATATCTAAACAATGGGCATATATTTACCGGCTTTTAATTTCTAATAGTCTTATGTTATTTTGAGAATTAATTTTGTTTTAATTGCTATTTTTCTTAATATTTTTTTTTGTCTTTAAACTTTTTTATTCAAATGGCAATTTCGTACTTTAACACCTAATACTAAAACTTAAACATAGCCTATCTCCTACAAGATTAATCTACAATCTTAACAAATCTTTTGGTGGTTGAATTTTTAAAAACACTAGAATACATATTTATTTATTTCCAATTGTTAATCTAAAAATAAAAACAAACAAGCTTCAAAAATGAAGGATTCCATACAAACTTTCAACCCTTTTTCATCCCCTTAAGGATCGAATTTCAAAAAATCTCTTCTTATTTCTCGTCTACATCTTAGGAATAACCCTTGTGAAAATTTTCAACTTTCTTGATCCAAGGCTGGGCGTTGATATGTATTGTCAGTCAGTGAATAAATGAATGAGTCAGGACTTTTCTTATTATTATATATGTATATGTAAGGATGTATGTATATATGTCTGTTTCATCGACCGAGTCTGCCACAACTTAAACAGCTTTATTGATTTTGGCGTAAAAGAAGTCGTTCGATTTGTCTTGACCCCGTGAGTGACATCGGATACATTTGTAGGCAGTCTTTTCTTTATTTTCAAATGAATTGTTTATATTATTATTTATACTACTTACTTATTTTTTTAAACTTCGATAGAGTATTTAGACATTCTAAGTACCTATAAATTTTGTGAAAATTGGGAGAGGCCTTTGATCAGCAAATGATAATGAAATTAATATCCTACTGCTATTATCCATCACCCAGATGATAAACGACCTACGGGAGCGACTGCTACACCGCCGCCCGTTCGCCCCTCCCCTGGACAACACCGGGTCCACCTACGGGTTCAACACGCACTTCCTCACGCAAGTCCTCGACTACTGGCAGAACAAATATAACTTCAGGGATCGAGAGCAGTTCTTCAATAAGTACCCGCAGTATAAAACCAATGTCCAAGGATTGGATATACATTTTATGCGTGTGAGGCCGGATGTGGATGAGAATGTTACTGTAAGTATGATGCTGTAAACCAACTTTTTAAAGTATTAATAAGTATTTAGATATTTTTTTTATTGTAGGCCTGCTGTCAAGGCACAAGTATCCACAGCAAATATCAGAATAATTATTACCACATCGAAATAAGATTTTAGTATTGTGTGGCTTCGTTGATTTTCGTTTCAATGTGATAGAAAAATACATTCAGTAGCAAAAAAAACGTGTGGCACTCGGGGACTGCCGCGGTAAAGCTATTGCATAGCATTTTTTATCAACTTATGCAATTATAATTATTTTTTTATTTTTTATTTATGCAGTATTTACCAGTACCATATAGTCCTTGGGGCGCGGGATGTTTATGTAATAAATTAACACTAAGAAAGTTCATCATCCGCCATCATCAATCGCCATAGCCATCGCCATCATCATCATCATGATGGATAGATAGATGGCACTGTAAGTTTTTTATACTTTAATATATATTTGTTTTTGTGGTGTCAGGTTTTATTTTCGTTACGAAATTTATTGATTCGGTCCCCTCAAAGCCCGCGATAAAAGCTATACAATAGCTTAAAAAATTATCGCTTTCTCCACAAGCTTTAGATATTAATTGGATCTACTACCAACTGCCAATTTTTTTTTTGAGTTAATGTGCCTAATACGAGTATATCTGTTGCAGCAAAATGGTTAAATGAACCCCTCAATTTACTGGGCATAAAACTATTGTACAGATTGGTTCACTTCAAATCTAAGAACTGATCCCAACAATACAAACAAAGTGACCAATCCGTTTTGTTCCAAGAAGTCTATAACATAACCCTGCCTTTTCTGACGTGCAGTTGATTGGCATTTGAAAGAGCGACCTCTTTTGCTAAGCGAGTGAACTTTATCACAAGTAAACTGTGTCTGCTAGCTAGCTATTCAGACACGGCTTTACCATTCACCGTAAATTGCGTTGAATTGATGGGACGAACCAGATGGCGCCACTGTAGTCTTTTAAAATTACTTTTTTTTAAAGAATGATAAAATGTTATTTTATTATGTATGTCTATACAAATGAAATTAAAAAAGTAGTTAAAAATAATAATCAATAAAAACGTGTTAAAAAAACATTATTGGCATTTGCTCAGACTCGAACCCACGACTTCTACTCAGATAGTGTACGACTATTTCGCCAATTCCATCGACTGGGAGCGTGGCGTCTCCTGTAATCCGGCTACTCGGAGGTCGGGACCGGAGGATGGTTTGAGGTCGGGAGCCCTGATGCTGAGTGGCTCATGTTGACTGGACGTCCGCACTAAGCCCGGTATTAATATGGATCCCCTGGAGGAGTCCAGGGGATGCAGGTTTCATTAAGGAGAGGCGAACCGGGCCAGGGGGGAAACCCAGCAGCCAAAAGTCTCCGTATCGGGCAGTAGTGGGATAGCGGCCGGGAGTGAGTGCTCAGTGACAGCCCGACCAACACAACCAGACCCGTTCCTTTTGCTCGGGCTTGAAGCGCACGCATTAACCACCTAGGTAAATTACTTTTGGACTCCTATACTTGTTCGAGTTCACATACGAGTAACTACAATAAAGTTTCTGAAACCATCGCGCCTTGTATAAGGCAAAGGCACAATAAAAAATTATTGCTTAAATCCATGTATCGTTTTACATTGCATTAATTACATCGATATAATAATAAAAGAACGTATTTATGTAGCTAAGTATCGTATCTTTGCGATAAAAAACGCTAAACACGTTAAAAAACCGACTTCCATCTGAACAAATTAGTACATTTTTGCATTATTATTTTTGGTTTTTGTTAATTTTCTACTAAAGTACAACACCGATTTTGATAAAATTTATATGGGACCACACGGAAAGCACTAGCTTTCAAATAAAAAAAGAATCATAAAAATCGGTTCACCCAGTCAAAAGTTCTGAGGTAACAAACATTAAAAAAAAAACATACAGACGAATTGAGAACCTCCTCCTTTTTGGAAGTCGCTTGAAAAGAAAACAAACCATAAATGTGAAAAGGAGCCAAGTTCGACATAAAAAAAATTACAGAGATCTAAATGGGTAGCTAGCTACCAAGTTCTATATACCTAGTGGTTTCTTAAATATAGCTACGGAACTTCAAATTGAAATGATTATCTTGGACTTCTCCAAATAATAGAGAATATAGACGGTTTTCAGTTAGTATTTCAGGTTATTTGGGACAATTTACCAATTGTGAATAAAAAAAAAAAAAAAAAAAAAATTTGACCCCACATTGTATTATGCAAAAGTGAACCATTTTCGAAAAAAAATAGTTTAATTTTAATTCTCAGATGTTTTTTCACAATTTTAAAGAGTTGACACATCAGTTCTTAATAACCAATAATAAAATCATAACAATTTGTATCCATATAGAAACTACAGACCGCTTACTTAAAAACTTTTCACAAAAAAGGATTTTTTCTCCAAAAAATGCTAGTCTGCATATTATTTAAAAAAACATTTACACATTTCTAGTTATCCAACGAGGCAAAAAAAGACTGCACTTCGTTACACAATTTGTAGAGAAAATACGATACAAACAGAGATTCTCAGTTGTTATGAGAAACGAGGTTCGATAACGCCTCTTAAAGCCTTACTTACACACTAGTTTTTGCCCGCGGCTTCGCCCACGTAGTTATCGTTGTTGTTATGAGTGTAGAGCTTGTTCGTTCGGTTAACATTTCATTTCTAATGCTCTGTGGTAAGTCGTCTCGGGAAGTAATTGTATATTGAACAAGCTAAAACTCTTTTGAAAAAATACCATCTAGCTTCACCACGTTTGATCAGTGTTTTTCCAAGAGTTTCAGCATTCCAACACTCCCCCAATAAAAGGAAAAACAAAGGGTTCTTTCGAATCCCCCGGGAACCCCTCGATTTTCCAGGATTAAAAGTATATTTCCATACCTAACTATAATCAGGTGTTAACATATTGAATACGCCTAATCTAACAGTGAAAGTTTAATCTTAATACATTATGTAATTCCAGAGATGCAATTTTCTCTCTTTCCTTATGCGGGATTGGATCCTTATGAATATAAAGTCACGTACAGAGAAAATACCGTATTCGACCTGTATTCGTCATGTCACATGTCTAATTTGACAGTGAGTGAAGGTTTCATTATAATATATTGAGCCACTCCAGGGATACACTTTGTGACGAAGTCAATCTTTTTAGTTATTTTGACGTTCATCCTGTTTTTATATAATCTTCCGCCCGACGCAAGTTTGCTTGCTTTCCTGTGGAAACCCTTCGATTATCCGGGTAAAAAAGAAGTTTATCATATTAAACGAACCATTTCGGGCCAAGTTGAAATAGTCAAGCTTACTTTAATATAATATAAGCCAATATATACTACTCAAAACAAACTATGGGCCACCAAGTAAGTAGTAAGTACGTTTTCATACAGAGAGGCGGTCCAAACAGCCACGATTATTTTTATCAAGAAAAGTAGTTATGACGCCAGACTCCTAAAAATCTGTGTTTTTGCAGAATTATTCAAGTAAGAAAGATTTTTTTTTGCGTTTCAAAAAGTTATAAATTTAGTACAATCTACGATTATTTAGTGTGTGGGATTCAAAAGTATCAAACCATTTTTTATTTCTTACTTTGATGCTATTTTTATTAGCTTTTTTAGGCTTCAAACATACCTACATTTACGTTCTACGCGTTGAGGGTCACTCGTCACGTTTAACATATGGAAAAAACACAAAAAATATTCAGACCACATTACTTAACAAATCTTTTATAACCATCTCATCTAATTTCTTTTTTGCTAAATGCTTTAGTTTTCTTATTTTATGTGGTTTAAGTATAGTTAAGATTTTGTGAATTCCACCACTGCCAAAACATTTTTTTTCTTTTAGCGTAGTCACACTTTAACGACTTAAAAAGAACTATTATTTAATTAAATAAAAAAAACTGTATTGAAAAAATCATTTTAACTACCATTGATCAAACATAATCTAAACGACAGTTTAAAACAAGAAACGCGTAGCAATTTCTGTCAGTTCCGTCCGCTGAGACATCGCAGCGTTCGGACGCATGTTGTGTAGCTCGACGTGATTTTACCTCTCACTCGCACGGATGCTCCCTTTCTTTCTCGCAGATCTTATGACGAAGCCCAGCGTAGGTATATTGTTATCATCAAACAAGTAAACGACTATGGATCGAAAAAAAAATATCCCTGTGTTAGTAAAAAGAAAAGTAAATCAAGAGTTTTAATGATGAAAAAAAACCGTTTAAAGAGGTAAATTAAATACATACCTATATATTATATTAACAACTATACCTGTTATACAAAATAACCAAGATATAAGCCGTTAAAGATTTTTCTCTATCTGTTTCCAGCAAAACCGAATGTAACATACAGTTTATATGGACCGTGTGTTTTATGTCGTCACATTTACATATCGGATCTCTCTGTCTAATTAGTAGTTGAAAATGCTTATATTTTCATTGGCCGATTAAATTTTCATTTCACTTTTTGACATTGTTTTTATGGAATTTGCATATTTTTTTAAGAAATGCGATAGAAATTATAAGCCTCTTGACATCATCTCACCTGATGGTAGGTAAGTGACGATGATGCTGAAGATGGAAGCGGGCTTATCAACATTGCCCAACGCGAATGGGGAACTGGCTATCTTATCTTCATGCCGGAACACATCAATGCTGCCAACATTCATGTTTGGCCGCAAGACTTAGACAAGATGGTGGTAGCTAGCCAGGCGGGCTTAGAAACCGACCGAGCTACCAAACCGAGTGTTACATAGTTAGACCCCGCCGGGAATCTAACTTGCGATCTCCAAGTGTGAAGCGAATGGACTAACCATTACGCCACGGAGGCGGTTAAATTTGATTTTTTGTTTCCAGGTGGTCCCCGTGCTGCTCCTGCACGGGTGGCCGGGCTCCTTCCGTGAGTTTTACGAGCTCGTGCCCAAACTGACTACCCCACGACCGGACGTAGTATTTGTGTTCGAAATCATCGCGCCCAGCCTGCCGGGCTATGGATTTTCACAGGCAAGTCACTCATCATTGTTATGTTTTTATTACTATGGGACTCATAAAAAGAAACCTCACAAGAAAGAGATCAATCGTCGGATCCAACTCGGCTGGGCAGCGTTCGGGAAGCTTCGCAATATCTTCACGTCCCCAATACCGCAGTGTCTTAAGACCAAGGTCTTTGACCAGTGTGTGTTGCCAGTGATGACATACGGAACTGAGACATGGTAGCTTACTATGGCCTCATAAGAAGGCTCAAGGTCACCTAAAGGGCAATGGAGCGTGCTATGCTCGGAGTTTCTCTGCTTGATCGAATCAGAAACGAGGAGATCCGTACGAGAACCAAAGTAACCGACGTAGCCCACAGTATCGCTAAACTTAAGTGGCAGTGGGCGGGGCACATAGCTCGTAGAACAGATGGCCGTTAGAGCATCAAAGTTATCGAATGGCAACCGCGCACCGGAAAACGTAGCGTAGGAAGGCCTCCCACCTGGTCAAGATCGCGGGAAGGGGCTGGATGCGGGCAGCGTAGAACCGGTCGTTGTGGAAATCCTTGGGGGAGGCCTATGTCCAGCAGTGGACGTCCTTCGGCTGATATGATGATGACATATGTATTATATCAGACAGCACAGGTCTATCAGTCTTAAAATAAAAACAAAAATAATAGTTTGAAAACATTTTCACACCTCGCGCGCTCACTGGTTACAGGACGAAAACGAAACGAAAAGAGTTGGGAGACGTACGCGTGTTTATTTACTCAGGGAAAATCGCACATGGTCATCTGACTCCAAACTAGGTCTCCCTGTACCGATAACTAATCTGCGTGAGGGTTGGGGGGGGGGGGGGGGTGAGGTCGAATCTAGAGAGCGGCAGGGAGTGTCCATACTGTACGCTTCTACTAATATACAGGTGTAACAAAATCACATTAACTGGGGCTTCTACTCATCATACAGACCGACTTTCCCCAAGGAACCCATAAAAAAGACGTGTGGCACTCGGCGACTGCCGTGGTAAAGCTATTGCATAGCATTTTTTATCAACTTATGCAATTATAATTATTTATTTTTTATTTATGCAGTATTTACCAGTACCATAATTATAGTCCTTAGGGGCGCGGGATGTTTATGTAATAAATTAACACTAAGAAAGTTAATATCATCATCATCATGATGGATAGATAGATGGCACTGTAAGTTTTTTAGAACTCAATATATATATGTCGCAGGATAATTTGATAATCCGTCGTTTCGCGAAAATCCTAGGAATATTAGATACTATGGAGTAGAAAACTCCTAATAAAACCAAATCGAACGGAGCCCCGCTTCGTTATGTAGGTTAGGTTTGGTTAGCATGTCTTTTTCTACCGTAAAAAGGAGCCCCGCATAGCGGGGCTCCGTTCGATTTGGTTTTATTAGGAGTTTTCTACTCCATAGTATCTAATATTCCTAGGATTTTCGCGAAACGACGGATTATCAAATTATCCTGCGACATATATATTTTTTGAATTTCTTGATTCGGTCCCCTCAAAGCCCGCGATAAAAGCTATACTCGTACAGTAGCTTAAAAGTAGAACCCGCCATACAAAATGCACAAAATTGGTCGATCGATTTGTATGAAGAGTTTTTTTTTTTGAGATTTTAGCTAAACCGTAGAACAAAAGTTGTTTCCGGGACCTACATCATTTTTTAACACCTACCTGTATGTACTTTGCCTGTACTATGGGAACCAGAGACTGATAAAGATAAACATACATACTTACCTATATATACGTTTTAAAACATACCCATATAGATATTTAACACCCAGCCACAGAGCAAACATACCAATTCTTCACACGAAATTTTTCCCATGGGTGGGGAACGAACCCCCGACCCTCGGCCCAGAATACAACAGCGCTGCCGCTCGACCAACGGGTCTGGCAAAATATCTCTGCTATCCGCTTTAAGGTTTTGTTGGGGCTGGTATGCAGCCCGCTCAGCAAGGAGGCTGTCCGTAGAAAACCATCGACATTCGCTTGCGCAAACACGGCTGAAGCGCTACAGTACCGGGGCAGCCCCAACAGCATTCTGAAGATATAATTATATTGGATCATCGTCATCATATCAGCCGAAGGACGTCCACTGCTGGACATAGGCCTCCCCCAAGGATTTCCGTGACAACCGGTTCTGCGCTGCCCGCATCCAGCGGCTTCCCGCGATCTTCACTAGGTGGTAGGCATCCAGCGACATTGAGCCTTCTTACGAAGCCCATATGAAGCGACCATGTCTCAGTTCCGTATATCATCCCTGGCAACACACACTGGTCGAAGACCTTGGTCTTAAGACACTGCGGTGTCTGGGACGTAAATATATTGCGAAGCTTCCCGAATGCTGCCCTGCCGAGTTGGAATCGACGATTGATCTCTTTCTCGATGTTGGACCTACCTAACTAGATTGTTTGAACATCGTAGGGCATTGAGCGACTTCTGCGTGCAATGCTCACAGGTAGCTGGTGTAGAAGGACCGAAGTACGCTCGTAACAGTGTTACTTTAACCACATATTACTAAATAGTTACTTCGTAACTTTAACGTCCTTACTACACCGAGCAAATCTGCGCAATAACATGTTGCATCGAATCGCCAATACCTTATGTTCCCGCCCTATGTATACTGTCCCAGATTTCTAAACTGTTTTAGGGGGCGTCCATTAATTACGTGAGGTGTTTAAGGGGGGGAGGGGGTCAAGCTAAATCTTTCCAAATCTCACATGGGGGAGAGGGGGGTTTTAGCAAATATCACGTAATTTGTTATCTTGTAGAAAACGGTGTAAAATATGGCGAAATTTCACACAACAGTGTTTGTCGTAATTGTCCGAACCCCGCAGAGCAGCACAGTAGCTCTTCGATTGCGTTTTTTTTTGTAATAACTCTGAAATGTTTTATCAGATAAATTTATTTTTTTATTCAAAAAATCAAATTCTGTTCATCATATTTTTTTTATTAAGCTTAAAAAACTACATCAATTGCCGCAAACCGCGTGAAAATTGGTTGATTCATTTAAAAGTTATAGCAGTTTGAAGATTGAAAATATTCGTGTTTCATCAAACTTTTATTAGACTTTTTTTATAATCCAACGCGTTTCCAGCCAAAATACAAATTTTAAAAATCTCACGTGAGATTTGGGGATGGGGGAGGGAGTTGAGGAAAATCTCACGAAATCTCACCAGAGGGGGAGGGGGGGGTCAAAAAATCCTGAAAAAAGCCTCACGTAATTTATGGACGCCCCCTTAGGTATAATACTTAGTACGTAGGTTATACTCTATTTAGAGAAGAGATCTTTCGAGTTCTTACTGAAGATCGAACGCATGCGTAAAACTTATTTTAAATAACAATTATTTCATGGCATGCGTAAAACTTATTTTAAATAACAATAGTTTCATAGCATGCGTAAAACTTATTTTACATAGCATGTGTTAAACTTATTTTAGATAGCAATAATTTCATAGCATGTGTTTAACTTATTTTAGATAGCAATAGTTTCATAGCATGTGTTAAACTTATTTTAGATAGCAATAGTTTCATAGCATGTGTTAAACTTATTTTAGATAGCAATAATTTCATAGCATGTGTTAAACTTATTTTAGATAGCAACAGTTTCATAACATGCGTTTAACTTATTTTAGATACCAATAGTTTCATAGCATGCGTTAAATTTATTTTAGATAGCAACAGTTTGATAGCATGCGTAAAACTTATTTTAGATAGCAACAGTTGCATAGCATGCGTTTACCTTATTTTAGATAGCAACAGTTTCATAGCATGCGTTAAACTTATTTTAGATAGCAATAGTTTCATAGCATGCATAAAACTTCTTTTAGATAGCAATAGTTTCATATCATGCGTTTAACTTATTTTAGATAGCAATAGTTTCATAGCATGCGTAAAACTTATTTTAAATAACAATAGTTTCATAGCATGCGTCAAACTTATTTTAGATAGCAATAGTTTCATAGCATGTGTTAAACTTATTTTATATAGCAATAGTTTCATAGCATGCGTTAAACTTATTTTAGATAGCAATAGTTTCATAGCATGCGTTAAACTTATTTTAGATAGCAATAGTTTCATAGCATGTGTTAAACTTATTATAGCAATAGTTTCATAGCATGTGTTAAACTTATTTTATATAGCAATAGTTTCATAGCATGCGTTAAACTTATTTTAGATAGCAATAATTTCATAGCATGTGTTAAACTTATTTTAGATAGCAATAGTTTCATAGCATGTGTTAAACTTATTTTAGATAGCAATATTTTCATAGCATGCGTAAAACTTATTTTAAATAACAATAGCAATAGTTCCATAGCATGAGTAAAACTTCTTTCAAAAGCATTCTTTTATTAACTAGGTACCTAAGCAAGTATTTAAGTACACTAACAATAATAATATTGAGGGACAAATTGCACACGGTCATCTGGCCCCAAAATTGTATTTCCTGTATTATGGGAACCAGAGACTGATATAGCTACATATAAGGTCTAACAAAAGTAGCTGAAACTTTTTTAAGAGCAAGTTCAGCAAACGAAACTGAACAACTTTTTCTTCAGGGACCATACTGAAATCGAAGAAAATAATCAACAATAAGAAAAAGAAATCTTAATGAATCCGGCACTGGCCATCGTATCGTAGCTCCGCTCAGCTCCGATCCGTTCAGCCACAATATAATTAAGTTCAGCGCAGCCTTCCTGCTTACATCTCAACTGACGCCCGACCAGGACTGAGGGGTAGGAAAGTGGGGACGCTATATGATAAACCTGGTAGTTTAGCCTATCTGGTAGATATACGAGAGGGAATGACGCCCGACCAATACCTACCTACACATCTTTAGGAGTATTTAGGCACAGTATATATATTAGTACTAACGTACAGTATGGACACTCCCTGCCGCTCTCTAAATTCGACTTCACCCCTCCGTCACTCAGATTGGATGTAGATTGGGTACCAAACGTAAAGGACGAGCTACGCAAGCGCGATAAACGTCACTTATATTCACTTTGCGCGCCGCTGTGATTTCGTACACCGGAATAAAAAGCAACTATTTACCGAACGTAAAGGACGAACTACGCATGCGCGATTAACGTCACTTATATTTACTTTGCGCGCCGCTCACCGCTCGACGCCAGTGGCCGCGGCGTCTCAGCATGCATCGTATCATGATTGGCTGACCACCAATATTATACGACCAAATCTAAGAACAATCAGTTCCTATGAATCTTCATACTAGCTGTATCTTTTTTTTTAGAAATGTAGTTCCTTTATGTTTTTCATATGTCAGATGTCAGTTTGTTATTGTGGCTTATTTTGTTCGTTTTATTTATTTAAAATGATGATTGTTTGTAATAATTTGATTAGATGGTGTGAAAGTATGAGTTGTATAGAAATATCTAGTGGTGTGATATTATAAAATGTGATCTCGGAATTATAGATTGAGATTGACTATTATTGTAGGTTGCTAAATGAGATTGTTTCACGGACAAAAGCTCCTGTGTTTGAAGAACAAATGAACAATGTTATCCATGTAAGTTACTTAATCATGTAAGATAACTGTTGATTGTTGCTTGCAGCACAGTATATATATCTTGCAGTGTGCATGCAGTAAATAACTAACAAACATTTCGTGACCAATACCGCCGGTGTGATTCAACCCTACCTGCATTCTTGCCAATAGATACGTCAGTTATAATTATGTATATCATTTCTCGCTCGTTTGTATGGAGTGTCCGGGGTGTGATTTAGGTAACAAGACAACATCGAAATACCTATTAATGTATGATGATAAAGCTGGTTGCATGACAATGACTGACAATCCCCTGCCTACCTATGTAAATAGGTATTCGTCCGTCTTTCTCTCTCAAAGTATTGAACTAATGACCAAGTTACAAGCATTTTTGGAGTAAATACTATAAGCACTATGGTTAATTATAGTGCGGCCATTCTATGATGACTGCTATGGCTTAACACTATTTGACTACCTGTTCACATTCACTTTGTTTGTATTTTATTCGACTGGTTTTTTTTTAAAGGAGGGTTATGTTTTTCAAGTGTATGTATGTATGTATGTATGTATATTTCTTTGGCACGCTCTGTAGCCTAAACGGCTTGATGGGCTTTGGAGAGCGAGGTGTCGTTAGATTCATCTCAATCCCGTGAGTGACATAGAATAGGATACATTTTGGCCAAAAAAGAGGGTTTCATTTTTTAAGCAGTCGTGTTTTTAATTAATTCGTCTAGTTATTATTAACTTACCCTTCAGAAAACAAAAAAATAAAATAAATTGATTGTACTAAAATCATGAATAGTGTCTTAACAGTCACCATGGAAAAGCCCTATTGTAAGATAGTGAGTAGGTACCTAAGCAATATATAAGTAGAAAGTTAAGGGTCCCAAGGAGGCTAGAGTTTCCATACATACGTAGTTCCGCTTTAATACAAAAATAACATGCCGGATTAAATCCAAACTTTGCTAATATATTGAGTAGACACATATGGATGTTCGTAATTAGTTTTCCATGTACTAATATAAAAAAGGGAAAAAAATAAGAGCAATTTCAAACTTTCACTACAAAACTAATTAAGCTTTCGTTTAGTTATGTTTCAATTTACTACGATGAAATAGTAGATTGTATCATAAGGGAGCAAAATAATATTTTTGAATCCAGAGCGAAGTGAGGGACTATAGTAGAATCCCAAGCGTAGCGAGGGATTCTTTAGTAGAATCCTGAACGTAGCGAGTGCCTCAAAGTACGTCGCCCGAGCTAAAAATATATTTTGCGCCAAAGTGATACACTCTACTTTTCATCAGCCTCTATGAGAAAATAAAAGGCGCCTCATATTTTATTCTCCTGGGAATTTGCAGGTGAATAGATTATCCATCTTATTTCTTGCGTCAGTTCTAATACTTTGAGGAGTTAATTTAATACTTTCACTGTCATTTGAAGAACTCATTTTTCAAAACAAAACCATGAATTTGTAACAATCCGTGAAAATTGGCGAAAATGCGGGCTGTAGTTGGCGCGTTTTTAATTTGATTTCTTTTTTCTATTCAGCCGGCGGCGCGACTATGGGCCGTCGTGCCAGCCAGTTTTTTTTAAACAATATTTGCGTTCAATTTCTTTGGCGCTGAAAACTAAGATGTTCCAAATTTAAAAAGTGCACGCCAAAGATAACTGCGGCACACTTATAAAGAGGATTAAAAACTGATTACTGCCTGCCCGCTAAAAGTTCCTTATAGAAAACATCACCTTTGGGTGCACTTAAAGGCGAACCTAGTCGTCCTTTTCGAATAGATGGAATGAAAACTAATTACAAACATCGATATGTGACTACTCAATATATTCGAAAAGTTTGGTTTCAATCCGGCATTTAGTTTTTGTATTAAAGCGGAACTACGTTTGTATGGAAACTCGAGCCTCCTGGGGACCCTTAAGTAAAAACTATTCAATAAATAAGATTTTGGTATGTTTAATCATCTACTCATAAATTTCCAGGCAGCATCACGGCCAGGCCTGGGAGCCCTCGAAGTGGCAGTCATAATGAACAACCTAATGCAGCGTTTGGGCCACTCTAAGTACTACGTGCAGGGCGGGGACTGCGGGCACCAGGTTGGAGCCAACATGGCTACGTTATATCCTGACAACTTGCTGGGATTCCATACGAATATGCCCTTTGTGATGCACAAGATGGCACTCGTATGGACCTTTTTAGGTTAGTTGTAATTTTACGAAATCACCTAGAAATAATTAATAAGATATAATGTAACCGACATAGCCCACAGCAACGTTAAACTCAATCGGTGGTGGAATAGGCACACGGTTCGTAGTTGTGGCTGTAAAGTTCTCGAGTGACGATCGCGCACCGGGAGACGTAGTATAAGTAGACTTGCCAATGGTAATAAATAATTAGCCGTAAAGGACGTGTGATGTCGCTGGATGAGGGCGGACAGCGTAGGACCAGTCATATTGGTCGAAGGGTCGCGTCGTGTGGAAGTCCTTTGACGAGGTCTATTATAAGTCCAGCAGTGGATATGTTTCGTTTGATTGACTAATGAAATATTAAAAAGTTTATGTGTCAGCTCTGACGCGCGACAGGAGTTTACAAATCGTGTAACAATTTCTTTTTAAAGTGAAACTTTTATTACATCGTCTCAATTTTTTTCGTTTGTGTGTTGCATGTCGCGTGACGGTCGCTATCGTCTGACGGTATGATCGTTTCGTCCTCTGTACCGTAGCGAGAGCAGCCATGATCGTTTCGTCCTCTGTAAAGTTTCACTTTTACCGTAGTTTCATAAAACCACACTCTTACTATTTTATCCTACGTAGTGCTTGACCTCCGGCCTTACAGGGAACGCTCCGGGCTTTGCCCTAAGTGAAGCTCGGCCTCCGGCTCGCGGTTTGAGCTGTATGGCCATGGAGTCTTAGCCTTCCTGATATAAAAGGTGACATACATAAAACGGGAGTTAACGAAAGTTAACTCTTGATTTCACTCCCCATATATGTATTTTCGTACCGTATGCTATACAGGTGAAATTGAAATCGTGAACCATATTTTAAGGGCATACTCCACTTATGAAACTGAACAACTTTCCCCACAGAACCCATAAAATCGGAGCAAACAAATGAAGACTCCATACAAAGTTGGTAATCAATGGGATCAAATTGTATGAAGAGTCCAAATCTTTTTGCTCGATTGTATGGGTTTCTTTGGGAAAGTTGTTTAGTTTCAGAAGTGGGATATGTCCTTAAAGTTTGGTTCACGATTTCAATTTCACCTATACAGGTTGTAACAAAATTGGTGTAGTTTCCGTTTACCGGAGCTTCTGCTCATCATACTGAACAACTTTTGTACTACAACTTTGCTGAAATCGCAAAAAAATATTTTACTCTTCATACACATGGATCAGCTGATCGACCAATTTTGTGCATTTTAGTATGGAGGGTCCATTTTTTTGTGAATTGACTATGGGTTCCTTGGGGAAAGTTATTCAGTATGATGGGTAGAACCCCCAGTTAATGGGTCCTACACCAATTTTTTTTTACACCCTGTATAATATGAAAATCAATTTTAAAAGAGTAAACTCCAAAAATACGGTAATTTAAAAAACTAAAAAACTCGACTGCGTTTCTGTGTAATTTGTAAATTAAAAACCCTAAAACAAGAAAGTCGTCATACCCGATTGCACTTAACTTAAGAAAAATTGTAGCAGTCGGGACCCATTCTAGAAATGGAGGCTTTGTGAATTGAGAGCACATACCTATATTACATTGTAGATTACTCCAATATACTGACTAGACGGCTGACTTTCTAGAATGGGTCCCGACTGCTACAATTTTTCTTAAGTTAAGTGCAATCGGGTATGACGACTTTCTTGTTTTAGGGTTTTTCATTTACAAATTACACAGAAACGCAGTCGGGTTTTTTAGTTTTTTAAATTACCGTATTTTATTTTATTCATTTTTTAGTTTTATTATTGAATGAGTTTGTGTAGTAACCTATGACTCACATTAAGATTACGCAGATTATTAACTTATCAGTTGATATAATAATATTATTATATTTTGCAGCCGTTCTGGCTGCAGAGCGTGTCCAACATTTGAATTTGGCTCCAAAAACCCGCCATTTTGTATTTTTTTTATTTTGATATACCCAGTGTCACTCTCACAGTAAATACGAATCTAACGACACCTCTCAAGCCAAAATCCATCCAGCCGTTCAGGCTGCAGAGCGTGCCAAACAATTATACATACATACATACTCTTGAAAAACATAACCCTCCTTCTGGCGCAGTCGGGTAAAAAAAAGAAGGAAAGGTCTAATAACATAATTTTTTTAGTAAATTGGGTAATATCCGACTTGAAGGACGAAACCACACCCCGGACACTCCATACAAACGAGCGAGAAATGATATACATATAAACAACTGACGTATCTATAGCCACAAATGCAGGTAGGGTTGAATCACACTGGCGGCATTGGTCACGAAATGTTTATTAGATATCTACTATCGTTTCGAGCCGATGTCTTTTGTCGCGTTTCATAATTAAATTCTTTTTTGATGTCGTTGCTCTATGGTATTTGAATTTGAAAATAGTTGTTATTTTTTGACAAGAGAAAAACAACGGTTGATCGTGATCCCGTCTACAGTGATGCGAATTTAAATTTTTTGGATAAATTGTTTTATAAGTTGTTGTTGAGGCCCACAATTTTATTCTGTGGTAAGTAATTTGTATAAGGAAACCGCTTTGCGTGTATTTTTGGTACTGCGGCGAACTACATTTATATATCTCCGTAGGGTTTCATCCACCCCCCTGCGAGGTTGACGTCCCGACGGTTTTCCTCAATAAGGATTAATCCTGAGATGGAGCTGTGCTGACCACCAGCCAGTCCTTTCACTGCCCGCCCAGCTGCTTGCCAAGGGAAGTGAATATTATTTTATCTTTTGTCCCGAGCGTCTCTCTAACTCTTTGACTTTTCTGCCTTCCTAGAAGATTTCCTGCTTCCAGTTTTTAACCATTAATTATTTATTTTAAATTTTAAAGGTGTTTTGTATCTGATACGTGTTATGTTAGAAAAATAGGGTAATTCAGACCAAAGCGAAATTTAATTATTTTAGAGCTTAGTAATTTATTTAAGTACCAAAGGGACGGTAACGATCGTTGCCTACCGGCATTCTATAAAATAACCTTTTTATATACTAATAAAATTGTAACTTTAAATTTATTTCCGATATTTGCCCATAAATAAAGTAGGTCATTGTTTTAAATTTTCAACACGGTCAACCAATTTAATCACACCCTTTTTTTATACTCATATTGTTTATTGTTCCTTCCTTTTAAAATAATCATAAAATACATATATTCTAATTTACCCCATAACATTTTTTTTTCTTAAAACTCCGTTTAGGCCCGAACCTCTAAATCTTACGTATCATATGTGGCAAACTCCGTAAGGGTTTTTATCCCCAGTTCCCATTATTTTTGTCACATATTTATGGCGCCCGAACTAATGTTTTATCCCCTTTTCTGCCTTTAATCTTTCCCTAACGAACCCGTTTTTTTGTCGTTCGTGGGTGTATCCGTTTTCCGGATATTATGGTTCAAGTTTTAATTCCTCAAGACCCCCTTACTTAATTTATGGCGCCCGAACTAATGTTTTATCCCCTTTTCTGCCTTTAATCTTTCCCTAACGAACCCGTTTTTTTGTCGTTCGTGGGTGTATCCGTTTTCCGGATATTATGGTTCAAGTTTTAATTCCTCAAGACCCCCTTACTTAATTTAATATAAAATTTAATTTAATTTAATCGTGCAGTTTTCTTTGAAACGCGAGGTTTTTTTGTTTGTATGCACGGTATTTTTTTGCTTCTCTTCACACGGGTCGTTTTTTTCCCGGCTTATTGGCATTATACCTCTTTCGGATAATTGCTTACGTGTTGATGAGTTGTTTTTGCCTGTGTATTCCCTTACGATTCCAAGAGAATTTTTAATTTAAGTAGTCAATGGCCAGACTCTAGATTTCTTTCAATCGAAAGTCGGGACAGACTTACTTTTAGTTCACGATTATTTAACGTTGTTTTAAGGGAAAAATCTTTAAGGGTTACTGTTTGGAATATTTTTACGCGTTGCTTTGCGAGGTACTCCTTAAATTTTTGGCGTACCCTGTTCACTTTTATGTGACAACGTTTCGGTATTCCGCAGTATTGTTTAGATTTCTTGAGGTCTTATAACAATTTTCCATTTTTCAAATTTCTTTCATTAATCTTGCCCTTGTCTTACCTCAAATGGCCTATTTTTCGGTAGAGTTGTCCCTTTAGACTCTTGCGTATCGCGTTTCAGACTTCCGGTGTTGATTTTATTCGTGAGTCGGATTTTCACGCATCCGCCTTTACCGTTTTTGTCCACATTTTGCTGGGGTAACCGACAATGTTTTGCAAGTTTTTTTCAGTTTTTGTCAACCCTATTGGTCTTTAATGTTTTAGTAGTTGTTTGATTTCTCCTGTTTTCTTAAGTGACTAGTTTTAGGCTCAATACACAGCGATCCCTTAACACTAGTGTGTTGTTGGGGTTATTAAGTTGGTTCACTTTTAGATGGAGTTTTTGCCGTTTGTATGTGTAGCTTCGTGTATAAATGTCAATTTCTACCAGCTTCAAGTAAACGTTTGTAGTTAACTAGTTACTTAGATAGTTTTTATTTTTTCTTCTTCAGGGCTGTCCAACGTCTATAGGGTTGTCCAAATTTCAAAAATTTTTGGACTTCTCGCCTTTTTTTTGTGAGTTTGTGGGTATTTTGAAACGCTAACTATCGTTTCGAGCCGATCTCTTTTGTCGCGTTTCATAATTAAATTCTTTTTTGATGTCGTTGCTCTATGGTATTTGAATTTGAAAATAGTTGTTATTTTTTGACAAGAGAAAAACAAAGGTTGATCGTGATCCCGTCTACAGTGATGCGAATTTAAATTTTTTGGATAAATTGTTTTATAAGTTGTTGTTGAGGCCCACAATTTTATTCTGTGGTAAGTAATTTGTATAAGGAAACCGCTTTGCGTGTATTTTTGGTACTGCGGCGAACTACATTTATATATCTCCGTAGGGTTTCATCCACCCCCCTGCGAGGTTGACGTCCCGACGGTTTTCCTCAATAAGGATTAATCCTGAGATGGAGCTGTGCTGACCACCAGCCAGTCCTTTCACTGCCCGCCCAGCTGCTTGCCAAGGGAAGTGAATATTATTTTATCTTTTGTCCCGAGCGTCTCTCTAACTCTTTGACTTTTCTGCCTTCCTAGAAGATTTCCTGCTTCCAGTTTTTAACCATTAATTATTTATTTTAAATTTTAAAGGTGTTTTGTATCTGATACGTGTTATGTTAGAAAAATAGGGTAATTCAGACCAAAGCGAAATTTAATTATTTTAGAGCTTAGTAATTTATTTAAGTACCAAAGGGACGGTAACGATCGTTGCCTACCGGCATTCTATAAAATAACCTTTTTATATACTAATAAAATTGTAACTTTAAATTTATTTCCGATATTTGCCCATAAATAAAGTAGGTCATTGTTTTAAATTTTCAACACGGTCAACCAATGTAATCACACCCTTTTTTTATACTCATATTGTTTATTGTTCCTTCCTTTTAAAATAATCATAAAATACATATATTCTAATTTACCCCATAACATTTTTTTTTCTTAAAACTCCGTTTAGGCCCGAACCTCTAAATCTTACGTATCATATGTGGCAAACTCCGTAAGGGTTTTTATCCCCAGTTCCCATTATTTTTGTCACACTACCTACTTAGTAGGTAAGTTAAATGAATAAAATTGTTCTTCAAACATAGCTAAATAGGTACGAATACAACTAAAATCCCCCGCCCGCTAGTAATAGGTCAATGATCCCCGCACTGCGGGACCGTATATTCGCGCGCAAAATTAAAAAAAACACGAAAGCCTTGACGTGACCTGGAGAGCAATGTCCTCGAGGTACCGACCGTTGATAATAATTATCAAGGATGATGTGATAAACTTTAAAAATGAAGACGTAATTAAATTACGTAATCTTTGACGTGAATCCGTAGAGCAATGAACTCGTGTTACCGATCGTAGAATCGACTGAATCTTCTAAAGTTGACTCCTCCGGGAATCAAACACGCGACCTCCTGGTGTGAAGCAAATGGACTTACCATTACGCCACGGAGGCGGTAAAAATCAATGGTTAGTCCATTCGCTTCACACCAAGAGGTCGCGGGTTCGATTCCCGGAGGGGTCAACTTTGTAAGACTCAGTTTGGTTGGTGGTGGGGCATTTTTATAGCCCGCCTGGCTAGCTACTACCATCTTATCTAAATGTTGCCGCCGAACATCAATATTAACAGCATTGATGTGTTCCGGCTTGAAGATAAGATAGCCAGATCCCCATTGGGGAATCAACATGAGCCCGCTTCCATCTTCGGCATCGTCGTCACTTACCATCAGGTGAGATGATGCCAAGGACTTATCAACTGTGGATTAAAAAATATAAGATGATAAACTTAAAAAAATTACGTAAAGGTAGGTTAGGTACCTACAATAACAGTCAATATTTTTTTGGAATGCGATATTTTTTTATTTTATTATTCACAATTGGTAAACCCTTGACAACATCTCACCTGGAGGTAAGTGAGGATGTTGCCGAAGATGGAAGCGGGCTTACCAAGATTCCCCAACGCAATGGGGAACTGGCTATCTTATTTTTATGCTGGAACACACCAATGATATCAACATTGATATTTGGCGGCAAGACTTAGATAAGATGGTGGTAGCTAGCCAGACGGACCGAGTCTTACAATTGACCCCGCCGGGAATCGAACCCGCGACCTCCTGTGTAAAGTCAGTGTACTTTGCTTCTGAGCTACAGAGGCGGTTTTATATATTTTACGATGGTACGGAATTGTACGTTTGCAAGTCAGACTCGCACTTGACCGGTTTTATTTCCACACTAGCAAATAATCATTTGCTTTGTATTTAAGAATCTTCACAAAAAAAGCAAGGTTAATGCGTTTTCTCCAGATACTTACCTAAGTGTGACAAAATACGAAATAAAATAATAAACTGGCTTTTTGTGTTGCTTTTTATCCAAAGGATATCTGTAAAAGCTTTTTTTATTGTATTTATCATTATGTGAACTAAAACATCAGCTAAATGAACAGTTTACCAAATTTGGATTTAATAATTCCCAAACGATATCACAGCGTAGCTCATCCTTTACGTTGGTACCCAATCTACACCCAATCTGCGTGACGGGGGGGGTGAGGTCGACTTTAGAGAGCGGCAGGGAGTGTCCATACTGTACGTTAGTACTAATATATATACTGTGACGAAACAATGGACTACACCTGTTACAGCGTTTCATCATCATCATCTCCACTGTTGAACAGGCAGCATCCTGCGCCACATATTGTGATTAAGTTTCATTAGAATCGGCCCATCCATTTTCAAGAAGTAGTAGTTTTAGGTTTGTATATGGGAAACGACTTCGTTACTACTCTCTTAACATCCTACCTATACCAATTGCCTCTCGCTCGCATCTAATTTCACCAAGGATATTTTGGTGGGATGAACCAGAGATACAGCTTGACCTCTTCGTAGTACCAGGCACCTTTACACTAAAGAGGTCGTTTAAAATGGTCAACATGTTGTAGTCCACGCGGGCCAAGCTGCGTGCAAAAGCTATTTGTTTTTATTATGACTGTAATCGAGGGTGCATCGTTCGAATTGTTTTGGTAGAATTGGGTCTTGAGTTCACATTAAAATCTCATAGAAAAAAACCTCTTTCAGTTTTTTCGAAATTTCCAATCAAACTTTTACTGTTTTTCTTTCTCTAAACACCTGAAGGCTGAATACGAAGAGAACTGGCCAAACTTCATGTATTTCTGTTTACTAGTACTTTGATCTGAAGTAAAACATTTTTTGTAGGTTTGTTCGGTTACTTCACAAGGCCTTCTTACTTATTTTTTACTTATTCTTACTTCTTAATTTTAAAATAGATCAATATACCATTTAATAATTGTTAAGACATATATTTACGTAAAAATATTTGTATTGTGATTCCGAAGGCCTTCTTCATTTTCGATACAAAAAAATAATTATTAACATAAGTGAAACAAACATTGAAAAAGTGCCAACCTGTGGTTATTTTATTTACTCTTTACACGTAAAGAAATAAACAGAGACAGCTATTCCAAGGCGATCGAGCCTTAATCGTTCTGTTACAAACATTTAAAAATGACAAATCGGTCCAGCCGTTCTCAAACGATGCGCCTACCAACGATCCGAATAAAATTTTTGGAATTCCGTACCATGTAACGAGACCTTATTACTATGCTATGGTCCGTCTGTCTGACGTTAAGAAGTCGGTATCTTTTAAACCGTGATAGGTAGTCGGCTGATATTTACACAGAATAATATGTGAGGGTTATCCAATATGTAATATTTAAAAAAAATAAAAAATAAAGGGGTCACCATATAAGATAGTTACGTGTTATATCACGCAAGCTCAAATGGAGTATTCACTCTCAACTAAAATATCCCTAAATTATACGAAACAAACGCTGACAGAGATTCTACTTATAGCATGGTAAACGTTGAAGCTAAACTCTTCATGCGTAGGGGGAATGGCAACGACAAAAGGGAAAAATGCCGTGAAAGGGGTTAAACCTGTGAGTTGTTAACGAACTACGATAACGAAAGGATTCAATGTTTACAGGCTCCTTTTGGCCATCGCTGGTGGTAGAGAAAGAGTTCCAAGACCGAATGTACCCTGCAGAAGAACGCATAGCGTTCCTTTTGGCGGAGTCGGGGTATGTCCATCTGCAAGCCACCAAGCCTGACACTGTTGGTAAGTCATATCACTCCGAGTTACTAATTTTCGGGGTTTTCATAGCTCTCAGAATCGCTAGACTTAAGTTTAGTTAGTTAATTTAAAGTTCTCGAGTAGTAGCGACCGCGTATTGGAGATGTAGCGTGGGAAGACCTCCAAGTCGGTGGACTGGCGACCTGGTGAAGGTTTCGGGAAGCGGCTGGATGATGGCAGCGCGGGACCGGTGGTCGTGGAAGTCGTTGGGGGAGGCATTTGTCCATCAGTGGACATTCGCTTTTGACTGCTATGATGAATCTATATCACCGAACGTGTTACGGTCACTTAGCCTGCTTAATCGGCGTAACCACACCAATCGCACTTAACTCATACGTACCCACATAAAACTAATACAAAAAAAAACAATTAAAAATTGGAAATTACATCACATACATTTTCTCCTAACAATTAAAAAAAAACATAGGTTTTTATTTTGCGATAAGCATGCGAATGAAGGATATTAAAATGTCGCGAAAGATGTCTGATTATAGGAAAGGCATGATAAAACTTGGAAATTACAAATTATGAAAAAATGTTTTTTTTACAAATTTGTGTGAGATCTGATAATTTCTTTATACAGAAATCATTATCTTTTTTAATATAATTAATTTGTACTTTTATAACTATTTGGAAAGCTGATAAAATGAGGTTTTTTTGTTTCTGGCTGGCTTAATTGTATGCTGTTTTTTTGTGACGCCAAAGTCCAGCAATATGTTTTTCATACAAAATCTGTAAGTCGAAATGCGATTATATCGAAAACCGTGGACTTCCGCGGAACACACACATGGGATGATTTCGTATTTATTTTATCTTTTTGATTACTGTTTAGACCATCTACGTTTTTACAAGTTTTTATTTAACTTGCAATGTATGTATATTTGTTCGGGTGAAATCTTGCAACTCAATTTTGAAGGTGATATCTTCAACCGATTGAGCTGACATTTTGTATACACGTTCAGTTTGGATGACAGTGCATGTTTAACTGCGTGGCGTCATTCTACATCCAACATGGCGGCACACCCAAGATGGCGGATCACTTATTGTTATATGCACCCCTATGATATGGGTATCAAATGAATGGTTTTACTGAGAAGAATACGGAATAATTAAAATGATTTTCAAATTCAAGCTTGTACCTAAAAGTTTGTACGTTTTTCGAAAATTATTGCTCACGTAAGTGTTTCAGTATTATCGATTGTTTTGCCTTTATAAGGTTGCTATTTTAGAATTCGTTCGACTTTTTCACCGATTCCCTGTACTCAACGCATGAAACTTGAAGCGTTTAGAATCATTAAGTGGCTTGTCCCATAGTACAAGAAAACCTAGTTTGACGCGAGATGACCGTGTGTCATTTGTCCCTGAATATATACCATTACCTGAGACTGTAATCTAAATCATGACATTATATGTAATATTCAATAAGTTTTTTTGACTATTCAAAAGTGTGTGTAAACACCTATTTAAAATAAATTGTTTTGATTGATTGAATAAACCTAAATACTCTAAATAAAAAATTTTTGTTTGATTTAAAAAAACTTAATGTACTAATTTTAATAGAAAGCCGGTTAGGCAACGATCGTCGCCCCCCCCCCCCCCCCAAAATAAGCAACCAAGTACCAAAATGATAATAGAATTAAATTTCACTTGGGGCCGGAATTACCCCCAAGGTTGTAAATATCACTAAATAAATAAAATATCTAATAATAGAAGGTACACAACACACTTAATAATTTTAAAATTAATAGTAAGAAATTTAAAACAATTGTTATTCCAGTAATATTTTTCCACAGGCGTAGGGTTGACAGACTCGCCCGCCGGCTTAGCTGCCTACATACTAGAGAAGTTCTCCACTTGGACCAACCCTGAACACCGCCACGCCGCCGATGGGAGACTTCTAGTGAAGTTCTCGCTCACCCACCTGCTGGATAACATCATGGTCTACTGGGCGACGAATAGTATTACCACGTCGATGAGAATGTACGCTGAGACGCTGAATAAGAGACATTTCCAACTAGAAATGGACCAGTAAGTAAAAGTTATTTCCACTAACCCATCTATTTAACAACATGCATTATTATAGCCATCGAAAACCTCGAACTGATGACCGCCGCGCTGATGATGGGAGACTACTGGTGGTATTGTCGCTCACTCACTTCTGGGTAATGGTATGGTATGTTATACTGGAGCAAAGTATATATTAGTACTAACATACAGTATGGACACTCCCTGCCGCTCTCTAGATTCTGACTTCACCCCCTCGTCACCCAGATTGATACACATTGGTTACTGTTTGGTTGTCGAACTTATAGGATTTCTCCGCCATTTTGTTTGTTCCGTCATTTCTTTTTTGAAATGTCATTTTTGGCCCGTTGTATGAATTGTCCAGGGTGTGACTAGAGCGAGCCATGCAAGGAGTTTTCATACGCGATCGAAACAGAAATGAGGTGATCCAAGGAAACTAACATAGCTCACAGAATCTCTAAAGGTAAGTGACAGTAGACGGGGCACATAGCCCGTAGAACAGATGGCTGGTGGGGCAGTAAACTTCTCAAATGGCGAACGCGCATCGGAAGACGTAGTGTAGGAAGGCCTCCCACTCAATAAACCGATGACCTGGTGAAGGTCACGGGAAGCTGCTACATGCGGGCAGCGCAGGACCGGTCGTCACGAAAATCTTTGGGGTTCGTCCAACGGCTTCTATCATTATTATTATTTACTAGTTTTTGCTCGCGGCTTCGCCCGCGTGGACATCGTTTTTATAACTGTCTATGAGGGCGAGTGGTGTGCGAGCCGCAGCGGCTCGCGAGCGTGAACGTGTTTTATCTAGATCCCTATCTCAGATCGGGCTATTCTGATTAGCAGTTACATCACTTCCCACCCCCTCAACTAATTCTATAAAAAATTACTTAAATCCGTTGCTCCGTTGCGACGCCGACGTGCGCGAGCGTGGAAATGAGTTTTCCCCAGATCCCTCGGGAAATATGTCAGGATATGGTAATTAGTAAATTATGTAATTTCCCACTCCCTCAACCATCTCTGTGCGAAAATCCATTGTTACGGTGCGTTGTTTAAAACATTAACCAAAAAAAATGTATTTTGTAGTTCCCTCATCGGACTATGCTATTTTCATGGGATAAAAAGTAGCCTATGTCCTTCCTAATGACAGGCTACCTGCATGCCAAATTACATCAAGATTCGTTGAGGTTTTGAAGCGTTAAAAGATAACAGACAAACACTTTCACATTTTTAATATTACTAGCTGTTTCCCGCGGCTTCACCCGCGTGGACAACGTTTCTATGACTCTTCGAGGGTGCGCAGTACGCAGGTCCTAATCTGTCTACCTACCAAATTTCAGCCAGATCCGTTCAGTAGTTTTTGCGTGAAGAAGTAACGAACATACACACTCACTAAGTTTCGCCTTTATACTATTAGCACAATATCGCAATACTGTGATATTAGTGAGATTAAGGAATTCCATCAGATTACAGGAATCCATATTTGTTAAGCAGTCAGGGCCTAGAAGTAACTAGATGTTTACCTACTATTTCAGCATCCCCACCCGCGTCCCAACGTGGGGGCTCAAGACGAAGCATGAGCTCGTGTACCAGCCCGACTCGTTCCTGAGGTACAAGTACTCGAACTACCTGCACAGCACCGTGGCGGCGGAGGGCGGCCATTTTGTCGCGATGGAGGCGCCCGACCTACTGGCGGACGACTTGTTCCGCGCCGTGTTCCTCACGTCTGTGTTGTTCCACGCGAACTTCGGGTGAGTTGGCATGGTAATGTCAAAGTATATACAGGGTGTAAAAAAATGGTGTAGGACCCGTTAACTGAAGGTTCTACTCATCATACTGATCAACTTTCCCCAAGGAAACCCATAGTCAATTCTCAAAAAAAAAATTGGACCCTCCATACTAAAATGCACAAAATTGCTCGATCAGCTGATCGATGTGTATAGATGTTTTATCTCACGAGCGCGGGTTAGCCATACTTGTGTGTGTAATGCGTATCGACACTCGCTATTGTGAGTTTATAAGTTGCGTCTATTGTGTGCGCTATTGTAAAGCTCCCGAGCTTACGCACGCAAAGACAATATTATGCACACACACAAGTATGGTCAACCCGCGCTCGTGAGATAAAACATCTGTACGAAGAATTAAAAAAAATTTGCGCTTTCAGCAAAGTCGTAGAACAAAAGTTGTTCAGTATGATGAGTAGATACCCCAGTTAACGGGAACTACACCAATTTTGTTACACCCTGTATATAGGGTCTTAACAAAGGTACGCACTTTTTTTAACTGGAGCTTGTACTCATGAAACTGAACAACTTTCCCCAAAAACCCATGGTCAATTCGCATTTATTATTTTTTAATTAAATTATCAACTGCTCAGAATACAACTCCCAGCTGGTATCCCCGTATTGACAAAGTTCAATGACCGCGCCAGCCCGCCACGCCACCGCGGCGTATTCTGGCGTATTCCGCGTTATTTAATAATTTTAATTAAAGAAACAAACGAATTGACCATGGGTTTCTTGGGGTAAGTTGTTCAGTTTCATGAGTACATACTCCAGTTAAAAAAAGTGCGTATCTTTCTTAAGACCCTGTATATTAGTACTAACATACAGTATGGACACTCCCTGCCGCTCTCTAGATTCCGACTGTCACCCAGATTGATACAGTTTGGTTACAGTTTGGTTGTCGAACGTACAGGATTTCGCCGCCATTTTGTTTGATCCGTCATTCCTTTTTTGAAATGTAAATTTCTGGCCCGTTGTATGAAGTGTCCAGGGTGTGGTAATGTCGTCACGGAAGAGCGAAGGATTTTTAAGAGGACTGCGAAGCCACCCACGGCGAAAATAACTTCAAAGGTCAAGTGAATCTTTTAGTGTGTTAAAGCCAGCCTAAATCGATCTCTAATTATAATAGACTACGTATCTATTGAAAGGTCTTGTAATATTGATAGTGGAAATTCGTGTAAAAAGCATCCTCAACCTTCTCGCACTCGAAACAGCTGACGCCAATTCTCCAAATATAAAATTCTCGCTGTCCCGGCAAACTTCGTTCCACCTCACACTACACTACCTAACCCTACACTACCCTACCCTCCCCTAAAACCTTCTCCTGACAATAACGAACTCAATAAAAAAAGAATTAGCGAAATCGGTCCAGCCGTTCTTGATTTATAAATGGTGTAACTAACACGACTTTCTTTTATATATATATAGATAATAGAATAAATCCATAGTCCAGTCTAAGTAGATCTCTAATTATAATAGACTACCGTATCTATTGAGAGGTCTTGTAATGTTGGTAGTAGAAATTACAAAACCTTGTTTGTGTGGGCCCGAGTCGCTCTTGACTAGTTTTTATGCATTAGTTTGCTGTTTTATTAATTCTTGTTAAAAACTATTGATGCGTGGCTGCGTAGTTGCGATCTTCGTTGTAGTAGAAAGGTAATGCAATTACATACAGGTTGATAATTTTAACTGTGGCTTTTATTTGTAAAACTGAACTTTACCAATAAATAACCCATGGTTGATTTTCAAAAAAGGATTACACATCCTTTACATAAAGCTGGTTAATCAGCTGATCAATTTCATCAGTAGAAACCACAGTTTTTATCACCATGTATAAGATAAATAAGGAAATAGGTGCTGAAAAAAATCGGACAGCCGAGTCATGCCTGCGTGTCCTTGCTACTCTGGAGCTTAATATTTCGTAAATGCTGCTTTTAATATAAAAAAAATTAAATAAAACTCTTAGTCACTTTATGAACGTTCAAAACGATACACCACACAACGTCAACATAATATCAAGATTTTTTTGTCATTTTCTCAGTTTGGGTTATAAATTGACAGGCAGTATTATCGACTATGCACATTGTATGACAGGCTGCCCTTTGAATAATGAATTATGATCAATGTCTATACTAATATTATAAAGAAGAAAGATTTGATTGTTTGTTTGTTTGTTTGCATTGAATAGGCTCCGAAACTACTGGACCGATTGGAAAAATTCTTTCACCGTTGGGAAGCTACACTATCCACGGTTGCTATACGCTATATTATATTTTCAGAAAAATTAGGGATCCTTACTAAAACTCTAATAATGTAAACCAAGGTGTAAAAAAATGACCTAAAAAAATTTGAATTATCTACAAAAAGTAGTGTAGCGCGTAGTGTGTGTGGTGTAGTGTAGTGTAGTTTAAGGCGGTACGAAGTTCGCCGGGACAGCTAGTTTTCTAATTAGTTAAGGAAATGACTTGGAGAAACTCTTAACGATTAATTATGTTAGATTTCCTAAAGTTTGGAACAAATCAACATGTACATAAAATAAAATTAGTTGTCTGTAAAGTCGGTTTACGGACGATAGTTTAACGTGACAACGTTATAAGAAAATAGTGATGGAATGGTTTCATAATATCGAAAGAATCATTACATTTATCGCCGCAATTATCGTAGCTATAAACAATTGACACCACATTCACTTTTCACTGCACTTCATACTTGACGAAAACATGTAAATGTATTAATGTATAGCAGCTGTCCACGCGGACGCATCGCTCACTCAAGTAGGAGAGAGACAGATGTCGAACGCTGCCGAACGCGGAGGCTGATTGTGCCTCTTTGTCGCTCATTGCGCGCTCTCGCTTGCACTTCAAGCCTTAAATGGAACGCCTCAAAGCGAGGTAACGCCGCATGCGTCATGTTTTTTCGTGCGTGCAGCCGGCTCCATCGAATTATAAGACGTTATCACGTCAAAAAGAAAAGTCCTGACTCACACTTGAACCGATTTTACTAAAATCTGACATAAAGTTAAAGTAAACAGCATAGAACAATAATAGTAATAAATATAATAACAATAATAATAATAGCCGACCTTGAACGTTACCTAAGGCGGCTGGATCTCCGAGGCAGACCAATAATTGCAGCAATGTAGAAAGCAGTCCTCCTCGATAATGCCCGGATAGTTCGACGCTTTCTCTCCCCGTCGCACTGAACCGACTGTGCTTCTGCTGGAGGTGCTCCTGCCACTTCGCCTCGTGCGAACTAAGCAGAGTAGCTTAAATTTTATATATTCAAATAATTATAATATTACGTAGGATACTTTTATCCCGGAAAAATTCATAGTATCTGGGAAAACTTTTAAATCTGTTTTTAACTCTTTCACGCTAAAATAATTAATCGCTTTTCCTGAAATTTGGTTTAGAGCAGTATGGTGGAAAACAACATAGGTACATAATATTGTATTTGGAATCAAATTATTATATACTTATTTCTAAATAATCTGAAATTAATTCAAAAGAAATCGAGACACACGGCATTGTGTCCTCCAAGTTCGAAAAGAAAAAGGCGACACCGGCCGTGGGTTATATTAAACGAACCATTTCGGACCACTTTCGACCTACCTGTAACTTAAAATCTGTTTGACTTACACACTTGTGATTTTGTGTGTCTAGTAAGGCCCCCTCGATCACCTAGAATCCCAATTACCTTTTTTGACATATTGACGTCCGAAAATCACTACTTACTTATAAACTTGAAATTTGGCATCGAGGTAGGTTATTTAGCGTATTCAAAGGAAAACAAAGTTCGATATACTAAGTAAGCTTAAATAGTCAAGGCGCCAAGCAAGCAAAGCTTACTTTTTAAAAGTATATATCAATATAGAATAAAATTGGATAGTGAAAAATTGCCAAGTTACACCATGTAGTAGCACAGAACATAACATTTTTTTAAGCCACTGCAAATCGTTGTACCTTCTCCATTACTTGGAGAAGTCTAAAATAAATAAGTTCCGTAGCTATGATTTAGGAACTACTATAGAACTTAGTACCTACCCATTTAGATGTATTTTTATATCGAACTTGGCCCCATTTCACATTTATGTTTTGTTGGGATAAAATTCACAATAGCACACGCAATAATATACAAACGGCGTTAGCGATTTGCACCTCTTAAATGTTAACTGATTTTGACCAAATTTTGATAGGTTTATTTATTTTATTTATTTCGCAAATTTCACAGCTTATTACACATAAATATTACAACTGTTGGTTTTACATTTTAGAAAGCAAATTATAAAATTCGACTAATTAAAATTTGAGAATGGACGAAGTAGGCTTAAACACAAATAATGTAATAAATTATTACTTATAATATATGTAAGAAAATAATATTAATAAAGCAAAAATTATATTATATTAACCAAAAAAAAGTACAATAAAAGAAAAAAAACATTAATTATGAAACGGGCAGCGCAGTGTTTTACGTTATGTGTGTAGTGCGTTTAAGGAATGTGTATATGCTGTGTGTGTATGTTGAGTGTTTGAATGAAGTCGTGTAATAATTAAATTCATTAATTGGTTACGTCGGAGAAAGAATATGCCAACATCAAACAGTTCGTCATAGGTTTCCACGAGATTGACAGTCAGAACAAAAGCTAGGTTTATTAGTTTCGTTTTTTTTTGATTAACAATAAACAAATAGTAGTATAAACAAAAATTAGATTTGTATAGTTGCGAAAGGAAGTCACATTCAAACAATAATAACTGTAATACGGAAAATGATGTCATTCCTGCCTTTATATTACCCTCAACTTCAGGGGTCAGTGATATCCACCCCTCGTGTGGTTTAAGCTCGACTGGAACGCAAAGGAATGAACCGAAGATTGGTCCCGACGAGCCTGTCGGCGGGTCCAGTCTGATGAATCTGGAGAATGGTTCTGCACAAGTAGAGGCTAGGGCAGGCCCTCCGCCCAATGATGATGGTTCTACTGTTCTCCCAAAACGTAACCGGAAGATGGTGGATTATTATCATGAACAGTATTTTTAATTTTATTTTTGTTAATTAAAGGTGGAGGGGTATTGTATATGTATATCGATGGAAGTTCGCGGCTGCGCCCGCGACTGCATTCAGTCGATTAAACACACTCATTCGTACCAGGCGTTTGTTTACCTACCTAATCTAATTACCCTTTTATTTAACAGTATAAAAACACGTGAATGACAAGCTTTTGTTCTGACAATTTTGCCGCCATTTTGTTTCGACGCCAAATTGGTCATTTTTTTACAACAAATATTTAAAACAGATTTGGCAAATTCGTCATGGACCATTTTTCAGTTGATCAACGTATTTTAGTTTTCAAAACCTACTCAAATCAATCTTCTGTTGTGGAAACAACTTACCTTAACGAAAGACAATTACTCGTTAAGTGAAAAATTTGTTATCAAATCAATGATCTCGATCTCGAAAACATGTGGTTTCAACAAGACGGAGCCACACGTCACAGGGCGCGAGAAACAATCCAAACATTAGGTAGGATTTTTCCTGGTCGATTAATCGCGAGAAATGGTGCCATTGATAGGCCCCCAAGACCTGACTATTTTCTGTGGGGCTATCTAAAGGGACGTGTCTATACTAACAGGCCGATGAATCTTGAAAATTTAAAACAAAATATTCAAGACGCTGTTAGAGGGATACCACTGCACTGGAAGTGTGCGAAAATGTAATGACAAACGCGATGAAAAGAGCTCGCATTTGTTATGCAGCGAGAGGTGTACATTTGACAGATGTTATATTCCATACAAATAAAGTATTCGTGGGAAAATATCTGTCATTTTTGATTTGGTGTGAAGATTATTTTAATTTAAAATAAATTGTATCGTTCTTATTTGGCCACCCTATTAAAATAAATCGAATCAGAGCCGGCCAGTTGAGTACCTGTCCTTGTTAGTAAACATCATATTATGATAAGTAGTTATTCACTCCCATATCATTGGATTAATTTCAGAAAACCTCATTCACCAGCACCGACCGCCACACAACAAGAAACCAACTACAAGACCGCAAAAACTATCCACGAATTCACCGTAAAAGATGCTTATGGAAGAGACGTGAAGCTAGACAAATATAGGGGCCATGTCCTAATCATAGTCAACGTCGCGTCCCAATGCGGACTCACGGACACAAACTATAACCAACTCAACGAATTATACGAGAAATATTCGACCAACAGGGGTCTGAGAATCCTTGCGTTTCCGTGCAATCAATTCGGGTACCAAGAATCGGGTACCATACAAGAAATTATTCAATTCACGAAAGAAAAGGGCATTAAATTCGATCTTTTTTCTAAAATAGAGGTCAACGGAGAGAACGCTCACCCGCTGTGGAAGTTTCTGAAGGAATCTCAAAGTGGCACGGTTGGGGACTTTATCAAGTGGAATTTCACGAAGTTTATCGTTGATAAGAATGGCGTGCCCGTGGCCAGGTTTGGGCCTACCGACGAACCCATTAATATGGAGCCACATTTAGCCAAATATTGGTAAAGGCCATAGAATAGCCTGTCGTTCGCCACGTTTATACTTCGTATTATGTGGCTACATCTTAACACATTAACAGTCCTCATACAAGTGTCCTGAAACACGCCATCTCTGTTGAGTGTGATATATCTGTCTATCTACATTCATTCCCAATTTAAATCGCACTACACCGATTCCGTTGGTCTTATTTGTTTTTTGTGTTAACTTTTTTTCTGTTTCTGTGTTTTACTTCTTTTTTATGTTGTGTAATCGGTGTGTGTTTGTGTCAAATAAAAATCTGTCTATTGTCTATGTCATTGGATTTTGACAATGTTTTAATACCATTATTAATTTTTAAATAGAAAATGTGATATAACTTGATGTGATGTGATATGATAGGTAGGATAGGTTGCACTGCCATTCAAAAATCCTTGGATCTCTCTCGTTAGATATTATTTTTTGTACACATTAACGTAACCTTTTTTTTTGTTTTGTGGTTTTTGTCAACAAGTCTCAAGTGGTGTGCAGTACGTGTATACGCGACACTGATAGATCCTTTATAATTATTTTTTTTGAACCATACAAATCGGCTAACTTTGTAAGAAGCCAAATTATTATTTTTTCGAAAGGATTTTTTGAGTGAAAACTTCTTTAGGCGCGTTGGCCATTTTTTGAGATGAGAAAAACCATTGAACTCGCGACACTGTAACCTTAACCTTAACCGACGGAACACTCGGAAGGTCAAAACTTATAAAACTGTAAAAAGTTTTCACTTCTGTCGGCAGTTTGCACTCCCGAGGTGCCTTTGTGTGTGTTTTAGTATCATAGTCGCTTGCGCCTGAGTCCAGCGTTGTTGATCAAACAACTGTTTTTTTTTATAATGTTGCTCTACTTAAAGTTCGTCTATTCGTTTAACCGCATCTTTGACGGCTCCCGATAAACACTGTCAAAGGTGCCGCCCTCAGTTCAATAAACAAAGTGTTTGTCGGGAGCCGTCAAAGATGCGGTTATATGAGCGAACGAATATACTATCACCATAGCATATACATGATGTTGTTTTAGTGGCTTTTACTCATGAAGCTGAACTACTTTTGTTCTATAACTTTGCTGAAATCGCAAAAAAAATACTTTATAGAAATCTATCGGCTGGTTGACCAATTTTGTATGGAGAGGCCATTTTTTTATAATTGACTGTTTGGGGAAAAGTTGTTCAGTTTCATGATTAGAAGCCCTCCTGAAAAGGGTTCTGTCGACTATCATACAGTATGGCCACTCCCTGCCGCTCTCTAGATTCCGGCCTCACCCCCTTCTTCACCCAGATGGATACAAATTGAGTTTGATTGAGCGCCAGTATGCACCAAGTGATCGAATCAGAAACGAGGAGATCCGCAGGAGAATTAAAGTAACCGACATAGCTCACAGAATCGCTAAACTGAAGTAGCAGTGGGCAGGGCACATAGCTCGTAGAACAGATGGCCGATGGGGCAGTAAAGTTCTCGAGTGGCGACCGCGCACCGGAAATCGTAGCGTAGACAGGCCTTCCACGCGGTGGACCGATGACCTGGTGAAGATCGCGGGAAGCCGATGGATGCGGGCAGCGCAGGACCGGTCGTCGTGGAAATCCTTGGCGGAGGCCTTTGTCCAGCAGTGGACGATTTTCTGGCTGATATGATGATGATGCACTAAGTCAGTGAACTTACATTATATAAATAGAGTAGGATTGCATGCAAAATGTATCACTTCGCAGGTACAGATTTTTTTTATAACGAATGCGTTTACTGTGATTGTACGTAGATATGTAAGGATACAGTTATAAAACTAGTAAGGAAGGAATGCATTTATACCAATTTTAAGACATTGTATTTGTGGTGTAAAACTACTGAGTAATAAACTCCGAATAAAACCGAATCGTACGGGGGGCTCCTATCCACGGTAGAACAAGAGATGCTAAGGGAGCGTTCAAGTATTACGTAACAAATTTGGGGGGAGGGTCTTGTTAAACGTTATGTTGCGTTACAGGGGCGGGAGGGGGCGTTTGAACTACGCGTTACGTAACATTCTTTTTTTTCTTCTTACTAACGCGATTAAAACAATAAAAAAGGTATTTTAGCGACTTTCCGGTACTTTACGCCAAATAATTATTATTGTGACTTTTAGGCAAAAACGGTCACGTAACGTTTTAATGGGGGGGGGGGGGGTACAGAAAAACGTTACGGCGCGTTACATGGGGGGAGTAGGGGGTCAAAAATCTTCAAAAATTGCGTTACGTAATACTTGAACGCTCCCTAATCTTACCTAACGTCTGTCCGTCCGTCCGACTCGGGTTTATTCGGAGTTTTTTAATCAGTAGTTTACAAAGCCGCGCGCTGTATAGTAAAACGGCTAATTCTACAAAATGGCTGCGACAGACATATCCATGTACTTTATGAAGAAAGGCTCAAGTTAATATACATTCGCTGAAAAGCGGCAAATCGTAGTAGGTGCTACTCATGATATGATATTGCAACAATTTTGCCCAAAAAACCTATACAAGTGTAACAAAATTTGTGTAGGTCCCGTTAACTGGGGCTTCTACTAATCATATTAAAAAACTTTTGTTCTACGACTTTATACAAATTGATCAGCTGATTGACCAATTTTGTGCATTTTTGTATGGATGGTCCAAAATGTTTTTTGAGATTTGACTATGGGTACCTTGGGGAAGGTTGTTCAGTATAATAATAAAAACCCCCACATAACGGGAACTACACCAACTTTTTACACCTATACAATCGGAGCAAAATTGTTTAGGACTTTCCATACAAGGTTTTCCATACAAATCGACGTAACAATGGGAAAACATTTTTTTATTCCAGTTGTAATTGTAAAGTTGCTCAGTTTAATAAGTCGAAAATAATTTGCCGCTTTCCAGCGAATGAAAAGTCACCCTGTATAATTAAATACAATTGTATAAATAAATAAATTCAAACGTACGTTACGTGTCATATTTCATTTTAAAACTAAGATATACAGGTGTCCCATTACCCTTCCCCAACGCAATGAAAACTGGCTATCTCTTCTTCAAGCCGGAACACATCAACATTATTAGCATTGATGTTTGGCGAAAAAACTTAAGATGGTGGTAGCTGGCTAGCTACCTGCTTGGCTAGGTGGGCTAAGAAACGCCCTTCCACTAACCAATCCGAGTCTTACAAAGTTGGACTCCGTCGGGAATAGAACACGCGACCTTCAGATGTAAAGCTAATGGAATTAACCATTACGCCACGGAAGTGACTTGGCTCGTTATGTATGACCTATTGAATAAAGATTACTCGGAAGACCGTAACGCTATACCAAATAACAGGCTATACTATAATCGGCCTTTTCTAATGGCTGCTACTTTCTTTTTTATTACGATTTATTTCATAGTTGTAATTATGCATATTGCTACGCTATCTTACCCTTGCTTAGTTCTAAAGCTGTAGATTCTCGTTTTAAATATACGAGGTCACAAAAAACGTAAACCATTGGATCTGATTTATAAACTACTATCAGTGAAGCTTTGTCTACAGAAAGCGAGCGGGTTGTCTCCATTGCTGGAAGTTTTGTTACTAAAGCAAGAACAGGCTCTCCGATCGCTCTTTGAACGCAATGGTTTTCTAGCAACACTTCGTAAATTTAATGAATCTAAAAATCCTTACGTTTCTATACTAAAACTTTGATTTATTTAATCTGATCTCAAACTCTTTATGATTTTAATGATTAATTCTCGAAGCGAAGACACTTATTTTATGGTTTAATTAGTTTATTTTTGTTATTCTTATTGATTTTGATATTAAATAATCATACAATTATTAAGGGAGTTTAATTTGTAAATAGGCAATACCCGGGAATATAAACAAAAAATACCGATTCCCGAGAATGAAAAACTTCCGGGAACGCGAAAACCCTAGTGTAAAGTCGACCAACCCGCACTGCGCGCGTGGTCGATTAAGGCCCGATCGCCCTAATTCAGGGTTGGCTCGAGCCCCTCGGTGGGGACGCAAAAGACCTGATATGATAGCTGCCCATCACACAATATTGGTCTGACCAAAATGAAAATATGACATCTATATTTTAATAAGAATATTTATTAAATGCAACCTAAATCAAATCTGATTCTGTACATAGGCCTGCCCATCATACAATATTTGTCTAACCAAAATTAAAATATATCATCTGTAGGTATTCAATCAAAACATTTTATCAGACGATCTAATAGGGGATCGGACCGCATCAAAAATAAAATCTGAAATATGATTTCCTAAATTGCTCTCTTGTTGAAGTTTCATAAAACTTTATTTGTTTTGTTTTTTCATCACTTCTTAAATTTTTAATTGATCAAATTCATAAAATAAGTTCGTCATTGACGCCTAAAATCTATGACGTCACTTGTAGGTATTTCAAATATTTTTAGAACAAAATTTCGTTTTTGACAGATCATAAAAAGTAACTCAAATGACTAGCAGTCCGATCCCCCATTGCAATCAACCTGGAAAATGTTTCACATCATATAGCTGGTTGTATCTAAACGGTCTGCCGTCCGAGTCTCAGCTTGGACAGCTCCTGGATGGTGTTTCTAGAACTGTTTTCGCTCCACTGCAGTTCTGGGATCGCCAGTATCATCTGTGTTTATGAAATGGGTTAATTGATCAGAATACTTCATGAATAGAATAGTTTTTTTTTAATATGTTACCAGAGATATGCTATACATAAGGGGAGGTAGATAAGATGCCAACGGAAGCGAACTACCTATAACATTGTGTGTGTAAATGGGTTCGATTTTCAAATGCTGTTTGTTAGTGCATAAATGCATAACCCATCTATGTTAACAAATCTCTGTATGTTACCTATTACTCATTCAACACGAAGTTGTTGACGAATTTACTTACGGGGTGTTAGGTGAAATAGAACACATTTTCCCGGTTACTCGTGGAACTGAACGGCTTTGTTTTAAAACTTCGCTGTTATCCAGAAAGTTGGGTTTCCCCCTATACAGTTAGCAAGCCAGCTGATCGGTTTGTAGGTCAAAATATTTTGTTATTATTTCAACAAATTTGTAGAGCAAAAGTTGTTCAGTTTCATGAGTAAAGGTTCTCCTCAAAAAACATGCTTGGCTGTGTTCTGGGGAAACAGTTCAATGTGTTTTCTTCCGAGCGAGCTTCCACAAAAAAACATAGATGACGCTGTCTAGCGTATACTTAGCAAAGCAGATAATTATATATTAATTATAATTGATTACATAGACATCTAGTATAATACATCTCCAGAACTATTTTAAAATAGGATTGTAAAATGATTGTAAACTTTGGCATTTTTTCCATACCTTCTTTCTGTTCGAAAAAAGTTGCACAGATGGCGTTGTAAACACGATATTGCTACAAAAAATGTTAGATGGCACTAGCATAGTATCTCGTGGCACTAGCGTAAACGTTATAAAATACCTATTATTAAATTATTATTTGTTATAAAAGGTATTGAAGATATCTATTGTGCCTTAGTTACTGTTCTGGCATTGTGCCTTTTATTAAAAAAATACATATATCCCGCGCAGATAAAGAATATTTATATTGAAAAACTCATTAGGTAGCATCTTTGATAAATAGAGCAATCGTCGAATACAATTCGCAACTGATGGGCGGTGTTTGGGAATGCCGCAGTGTCTCAAGATTAAGTCTTTGACCTGTGTGTTATAAGAAGAACCTCATAAGAAAGGTCAAGGTCACCCAAAGGACAATGGAGAGTTTTATGCTCGGAGTTTGCCTACGTGATCGAATCACAAATGAGGAGATCCGTAACCGACATAGCTCACATAATCACTGAACTCAAGTTGCAGTAGGAGGAGCACATAGAACAGACGGCCGTTGGGGTAGTAAAGTTCCCGAGTAGCGAGCGCGCACTGTAAGACGTAGCATAACCATGGAGCAAATAGACAGTCTATTTGCTCCATGGCATAACGCAGGCCTCCCACTCAATGGATTGACGACCTGGTGAAGGTCGCTAGAAGCTGCTAGATGAAGGCAGCGCTGGATCAGTCAATGTGGAAATCCCTGGGGGTGTGTTTGTGTTCACCAGTGGACGCCTTTCGGCCGATAAGTAGGTGCTTCATATCTTTCGATTAAACAAATCAAGTATATCCATAAAAGCGTCGGTGGCTCAACGGTAACGACTCGATCCTCCTAACCAGAGGTTCTAATCCGGACGGCCAATATACCAATGAGTTTTTCGAAACTTACGTACACATACTTAACGAATGCTTTAACTGTGAATGAAAACATCATGAGAAAACCTGCACATCTGATTGCAGATGTTTGTAGGTCGCGTCGCACACGTCCGTAGGCACAGATGAGATACTAGTTCGTGACGGTCAGTGTAAATCTAAATGTCCTACACGTGACCGCGGGTGATGCTAAGTGCAACACCAGGCAACCGCCGCGTACCCCTTAGATAATGGCACGGTTAATTGTGCCACACGATAAGAAAGAAGAACTAAATCCACAGTATAATAAAAAACAAACTTCAAAGACCGTCCGTACGGACAATTTGTTAAATACGAGATAAAGATATAAAAAAAAACTAAAAACCTTGAGATTTTTAGGTACAAGCTTAAAAAGAAATTTAGTTATTTCGTATTCTTCTCAGCAAACCCTTTCATTTGACACCCATATCACGGGGGTGCATAAAAAATAACTGGTCAGCCATATTTGGGAGTCCGCCATATTGGATTTGTAATGACGTCACTTAGCTAACCATGCTATGTTTTTGTCACAAACTAACAGACAGACTAACTAACTAACACGGCAAGATATCAAGCTTGTTAAAAAAAAGAACTATGTTATTACAGAACATCAGGACTTAAGTTAATATCTAATGGTTCCCTTGAATGCCGGATTCTGAGATTAGTAATGTAGCATCGACTTATTATTGTCAATTTTTAGAAGTATAAACCAAGGTCTTAGCTTTCACGGTTTACTAGTAATGAGGTGAGTATTATGGAATGAGGTTGTGCCTGTAACACTCATCAACGTATGTCTGTAACTTTGGAAATAAGAAGCGACTATTTTTTGCAATAGTGAGAATACTTAAATTCATAGGTGAGTATTACAGGATGAGGGACACAAATGGAGGACTGCGCGCGCAAGTAGGTACCGCGTCGAGCACGCAGGTTAACTGACCCGAAGCACGGTCATTACCTGGATGGGTTTGACAGTTAGTGCCATTTTTATCGACCGTTTCTGTGCTTCGCAAAGCGTGCCAAGTCGTTGGTGCTGGTTGTTAGGCCACTAGATGACGCCGTGTCAGATTAAGGCGCTTTGCACACGACGGGGCGGGGCGGGCCGGTCAAATTCGCCGCCAACGATAGCACAAAGGCAATCCTATACTACCAACGCACGTGGAGGACAAAAAGACCGCGCCGCCTCCATGTGCCTTGGTAGGATAGGATTCCCTTTGTGCTATCGTTGGCGGCGAAATTGACCGGCCCGCCCCGCCCCGTCGTGTGCAAAGCGCCTTACAGTTCACAAAATCTAGAAATATAGCATATTCCTAGACCATGAGATTACTGTCTGAGGCTGAGACTACATCATCACCATCATATAAACCCAAAAACGTCCACTGCTGAACAAAGAATTGCCACAGCGACCGGCCCTGCGCTTCCCGCGACCTCCACCAGGGCGTCGGTCCATCGAGTGGATGGCTTTCCTACGCAACATATTTTTTTTTTTTAATAATCATTTTAATTAAATTATACGTTTAAATTTACTTACATAATATTTAATTTGTTTATTTTTTTTTAACTAGTGTGTACAATAAAGAGTATTTATCTTTAATGTCCCAACAGCCCCGCCCACTGCTAACTGTTTAGCGATTCTGTGAGCTAGGGGGGTTACTTTAGTTCCCCTACAGATCTGATGTTTGATTCGACCACGTAGGGAAACTTCGAGCATAGCTCGCCCATTTTATAAAACTGAAAATACATAAGCACTTAAATACGAAGAAACAAACCAAAATGTAAATTTAAAAAAAGGAAACTAAACAGGCAACCTGCGACCAATAAAACAGCTATGGACCGGCCCTATCTATACATCTCGTAAAAAATTAACCAAATAATCATTAAAGCATGCGAATTTTTTAATAGTATTTTAGAAAATATAAATAGAATTGTATTAGAAAACGTTTGGTAATGGTAAAGACGCGCTGGTTTCCGCAACCAGGCGCCCCATGCGCCCCTTTTGCTCGGTTAGCTGGCATCACTGCCAGCTCAGCTCCTCCAGGAAGTCCAGTAGCCCACGTTTACTTACGAATGAAAAGTGATATCTAAACCTTTATTCGTATGATTATCGGAGCATTACGAGCGTGTGACCTCTTGGCCTTCGAAAGACCAACTGAGAGGAAATCAGTGAATGCACCCATTCTGTTGGCATCAAAACCGTTGTTCGCGTGGGCCGGTCCATAGCTGTTAATTGGTCGAAGAATAAAACAACTAAACTAACATAAAAGGGCTACAAATAATACGAGTCATACGGTAAATGTATTTTATTAAAAAACAGTGAATACTCACGATAGATTCCTCCAGCCCCCCCCCCCCCCCCACACGTAATATTCAAAATAAACTGCATTAATAATTATTTTTGAATACAATACCTACCATACGACTTTTCCGTTGGCATTACTTTTTTACAAATCAAATAACTATATAGGACGTAATTGTATAAATTTCTAAAATAAATACATGTACATATGTAGTAAATAAACAAATACAATTTTTCAAAATACATATTATCAAATAACTGATTTTATTAACAGAAACTACAATTTACTTCAAATATTACAAAAAAAATACTTCTAATGTTTTTTATTTCGTACTGTTGAAAAGAGAATTCAAATTTGACATCCAAAAAATATAAAATAAATGCTTTTGTTTACCAATAGGTACACAATCAAAAGTGTGAAACACACAGGTGTAACAAAACTGGTGTAGGTCCCGTTACCTGGGGCTTCGATTTGTATGAAGTCAAAAAGTCATGAAACAAAAGTAGTTCAGCATGACGCGTAGAACCAGTTAACGGGTCCTACGCCAATTTTTACATCCTGTATAAGGTATCGATTACACTTTTCAACAATACCTAGCTAAAACGACCAGACTCATCCGACCAATGTGCCTATGTCTCGAGCTTTGATTATTTGTTCTGACTAAGTATACAGGATGATTTTTTAGTCAGCGTTCAAATTTTTCAGTGTGATAGTACCTGTGAAATTGAACAACATAGGTCGAAATTTTAAAAAATAAATCGGACCTCCCATACGAAATCAATCAGCTGACTATTGATTTTGCATGGGAGGTCCGATTTTTTTCATCTTGCGCCCTATGTTCCTTGGAGAAAGTTGTTCAATTTCACGGGTACTATCACCTTGAAATGTTTGGACGGTGACTAAAAAATCACCCTGTATAGCGCGCCACCCTGTTCGATATAACAGGCCAGCTTTTATACTCACGTGGACAACGTTTCTATGACTTTTCGAGGGTGCGCAGTGCGCGAGCTGCAAGCGGCTCGCGAGCGTGAGAAAACGTAGCCTATGTATTAATCCAGGTCCTAATCTGTCTACCTACCAAATTTCAGTCAGATCTGTTCAGTCGTTTTTGCGTGAAGAAGTAACAAACATACACACTCACAAACTTTCGCCTTTATAATATTAGTGTGATTATTGTAATAATTTGTTTTTGTTGACGTGTAATGAATGTTGCAAATATTTTTTATGAATTAAAATGGCAAAATCCATCATAATTCATGAATTATAATGGATTTTGTAGTGGCAGTTGTTGTTAGATTCCTCTTGATCGCCAAATGACATAGAATACATTTTAAGTGATACAGGTTATTGTAACGAATCTGTGCGGACGCGCTCTATCTAGTCAGTAAATAATCAAAGGTCTCATGTAAGTATGTATGTACTCAAGGTATGTCCTTAATAACCTCGGCCAGTTGTTCGCGGGTGAACATGTGGAACATCGAGTCCGGGGTCATGGTCACCACCTCCACGTTGTTCTCCGACAGTTTCTCCTCCATGACTTGCTTGAGGATCGTAAGAGCGGACTTGATTGCTTCTTTGAGGGTCATAGATTTGTGGTATGCTTCCTGTGGGATAAAAGAAGAAAGAGGGTATGAAACGAAAGTAATCGTTACCTACTCCAAAAATGGTAATTATGGATTTTGGAAAAAAATAAAATCGTTATTTTACTTTCAAGTGACGAAGTAGTGAAGAAAGTGTAATGGCAAAACAATCTAAGTTGAGATTTTTAAGGGGGTCGCTTGTCTTGCACAAATAGTCTAAAAAACAAACAAAAAATGTGTGTGTCTATACGTCCGTCCGGTGCTCTAGTTCCCAAACTACTGGACGGATTTAGGTGAAATTTGGGTCAGGGCTCTTTTTTCAAATTTCCCTATCTTAATTTTTTAGGTTGCCACCATAGTAAAAATCACTTATTATTTTTTACTCGAAAATGGCTCTAACGATTTTAATTTTTACAATGATTTACGTATTTTTTTCAAATGTCCTGAAATAGCAGTTTAGCTGGCAGACGGGGGAAGGACACTTGACGCTAACAATGATAAGCACTTTAAAGCTTAATATTTCGCAAACCAATCACTGAATCGGAAAATTATTTTTTTTATTCACAATTGGCAAGCCCTTGGCATCATCTCATCTGATGGTAAGTGACGATGATACCGAAGATGGAAGCGGGCTTACCAAGATTCCCCAACGCAATGGAGAACTGGCTATCTTATTTTCAAGCCGGAACACATCCATGTTGTTTACACTGATGTTTGGCGGCAAGACTAAGATGAGATGGTGGTAGCTAGCCAAACGGGCTATTGAAAATGCCCTACCACCAACAAAACCGAGTCTTACAAGTTGACCCCACCGAGAATCAAGCCCGCGACCTCCTGGTGTTAAGCGAATGGACTAACCATTACGCCACGGAGGCGGTTTAATCAAACCCTCAGAAGTTTTGAAAGACCTGTTCAACGAAACCACACACGACTAACATACGTCACCGAAAAAAAATCACCCCCACTTTACATATATGGAAGGTATCAAGGTACCCTAGAACTTTTTCTTCAGGATTTTATTGTACAACTTTGTCGGCGTGATTATGTATACCCATGCCAAATTACAACTTTCTAGTACTAATAGTCTCTGTACCAAACAGCGGACAAACAGACAGACATAACGAAAATATATGGGTTCCTTGTTGACTACGGACCGCTAAAAAACTTTTTCACCATCTTCGATTGTAGTCCCATACAACACAAATTGTTTATAACGAAATATTCCTTGTAGATTTCTTGACAAGTATGTGATTCGACTATATATTTCATGAGTTACACATAATATACTCGTATGTAAGTGATAATATATATTTGTGTGTGAAGTTGACCAACCCGCACTGGGCCCGCGTGGTCGACTAAGGCCCTATCGCCCTAAGTCAGGGTAGGCTCGAGCCCCTCGGTGAGGACGTATATATGAGCTGATATGATGACACAGAATATATATGTATTGCTCATAAAAGTATTCATAACCACCACGTCACGGTACACACTATTATGAACGTTATTTCAATATTGTTTTGATCGAAAATTGTACTGACGCAAATCAAGCTGCTAATTTGAGATTGGTTAAAGCATGCTCTAAAAATAAAACTATCACGGCTAAGTAGGCTTTCTTAGTTTAATTACGCTAGTACTAATATACAGGGTGACTGGTTGAACAACGGACTCATTAAGGCGATTATAAGGGCAAACGACCTTGCTCGTCTGGGCGGAGCTTAAGCCTAGAAAGGTGTCCCTCCCCGCACAAACCGCGCACCTACCCGATACCAAACACGTGCGGCACGAAGCGGAGCGCAGACGCAGCGCTTTCGCTTATCTACCTACGATACCATTTATGACTCAATTTTTAAAAGGTCCATCTCTATTTTTACCGTTTACTAAGCTCGCTGTCTAACGACTCTGATAGGAAGATAACATGCGTTCCGCACAGTATAAGCAAAATTACAGAAATTTCACTTTTCAAAAAATGTGCAAATCACACGTATTTCAAAATAACTCACTTTTTTTACCGAAGGGGATTTTCATGGGTTACTAGTCCGTCGTTCAACCTGTATATATACTGTGGTTTAAGAGCAATAGTCGACCAACTTAATATGTGCAGTTGGATTTGTAAAAAGTTCATAGATTTTCCATACAAAATGCTCTATTACCAACTGCAAATATAATTCTGTTTTTTAAAATATACATTTATTTTTTCAATAGACTACGCAAACCTACTTTGCGCCAGTCTCGCACTTGGCCCCGCTTTTGTTATCAATACGAGTGCATTTGTCTGCACCTCAACATGGTAGAGTGGCGATGCTGCCGAGGATGAATCATGCAAAATAAAATATTGTTTCACGTAGAGCGCACGAGCGACCTGCGTTCGCCTCGTCTGTCTAGCGATTTTCGTCATGGGAAATTCTTTGATTTGTATGGGAAAATGATTTTATTATATTTTTTTTTTCATATTTTATTGTATTTAAGACTTAAGTCTGAGTAATCACTTTAAAAAAATTTCAATTTTCAGCAATTTTCTTAAATAATTTCAAAACTATTTCATAAAATTATTTTAAAAAAATGTATTTGCGATTCTTACAACAATTCCTTTAATTTTTAGATTTTTTTCTGATTAACCATTCATTGTAGTATATTGAAGTATATCTAAACGAAGGCTTAAATTAATTTTGTACTGAAAATTTTAAACTTTTCCTTTTTTTTTACGTTTTATATTAGTACATTGATATGTCTCTACTTAATATATTCGCAATGTTTGGATTCATTCCGGCATGTAACGTTTTTATGGAAACTCAAGCCTCTTGGGGAAGTGTATTAACTTGTAATGTTCGTATGTAAGTTGTCCGCTTCGAAATTTGCAGAGGATTTTAGAGCGATTTCCAGAAGTCCGATTGAGCTGAAATTTTGCTATGAAAACGTATTCCCGGTGACAATAGCTCCTTTTGGTATTTTTGAACTTGATCTCATTGAACTTTAGAGGTGAAATCAAGGTCCCAGGATCGCCTTGGATTTTTTTTTCAAAATAATTGTCGTAACTAACGTGCTCGCCTTTTTATCTGTATTTATATTGTGTGTATATGTGCATTTACATTCACGACAAACCTAAAAACTTTTAGGTACTTCATTATCATGATCATATCAGCCGGAGGATGTCCACTGCTGGACAAAGGCCTCCCCCAAGGATTTCCACGACGACCGGTCCTGCACTGCTTACAAACAACCTTGTAATTGAAAAAAGTTTTTAAGCTCAAAAATGTTTAAATGTGAATATAATTTAGAAACGTGTATTTGAGCACAAAAACTTTTTAAATTATAAGTTCGTAAGTACCTAAAAGTTTTTATGTCTTTCGATGTTATTTATTATTTACCTTCAAACTCTGCTGAGCCCCCTCGCTGCCTGAACCAATGGCCTTGGCGTCGTACTGCACAAATGTACCGCTGGGGTCCATGTGGAAAAGCTGCGGTCCCTTCTCGTCAATACCTGAATTAAAAATAAGCAGTGTTTCATTTTCGCACACCGCGGACACTGCATACAAGTGGTCGTGAAATGACATTTTTAAAAACAAATGACGGAGAAACAAAATCAGCGCTAAATCCTGTTGACGAGAGGGTGAGGTGGCAATCTAGAGAGCGGCAGGGAGTGTCCATACCGTACGTTAGTACTACGTAATATAAGTTTAATTTTCATGAGTAGATAGCGGGGTGGAACATTGCTTTTCCATCCCTAGGGTGGAAAGTATTTTTTTTATTGCCGGTCAAAGAGTCGAAGATAATAGAGTTTCATATTATTAAATTACATTAAAATAAGAGGTTTGCATATATCTAAACTCAGCTATACATTAAACGACGTGTTTATTACGATCTATAGGTTGATATTAAATCATTTTATAGTTGGGTTTTTCACAATTACAGAAGATTAAAATTTAAAATCCTTCCTCTATTCTGCTGCGCGCCATAATGCCATGATAACATGACACTTTTTTTTTCAATTATCGCCATGGCCATCTAGATGCACGTCGTCGTGACCAACTCGATTAGGTAAAATCTAATCGGCCGTGGCAAGCGGCCATTGCGAAAAGGTTGGAGGTTGTATATAGGTAAACTTAATTTATTGATATCTAATTAATATTTTATATCATCATCATATCAGCCGAAGGACGTCCACTGCTGGACATAGGCCTCCCCCAAGGGTCTCCACGACGACCGGTTCTGCGCTGCCCGCATCCAGCGGCTTCCCGCGACCTTCACCAGGTCATCGGTCCACCGAGTGGGAGGCCTGCCTAACTACGCTTTCCGGTGCGTGGTCGCCACTCGAGAACTTTACTGCCCCAACGGCCATCTGTTCTACGAGCAATGTGCCCCGCCCATATCATATCATATATACATTTTCTCACAATCAAAATGAAAAGTAGAGTGTTTAACTCGGCTGAAATGACCCATTTCACTCTCGAACTATTATCTCGAGTGAAATGGGTCACTTTCTTCCCTTGATTAACAATCTACTATTGTAATATTGTTTTGTGTCGATTGGCATATGTCTTCTAGGTGTACACGAAAACGCGACTTTAAGTAGACATGCAACATCTGGTACACCAATGAGGTTCGATGGCCTGTCCTCACCTGCAAACATAACAGCCACTCCGAATGGGCGCGACATGGCCGTGCCGCTGTCATCGTCGCTGTCTCCGAACTGTATCGCCAGGTTGGACACAGCTTGCGCACACGACTCCACGCTCATGCGCTCGTTGTAGACAAACCAGTGATTCTGGCATTCGACGCGGGCGCGTTCCACCAGAGTTCTGAAGTGAATAGGAAGTCATTTAGGAGGAATCAAACAGCTTTGGCAGGGTTTTTGAATTTTTATACTGTATCTATCTGAAACTCACTTCTCAGCAATGTAACAAGTAACATTCATTATTGATCCTCAGCGCACATTCATCTCACCCTTGGTTGGTTATTATTATTTATTATTTTACTACTAGAGAGTGCATTATAATCACACAAAGTTTGATGAGAGTATGTATAACCTTTCTTGACTAAAGAGCAATAAATAATTAAAACCAAAAAAAGCATGTTTCTTGTATGGTGACCCCCTTAATTTTTACATTTTGTAATTTGTTGGCAAATCTGCAATCATCATATCAGCTCATGTAAGTCCCCAAGCCTACCCTGAATTAGGGCGATCAGGACTACTTGACCATGCAGGCGACTTCACACAAAACCTTCGAGTTTCTGTGCAGGCATGTGCAGGTTTCCTCACAATGTTTTCCTTCACCATAAGAGCGTCGGATAAACGTACATATGAATTCGAAATTCGAAAACACATCGGTACATATCAGGATTCGAACCACGACCTCCTGGGCAGGAAGTAGCGGCCCTAACCACTACGCCACCAACACTCTCTGCTATAGTAAGTAATAATGCATATTGTATGAAATTTGAATCGGCTAGCTATTACAGTTTAAAAAATGCAGTTCTTTAAGTGCCGGATAGACTGGGTAGGCTTAGTAATATAGTAGGGTAAAAAGTGAAGAAGGAGGAGACTATTTAGGGCGGCCATGGTTCAAGTATAAGTTATACGAAAAACCAATTTTGAAATTGTGTACGAATTACATAAAAATTGTGTACGAATTACATAAAAATTGTGTATGAATTACATAAAAAATAACTAAACATAGCATGACAACAATTCAGTGTTTTCACTTTCCAGAAATGAAACTAAAATCAATGGCAGAAAACCACCGCTCAAATAAAGACATTGTTTTATTAAATATGTTTTTCAAGATCTTCTGTTGTTTTGCTCGATAAAACAGCATTGGTATCATATGCCAATAATACTATTTATTTATATATAATAAGAAAATTGGACCTAGAGCTGATCCTTGAGGTACATTTTAACCATTTTAGAATTTCAGTTCCACATTTCTAACCCCATTGTGTTCTAGCTTCTTTAACAAAGTTTTATGATTAACCATATCAAAAGCAACACTTAAGTCAAGGAATAAATACTTCACCGGCATCATCCTTTCTCAACGGCATTTGACTTTGCATTATATTGTCTAAAAGAGTATCAATAGCTTCCGAGGTACTACACTTTGTTGGAATCCAAACTGTCTTTGGTGTTTTAGAATTTTGCAGGTAAGATACAATTTTGTCTTTGATTAGGTATTCAAATATTTTTTATAAGGTGGGTAGTAGAGAAATAGGGCAGAAATTACTAACATCTGTCTTTGCACTCTTTTTTTTGTAAATCAGTAAAATTTTTGCTACTTTTAACTGTTTGGGAAATAAACATTATTCCTATCACCACTACTATGGATCCTGGTGGTAAATGACCTAATGACACACCTTAAACTTCTATATGAGCAGATTTGCAAATGATTTAGTTATCTTTGTGTTAGGTAACATCAACAATGTTATCTGCAATGCAACCCAAGCTGCACAGAGTATGAACTATCCATGAACCCAAAAACCAAACTAGTATTGTTCACCAAAAAACAACTAAGCTTTACAAAAAAGAACTCCATCTTCCAACGGAGTTCAAGTTCAAGGTTTCACACTCGACAGCAAATAAACTGGAGTAGCCATCCGGACAGGAAAATAAACAAAGCAACTATTGCCCCGTGGCAGTGCCGTGGAATGATAGGTAGGAAATGGGGTTTTACCCTAAGATAATACTAAAGCTATACACCACAGTAATACGTCCAATGGTAAGGTACAGCTCGGTAGTCTGGTATCCAAGAACCAAGCTATCTATGGTGTTAGTAAACTGCAACTGGGCTTCGCGAGGTTCTTTGACAGTTTAATCATCAAACCTAACGAACCTATTCGTGGATTTAGCATGGCAGACTAGTTATGTACACCCCAACCAAATCCATTCATGGCTAGAACTTGTACAAATATATTAAAAAAAGCTAATTCCACACATAATTTGCATATATCGGTATACATTTAGTAGTACAAGTTTAATTTTCAATGTTTCATAGTGCACACGTTTCACATTTAGTCACCTGGAATCAGCCATCAGTCCAGAGACAGCGCATGCGATGTGCCGGTCCACCTCAACGATCTTTTCAATAGTCGTGGACTCCATCAGAGGAGAGGTGATGCGTTTTTCTACCGCCAACACCACTCCTTCCGAGGTGCATATTCCAATGGCCGTGGACCCGAGTTTGATAGCCTCAATAGCATATTCGACCTGGAAGAGCCTCCCCTCAGGGCTGAACGTGTTCACGCCCCGGTCGTACTCCGAACGAGTGAGAAACATCTGAAAATGGATAAACCGGTCTTAAAAGTTAGGTTACCTGTCGTGACAAAGCTTTTCTGGCATAAACATTGAGAATAAATTATTAATTACTGGAAGTTTACTATACCTTGTACTATTAATAATAGCTTTTGAAAGTATTATAGGTAAATATTTTTCGTAAAATTAATACGAAGCGAAATGAGTAGTCAAAATTTCGGATTTTCGGGCACAAACAGGTGATTATATGCTCAGTGGGCACAAACAGGTCAAACCACAGATCACTACTATATGTAGCAAGCGGTCAAACAGAAAAATATTAACGTCTCTGGGTACAAGCCCATTAGAGGTAACAAAAGGGTCAAAATATCAAATATACCTAAAATCAGAGCGTAGATCATGTACATTACTTTAGTTTTTATTTCACTTCAATACTTGCAGTATTTCCGAAGATATAACGACGACCTTTAAGCCCTTTTTTGAATTTCCGAGATTATGCGCGCTCATACTATAACGTCACAGCCCGCGTTCAGCTCGCGACCGCGACACGGCGCGGCGTTCTGTCCAGTGCGTTGACCCTACTAAATTACGCGCGTCTCGTTTCATTTAGTTTTATTATTACCTATATTGTGCTAGTATTTCAAAAAAATAATATAAATTATACTTTATATCGGATTACACTAAAGTGAAATGTGTAGTGTGTAGATTGGAAGAAGGTTTTCTTATAGGTCAGTCGGAAAATCTGCCAAGAGTGGATAGTTTGATAGTGGCACAATATTTCATGCAGAATCTGGATTTTACGGCTGAAGATATTCGTGGAATAAAGATGAAAAGGTATGTATGTTCTCAGTAAGCATTACCTACTCGCGGGTAGGTACCTATTTGTTCAAACTAAAACCTAAAAAAGTGTGTGTTTCATTTAGTACCTATTACGGGCGGCGATAAAAAATACTAGTAAGGTAGGTACTCGCAATCAACATCACGGTCGCGTGCGGCAGGTGGGTCAGGATTCGTTGGTTGGTTTTGGTTTTACGCGTGGATAGTCTTACTTGAGTTGTCACGTGCGCGGATCGGCAGGTTTTTAGGTTGTAAAATAGGTAGGCAAAAACATACCTAATGATTCATAATCAAAATTATTGAGTATTTCAGTATGCGAGCACTTTATTTATCTTCTAACTAGTTGTTTCCTGCGGCTTCACCCGCGTGGACAACGTTACTATGACTTTTCGAGGATGCGCAGTGGAGCAAGCGGCTCGCGAGCGTAGACAAAAGTAGCCTATGTATTAATCTAGGTCCTAATCTGTCTAATTACCAAATTTCAGCCAGATCTGTTCATTAGTTTTTGCATGAAAGAGTAACAAACATTCATCCATACTACCACTACCACTACACTACACTACTTTTTGTATATTTTGCAGGAATTTTTTGGTCATTTTTGTAATTACATTATTTGAGTTTTAGTAAAATATAATATTATAGTCTATAGCTTCCGCGGATAGTGTAGCTTCCCAATAGTGAAAGAATTTTCCAAATCAGTCCAGTAGTTTCGTAGCCTATTCAAGACAAACAAACAACCAATCTAATCTTTCCTCTTTATAATATTTTTATTATATTATATTATATTATATTATATTATATTATATTATATTATATTATATTATATTATATTATATTATATTATATTATATTATATTATATTATATTATATTATATTATATTATATTATATTATATTATATTATATTATATTATATTATATTATATTATATAGTATAGATATAGATAAGTTAGTATTTCGTCAGGGATATTTACATAGGTACTAGGGAGTAGGCAAGATACCTATTTAAAAAATCAAAAGTAGACAAGTAGGTTGGTTAAGTAGGTTAAATGTGGCAAGGATAAATAGAGAAGAAGAAGGAGAAACTTACTATTAACAAATTCTTACATCGAAATGGTCTTCACATCTTTAGTTTTAGGACCTATTACATCAACTCTTTTTACGGCTGCCATCCACTTTTTCCTCATTTTTGGGTCCACAGGCACATAAAAAAGGGTTTGTCAGGTGTTTTAACTGTTGAATTGAAGCACTAAGGCACAGTATTTTTTCCTTTTTTACCACATGAACTTTATAATTTTGATTTTTACTGCGCAGCAACGAGAGTGAGACTGTCGAATGACCGAGGTTGTGACGTCATCGGCTAGTGAGCACCCGCCCACGTTTTTAAAAACCATCGGCCGGAAATACGCACTTGGATCTCAGGCATTTTTAAGATATGAAAAAAAGTAAAAACACAGTTTTTCTCGTATTTTTTTGTATTGTAGATTTATTTGACATATAAAATTAAAAACGTTTGTCAGACCCATTTTCATTTTTCGTCTTCATTTATTTTTGGATTTGAAATGCTAGTGCCAGTGCAAATCATCTTTGGAGTTCTTGACAGTATTTAAACCAGCCTCATTCAGAGTTGAAACACCCGGTCACAGTAGTAGTAGTCTATAAAACTGCATCCAGTGCAAGTTTGGCCTTCACTTCCTTCTTCATTTTATTTTCTTGTTCTCCACATTTCTCAAATTCTCACTAATTTCTTAGAGGTTACTTAATCATTATACCAACAATTATCTACTTTATTTATCTACGGAATAATCTACTACTTACAACTTCACAATACACACACACAGGGTGTAATTTTTTTGTGTAGGACCCGTTAACAGGGGGTTCCACTCATCATACTGAACAACTTTCCAAAAGGAACCCATAGTCAATTCTCAAAAAAAAATTGGACCCTCCATACTAAAATGCACAAAATTTATCGATCAGCTGATCGATTTGTATCAAGAGTCAAAAAAATATTTTGCAATTTCTGCATAGTCGTAGAAAAAATGTTGTTCTGTATGATGAGTAGAAGCCCCAGTTAACGGGACCTACACCAATTTTGTTAACAGGTAGAGTACTGAAGACGAAAGGTAGGACTTTGAAAAATCATCAGAGAGCTCCGTTGCTGATGGAATCGTAGCTCAGGACTTTAATCAGTAATTTAATTCATTATCGAAAGAGCTTATGCAATCGACATCAATTAATGTATGGATCTTCCAAAATTCATCCCTAATCAGCAATTGATACAGTACTAAAATTCACACCTTAGTCCCTTACTTGGTAACAGTACTAAAGTTCACACCTTAAAGCCATATAGTTTCGTAATAATAAACCAGCTCTATAGTCAACGTAGCTCTTTCGTAATTTTTCTGTCCCAACATTCGAATTCGGAACTCTACCTGTTGGACTACACGGGTTTCCTATACAATCAGTCTAGATTTTCCATCATCAGAATAAACATCGACAAGGAGAATACCTCAAAAATCAAAATTTCGAAAATACTTGGTATTTAACTCGTGTAAAAATTTACTTGCAACAAATCAAGTGAGGTATTTTTTTTTTGCGAAAGCATACGTGACGTCACATGGACCACGTCTGTCCTTCGCGAATTCGCTTTAACTAGCACATTTATGAAATAATACTGTAGAAGGGTCTCAAGTTACGTAAGTCATCCAAGCCGAAAGTAATTGTGAAATAATCTATTTTCATCAATAGGTTCCAAATGCGTCATCAACTTTATAAGTAAACCTAATATTTTCCTACATCTATAAGATATCAAGTTGAAGGAAGCTTGGCTTAATGATACAAAGATAGCGATTGAGTGTTTAAAATACTTTAAGCGTTATGAGTTATGACATTAACTAAGCTAGACTAAGATTCTATTAGTAATAACGACAACAAATGGAATCATGTAAGAATAAATAACTATTTCAAACGTTACTGTGTTTGACTCAAGTATCCCCTGATATTCATTCAGTTGGAGAAAAACTAGAGTAATCGCCGTTTGCTTGTCACTTAACACCTCGATTGAAATTTCGCCTACATCGGTAGGAACAGACATTAATTTATGCGTAAGCCACCTATAAATTAATCGGAATTGATAATAGAAAATCATATGTCTTCGAGTTTTCCTGCCGTGACGACTTGTGGAAAATAACTTTTCAGTTTGTAGCGAGTTGACTCGGTTTTAGAATAAGCCTTGAAAATGAATTCCACGATTGCTGTTGTGATACTCGTGACTGTGATTGTCGGGCCTGTGACATCACGGTTCTTCGTCGGAGGTCCAGTAACTCGAAAAACCTGCCTGTCGTTAGGACTAAGTGTAAGTAAATTTGTAGACCCTTTTGAGGCGTGCAATTTACCCTTAACAAATTGGAGTAACGAGTATCGTTACTTTTCAGTGTTTCAGGTCAAAACTTCCTTGTTGCTCAAATAGCTACGGTGGACACACTATGGGATCAGTGACGTGCTTTAAATTTGGAAAGGGGAGGTGTCAGACCAATGAAAGCATTCCAAACTTTGACGAGTATATAAGGTTAGCTAGGAATCTGAACAGCACAAATTTTGAAGAACTGAAGAGAACATACTGGGCTTCTATTTCGGGTCTCTGTACAACAAAGCCGAACTTAAAAGACGTACATTCATCCAAAACACACGTTGTCTATTGTCTGTATTTTTTGGTTGTACACGTTGATAGTTAGTCTGAAGTGTGTCAATTATAGCAATAAATGTAAGCTTCCTGTATTGTGCTCAACACTAGTAAGATTATTATAAATTTTGAATCTATGTTTGCTTTAGCTATGGAATATTATGGTGTAATCACATAAATGATTTTGTAAAAATTAGCATCATTATTATGCATTTTCGCATTATTAGTGATACATAAAGGTTTTTTGATCGTTTCCATAGCGTGCGCATCAAAATATTCTCTGATTAAGCTAAGGTAAATTCCTAAAGCTAACCTGTCCTTGCATCATAGGAATTATAGAGAACTAAAAAAAGGCATTTAAGAATAATTGTTTCTTTGGATCTGCCAGTCCTAATACTGTCAAGGCGTTGAAGAAGTTGGCACTTGATATTATCCATTGGGACCCTTGGCAATGACAGTGACTCATTATCACTAGTACTCGTTTTAATGATTCAAAAGCTGACAATCACTGACAATATATTGTCCTATAGGACATCCATTTTTTGTCTTCTGCGCACGTGAATGCTTCAAAAAAGAGTACTGCATCTCAACTACTTCTTACTGTAGTAATAGTGGCTTACATAGAGAAAATCAAAAAAAGCAAAAACTAGCCTTGACTAAGACGTTTATTATATTTAATATATGCCGCACAATTTGTGCAAGAATATAGCCACATGGTAATAAGAAGCCATTATCATTTCAAATGAGCATATATCAACGTTTATTGCTTTAGCGATGCGTTTTTTATTTTTAGTTGTGCAGAGGACCGAGCTCTATAAATATAGGTCTCGTCTGCAATAGCGTAAGGTGACCACAAATTATAGCTTTTTTTTTCAGAACACACATTGGTAATTAAAAAATTAAAATGTTACAGAAGTTTTAACTACAGGGTTACTGAGACAATGATATAAATTTTTAAAATCAGTAGGATCAATTTTTTTTATTTTTTATCCTCTTTCTCCAGCCCTCGGCATCGAAAGTGGCAGAACTTTCAAAAAAATACAAAATCAAGTGTAAAAGATGCATTATATTTCACAAAACTTTTGAACACAAATAGTTTTTGTGCTTTAAAATGTCCGATAATCTGCAATGTTTTGGGCACATTACAGTCAATATTTTGTCGTCGAAAAAACTTTAGCGCTCCGCCAATATATAAAGACCCACATTTGGTCTAGACTTTTAGTGTTCATGAGCTTACTTTTGATAAAAGTTAGTTTTATAGTGCTCACTTCGATCTCATTTATCTACGTAAGTATTTTTTTGTTTTTACCGTAATTTTGTGCCTTTAAAGTTTCAATATTTTAGTTTTGCGCCTTTAAGACAATACATTCGTGATTTTTGATTGACAGATAACAACTATAAAATGGGCAGCGCAAGACTGTTATTGTGCCTTCTAGTCTGTGCACTAATTTTGATATTAGTCCAAGGAAGACAATCGGGTTTGGTAGGTTGAAATATGAATCTCATTTGCAGTAATATTGTCACAGGATTTCACTTACATGAGTTACAATGTGAACCCCAAGATCTGATGATTAGACTTAGAAAAACAAATTTTTCATTAAAATTTATTCTTTTTTAAGTCCAAATAAATCTAGTTCAATCCATTGAAGTTTATAATAAGCTTCAAATTTTAAATCGAAAAAATACTCAAAGAAAATTTTATAATTTCTCACTCATCTTCGACGTAAATCCTGTAATGTCGATTTTATAACTCAAATTTTTTTTTTTCTAGTACGGTTTTGAGACACAGTGGAGAAAGACAGGTTTAAATAATGGTCTCAGTAAAACCTCGTCGCCGGGGAGTAATTCATCGGAAAATTATGACGAAAATAAGAAAGACCCTTTTTTTTAAATTGTTTAAAAATTTTTACTTGATTCAAGAATTTCATTTTGAAGGCCAAGAAATTATTCTTGATGTGAGAAAATTTTTCTTGCGTCAAGAATTTATTCTCTTGACTCAAGAACTAACTTTTATAATTTTTATATTAACTTCATATTTTATTATTATTTAAGTATAGCATATGGTTATATAAGTCTATCGCCAATGTATAAATATGTACTATACTGTGGCCTTGTGAATGGCAATTGCTGTTGGGCCTATGTAAAAATAAATAAATAAATAAATAAATAAGAACATCATTTTCTTCAAAATGGTATTCTTGGTTCAAGATTTCGGCTGCCCAATTTTAAAACAAAGTAAGGGACAAAAATTAAATTTCAATTTAATCATGTTCATTAGAACGAATTCGACTTCATTAGAACGAAAAATGCTAAAAAATCGTCTTTGAAAAATTTGTTCCTTACTGTGCTTTGAATCAAGGAAAATTTTTTATCAGTGTGATGAAATTTTTCATATTTAATAACAACTAGTGTCGATAAGTAGCATTTAAATTAAGTATTGCAATGAATTCCATTAGTTTTAAATTTAAGCACTCTGTAGTGAGAACATATTATCTAAATTAATAGTAAATTCCCTGGATACTTATTTTTACTATATTTGAATAAATGTATCGTTGTTTATAATATGTCGGTTAATTTAAAAATAAAAAATATACTTAACAAATTACTAGGCTATAATACTCATGTAATTGTTAAAAATAGAATTAGTCAGTTTTCTTTAATTCGAATGTCCCATCTGCGCGGGATATGTTCCACATGTGCCGTATATGTTCCACATGCGCAATGCATGCAATATACGTAAAATAATTAAATAAGATAATTAATTAACAACTTTATCAATGAGATTGTCCTCAATACACTTTGTTTTATTACTAATAGTATAGTGCCCTAATGATGCGTATTACTAATGCAAAAATGACCCAAGTCAGTAGAGAACACTTTAAATTAGTTACGACGTTATCAACGGATCGCATTAAGTTCTACAACAATGTTGACATTGGTTCTAGCCTCACCATGTAGACATTAATAGTAAAAGAGTCTGGTAAATGTTTTTGGAATGAGCTAATTCCTGCATGAAGCCCAGTCACGAGCCATTGTACGCAATACAAAATTTTATCTAGTTTTTACCATAATTACTAGCTACGTTATAATTTAACAAATTATAAAGTACAATTCTAGTCAGCAATTATTATTATTTAATAGATTTAGATATTTTTTCCAAAGGTCCTGTACTGAACATCCTGTCCATAAAATGCTTCAGATCTAGATGTCGTTCAATTTTTTCTAAATCCTTCACATAATTATTGTAGTCTCTTTGAAAATCTTCATCATCTTTTAATTCCTCTATATGCCGTGAATCTTCAAAGCGAAACATCTTGTCCGGAGTAACACAAGAACTGCTTACCAGGTAATCACAGTATCGTTTCATCACTAGAGAACTTCTGTTTCCAAATTTTTTGTGACAACATGGTTCTGACGACAGTCCACACTGAAAATATAAACATGCTCATTAAGTACAAGTGATTAAAATAAGACGATAGTTATTACTTAAATACTCGCTTTAGCCGGTTCCATAGCTAAGAGGTTGGAACCGAACCCTTATAAGCTCAGTGAGCTGCGAAACAGTGTAAAAAAAATACTCACTTTGCTCCACTCGGGAAGACATTCCACTGGCTTTTCTGTTGGTTCGGTCACTATCATGGTCATGTGTCACCCTCTAAAATGAATATAGCTGACTCTGAGGCCATCTGTTGTCATTATTTTACATGATAACCTAAGTGAACAGTACTGACAATTGTTACATCAGCAACGGAAACATCATCGCATTACCGATAAGATATCAGCATCCTGTTTTGAAAAAAAATGCTACTGGGTTTTTCACAACAACAAGGGAACAAACAAGTCGTACGTCATACGAGGGTATATATGACTGGTCTTCATAGGGGACATCAGTGTTCTATTAGCATCTGTGATGAACTGGTCTACACTGTAAAAGTTCGCTGCAAAATTTTAAAATGGCCTGTTTAATCCTTTTGTTCATTTCGATGGTTGCAATGGTGATAGCTGAAACAGAGTCTAAGGAGTGTCTTCCTGTTAATCACTACGTAAGTTGAATTTGCGTGCTGTTCTCAAAAGTTCAGTTATGTTCTTTTATTAAAGTAATTAATTGTAGATTATTTTTTTTTTCAGTGTAGAAACCTCAACGATTGTTGCCCCGTTGAAAAACTAGTGGATGGAAGAAAGACTACTGTTGAGGGAATCTGTGACATTTTAGACAGTGATAGGTGCCGAGCAATCGATGAGGTTCCAGTATTGAGGAAAATGATGGAAACGAATAAGAAACTCTTGAAAAATCACCCTACTTTTGATCATCCTTCGTTGGCCCGAAAATGAACATCAGAATTATAATTTCTTTATTATTAAGAGTAAATATTGTATATAAGTGTCAATAAATTATTTATGGTTTTTGTAAATACAGCTTAATTATTTTAGATTAAATTAAACCTAGATCCCCATATTTTTCATCTTAGAACAGACAAATTATCCGATTTTTTAAAAAAATCAACGATCATCATCACGAAATGGCGTCTACGATCAGCTTGATCACTAAATGGCGGCGATATATAGTCCGCTTACTTAGTAAGAGATTAAGTGACCGCCATTTGTAATCAAGCTTATCATAGACGCTATTATATAATGACAAAAATTTACTTGCTCATCAAAATAATTGTTTCTGAAATATTATCTATTATTAGTAATAACATCGAGGAAGTATATATATATTTTAATATATATATATATATATATAAACTCCTCCTATCGAGTACTAATATATAAAACTATTAGAAATAAAATTTTTTTCACATTAATATTTAGTGTCTAATATTACAACAATTCTAAATTTTAACTATGACAACATATGAAATGAGGGAAATAAACAATACGAGAGTATATCGAATAATTTTTATTACACTTATCTATTTACATTATCTCATTGTTTTAGACTAAGTTGGACATTTTTGTAACAAAAAGTCATCTTAATTTTACTAGCAACTATCAGTCATAATAAATTATTATATTAAATAACATTCTTTTTAAGATTAGCCCTTAGTTCTTCCTTTGAAATAAATTCACTGATTTCATCATCATTAAACTTAACTATCTCTTCCACCTTAATCCTTTCCGACCTATTAACATAACTATCAGTCACCTTTATAAATTCTTTAACCTCAATTTTACTCGTGATTCCCCGATAACGCGAGTACACATCCTCGATATCAAAATACACATTCGGCGGCAAAATAGTCACCAAATCACCATTGAACTTTTTCGTCTTTACAATGTACTCGATGTACTCAGGCAAGGTCGGATACTTTCCAGAATCTTTAACGCACTTGATAAACAGGTTGTACAGAGACAGAATTCTCCCGTTCGAATTTATACATTATCTCCATCAGCTTGAAGCAGAACAATAATATTTACGTGGTTTCATCATCATACGACTGACCCATCTCCGGGAATTCCGTACTAAATAATTGATAACGGGTCACGGGTTACCGAGAAGCACTTGTTCAGAAATGAAGACTCCATGGCATATTGCGTTTGACCAGGCCGATTGGTCGATTATATGGTTTTTACAATTTCACAGTATCAATAAGCAAAATTGAAGCGTGGTAAGTTCTTTGAATGAAGTTATGATTTGTGATGATCTATTGATATGTAAAGTTAAGTATGTAATTTTCTAGTTTATGTTTTATCGTGATTAGACCTAGTACTATAAAAAGTTAAGTTTACTTTTTAAGTTAAAATGAGAGCCACCTGGACTGTTCAAAAGTTATTTTTCTATTCTTTGTAGCTGTAAGATTAGTTTTAATTAGAAAACTTAGGATTTAAGCTTTATTTTTTAAATAAATCTTGTTAATAACTTTTTTCATCATTAATTTATTACAAAAGTAAACACTGCGACTTTAAATGCTATTTTGTTACTTTTATGCTTCTTTAGTTGGTATTAGAAATGCATTTAGAAATTAATAATGAACAATGTAGTTTTGTCGAAACGATAATTAGCATAGTAATTAATTTATCTAAATCCGTCCTGAAATGAATAAAGTTTTTATTGGACTACAATCGTAAACAAACCGATATTAGTTGAAAAAGCTATGTAAACTTCGTTATAAAACGTTATCGCTTCGACCTTCGATCTTCTCAGTGACAGACTGTGACTAATTGGATTGTTAATAATGTATTTAAATAGTTCACATTTAGTAAAGTAATCAGTCATACAGTTTCACTTACATCGGACCTACGTCGCATTTCTAGACCATGGCTCTGTTTCATGACTTGTCAACTGACGATCCCGAGGATGGAAACATCTTTCACTGTCTCTGTCGTGACGGAACCGCCGAGAGCTTGCGGTCATTCAAGATGCTCATCAGCGACGTAAACAGTTACTTGTTGCAAGAGTTTGACTCTTCTGGACAACAATGTGTTCATATTGCAGCCAGCCAAAGCACAGCTGAGGGTCGATTAATCTTCAAATTTCTAATTCGCTGGGGTGCTGACATCAACATCCAGGACAAGATTCGTGGTGACACTCCGCTTCACATAGCGGCTCGCACAAGGAACTCCGTGCTAGTCGACTGGATCTGCCAGCAACCTACCGCAAAAATAGACGAACGCAACTTTGAAATGAAGACTCCATGGCATATTGCGTTTGACCAGGCCGATTGGTCGATTATATGGCTTTTACGATTTTACAGTACCAATAAGCAAAATTGAAGCGTGGTAAGTTCTTTGGATAAAGTTATGATTTGTGATGATCTATTGATATGTAAAGTTAAGTATGTAATTTTTTGTCATACTCGCTCCAAAAGTTCAACTTTTTAGCGCTGGGTGGCGGCCGTAAAGCGACTTTTTTCTAGAGACTCTACCATATCGTCTTTTTTTCACGGCCTAGGCCGTGAAGTTTACCCCCTCCCTTTTTTTACGGACTGTTTACGAGTACACCCGTACCGAAATAAGAAAGATTGTACAAAAAAAAGTCACACTCTAGTGTACCGACCGATGATTTTGAGTAATTTTTAAACTTAGTTACTATTGAGTGGCGCTCATGATTTTTCAGCTGGCAGTTTGTTACGAAGCGGACCTAAATATTTCACTGTTTGCCACTTATCCATCAAAAGTTGACTTTCGGAGCGATAATGACAAAAAATATTGTATGTCATGTGGCCGTTCAGTGGCGATTTTGACAGCGACTATTTTTCGATATTCGCTTTAACGCTTGTGACACGAATATTCGAAAATGGGGGTAAATTTCCGTCCTCGGCTACGCCTCGGACGTTAAAAATATGCCCGTTTTTCGAGCATTCCCACCACAAACATTAAGCTCATATCGAAACTCGTCGCTGTCGAAAACCGCCACTTCACGGCCTTATGACATAAATATCTATTCGTTACTTTTATGCTTCTTTAGTTGGTATTAGAAATGCATTTAGAAATTAATAATGAACAATGTAGTTTTGTCGAAACGATAATTAGCATGGTAATTACTTTATCTAAATCAAAAGGTTGGCAATAGCCTAATCGGCACGGTGCCTGCATTCGAAAGAGTAGGGCCGTGGTTCGATCCCGGCACGCAACAATAATTATTATTTTCATATTAATATTCATGTGCGTTACGTTGCCAGCCTCTGTACCGATCGGGTTTTCTGTGGTTTTCCCATATGGTATGGAGGTAAAATTTAATTATAAAAATATCTCCATACTGTTTAAGATCGTAATGCGAATGCAGGTACTGATTATAATGCGTAAGTCGTCCACAGACGTAGCACCATGTGTGTCAAATTTGAAAGCATTGCCATGCAGGGGGGTGGGGAGGAAAGTAGTTGAATGCATAATGGTGTGATAAATGGTGTATATAAAATGAGAGGTAAAAATTTGAAAGTAGAAACAAAAGGTGTGTAAAAACTCCCCTACCCTCCCTTGTAAAACACTCTAAAGTGATACAAGTAAAAGACCATCATATCATATCATATCATACTTTATCTAAATCCATCCTAAAATGAATAAAGTTTTTATTGGACTACAATCGTAAACAAACCGATATTAGTTAAAAAGCTATGTAAACTTCTTTATAAAACAATAGAATGGACTTTCTACGATTGAAAATGTCATTGATATATGAAAGTAATCAGTGAACTTGTCGATAAGATATTGAATCATGAATCGATTAATTTTTTTTCAAGTTGTACGTTTATTAGTTGTGAAGAGGGGGTATATATAATATTAATATAATTTACTAATAAGAAAAATAGATGAATGTTTTATGCATCTATACAAAGACAAATAATTTCCTTTAATGGTATTTAATAATTTTCGCAATTTCCAAATTCTATTAAAAATTAGAAAAGCTATTAGAATTCTACATAATTTAAGGAATCAAGTTTTCTTAAGTCATTATCTAGCCACGATGAAATCTTTTCTTACATTCACTTAAAGGAACATGTAACACCTCTCCTCCCCCCCCCCCCCCCCTCTTGACTTACGCACCCGTAATACAGTTTGTGTAATGTCTTTTAATTTATTTAATTATTGAAGCCAAAATTCTTGAGTATGAAATTGTCCTGCTTAATCTCTTGCTACGTGATATATTGTCACTTATCACAATGATTATAAGCTTTGTCTTCTTTCAACTGGTTGTAACCACACTATCATTTCTTATCGATAATTACATTTTATATTCAAACAAACTAATATGATTAAATGTTTCCATGTTTCACAGTACTTGTACAAAAGTTATGAATTTACACACACAATCTACCTTGAGCCGTTGTAATTCATTTGGCGCCACACTGTCTGACAGGCTGTACCGAACTCTACCGTCTTAATAAATATTTTTTTCCTATCTGCAGATCTTTTTAATATCGAATTTACCAACAACGTGCATTGATAATGATTCAAACCTCCTATGAATGAAAACAAAGTCGATTAGTACCAAGAGACATCGCTTCAACGACCAGGAAACTTTTGGTTTTACTATTGAACGGTAGAATGCAGACTGACCCGGTGAAAACTATTTCATCAAAGCTGACTAATAGAACCTAAAAGGTTCCGCCCCTAAAATAGATGAAGTAATCTAGTTATTAATTTGTATGATATGTTGACGTTACTTGTTACGTGATTAAATATTCTGAGGTCATGCACTATCAACTAGCCTAGCTGAGCATTAGAAACAGAATAAATTTACCTTCTATAATCTACGCATAGACATCTTGCCGGTAAAGATGAGCGTAGTTGACAGGGTAGGTTACTGCTTTACCAAAGCCAATTTATGTATACTAACAAATAAATAACAAATAAATTACCTATGTTCTTAAAACTCATGACAGAAAAATAGACTTAGGTGGAAAAGTCGTGAAATTAAATTAATTAATTATCATGCATGAGTAAAGCTGAAATTAAAGAGGCGTAAGTGATACGTGAATTCCTATTCTTTGTCTATTAAACTGTCGAAAAAAATTTTCGCATGTTGTTAGGTCGTAAAAAGTTTACGAATTTAGGTATTGCTACAAGTATTTAAAAAGCCTGTTTATTTGTTCTAGAATTCATTCTACCACTGGATATAGAAGTTAACGGTAACTGAAAATGAAGATAATTGCATTCCTGATTGCGCTAACTGCTTTGGCGGAAGCAATTATACAGCCGCCGACTACTCAGCTACCGACCGCCCCGCTACCGACTACCCGGAAACCGACTACCCCAAGAGAAGTGGTCCGTCGTTTCTTGAGATTTGGATGAAGATAGACATCTTCTCAGTCGTTTAAGCAGGAAAGATATGGCATTAGTTGAAGATTATGTTTGCATTGCGAATTGCACGTAAACTGCACTATTTTGATCTCTAATTGTAATAAGTAATAAGTATATTTTTTAAGGAATGACCGCTCTGATGCATAAAAAAATCTAATTTCAATAATCTCAATTATGCTAAACGATAATTGTAATAAGGTTTGGAATAACGTTTTATAAATTTATAAATTGTTGTTACTAAAATAAAATCCGTAGAAAAGTGGACTATGAGATGTAAGGAATTTTACGCTTTTTTTGGTACTACTATCAAGGCTCCGATAGCAAAGGAGCCTATCTTCAGAATAATTCACTACAGCCAAGCCCAAAGGTGACGGTGCCTCAGCTTGAAAAAAAAAGGTATGTGTCTTACATTGACATATTTTAGAAAATTCAACTTAAATATTTAATAAGACATCTAAGTAAAACAACATTTTTTAGAACATTGCATTTATTTTAATGCTTTGAAATCTAAAGATTACAAAAAATAATGCCTTAATTACAATCAATTTAAATGGAAGCTAATTTTTAAAAACGTACAAAATAAACTCCTGCGTCTTTTGCCTCAGACGCTCTTCGGATCGTTCCAAATCATTCACTGTCTCCTTCATAGATTCCAACTCTTCAAGATCAATTTCTTCATTTTTTTCTAGTTTGGTGTAAACAAACCACAGTTTCTTTTGAATCCCAATCAATTTCATTTTGTGCGAAACAACTTTCGCTAGCCATCTTGTCTCTTTTGTTTGGCGAATAAGAAGGTTGTCTACTCCGTTACGTATTAAAGAGCCTGGTTCATTTTCCATTTGAAACGGATTTCCCAATCTGATTAAACGGTTAAATCTTTCGTAGAAAGCATTCAATTTCTCTATGGAATCCCCCATACGTTTTACTGTTGGATCGTTTGGGTCCAGGAACAATTGGCTGGTGTCAACGTTCTGAGAGACAAAAAGCTTAGACAAGGTCTTACGCTGGTCATCCATTGGCCCTCTGATACCTGGTACAGACAAGTAGACTTGCAGAGGGTGGCAATCGTTGTTCAATCCAAGATCTGGCTGCTGATAATTCCCGTCATCTTCAGTCAGCGCTGCACCAATTCCTAGAAAAAACAGACAATGAATACATAAATGGTAGAAAATAGAACGTACGCACTAGGGTGTGCCAAAAAAATATTTTAATTTTTTTTTCCTTAGATACCATGTAAATATCATCCGAAATGACGAAAAAAAAATTCTGGTAACGTATGAGCTCTTAATATTAATATTAACAAGTGACGATTCATAATTTTTGATTTCCCATTTAAATAACACAGGAATTTTTTTCTTATTTTGTTTGGATTTTTAATGCATTTAAACGAATAATCCTCCAGTGAAAACAAATACTTATTTTTGTAGGGAATTTAACGATCTACAAAAAAGGTTTGAAATGATTTTTTGCTAAGTCAATTCCTTTAAAAGTTATTCGAGGTTAAAGTCCAACCTTAAATCGTAAACTATAATTTTTACATTTTTCATGTTCTATGATAAAAATAATGGCTCAAAAACATAAAATATCTTATTTTTGATGACTTTTGTTGTTTTTACTCGATAAATTCATAAAAAAAACTTTTTCGAGAAAACTTTAAAAAACCGTAAAGACTGATAAAAATCGGCAGTTTCGGTGACAAAACTTTTTTGGAACTAAACCAAGCATGATTTTCATGTATTTCGATCCGCTGAGTATGAATCTAGAGTTTATTTAGACCCTAAGCGATTTAAAATTTAAGTAAATTCCAAAAAACTCCTGAAAATAGATGAAAATTGCGATTTTGAATATGAATGACTTTCTTAGAATTTTTTTCATTTCCACAACCGCAATTTTCACCTATTTTCAGGGGTTTTTTGGAATTTTACTCAAATTCTAAATCGATTAGAGTCTAAATAAATTATAGATTTTCAGCGGATTGAAATACATGGAAATCATGCTTGGTTTAGTACCAATAAATTCTTATGTCACCAAAACTGCCGATTTTCGTCATTTTTTACGGTTTTCTAAAGTTTTCTCGAAATTTTGAGGGTGTATGGGTCAAACTGACCTCGGATTCAGATCCAGTGGCTCATAATACACTGTAAAAAATTTTGGTGTAAAGTTGGACCCGGCGACTTTTACACCACCGTGTAAGTGTGAAATTTCGGTGTAAAATTTCCTTCGTGTGAAATTTTCATTCGTGTAAATTTAACTACACTGTGTAATTTACTGTTTTACACCTTTCCGTGTTATTATTTATAATTTTACAAATAAAATAACTAATATTGGCTTCTAATCTATAAAAATCTACTCATAATCAATTAATTTCAAGATTTTGATAATTAGGGTGCATTCTAAAATGCGCTATACAGTAGCTGTAGCTGCAGCTGCAGTTGTAGCAGTCGTTTTAAGTAGAAATTTATTATTATGAGCAAAATTGGTAGATTAGTTTAGAAATGAGAGCCATTTGAATTTTTTGAAAATAGCGAAAATTGCATTTTCAATTATTTTATTCCTAAATAACTTTTGATTGAGAATAGATAGCTTATTTCTGAAAGATTCATCTTGAAGCTGCTGAAATTTTTTTCAATTCGACATATAAAACATTGACTGAAAGACGATTATTAGAGATTTGATTGAGATTAAAAATTATATTTTAATCAGTTTTCAGTGAACAGGTAGTATTAACACAAAGTGATCAAATATTGATTATTATTTTCACTTTTTCGCAAAAGATTTAAGTAATTATTGTATTGTATAATTTTTTAACAATTTATAATGTTGAAATCTATCTTCTAGTTCGAATGAGTCGAATATGGGATTTTTTTTACTGCAGCAGTAGCAGCATCTGCGTGCAAATTTTAAAAATTTAAAATTTTTAATGCAACAAAAATAATTCAAATTTTCAATAATTATCATTAACATTGAACTGTTAATATTATCAATTAATAGAATTATCGCATATAAAAATTTTGTATCGATAATTGTTATTAATATAATTTACTAATGTTACTATAATATTGTTGCTAATGTAATTATATAATTACACGTTGACATTTGAAAATTAATACAAATTAAACCCTATTGTTATTATAATTATTTTCGATAGTCGAAAATTAATAAGAATTAAATCCTATGGTTATAATAATTTTCTTCGACGTTTGAAAATTAATAGAAATTACACTCTACAGAAATAGTTTAGAAATAATTTTTTGAGCTCATATTAGGGTTTAAGTAATTTTTATCTCGATTGTTGCATAAAAATGTTTGAATTTCACACTACACTTCGTGAGATTTTTACACCGTCTGTGTTAAAAATTTTTACACCGAACCATTTACACCACACCGAGTCCAAAAAATTTTTTACAGTGTGCAGAGGGTGACAATCGTTGATCAATCCAAGATCTGGCTGCTGATAATTCTCGTCATGTTCAGTCAGCGCTGCACCAATTCCTAGAAAAAACAGACAATGAATAAGGTAAAGGACCCTGTTATTGACACTGTCCTAGTTTCTGACACTTTCAGCTTTATTTTAAATTTAACAAAAATCGTCATTATTTATGATAAAATGTATTATATTGAAATGTAAAGTAATTTATCCTACACGGAAAGAAAATTATATGAAAAATTACTATCTGATATCGTAATCCAGAACCAGAGATTTACCATCTCACTTTTCAATAGAGTACATTTTAAAATTTACTATACATCTACCTAACTTTACGATGTTGGAAAGTAATAAGTGGTAAAACTACAGTAAATTTTAAAGTGTAATATCTCTGGTCCTCGATTATGATGTAAAATAGTAATTTTTCATACAATTGTAGTAATTTTTCTTTTAATTTTTTTTCCGTGTATGTTTAATTGATATCAATATCAAATTTATTGAAATAATGACTACTTTTAAATAAATATTGAAAATTAAAATTTACGGTGACGACCATTTTTACCGAGAGTGTAAGCAACTCGGGTAAGAGTGAACCAAAATTGATTTGATTGTTTTTCCATTATATAGATGTAAAAACCAAGTAATAAACACATTGATAAGTTAATACTTAATTAAAATTTAGTTGAAAATTAGAAAAAACACTTATTTATTTATTTTATTGTTAAAATATGGGTGTCAATAACTGGGCCCAATTTTTTACGGATGTTACAGTTTCTGACACTATAACTTTAACCTATTATCAATAAAATTAACATTTATCGAATTTTTTTGAATTGTTTTGTTTGTGAAGAAAATTTTTGTTTCTATATGAGCTCAAAAAATTATTTCTAAACTATTTCTGTAGAGTGTAATTTCTATTAATTTTTATTAAGTTAATTATCCTGAAAAGTAAACAAAAATAATATTAAACTAGTGAAATTCGTTAAAGTTGAGTGTCAGAAACTGGGCCATATCGAGTGTCAGAAACTACAACACGAAAAATCCCCAGTGTCAGAAACTGGGTCCTCGGACATCGGTTTTTAAAATATTTATTTAAATTATTAACTAAATTTTATTAATTAAAAAACTCATATCATCGCTACCAGAACATTCTAAACTAGTTGAAAAAATCATTAAACATTCTTTAAATTGAGTTATATAATAACTTTATCAGTTCAATGTCAACGGTCACTCTTAAAGTGTCAGAAACTGGGTCCTTTACCTTACATTAACGGTAGAAAATAGAACGTACCCACCTTTTCGAAACAAACTAGCATCGCCCCGCCCCCTAGCTACCGTTTCTTAGCAACGCTCCACTCTTTAGTAACCGTTGCCTAGCAACAAAACATTACATCCTACCAAACGCCGCACTCATTATATGACTTACGAAGGATTGGAAACACATACACGGATTCTATGGTACTAAGTTTCACATAAAAATAGTTCTTACCCGCCATAATTGCGATGGAAACGACCAAAGTAATTGCCCTGAAGAACATCTTGATTCCGCTTCTCAGGCGATTATAAAACGACAAAGAATTAGAAGTCGTTTATATACCATAATTTTATTAATAATCAAAGCTCATTGGGGTTCCTGGTATTAAAAACTGCTTACTGCAGGATCCAATTTATTGCATTCCTATCGAATTTTAATTAATTCTTTTTAAAGAAGCTTCCAAAACCGCACATAATTCTAGTAACCATGTAGGTTTAATGGTGACTAATTCCACTAATAAACGTTTTATGTGACCCAAACATATTAAATCAAATTCCGTCGTTAATGGGAATGCAAATAAACGTTATCGAAGAATTCAATCTTATTCGAGGTATTCTAAGACGTGTCTTTGTTTGTTTTCAGTGCATCAATTCAAAATTGTTCTGTTGCAAGACGCAAAAGCTGGATAATGGAGAAATTGTTCCATCTAATACCAAATGGCTTTGCTCTCCAATCTCCTTGCTTTAAATTAAGAACTAATTTCAAAAAATACTATCCAGCACGTCTAAACAGGAAGCAGGCAAGTTACACGTTAAATAATGTCCAGTTTAAGCAACATATATTATTAATACTCGATCCTTTTGTTTCCTCCAACTTCGATAGGCATAAGGCATTCCATTCTTAATCAATATTTTGATAACCCGTGATCCCTGAGTTATTAGTATGACGTAGTTTTCACATGAGTTTCTTATGAATTATGTGTAGTCGGGAGTAGAACAAAGAACAATTTACGAGCGAAATTTTTGTTTATCGCCACTGCGGCCAACTGCGGAATCCCATATATTCTTGAATGGTATTTTTATGTGTCATGAGTCATAGGCTACATTGTACGACAAGAATTTCTAGCAAACGGAACACATAAATATTTGATTAAACAAAAATCTAGGAATAACTGCTGTTAGGAAACAACGTGCAACTATGAATATTGGCCATTAGTCAGTTGTTTGCGCTCTCTGAGTTCGTCAAACGTTACAGTGTTATGGCCTGCGAAAGTAAATCAATTACTTTGTATGAAGTATGCGTAGAACTAACAGATAAAATATTGTGCTAATGTGAATTATTTCACTGGTAATAGTCTTTAGTTGTATAGCGGTAATTGCTATGTATTAAGGACTCAATTTCAGCTTAGAATAGAGACGAAATTTATCTAGTGTTGCTTTGCTTGAACCTAACAGCAAATAGGTCACCAGCGAAAAATATAATAAGTTAATTTGGGTATTCGCTGTATATATCTCCAGTCCTGTTTATTTGTTCGCAAAATTGTTGATGTACATAATTTTAAATAAATCATCTTATCTGGAGTTGTTTCGTAGAAATTTGTTATCTCCGAATTGTTTTTACCGAGCATGAAACTAGTTACTAAGAGATAAATTATTCATATATCAGCAAGCTTTTCGTTCATCACATTTGTTGCCTCGTAACACAAGTCTCATAATAGTGAATTTGCAAGTGGGTATTTAGATACTCATCTAGACACTCAGTGCGACATCAAACTTACTTCCGATAAGCAAAGTTCGGCGCTAGATTTGTTGCAAGGAAATTTTTATGCAAATTAAACGCCAAGTATTGTCGAAATTTCTACTTAAAGAACTATCCTAGTTACAGACTGTATATTAATAATTTCATTATTTTATTCCCACCTTTAAATTGTGGATCAGCTTACCAAGCAGGTCCATAACGTCTATAACTTCGTGACAACATTATGAAGGTCAAAGTCAAAGAGAATTAATTCACAACACAAAGTCTAAAACCGAAGTGGGGTGTTAAGTGTTTGTTGAATGTTTACAAGTAAGCTAGGCAGGAATGAATAAATGATAAATAATAGAGTAAGTAAGGCACGAATCGATGAGTCGGTTGATGACTTCCTTTTTTTTAACCTTCGGAATATAGCCATGTAGTCATAATCGCCATAAATTCTCTTGTTCAATTTATTTTCTCCAACTATTTCGCCAAGGAATTTATTTTGCCAAAATCTCGCCTGGAACAAAGTTTTTTGCCAAAATGGCGAAAAAATACCCCAATCTGGCATCGCCATAGCAGTGCTCCGTCACTCGCCTATACCTACCGCAAAATGTACCTACGCTTAGCGACCCACTCGAACGGGCTCTCGTGAGTCGGGCCGCCACCGTGTGTCTTGTGTAAAGTATAGATACCTGGAGATAGATAGGTAATCATTATTATTGTGCGTCAGAATCGTGCTAAGTAGAAGTGTTACTTAAGGTGGTATGGTGGAAGTCTATGTATGTGCTAGGTAGGTCGGATCATGAATAAAGTAGGGTTCCGTAGTGATAAAAAAATTTAAGTTAGAAAAAAAACTAAGTTAATTTTGCAGTATAGATTTAGACATTTTGTAAGGAGTTAAACTTTTTACAAATATAACTGCACGTCTTAAGTAAGTCCACTATCACTCTTAAACTAAGAAAGCCTAATTAGCCGTGATAATTTTTCTTGTTAATCCTTTATGTGTCCTACTATTCCAAATCATGTTCGAATTTCCTGAAATAGCGGTTTCGAAACTGTAACAAAAAACTTAAAAACTTAATATTTCGTAAACTAATCATTTATTGACGGACATGGCGAATTTATAAAGGTTCTTAGTTTGACTACAAAACCTTAAATATCACCGACTTACCGATAAAAACAGCTAAGTTAAGCAAATTTTAACCGCCTCCGTGCCGTAATGATTAGTCCATTCTCTGCACACCAGGAGGTCGCGGGTTCGATTCCCGGGGGGTCAACTTTGTAAAAGTCGGTTTGGTTGGTGGTAGGGCATTTTTTTAGCCCGTCTGGCTAGCTACCACCATCTTGTCTAAGTCTTGCCGCCAAACATCAGTGTTAACAGCATTGATGTGTTCCGGGTTGAAAATAAGATAGCCAGATCCCCATTGCGTTGGGGAATCTTGGTAAGCCCGCTTCTATCTTCGGCATCATCGTCACTTACCTTTAGGTGAGAAGATCCTAAGTAAGGGCTTATCAATTTTGGATTAAAAAAGATAATATCGGGTCGCAATCAGAACGCGTGAATCAGAATTTACCTAGTTAGTACCGCGCATATTTTTCTTAACCAAACAAAAATTAAAGGTAGCATGTAATTCTTTTTAGGCTGGCGCACATTCTAAGTACGATCAACTAGTACTTTTTTTTTTCCAAGAGACATAATAACAAAAAAGTGACAAGCAGGCTCAGGTCACTTAAAATATGTATTTATAAGCCAGTTTAATTTCCTGACAGCTCAGACCAGTATATAAAAATTTATCTATATATTTTTTATTTGTGCGCATGGGGATTATATTGTTGTTCCCACCACAGTGCCTGTTCAGTCTTTTAAAAATTCCTAATCCGCATGTGATAATTTCAAGACGCGGTTGCTAAGGCCGCCATCGGTTGTCCTAGCGACGAGTTGCGTCGCTAGGTCTCTTCCTCTGCAGCGTCCAATTGCAAGACGATCCTGTGACGCACCTACGTAACGAAGCTTGCGTCTTGTTACCAAAACAATCAGCCGTCATATTTTGACATTGACTTTTTTATGTTTTTAGTGTACATTTTAAGTTATTTTATTGTGTTTTTCAATTTGTTTTAAGTTTTTCTTTTTTGTGAATGTATTTATGTGTTGTGAATGCAGTCCGTGACCCAATCTTGTGATAGCACGTCAAACGCGACCCATACATGTACACAGTGCAACAAGTCATTCAAATCTTTGAAAGGCCTCAACATACACACTACAAAAACACACAGGAAATGTATTAGCCAAAACAGTTCACCTTTAGACATCCATCCCATTATTGCGAATGCGTCTACTTATGTAGGTAACGATCCAACTCCTTTCCACACATATCTTAGTCATTTGAAAAATAGTATACCCATAGTTAAAAGAATCCCTCGAGGAGCCCGAATAACAGTTGCTACACATTTGTCACAATTAATTCAGAAATGTTACAAAAGCAATTGTACTCAAGACTGGCAGAACCTATTTTTATTTTCATACAGCACACTACATATAATAAAAACTGATGAACTGAATTTATCCTTGACACAAAAGATTATAATAAGCTCCTCGCCTTCACCCGCACCTCTAATCAAACTTGATGCCCCTCGTAATCGTAACAAACTCATCGAAAATAAAATCTGTGACGGAGATCTCAAAGGTGCCGCTCGCCTTTTGTTCTCCAACGACGTGCTATCACCAGATATCCCTGACAGCCTTCAGGCCTTACCGACAAAACATCCTCCAGCTCCAGTAAACCCATATTTTCTCGACCCACCAACAGCAGGGCAAGCATGCCTTCAAATTCAAAACAAAGATGTTACGGATGCCATTTTGTCTTTTAAAACAGGTTCGGCTGCAGGTTTGGATGGAATCTCACCCCAACATTTGAAAGACTTAACATCGCATTCTGTGGGTGATGCAGGCGAGCAACTTGTAAATTCGATCACTAAATTAATCAATTTTATGTATTCCGGTAATGTCAATCCAGAAGTTATTCCCATTCTTTTCGGCGCGAACCTCATTGCCCTCACCAAAAAGGACGGAGGGGTGATACCAATTGCTGTTGGATCAACACTACGACGTCTGGCCCCCAAAATTGCTGTTCGACATATTTTACCAAAATTAAATTCGGAATTTGAACCCGTACAGTTAGGCTTCGGTGTAAAAGGAGGGTGTGAAGCAGCCGTCCATGCCGTACGATCTTTCCTAACTTACGGACAGCCTGACGAGTTGCTCAAAATTGATGTCAAAAATGCATTAAATTCGGTAAATAGGGATACCCTGCTGACGGAAATAAAACAACATATACCGGAAGTATACAATTATCTTCTTCTCAGTTACGCTTACCCAACAAAATGGTTATATCATTCTAATGAACTGTCCTCGGAAGTAGGTTGTCAACAGGGTGATCCCCTTGGGCCTGCAATTTTTAATTTGGCTATAAATCCGATAATTAAAAATTTAAATTCTAAATTCAACGTTTGGTATTTGGACGACGGAACCCTAGAAGGTGATGTGGACACTGTGTTTTCGGACCTTTTTTTAATCATAAATAAATTTGAAGCCATTGGTTTGGAGCTTAATTTTAGCTAATGCGAACTTTTTATTAATAACTGCGACTTAAATTTAAATGACGTTAAACAAAAATTTAATATTTTGGCTCCAAATATTAAAATAGTTAACAATAATTCCCTTTACCTTTTAGGTTCTCCAATTTTTGCTGAATCTTTTTCTGAATATATTAGTAATTCAATTACTAAATTTCAAAATTCTGCTGACCGTCTCCTTGAAATTAGTCCACATTATGCACTTTGCATCTTAAAATTCTGTCTTTTCGTCCCAAAATTTACGTATGTGCTCCGTTGCTGCTCCTTTTGGAATCACCCAGATCTCTTAACACAAGTAGACAATTTAATCAAAATTAGCTTAGAATCGATTCTTAATATGCAGCTGAACGAGCAATCTTGGACACAAGCATCCCTACCCGTCCGTTATGGTGGTTTAGGGATCCGCAAAATTTCCAGTGTCGCTTTACCAGCCTTCCTATCCTCTGTCCATAGTTCAGCAAATCTCATAAGTAAAATTTTAAGGGCATCCCCTTCAAACTTTGAGATTGCCGGCTTGGAAGAAGCTAAAAACGCTTTCTTAATTGCATGCCCAGGTCAAAATTTTTCAGTTTCTCCAAATTCACAGAGGAGCTGGGACGACATAAACTGCAAACTGACGTATGACAATCTTTTGAGCTGTAGTACAGGTTCGGCGCGTGCTAGGCTTTTGGCCGTGGGTACGCATGAGGCCGGCTACTGGCTTCACGCGTACCCTTCGTCAAATACAAGAACATTTCTTGAGCCTGACACGCTCTGAATCGCAACCTGTCTACGGCTTGGGGTTCCGGTCTGCGCTCCTCATAAATGTCCCTGTGGCAGTGATGTCGACAAGCTAGGACATCACGGACTGTCATGCCAAAAAAGTGCAGGCCGCTTTTCGAGACATGCCGCACTTAACGATATCATACGCCGGTCCCTTGCCACCGTCAACGTGCCAAGTCTACTTGAGCCGACTGGTATTGCAAGAGACGATGGCAAGAGACCGGACGGAATGAGTTTGATTCCATGGAAGGTGGGGCGGGTGCTGGTATGGGATGCAACCTGTACAGACACGCTGGCCCCTTCCCATCTACATGGAACCAACAACAGAGCTGGTGCGGCTTGTGAAGCGGCTGAAAAAGCTAAAACTGGCAAATACAGGGGTCTAGGCTCCGAATATGATTTTGTCCCATTCGGTGTCGAGACCCTTGGTCCGTGGGGTCCTAGCGCTACAAGGCTTTTTAAGGTAATAGCAAAAAGGTTAGTCGACATCACAGGAGACCGAAGAGCTGGCAGCTACCTTGGACAAAGAATTAGTCTAGCTATTCAAAGGGGGAACGCTGCCAGTATCTTCGGAACCTTGCCTAAGGGGACTAATTTTAATAATATATTTTAGGCATATTATATTTTTTAAGGTTTTTAGTTTTAGGTTCATTGTTCTAGTATATAAATATTTTGTACGACTGTTACTTAAACTAATCAAATAAATAAAAACCATCACTTGTGAAACTTTTATTTTCATTTTCATGATCAACCCTAGCGCTAAAACGACGTAAAATCGGGTTTTTCCCCGCTGCCACGATTCGCGCGCCGCCCGTGTACGCAATTATGACCGCTAAGTCGAGCGGTTTCCGTGTATTGTCGGACAGTGAGAACGAGTAGGTGAATAAATGCGTAAGTATTTTTATTTTATAAGGAAGTGCAGTATCTGTTACGAAGTAACTAGTATCTCATCTGTGGCCATGGAATTGAATTAGTAGATCTGTGCCATGGAAGCAGTAAGCCACAGATCTACAGTAAGCAGTTATGTTATATTTTTTTGTAAATGTATTAACGTCTCTGGATATAAAAGTCCTTTTGAGACAGTCTCCATATTTTGTTTTTAACTTTGCAATGCTAGTGACGGTGCATTACAAATCTTCTCTTGAGTTCTAGACAGCATTTGCAGCAGCCACATTCTGAGGTGGAACACCCGGTTGCAGTAGGTTTCTATAAAACTGCACCCAGTGCAAATTGGGTTTTCACGTCCTCCTTTATTTTATATACTTGTCCTTCACATTGCACCAGACGATTGTCCCCAAAACGCACTACTTTTTAAAGCAAATTCTGGCAGATAACAATGCAAAAACAATTTTAAAAAAATGCGAATGCGTTCACCACAAATCCCGCAAAAAACTTCAGATAAGCTTTGAGTACACATTCCGTAGGTATAGAGCAGGCATATCGCATCGGTTACTTTATACTCATGGTAGGCAAGTGAACTATAGGTAACCATATACATGTAAATGTGACAAATAGGGATAGGCTAGGCTGCTGTGTACAACCGTCTTAGTGGATTATCGATAGCCAAGGACAAACAGCAGTATAATATATTAGGTACCTAGTTGTAAGAATTTATGTGTGTTTTATGGGTTATAATGTTTACTTCCTAATACATATATAAATCAATCAATCAATATTTTGACTGTTGCTAGTCAATTTATATATGAAAACATCATTTACGTTCTTAAGAATTTGCATTTACTTCCTTTATAACAGTGACAGGCATAATTTGAATTTAAGAAATGTAAATAAAATAGATAGCGTTTTAGAGACTGAGTAAGGTTAAAAAGTCATTTGAGGGGCAGTGTATAAGATTCTAAAATAAAATTCCCGAAAATGTAAAAAGTTTGTCAGAGAATAAATTTAAGACTCATGTGAAAAAATGCTTTTGCTCTAGGGGATATTATAAAATAATAGATGATGTAAATGACAAAGATATACATATATGTTGATTCTACAACAAATACCATTACCTGAGACTGTAATTTGAATCATGACATTATATTATAATAGACAATAAGTTTTTTTTAACTATTTAAAAGTGTGTAAACACCTATTTAAAATAAATTATTTTGATTTGGTTTGATTTGATTTTGGCTCAGCGACCCGAAGAGGATCTTGGCTTATGTTTATATTTAATATTTTATACATAATGTGTGACACTCGTTCGGCTAGTTGAGTGTCGAAATCAATCTGAAATAACTGTTTCCAATATTAGCAATGAAGGAAACATAGCTGCATCCCATTCGCGAAACATTGTGAAGCCAGGGACCCAATTCTGCTAATGTAATTTTCACTTTTCACATCTAAACCTATTCTAAAACTCAGTGTTTTTGCCCAAAATCGGTCAATGCGTATTCCACTAAACAAAAAATGGCAACAGTTCCAACATTACGAAATCGTTAATACCAGATTACGAATAGCGTTATCGGTGCACAGTTTCATATTCTGCTAAGCAAATGTCTGTGACGTCATCATCGTAATGTGTCCGAATGCGTATTCTGCTAAAGTTTGACAGCAAATTGAGCGCGCTTTAAACGTCAAAAATTTAGATAACGTTCAGATGTGATTCAGACGAGAAAAAGTTGCTTGCTATCTACTTTTTCACATCAATTTCTAGTGTTTTGTGTTGAAAATGTTCCAAGCTTATATGGAATTGCTTGAAAATGCGTACCAGGTGGACCGAGAGAGTGCTCGCGAGCGAAATAAAAGGATAAGAAGAGAATGTGGGATTTGATCAGATCACAAGTTTACCAAGACTTACAGATTAACTAAGGCTCTTGCTCGTGATCTGATTGAGGATTTGAGGCCTCATATTCCAATAAAACGTCGGTCAGATGGAATAGACGTGGATACGAAGGTTGGTAAAATAAGTACTTACTATGTTTTTTATTCATTTTTACTCCAACATAACCTTACTTCTATTTTCGAAAATGCTATTTTTAACCAGACTTATTTCCCTTGGTGTTGGTAGCCTTTGCCTTCTTTGCCGTCGGCTCCTACCAGACAATGGTAGATGTTAAGGTTCACTCCTTATCTCAGCCGGCAATGTCGAGGGCTATAGAGGAGGTAGTCGCTGCATTCAACAACCCTGATGTACTCATTAAGTACATTGTATTTCCATTGACACGGATAGAACGAGACATGGTCAAGGAAGAGTATGAATTTTACTATATCTTCTGATTTCACATACTTACCTACCTATACCACAGATTACTAATTAGTTACCCTATACCTAATAGAAAAATGCATCACACAGATAAAATAATAAATATTATTTTTATCTGTGCTATATCATTTTTTGGAGATATTCTCTCAAATAATACATTTTCATTCGTAACGTTTGTTATAACGAGTCATAATTTAATCTCAAGATACAACGGCATCTTATCATGCATGATGCAGTTAATGCGGGGCAGTGGTGTTTTGCATTTGCAGTGGGTACTGCAATTCAAGTACGCACAACTGTATCATATTTAAGTCTTTTTAGGGTTCTGTACCTAAAGGGTAAAAATGGGACCCTATTACTAAGACTGCTGTCTGTCCGTCCATCAGTCACCAGGCTGTATTTCATGAGCCGTGATAGGTAGACAGTTGAAATTTTCACAGATGATGTATATCTGTTGCCACAACAAATACTAAAAACTAGAAAAAGTGATAAAATAAGGGTGGTCTCCATATAAAAAATTTAAATGTGAAGAAACTAGCACCATCTAGTATGATGGTACAGAACCCTTTGAACTAGTGCCATCTAATATGATACGGAACCCTTTGTGTGGATTTACAAACATGGCTTCACTAGGTATGTATTTGTTTTATTTATATTTACAGTTTCTACTCAAAGTATGGAATCCCAGGAGTGGTAGGTTGCATTGATGGCACACATGTGGCCATCATTCGCCCAAACCTCCATGAAGAGAGGTACTTTAATAGAAAAGTTTACCATTCCTTGAATTGTATGATAGTAAGTATGTCTTACCTTATAAACATTCATAATTAGGTAATTATACTGATGTTATTGAGTAGGTAGGTAGTACTTTGTTAAGGCCAGTAAAGTCAAATGTTTGTATTTTTGCAGATATGTGATGCAAACATGCAAATATAGTCGGTTGATTCAAGTCACCCACAGGTTCAATGCATGATTCCAAGGTGTGGGAAGGTAACCCTCTTCACCCACATCTGCAACACGTCTCAACCACTGCTGGTGAACTGGTGCATCTCTTAGGTAAGAGTCAAAATTACAGTTAGATTACCAACAGACTACCAGTCTCAAAAATGACTAATAATTTCCTTCCGATACATCTAGATGACAAAACAACCAAAATATTTATAATATTGTATGTGTACCTACTTACTGACTGGAATCTTGTTAAATAGTTAAAGATAAGTAGGTGGGTATGTCATAATCGAATTTTAGGTCTGTATTATTGAGACAAGTAAAACAAATTTTCAAATGTTTATTCAAAATAGATACAAAGTACACTCTTTCTGATGGTTAAACTCTGTATGTTACCTACCATAATATTTTAACTGATTTTCATTTCTAGGCTGGGGAGCTGCTTCCGAGTTACAAGCTCGTCGCAACAATGGTCTGGCTTTGCAAAAAGGGAGAGAGCATCGAAGAAGATTGGTGTAAATTCTATGGCGCAGCGGCTTCTAATTTCTATACTATAAATTATCGCTCTTATAAATAATGTTCATTAAAAAAAGTAAGTCCATGATATACAAGTCTTTTATTTACTTACACATTATTGAAAATTAATAGCATTGCTCATATAAAAACATTTTTATTTAATTGTAGCATTATCCTTCTTCCTTATTGTTGAATCAAATAATACAATTGTGTTTCTACTGCCCTTAGTACAGGTAAGAAAATAATACTAGTCCTTCCTGCCCCAATCTCCGTTGGTTCCCGTCCAACTATGTTGCTAGGCTTAATATCAGGGTTCCCCCGGCGTTTGGTGAAGGGTTTCTGTAAAAAAGTACCTATTGAACTTATTTGTAACCTGTATCAAACTTATGTATGTTTGTAAACTATGTATTTTAAACTTGCTTTAGCTTTTTAATCTACACACATTTTCTTTTGGATATAAATTCAGGGACAATTCACACACCACACTGATAAAATATTTGACTGAACCAGAGGACCAGGGAACCAGAGACTGATATACATACTTAAAATACATATATATTTGACACCCAGACAAAAAAACCTGTTCATCACACGAATGTTTGCTCTGGGTGGGATCGAACCCACGCCCCTCGGCTAAGCAGACAGCAGACTAAGGTTACAAAACTGTGATAGACGTCTGTTGAGTAAATTCATACTGAGATAGATGTGATCAAACCGATCTGTCTAAGCTAGGCATGTGTTTCATTGACTATTTTTGAGGCTAGTGGATATGTTATGTCACAGATACTATGTTATGTTGTCCTCTGTCAAACGATTATCTTTAAATTCTTACCTGTAATCACGATACCGCAGTGGCGACAAAGCCGGACTCTCTTGGTATGGCAGCACCAAAGGAATAGATATTTCTAGACTGCCTGTAATATATAAAATTATAGTTTGATTAATACTCATCAGCAATGTTTTGTCTAACATAATTAATAACATAAAATTGGTGTTGGATGTATATTACCTACAATTAATGTTGGATCTTCCAAAGGAATAATTTTCATCGTAATAATATTATGAATTTATTATATCAGCTCATATATGTCCCCACCGAGGGGCTCGAGCCTACCCTGAATCAGGGCGATTAGGCCTTAGTCGACCACGCGAGCCCAGTACGGGTTGGTCGACTTCACACACAACCTTCGAGTTTCTTCTCAGGCGTGTGCAGGTTTCCTCACGATGTTTTCTTTCACCGTTAAAGCAATCGGTAAGTATATGTACTTAAGTTTTTTGGAAAAACTCATTGGTACATTGGCCGTCCAGATTTGAACCCGGTACCTCTGGTTAGATGGACCGAGTCGTTACCGGTTGAGCCATCGAAGCTTTAAAAAAAAATATGAATATTTAAATTTAATTCATTAAAAAATAAAAATCCAACTGCATCTTAATCAAGGTAGATCTCGGATCAAGACACAAATCCATCAAGAATCAAGTTGTTTAGGCTACAGGCTAAGCTGAAGAAACATACTCGTCTATATACATACAAAAGACAATGCTTACCTTTTTGATAAAATTAATTTATATGAAATTGAAATTGTACAAATAAACTACCGGGTAATTATAATGATGATCATATAACCGCCTCTGTGGCATAGTGCTTAGTCAATTTGCTTCACACCAGGAGGTTGCATGTTCGATTCCCGGTGGGGTCAACTTTGTAAGGCTCTGTTTGGTTGGGTGGTACGGCATTTTGGAGGAAGCCTTTGCCAAGAGGCAGACAGAAAAATAAAAACAACTATATTGTAATTATTTCTGATGTAAGGCTATAAAAAAATAAAGGGCATTTTCATAGCCTGCCTGGCTAGCTTCCACCATCTTATCTAAGTGTTGCTGCCAAACATCAGTGTTAACAGCATTGAAGTGTTCCGGCTTGAAGATAATAGCCAGATCACCATTGTGTTGGGGAATCTTGGTAAGCCTGCTTCCATCTTCGGCATCATTGTCACTTATCATCAGGTTTTATATAGAATTCTATAAATAAGGGGATGGTTAACTGATACTGTCAGTTGTGTATCATTAGTAAGAATTTGATTTAATGAAAAACTACATCTGGAATTAATGTTTATACTCCAATGCAAACTAAAATCATAAATGTTTTGAGTCAAATACTTACTATTAAGCCATCAAATGGGTTTTGTTGAACCCCTGGGATTGGCCCGAAATCCCGGCCAACTATATTGGCAGCCCTATCTTCCATTGGTGTCAGACTAATAGTACATGCAGGGCCTCCACCAGTCTGAATACAGCTTCTGTTTAGTGCTGCCAATTTCGCCCACACTCGGGCCTTTCAGTCACCCCAAAACTGTAACGAAAGCAAAGACTGTTCAAACACTATAAAACAAATGACTAAACAGTGTGACGATAATGGATGTAAAATATGTATGTAAAGGATACTATCAGTTTTGGAATAAACATGATTCATTGCAAATGTAACTGTATATAACAAAAAGATAACACTACACACTTTTAACCACTCTTTAGAACTCCGAGCTGGCCCTTCAGAGAGTGAAGCCATCTAGTCACTTCAGCCCACAAGCGATTTGAGAGCTTAGATTCTAGTGTTCAAACTCTCCCAAAAGCGAGATCCCTTGAGTTTCTAAAAAACTCAAGCAGAATTTCAAGCTGCCGCACCATTGTATTACGTCTCCACATTTCCATTGTAGAATTCATAGATAGTACCTTGTCTGGAATAACGATAATTACTAAATAAATATAATTGAAGCAGTCACAGCTCTGTGTGAAATGGAGCATGGTCTTAACTCACATGGCATTTATTTCTACAGTTTCCGTACTGTATAAGGCACGTTAAGCCATTGCTGCCAGTTACAATCACTAGATAGCAGTCGTTAAGCCGTGTCCGATGCCGTAAAAGCGACATGAATAACTTCTGACAGTGGGGTTCGTCACTAGCCCTACAACTACCACCAAACCGGAATTGGCCCGCGTGTGTGGAGTATGGCCTAACCTTCCCTAGCTTGGGAAGAGATCCGTGCCCTAGCAGAGGGGACGTTATGGGTTGACGATTGAATAAATATGAACACACAAACAAGATTGACTGAATGAAAAAACGCGGGCTGGGGTGGAGTGCGTTGAGAGGTTTTATGCAGTCCTCTTAGGTAAAACGTGTTTCACATAAGGTATGTGGTTAAACTTACATTACTTACAGCAAACAGATTACAATAACTTTAATGCATAAGATAAGCCACACAATAAAAAATGGAATAAAACATTGGTTGACAAATGTCAGTTTGACAAAGTAGATATCTCGCCTTTTTTTCTGTACTGCGGCGTGTTGTGATACTAAACAAAGATACCGCTATACTAATCATGTATACTTATCTCTTACTAGCAGATCATTCGATACTGTCTGTTAATGTCAAAATTTTAATCATAGATAATTTACACTTCTTTTCGAAATAACACCTCAAAGAAACTAGTTTCATAATGACGCCCTCTCTATTTCCAGAGAGAATCCATAAGCCAACATAGTGATTTCTATACCCTTTGCATATGCCCTCAACTTTAGAACACGTTTAGAACGTGTTTAGAACAGGTGTGAAAAGTTAATGAACATATATGGTATGTTTAGTGCAAGACAATAACAGAATGCCAATTTGGCATGCGTCTGATCGATATAAGTTCTAAACCTATTCTTAAGCTAATATTTTTGGTAAATAGTGGAATTGGGTCCCAGGAAAAAAAAGAGACAGAAACTGGTTGATTTAGATGATTTTGACTATTGCGCAAGTCGTCATAAAATAAACGAATTATACGTGGTAAAAAATTTAGTTCCCACTATTAATACGCTGTGGATGGAATTAAAACGAGATATAGATTTTCAATACAGCCGAACATCTCTCAGACGTATCTTAAAAGTTTTAGGATACAAATTCCAAAAGTGCCAATCAAAAAGAAAAGTTTAAATGGAGCTTCCGGATATCGCAGCTTGGCGGGCGAAGTATCTCATACGATTACGAAAAAATAGATTAGAGAAACGCCCTGTTATTTATCTTGATGAAACTTATATACATGCGTTTAATTACCAGAAAAGTTGTTGGCAGGGGTCTGATCAAGGTGGATAATAGCACATGTGGGAGACAAGTAAGGGGAGGGGGAGGAGGTGTGTGTAGGAGAAGTTGCTTTTGCGATACATGAGATATTTTCAACTGTCCGAACATGTGAAATTAAAGAAAAATCGAAACAAAGTTACGTTAGGTAGTGGATATTTATGTCTTTTTTAAACTTTACTTTAGAATCTTTAAACGGATCTGTATTACCGAAAATATTGTTGTAGGATCGAGCAAAACGTGTAAAAAAGCATTGCGGCCATAGTTAGTTCGATGGAAGGGTACATGCATCATTCCAGTCTCACGAGTTCTTATTTGGGGGGTCTTAAAACCAAGTTTAGCTATAAGGGGTGGGCAGTCAATATTTCCATTGAGCAAGTCGTAGAAAAACAGCTTATCGAGCATATCTCGTCGTTCTTCGAGCATATGTAGCTTGTAATTACGACAACTGGCATTGTAGTCATTTACAGTTGATTTTGTGAATTTTTTTGAATGTTCTCAATGCTGTTTTTGTATATGTTATAGTGGATACCAGATCAGACTACCGTACTCCAAAGTGCTTCGAACGTATGCATAATACAAAGAGAGAAGACAAGGTTCAGTCGAAAAGTTCTGACAAAATTGTTTCAGAAATCCTAAGCCCCTATACGCTTTGTCTACTATAATATCTATATGTGTTACGAATATGAGCTTATGGTCAAATATTACACCTAAATCACGAATAATGTCAGATCTTGATATTGGGTTATTATTAATTTTGTATACGAAGGTAACATTACATTTACGACATGAGAAAGAAATAACTTGACACTTGGCAACATTGATTGATATTCTGTTTAATTTATAATAAGTAGATAGACCGTACAGATACGTGAGTCAGTGACACAAAGACGGACGTCTAACGTAAATAAATGAACTTTAGTTAGAACAATAGGTACTTACGATCAATAAGTGGCCGCCATAGGTGTCTATAAATATTTATAATAATTATCTTTGCTTTTTTAATTAATATATTGGTACAAAATACGATTTTATTCATTACCAGAATTTTGGCATTTCTGTAAAAAAAAATAGCAGCCCTTAGCAGAATTTAGCCAAGCAGCTAGCATAATGTTCAATTTAAATCTGGTCACACTGCTAGCACTCCTCTATTATAGAGTTTTTTGGCGGGATTTGTGGTGAACGCATTCGTAGTTTTATTTTATTGGTTTTGCATTGTTTTTTGCTAGAGTTTTGTTTAAAAATGTGGTGCATTTTGAAGAAAATCGTCTGGTGCACGTGAGCAATGTGGAGAACAAGAAAATAAAATGAAGAAGGACGGGAAGACCTGACTTGCACTGGGTGCAGTTTTATAGACGCCTTACTGTGTCCGGGTGTTTCGTGGAACTAGCATTTCAAATTCAAAAATAATTGAAGAAGAAAAGTGAAGATTGTCTCAAAAGGGCTTGTACCCAGAGGCGTTAATTTATTTTAACCAACAACCAATCCACAGATATCCTTTTCTTAACCAATAAACCCACAGATCTAAACCAACCAAATAACAAACCAATGAGTATAGAAATCACTAACTAAATCTAAATAAACTTTAGTTTTTACCAGTTTTTACCAAAACAAACATACGTTGTTGTAGTTCAGACAAACTTAACAATTTTTATTCAAGAAGTTTATGACATTTGTGCAAATCACTTTAGTAGTTGAAGCATTCTGTGAGCTAGTGAGCGATTAGCGATCGTGGGAACGTTGTATGAATTATAAAAACGTACAACTGCGTATTCTGTAAGTTTCGCAAGTTTATATAATTATCAGTATATCAAACTTAGAGCACAGCATTAAGACTTAAATGGCTGTTTCTACACTAGTCGGGTAAGCAAAAATGTATTATTGCTGTGCCGACTAGTGGAAAACGCACAATAGGAGTCACATTCCCGATCCCATAGATTAGATGACGACTGGTCCTGCGCTGCCCGCGTCCAGCGGCTTCCCGTGACATTCACCAGGTCGTCGGTCCACCGAGTGGGAGGCTTGCTTTTGCTACCGGTGTGCGGTCGGTTGGGCTGCACATAACCGGGCTGCCCCTAGGGAGAGTATTATCATCAAATCTAAGAAACCTATTTTTGGATTTAGTATGGCAACCTGGTTATGTGTACCCCAACCGCGCAGTCGCCCGCCACTTGTGAACTTTACTGCCCCAACGGCTATCTGATCGACGACCTAGGTGCCACAATTGTGTGAAACACAACCTGTAAAACACAACATAATAATGAATTTCACAGTGTTGACAAATTTCTACAAAAGAAATTCTTACCATCATTAAGATGGATTTACTATTTGGTTTTGACATCCTATTTTATTTTATTTTGACTTTTTATTTAACTTTGTTTTAACACCTAATTTTTATTGTGACATTGATTTTATGAATTTTGATGATTATGTTACACTTTGACATTTTTAATTTTTAATTAATATGTAATTGGTAACATGAAATAAATAATCTAATGTAATCTAATCTAATCTAATCTAATCTAATCTAATCTGTGATAAATTACTTTGCTTCAAATTGCACTCATATAGAAAAGAAATAATTTTACATTTTTTTTGTATGTAAGTGGGTATATTTGGGACATCTAAGTTGAACATTCCCTCTTGTATATCTACCAGATATGCTAAACTACCACGTTTATTATTATTATTTGGTTAATACACTAGTAGCTCTGAAAACTGATGCGTGTATATCACTGCACTTGTGTTTCAAAATGTTTATCAAGTCTGTTTTTTAAACTGTTGACTGTTGGAGCACTTATGACTGTTTCTGGGAGAGAGTTCCATAGCTTCATCACTCGAAATGGCTAAAAAATGAGTGTTCTGGGGTTGCTAGCACATGGAGGTTTTGTTAGTTTCAAAGAGTGCCCTCTTAAACCTTTATTATGAACAAGTCCTTTAAATATCTCACATTATAATGGTCATTGAGTATCTTGTATGTTTTTATAAGGTCTCCTCTTTTCCGTCTCTGTTCTAGTGTAGTCAGGTTGAGTTCTTGGAGGCGTTCTTAGTATGACTTCTTTTTCAGAGATGTTACCATTTTTGTTGCTCTCCTCTGAACTTTCTCCAACATTTCTATGTCTTTTTTGAAATAGGGACTCCATATTTGAAAACCATATTCCAGTAATGTTTTATAAGTTTTTATAAATAGTTCCTTTGTAATACTATAAAATGCTTTTCTAACCATGTAGAGTATGGAATTGGCTATTGTTGTTATGTTAACATGTCGTGATATAGCGTCCCCACTTATCTAAGTTGAACAGTGGGCAGTGTGTAATTTTCAGGTCTCAATCGTAGTGCAGGACATGGAAGTAGCAGTCAGCAAGGGACACCAGTCCCTGTGTAACCCGTGCTTCCCCCGCACACGCCCTACCTGTGTGAACAACCGCCATTTATGCGCCGCCCGAGCGCAACCGATCGGCTAATTGCTGACGGATCTGTGGTGTTCTTCTCGTTCCCGGGTAAACGTAGGCGAGGCTATCTTGACGTGGCTGCTTCCGCCGCCCATTGCGATGAGCGGGTCCATGGGTGGGCGCTTGGACCTTGGCAGCTATTCCAGCCCCGGCTGGGACGAGTGGCTGCTGGATCACTCCCAGAGCTTGCAGGAGGTCGCTGGGAGGGCACGGCACGGCGGTGGCAATGGGGGCGGGGGCTAGGGGCCTCTTCTTCCTCCGGCGATTTCTTCGCTTATTTTGGCGGGGCGCGGGTGCAGCGGCCGGCCGCTCAGCACGGCGGGCGCTGCCGGTGCGGCGCGCTTAGCTGGAGCGTTGGACGCTGGATGCGGGCCCGCGCAGTTAGCGCAGGTCGGTAGGGTCGGCGAGTAGGTCGGTTTATTTGCTCCGTCATTTGTTTTTAGAAATGTCATTTCACGACCGTTGTATGCAGTGTCCGGGGTGTGGCTGCATCGTGCGCTACTCGTCGCCATCTTCGGGGGTGAAGTGGAGCCCGTTGCCGTAGGGGCGGGGGTTGGGAGCTCGCCCGAGCTTCTCGGCAAGCTTCCTGAAGTGGGTCGGCCAGTTCGGAAGGGACTCCACTACCAAGGGCGGGTAGCGGGCCTTCTTGGACTGGACGAAAGGCGGCAGCGGGGGCGGTATAAATCCCCTCCGCGCGATACGCATAGGCGCAACTACCCGCACTATTAAAAACAAATGAGGGTAGATCGCAAAAATTTTGGGCGACTCTGGGTGCAGACATAGTTTCGTATAGCTGTCCAGACTGACGGATCGCTTTTTTTGTTCCCCTGACTGACGGATCGCTTTTTTTGTTCCCCTTTTCGGAGGGCAGGAGGATCAAAATGCATCATGCATACCAGTATAGCCACCTGTACGGACTGGACGCATACGCAAAGACGGGGGAGAGACGGATCGCTATGGCGCTCACGCTTATAAGGGCCGTGCGTGGTGCGGGCACTCGGGCGTCTTCGGCTATCGGCGGCGTTCAGAAATAGTGGGGCGCGTTCCTAGCAGTGTTACAAGACTATATTTTTTATAAGTTTAATATTTTTACAGCTTCAATCGACTGTAGACCGGCATATGGTTTTAATTTCAAATCGATACCTCCACGCGTTCTAGGGATAAAGGGTCTTGACAGACGTATGGACGGGCAAACAGATGGACAACAAAGTGATCCTATAAGGGTTCCGTTTTTTCCTTTTGAGGTACGGAACCCTATAAAATATCGTGTTTGTATGGTTCTCCTACAAATGAAATTAAAACTTGTGATTTACTCACAAATGGTTACGAATAAGTAAATATAATTGGACATGCAACATGAATTAATCAAAATTATTTTAAAAAATATTAAAATTTTGTATGAAAAAAAAGAAGAATTGTTGAGAAAGCTGTACAGTTTATTTTATTTGCATTTTGTTTGTTTTTGTGCATGCAGGCGCCATCTTGCGTTCCGACCGTGAACTTCTAATCACGAGAACAATCAGTCGACCAATCGTAGTTTTACAGAGTTTATTAAATATGTCTCAGATGGCGCTATCATGCGCCAGATGGAGGGTTATGTTTTTTTAGTGTATGTATGTATGTGTTTATTTCTTTTGCACGCTCGATAGCTTAAAGGGCAGAGCAGACCAAACGTGCGTGGCGTGGCGTGGCGTGGCTGCGCGTGCACGCATGGGATTGAAATGTACTAAATTCTATGAAAGCTGCCACACCGACCGCGTGACGTGGACGGTGCGTGGCAGCTAACGCAACGCGCACGCAGAGCTGCAGCTAGCTGACAAACCGAGCCCGCGCACGCAGGGAGCGGAACGGCAACCTCGCACACGCGAGAGCTGCGGTGACGTTGTATTATATGGCATTCCCTGTTGGATGTCACACCGCGCACGCGCTTGTACGCAAGAACTGGTGCTGCGCGTGTGCACGCAAGTCCATTTGAATTTATTTACAAAATACGGTTGTTTTTTTTCGCAATGGAGACAGGTTTGAGTTGGGATGGGAAACAAAAGAAAAACTCATAGAAATTGTGAGGAAATATGAGTGCCTGTACAACGTGAAACACAAAGATTATAAAAATAAAGTTTATAAGACTTTACTATGGGAAAGAATCGGTAGTAGGTTCTTGGGATAATAGCAACAATACCGCTTCTTCATTAGATGAACTGCTGTTGTCTAACATCTTGTCCACAAATGCAGTCAAGCTTCTTTGTTGAATAAAAATTTTTTCGAGCACTCAATATGGCTTCTATTATGTGACTTGCACGTCCGTGCACATAGTGCCTGCGTGACGTGTGCGTGCCAGCTGCTACACTGCTCTTGCCGGTGTGGCAGGGCTGCACGCGCGTGCGCACGTCACGCAACGCGCCACGCCACGCGACGCATTTGGTGTGGCCCGGCCTTAAACGCCTGGATGAACTTTGAAGTGCGAGTTGTCGTTAGATTTGTCTTGCTCCCGAAGGTGACATAGGGTACATTTTAACCCGAGTGTGCCCAAAAAGGGGGGGGGGGGTAATGTTTTTTGATGCAATCGGGTTTTTGCATTATTTTTAATTAAGTTGGTAAGGTTATTTGATAAAAGTTGTACAATGCGGTCAGGTCAGTAGAAGCCACATTTTAACGTGACCTGTACTAATTTTGGTACACTGAAATAAATGTGTATACTGAGATTCAAGATATTTATTCAAAAAAGGTGCAAGTGCCACTCTTTCTGATAAGTAGTCATAAAATAGTATAATTACATAATTATTGCCATTTGTAAATAATAAAGAAATGAACAATCATTAGTTAATAACGTCAAAATCCAATCCTTGATATAAAACAAATTATGTCATTAGAACATGAAAACAATATGACACGAGAGGTTGTTGAAGAGTAGGCCAGTTCACACGGGCAGCACCCGGTCACGAGTAAAATAATCCGGCTCTGCAACATTCTGCAATGTTCCTAGGATTATCGCAAAAATCCTGATTTTCCGATTATCATACGATATACATTATAAGGGGTGACTTATAATTAGTTCTTGATAGCAAAGGATATGAATGTACTCGTGATTACAAACAACTTTCCCAAAGAAACTATATGTCAAATATAAAAAAAAAAAATTGGTCCTTTATACATTTTGGCCGACTTGATAACTAATTATGAATCGAGGACCAAATTTTTTTTTTCATATATGACATAAGTATAGTTTCTTTGGGTAAGTTGTTTGTAATCACGAGTACATGCATATCGTTTGTTATCAAGAACCTATTAAAAGTCAACCTGTATAAACGAAAGGAAAAATACTATTTTTTTTACAAGTCATAATTCCGATAGCCATGATACAAAAACTTGGTATTCATCGTATGAATAGTTACCCGACTGAGCCAAAAAAGTGTTATGTTTTTCGAGTGAATGTATTTGGACTAATTTTTTTGGCACGCTCAGTAACTCTGTTGCCTAAACGGCTTGATGGATTTTAGAGTGTGAGGTGGCCTTAGCACCGGCTTGATCTTATGAGTGACATAGGATACATTTACGCTACTGTCCAAAAAAGAGGTGTTAAGTTTTTATGCATTTGTGTTTTTTTACTTTTTGTTATTTACATTTTTTGTCTTTGGTGTGCAATAAAGAGTAAAACTTTGCGTTTTAATTTAATCATAATATGCTGTTTAGGTACTGTTCATTAATTGGTCTTTTGACAATTCACTTTAACTGATAAAGTTTTTCTCCATTTTTTTTTTAAAAGCATGGCATCGGAGGGGGAAAATGGGGGACTTTATGGGCTGGCACTTAGGCAATATACCTTAAATTGAAGGTATGGGCACAGTATATTATATATATATATATATATATATGGGTATAGATATGGGCGTGTACAACATTCGTGTAAATTGGCTTCACAGAATCAAAAACTTTAGTGATTGTGGCCTAACGTATGTACTTACCTTACGACGTAGTTCAATCTATTAGAAATCGTAAACAGGGTTGCCAGATGTGTTAAAAAAAACCGGGACAACTTTTAATTTTTGTTTAAAAATATCAACTCTTATACGTCCCCACTGAGGAGCTCGAGCCTACCCTGACTTAAGGCGTAATATTACAGATTTTCGTTATTTATGACGTCAATTACTCCAAAACGATAGAAAACCCAAGGTTAAAAAAACCCTTATTGATAATGAAGTTCCTTAAAGTCAAAAGCTATTAGAAACACGATTGAGCAGTTTTGGCTCGATAGAAAAAAATCCAAAGATAGATCTACACCGTTACTTTCAACTCTAGTTATGACTAATATTTTGAAGTATTTTGTATACTTTATTGTAGTTTTTGATTCAAACGAAAAACCATTGAAAAAGTGTGTTTATTTTCTTTACTCTTTACGCGTAAAGAACAAGACAAGAGATAACTGTTCTAATCAATACCTCTAATAATAAGGTAATTTTTTGTTTATTAACAGATAAATTTGCCGAATACTGCTACTTTTATATCCGGTTTACCAAGATTTGCTTGACCGGACAAACATAAAAAAAACCGAACTGTTCGGTCGAAAACAGCACATCTGGCAACTGTCAAAAGTACCTAAATAAATTAGGACATAGAAGTAATTACCTAATTAAATATTTACATAAGTGAATGGAAGTGATATGAACAATAGAGCCGATATAGGAAAGGTACTTAAAAAACCGGCCAAGTGCGAGTCGGACTATCACTCTAAGGGTTCCGTTCCTCCACACCTCTCCACACACCTACATAGTATAATGATGACAATGATACCTATGCACATTAAAAACAAAAGACATCAACGCGAGCGACAAAAGTTTGCTTTTTTGTCATTCAGTTCGGACTTCTTAGCACGAGTACGACTCACACTTGGCGGATTTTTATTATTTGTTGTTAAACTTCAGTATTAGCACACTAATCGCACCAAGTTTCACGCTTGCATGTTTTTCCGTTTGTATGGAGAACCCCCTTATTTTTGTTGTTTTAGCGGCAACAGAAATACACATTCTGTGAAAATTTCAACTGTTTACCTATTACGGTTCATGAAAAACAGCTCGGTGACAGACGGACATACGGACAGACAGCGGAGGCTTAATAATAGGGTCCCGTTGATCACCCGTTGGGTGTACGGAAGCTAATCAGTAACTAGTTCATGTAGAATTAACAAGATAAAGTTTACGTATTTATATGTGCGTGTGTGCCGAGTCGAGTGACAGTGACAGACCTCCGACCACCCTTCGGAACAATTAACCTATCTATTTTATTTATGTTCATCAGAAAACTTTTTTATTGTCAAAGTTGAGCGTGACTCTAGTTGTGTATAGTCATACAAGGCAATTGGTATTCAGGTAAGTAAGTTAAGCGTATCCCTTGGAAAAGAGCGTATTCACAAAATGGTTTCCCATGAAAACTTATAATTACTACTTCCATGAAAATGGATGGGCCGATTCTAATGAAACTTTATACACGTAAGCAAGTCACGAAATTCTGGTTTGTGGATAGATTACATTTAAAAAAAATAGTGTTGTCGCTAAATTGTTTTCTTTTTTTTTCCACAATTGGTAAGCCCTTGACATCATCTCACTTGATGGTAAGGGACGGTGACGCTGAAGATGGAAGCGGGCTTACTGAGAGTCCCCAGCGCAACGGGGAACTGACTAACTACATGCCGGAACACATCAATGCGTTAACATTGATATACAGCGGCAATATGGTGGTAGCTAGCCAGGCGGGCTTAGAAAAATCCTACCACCTAGCAAACCGAGGCCTACAAAGTTAGACGCCGCCGGGAATCGAACCTGTGGCCTCTTGATGTGAAGAGAATGAGCTAACCAATACGCTACGGAGGCGGTGTGTCACGAAAGTGTCGTACTTATTGTTGGTTAGTCTGCAATGTGGTGACGATGAAGCCGAAGATGGAAATGGGCTTACCAAGATTCCACAACGCCATGGGGAACTGTGTATCATATCTTCAGTACCAGAACAAATCTATTCTGTTGACTAAAAACGTAGTTTGTTATATTCTATCTGCTGTTGACACTGATTTTTGGCAACAGGACTTAAATAAGATATTATTAGCCAGGGGGCTTACCACCCCTACCATACCACCAACCAAACCGAGTCTTACGAAGTTAGGCCCCGACTAGATTCTAACCCGCGACCGCCTGGTGTCAGGTGAGCGGACTAACCACTACGCCACGGAGGCGATCAAAAAATATTACAAAAAGGCAACTTATCTACCAGGAAACCCTTTCTCCTAGAAATAGTTCAGATTCTTCAAAGTTGTTGGCAACACAGATTCCATTTTCAACCGACTGAGTTTTTGGCGGGATTTGTGGTGGACGCATTCGTAGTTTTATTTTGTTGTTTATTCATTGTTTTCTGCTGGGATTTTGTTCAAGAAGTGGTGCATTTTGGAGAAAATCGTCTAGTGCACGTGAGCAATGTGGAGAACAAGAAAATAAAACGAAGGAGGACGTGAGAACCCAACTTGCTCTGGGTGCAGTTTTATAGACGCCCAACAGCAACTGGGAGTACCTCAGAATGCAGCTGCTGCAAATGCTGTCAAGAACTTCAGAGAAGATTTGTAATGCACCGGCACTAGCATTACAAATCCAAAAATAAATGAAGAAAGTGAAAATTATTTACGAATCCGGCTGAAGGACTAGTTTCCATGGCCAAGAAAAATTTACAACAATTTCAACCGACTTCAAAAAGGAGGAGGTTCTCAATTCGACTGTGTTTTTTTTTGTATGTTTGTTACGCGATATTTCCGTCGATTGTGAACCGATTTTCAAAATTATTTTTATATTCGAAAGAGTATACTCCCGAGGGGGTCCCATTGTCACCAAGTCAGGATCTGATGATAGGATCCTAGGGAAATCGAGGGCAACCCTCAAATTATTTTCACGTTTTACGTGTTTCATGTATTTTCTAAAATTATTAAAGTATTTATCTCTGGTAGTCATCATCTCATGTTGATGAGCTGATGAAGGAAGGTAAAACTCCTTAACGGTTAGGAGTTGGAGGATAATTCTTCAAATATTTTACGTAGATACGTAGGTAAGTATAAACCGATAGTTGTATTCTTTCAGGTTATTCAGATGAGATGATGATGGTAGATTCATGTTGTTGAGATTATGATGGAAGCCATAGGAATCTGTATCTGTTAATGAAACACATGCATTATGATTTGATGGTTCCTATTGCCGAGTGGGTGATTGGGTTGGACGTTGTTAGATAGATAGCAATATCACAAAAAATAAAGAAAATAAAAATAAAAGTATAAAAAACTAAAAACCAACTTCAAAATGAAATCCACTCAAAAGTATGAAATAATAATCTTGTACTTAGATACCATCATTAACCAACAATAACGAAATCAAAGGTGGGTATGAATTAAATTAGGGACCTAAAATTTTTTTTGAGGTCGGTGTCAGTAATGGCATAGGTTAAATATGAGTAGATGTGTGCTGGTACCGAACTCAAAAATAAATTTAGGCCCCTAATTTAATTCGTACCCACCTTAAATTTATTTTTTGTTGGTTAATGTCGTGTATCTAATAAGTATAAGAATATTATTTCATACTTTTGAGTGGATTTCATTTTAAAGTTGGTTTTTAGTTTTTAAAACTTTTATTATTGGATTTTTTTAATCTATGCAACACTTCCTTTCCAAAAATTAATCGTTGTAACGTGTAATGTGCTACTCTTCCAAAATAAAATAGTTCAGTCCCAGAAAACCGTTTAATTTTCACCAAAATATACAGTCCACTACAAGAGGGAAACAAAAGTTCCCCGATTCCTATAATTTGGGGATCTTCAAGGCAAGAGTGAATAGACACTATTTGAGCTTGCGTGTTACATCCTCGGCTACATCGGCACTTACCACCAGGTGAGGTGCAGCCAAACGCACTCAAATTTTTAATAAAAAAAAATCTACACGACCTTTTCTTAAGAGGGGGTAAAGTAAAATGAACATTTTACAAATGATTTAAGTACCTATCTGAACAATGCTAAGTTTATAAATTCTTAAAAACATAAAAGTAATAATAAACGAAATTATTTATTGGCAAGCAACACCTACAATCTACATTATATCCTAGATACAAAAATAAAATAAAATGTTTTAATAGACAATTTGAATATTAGGGTAATTTTTACTTTCGAGCGACGAAGAAGTAAGAAGGTATAGTGATGGAAAAAATGTCATAGGTAGTCGATATTGATGGGAATCGATTGTCTTACATTAATAGAGCCCATAAAAATGTATGTGTGTGTGTGTGTGTGTGTGCCGGGCTCTAGCTCATTACTCAATATATTTATTTGCTCCTAAACTACAGATTGGATTTGGATGAAATTTAGATGAGGGATTTTTTCAAAATATCTAGCCGTTTTCTATTACATTTTTTTTTTCTAAAATGATTATTTAAGATTGCTATCATAAAAAAAAACTTTATAACTTTATAAGCTAAAAACTTTATAAGCTCTAATGATTACAAAATAGTTCGAGTAAGGTATCTCTCATACAAACTCAGTATGTTAATTATTTTTTCTTAAATATGGCTCTATTTTGATAAACTTCACGTCGCTATATCTGTTTAATATGGACTATTTCGTATAAACAGGCTAGTTCGTTATTCCAGGAAACATCGGAATAAGGTACCTCCCATACAAACCCAGATTATTTACATATACAGGGTGACTTAATTAGTTCTTGAAAGCAAAAGATATGAATGTATGTACTCGTGATTACAAACAACTTTTCCAGAGAAACTATATGTCGAATCAGTATAAAAAAAATTCGTCTTTGATACATAATAACAATAAGTTATCAAATCGGCAAAAATGTTTAAAGGGCTAAAAAAAAATCCATATTTGACATAAAGTTTCTTTGGGAAAGTTGTTTGTAATCACGAGTACATTCATATCCTTTTCTATCAACAACTAATTAAAAGTCACCCCGTAGAGGTATCTCTATTCATTGCTACTATAAGGAAATCATCATCATCATATCAGCCGAAAGACGTCCACTGCTGTGCAAAGACCATGGCGACGGGTCATACGCTGCCTGCATCTAGCGGCTTCCTGCTACCTTCATCAGGTCGTCGGTCAACCGAATGGTACACCTGCCCATGCTACATCTTCCGGTCTCCACTGGAGAACTTTACTGCACCAACGGCCATCTGTTCTACGAAATATGTAGAAAAATAGAAATAGAAAAATAGTATTGTCACATACAAGTTACAAACATTGAGATGCAGCCCTAGTTCCCAAACTAGTCGTTAGAGACTGTATCTCGGGAACCAGTACCTTCCCTTTTTTAAAGGACACAATAAAGAAAGTATCAGTTTTACACTATGTTGTTGTGAGGTGAGATGGGTTACCAATTGTGAATAAAAAAAAATGTACACTATTAATTAAAATAAACTTAGTCTAATTTTAGGACTTATAAGTAATATTGTGCCCTGCCCACTCCTACTTCAGTTTAGCGATTCTTTGAGCTATATCGGTTACTTTGGTTCTCATACGTGTCTCCTCATTTGTGATTCGATCGCGTAGGGAAATTCCGAGCATAGCTCGTTCCATCGCCCTTTGGGTGACCTCGAGCCTTCTTATGAGGCCCGTAGTAAGCGACCATGTATCAGTTCCTTATGTCATCACTGGCAACATACACTGCTCAAAGACCTTAGTCTTGATACACTGCGGTATTTGGGACGTGAAGATATTGCGAAGGTATACTTGACCTTTCTTTTGTTTTCTTTTCAGGTATTTCAAGACACGAAGTAGGGAGACCATTTGTAAGGTCTGTCTGTCAAACTTATAACCATGGCCACGGGGCAAACTATCGTCCTACTGCGAAATTATATTGGAGGAATAAAGTCTATTGTAAAAACAGACAAAGACTTTATGATACAGTATGAGACTGGTGAACTGGCGAAACTGGATATCCTGAACAACCATGTCTTCAAATATTTCATGTCACCAACTGGGGAATTCCCAGAGTACCCCAAACCACATAACCCAGGGGACAAAGCAAAGATAGAGTTCAAGAAAATAATTGATTATGGGAAGGAAGCTTTTGAACAATCTACCTTGAAACAACATCATAGTCATTTTTCGATAGATACTCACAAAATGGTAATAAAATTTGACAAAGCAAAAGGATCGATGACTGTCTGTGATAAAAGGACTAACAAAGACGTATTGAATGAGTTAAAAACATTGTCGTACGGTGATAATAAATCGACCCAAACCCTGTGTCAGCATAAACATGAGCAGTATTTTGGAGGTGGCATGCAGAATGGAAGATTCTCTCATAAAGGAGAGCAAATAAGAATTGTTAACACTAACAACTGGGTGGACGGTGGAGTAACTTCTCCTTGTCCCTTCTACTGGTCAACTTACGGATACGGTATATTTAGAAATACTTGGCAACCAGGAGTTTACGACTTTGGATCTCAATTACCTGGTGTAGTTGAAACCGTTCACAAAGGAGAAGATTTTGATGCCTTTTTTTTCATTAACTCACAGCCAAGAGATATTTTAAGAGATTACTTTGAGCTGACTGGTAGTCCTCTTTTCATGCCAGAATATGCATTCTACGAAGCACATCTAAATGCGTTCAATCGCGATTATTGGGTGAACGTAAGTCCAGATACACCGGGAGCAATCTTATTCGAAGATGGCAAATATTACAAAAGTTACAAGCCTAATGAAATAGGAGACAAGAACGGTATTTTGGAATCTTTAAATGGAGAAAACAACAACTACCAATTTTCCGCGCGAGCTATGATAGATAGATACGAAATGCATGATATGCCTCTAGGCTGGTTTGTTCCTAATGATGGCTACGGTTCAGGATATGGACAAACAGATTCTTTGGACGGAGACATTCAGAACTTGAGAGAATTTGCAGATTACGCAAGATCTCACGGTGTTGAAGTTGCCCTTTGGACCGAATCTCAACTCGAACCAAAGGATCCACAAAATCCGAAGAAGGGAGAGCGCGATTTGTACAAAGAAGTCGCGGTTGCTGGAATTGTGGCTTTGAAATGTGATGTGGCATGGATTGGGGAAGGATACTCTTTTGGATTAAATGCTGTAGAAAATGCAGCTAAAATATTTGAGAAGGCAACAGAACATAGTGGCCGAACTATGATTATAATGGTAGATGGTTGGGCTGGTACTCAAAGGTACGCTGGCATTTGGAGCGGCGACCAAGGAGGTGGAGAGTGGGAATACATACGTTTCCATATTCCATCATACATTGGCACTGGACTTTCTGGACAACCTATTGTAGGATCCGACATGGATGGGATTTACGCCGGCAAAAGTAGAGAAGTGAATATACGTGACTACCAATGGAAAACTTTTACACCATTACAGCTGAATATGGACGGTTGGGGAAATATACCAAAAACACCATTCAGCTTTGACGAAGAAGCTACAGAGATCAATAGAGCATATTTGAAACTAAAATCCATGTTGATGCCATACAACTACACAATTGGACATGAATCAACTCAAGGGCTGCCCATGGTAAGGGCAATGTTCTTAGAATTCCCCAAAGACCCTCTAGCTTACACGTTAGATTCGCAATACCAATTCATGTGGGGGCCAAGTATTTTAGTAGCTCCGATATACAATCCGAAAGGACTTCTAGATGCCTCGATACGAGATGGAATTTATTTACCAGACTCAAATCAAGTATGGATTGATTTTTTCACGGGCGAGAAGTATCGGGGTGGAAAGGTATTTAACAACATCAAAACGCCTATCTGGAAAATACCAGTTTTCGTAAAAGACGGAGCAATAATTCCTATGACAAATGCAAATAATAACCCGTACGAAATAAGAAGGGACATAAGAATATTTACTTTGTATCCTAATAATCACACAACATTTCAAATTTACGAAGATGATGGAAAAACTTTGCATTATCTTAAAGGAGATTTTGGTGTTACGAATATTCGAGTTACAGGTCCTGCATCAAACACGGTGGGTAATTTACATTTAGAAATAAACAAAACGGAGGGATCGTACCACAAAATGGTTAAACAAAGGACAACCATTTTGCAAATAGCGATAAGCAAAGATGTGGACCACATTAAAATTGCTATCAATGATGAGGCAATTAAATTGAGGAAAGTAAAAAATTATGAAGACTTCGAACGATACGACAATGTCTACTATTTAAAAGAAGACTTCATAACAAACCCATATCTGAAAAATGTAAACGGTGCATACTTTATGCAGAAATTCCTACTCATCAAAATACATAAAATTGATGTGACATCAACCGATATACATATAAAAATAAAGGATTACGCTAATATTGGTAAGATCTTTGCAGACAACTCTAAGCTTGTGAAAGATCTAGAAATACCCTCGAATTTTATAGTAGCTCAAACAAATTCTACATATGTCATGCTGTTTTGGGAGCCAGTTGACGAAGCCAAATATTACGAAATAGAAAGAGATGGCGTTATATTTACGAACATCATTGGAACGGCATTTAGGTTTGATGGTTTCAAATACGAGTCTGAGCATTCTTTTAGGATTCGTTCAGTAAATGAGGATGGTGTTTCTGAATGGAGTGGAGCAGTCAGATCATATCAAGGGGAAGATCCTAACAAGAACACTGTAAAAGATGTCAAGGTGACTTGCAATGTACCGTGCCAGACAGGTCAGACTGTCTGTAAGCTTACCGATGGAGATTTCAGTTGCATGTGGCATACACATTGGCAAATGCCTAACCAAGCAGACCCCGGTAAAGGCAAAACGATAAAACTCAACTTTGATCTCGGAGAAGTTTTCGAAGTGGACAAAGTGGAATATCATCCTCGAGAAGACGCAGGCAACGGGACGATACTGCGATTGAAACACAAACATTCTATTGATGGTTCAAACTGGAGTCATAATACCGAAGAAATCACTTGGGACTCTAATAAGAAAGCAAAGACTCTCCATCTTAATGGCACTAAAATGCGTTTCATGGAGTTGAATGTTTTGGAGAGTATTGGAGGCTTTGGTTCGGGACGTCAAGTGCTATTTTATAAGAAAACAAATTAAATTACTATGTTAAGACCAGTTATAAAACCATTCCTATTGAGCTCTATATTCTAAAAGATACCTACTGTTGTATTAATGTATACATAACTAGATAAGCATAGTGAATGAATTGTCGATGTGGAGTTTTTAACATGCAAGCAAGTAGGCTACGGAGTTGCCTTCGGGTTCTATTTGTGGTTCTTATCTCAAAAATAACGAATACTATGATTAAGAAGGAGCGAGCGAAGCAAGCTCGGGAATTCGGTACACCCTGACTCAGGTGGTTAGGTTCATATAATGCGGGAGCGAGCGAAGCAAGCTTGGGAATTCGGTACACCCTGACTCAGGTGGTTAGGTTCATATAATGCGGGAGCGAGCGAAGCAAGCTCGGGAATTCGGTACACCCTGACTCAGATGGTTAGGTTCATATAATGCGGGAGCGAGCGAAGCAAGCTCGGGAATTCGGTACACCCTGACTCAGGTGGTTAGGTTCATATAATGCGGGAGCGAGCGAAGCAAGCTCGGGAATTCGGTACACCCTGACTCAGGTGGTTAGGTTCATATAATGCGAGAGCGAGCGACGCAAGCTCGTGAATCCGTAACATCCCGACTCCGACGATTAGGTTAATTAAGAAGGTGCGTTGCCAGCTTGCTTGCATATCACGATGTATGATCTATATGTGACTAGCAGTGACATACATTAAAGGCATTGGAACACTGTATGAGTTCTTACACTGTGGTACAAGTATTTCACGGCATCTTTACTTTTACTATGATGTTAGTGTTAAGTGAAATAGAACAAATTTATTTTAAGGGTGGTTGCTAACTACTCTTCAAACTAAACAACTTTGCTGAAATCTTAAAAAAAAGGAATTCTCATACAAATCAATCAGCTGTTTAGCCAACTTTGTATGGGGTCCATTTTTTTGAAGTGAAAACTTCTTTAGCGGCGCTGAGCACTTTTTGTTGGATGGGTAAAAACTTCCAAACTCGCGTCAGGGTCACGTGATGCTGATCGAAAAAGCGTAAGATCGAGGGGAAGGGAGAGGAACAAGTATCTCCCACTCTTTCTACCGTGCCTGAGTGTGCTTTTCTCAATTTTCCATCTGCCGGTTAGTAGCAAAACTACTCGCCTAGCGACCTAACATCAACATATTGATGTCACTACGTAGTTCAGCTATTTCACACTAGATGTCAATAAGTGTAGAAAGTAATGGGACGTACTCAGAACTATGAGCTTTAAAAAGTTTGTGTAATAAATGAATAAAATGAGGGTTAACATTTTTACTGTTTTGTATGTGTACTGACGTACTTAAAATTTCTAGCACAAAATAATAGACAAATTATTATTACGAACATAATTTTATTTACAAAATTCAATTACCTGCGAAAATAACAGTTTTGGTTAGTTGTTGTCGGTTCGTTGCCCTGTCGTTTTGAATGGTTGCGAAATGCTTAAAACGAATATCTATATATTTTTCTGATAAAGATTTAATCAGCAGTATAATATGATTTACAGTCGGTGATTGGTCAAAGCTGTAATTTAAAAAATAAAATGAAATACATACTTATTCTCCTAAAATAATTGAAACTCGGTTATACAAACAATACCGAAACCAACCGACAAATCCAGTTTTAAACTAGGTAAAGTGCCCATCTTTAATTTTTTATGGCCTTTTTTTGTCACTATGAAGTCTGCATCATTAAAATGGCAAGAACAAATCTTTGTATATTTTGTCGGAGTCCAATCCGGTCTATTCACTTTTGTGATCCATTGTTGTTTTAAATTATCATCGGATGGAAATCTAAAACAAACAAAAAGAAATAAAATTAACTAGGTGGTAAATTATCTTAATATGAATAAAATGATTATTTAACATTCGAAGTTCTTTCAATTCATGAAGTTCTTTCAATTCATGAACAGTCACGGAGAATAGTACGAGTATGTATACAACTCAGATCTTTGTTACTTGAAAATATTTGCTATGAAAATGTTATTTCATTACTGACCATAGCCGTGTGTTATTCGGTAAAATTATTTGAATCTAATTACGGCCCTGGATATTTGGTACGTTGAAAATAGTTGTTCTTGTTGACGATAGATGGCGGCCTGTTTACAATATAATTATAAAAATCACTAAAGTACTGTTTTGGCGACTAAAAAGTATTCAGGTTTAATTGTATACTTTAATTTTCAGTATCCACGTATGATTATAACTATATACCAATGCGGAACTTTACGTACTCGTATTTTTTATTCACAAAAGTTACGCCACCTAGTGTCGAGAAGTATAATTTATACTTGAAAGCCGAGAATTTTCTAGAACTATTTTAATAATTACGTATAAAATTACTTACAAATGAAATGTGATACCATTCTTAGCATCAGAACGTCTGTCTGAATAACTTCGACACGATAAAACACAACACTTCATCCTTTTCTTCTTAAAAATGCGAAAACACACCAATAATGCGAGTCTCGATACATGGGCACCTGACGAAAATCACAGTGCACAGTTGTAGTTGTTGTTTTCACTTCTGCCGGCACTCCCGGAGTGCTACCGGTGTGTTTTTTTATTACTTTTAATCGCTTTTAATTAAAGAACCCCGTACCAAAAGTATGGAAAATGTGGTTTCAGTTAAATATTCTAAGATTTTGATATAATATAGATTTTAACGTCCTGAACAAAAGTCTTCATGGGGGCTACCACTGTTGCCGAGTCCCTTTCCGAGTTACGACTGATTTTGTATCAGACAACAAATCATTAATTAGATGCAATTACCAACTATTTATTTAAACAATTGACTCTTATTAATTAAATAAGATTTAACGAGTAACACTATTTTTCTTTGATTATACCCGTTTGGTACTACTGTAAAAATATGCGTGCATTAAAATGCACAAAAATATGTTCCAATGATCTGTGTGTCGTTCTAATAAGAACTTCGTAAAATATTTATGAAACAATTTATTTTGCACTTGAGAAAGACGCTGGAGGTGTCATATTACTGATATTATTGTCACTGTGACAAGGTAAGAATTGGTACTAGAGTCGATTTCCTTGAGGGTACAAAATCAGTCGTAACTCTGAAAGGGACTCGGCAACAGTGGTAGCCCCATAGAGACTTTTGTTCTGGACGTTAAAATCTATATTATATCAAAATCTCAGAATATTTAACTGAAACCACATTTTCCATACTTTTGGTACGGGGTTCTTTAAAAAAATGTGTTTAATTAAAATGAAAGGTCTTAAAGTCACCGACTTTTGTGTGTTCGTTTCATTCAATATTAACTATTTGTTTTCGAGAAATTTTTCAATTATTTAATGCCAAAAACAGGGTCTACAGTATATTTTTTTACATCAAAAGTAGTAGGTAATATTTTTAAAATTGTATTAAAATAAATCGATTATTTATTACTTTTAGTATATTATATATTTTTTCCATGGTGATAGCTTTACACAGTCTTTCAATAATTTGAATTGAATATTGTCATTTGATCCATCTTAAGGCCTAAAACTTACTTGAAAGTGATAAAAACATGTAAAAATCGAGAATTGGTCGTTCAGTTTCAACGTAACAGCCGCGTTGAAGCCCGCATTGATTTGAACTTAAAAGTAATAGATTTACGTTCGATATTATTTTAACACGTATCAACCTGCTCGGATTAAGTCATCTTAATTAAAGTCTTAAAGTACTAAATGAAAGGCTGAAATTAAAATCGTGAACAAAACTTTAAGACATACTCCAGCCATAAAACTGAACAACTTTGCCCAAGAAACCCGTAATTGGAGCAAAAAAATCGTACTCCATACAAAGTTGGTAATCAATGGGATCAAATTGTATGGAGTAAAATTTTTTTTCCTCCGTTTATATGGGTTTCTTGGGGAAAGTTGTTAAGTTTTATAAGTGGAGTATGTCCTTAAAATTCGGGTCACGATTTTAATTTCACCTGTATATTACTTCAAATAAGTACTATTTAATTGTTGAAACTAGTAATTGCATAATCTAATTTAATTAACTAGTAACAAAATGTACGAAGAGAAAAATGGTGCTCTAATAAATATTTTATATAAAAAAAGCGCATTTTATTGTGTGTTGAAGTTCAACTGAATGGGTCTATGACCTAGTTTTTAATTGATTTCATACGAGGTAGATAGGTCGCTTTAATTTAGGCCCCTCGGTGGGGACGTTTATGAGCTGATTTATGGAGGTAGATAAATTTTCAATAGCTAGATTTTTTACTTAATACAGTGTGTCTCCCGGCTTAGAATAGAGCCATCCCATCTGTTTTTTTTTCTTTTTCTTAATTCTCAATTGGTAAACCCTTGACTCAATACACCATTGTTATGGGGGACTTTAACGCGAAACTGGGCAAACGAAGTGATGATGAGCTGAGAGTGGGGCAATTTGGATATGGAGAGAGAAATGCACGTGGCCAGCTGCTGGCCGACTTTATGGAGAAGGAGGGCCTCTTTATGATGAACTCCTTCTTCAAAAAGCCTAAACAGCGAAAGTGGACATGTCTGCATCCCAATGGCGTAACGAAGAACGAGATCGACTTCTGTCGACAAGAAGGCAAATATTCAATGATGTCTCTGTGATCAACTCAGTCAAAACAGGAAGCGATCACCGAATGGTAAGAGGCACATTGAATCTAAAGACCAAGCTAGAAAGATGTCGACTGATGAAGTCCACACTCCGACCAGCGCCCATCCAGCTCCAAAACCCCGAAAACTTTCAGCTCGAGTTGCACAATAGCTTCGAATGCCTAGGAGACTGCGAGAATGTGGACGATTATAACGACAGGTTCGTGGAAATTGTCCAAACGGTCGGGTCTAAGATTTTCAAAACTCGCCGTTCAAACAGAACCAAAAAAATCTCTGACTTCACCAGCAACCTCATGGAAGAAAGACGCAGATTGGTTTGCAGTCCTTTGAAGACGCTACTCAATATCGGCAACTAAACAGGCAGATCTCTAAGTCTCTAACTCGCGATTTGCGCCACTATAATACAAATTGTATTAGAGAGGCGATTGAGAACAACAAAGGCTCAAAAGTGTTCGCGAGAGATCTGTCTGTTGGTCAAAGCCAACTGACCAAGCTGAAGACTGAGGACGGCAGGATCATATCGTCTAAGACTGAGTTGCTGGAAGAAGTTGAGAAGTTCTACGGACAATTGTACACGACCACACGTCTGCCTGTCAGCGATCTGGCTAAAGACCCAAGAGCTAGACTTACCCGACACTATACCGAAGATATCCCGGACGTCAGTCAGACTATCCCGGCTCTTAAACAGCTCAAAAACAATAAAGCACCGGGTGATGATGGAATTACGGCTGAACTTCTAAAAGCAGGTGGAACACCCGTACTTAAAGCTCTTCAGAAATTATTTAATTCCGTTATACTTGAGGGACAAACGCCTAAGGCATGGCACAGAAGTGTGGTCGTGCTTTTCTTCAAAAAGGGCTGAAGAACTACAGACCCATCTCACTTCTGAGTCATGTCTACAAACTGTTCTCGAGGGTCATTACGAATCGTCTCGCACGCAGGATTGACGACTTCCAGCCTCCCGAACAAGCCGGTTTCCGAAAAGGATTTAGTACCATAGAACACATACATACGCTGCGGCAGATTATACAGAAGACCGAAGAGTACAATCAGCCACTATGCTTGGCGTTCGTGGACTATGAGAAAGCCTTCGATTCGGTCGAAACCTGGGCTGTGTTACAGTCTCTCCAGAGGTGCCAAATTGACTATCGATATATCGAAGTGCTGAAGTGTTGTGTTTGTATGAAAACGCCACCATGTCGGTTCGCCTCCAGGATCAAAACTCGGAACCTATCCAGCTGCAGCGAGGGGTGAGACAGGGAGACGTTATATCTCCGAAACTGTTCACCGCCGCCCTGGAAGATGTTTTTAAGCTTTTGGACTGGGGTGAACTCGGCATCAATATCAACGGCGAGTACATCACCCACCTTCAATTCGCTGACGATATCGTGGTCATGGCTGAGACTATGGACGACTTAGGCACAATGCTCGATGGCCTCAGTAGAGCCTCTCAACAAGTGGGTCTTAGAATGAACATGGACAAGACGAAAATTATGTCAAACGTCCGTGTCATACCTACTCCTCTGAAGGTTGGAGGCTCTACACTCGAAGTTGTTACCGAATATGTATACCTGGGACAAACAGTCCAGTTAGGTAGGTCCAACTTCGAGAAAGAGATCAATCGTCGGATCCAACTCGGCTGGGCAGCGTTCGGGAAGCTTCGCAATATCTTTACGTCCCAGATACCGCAGTATCTTAAGACCAAGGTCTTCGACCAATGTGTGTTGCCAGTGATGACGTACGGAACTGAGACATGGTCGCTTACTATGGGCCTCATAAGAAGACTCAAGGCAATGGAGCGTGCTATGCTCGGAGTTTCTCTGCGTGATCGAATCAGAAACGAGGAGATCCGTAAGGGAACCAAAGTAACCGACATAGCCCTCAGAATTGCTAAACTTAAGTGGCAGTGGGCGGGGCACATTGCTCGTAGAACAGATGGCTATTGGGGCAGTAAAGTTTTCGAGTGGCGACCACGCACCGGAAAGCGTAGTGTAGGCAGGCCTCCCACTCGGTGGACCGATAACCTGGTGAAGGTCGCGGGAAGCCGCTGGATGCGGGCAGCGCAGAACCGGTCGTCGTGGAGATCCTTGGGGGAGGCCTATGTCCAGCAGTGGACTTCCTTCGGCTGATATGATGAAACCCTTGACAATATCTCACCTAGTGGTAAGTGACGATGATGCCGAAGATGAAAGCGGGATTGTATTCATTTATTCAATCCAGAAACAATGTCAATTACCAAGATTCTCCAACGCAATGGGGAACTGGCTATCTTATCTTCATGCCGGAACACACCAATGATAACAACATTGATATTTGGCGGCAAGACTTAGATAAGATGGTGGTAGCTAGCCATGCGGGCTTAGAAAATGCCCTACCACCAACCAAACCGAGTCTTACAATTGACCCCGCCGGGAATCGAACCCGCGACCTCCTGTGTAAAGCCAGTGAACTAATGAGCTACGGAGGCGGATATGATGTATTTACTGAAATAAAGTTCATAGGTGACTGAAGGGAAAACATCGAATAGATTTTTATTTAAGATAGGTAAATATGATGAAAATAAAAACGAAAAACATCGAAAAAGTGCAAAAGTATGGTTATTTTCTTCCCTCTTTACACGTAAAGAAAAAGACAGACAGATTTTTAAATACAATTGCGCCTTAAAATTATTGTAACACGTAATAGTATATATGTAGATTCTATACTGGAGCATGGGCACCATCCTGCATTCCGCGTACTTGCAACCGAACTGCAACTCCTGCAACCGTTAACCGCCAACCCGCATGCTAAGCGTGTTGATTACCTACATACATCATATAAATCGAAAGACGTCCACTGCTGGACAAAGGCCTCCCCCATGGATTTCCACGACGACCCGTCCTGCGCTGCCGGCATCCAGCGGTTTCCCACGACCCTCACCAGGTCGTCGATCCAACGTGTGGGAGGTCTGCCTACGCTACGTCTTCCGGTGCGCGGTCGCCACTCGAGAACTTTATAGCCCCAACGGCCATTTGTTCTAAAATCGCAAGAATCGTTACGCTTCTTCATTGATTATGCGTACAGCGCAGGAGTGGAACTCCTTGCCTGCGACAGTGTTTCCCGATTCCTATAATTTGGGAATCTTCAAGGCAAGAGTGAATAGGCATTATTTGAGTTCGCGTGTACCATCCTCGATTGCATCATCACTTACCATCTGGTGAGTTGCAGTCAAACGCACTCAAATTTTTACTTAAAAAAAACTCCCCAAATATTAGTCAACACAACCAAAAACGGCCCATAAAGTTCTCGGCGACCCCATTATTCCAGGCTCTGGCCTGGTCACGGTAACTACAGGGTGGGAGGTGCGAAGAATCCTCTGCAGATACTAGGCTATCAAAGCGTAGACAGGCCTCCTACTCGGTGGTCCGACGCCCTGGTTTCGCAGTACCGGTCGTCATGGAAATCCTTCATCATCATCTCAGTCGTATTACTCATGGCTGAGTGGTCGTGGACAGCACGTAGTAGCAGGGTCGTGGACGGCAGAGGCAGCTCCCGCCATCTCTCTGCTCGCATACTTCGTTTCCAATTTCCCTTGATTTTTCGAAGTGAAAACTTCTTTAGACGCGTTTGGCATTTTTGAGATAGGAAAAAGCCATTGAACTCGAAACACTTTTACCTAAGCGACACCTTACCAGGAACACTCGGAGGGTCAAAAATTAAAAAAAATATTTTTGAGATAAAACCATTGAACTCGAGACACTGTTACCTAACCAACATCGATACCGACACCTTACCAGGAACACTCGAAAGGTCAAAACTTATAAAACTGTAAATAGTTTTCACTTCTGTCGGCCCTCCCGGAATGGTTAGGTTTATTTTAGGGTTGCCATTATAGTAAAAAAAAATCACTATTTTTTTCACAAAAATGGCTAACTATTTGGATAAAACCCTGTACGTTACTATAACTTTAAATAGCCTATAATACGAATCGAAATAAGGCCTACCTTAAGGTACCTATACCTCCTATACAAATCAAGGTTGTTTCTTATTTTTTCTCAAAAATGGCTGAAACGTATTTAACGAAACTGTAAATAACAAGGACTTAACCCTTAATCAAATTGGTGTCAAAGTCAATGTAACGGTCATTATTAGTTTTCAATGACTTTTGTTTGTCAAAAATTCTAAAAAGTGTTATATAAGTTAAGTTATGAAAACTTTACTAAGTTTGAGTGATTTAACACATACTCGTATATTAATGAGAAAGCAATTGGTGTTTGTATGGTTTTTGATAGCTCAAAGTAGAAGCTATAAGTGGTAGCTATTTTACCATTGTTTATTCTCGACAAGTTAATTCATTCATATCAGCTCATATACGTCCCCACCGAGGGGCTCGAGCCTACCCTGAATTATGGCGATCGGGCCTTAGTCGACCACGCGGGCCCAGTGCAGGATGGTCGATTTCACACACAACCTGCGAGTTTCTTCGCAGGCGTGTGCAGGTTTCCTCACGATGTTTTCCTTCACCGTAAGAGCGTCGGATAAACGTACATATGAAATCTAAATTCGAAATCACATTGGTACGTGGCAGGTTCGAACCACGACCTCCCGGACAGCAGACGGCGGCCCAAGCCATTACGCGACCGACACTCTCAATCACTGTCGACAAGTTAATAATCGAAATAAATACAAAAAAATGTGAGTAAGTATGGTTTTATGTATCTTGAATTAAATAATTGTGATAATGTAAAATATTTTGATTACCAACCGTATACTTAAATAAAGAAACTAAAAATGTAACAACTAGTCTAAAATTATAAACAGAGCGTAACGGACAATGGTTATAAAAGTACCACCAACGACCACATTCTACAAGTCCTACACAGACGATGGTAATATATTTACCACCGAAAATTCACCCCCTTCATCCCATTTTTTAAAATGTTTTCCGAAAAAAATGGAATCAGATGCGCCATATTACCCAGGAACCTTATCCGTTTTTTACATATCATTACAAGGGGCTCGCGTTTGTTTAAGGGTTAAGGCCTACTGCTTTGGGTAGTTCTAATGAAAAGAAAAAAACTGAAAAAGGCACCTCCACAAATCTAAATTTTAAAATTTTATTCAAATCTAATAAGTACACTTATTTTGTTGCTGCCAGGTAAGCGTAATGTTTATTGTTGCTTTGTGTATTCCCGACTCCGCCAGACGGTGAAGGCTTCGCGAAAAAGTACGCACAGGGTGGCTGCACAATTTATTGGTATAAATCGCGACAGAACGCATTTTGTTATAAAAATAATTTTCGAAAAACCTAAAAACTTTTAGGTACAAGCTTTTAATATTGCATTGTCACGCGATATACATATGCATGCAAAATTTCAGCTCAATCGGAAACCGAGAAGTGGGTCAAATTTAACTTGCAAGATTTCACCCGAACAAACATACATACATACATTGCAAGTTAATTAAAAGCTTTTAAAAACACGTAGGCTGTTAAATTTTCTGGGATTTGCCTTATTTGCTTAAAAAAGGCTGTGCGACCCATCATTTGAACCATCAGCCATACATACAACCTGTAAGATTCATAAGCCACAACTCTTCCTGTTGGTGGGTTAAACGTTAAACTCGTTAAAAAAACCGACGTCCATCGCAACAACTTAGTACAATTTTGCATCAGTATTTTTGGTTTTTGATAAATTTCTAATAAAGCACTAAACCGATTTTGATAAAATTTATACGGAACCAACTCGGAAGTATATCTTATAGAATATTAAAAGAATCAAAAAAATCGGTTAACAATCTGCGAAGATATGGCGTAACAAACATACAAAAAAAAAACATACAGTCGAATTGAGAACCGTTTCTGCTCTTTGGAAGTCGTGTGAAAATTAAATATCTGAGTTGTTAATAATCCTCCTAACCAGAGGTGCCGGGTTCAAATCCGGACGGCCAATGTACCAATGAGTTTTTCGAAACTTACGTACATATAATCACCGATTGCTTTAACGGTGAAGGAAAACATCGTGAGGAAACCTGCACACACCTGCGAAAAAACTCGAAGGTTGTGTGTGAAGTCGCACTGGGCCCGCGTGGTCGACTAAGGCCCGATCACCCTTATTCAGGGTAGGCTCGAGCCCCTCGGTGGGGACGTATCGTATATGAGATGATATGATGAGTTGTTAATAATTAAGTAATTATGTAGCACATTGGCATACGTGACTGTGGCAGTATGGCGACACGATTTGCAAACATTCAGTCGGAGTCGCGGTGTTAAAGAAAGCGACACATTGACAACGTTTGACCACAAACCACAACGTTGACAAAAGACCGCAAAAATAAGCAGAAACTTTAATTTAAATGATAAACCTTGGTGTTTTCTTATCGGTCATTGAACTCACGAGTGAGACATATAAAAAGAGGCTCGTGAAAGTACCATTTAGTTCTGTAAACGTTGTGTTGCTGCAAGAAGTGCGTCTGGAACTTGTGAAACTGAAATAACAAAAACAGCTGCTATCAGGTGAGACCTTGAGACAATGACTGACGTGACGAGCGTTGTGTCATAGTTTATGTGGTGTTATGTGAATGTAGACTTGGTCGTGTTTTCTTTATTATCATTCTCCTGCCCAGCTGTTGGAGTCGGCTCAACCATTTTTTTCTTATTTATTCTTTTCTGATTGCAGTCATGTTTAAATTCACTTCTTTATACTCATATATATTATCTTTCTAAGAGTCCATCCATCTTTTCTTTGGTATTCTTCTACCTTTATACCCATCCACATTAAATTTATACTCATCGGTCTTATTTTAGGGTTCCGAAGTCAACAAGGAACACTTACCGCCATGTCTGTCTGTCTGTCTGTCCGCGGCTTAGCTCAGAGACTATTAATACTAGAAAACTGTAATTTGGCATGTTTATACGAGTACATATTAATAACGCAGATAAAGTTACAATAAAATCTTACCTCCCCAACATGTAGAGGGGGCGATTTTTATTGCTAACGTACCCTTTATGGGTTATTGTTGAGTAGGTCTTTCAAAACAATTGAGGGTTTTCTAGCACCATTTTTAGGGTTCCGTACCCAAATGGTAAAAACGGGACCCTATTTCTAAGACTCCCCTGTCCGTCCGTCTGTCACCAGGCTGTATTTCATGAACCGTGATAGCTATATACAGTTGAAATTTTCACAGATGATGTATTACTGTTGCCGCTATAACAAGAAATACTAAAAATTAGAAAAAGTTAAAAAATAATGGGGTCTCCATACAAAACAAACGTGTTTTTTTTAATGAAGAAACTAGCGCCATCTAGTATGATGGTACGGAACCCTTTGTGTGCGGTCCTGACTCGCACTTGGCCGGTCTTTTTGATTCAGGGATCTGCTTACGAAATATTAAGCTTTAAAGTGCTATTTTTTGTTAGAGTCAAGTGCCCCCCTCACCCTTCCCTTAGAAGCTATTTTAGGAAATCTAAAAAAAATGAAAATAGTAAGACATAATCAATTTAAAAGGAAAACTACTGCCTGCTAAGACGGCTTTCTTAGTTTAGGATAGTCGATTTGTCAAGAGTTAAAGAGCTGAAATTTGGAAAATATATTAACTTAATATATATAAATCTCGTGTCACAATTTTTGTCCTCAATGGACTCCTAAACCACTTAACCGATTATAATAAAATTCGCACACCATGTGCAGTTCGATCCAACTTGAGAGATAGGATAGGGTAGGGTAGGGTAGTGTAGGGTAGGGTAGGGTAGTGTAGGTAGGGTAGGGTAGGGTAGAGTAGTGTAGGGTAGGGTAGTGTAGTGTAGTGTAGGGTAGGATAAGGTAGGGCAGTGTAATGTAATGTAAGGCGGTACGATAATTGAGGGTTCCGTTTTCAAAAAATAGGCTTGAAAGTGCTAAATTTTGTTGGAGTCGAGTGTCCCCACCATCTAATGGCAACTACAGAACCCTACATTGCGCGTGGCCCGACACGCACTTGGCCGGTTTTTTGTTAAAAGCTTTAACTTGCAATGTTTCTAAGTATCGATTTAAGAGCGACTTCCAGGGGTCCGATTGAGCTAAAATTTGGAATGAAGCCGTACTCCCAGTGACAATAGATCTTTTTGGTGTTTTGAAGTTTATCTGATGTGAAATTTGGGGGTGGAATCAAGGTCCCAGAATTGTCTTTTTTATTTTCAATAGAATCGTAAGAAATACAGTCTACTTGTGTAGAAATGGCCAAATATGTAAACAAATCGTTAAGTGTTTTTCTTAAAAATAAACCATTTCTAGTCGTTATTTCAGTCTTAAATGAACTACAAACGGCGATTAAAAAAATAAAATGTGATAAAGATAAAATTTTGTGTTTTATCTTTATCACATTTTATTTTTATAATTGTATGTACGTTTATCCGACGCTCTTACGGTGAAGGAAAACATCGTGAGGAAACCTGCACACGTCTGCGAAGAAACTCGCAGGTTGTGTGTGAAGTCGACCATCCTGCACTGGGCCCGCGTGGTCGACTAAGGCCCGATCGCCCTAATTCAGGGTAGGCTCGAGCCCCTCGGTGGGGACGTATATATGAGCCGATGTCATGATGATGAAAGATAAAATTTAATTAATGATAAAATGTTGTTTATTTACATGTTTGACCATTTCCAAACAACTATACTGTTCTCATTAAATCAGCCGAAGGAAGTCCACTGCTGGTCATAGGCCTCCCCCAAGGATTTCCATGACGACCGGTTCTGCGCTGCCCGCGTCCAGCGGCTTCCCGCGACCTTCACCAGGTCATCGGCCACCGGGTGGGAGGCCTGCCTACGCTACGTTTTCCGGTGCGCGGTCGCTTTACTGTGTTTTTTTCATTTGGAACCGTGTATTTATTTATTCGTTCGAGCATTTTGGCTTTTTGAGCATAAAAACTCTTTTCAAATAAAAGCTTGTACTTATACCTGTACAAATCATGACAATTGAAAAATGCCAAATATGTATAACGGCTAAGTGTGAGTCGGACTCGCGCAGAGTAGGGTCCGTAGTTTTTTTAATGTATATTTTTAAATAAAATTTTATTTGCAGTTGGTAATATATAACTTTGTATGGAAAATCTATGAACTTTTTCCAAGTCCAACTGCATATCTTAAGTTAGTCGACTAATACTACTAAACTAAGAAAGTCTACTTAAGCGTGATAGTTTTCCTTTAAAATTGATATGTCCTACAACTCCTACAGAACTAGAAAATAGAACGGATGGCCATAGGGGTAGTAAAGTTCTCGATTGGCGACCACGCACCGAAAAACGTACCGTAGGCAGGCCTCTCACTCGGTGGACCGATGACCTGGTGAAGGTCGCGGGAAGCCGCTGGATGCGGGTAGCGCAGAACCGGTCGTCATGGAAATCCTTGGGGAAGGACAGCAGTGGACGTTCTTCGGCTGATATGATGATATATCCTACTATTTATATTTTTAAGATTTAAGGGGGAGGACGGAGGACTATACAATTGATTCTTAACAAAATTAGCTCTTAAAAGCTTAACACGATGAACATTACTTTTATATGTATTTATTATTATATCAGCTCATATACGTCCCCACCGAGGGGCTCGAGCCTACCCTGAAATCAGGGCGATCAGGCCTTAGTCGACCACGCGGGCCCAGTGCGGGTTGGTCGACTTCACACACAACCTTAGAGTTTCATCGTAGGCGTGTGCAGGTTTCCTCACGATGTTTTCCTTCACCGTTAAAGCAATCGGTAAGTATATGTACGTAAGTTTTGAAAAACTCATTGGTACATTGGCTGTCCAGATTTGAAACCGGTACCTTTGGTTAGAAGGACAGGTTGAGCCACCGACGCTTTATTTTATATGTATACCAATGCCAAATAACAGTTTTCTAGTACCAATAGTCTTTTTTTTATTCATAACTATAAGGGTTCCTTGTTGACTTCGGTAACCTAAAAAACGAACTTGCGCACTGAGGGCGAGGGGTATCGCACCACACACAAGGTTACATATTCATTTAAAACAAAAGACTTCAACGCACGCGACAAAAATGTGCTTTTTAGGGTTCCGTAGTCAACAAGCATGTCAGAGCGTCGTCGGTGGCGCAACGGCAAGGACCGCTACCTCCTATCCGGGAGGTCGTGGTTCGAGTCCTGCCACGTAACAATGTGTTTTCGAATTTTGATCTCATATATGCGTTTACCGACGCTCTTACGGTGAAGGAAAACATCGTGAGGGAACCTGCACACATCTGCGAAGAAACTCGAAGGTTGTGTGTGAAGTTGACCTACCCGCACTGGGCCCGCGTGGTCCCTCGGTGGGGACGTATATATGAGCTGATGTGATAAGTCAACAAGGAACCCCTCTGTTTCGGCATGTCTGTCCGAGGCTTAGCTTAGAGACTATTAATACTAGAAAACTGTAATTTGGCATACGTATATATATTAAGCGTCGGTGGCTCAACCGGTAACGACTCGGTCCATCTAACCAGAGGTACCGGGTTCAAATCTGGACGGCCAATGTACCAATGAGTTTTTCAAAAACTTACGTACATATACTTACCGATTGCTTTAACGGTGAAGGAAAACATCGTGAGGAAACCTGCACACGCCTGCGAAGAAACTCGAAGGTTGTGTGTGAAGTCGACCAACCCGCACTGGGCCCGCGTGGTCGACTAAGGCCTAATCGCCCTGATTCAGGGTAGGCTCGAGCCCCTCGGTGGGGACGTATATGAGCTGTTATAATAAAATATATATTAATCACGCCGCGAGTGGTGAAATACAATATTAAAAAAAATAGAGTACCAACCTCCCCTACATATACAGGGTGTTTGGGAAGCAGTGCAGAAAACTGAAAGGGGAGCCAGAGGCGGTCATTTGAAATAGATTTGACTCAATACACTTGTAGCCTAAGTCTCACTGTTTTCGAGATATTCGCTTTTAAATTTTCAGATTTTGTATGAAGAACGCATTTGTTATAATATTTCGTGATTTTCCCAAAAAAAAGTTATACTACAGTTAAAGTGCAAAATACGGTAAAAACTTCCTCAGTTAATCAACTTTCCAACAAAGTAAAAAAGTTAAAAAACTAAAAATGAGTTGCTACAAAAAACTATGATTGTTGTCATAAGGGTGCCTCGAATCCCATACAAATTTTACAACAATTTTCTATGGAAAAAATTAAATTCGAAATTTTTGCATGAACTTGTAAATTTAAAGTTATTCAATGATTCTAGAGGGTCACAGATGTCTGATAATGCGAAAAACATTATAAATTTTGGAATTAAAAAAAAAACAAGAAAATAATGTTTCTTGATAATTTGTATGGAACTTAGGGCACCCTTTTGAAAGCAATCATTATTTTTGTTGCAATGAATTTGTATTTTTTTTAAACTTTTTTACTTTGTTGGAAGCTGATAAAATGAGGAAGTTTTTACCGTAATTTGCACTTCAACTGTATTATAACTTTTTTTTTTGGAAAATCACGAAATATTTAAACAAATGCGTTTTTTATACAAAATCTGAAAATTTAAAAGCGAATATCTCGAAAACAGTGAGACTTAGGCTACAAGTGTATTGAGTCAAATCTATTCCAAATGACCGCCTCTGGCTCCCCTTTCAGTTTTCTGAACTGCTTCCCAAACACCCTGTATATGTAGGGGAGATTGGTACTCCATTTTTTTTAATATTGTATTTTACCACTCGCGGCGTGATTAATATATATACGCATGCCAAATTACAGTTTTCTAGTATTAATAGTCTCTAAGCTAAGCCTCGGACAGACATGCCGAAACAGAGGGGTTCCTTGTTGACTTATCACATCAGCTCATATATACGTCCCCACCGAGGGACCACACGGGCCCAGTGCGGGTTGGTCAACCCTGTATAGAGGGGTGATTGTTTTTGTTGACGTACCTTATCGTGTGGGTTATCGTTTAACAAGTTGTTCAGAACTACTGAAGGTTTTCTAAAACCATTTTACGATTCAGCGTTCCCTTAGAGAAATATTAAGTTTTAAAGTGACAATGTTAGTCTATCTCACAAAAACAAAACTGTCACGGCTTAGTAGACTATCTTAGTTTAGTAGTGATAGTCGACCAACTTAAGACGTGCAGTTGGATTTGTAAAAGATTCAAGGTCATAGATTTTCCATACAAAATGTTCAATTACCAATACCAATTGCAAAAACTATTTTGTTTTTTAAATTTTTTAAAAGACTAAGGAACCCTACCTTGCGCGAATCCGACTCAAACTTGGCCGGTTTTCATTAATTTTGTTATTCTACTTTAGGATTAGTACTATTTTCACATTAAGTTTTACGCTTGTGTGTATTACCGTTTTAAAGTTAAAACCTTTGAAAATACACGTTTATTGTATGGGCAATTGGGCATTCTTCACTTTTTTTAATATTATTTGTTAGTAAATCCACATAATACATATATTCTGTGAAAAAATCAGCCAAGTGCATCTTGAATCAAATATAAAGTATGGTTCCGCAGTAGGTAATTAGGCACTTCATAACTTGAAAGGTGAAAATGGTTAGATTACCGAAATAATTTTTAATGAGCGTAATCATGCGAATCAAAAGTTCTGTCTATTTTACTCATAGTTGCATGACATCGTTTTGTTATTTAGTTTGATATTCAGCAGACTTATAAATAATAATGATCTTTATAGATTTGGTATGTATTGTAACGCTTTTCTTGTTTTTCCCTTTTTTTCAGATACATCATAATAGATGACCTGAGACGATACCGTCGCGCCTACTTTATCGCAATAAATAAAAAAATAATATGAATACAGCCATGGGAAAAACAAGCGGCAACTTGGCGTCGCGAAATATTGGAGCTATTAAATCTATCGTAAAAACTGACACTGATTTTATGATCCAATATTTGACCAATGAACATGCAAAAGTGAACGTTTTAAACAGTCATGTATTTAAATATTACATGTCTCCAACTGGGAATTTTTTGGACTACCCAAATCCACATAACCCAGGGGATAAAGCAAAGATAACTTTTAAAGAAGTCTCTGATTACGGGAACGATGCTTTTGAAAAATCTTTCCTTAAAGAAAATGACGGATCGTGTGAAATACATACCGACCAGATTATTATAGCATTCGATAAGATAAAAGGTACAATGACCGTCTTCGATAAAAGAACAAACAAAGAAGTTTTGAATGAAACAAAACCATTATCATACGATGATAATAAATCCACACAAACTCTACTTCAGCACAATGATGAATACTACTTTGGAGGTGGAATGCAGAGTGGAAGATTTACTCATAAAGGGGAAAAAATCCAAATCATAAACACTCAAACTTGGGTTGATGGTTGTGTTGCTTCTCCATGCCCATTTTATTGGTCAACATTTGGTTACGGTGTATTGAGAAACACTTGGCAACCAGGTGTCTATGACTTCGGTTTTAAATCGCAAAAAAATATACAAACCATCCATAAATGCAAAGATTTTGACGCTTTCTTCTTCATTAACTCAGAACCTCAAGACATACTAAAAGATTACTTTGAACTCACCGGAAGACCACTTTTAATGCCTGAATACGCATTCTACGAAGCACATTTGAATGCATACAATCGTGATTATTGGGTGAAAGTAAGTCCTGATACACCACTTGCGATTCTATTTGAAGATGGTGAATATTACAAAAGTTACCAACCTAAAGATATCGGTGACTTAAAGGGTGTTCTGGAGTCTTTGAATGGGGAAAACAACAACTATCAATTTTCTGCCCGCGCTGTGATAGACAGATATAAAAAACATGACATGCCCTTAGGCTGGTTTCTTCCTAATGATGGCTATGGCTCAGGGTATGGACAGACAGATTCTTTGGATGGTGATATTCATAACTTAAAACAATTTGCTGATTACGCAAGGTCTAATGGTGTTCAAGTTGCCCTATGGACTGAATCTCAAGTAGAACCGGAAGACCCACAAAATCCTAAAAAAGGAGAGCGTGATTTGCACAAGGAAATTAGTGTAGCTGGTATTGTGGCTTTGAAATGCGACGAGGCATGGATTGGAGATGGATATTCCTTTGGATTAAATGCCATCGAGAACGCTGCTAGAATATTCGAGACAGCTACAAATTATAATGGGCGAACTATGATAATCACCGTCGAAGGATGGGCCGGTACTCAAAGGTACGCAGGCATTTGGAGCGGCGATCAAAAAGGTGGAGAGTGGGAATATATACGTTTTCATATTCCTACATATATTGGCACTGGACTATCTGGACAACCTATTGTAGGATCCGACATGGATGGTATTTACGCAGGCAAAAGTAGAGAAGTAAATATACGTGACTACCAATGGAAAACTTTCACACCATTACAGCTGAATATGGACGGTTGGGGAAATATACCAAAAACACCATTTAGCTTTGACGAAGAAGCTACAGAGATCAATAGAGCATATTTGAAACTAAAATCCATGTTGATGCCATACAACTACACAATTGGACATGAATCAACTCAAGGACTGCCCATGGTAAGGGCAATGTTCCTAGAATTCCCCAAAGACCCTCTAGCTTACACGTTAGATTCGCAATACCAATTCATGTGGGGGCCAAGTATTTTAGTAGCTCCGATATACAATCCGAAAGGACTTCTAGATGCTTCGATACGAGATGGAATTTATTTACCAGACTCAAATCAAGTATGGATTGATTTTTTCACGGGCGAGAAATATCGGGGTGGAAAGGTACTGAACAACATAAAGACGCCTATCTGGAAAATACCAGTTTTCATAAAAGACGGAGCAATAATTCCCATGACCAATGCAAATAATAATCCATTCGAAATAAAAAGAGACTTAAGAATATTCACTCTCTACCCGAATGATCACACAACTTTTTCAGTCTATGAAGATGATGGAAAATCTTCTCAATATCTAAATGGACATTTTGCTGTAACGGGCATCGCAGTTACTAGTCCTACACCAAATACGGTGGGTGATTTACAAGTTTCAATACACAAAATTGAGGGATCATACCATAAAATGGTCAAAGAAAGGACAACTATTCTTCAAATAAAAGCAAACAAAGAAGTGGATCACATTACAGTTTCCATCAATGAAGAAGCTATGAAATTAAGGAAAGCCAAAAATTATGAAGACTTCGAACGACTCGATGATGTTTTCTATTTTATAGAGGATTTTATGATTAATCCGTATCTAAAAAATATAAACGGTGCTTTATTCAATCAAAAATTTCTGCTAGTGAAAATTCATAACATTGATGTGACATCAAACTGTATCCACATCAAAATTAAAGATTTCGTTAATGTTAGCAAAGTTTTTGGGGATAACCATAAGCTGGTGAAAGACCTAGACACTCCAGACAATTTTACTGCTGTAGCTTTATCTAACTCTACATCTGTCATGCTCATGTGGGAAATAGTAGACGAAGCCAAATATTACGAAATTGAAAGAGATGACATTGTATTCACAAACATCACTGAAACTGCATTCAGATTTGACGGTTTTCAATATGAATCCGAGCATTTTTTCAGGATTCGTTCAGTAAATGAGGAGGGTATTTCTGGATGGAGTTCTTCAATCAAAGCAACTCTAGGGGAAGATCCTTATAAGAATACTGTGAAGGATATTAAAGTGACTTGTAATGTACCAAGCCAACGTGGTCATGATGTTAGTAATCTTGTTGATGTAGATTTCAATACTATGTGGCATACAGATAACAAATTGTCCAATCAAGCTGATCCTTCTAAAGGAAAAACTATAAAACTGAACTTCGATTTGGGTCAAATTTACGAATTGGATAAAATGGTGTATCTTCCGCGAAGGGACGCATGGCACGGGACAATACTAAAATTAAAATACCGGCACTCTATCGACGGCAAAAACTGGAGTTCGTACAGCGATAAAATTAATTGGGATTTAAATAACAAAGCCAAGACAATCGAGATGAATAACTTTCAAATGCGTTTCGTGGAATTAGACGTCTCAGAGACTCATCGCGGTATTGGGTCAGGACGGCAAGTAATATTTTATAAGCATTTGGAATAAAACATTTTAACCTTTTTAGGGTTCCGTAGTCCACAAAGAACGCTTCTAGTTCACCATGTCTGTTCGTCTGTCTGTCCGCGGCTTAGCTCAGAGACTATTTGATACTAGAAAACTGTAATTTGGCATGAGTTATACATGTTGATCACACCGACATAGTGGTAAAATAAATCTTGATTTTTTTAGGGTACTTCCCCTACATGTAAAGAAGGGGTGTGTTTTTGCGTAGACTTTCCCTGTCGTGTGAGGTATCTGTGAATAGGTCTTTCAAAACTACTGAGGGTTTGCTTAAACAATTTTTGGATTCAGAGTTCCGTTTGCGAAATATTAAGCTTTAAAGTGCTAATTTTTGTAGAGTCAAGTCTCCTCCCCCCCCCCCCTCCCTCACAGCTAAACTACTACTTCAGGACATCGAAAAAAAAAAGAATAGTAGGGGGTATTTAAACAATTTCAAATAAAAACTATCACGGCTAAGTATAATTTCTTAGTTTAGGAGTAATAGTAGACCAACTAAAGATGTGTTGGATTTGTAAAAAGTTCATAGATTTTCCATACAAAATGTACAGAGGCCAGCACATCAAACTAGACACTCGTAGTGCAATTCGAATCCATACGCGTACGACATAAGAACGGTGCAAAGTTCAAAGTGTCTAGCTTGATGTACTGGCCACTGTAGCAATCTATTACCAACAGCAAAAACAATTTTGCTTTAAAATGTACATTTATTTTTGAAAAGACTACGGAACTCTACTGTGCATGAGTCCGGTTCGCACTTGGCCGGTTTTTATAATAAAATAGAGTACTTACCTACTTAAGTTGCAACAGAGTATTAATACTCAACGTTTATTTCATTATTTTTTATTATAACAGCTCATATATGTCCCCACCGAGGGGCTCGAGCCTACCCTGAATCAAGGCGATTAGGCCTTAGTCGACCACGCGGGCCCAGTTCGGGTTGCTCGACTTCACACACAACCTTCGAGTTTCTTCGCAGGCGTATGCAGGTTTCCTCACGATGTTTTCCTTCACCGTTAAAGCAATCGGTAAGTATATGTACGTAAGTTTTTTGAAAAACTCATTAGTACATTGGCCGTCCTGATTTGAACCCGGTACCTCTGGTTAGATGGACCGAGTCGTTACCGGTTGAGCCACCGACGCTTTTTTATTAATTAATAATTTACTTTTAACGATTTACAATGTGTAAGTTTTCATAGTCAATTACTTAACTACAAATTTTATAGTAGTTTATGCAACTTTAATGTAATGACAGGTCTTAAAACATAAATGAGGCGAAGCCTAATGCGTTATAGAATCACACGAGTGTTTTATGACCTAGTTGCAACAGTTGCATGTGAGTTGCATACATTATTTTATCTACATACATATTGAATGAATGAATGAATGATTTATTATTGTATTGCTTAGGTACACAAACAAAATATAAAAAGAGAAGAGAAGATAAACAAAAAAAAATTTAACCTATAAATATCTACTATCATCAAAGGATATTTTTTTACAAGCTTTTATTTAACTTGCAATGTATGTTTGTTCGGGTGAAATCTTGCAAGTTAAATTTGAACCACTTCCCGGTTTCCGATTAAGCAAAAATTTTGCATGCATATTTATATCGCGTGACAATGCAATATAAATAGCTTGTACCTACTTAAAAGTTTTTAGGTTTTTCGAAAATTATTTTATTAAGTATTTACTTTATGATGGGTTCAGAAGCCATAGGGAAATGACCAGCATTATGTCAACCACTTTTACTATGAGAACTTTCTTGTCTGTGGTAGTAGGTGAAATCTGTACTTTAATGTTATTACAGTATCGATTTTTGTATAACGTTATGCGTTTAAATTTGGAACAGCTGTCATAGTAAAACTGGTTGTCATAATGCTGGTCATTGCCTACGGATTTTGATCGCATTTTAAAGGACTTATTGTGTGTAGATAAAATTATTAACATTTAAATCGGTCTTTATGTATGTATGTATAAATCCTTTATTGCACACAAGGAATAATCACAGAATATCTTTCCATCTTTATTTCATATTTATATTCATAAGTCGTACACACATCCTTAACTGACACCTCCCGTAAGCGTATCAAACACACTCACACACACACACGCACGCACGCCCGCACGCACGCCCGCACGCATGCACACAACTTCGTAACGCTGCAGGCTCGTATCGAGAACACGTGACAACACACTAAATAAACCCAGAGATAATCTAGAAAACGTAACTATAAAGAACACAACACCTTTTGTTTACGCCAGCACACGTGTTCGTCTGAATCTGGGTTATCGATAAGCGACCCACTCACTGCAAGCGCCTTAGCGCCCCAATCACTAGCGCACACGTGGTTTGTTGCCCCGCACCACAAAACAATTACAGTGTAAACTCTATATAGCGACACTCAAGGGACCGGGCATTTTGTGTCATTATTGAGTTTTCGTTATACAGAGAGAAATTAGCGTCAAAGTACACCGACTGGAGCCAGAAAAATTTGACGTTTCAAAGAGTGAATTGTTATATCGAGTGACGTATTACAGAGTTTACACTGTATTTGAAATGTATCGGCAACCACAACCTTAGCCATTAAATAATATGATAATTAGGCATTTTTGTCTCATTAATTTGACAGTTTTTAGTCATTTTTACCTTTAGTCATTTTTAATAAATAATATTCTGTTTTGTTGCAAAGTGTGAATCTATAAATGGCTTAGGTTCAACATATCATGTATTCAATATTTATACAAGGTGTAACAAAATTGGTGTAGGTCCTGTTAACTGGTGGTTCTACTCGTCATACTGAACAACTTTCTCCAAGGAACCCGTAGTCAATTCTCAAAAAAAATTGGACTCTCCATACTAAAACCCACAAAATCGGTCGATCAGCTGATCGATTTGTATGAAGAGTAAAATATTTTTTTTACATTTTCAGCAAAGGCGTAGAACTAAAGTTTTTCAGTATGATGAGTAGAAGCCCCAGTTAACAGGACCTACACCAATTTTGTTACACTCCGTATATGTATTACTGTAAAAATGCTGGAGATTGTTGTTAAAATTAAAAAGATTTTATAACGGCAATTTTTATCTGTATTTAATTAATTTTTGTTAGTTATTTTATTTTATCATTCGTAAACACGTTGGTACGTGGCAGGATTTTAACCGATTAGATTGCCTATTACAGTAGATTTAATACTTGCATTTTGATTGAACGAGTTCAGGGTTGGAAAAAAAAACAGTTTTTTTATTTGTAAAACAAACATCTCAAAATATTTTAAACATGTTTAAAATGTTTAAACATTTTGAACTGTTTGTTTTTTTCGTCTATTTTGAACACTTCAAACTGTTTATAACACAAATTACCTAACTACCGTATATTTTGTTAGTATTATGTGGAGTTTCCTCATAAAGGCGTATCTGAGTGAACTCCACATGTACCTATGAGATCTTCCCATCTGTCTTGAGATTATTATATTTATTTTATAATAAGTACTAGCTTTTGCCAGCGGCTTCGCTCGCGTGAACATAGTTTATATGACTGTCTCCGAGGGTGCGCAGTGCGTGGAATAAAGTAGCCTACATGTTAATCCAGGTCCTAATATATCTACCTACCAAATTTCATTCAGATACGTTCAGTAGTTTTTGCGTGAAAGAGTAACAAACATCCATACATACAAACTTACGCGTTTATAATATTTTAAGTATATGACGAAGCAGGATGGGCCGTGGGCGTCATCATTTCGTTGTTTGATTCATAGTCCAATCCATTTACCATATTAGAGAAGTACTTGGGTCCCTCAGGCGAAAATAAACGCATTTGCACTTTTGAATATATTTTTTTATCAAAAATTTGAGTTCGTTTGACTGCAACTCACCTGATGGTAAGTGATGGATGATGCAGTCAAGGATCGTACACGCAAACTCAAATAATGCCTATTCACTCTTGCCTTGAAGATCCCCAAACTATAGGAATCGGGAAACACTGACGCAGGCAAGGAGTTCCTATCCTGCGCTGTACGCATAATAAATGAGGAAAAATTCGTGCGAAAAGGTGGAACATCAACAACAAAGGGGTGCAACCCCTCCCTGCGTCTCGTTGACCGACGGTGGAATGGAGCAGGGGGAATGAGGTCGTGATGTTCTTGCGCGCACTCTCCGAAATGATTTCGATAGAATACCGATAGACAGGCGACTTTGCGGCGATGCTCAAGGCTTTGGAGCTTGTCATTGACTAGCTCCTCGTCACCAATGAGTCTCCGTGCGCGTCTGTCGATGGCGTCCAAGGTATCCAGCTGATAGCGGGCTGATTCATCCCATAAGTGTGAACAGTACTCCATACATGAGAGGACCTGTGCTTGATGTAAGGTAGGCAGCTGTCCAGGTGTGAAGTACCGTCTCACCTTAGAGAGAATGCCCAGCTTCATTGCAGCATTTGCCTTGGACTCAATGTAACGACCGAAGTTAAGATTGGGTGTTAAATCCACGCCGAGGAGTTCCAGGTGCTCAGATATCAATGATTTAATCATCCAACACAGTAGTTACAGAGCATCGTTTCTTAGAACTGCGGAAACAAACATAACGAATTATTGTCAGGGGCTCCGTAGCCAGAGGATTCTCCCATTGTCGAATTTCAAAAAATAAAACCTAGATTACGATGATCAGGCTTTTATTCGCCGCCAATAGAAATAAATAATTTACTCATTCTTATGGACTTTAATCGAAATAACTGTAGTAGTATTTTGCGTATTTAGAAAGGCAACAATTACTATTGTTTAATAGGGAATAGGGAAAAGCGTCGGTGGCTCAACCGGTAACGACTCGGTCCATCTAACCAGAGGTACCGGGTTCAAATCTGGACGGCCAATGTACCAATGAGTTTTTCAAAAACTTACGTACATACTTACCGATTGCTTTAACGGTGAAGGAAAACATCGTGAGGAAACCTGCACACGCCTGCGAAGAAACTCGAAGGTTGTGTGTGAAGTCGACCAACCCGCACTGGGCCCGCGTGGTCGACTAAGGCCTAATCGCCCTGATTCAGGGTAGGCTCGAGCCCCTCGGTGGGGACGTATATGAGCTGTAATGATGAATAGGGATGACGACAGCATCAGATATAAATTATGAACTCTTGATCACTAAATTGCCCTCCTACTTAAACTTCGGAAAACCTTACTCGTTTTGTTTTCCATCAAGTCTTCTCTTTTTAATTCACCAAAATGACAAAATGAGTACATAAATGACGCTGCAAAACTATGACGTCACGTCTAGGTATGTCAAACATTTTTAGAACAAAATGTCGTTTTTGACAGATGATAAAAGTAACTCAGATGACTTCATGAGTCATCCCCATTGTTATCTTACAACTGTAAATATTATGTTTTTATTATTGTTTTAAGTCTATATTTTGTACAATAAATAGTATACAATAGTATACAAGAGTTTTTGAGACATATCTTTTTGTTTTATTTCACTCAAATAGTATCTGTTGTAGATATGTTTCATTTGCTATGTTTTGAACTGTTCAAACACCTTTTAAGACACTTGATATAACAAACATATTAAACATGTTTCTCTAAATAGTGTTATAAACACTTTTTTTTAAACATGCCTCCAATTCTGAACAAGTGACACTATCTGAGCGAATCGATCACAGGGCAGGGTTAGGCTTGGGTAGGGTGTAAGAAGTGTTTGTAGCATTATACTAAACTTCTTTCTCTAATAGACCTAATCATCTTGCTCCATTAAATCTAGTCCGTTTTTGTATGGAATCCATTTTTTTTTCGAGTATTGACTGTTCAATATATATGTATTGTATGTTCAATATTTTCCTTGGGGAATTTGTTCAGTACTTATCCAAGGTACCTTAATTGGAAGCCCCAGATAATACACCAATTTCTTTACACCCTATAATATACCTACTGATTGACAATAATCAGTATGCCAGACCAATCGTTGTGGAAAATAATCAGTATGCCATACCAATTATTGTGGAAAATAATCAGTATGCCAGACCAATTATTGTGGAAAATAATCCATATGCCAGACCAATTATTGTGGAAAATAATCAGTATGCCAAACCAATTATTGTGGAAAATAATCAGTATGCCAGACCAATCGATGTGGAAAATAATCAGTATGCCAGACCAATCGTTGTGAAAAATAATCAGTATGCCAGACCAATTATTGTGGAAAATAATCAGTATGCCAGACCAATTATTGTGGAAAATAATCCGTATGCCAGACCAATCATTATGGAAAATAATCAGTATGCCAGACCAATTATTGTGGAAAATAATCAGTATATCAGACCAATCGATGTGGAAAATAATCAGTATGCCAGACCAATCGTTGTGGAAAATAATCAGTATATCAGACCAATCGATGTGGAAAATAATCAGTATGCCAGACCAATCGTTGTGGAAAATAATCAGTATGCCAGACCAATCGTTGTGGAAAATAATCAGTATGCCAGACTAATCGTTGTGGAAAATAATCAGTATGCGAGACCAATCGTTGTGGAAAATAATCCGTATGCCAGACCAATCATTTTGGAAAATAATCAGTATGCCAGACCAATTATTGTGGAAAATAATCAGTATGCCAGACCAATCGTTGTGGAAAATAATCAGTATGCCAGACCAATCGTTGTGGAAAATAATCAGTATGCCAGAATAATCGTTGTGGAAAATAATCAGTATGCGAGACCAATCGTTGTGGAAAATAATCCGTATGCCAGACCAATCATTATGGAAAATAATCAGTATGCCAGACCAATTATTGTGGAAAATAATCAGTATATCAGACCAATCGATGTGGAAAATAATCAGTATGCCAGACCAATCGTTCTGGAAAATAATCAGTATGCCAGACCAATCGTTGTGGAAAACAATCGGTATGCCAGACCAATCGTTGTGGAAAATAATCAGTATGCGAGACCAATCGTTGTGGAATATAATCGGTATGCCAGATCAATCGTTATGGAATATAATCACCATACTAGACCAATCGTTGTGGAATATAATTGGTATGACAAACCAATCGTTGTGGAACATAATCAGTACGCCACACCAATCGTTGCGGAAAATCCTTTGGGATAATAATTTGTGTTTGAGGGCTTCGTCTAGCAGTGGACGTCTTTTTCTGATATGGTAGGTATAAAAAGAGAATCATTTTTCAATGGTACAGAACAGAACACTTGTTGTTTGTGGAGCAATAGTACCCTAACCGTAGTAAAACATTTAGAAATGTGCTGCAGTAATAATATATTTCGTGATTTTCATTCATACTAAACAATTTGACATTATCTAAAGAAAATAACCACTTACTACTAACTCTGCATTTCCTCAGCACTTCTCACCGCTATAATGGTGCACACCCTTGTAGCGGCATCAAACACACAGCTTATCGACAGGTCTTCCAGCACACAGCTGTACTCGTGGTCCGCATACCGAGTCCTCACATAATTAGACCTGGGGTCGTCAGATAACAAGCTCTGTATGTTAGTCTTGAAGGCTTGCGCTCGATCACCAATAAGCTCGATCAATCTGTTCAGCACATCCTCGGTGAAGGTAACTTGGTAGGGTTGTGTGGGAGGGTTGCTGACCCAGGGTGCTACTCGTATGCCGTCATGGATGGGGGGTTGGACGTGGGCGGATTGGGGAGGAGTAAAGCGCTCTTGCCCATCTGGTGCCCCTCGCTCTGTGTCAGGCCGTGTATGGTGCGTAGGGGAGCGGGTGGCTAACACGTCGCCGCTTGAGGGGGAGTCAGGGGAAGGGGTGAAGGGGCTGACGTCGGCCTGGTATGGGGAGGGGATGTCGCCCTCGAACGGTGAGCGGGAAAGAGGGCTGGTGTCGATACGCATTGGGTTTGTAAGACGAGGGCTAATGCTGTAACAAAGAAATGTTGGATTTAGTTCAAAGTTTTGGATTTGATTCTATTTTGTGATGGTAAAATGTTACTAATAATATGGTTATTGTGAGGAACATACCAAAAGAAATTAGGCTCTCATTATCATCATCATCATATCAGCCGAAAAACGTCCACTGCTGGACAAAGTCCTCCCCCAAGGATTTCCACGACGAGCGGTCCTGCGCTGCCAGCATCCATCGCCCTTCCGCGATCTTCACCAGGTCGTCGGTCCACCACGTAGGAGGCCTGCCTACGCTACGTTTTCCGGTGCGCGGTCGCCACTTGAGAACTATACTGCCCCAACGGACACTCATTAGTCTTTTTTTACACTGGCAAGTTATACACTATCGAAAAGGCGGTTATTTCTGATAAATATGAAAATGGAACACCTACTCATAAAATATTTTTTATCTTAAACAAAGTTAAAAATATAATAAAACAAAGTCCCCCCCGCCGCGTCTGTCTGTCTGTCTGAACACGATAAACTTAAAAACTATCGAACGGATTTTCAAACGGTTTTCACCAATGGAGAGGGTGATTCATAAGGAAGTTTTAGGTGTATTGCTTGCGGCTCGCGCAACGCGCACCCTCTAGTGTAATATAACTATAAATTTTCTGATTTTTATTTACTTGTGCTGTGAGACCTTGCTTCTTGCCAAATTTCATGATTCTAGGTCAACGGAAAGCATCCGTAGGTTTTGATTTCTTGCTAGGTTCAAAATATATGACATATGTAAATCGTTGCTTTGATTTTTGAATTTTTAAATTGAATTAAATTTTTCACAGCTCCAAAGGACCGTAGACTTCAATATTCGATATTAATTTAAACTTGACACATCCACGCGTTCTTGACAGACATACAGACAGACAGATCTACAACGAAAGGTTCCTTTTTTACTTTTAAATACGGAACCCTAAAAAACCGTTTATACAGGGTGTTACAAAATTGGTGTAGGTCTCGTTAACTGGAGCTTCTACTAATCATACTGAACAACTTTTGTTCTACGACTTTGCTGAAATTGCAAAAAAAAAATGTACTCTTCATAGAAATCAATCAGATCTGATCACCATCAATTTTGTGCATTTTAGTATGGAGGGTTTATTTTTTTTTCGAGAATTGACTATGGGTTCCTTGGGGAAAGTTGTTCAGTATGACGAGTAGAACCCCCAGTTAACGGGTCTTATACCATTTTTGTTACACCCTGTGTGTGTGTGTTTATCCGACGCTCTTACGGTGAAGGAAAAAACCTGCACACGCCTGCGAAGAAACTCGAAGGTTGTGTGTAAAGTCGACCAACCCGCACTGGGCATGCGTGGTCGACATAGGCTCGAGCCCCTCGGTGGGGACATATATGAGCTGATATGATGATGATGATATGTGTAACGAAACATGAATACTCGTATAGCTACGACCCTAAAACAAAGCGACAGTCCACGATATGGTGGTGCTTCAAGATAAGCCGACTCCAACCAAATGTAGAAGCACACAGAAACAAATGGTTACCTCATTTTTAAAAAAGACGGGACACATTGCTTTTAGGACGCGCTAACGACATGGGGTCTCTAAAAGCCTATCTTTTGTCACCCTAACAATATAAAAATACGGACCTCCTAGTATCAAAGTTGTCATCGATCTGCAACCCTGCTACAGCGTTTGCTGCCTCACTGGTGCCCTCTGTCGGCGGACGCACTAACGACATGGGGTCCCCGAACCCCAGTGGGTAGTCGTACTGAGGGATGTACGGCTTCACGTCGAGCACTGGGGTGCCGTTTATCATGTCCACGCCGTTGAAGTGGATTTTGTTACCTGGAAAGTAAAGAAAACATTAAAACCCAAGCTTCAACACATTAGTGACCAGTGCCAAAGGCCATTGGTGCGCTATTAGGTAACGTATTTTCCAGCTTCTTGCCGTGGGGCAGGGTTTTCTTTCACGCGGGTTAAAAGAAAGTTGCATAAAACTTAATTGGCCCGGTGGGGTTTGTTTTTTAGGATCCCTTTTCTTACCACATATGAGAGAACTCTTCCAGCCCTGCCCCACCCTTCAAGCGCGCGGCCATCGGATTTGGCCCAATTATTTAACCTCGCTTAAGCGCGCGGCCATCTGAATCGGATGACGAATTTACGGAAAAAACATATGACGTTATATTTGACGTAATAAGTATATCTATACTGTTCTGATCTATATCACAATATACCATAATACTGTGGAGGAACTGAGCCATCAATATTTATCGTTTATTTGAGTCACTTACCATCAGGTGAGATGTAGTCAAACGCACTCAAATTTTTAATAAAAAAAAGTCATTCCATACATTTATTTTCCAGGGTGAATTTCTAAACTCTTGGTCCTCACTCTAACTCTTACCTTACTCTTGGTGTTACGGCCATAGGTATCTTCACCTGCTGCTGAACAACCGATTGCCCAACCATTTACTTCCCAGAACATATGAGTGCCCGTGTGAAAGAGCTGACGACGCAGTGCTGTGTGAGGGAAGTGATGTGAAACAGTTTTTAACTACAGCGGCGCCTTTTGTCCACGAACCGCCGTAACGAAAGGACACATAGGTTAAGTAATTTTATCTAGCTTCATTTTGTGAACCTTGTATTAAAATTAGTTAAAGGAACTTTCACGTCTTCCTTTTTAAAAACTCCTGCCGACAGTCAACGATCATATTTGGTGGATCAACAACATGTTTCAACTGACATGTGTGGACGGGAGAGCTTGTTTCGTATAGTGTTTGCGGTAAACATGTACGGGTATGTGTGCTTACTTTTAATATCTAATTTGTATAATACAATATGTATTGTGTTCTATAGCACTATCATAGATACTTTCATTGTAAAGCTGTTTCGATTCTTTGTTTCGAGTTTCTTTACACTTAAAGTTCTTTGTTTTTCTATTTGTCTTGTAATTTTTAACTGCATGTGTTAACTTATTTTGCGAAAACTTTAAAATGGCTCATTAGATACCTACCATTCTTTTATGTGGTGGAAACAGAGACGTCATTTTTTTTTCCAAATACTTCATTCCCAGGGTTATTCAAAAATACCCTATGTATGTTGCGCGATTTTTTGTAGTTTTCGAGTTATATATTTTTTTTCTACATGGAAGTTTAAACATTTGTCTCTTTTTTTAGTTAGTTTTTTTCCAATGTTTTATTTGTGACTTGATCGTCTTGAATGTAACTTTTATACGTTAAAAAGATTCAGGTAAAAAATAAATAAAAAAACTATAAAAAATGTAACTCGAAAACTACTAAAATCGCGCAACATACATGAGGTAGTTTTGAACACCTCTGGGTGAGTAATTCGGAAAACAATTTTTGACGTCAGTGTTTGGACCACCCTGTATACTTATGTTATTAAAGCTGTATGTTTTCCGAATTGAATAAAATAAATAAATATGTATACAAGATGAAGAACTTCCTGTTTCACAACAGCTTGTCAGCAACACTTTTAAACAAATGTTGCCTACTGAATACCCGGCTTTAGAAAGACTCTGACAAAGATGTTGCAAGGTGTCTGATGGTAAGTGTCGAACTAATGAATGGTTTATGATGATGCCGAAGAAGGAAGTGAACTTACCAAAATTTTCTAACACGATGTTTGGCAGCAAGGTGGACTTCTCCCCACTTACCACGATCGCAACGCCTGGTAAACTCCCTCCCTCCCCCGTGACGTAAGGGTCGGTGATTTTGTGTGAACAATATGTAAGACTATATTTCAGGGAAAAAAACAAAATATTAAATGGTGAATTGCGCGTGAGTTTCTAAATTTGAAATATTAAGATTTCCGGCAGTGACGTAAAAAAACCTTGTGCCCCTCCCCCTATCTCCTTGTAGAAGGAGCGTAATACCAACCCCCCAAACGGCGTTACGTAATAATTAAGAACCATTACGTAACGACCCCCAAATGGCGTTACGTAATAATTAACAACCATTAGCTAGGCTCGTCTTAAAAAAATCTAGATTACCAAGTAGATAAGTATGAGCAAACCTTCAATCCCTTGTATCTGCACCAGGGACAGTCCAATAGTGCAGGGCCGATGTGGCGACCGCGTCGAACACCCCCTTGCGCTCCCCGCCGAGCCGTGGGGGGGAGGGGCACCTTGGCTGGGACGCTAGTGCTCTCCGTATTGTGGAAATGGAAAATTATAGATAACCAAGTAGATAAGTATGAGCAAACCTTCAATCCCTTGTATCTGCACCAGGGACAGTCCAAAAGGGCAGGGTCGATGTGGCGACCGCGTCGCGAACACCCCCTTGCGCTCCCCGCCGAGCCGCGGGGGGGGGGGGGAGGGCACTTTGGCTGGGACGCTAGTGCTCTCCGTATTGTGGAAATGGAAAATTATAGATTACCAAGTAGATAAGTATGAGCAAACCTTCAATCCCTTGTATCTGCACCAGGGACAGTCCAATAGTGCAGGGCCGATGTGGCGACCGCGTCGCGAACACCCCCTTGCGCTCCCCGCCGAGCCGTGGGGGGGAGGGGCACCTTGGCTGGGACGCTAGTGCTCTCCGTATTGTGGAAATGGAAAATTATAGATAACCAAGTAGATAAGTATGAGCAAACCTTCAATCCCATGTATCTGCACCAGGGACAGTCCAACAGGGCAGGGTCGATGTGGCGACCGCGTCGCGAACACCCCCTTGCGCTCCCCGCCGAGCCGCGGGGGGGGGGAGGGCACTTTGGCTGGGACGCTAGTGCTCTCCGTATTGTGGAAATGGAAAATTATAGATTACCAAGTAGATAAGTATGAGCAAACCTTCAATCCCTTGTATCTGCACCAGGGACAGTCCAATAGTGCAGGGTCGATGTGGTGACCGCGTCGCGAACACCCCCTTGCGCTCCCCGCCGAGCCGCGGCGGGGCCACCTTGGCTGGGACGCTAGTGCTCTCCGTATTGTGGAAATGGAAAATTATCCTGAAATGGAACATTCAGTCTAGAATTAATCATAATTAGTTATTATCTAGACTCTAGAGCGTCAGTGGAGTAATGGCAAGGGCCGCTATCTCCTGTCCGGGAGGTCGTGGTTCGATCCTGCTACGTACCAATGTGTTTTCGAATTTCGATTTCATATTTACTTTTTCCGGTGTAGGAAAACATCTTGAGGAAACCTGCACACGCCTGCGAAGAAACTCGAAGGTTGTGTGTGAAGTCGACCAACCCGCACTGGGTCCGCCTGGTCGACTAAGGCCCGATCGCCCTAATTCAGGGTAGGCTCGAGCCCCTCGGTGGGGACGTATATGAGCTGATGAGATTTATTATCCATAAACATGGCATACAAAGATTTTTAAAATTATAGCTATCACTCATGTTTAGCTAAATAATAACTGTACTTACATCTATAATTAAATTCTCTAGTACCTTCTATAAAGATGTAATTTTATTTTAAATTGCCTTAAGTTTTATGATATTTTACAAGCTTTTATTTAGTCCTGTTTATTTACTGTTTTTGCTTTTATTTGGAGCAGTAAAGTTCTCGAGTGGCGACCGCGCACCGGATAACGTAGCGTAGGTAGGCCTCCCACTCGTTGGACCGATGATCTGGTGAAGGTCGCGGGAAGCCGCTGGATGCGGGCAGCGCAGAACCGGTCTTCATGGAAATCCTTGGTGGAGGCCTATGTCCAGCAGTGGACGTCCGTCGGCTGATATGATTTACACCTGTCCCGGTGTCTGTGATAAAATCTTGCAAGTTAAATTTGACCCACTTCCCGGTTTCCGATTGAGCTGAAATTTTGCATGCGTATGTATATCGCGTGACAATGCAATGTTAAAAACTTGTACCTAAAAGTTTTTAGTTTTTCGAAGGTTATTATTATTAAATATATGCGTTTGCATATCGTGAAGACGGTCGTAGCGCAGTGCGACTTGCGTGCTTGGGTCTATCGCGCAGGCTAACTGACCTGAAGGACGGTCATTACCTGGATGGGCTTGACTGTTTGTGGCATTTTTCTCGATCTTTCCTTGCTTTGCAAGGCAAGCCGTTGCTATTGCTAGATGCGTAGCGTAGTAATAATAGACAGGCAAGTTTGATGAAAAATGTGACGCAATTTTTTATTAGGGACTGTACCCAAAGGGTAAAAACGGGAGGAACCCTACTACTAAGACTCTACTGTCCGTCCGTCTGTCTGTCTGTCTGTCTGTGGGTATTTCATGCTAGACAGCTGAAATTTTGACAGATGATGTACATATTTCTGTTGCCGCTATAACAACATATACTAAAAATTAGAAAAAGTTAAAAAATAAGAGGAGTCCCATACAAAAAACGCATTTTTTTTAAACATGAAGAAACTAGTGCCATCTAGTATGATGGTTTTTGAAACATGAAACTAGTGCCATCTAGTATGATGGTACGGAACCCTATGTGTGTGGTTCTGACTCGCACTTAGCCTGATCAGCTTGCTTTTGCATGTGGTGATGTTGGCTATGAGGCAAAAGGTATCCACTGCTGGACATAAGGGGAGGGGGGGGGGGGGGGGTTGCCGTGATTGTTTCTTCTTTGATTTCAAAGCTGAACTCTTGTCTGTATAGTTATAAACTGCTATGCTGTCAGCATTGATGTTTGGCGGCAAGACTTAGAGAAGATGGTGGTAGCTAGCCAGGCGGGCTTAGGAAATGCCCTACCACCAAGCAAACTGAGTCTTGCAAACTTAGACTTCACCAGGAATCGAACCCACGACCTTCTGGTGTGAAACGAATGTACTAACCATAACAAATATATAAAATATTTAAAAAAGAATCACATAGAAAAACATATAAAAACTGTACATGGAATGTAGTGCGGTGGAAGTAGGAAGATGTTCTGCTGTTACTCTAGTATGACCTTGTATTAATAACACTGTGGTGGAGAATTGTAAACAGCACTGGTGGCATCACTCTTTTCATAGCTATTGCCACTGCTAATAACTTGTGCTAAAATACAGGGTCTTAACAAAGGTATGCACTTTTTTTTAACTGGAGCTTTTACTCATGAAATTACAAATTAATTATTATTTTTTAATAAATCTTTATAACTGCTCAGAATACGACTCCCACCTGACGCCACGCAGGTTCAATGACCGCGCAGGCACTCACTACGATACCGCGCCGCATCTATTCTGGCGTGTTCCGCGCAATTTAATAATTTTATTAAAAAAAAAGTAATGCGAATTGACCATGGGTTTCTTGGGGAAAGTTGTTCAGTTTCATAAGTACAAAATCAAGTAAAAAAAAGTGCATACCTTTGTTAAGACCCAATATAAGTTTTTTTTTGTAACTTTAAATGAATTTTGCTTTAGCCCCATTTAATTATTTGTTCTTTTGTTCAATCATCTTGAATATTCTTTATATCATAATATTTTTAAAACACCACCTAAGAAAGAAGCATAAATCTTAAATAGCCCAGTAATTATTGTTTTTAAGATCCCTGTCTTACCACATATGAGAGAACTCTTCCAGCCCCATTAATGCATGCTCTGGGTTATTGAACACTCCGTTGTCTATAATCACTGTGCCCTTAGCATTAGCCATGACTGTTGGTTGCCGGGGCACTCCACGTTTATTCTGGAAACTGGTCTCAATGATTCCAATCCGCCTGTACGTTATGAGCGCAGGGTCAGATGGTGACGGACTGTCTAAGAGATTGATGTTTGGTACCACAATTGAATCTGCAATCAGAAGTTTATGTCATAAATAAAGTGGCAATAAAAAGAGTTCCAATAATTTAACCTACATAAAGAAAAGTAGGGCAAAGTTAAACATACAAGTCTGTACAAATCGGGAGTAAATAATAAAAAAAATATTTTGGGACAAACGGGGCACACAAATTGGAAGATAGTGAGTTTTTTGAGGGGAAAAAGCACAGTGGGACGAATGAGACATAAATTTCAATGACATACTTGTTTTCATTATATTTTAAGCTACACCGAAAGCCTTTGATGCCTTTTATACTATACAGTGAAAGACAATTAATAGTTTACTTATATACTTTACAAGAGATTGTAGGTAGCCAAATGAATGCCCAGCCTGTTCCAATAGCTGCTCTACATCATTTGTACTGGTCCGGCTTGGAAACCTGCAGGCAAGCAAGGTTGGCCCTGCCCGCAACTAACCCAGTCCTGTCCAGGAAGTTCCTGAGACTTGGGAGATTGGAAGTCTCCAAGGTAACAGCTACTATACCTAGATATGGTCATTTTAATAAACACCTATTTGTTCTAGGTGTCTCAGACAGTCCACTATGTAGAGCATGCATGGAGGCTAAGGAGACTGCTGCTCACATCTTACTAGATTGGAAGCAGGTAGCACATTACAAGGTCATGCACCTCAAAGGTCGCTCCAGGAAGTAGTCAACGACCCGACATCACTACTGGACTTTCTGGAGGAGCTGGATTGACAGTGATGCCTACTAACTACGCAAAATGCCGCATTGGTCACCTGTTTGGGGAAACTATACTCCTACATAAATATGATGATAATGATGGTCCTAGTCAATTAATTGTACTAACTAAAAACTGACTGGACTAATGACAATCCAATTTTATGCTGAACACAGATGTAGTAGGCACATCAGTCTTAAGCTACTCACCTATTACAACATAATTAAATTATGGACATTGAGAGTGCACGGCGAGCGACCTGCAACAAGATCGCGTTGCGCAATGTGTGCGTCGAATGCTAGCGTTGCTACCTATCTTCCCTTCAACTGGACTAATTTAAGTGGCATTAGCCCAAATGAAAGGGATCATTCCAGCGAGTGTTTTAAGATCAAAACGAACCGCGTAATTCAATTTGAGCCAGAGATATTGAGAATAAAATCTACGAAAATCGCATTTGGGTATAACTTTAGAAGGGCGAAAGTTAAGAGCCCGCTGGAGTTCATTAATCCCATTCAAACGTAGTATTTGATTCATTTTTTAACCAAAAAACCAATTTTGAAAAAAAATGTATATCAAGAATCGTATGGCGTATATCTGTGTCTGTACCGCATTACTTTTTTGAAAAACGAAACAGGAATCCATTATTAATCAATAAACTTGTTTTTAAGGTAAAAGACGGAAAACAAGGTTATTGGTATTAAATGGATTCCTGTTTTGTTTTTCAAAAAAGTAATGCAGTACAGACAGATATACGTCATACGGTTCTCGATATAATTTTTTTACTAAATCGGTTGTTTGGTTAAAAAATGAATCAAATACTATGTTTGTATGGGATTAATGAACTCCAGCGGGCTCTTAAGTCATTTCCAATGCTTGATGACTAATTTGTGTATCAATATCTTACATTTTAAAAAAGTAAGCAAATCAGTTTGATAGAATGGTCAGATGGACTCAATTTATACATTTCATAATTTTTTCATTGTTTTTTATTTATTGGACTAAAGTTAGGTGATTTTAATGTTTGATGACAATTCTATGCATATATGTTACCTTTCATTGAAAAAAATTTGGCAAATGGGTTGGATAGAACAACCGGTTGGTCTCATATTAGATTTCACAATTTTTTTTTAATATTTTGAGAAGGATGAAAGTTAGGTGATTTCCAATGATTGATGACATATCTTTGCATAATCTTCTTCTAAGTCGTAACCCCAGGGGTTGGGGATCGTGACCATCATAAAGTCGAGTCCGTAGATGTAGATTGGGGCCGAGTTAGGTACTTCCATTTTTCCCTGTTTGTGGCGGTGTGGATAGCATCGTGCAGGTGGAGTTGCAATTGTTTTGTTGGGTCACACCATCTGGCGGGTGCTCGGCCCCTTTGTCCCCTCCACTTTGCCCATTAGTATCTGTTTTTCAAGGGACTCTGGTTCTCTTCGCGCGATGTGACCAAGGAATTTGAGCATGCGGGTGCGGCATGTATCTGATAGGCGCGTCGTGATTTTCAGCTCTTCCAGAATGGAGTCATTTTGTCTGAAGGCTGTCCACGATATTCGCAGCATTTTCCGCCAGCACCACATCTCGAAAGCGTCAATTCTCGTCTTCATGGTTGCTTTGATAGTCCATGTCTCGGAGCCGTATAGAAATATAGAAAACACGAGCGCATTAACGAGTCTAACTTTGGTGCGTTTGGTGATGTCGTCGTTTTTCCAGATTTTTTCCAGTTTTGTCATGGCGCTTTTTGCTATCTGGATGCGTCTTATGATCTCTCTGTCGCAGTTTACGTCACCAGTGATGAGTGATCCAAGATAGACGAACTCATTGACGCGATCTAATCCTTGAAGGTCTGATTGATTTGATCAGTAATTGTTCACGGTCAACTACCATCAGTTTTGTCTTGGATTTGTTTATCCGTAGGCCAAGCTTGAGACTTTCATTCTCAATGCGGCTGAATAAGATGGACATCTCTTCTTCACTGGTAGCAATAAGGGTTGTGTCATCCGCGTACCGGAGGTTACTGATTTTCTTACCTCCCACAGACAGACCTCCCTCCCATCCTTCTAAGGCGGCTCGGATAATATGTTCACCGTAGATGTTGAAAAGTTTAGGGGATAGGATACAACCTTGGCGTACGCCGCATTCGGGTCGTAAGGGATTCGAGATCTGATCCTCAAGTCGGATTCTGGCATTGCTCTCAGCATATAAGTTCTGAATGAGATATGTTAGATGAGTAGGAACTCCCATATCCACGAGAATATCCAGCATGGATTGCCATCTCACGCAGTCAAAAGCTTTGGAGTAGTCTATGTAGAACTGCTGGTTTGTTGTATTCGTGGCATTTTTCAATAATTTGTAATTCATTAAAGATTTGATCACGCGTCCCGCGTCCAGCAACGAAACCTGCTTGCTCCACAGGGATCTGTCTATCCAAATAGTAAGACAGGCCGTCGTTGACGATTCTCAGCATGATTTTACTGGCGTGTGAGATAATCAATAACATTCGGTAGTTACTACATTGGCGAGTAGAGCCTTTTTTGTGCAGAGAGACTACGATTGATTCCACCCAATCCTTTGGCCACTGCCCAGTTCTCCACACTTTAAGGCAGATGTGGTGCAGAGCTTTAGTTCCTCTTGGGCCAAGCAATTTTAACAGATGCGCAGGGATATCATCCGAACCAACTGCATTGTTTTTTAGCTTGAGAAGCGCATGTTCAATTTCACAAAGAAGGATATCTGGCTCTTACTTGTGATCGTCCCATCTGCGCACTAAGGGCAGGGTGTTTTCTTTGTAGAGCTGTTCAGTATACACCCTTCATCGTTATATACCTATCATTAAAAAAAATAAGCAAATTTGATCTATAGAACGGCTGGACGGACTTATATTAAATTCTAGAAGGGGCGCAGTGCGCAAGCCACTGGGCACTTGTGGGGGTGATTTCCAATGCTTGATGGCAAATTGGTGCATCGATATCTTTCATTTAAGAAAAATTAAGTAAGCAACTAGCAGCTACATATGTGTACTGTGCTGAGATGGTCAATACATATTTTTGTCAGTTCACACATTCCATGTTGTTATAAATTGTTAAACCAGTCCAAAAGTAGACATTTTAGGTTTATCAGGCTAGATTTTGGTGGGAATACCACTAGTCTGCAGCCACTAGAGTGCTCTTACTTTTTTTTGGCGGCTGTTGGATCACTTTTGCCCAGCATTGTCCACCATCATTTGCCGCGCTTGAAACATCAGTTTTTAAGATTTTCCATGCAACAAAACAATTTCATTTACCTCTCTGAGAGCAGTTGGAACAGCGAAGATTATTTAGCACACTCTTGATTGATTTGATTTCTTTCATATGTTCGTTTTTTAGAGAAATCAGCTGCTGCCTGAAACGTAAAACAGGGGATATAAAAATAGGTAAATAAATCTTACGCTTGAGTACTTCTGTTTTAATTATTTGGCTTACTTCAAGTTTTTTATTTCACTTCTTGCCAAAGTTATTTGGTTTCTATACTGCTCTATATTTTCGGCCATGATCTTTAGAGAATTAGGACAATTTTCATTGAATTTCAGAATGTAAAAAATAAATACATTAGTGTTTTATGAATGAACATTGAACAAATCACATCTGTGGAACAAATAACAAACAAAAACTACCAAAAACACAGTGTTGCCAAATTACTCGTTAATAATTCATTGTTAGCAGGTTCATATTTACGGTTTCCCCATACAAAATGGCCAAAACCCTAAAAAATACGGTGATTCTATAAAAGCAATGATGCCAAAGCTAGGTGTTTGAATGAAAATTCTCAAAATTCATTACGATAGACGAGACTGGACAACACGTAAATACGGTACATTTACCCTAATTACGGTGTGGTTGGCAATACTGCATGACAGTTCATAAAGGTTCAAAAACTATGAACGCTAAATGATATTACAAAATATAATAATATATTTTATATTACGCAGTCATAGAAAGCCGTAGTTTCATTCAAATGTGATATTTATTTGATTTTCATAAGTTCGTCGTGTAAAACCTAACAAGTGTCTCACCAAACTATATTCGTAAATTAATTTTATGAAAACAAAACGCAAACACTGCGAAATAAACGAAAAAATAAATATGTTTAGTTTTCGATTGCATTTTTATAAAACTCAACAACAGAAAATGACAAATAGGGATGTTTACGTTTGTTCACAAAGGAGGCGTTCTCGATTCAAAGTTCGAATAGATTGCTTGATCGATTTCTAAAAGTTTCAATTTAATGGAGGTGCCTCCGCTGAAGGCACAGATTCCCTTCTTACAAAAAACAGCCAAGTTCAAGTCGAAATCGCACATCTTTGCGCCGTCTGCCGCTCGAGGTAGACTCGCGCTCTGACTACCTGCCCGCTGCTCTTCGAGTATCTCCGTGCGTTTCCGTGTCCGACGCGCCACCGCCGGACGCCCTTCGTGCGTTCCAGCCGACCCCTGCGCCTCGCATTTCGTCGGCCTCCCAGCTAATTGGTGTTCACGTCGCGTCCAGGCCTGTTTCTGCGATCAAGACCCGTCACTTCGCGCGTTTGCTAAAACCACTGTTTTTGTGGTTATCCGGTGCACTCCTTTAAGGAGCAGGCTGCCTCACGGCGCCAGCGTATAGTCGGACAGAGCGTGACCCGAGCGCTCGCGGTTAAATTTCCTCCTGGGAAACGTGAATCTTGGTTGGGACTGGAACCACCGGCCTTGGGGGCTACCCTAGTCGACACCAGTTATCTCCCTCCCACCCTACCCGTCCTTATACCTATTAGCGCTGGTTCTAGTTCGTGCAGGCTACCCTCGGCGCTTCAGGCAGCTAGGGCCTTTAGGTACTTACCCGGGGGGTTTGGCAGTCGCCTCCTAGTATGGGAGTAGGGTAGGGATGCTTGTGGACCTAAAAACCCTATTGCAGTGCTACCTCTCTCCCCGGCGCCCCCCGGGCAACATGGTTAGTGACCAGAGTAAGGCCTTGTATGACGGCAGCTCTGTTCTCTAGCGATGGCTAAGACTGCCACGGTGGGCTCATGGTAGAGAATGGTCGGGTTCCTCACCATTGGCTACTATGGGCGCACAATTATCGTGCTCATATCGTCCCTGCATGGCGGACTGACTTACTCGATTAGGTCAGTTTGTGATGCTGGGGGGAGATGAGCACTACTGCAAGAGTCCTGTGGTCAAGCTCTTGTGGCTCTGTCATCATACAATATTGATGGCAGAGGGGGGGTTGACCACCCGCGTGTTTTTGCCGTGCGCGGGGACCCGTACGGAGGGATGACGGGATCCTGGTGGTTGAGTCGACACGGGTTGGCAACACACCACTTTGGCCCTAATTTCCTCTTACACGGGAGGTCGCCGGGGAGCCAAAGGCGATCAATCGGCTAAGGTGCCTGTCCCTCAGACGGCCACCAGGCGAGTGTCCGGGGGTGATGGGGTCTACAGGGAGCAGTGCGCATTGTTAGTGCTAGAAATGGCGCGAAGCAAGACGTGCTGTGTACCTCGTGGGCAGCTCACCCAGGGATGCTATACCCCTTGATAACCCTGGTGTCTATCAAGGCATCCCCAACGTTGAGGACTCCATGGAGGGTGGGGAGTCAAGGTGGTGAAGGATTAACCGTACAATTATGGAGGATAAAAACAAAAACAAAAATTTAGGGGAACTGTCCGATAAGGGCGGGTCCCATAAGGTCTCAACGCCCGCAAGGGCGGGGACAAAGGGCATCTTTGCCAAGGGTACCGTACCTGCCAGGGGAGGAAATTCAACGGTGACAAGAGGTGGGCGGGGCACTTCTCGGGGTGCTCTGTCCTCTCGTGGCGCCAGGGTTTCGGAACCAGGCAGGGGGGGCGCGTCGGGGAGGGGAGCTAGGGCGGGAATCGGACCGCATGGCAGTTTCGGAACTGGCGGTGGGAACGCTGTGGCAGGCGATGGTCCCTCTGGGGCTGTCAACGCTGCGGTACCTGCTGCTGGGACCGTAATTGCAGGTGCGGGAAGTGCCCTGACTGATGCTACCGTCAGAAAGAGGAAACGGCTGAGTGGCAGTCAGAAGCGGAAACGCACTCTGAACAGGCAGGCAGCCGTTGCTTCTGCAGGGATGCCCACCGAAGGGCCATCAAAAAGGGCTAGGGAGGTCAGTAATGAGGCCACTGACCCGTCAGGAGACTCCAAGCGGTCCAAAATTCAGGACAGCTCGTTTAAGGAGGCACTGACAAACGTCAGAATGGCGGTTATTACTGAGGACCACCCTTTGAGGACGATCACGGCGGAAATGGTATCCTCAATAAGGAATGCCATATGGGAAATGCTGGAGAAAACTCCAGACCCACTGCCGGTCGTCAACGCGGGAACATTAATTGCGGGGGCCATGCACTTCTCGTGTGAAGGGCAGGCGTCTGCGAAATGGCTTTGCGGACTTAATGGCACTCCCATTAAGGACGTAAAGTTAAAGGTGATCAGCGCCAAGGATCTTCCAAAACCGGTAAAAATGGCATGAAAGACCAAGAACAACTGGTGCCTGGACATCACCCGGGTTCTGAGCGTTATCCAACGCTACAACCCTGCCCTCAAGACCAGTGAGTGGAAGGTGGTGGACACACTGGTCGAGGAGGGCCATGTGAGACGCATAGTTCTGATGGACAGGACCTCTGCGGATCACATAAAGGGGAAGGGCTATTGCCTCCAGTCGGGCATGGACAAGAGCACCTTCAAACTCCTGGAGGACACCGAAGGGAGGGTGGAGGAGCCTGTCGGTGCTGTCGTGGGGGCGATAGTCCCGCGTTTGGATCCAGTGGAGACGGTAGCGGAGCCCGAACCGCAGCCAAACCCAATGGAGGTAGTGGAGCAGGGACAGCCTCCATCACCGGCGACGTCACAGAAGACGGAAGATCTGCTGGAGGAGATTGGCAACCTAGGGTTGGCATCATCTCCTCTGGCTGTCGACGATGTGACGGAGAGTGCGGCACCCAGTGGTGGCCAATAACTGGCCGCCACACCCCAGCGAACACTCAAATTCGCGGGTCTAAGGTGTGTACAAGTGAACCTACAGCACTGTAAGGCAGCAACGGCCCTTTTGGCCAGACAGCTGCAAAGTAATAAATTTGATATTGCCCTCATACAGGAACCTTACATTAGAAAGGGACTAGTATCGGGTTTGGGTAGGGCGGGTGGATCCATAGTCTACAACTGTCTTGCTAATGATGTGAGGACTTGCATCTATGTCAGAAATGGCGTAGATGCAATGCCCTTATACGATTTCTGTTCCAGGGATCTTACAACCATTAAGATCCTTAAAGGGGGCAGGAGCGAGGTCATCATGGCCTCTGCCTACATGCCCTATGAGGAGACGGAGCCACCTTCACCTGCTGTGAGGGAGCTAGTCGAGCACTGCGGTAAGAATCAATTTGATCTTATTATAGGATGTGATGCTAATTCACATCACACGGTCTGGGGGAGCACAGATATCAACAAAAGGGGGGAGGACCTATTAGAATACATAGTAAGTTCTCCGCTACAAATTCTAAATAGAGGCAATGAACCAACGTTCGTCAATTCTAGAAGGGCCGAGGTCATTGACATCACGGTTGCCTCAAACAGGGCAAGTAAGGACATAATTAATTGGCATGTATCTAACGAAATTAGTGGTGCTGATCATAGGTACATATGCTTCAGGTACATAACTGATAACCAGATACAGACTGTACGAAGGAGAAACCCACGGAACACTGAATGGGAATCTTACGTGACGGATCTAAAGGATGAATTAGGTGAAGTGCGAGGTAAACTAAACTCTGTACTTGACATAGAGATCGAGGCGGATAGGATTGTTAACGCGATACGAACTGCCTGGATTAAAAACTGTCCTGAAAAAGCTGTCATGGCTAAAAAGGATTTGTGGTGGAGCTCTGATCTTGAAAAAATGAGGAGAGACACAAGACGGGCATTCAATGAAGCCAAGAAGAAAAATGACTTCACTGAGTACTCAAGAGCTCTTACTAAATTTAACCTAGAAGTTCGTAAGAGAAAAAGGAAAAAGTGGAGAGAACACTGTCAAAGTATTGACAATATTCCTGAAGGAATGAGACTCTCAAAGGCGCTCTCTGTTACAAAATCAGATCAGCTAAAATCTATTAGAACCGAAGAGGGAAAACTGACTGAATCTGGGAAGGAAACATTAGAAGTGATGTTTAAAACCCACTTCCCGGGCTGTGAAATAACAGATAGCGAAAAGGATGACCCAGTAACTCGGAATGAGCTGAATACTCAAACGAGGAAAAAAGACTGGGACGTAGCTAAGAAGGTAGTAAATGAGCAAAAGCTTCTATGGTCTATAGGTAGCTTTCAACCATTGAAATCGCCAGGACCAGATGGGATCTACCCCATCCTACTACAAAAAGGATCAAAGGCGCTACTTAAGCCATTATGCAGGCTATACAAAGCGTGTATCGCCTTCGGATATATTCCTAAAATCTGGAGACGTGTGAAGGTTGTCTACTTGCCAAAGCCAGGAAGAGACAGATATGATGAACCGAGGTCTTATAGACCCATAAGCCTTTCGTCATTCCTGCTAAAGGCTTTGGAAAAGCTGGTCGACAAACATATAAAGGAGGGTCCCTTGCGGAAAAAACCACTTCATGGACTACAATGTGCATATCAGTCTGGCAAGTCGACTGAAACAGCACTTCACCTTGTAGTATCACGTGCTGAAAGAGCGTTGGAGAACCAGGAAGTATGTGCTGCTGCCTTCCTTGACATAGAAGGAGCCTTCGATCGCACTACTTTCGGGGCAATCAAGAATGCAGCTATCTCCCATGGCATAGACCAAACGTTATGCAAATGGATAGATATCATGCTTAGGAAGAGAATTATAACATCTTCACTAATGGGGGACGAGGTTACTGCCACCACTACAAAAGGATGCCCACAAGGTGGCGTTCTGTCACCAACACTTTGGAGCCTAGTGGTCAACTCGCTCCTACAGGAGCTGAACACCGGACCTCTTTACACGATTGGTTATGCTGACGATCTAGCTATACTAATCAGCGGCAAATTTCCAAACATAGTATCGGAAATAATGCAAAAGGCCTTGCGAAAAGTTGAAAGGTGGTGTGGTGAAAATCACCTGTCGATTAACCCTAGCAAGACAACGGTTGTACCATTCACAAGGAAAAGAAACCTACAAGGTTTACAAACTCTCAAACTGTATGGTACAGAACTAAACTGGTCCACGAGCGTCAAATATCTAGGCATGACCTTGGATAAAGAACTAACGTGGAGTCTGCACACAGAAAGGATCATGGTCAAGGCCACAAAAATCTTTTGTATGCTAAGATCTGCGTACGGGAAGACCTGGGGCCTGAAACCCAGAGTCATTTATTGGCTATACACAATGATAGTAAGACCCATTATTACTTATGGCAGCATTGTGTGGTGGCCTAGAACGGAGCTAGGCACGTGCAGGCAAACACTGACAAAACTTCAGCGGTTGGCCTGCCTGGCAATTACCGGAGCATTTCGTACAACACCTACTGCATCCATGGAAATGCTGCTAAATCTAAAGCCACTTCAAATACACATTCAAACAGAGGCGGCCAAGGCCCTACACAGGTTATCGTTAAATGGCATGTGGAATTTTGACATGCCCAAAACCAGACATACCAATCTACAACTAGACACAGGTATGGAAAGGCTTATGCGCATGGGATGTGACAAAATACGGACTGTGCACATATTCAAAAAAGAATATAAAATCTATGTTCCTACGAGGGAAGAATGGAGTAAAGGACTTAAACAACAAGGACCAAACACTCTTACATGGTATACAGACGGATCGAAAATGGAGTCTGGTGCTGGTGCAGGCGTTTATGCTAAGGATTACTCAGCGAGTATTAGTCTAGGGCAATATGCAACAGTCTTCCAGGCGGAGACTTATGCTATCATTGCATGCGCACATGAGATTATAGACAAGGAAGTCAAAGACAAAACCATCTATATTCTCAGCGATAGCCAAACTGTTCTTAAAGCTCTTGACTCCTTCAAGGTTGACTCCGGGCTAGTGCTAAATTGTGTAAAGGTCCTCAATAAGGTGGGCCGACACAACAAACTGCAACTGGTCTGGGTCCCTGGACACGTAGGAGTGGAAGGCAATGAAGAAGCAGACAAACTGGCTAGAATGGGATCACAAACAACAATGTGTGGTCCAGAACCGAGGATAGGGCTACCAAGGAGCACTATTATAAGGGCATTAAAGGAACAGGCCGAGGGAAGACACAGATTGACATGGCTATCCAGAGATGGACATAAACACTCTAAGCTCTTCATCGGCGAGGTCACCACAGGGGCAACCAAGTACATTTGGAATAACAGCAGGACGCGAGTCAGGGCGATAACAGGAGCGTTGACGGGCCACTTTGCCACAAATGCACACCTGCAAAAAATCGGCCTGACGCACGACCCGACCTGCAGGGCCTGTGGTGAAGATATAGAATCAATGGAACACCTACTGTGTCACTGCGATGTCCTGGCTAGTAAGCGTATGTACCTCCTAGGTGATGGCTACCCAACACCGGAGGACTACAAGCACCTTCCAATCAGCGGAATTGCTGCACTAATGCAGCACATCTTCGAGTAGGTTGGGGTGCAAAGGTTATAGGGGTAGACACAAAAGATCCCATTGGGTCGAAGTGTCGCTGCAACTGCAGCCCCCACTTACAAAGATAAGATAAGATAGATAAGGTACTTACCCTGCAGCACAATAAGATTGGCTCAGGACATACCCCTACATTAGACATGGCAGGTACACACCAACCCGCACACACTCCCGGCCTCTCCCAGCCGGAGTCACTAGTCCGGGAATACATAACTCTCCTCTTAGGCGAGCCTCGCTACTTGGGATCCGTTATCCGCGCGCTCCCCCGCGATTCTGTGGCAGCTTACGTGCAACCCGCCCCGTCCCTGATACCCGACTCACCCGCTTCACCCGCGCCTTCATGGATCGTGTCTGCCCCCGAGCAAACGTCCGTGGGCGACAATGGCAAGGACAAGACTAACCTATCCATGGACACTGACACCGCATCAGAAACCTCCCGCACAAACAAAAGAAAGCTTCGCTCAGATTCCAACTTAGGTGACGCATCGAAGGACACTGTTACGGGTGACTACGAAAACGCCAAAAATAAAAAAGCCGACCGCAAACATAAGAGCCATAAGAGGTGCCTCGCCGATCTGGCAAAGACGCTATCTTCTCCTCCCGCTCTAATGTCGATAGTGAGACACTTGTCGATAGCGCCAGTCCACACGAACATTAGCGATCAGCTCGTTGTGCTTGCTGTAGTTGTGTGTGAATCAATACCGACTCCAACCGCTTCAATTCTGGTAAGGGATGATTCGCAATCAAATCGAGCCAACTTTATAGCATCAATTGAGAGCTTTGAATGATATACAAAGTTATATCACGGTCAGATGGATCGCTTGGTTCAATGGCTATGTCTGTTTTTAATGTCATATCAAACAAATTCCAGATTACTTTCCCCTTTAAGAGTAAGCAAATAATAAGGAATAAAACCTGGGTAACGTATGATTTAAAAGAATTAAAAGCAGTTGAAAGCACTAATATACAATGTCAATGAAATTCATAAAAAATCTATGTTAATCACGAAATATCAGAGTATCTCCAATCAATTATCATCGCTGAAAAAAACTCTACGAACACGACGTGAAAACCATGTGGAAAATAGTTAATACCGAACGAGGTAAAATTACTCATTCCGCCACAGATTACACTGACTTTATCGTGGACTCTGTTGGCGATAAATACAAGTCCAAAAAAGACGCAGTCAACGCTATGAATACCAGGTTTGCGAGCGCCGCAGCGGCCTGTGGCGCCTCTGCGGCCGATGTATCGCGCGCATTGCAGCTACTTGACGCGGCACGACCTCCATCGGACCGCAGCTTTAGATTTAGGCCCTTTTCTGGGCAAGAGGTGCTCAAAATTATCTCTACTAAAATCCCGCATAAGCCTACAAAAGACGTGTACAATGTATCAATGCACTTGTTACACACGGCGGCAAATCCATTGTCTACAATTTTAACTATTCTACTTAATAGATGCATTAACGAAGGCTCCTATCCTGCTTCGTTCAAAATAAGCAAAATTGTACCAGTTTTAAAGGAAAAGGCAAAAGTGAGGATATAGATGGATACAGGCCTGTATCGGTTATTCCTGCAATCGCAAAAGTATTTGAAAATGGGCTAAGTTCTAGACTTACTGAGTACCTTGTGGAGTCAGAGTTGCTGTCAGAGAAGCAGTACGTGTACCGTGCAGGCCGGTCCACCACGTCCTTAGCAAGGGAGGTCATTAAACTGATAACGCTAAAGAGACTAAGAACCATGACTGGCGGTGATCTGCTGTGACCTATCAACCGCGACTAAGGAGAACGAACAGGTAGTTAAGAGGAAATACCAAAAACTCCGCCCCCTCTCCCCGTATTAGAAATCCATTAAGAGCAAAAAACGAAGATCTCCACAGAGCTGCGAAATATCCCATACCCGACAATAGACGAATAGTTAACAAACTCCAGAGTAAAGTTAAGAAACACTTTGCCGAAATGAGGATCTCCAACTGGGATAAACTCATGGAGGACATTTTGCCATCTCATACTGCCTACTATAAAGTACGTAGGCACTCCGGGTAGACGCAATCACCCAAACCCCTCCCCTAACGCGGCCCGATAACACGATAGCTTTCGAGGACGATAAGAAAGCGAAATGCTTCGCGGACAGCTATGCCTCTCATTGCACACCTAGATACGCATCCCAAAGCCAGGCAAACCACCACCTCATAAGCCTCCTCAAGGCCATGGGGAAAATACTCGAAAGAGTTATACTTACCTGAATTAAGAGGCATATCCTCCCTCACAATGAACCACCTCTCATAATCAACCACCAGTTTGGGTTTCGAGCCAAGCAGTCGTGCCCACAACAAGTCCACCGCATAGTCGAATACATACTGGACAGATTTTATCCCAAACGCGAGAAGACAGTCGCTGTAAGGATCCCTATTTAAAAAAAAATATAATTTAGCCTATAGTAACCGTGGATAGTGTAGCTTCCCAAAGGTGAAAGAATTATTCAAATCGGCCCAGTAGTTTCGTAGCCTATTCAAAACAGACAAACAATCAAACAATCAAATCTTTCCTCTTTATATTATTATTATAATATTTTATTATATCATATTATTTTATTTTATATTATATTATATTATATTATATTATATTATATTATATTATATTATATTATATTATATTATATTATATTATATTACTAGAGATATAGACTAGCACAACTCTTTCTTTTAAAAACTTTTCTTCAATATATTCAAGGAGCTTTTATTTTGACTGGAAGGTCCCCGGGAGAATGTAAAAAGAAAAATAAAATCTTCAAAATCAGAATAAAATTTGACAAAAGTCCAGCAGGCAGGATATGACATTTCACTATTCTGTGTGATATATAGGATTTTGTTTGAATTTTGTTGCTATGAAAGGTGCTTATTTATTGTTGTTTTACTAGTGTCTGAGATAAAATACAAAGCAATACCATTTAGGTCAGTTTTTGAAAATTTAATTTATTTTTTTAGTTTCAAAGTAAATTTATCCAGTTGCTAACATTTATTGCTATTCGCCTACTAGTGACGAGTCATTTTATCGAGGTTATCGACTATTACTATTGAAATATATATTCAACAGAAAGTAAATCGATTAGCGCATCACTGGTTCGCTATTGCGGTCTCGCACACGTGCTGAGATTTTGTGATATTTTTCTAATTAATCTACTTTGCAGCGTTTGCTGAGCTCCACCAAGGATCTCTTATCACAAGGAATTGTTTGGCAACGTCTGGAACACATCGGATCCTTTTTGTGAGTATCATCTGATAATTGCTGACATGCAGGGGTGGGGCAGAACTAGCTTTGAAAAAAGTCGCCACGTGTCCTCATAATACTAATTTTCCTAATTTTCCACCCATCTGTAACCTATTTTGCAGCGAACAAACAATTTAACGACTGTACGAATAGAATACGAATGTTACGGGGTGCTAATTAGGCAGCCATTGCAGCTGTATTTTGTTTTCACATGATCGATTATTTTTCGACGGCCGGTTTTTTTTCGCCGCATAGGTGCTGCTTTTCTTATCTCGCTGTGCATAGATATAATCCAAACCCTTTTTTAACTGTATCGTAGATCCTGTCTGCAAATGATTAGTTTTCCAAACACTGGGGAGTCTGGCAAAATCAATAGTTATAGTAAAGTACCTACTAAATTGGATTAGTGTTGAAAATTCTTTGTAAACAGTAGGTACTTTTACATGCCTATAGCTTATAAAGGTGTGACAAAAATGTGGGGAATACACGGAAACTGTACAACTTTTGTTCAATATATATTTTTGACATTTCAAAGGAATAGTTTCATGCCTTCTTTGTGAATAAAAAAAAATGCTGAAATCACAAATAGACCTCAGCAACTTATAGTAGAATGTAAAGAGATCGAAAAGCCAAGTCATACAGTACATTTATCAGATGGTTCTAGGTGATACAACTTCATTATTTTCAATCTACCTGCAAATTCCAAGTGCCTATTTTTGTGTAAATTTTTTACACAAACTTGAGCCATTTCATCCATTTTTGCCAAAGGCAATCACCTCTTAACCCTACAATACACAATGCGGGATTAAAAAAATATCTTATCATTTCCATGGGTTCTAGTCGGCTCTACATTCGTTCCTGAAAACAAAGTTATTAAAGTGAACTCTGTAGTATTACATTTAAATACACTCGGGGTACAGAAATTAGCCTACCTAATTTTTGTCAGTACATTTTTATTCAAAGAGAGGGGGACCAAAGAGTAACATTTTTTTTTTCTTAAATCATGAAAATTTTGAACAAAAAAAACAGACTTCAAACAGGAAACTAAGGTTCCCCTTGATTTATCTGGGATGCCATCATCAGATCCTGGTTTCCTTATAATGGTACCACCCTTGGGATATCTCCTTTCTAACAAAAAACAATCATCAAAATTGGTTCATAAACGACGAAGTTATCTGTGAACACACATAAAAAATAATTATAAAAATATATGGTCGAATTTCGGTTAAGAAGTAAAAAAATAAATTGTACAACCATGCTGTGCATACTTTCTTGTGAAGCCTTCACCATCTGTTGTAGTCGGGCATACACACATCAGCTATAAACATTATACTTACTTAGCAGCAAAGAAGAAAGCTAGGTATATCAGACTTGATGAAAAATTTACTAATAATTTGGATTTGTATGGGAGGTACCTTACTAGATTTTTTCCTGGAATAATGAAGTACCCAGTGCAGTAGGCCTAGTTAAGTTTGTTAAAGCAATTTTTTTGAAAAAGTAACAAACAATCACGATTTTTATTGGAGGTATCTTATTCTGATGTTTACTGTAGGCATTATACAGTTATAGAAACATACAGAGTTTCATCAAAGCCAATTTGGAGTAAAAAAAATAAATAAGTGCCAATGCTAAAAATCAATATAGGGGAAATTAGAAAAAAATGCCTGGAGATATAAATTTTGAATTAAAAAAAAAACATCCAAATTTCATCAAAGCCGTCCAGTAGTTTCTTTAGGAAACAAAGACAATAGATCCCCATCAAAATCTCAACTATGATTTTTTTGCCATTCATTACAGTACCTTCTTCACTCCTTTGCTCAAAATTAAAAGTGTGAAGTGAAATCATTAGGTTAGATCTCTCACAGTAGTTTGTTCAAAACAAAGAACAAATGATTTTATTCTGCATTAAGTATAAATGCCAATTTGGCATATGTTTCAGTCTACTGAGTTCCCGGTCCTGCAGAATGTTGTGCTCTTTGGCAAATATGTGATAGATCTAGAAAAAATAATTAGTGAAATGGGTTAAAAATAATGTAGATATTGAGTTCCATACAACAATCATAACAAAAAGTGGGGTAATACTTGTTCATTTATATCATATAGCATCTTTACATTAAGTGGTGACCTCGAAAAATATTTCGACACATGGTCCTAGCCTTCACTATAATTGAGATAGGTGTATTTGAGTCCTGTCATGGCATGTTTCAGCATGTTGACGGTAAGTCTGCCAACCCCTGACTGTAAGAAAAACTCTGCTCTGTGGTGATTGGAGCAGAGTTTTTATTACCCCATTTTCAAAGCACTAACACTTAATCTACCTTTTATTTTTGATCTGAGATTAGTGATGACTAATGATCTTTCATATTTGTTTTATTTTTACTTTTCTTGATTTAAAAAAAATATTGTTGCTGTGTGGTCCCCCTCTTTGTATGAAAATGTACTGTGAATAAAAGCTTGTAAAAACACTAAACACATTTAATAAACAGGCTTCAATCGCAAAAACTTAGTACAATTTTGCATATTAATTTTTAGTTTTTGTTAATTTTCTAAAAAGTACTTATGTTACACTGATTTTGATAAAATTTGTAATTGTAAGGACGGGCTGATTTCCGCAACCAGGCACCTGAGCGCCCATTTTGCGTGGTTAAAATTTACATGGGAGCAACCTGGCAGTGTATTGAATAAAAAAAACCAGCCAAGTGCGAGTCAGAACCGCACACATGAGCTTCCGTACTATCATACTAGATGGTGCTAGTACCAAGGGTTCCATACCATCATACTAGATAGCGCTAGTTTCTTCATGTTTAAAAAAAACATGTTTTTTGTATGGAGACCCCTCTGATATTTATACTTTTTCTAATTTTTAGTATGTGTTGTTATAGCGGCAACATAAATACATCTGTGAAAATTTCAACTGTCTAGCTATTACGGTTTATGAAATACAGCCTACGGACAGACGGACGGACAGGGTCCCGTTTTTACCCCTTGGGTATGGAACCCTAAAATGAAATATAAAAATCAGTCCACAATCTGCAAAGCTATTGCGTAACAAAAAAAAATTAGTTGATTAGAGAACCTCCTCTTTGAAAAGCAACATTTATTTTTTCAAATCAAGGAAAGTAAAAAAAAACTGAAGTGTAATCATTATGTTACATCTCTTGCTACAAATTTGTTGAAGAGCCAATATTCTGCAAAGCCTTGTGAACTCATTGTTCAAAAAGAACATGATTTTTTCTGCAATTTCTATGAAAAATTTACCATACGCTTGAGCTTCCGAGGATCTGCAGAATTTTGTGCCCTTCGACAAATTTGTAGCAAAAGATCTAACAAAAAAAATGTTAACTTTGTTCCCCTCGTTATATGAAAATGTACTGGAAAAATTAGATGGGGTAATTTTTGTGCCGCTGAGTGAGTGTAGCTACATAAACTGTTTATCTTTGCCCTGCATAAGTTGATAGGACATCATTTTAATAATGTCAGTCAGTATTTAGATATGTATTTAGTGATACATTACTAAAACAAATATTAGGGTACTTTCTTCTATTTTGCATTATCTAGTTCAAACAAATGTATGTTATGATTTACGTTTGACAATTTTCCAAATTGTCAAACGTACATATATTTAGACTATGAACACTATTTCATTTAAATGGGATTGGCTGTTAAGAGCAGGCTCCCAAAATAAGTGCATCTTTGCTAGAATATTTTGAGCCAGCCGCAATCTTGGCGAATGTGAAAACTACAAATCTCATTCTTTGAACCTTTTTCTTTGGTATGGCTTAAACAAAAACACGATTTATTGATTTTCGCTCGATACTTTTTATTTTGTAAAACTATGTAGTTTTGAGAGATTATTAGATTTTTCTCCTACATTACACAAGTTATGCGCATGAAAGAAATACCATCAGTAAGAGAATAAAGGTATTGATAAAACGGCTAAGACGAAATTTTCCTAGAATGTTTATAAGCTCTCAATAAACGAAAATGTACATTTTTGCCCGAAGTAAAGGACGTAAGTCGCGTAGTCACACTTACGCGAAATTCAACTGTGAATCTGATTCCATAAGGTTAAATATCAGGTTGTACGCTAGTGCCGCACTGGGAGCCTGCTCTTAACATTCCCCAGGTCATTTACTCTTCACACTCACAATGACCAAAAACACCAACTTGGTGAACTTAACATAAGACTTCAAAGAACCCTTGATCAATTCATAGTGGTGTGCATGATCCCTGAAATTCCCTGTGGTTAAATATGTATTAGCCAGTAACACCTGCTTTTCCATACCGATTTTTTCGTTATTTAAAAAAAAACATTTAGAATAGAACCCACGTCTATCAAATCCTTAATATTTTTGCATGTGCATTTTTATAGAAGCTGATATGTATTATGTGTTTATGTATGAAATTGTCGATTGGATAAAAAAGTTTAAAGACGAAAATTAATGTTAAGAAAAATAGTTATTAAACAAAATTTATTCTCAAAATATCATTAGACTATTAGAAATTAATAGCTGATAAATGTGAGCCTATTGTTTAGATGTTTTGAGAGCACAGTGCCTTTAAACACATGGAGAAGATTATTTTCATTTCTATACTCCTTGATTATTTTCAACGCAACAGAAGTACACCCGCCATCTTGTACACACACAATAAATATCAATTTTTAAAGGCAAAAAATACACATTTTTAATTTTAAAGCTCTCTAGAGTTATCGGAGCAGTTTTTTCTTTACTAATGTCATATTTGGGAATACCCATATTAAAAGAATTTCGTCACTTTCAGGAAAATTCTAGGAAATTAACAAGTCTAAAAAATTGCCCCATCTGACCACTAAGAAAACGCCTTTGTTCCATTATATTATAGATCAGGGAATTGGAACATGAAAGACATACCACTGGTTACTAATAATATACCATAAGTAGTGTCACCATAAAGCCAATAACAAAAAATATATTTTTTTCATACTTAAACCCCTACTATTTGAAATACAATCTGGGCATTTGTTCGTTTTCCATGGTCATACTGCTTGGCAGTACCAAAGGTATTTTTCTTCTTCCGTGACACTACTAGTACCGCGGTCTTTCTTTCGTAACTGTCAGATCCACCAGTATCATCATAAAACCTCTCGAACCTATTATTGCTCGCCACCCTCGCTCAACTCAAATCCGCCACCCAGGGTACCGGTCGGTAGTGGGGTCCGGCCGTTAGGCACCCATTCCGCCACGCACCCGGCCGGGACGCTCCCACAGTGGGAGATTTGTTATTCCGCTACGCTCCCGGCCAAGATGCCTGCCCCTGTTGTAAAACACCCGTTTTTTTGACGGGACACTTGAGCAAATACCGTCGAAAACAGAAAATTTCCCGCGCCAAAAAAAGTAACAGGGGTGGGTGCCTTGGCCGGGAGCACGGCGGAATAACAAATCTCCCACTGTCCCGGCGGGCAGCGTGGCGCAGTGGGTGCCTAACGGCTGGGCCCACTGTCAAGTGAGAATAAAATTACCTTTGGCGGGAAACAAACAAACCTGAGTAAATATTAATTAAGTAGGTAGGTTAGATGTCTTATTTTGTGCTTATTACGTTGTGAATTATGTCACTCTTAGTCAAAGTTACTGTTCAATCTCGCTCGAACAGCTGTTTAAATACGGGGTTGTTTTGTGTATAAATTAACTCCAGTTGAAAAGACCAATTTGTGTTGGTACATAGTAAATAGCGTAACCATGTGAAAATATATCTACCTTCTGATGACACATTTTATGCTCAAGGTCAAACATTACCTCACCACATCACCTATTCAGTTTTGGTATTCTATCTTAACATTGTTAGATTCCGCATCTATTTTATTATCTCACCCGAACTGTTGCAAAATAACAATGCAAATAATTTATTTGAAGACGGTATGTTACATCTTAGCTTTTAAAGGATTCCATAGCACAGGAGAGTAAAGGAATATTTATGATATTACATGGTTCTCCATACTAGGCACAACCTTCATTCACAGATTAAGAAGGCCGTTCCTGGCCACCCTCTATACAAATCGTTGTCTACTGATAACTTGAAAACTAGTAGTTGTTTTATAAAAAGATCAGTACATTTACATGCGTATATTCTCTTCTTCTTTGCCCTCGCTTTTCCCGTTACACAGGGTCGGCTTTCTTTATCATGCGGCGCCATGTAGCCCGCTGGCTGGTAGTGGATACCCGCTGGCTGGTAGTTCTTTAAGTCTGAGGCTCTTCATGTCCCTTTGGACATACGTCAACCAGGTCGTTTGAGGTCTTCCCCTTTTCTTTGAAGCCATAGAAAGGCACTTCTTCACAACATAACTGTCGGGTCTTCTCATCACGTGACTGTACCACCTGAGCCTTGATTCACATATATCATATATTTCATTCACGTATATCCTGTCTTTTTCAAAAAATCACATGCTGAGATATAACTTTTAAATAAACACATATACATGTGTATTACTTTAGACCGTTATAACCATATATTTTTTTAAAAAAGAAACAGGGATATTCCTCTTATCTGATCGTATATAAATGGATCTTTTTATAAAACAACTTCTTATTTTCAAATTATCTTTTACGATTTGTTTGGACAGCGGCCAGGGATGGCCTTAATCTTAAAGAACTTTGTACTGTTTGAACTGACATCCATTATGGTGATTAACAAAATTAAATTCTTTGTAATCATTAAAGTAAGTTCCTTATTGTCACTACTTTGAATAGTCACTACTGGCGTAAATGAGGTATATTTTTTCCTGTCTGCCATCAGTAGTGGCTACCTTCCAATCAGCGGAATTGCTGCATTGATACAGCACATCTTCGAGTAGGTTTGGGGTGCAAAGGCTATAAGGGTTGACACAAAAGATCCCATTGGGTCGAAGTGTCGCTGCAACTGCAGCCCCCACTTTAGTAAGCGACTTTTACTCTCAGCCACTTTATCTTATCTTATCTTAGTAGATAAGATAAAGTGGCTGAGAGTAAAGTCGAATTCCTCCTGAGGTGGTGGCAAATAATATAAAAAAGTAAATTATATTAGCATCTTTTATTTGAAATAAATGTTTTAAATAATTTAATTACAGAATGAGGTTGTTACCTAAAAAGGTTCCTAGTTTATATAAAGATCCATGCAATTATTTATTTATCGTATGGCATTTAAAATTCACACTGGTTATAATAAAAAAGATTAAAAACATTTAAAATATGAAAATTAAAAACTTAAAATTTGTATTTCCAGTATGATTTATGTAGAGTTTATCAATCTGTGTTTGTGTGCATTCCTTCATTAAATTTGTTTTTATTTCTCCTGCCTTATTTTATAAGTTATAAGTATTTGTGGCGGCAACTGCAGTAACCCGTCACTGAACCTTAACACAAGCGACGAGAGTACAAAATATTATATACATCATCTAGAACGCGCTATTAACATTTCTTCGCTAATCATCAACGGTTGGTCCAGGGCCAGTCCCCAGGCATATCACCTCGCCTGGTGAAGGTATCTCCCTTTGCTCTCGAAGAGTAGGAACAGTGGTAGAACAGTGTGTTCCTCATATTATCCATAACTAGCTGTTTCCCGCGGCTTCAACGGCGTGGACAACATTTCTATGACTTTTCGAGGGTGCGCAGTGCGCGAGCGTGAAAAAAGTAGCCTATGTGTTAATCCACTCACACTCACAAACTTTCGCATTTATAATATTAGTGTAATTAGTAGGTACCCATATTATGTGAGATCTCTTAACATCAAATCTATGTACTTTATTGCATTAGAAGCAACATAGGTACATGAATTTTCTTCATATAGAATAAAATAGAAGAAAATATATTGGGCAGCCTTATTACTTGGTAGCAACTTCGTCAAGGCAACCTTTGGGTAGAAAAACTGCTATAGGATGAAGTAACATTCGGTGTAGTTATAGTTAAAAAAGAACTAAAAAAATCTGGGTTTGTATAGGAGGTATCTTATTATGATTTTTCCCGGAATAACGAACTACAGCCTATTGTTGGCTATATAAAGTTATAGTAAGTAACATAAAGGGTTTCATCCAAATAGTTTTGTATGGGAGGAACTTTACTCATATTTTTTTCTGGCCTTATTAAGCCCTTGTTGTTCACAAAGTTTTATAAAAAAAAACCGTTAAGCAACTTTTTAAGAAAAAGTAAAAAACGACCTGGGTTTGTATGGAAGTTACCTTTTTCCGATTTTTCCCGGAATAACGAACTACAAACGTATTGTAGGCTATATAAAGTTATAGTAACGTACCAAGTTTCATCTAAATCGTTGTAATTTTTTGGAATAAAAAGTATTAAGAAAAATATGAAAGAAAAGGCTGGAGTGAGACATAAAAATAATATTGCCCTTACCAAAATTTTACCGAAATCCGTTCAGTGGTTTGGGAACTAGAGCACCGTACAGACACACAAATACACACACGTCACACACATTTTTATTTATGGAACTAGAGCACCGGACAGACACACAAATACACACACGTCACGACTATATTAGTGTAAGACAATCGATTCCCATCAAAATCTCAACTCCTTTATCGCTCTAAAGTAAACGGTGTTACAGGAAGTTCAAAAGTCATACCATGAACCCTGTTAGAGCACTAACGATAGTATAATTTTCAAAACTAAAATTGAAAAATTCCGTTTATTCACCGATCAAGCACAAAAACAATAGGTAATAGGTTGGTAATAATAAAAAAACCGGACAAGAAGCTATGGAACTCTCTCCCAGAGACTGTCATAAGTGCTCCAACAGTCAACAGTTTTAAAAACAGACTTGATATACATCTTGAAACACAAGTGCACTGATATACACGCATCAGCTTTTAGAGCTGCTAGTGTATTAACCAAATAATAATAATAAGTGCGAGTCGGACTCGCTCACCGAGGGTTCCGTACAAATTATAGGTACTTTTAATAATTTCTAGGTACATATAAAAAGGGATTTTTTTTTCCGTCATAAATCGAAAACTATGTATCATAAAAATAAATTAAAAATCTGTTTAAGCTTGTGCTAATGAAGCCCTTTCATACGATATCCCACATGACATGGTTAACTCAATTCAAAATTTGGACCGTCGTTATTTGCATAATTGATTAAGTACTTTAAATGAAGACTATTTATTGTGATTTAAATACAAATGTACAGTTTCAGATTTTTTCCTATACTTGCATTATAAGACGATATTACTTGCCAAATTTCATAGTTCTAGCTCAACGGAAAATACCCTATGAATTTTGATTATCTTGAGAGTGTCGAAATATACGTTTTTTGCGGCATAAAAAGCCGTAGGCCGTATCTTTCTTTTACGTTAACTTTGATTTTTCACAGCTTCAAGGGACTATAGACCGGAGTACATGGTTTTAATTTCAACTTGATACTTCCACGCATTCCCGAGATAAAGGGTCTTGACAGACAGACGGACGGACAACAAAGGGATCCTATAAGGGTTCCGTTTTTTCCTTTTGAGGTACGGAACCCTAAAAATGAAAATTACACCACTAAAACTTAATTTATAGCTACTTTCTAATAAATACGATAAAATACAATAAATTTGCAGAGATTAAGTGCCAGGCGAGTGCAAAGGTCCTGGCTCAGCATATGTTATTATATGTGAATACCCATAACGCTGTCGGTGGCTCAACCGGTAACGACTCGGTCCATCTAACCAGAGGTACCGGGTTCAAATCTGGACGGCCAATGTACCAATGAGTTTTTCAAAAACTTACGTACATATTTACCGATTGCTTTAACGGTGAAGGAAAACATCGTGAGGAAACCTGCACACGCCTGCGAAGAAACTCGAAGGTTGTGTGTGAAGTCGACCAACCCGCACTGGGCCCGCGTGGTCGACTAAGGCCTAATCGCCCTGATTCAGGGTAGGCTCGAGCCCCTCGGTGGGGACGTATATGAGCTGTAATGATGACCCATATCGCTGATTACATGTTTTCACATTTAGCAATTCAATGTATCTCGTGATTTCAACCTTTTATTTCTTATTCTTCTTTATTATTATTATATTAATTACATACTGTGTTAGCGCCGCGGACTAATATCAATTACATACTGTGTCAGCGCCGCGGGCTAATATCAATTACACACTGTGTCAGCGCCGCGGGCTAATATCAATTACATACTGTGTCAGCGCCGCGGGCTAATATCAATTACATACTGTGTCAGCGCCGCGGGCTAATATCAATTACATACTGTGTCAGCGCCGCGGGCTAATATCAATTACATACTGTGTCAGCGCCGCGGGCTAATATCAATTACATACTGTGTCAGCGCCGCGGGCTAATATCAATTACATACTGTGTCAGCGCCGCGGGCTAATATCAATTACATACTGTGTCAGCGCCGCGGGCTAATATCAATTACATACTGTGTCAGCGCCACGGGCTAATAAGGATAGGTTTACTCGTGTGTTTGCGGACAGGAGTCTTTTATTTCGAGGCATTGTTGAGGATTTTTGTCCAGTGTTCCTTTCCTGTATTCCATTGTATGTGTATGTATGACTTAGTTATATTCTACCGCAAGAGAGCTCTTAGTTTATAATGAGCTGATTTTCCGCTAGATAGTTAATTTCACAGAAAGTTTTCGAGTGGCGACCGCGCACCGTAAAATCAGAATAGACAGGCAGGTTGTGGGAAGCGTCTTTGCGGAAACCCTTGGGGAAGGTATATGCTCAGAAATAAACGTGTTTTAGGTAATATGGTGAAGGACGATGTTGAATCAATTGTACTTCATTGTTGCAGACATTCGTGTAGCTCAAAACACATAGATGGCAATGGTGACTGAAGAAGCGAAGGTGAACGGCGGGGAGGTTGAGTCGCCTACGGAACTGCCGCCCGCGTTGGCTGAGAAGCCGGCTGGCCTGCCGCCCGGCAACTACGCGCTAGTGGGATGGGACATGGACACTACTGGGAGGAGACTGATTGATGAAGTAAGCATTAACTTACACGGCGAGATGGTTGCTATCGACTTCTTAAAGTTTTTGGCAATCCTTAAAAGTACTTGCATTCAGCAACACTGACATGCCTCTTCTTAGAAAATCAAACATAATCACGGAGTCTACTAGAGGCGCTGGACAGGACTGGCGGAGATGCCTGCTTCGCGAAACTGACGCGAAATTCGCCTGGTTGCAATAATCAGCCCGCTTATATTTCTCATTCCTGTACGGCTAGCATGGTCACCGCTTGTCGGCGTCTCAGGAACCTCGGTAGAAGATTGTTTTATCCATTTTGCGTCGCGCTAGAGGTATCAACAGATAGTTCCTTTTATGACGTCATAGAGAGTATTTGTCGAAACGGTCTCTAATCGCTACTTTATATTACTGACTAAATAGGATATATCTTTGTCGACAGATCTGCCAGATAGCGGCGTACACGGCACAGAACACGTACTCACAGTACATAATGCCGTACGGAGACCTCAACCCGGGCGCGCGCCGGCGGCACAACGTGCGCGTCGTCACTGTCGGCCGCTACCGCATGCTCAAAGACACCAACACACACAAGGTACGTCCATCAGCATTATTATAGGCTTGCCGTTCAACTGACACGTAACCTGAAGTAGGTGCATACTTGGGTTAACCAAAAAATTACAAAAAATGGAATCTCTAATCAGTCATCATCGAAAAGTTACAGCCAAAAAATAGTTAGGTCTAAAGTCAGGGCACCTAAAATTCCGAACCAAGATCCTCTTAGTGAACGAAAATGCATTTAAACTCCCACTGCGTAGGAGGAAGGATGGGAAAGGAATTAGACAGAAAACAGTTAATCTGTACCTTCAAAGAGAGAGAGAAGCGACATGACGTGAAGTGGTTAGTTAAATGTGTGTTCGCGGATAACTTCGTCGTTTGTGAACCGATTTTGATGATTCTTTTTTTGTTGGAAAGGAGATATCCCAAGGGTGGTACCATGATAAGGAAACCAGGATCTGATGATGGCATCCCAGAGAAATCGAGGGGAACCTTAGTTTCCTGTTTGAAGTCGGTTTTTTGTTTAAAATTATTTATGTAGTAAATGAGTTCGATATTGTATCGCTAACTTTAATAGTGCGCGCCGCATCGCTTCGCGTCTTGGAACTGACCCTAATTTGAATTATTTAACAAAGGAAAGTGTCCAAAAGCTAAACTTGCAACATTCACCCAACAGATATTGAAGACAAAGTCTGAGATCTCGGCGCTAACGGACTTCCTGGACTGGCTGGAGAAAGAGAAAGGCGACGGCAGCGTGATCCTCATTTACCACGAGCCGCGACGCCTCAGCCCCACCATGCTGCTCGAAGCGCTCACCAGGTGAGGATAGCATAAGGTTCGTCTTCACCTGGCCTCAACGGCCTGGCTGGCAGGAGAAAGAGAAAGACACGGCAGCGTGATCCTCATCTACCACGAGCCGCGACGCCTCAGCCCGAAGCTCGAAGCGCTCACCATGTGAGGATAGCGTATGTGTACGAGCACGCACATTAAGAATTATTTTCCGCTAATTTTATAATAAGTATTTTAGCTGACATTGCGAACTCATACATCGCCCGTCGTCATTCACTTAGTGCAATAAAGACGCTTGACAAGAGCACACACCTTTTACATACAAACTCTCCTGCCGTCCTGCACTCATCACTCCACATACATCGTTCAGGGACCAGCCCGAACATTTTGGTCCTTCGGTCCTACAGTGTGACTTCCAGTTACCTACGGTTGCGTTCGGTTTGCCCCCCTCCCACCTCCCACCAGCGGGTCTCACCGGCAGATTGAGAAGCGCTCTACGATATCGTAGGTAAGCTGAGGTTACAGTGAAAACTACAAACCAGTAATAAGTGAAACAGTCTACTATATTTTTTGGTGATAACGAACCTGAGCGCCTGGTCCAACACCTAAACATATCTGCTGAAAACTACGACACCTGTTGGGAACTTCTAACCCACAGATACAACAACATACAACTACTTTTTACCAAACAAATTCAGATATTCATGAACCAACCTTCTGTACACAAAAATTGTTCCAATGAACTGAAGCGCCTGCATGACGTCAGCCTGGAAACCATACACGCTATCCATAACCCCAAGGTCGTTACCTGCGTTTGACGAGCTGATGGGATTTTTGGAGTGCAAGTTTACTGCATTGGAACCTATTACAAGGCGAAACCGACCAACTACGTCCGGAAAATTAGAAAAGACCAATAACAAGGAATTTTCTGCCAAGTTTTTACCGAAACGTGGAAACTTCACAAATCCAACTCCAAATACATTTTATGTAAATACTAAGAGAAGCTGTCCAATTTGTAAATCAGATCATTTATTGGTTTACTGTAAAGAATTCCAGAACATGCCGCCGGAAACTAAATTAAGGTAAATTTCACAACATAATATTTGCCGAAACTGCATGTACTGCCACAATGGAAAACAATGCAATTCTAGTAAGCGGTGCCGAGTTTGCAATAAGCCTCACCACACGACACTACATGACATTATTATTCACGACCAATTAGTGGAAAAAATAATGCCTGTAAATATGACACCGACTACGTCAAGGTATACGCCGCCGCCTGCGCCGGGTACTACGAAAATCAAATCACGTGGCGGGAAATTACGAGGTTTTACTTGCAACTATGGAAATATATGTAAAGGCAGCGGATGGAACTCCAATGAAAATGAGAGCCTTATTACATCAAGGATCACGGATTAACTTGATCACAGAATCAGCTGCACAGCGTCTAGGCCTCCCGAGACGTATAAACAACTCAACAGTGTCCGGAGTAGGTATCTCGGACAACAAGAGCAAAGGAATAATACAACTGGAATGCGATTCGATATACGGTGACTATACATTCACTACAGAAGCACTGGTGATGCCGAAGTTGCTAAACAACTTGCCAAACTACACTTTTAAAAAACAGGAATGGCCACATCTACTTAACATTAATCTAGCGGACTCCAATTACAACATTTCAAGATCCATGGACATTCTACTGGATGCTGGAGTCTATGCTAAAATTATCATGAATGGAATTATCCTTGCTTTGTCCCACGTCGAAGACGGTTGCGTTCGCAAAAGTAGTTAGAATTTTTCAAAGTCAAAAGTCACGATTGTTTCAACTCGGTTGCAATGAGATAATCGTGGGTAGGGGTAGAAAAACATAAGATTACTTTAATTTCAACAATTTTATTAGCGGACACAAACTACCGTAGCGAGGTAGTCATTGACCAGGAAATCATCGATTTGACAGTTAATAATGTAGTTTACAATAAGGGTGACGACAGCATCAGAAATAAATTATGAACTCTTGATTACTAAATTGCCCTCCTACTTAAACTTCGGAAAACCTTACTCGTTTTGTTTTCCATCAAGTCTTAGATTTTTAATTCACCAAAATCACAAAATGAATACATAAATGACGCTGCAAAACTATGACGTCATGCCTAGGTATTTCAAACATTTTTTGAACAAAATGTCGCTTTTGACAGATGATAAAAAGTAACTCTACAATGACTAGCATTCGTCATCCCTATTCTAATACATAATTCATAGGTTATTTTGTCCGCCCCCAGGTACAAGCTGCTGGACCGCTTCAAGTCCATAGTGGCCGGGTTCGCGGACAGCTACGCACTCGCCGCGGACAAGTGCAAGGCGACCGTCAAATCGGTCTCCCTCCGAGTGCTCGCCAGAGTGCTCTTGGACGCGGACTCGCTTTCCGTGGACAGCGCGTTGGATCGCGCTACTGCCGCCTATAGGATCGTCGAGCATTTAGCGCAGGGTGAGTCCTTTACGGTACTTCCGCTGAAGGAAAACATCGTGAGGAAACCTGCACATGCCTGCGAAGAAACTCAAAGGTTGTGTGTGTTTTAGTAACTGGTTTGTGTTGTAATCAATGACACGCTGAATGTTTTAATTTTATCACTTTATTGCGTAGTATCAGTAGATAATAGGACACAGCAACACACCTATGCAATGACAAGAATCAAGATGGATGACTAGAGCGCATAGGGCATAGACACAAAATGGGGATACCATATACTCGTACAACAGTGTGTAAAGTTCAACAATCTGCACTGGGCCCGCGTGGTCCACTAAGGCCCGATCGTCCTCATTCAGGGTAGCGTCGTACCCCTCGGTGGGGACGTATATGAGCTGATATGGTAAATCCTATTGCACTTTAAGGTTTTTTTAAGGCAACGCATTGGAAACTTTGGTCGCAGGAATCCCGATTTTTCTCAGTAATTAAAAACACATGGAAGTGTTATTTTATGACCTGATTCTTCAATCGAACTCACGACCTCCTGATGTGAAGCTAATGGACTTAACATTACGCCACGGAGGTGGTTTCTAGTTTTATTGATATTGTGACAGTATTTAAAGTAATATTGTGATTGTATTTTACGCAACATTTTAATAGTATTCCAAAAGACATTGTGACTAGTGTTCCGAGTGACATTGTGATAATATTCAAGTGACATTCCAACAGTTTTCTAAGAGCTGACATTGTAATAGACTTTTTAACCGATTTCAACAAAGGAGGAGGTCCCCAATTCGTCAGAATCTTTTATTTTTTTAACGACTTTGGTGTTATTCTTCTGGTGAAGGTAACATTGTGAGTGTATTCGGATGACTACTACATCAAAACCAAACTATGATCTCTTGATCACTAAATTGCCCTTCCACCGAAACTTCAAAAAACCTTATTTGTTTTGTTTTCCATTAAGTCTTCAATTTGATTGCTCAAAATCACAAAATGAGTACATAAATCGACACTGAAAAACTATGACGTCACGCCTATGTACTTAAACGAGCTGTTCCCGCGGTTTCACCCGCGTGGACAACGTTTCTATGATTTTTCGAAGGTGCGCAATGCGCGAGCCGCATGCGGCTCGCGAGCGTGGAAGAAAGTAGCCTATGTGTTAATCCAGGTCCTAATCTGTCCTACCAAATTTTAGCCAAATCCGTTCAGAATTTTTTGCGTGAAGAAGTAACAAACATACACTCACAAACTTTCGCCTTTATAATATTAGTGTGATTTATAGTAGGAGTAGGATATCGTTTTTGTCTGATGATAAAAAGTAACTCGGATGACTAGCAGTAATCATCCCTGTTCTGGTGACATTCATCTAGTTACTTTCTAGTGAGTATTATGTGTTAAACCAAAAAAATACTAATTTGGAAACATTCCATCACAGGGGAGCAACAGGAAGTAGGTGCGGGCGGCGAGGGCGCGGCCGCCAGTCGCAACATGGTGGAGGTGGCGCGCACGTGGGCGCGCCCCGTGCACACCGAACTGCAGGCCCTGGAGAAACTCAAGCAGCTGCTCGAGAGGTAACTAACATCATCGCGGGACTCAGCCGGGGAACATTCCATCACAGGGGAGCAACAGGAAGTAGGTGCGGGCGGCGAGGGCGCGGCCGCCAGTCGCAACATGGTGGAGGTGGCGCGCACGTGGGCGCGCCCCGTGCACACCGACCTGCAGGCCCTGGAGAAACTCAAGCAGCTGCTCGAGAGGTAACTAACATCATCGCGGGACTCAGCCGGGGAACATTCCATCACAGGGGAGCAACAGGAAGTAGGTGCGGGCGGCGAGGGCGCGGCCGCCAGTCGCAACATGGTGGAGGTGGCGCGCACGTGGGCGCGCCCCGTGCACACCGAACTGCAGGCCCTGGAGAAACTCAAGCAGCTGCTCGAGAGGTAACTAACATCATCGCGGGACTCAGCCGGGGAACATTCCATCACAGGGGAGCAACAGGAAGTAGGTGCGGGCGGCGAGGGCGCGGCCGCCAGTCGCAACATGGTGGAGGTGGCGCGCACGTGGGCGCGCCCCGTGCACACCGACCTGCAGGCCCTGGAGAAACTCAAGCAGCTGCTCGAGAGGTAACTAACATCATCGCGGGACTCAGCCGGGGAAACATTCCATCACAGGGGAGCAACAGGAAGTAGGTGCGGGCGGCGAGGGCGCGGCCGCCAGTCGCAACATGGTGGAGGTGGCGCGCACGTGGGCGCGCCCCGTGCACACCGAGCTGCAGGCCCTGGAGAAACTCAAGCAGCTGCTCGAGAGGTAACTAACATCATCGCGGGACTCAGCCGGGGAAACATTCCATCACAGGGGAGCAACAGGAAGTAGGTGCGGGCGGCGAGGGCGCTGCCACCAGTCGCAACATGGTGGAGGTCGCGCACGTGGGCGCGCCCCGTGCACACCGAGCTGCAGGCCCTGGAGAAACTCAAGCAACTGATCGAGAGGTAACTAACGTCATCGCGGGCACAGTATATATATTAGTACTAACGTACAGTATGGACACTCCCTGCCCCTCTCTAAATTCGACCTCACCCCCCCGTCACTCAGATTGGGTGTAGATTGGGTACCAAACGTAAAGGATGAGCTACGCAAGCACTTTTATTCACTATATTCACTTTGCGCGCCGCTGTGATTTCGTTCACAAGCATAAAAACCAACCAGTTACCGAACGTAAAGGCCTAACTGAAATCTTTTTTTTTTCATACTTGTCATGTTGTAAACAACCACCGCTCAAACAAAAAACACCACTTTATACACCATACACAGTATGAGACGCTTTGAGACTATAAAACATTGTAAATGGTAACTGCGACGTGGACGTATGAATTAACACTGAAAACTGCTATTATTTTATACTACGGTCACACCCCGGACACTCCATACAAACGAGCGAGAAATGATATACATAATTATAACTGACGTATCTATAGGCAAGAATGCAGGTAGGGTTGAATCACACCGGCGGTATTGGTCACAAAATGTTTGTACTAAACTCTTTTTTTTTCATACTTTTCGTTGTAAACAAACACCGTTCGAAAAAAAAAACACCACTTTCCGAATACACCATACACATTATGAGACTAAAACACATTGTAAATGGTAACTGCGATGTGGACGTACGAATTAACACTGAAACCTGCAATTATTTTGTACATCTTTCAATTTGATCACCAAGATTCATGATTTGGGGTCCAGGGGGCCCAGCCCCCTCCACCCATTTAAAACCCCCAAATTTTATGGAAAAAGTGTTAGAAGATGACCATATAAAATAATAGCAGTTTTCAGTGTTAATTCATACGTCCACGTCGCATTTACAATGTTTTATAGTCTCATAGTCTCATACTGTGTATGGTGTATTCGGAAAGTGTGTTTTTGTTCTAGCGGTGGTTGTTTACAACATAAGACAAGTATGAAAAAAAAAGATTTCAGTTGGGCCTTTACGTTCGGTAACTGGTTGGTTTTTATGCTTGTGAACGAAATCTCAGCGGCGCGCAAAGTGAATATAGTGAATAAAAGTGCTTGCGTAGCTCGTCCTTTACGTTTGGTACCCAATCTACACCCAATCTGAGTGACGGGGGGGTGAGGTCGAATTTAGAGAGGGGCAGGGAGTGTCCATACTGTACGTTAGTACTAATATATATACTGTGCTACGGTCTAACACTTTTTCCATAAAATTTGGGGGTTTGGAATAAGCGTTAGCGATTTTCGCCCGTCAGAGAAGTGAAGGACCTTTTTTTAATAAGCGGCAGCGTTTTTCGGCGTCATAGAAGTATATGACCTTTTTTTAATAAGCGGTAGCGATTTGTCGGTCAAAATAATAGCAGGTTTCAGTGTTAATTCGTACGTCATTCGGAAAGTGGTGTTTTTTTTTTTCGAACGGTGTTCGTTTACAACGAAAAGTATGAAAAATAAAGAGTTTAGTATTCACACAGCATTCAGTAAATAACTAACAAACATTTTGTGACCAATACCGCCGGTGTGATTCAACCCTACCTGCATTCTTGCCTATAGATACGTCAGTTATAATTATGTATATCGTGTATATCATTTCTCGCTCGTTTGTATGGAGTGTCCGGGGTGTGTCGCGGGACTCAGCCGAACTGAACTCAGAAAAATAATATTCACGAAATAGTTCTTCTCATAGCAATTACTTTTTACGATTTGAGTTTGTTGCGTGTAACATACTTTCTATCAGGTGAGATGCAGTCAAAGGCACTCAAATTCTTAATTTATAAATAAATGCGGGTATTCATTAGGCAACATTTGTTAATAAACTGTTTACGGAGTTGATCATCGAGTTTATATACAAGTTTACCATAAATACTGTTTCTGACACTTGGCAGTCCACACTTGTCAGTCAGTTGTTACTAAGATGTCGCCCGAAGAAGTAGTGATGCTCTGTGCTGCTTACTTAATAATTCATTAGAGTGCTACTAAAAAAAAAGAAAAAAGGTGGTGGATGCGAAACTATCTCTTAAATAGAACTTGATCGTTGCTCCACACTACTTCCATGTTTCTTTTGTTTAGAAACTAGATGTTTCGACTTGCTCTCCACTCAAAGTGGGGAACACGGCAACATGTATCTGAAACAATGTTTCCATCACCTTTGTTTTTAAACTGTTTACAGAGATGATGCAACAGTGTTTCACGATGTAATAAATGTTTACTTTGCTTAGTGGATAACGGCAGTGAAAAATGTCACTTCCTAGTTCAGAAATTTTTAAACAAATGTTTTGGTAGCTCATATAAAAAGTAAGTCGCAGATGACTTCCTTAGTCTTAACAGTGGATAACGGCAGTGAAAAAATTTCATTTCTTAGTTCAGAAATTTTTAAACAAATGTTTTGGTAGCTCATATAAAAAGTAAGTCGCAGTTGACTTACTTAGTCTTAACAGTAGTCAAAGTGTAAAACTCTTGGTATCAAGATTACTTTAAAATTTAACCAGCTTCATTTCTTGTACGTTCACTTGCAGGCAAAACACGTTCAGACCGGTGTTCGCGCCGCTACTGCGCTCGGCGCGCCCCGAACGCAAGCGCGTCACGCAGCTGCGACGTCTGTTAGCTGATGCTGGACTATTATACGACCAATTGAAAGACGCGTGGCAGGAAACTAAGCTCGAAGGTGAGAAGTGACACTATAATATATTTAGGCTACGTGTTTAATTTTATTATTTGTTCTCTCACCAATTAGATTAGAATTTAAGTAAGAGGTCTATTGGCTGATGCTGGACTATTATACGAACAGTTGAAAGATGCGTGGCAGGAAACTAAGCTCGAAGGTGAAAAGTGACACTATAAAATATTCAGGCTACATGTTTAATTTTATTATTTGTTCTCTCACCAAGTAGATTAGCATTTCAAGTAAGACGTCTATTGGCTGATGCTGGACTGATACGACCAGTTGAAAGATGCGTGGCAGGAAACTGAGCTCGAAGGTGGGAGTAACACTATAAAATATTCAGGCTATGTGTTTATTTGATTCTATGTTCTCACCAAGTAGATTAGCACGTCAAGTAAGGCGTCTGTTGGCTGATGCTGGCATATTATACAACCAGTTGAAAGACGCGTGACAGGAAACTAAGCTCGAAGGTGAGAAGTGACAGTATAAAATATTCAGGCTACATGTTCATATGATTCTTTGTTCTCACCAAGTAGATTAGCTCGTCAAGTAAGACGTCGGATGAGGACAAGCGGCATCCCCTACATGGGCACGAGCTACCGCCGCAAAGGCTAAAAAGTCGGAAAAGCTTTTTAAAACATGTCGACCCCCTCACAACTCAGCCCTCTCAAGCGAGATGCAACATGTGGCGTGCTCAAACACCGCTTCCTGACCCCTTTGTCCCGCTTTCTGAGAGTCTACCGGCTGGACATGTATTACTATGGCCGATCTGGAAGTCTTTAAATCGACTTCGGACTCAGGTCGAACGGAGCAAGGAGAACATGTTCAGGTGGGGACTCTCGGAAAACCCAAATTTGGACTGTGTGTGTGGAGCGGTGCAGTCCATGGCTCATTTAGTTTCCTGTCTTGCCTGCCCTGTCACCTGTTCGCAGCAGGACTTAATGGACGCCACAAATAGTGCAGTCGAAGTGGCTAAGTTCTGAGCCGGAATGATTTAAGTTGTCATCGACACGCAAAGAAGATAAAGTAAAACGTCTATTGGCTGATGCTGGGCTTGATGCTTATACAAAAATTTCATAGTCGCATGTTAGAACAGTAAGCTCGTAGATGAAAAGTGATAATAAAAAATGTTATCTACATGTCTATTTTATAATACAAGCCGTCCCACGGCTATGCTACATGGAGGGAAAGTACCTTGAATATTGTAGATGGAACATTTTACTGAAAGCAGACATAATTTTAATTGAAAAAACAATTAATACTGCATTTTTAGATTTTTTAATAATTACATGGTTGAACCCGGAATCGAACCCGCTACACGAGAAAAAAAAATACCTTGAAAGGCTTCATCATTAGGATTATTTTTTGCTTAGTAAATATATCAGAAATAAAAGGAAGACCATGAATTTTAACAAATAAGATGGCCGCCGAGATCCCCAGATCCGTCTCCGTCGCGGGTTCGATTCCCGGTGGAGTCTAACTTGGTGACTCGGTTTTGTTAGTGGAAGGGCATTTTCTAAGGTACTACCATATTATCCTAAGTCTTACTGCCAAACATCAATGCTAACAGCATTAATGTGTTCCGTCTTGAAGATGAGATATCCAGTTCCACATTACATTGGGGAATCTTGGTTAGCCCGCTTCCATCTTCGGAATCATCGTCAATTACCAATTTACCAAAAAAGAACTAAAAACTACCGTATTTCTGTCAGGTCTGGAGAAGCAGTTGGCGGCGCTGTCAGTGTCGGCCAAGGAGGAAGACATAAAGGAGCTGATTGATATCTTCGACTGTCACTTCGACCCCGCCAAGGAGCCCAAGGGGCCCAAGCCGCGCCCGCCCAGGACCCACCCGAGGAATAATGTGAGTTTTTACTCTGTCATTGTCTCACACTGGGCGAAAACGGTTGCAACGAGAAGACCTGTGTCTCAAGAGATATGTGCTGCTGAAAGTACCTGAACTTGCCACCTGTACCTGCAAACCTGCAAGTAAAGGACTACTCTCCCTTCCTCCCCCCTCCCCCCCTCTCTCTCATGTGTCTATTAATAGAGATATCCTGAATTGTGCTTCTGAAAGTACCTGAACTTACCACCTGTAACTGCAAGTAAAGCACTATTCTCTCTCCCTCCCTCCCCACTCTCTCTCTTATGTGTCTATTAATAGAGATATTCCGAGATGTGCTTCTTAAAGTACTTGAACTTACCACCTGTACCTGCAAGTAAAGGACTGTTCTCTCTCTCTCTCCCTTCCCCCCCCCCCCCCCCCGCCCCCCTCATGTGTCTCTATTACTAGAGATATCCCGAGATGTGCTTCTGAATGTACCTGAACTTGTCACCTGTACCTGCAAGTAAAAACTATTATCTCTCTTCCTTCCTCCCCCCCTCTCTCTCATATGTCTATTAATAGAGATATCCCGAAATGTGCTTCTGAAAGTACCTGAACTTGCCACCTGTACCTGCAAGTAAAGGACCATTCTCTGTCTCTCTCTCTCTCTCTTTTTCGTCATGTGTCTGTTCATAGAGATATCTCGAGATGTGCTTCTGAAAGTACCTGAACTTTCCACCTGTACCTGCAAGTAAAGGACCATTCTCTGTCTGTGTCTCCCTTCCTCCCCCCCTCTCTTTCTCGTCATGTGTCTATTAATAGAGATATCCCGAGATGTGCTTCTTAAAGTACCTGAACTTGCCACCTGTACCTGCAAGTAAAGGACTATTCTCTCTCTCTCTCTCCCTTCTTCCCCCCTCTCTCTCGTCATGTGTCTCTATTAATAGAGATATCCCGAGATGTGCTTCTGAAAGTACCTGAACTTTCCACCTGTACCTGCAAGTAAAGGACTATTCTCTCTCTCCCTTCTTCCCCCTCTCTCTCTCTCTCTCGTCATTTGTCTCTATTAATAAGATATCCCGAGATGTGCTTCTGTAAGTACCTGAACTTGCCACCTGTACCTGCAAGTAAAGGACTATTCTCTCTCTCTCTCTCTCTTTCTCCCTTCTTACCCCTCTCTCTCGTCATGTGTCTCTATTAATAGAGATATCCCGAGATGTGCTCCTGAATGTACCTGAACTTGCCACCTGTACCTGCAAGTAAAGGACCATTCTCTCTCTTGCTTCCCCTCCCCCTCTCATGTGTCTCTATTAATAGAGATATCCCGAGATTTGCTTCTGAAAGTACCTGAACTTTTCACCTGTACCTGCAAGTAAAGGACCATTCTCTGTCTGTGTCTCCCTTCCTCCCTCCCTCTCTCTCGTCATGTGTCTCTATTAATAGAGATATCCCGAGATGTGCTCCTGAATGTACCTGAACTTTCCACCTGTACCTGCAAGTAAAGGATTATCCTCCATCCCTTCCCCCCACCCCCTCTCATGTGTCTCTATTAATAGACATATCCCGAGATGTGCTTCTGAAAGTACCTGAACTTTCCACTTGTACCTGCAAGTAAAGGACTATTCTCTCTCTCTCTCCCTTCTTCCCCCCTCTCTCTCGTCATGTGTCTCTATTAATAGAGATATCGCGAGGGATAAGACTTCTAAATAACGACTCCGTTGGACGACGCTTTTGTCTGCGTCCATAGATTGTTTCGCCCCTGATTTGTCAGAAGGTTCCGTCGTACCTGCACTAAAATACAGAATCTATTTTTAAAATGGCGTCGTTGGTTTCGTTGTGGCCTCGAAGAAGCGTTCCTGAAAGTATCTGCAGGTAAATCAGCCAGACCAAAGAGTAGGGAATATTACTAGGCAGACATTGTTTTTGCATCCAAGTGAGTCCGCATGGAGAAGAGGGTGAAACGCGGTGAGTGCGGGGGGCGGGGACAAATTTACTATAGCTCGCGCACATCAACACTGTTGCTGTTTTACACTAAAGGCGTGACCGCTGCGCCAGGTTTTGAACAGAACATCATTCATGAACATTGTTTGTTCAAAACATTCCCCGTCCGTTGCGACTTTAGCAATGTTCAGTAAACACAGTCTTTAAACAAAAATTCACATTTGAAAAAATGAGCAGCGACGAGGAACAAGTGAACATTTAATTCTCGAAAGAAGAAAAACAAATATATTTTTGGTTTATTTTTATTTTCGTTTGAAGTTTCGTCCCAAAGCACGGGTCTTTCACGTATCAACGTGACCAACAACATAATTGTCTCTGGATTCCACTCCACACTGCACTCCATCAAGATAGTCACATCAAAACACTTTCAATATTCCGAGCGAAACGTCTTCCTGCGACAAAATCGAACTTAAAATGAACGATTCCCCCCGCCCGGCGGGCGCCCGTAGGCGAAAGCGGGGGATGTTTTCCACAAACTCCGGCAAACAGGTTGAAGTGTATTTGCTGCACAAAACATTTAGGTCACGCCCCTATTTTATGTTTTCGAACCATCGATGTACAACAATGTTCTGTTCAAAACATCGCGCTGCGGACCCGGCTTAATGGTGTGCGCACTCAATAACACAGATGCAAAATCATCTCTGGTTGATTCGATTGTATGACTGAAATGTAATTTTTCGTGGTTGGGTTTTTTAGCGTTGCGCTTTCTCTTTTAACCCAGGTAGTTAAAATATGTAAATGACCAATAATTTGAATTTGGCCTTTTGCGAAAACAGTATTTTGCTAATTTGGCAATTTGCGTACAGTACGCGAATGGTCGAAAATGTGTGCTTTGGCTTTTTGCGTTTTTGGCACCTTGCGTCCAAACCGTTTTAGGGGTGTGTGTATCTGTCAGGTCTATTTTTCTGTAGGTTTGTATTCTCTTTATTGCACATCAAAAAAACATAAAACACGTGTAAAAGGTAGAAGATGTATGTATGTCTGTTTCTTAGGCTTAGCATATAGCCTAAACGGCTTGATGAATTTAGGAGTGCGAGGTGTCGTTGGATTAGTCTTGATCCTTGTTAAACAATCTGTTTTAAATTTATTTTAGTCGGTCATAGCGTATCGATATATAGCTTATAGCGTAGCGATATTCAAGAGAAGAAAGATGAATTTTGCGCTCTAGTTGAGATTACGTTGACTAGGTTAGGTTATCGACACTTGTATTTCCCCCAGGCGGCATTACCTTGAAATGGTTACGTTATTTATTATAGACAATTAATTTTCCCCCAGGCAACATCGTCGGCTGGCGAGGGTGGGGAGGGCGGCGAAAACTCGGGCGCGTCCGCCACCAGCAGCGCCAGCAGCGCGCACGGCTCGCCCGCCAAGACCAACGGCGACGCCAGTACGTATTCATTTTAGTTAGACCCGTTCCTCAATATAGGCCTCTCAGCAACCAGCAACCCTCAGTGACTGAATACAATGAAGCAAGAATAAGTATACCTTCGGAGTGTCGTGTCGGTATGCTAGGGCCGCTACCTCCTGTCTGAGAGGTCGTGGTTCGAATCCTGCCAGTCCTCCCACGAACCAAAGTGTTTTCGCATTTTGATTTCGTATGTACGTTTAATCGACGCTCTTACGGTGAGAGAAAACATCGTGCACACGCCTGCGGTTAAACTCGAAGGTCGGCCAACCCGCACTGGGCCCGCGTGGTCGATAAGGCCCGATCTCCCCGATTCAGGTTAAGCTCGAGCCCCTCGGTCGGGACGTATATGAGCTAATATGATGATAATTGCGATACCGTCGCAGATACGCGTCATCCGATTTGTATGGGATGTATGAGGCAGCTCGATTCGCGTCAGTACAAATTTCGATAGAAAGTACACTGAAATAACGTTCATAATAGTGCGCACTGGGAAATATTTGCATGCTAATAATACTAATAGTTTAGTATTATTAGCAGTTTAGAATCACTTATTTAGCTAGTGCTAAATAAGTGATTCTAAAACTATTGTAAGATCTTTTATACTTATCTTATTTAAAAGCAAATAAAGAATTATATTCTTGGCGATTAAATAAGACTGCCTTTCTGAGCAATATAGATGGAAGGCCTAATATTTTATAATTTACAATTGGTAAGCCAAGTCCTGTGTAACTCATCAAATATATTAGACTAGTGGTTCTTTTTTTAAAGAAGCCGGTTAACGGCATTTGGTGAAACTATTTGCCACCGGGTTTTTTTAGACTAATTCGACCCTGCTGAACATGATTCTGCCCGGTGTCAACCCCCCCTCCGCTCCCTTCCCCCCCTTTTTCCCGAAAATATGTCCCGATTTCCGGTTTTTTCAATTTTTTTTCGAAACTCTTATAGATAGAAGAAAACTGTGTATCAGAACATTAATCTGCATTAAATTCTGTACAACAATAACATATAAATCGTTTGACTGGCATAATAACTTAAGAAATAACGCCTTCCCAAACTATATAAAAAAAAAAAATCCCAAAATTTTGGCCTTCGCAGTTAATTTATCGAAAAACGGTCAAAGCTATGACAAAATAGCCAAGAAGTGAATTAATGCTCATACATTTATCTACAAAACAAGACCTAACTTACCGTCCTACGAGTATTGGTTCACGATTTATAGGTAGCAGGGCAGACACCCCGGTAGGTTACGTAGGTAGTTATAAGTATTATACATGGTGTAAGGGCGAAGTTTTCGGTAAGCTGCACGTATACGTAACGTATATACGTAATTTGTAATAGTAACATTTTTAGGTGATATGAAAGACAAATGCTTAAATAAAATTAAATTTATTGTATAAATTAGAATTATTTAATAATTTGGGGTATTATTGAGTTATGTCGGAACGTTTCATATTAAACGCACATTATTTTTATTTATGGCACAGAACGAATCAATAAATAAAATTAAAAATTAACAAAAATTCAAACACAATTTATATTATATCTTTATAGAAAGTAATAAAAATAAACTAAATGTATAAACTTTTATATAATGATAACAGATGTGAAGCAACTATTGATGAACAATTACGATAAATTGATAAATACAGTCTGCATAACTACACAATCAAGGGAAATAAGGTTATTCCTGGTCTTTTTGGAGTCCAGCGTTGGCACATATTCCTTTACAATAGCAGCCTGGTGTGCAAGGCTGCTTAACTTCTCCGCGACAAATACAAGCCGCAGTTTTGCAACCTGCCTTGCAGCCGCATGTAAGGAGATCCTTGCAAGCTTTTGGAACTGCTTTTAAAGTTATAAGCACGGGCATCAGCTTATTACCATCCTGACGCCACCCATAATCTGTTGGGGAAAGCCGCTCGATCTCTCCAACATGTGCGTTTCTCCATATGACAGTTTGATAATGAGCTCTGCGTGCGTATATGGAGTCGAGCTGCATTTGAAGTTGGTGGCAGAGCCTCAGATGTGGTAACTCTGGAGAAGAGAACGTGCCTTGCTTCATCTGTTGTGTTTACAGGAGATTTTATTTTGTAGTCTAACCATGAACTTCTCGACCTCCGCGAGCGTTTCTTCGGTCAATGGGGAGATTCCTAAAAGAGAGAGCAGCTGTCCGTAGAGTGCATACACTTTCAGAGCCTCTGATTTACTGATTCCGCTTATATATGATGTTACGTCAGAACCTGTCAAAGCGTGCAGTGCCGGGAAATTAGCTTTTTCCTGTTCACTAACATATTATTATTATTATTATTATTATTATTTTATATTTACCTCATTTTTTGTTACGTATTATATATTTTGGTGTGGTGTTACTGAAACCAATAAACGTATTTCTTTCTTTCTTTCTTTCTAACATTGTTTGAAACCTCGTGGATTGGGATATACTTTCTTTCAGCGCTGGTTCCTGCCATCATCCACAGATGTTTGGCTGCAATTCGTCCCCGATGATGTAAAAGTAAGAAAAATACATCAGTGTCTCTCACTAATACAACAACGCTCTCAAAAGGACTGTTCACAGCGTGTAGTACCAGCCTTGTGTCTGCTTCTTCGTGGTTGGCTTTAAGTGAAGACACGTCAGTTTCTGGATTAGTCGATGATACATGCGTCCCGTCCTCAAACCCACCACCTACTACAATTTCAAGGTCTCTTGAGAACCCGATAAGTTCCTCTGACAAAAATCTGGCTAGATCTGCTTTATTCGCGGGGAGTGCCATGAAATTGTCCCATCTTTTGGGTAAAGGTACATCCCTTGACTGTATAATTTTTCTGATGGGTTGGCTTTTTTGTGTCCTCTTGACTCTCGTTTCCGCCTTTATTGAATCAGACAAGTACCTATCGAAAACAATATCTATTCGTTAATACTGTGCTCCTATTTGATTTACTTTCTCAATAAACCTATCAGCGTAGTCACCAAATGTTTTAGCATTTTTTGGCTTTCCTATAGCCATAACTAGTGCTGGGCCATCAACGATCAAATGAGACTCAAACTTCTGTAGTGTTAGTGTGGAAGAAGGAACAATATTGGTTTTCTTCAAAAGAGCATTAAGAAGAAGTGCCTTATTCCCAGATCGAAGAACCCCTTCTACATTTGCGAGAGCTGGGGGACTTGGCACGAGCTCGTGCGTAAGTATTTTAACGTTACCAACCTAGCCAACATTTCGATTTGGTTTCGGTCTTTCCCCCGAACATAGACAATTTAATAGTGATGTGAAGATGTATTTAGTTAGTCTCCGGTTTTCTTTATTAAATTTAAACGTCATCAGTAGACGTCATTTGGTTGAGATGATGATGATGACGAAACGTTTATAAAAAAGTAGTTATTTTAAGTAGGTAATGCGTATGTTTGTAATATGTAGTTACTTGAGGTTCGTGGGCCGCGGCGTTTGCGCTGCGACCTATAAATCGTGAACGAATACTCGTAGGATGGTAAATTAGGTCTTGTTTTGTAGATAAATGTATGAACATTAATTCACTTCTTGGCTATTTTGTCATAGCTTTGACCGTTTTTTCAATAAATTAACTGCGAAGACCAAAATTTTGGAAAAAAAATAATTTATACAGTTTGGGAAGGCATTATTTCTTAAGTTATTATGCCAGTGAAATGATTTATGTTAATGTTGTACAGAATTTAGTGCAGATTAATGTTGTGATAGACAGTTTTCTTCTATCTATAATAGTTTCGAAAAAAATTTCAAAAAACCGGAAATCGGGACACATTTTCGGGAAAAAGGGGGGAAGGGAGCGGAGGGGGGGTTGACACCGGGCAGAATCGTGTTCAGCAGGGTCGAATTAGTCTAAAAAAACCCGGTGGCAAATAGTTTCACTAAATGCCGTCAACTGTTGAAAGCAGAATGAATTTGAGATATAACCACTAGTCTATATAGTTGAATCGCATAACTCCTGCCTTGAGATATCAAGAAAACTACAAGGAATGTAGTTGTTGTAGAAAAAAACTAGGTCCGTCGAATACATCCGAAAAAAAGCTTTTTTTTTTCAGTCTCATTTGACAGAAATTGTTTATGATATTTCGTCATAATTCGAGATCCATGGTGGAGCAGTCTGGCAGTACTTGTACATCGTACATTGCACCGTATTTCTTTTCTAAACATACCGCGTAAATAATAATACTTAGTCTTTGATCAATATATTATACGCATCTTAATTGCCTAGAATTTTATTTCATCTCAATTAAAGTTTTTTTTTTGATTGGCTATTTTTTACATAAAATATTTTTGATAGGATGCTGTTTTCTTCATACCTCATCATCATCATCATCTTATCAGCCGTAAACGTAACGTCCACTGCTAAGCAAAGGTCACCCCCAGGTATTTCCAACGATAGACGATCCAGCGGCATCTCGCGACCTCGGGCCACCGAATGGGAGGCCTGTCTACGCCACGTCTCCCAGTGCGCGGTCGCCACTCGAGACCTTACTACCCCACTTGATACCTTATACCGACTGACTCGGTGGCTCAGTGGTTAGTGCTCTTGACTACTGATCCGAGAGTCGTGGGTTCGGTCCCCCCACCCAGGGCAAACATTTGTGTGATGAACAGATTTGTTTGCTCTGTGTCTGGGTGTTAAATATCTATATATGTATGTATTTAAACGTATATAAGTATTTATATATCAGTCTCTGGTTCCCATAACACAGGTATTCCTACTTTGGGGGGGCCAGGTGACCATGTGTGATTTGTCCCAGAATATTATGATTATACCGACCAACAGTTTGTCTTTGATTGCAGATGCGACAGCGGAACCTAGTCAAGAAATAAAACAAGAGCCGGTAGAAATAAAACAGGAGCCGGTGTCGGCCATCTAATAATTTTAGGACTTTTGTACAAGCGTCTGCTGGCCCGTACCGTTAACTCCTATCGCGCATCACAACAGCCATACAAATGTGACAAAACATTTATTCGTATTATACACTAGGTTAAGTCTCCTTTTGGAATCGCATGAAATTGATTTCACGGTGAACGAGTTTACACATTTCTTTTTTCTTTACATTTCTTTTTTTTTCTTTACAGCATAGAGGTTTTTCTATATACATAGATGATAATGTAGTTGAGTGCCTTAGCAACTCATTGTATAAGATGTACTGTCGTGCTCAAAAACCAAATTAGCACATCGAGCGAAACGATAAATGCGCATTCGCCGAAAAAAAATATTCTATGTCCCACATACTTTACACAAGGCAAACTGGACCATCATCGTTAACACGTTAACAGTCCAGTGTACCGTATGTGGTACACGGAGCGGTTCCGCCGAGTTCTTGTACCCTATGAGGCACACGAGCCCTGTGTTACTCTACGAGCTCACACATATGGATATATGACGTGTTTCAGAACACTTGTATGGGGACTGTCAAAACTGTGTCAAAAATGTGTAATTTCTCCTTTTTATACGATATTTTTTTTAATAAAAAAAATTATTGAGTTGGTTAGTTCAGCTGTTATGTTAGATCAGTTTGCCTTGTGAAACAAGATACATATAATATATTTTTTGCAATTTCGCATTTTGTCGTTTGGCTCAATCAGCAAATTCGGTTATTGAACTTGACATAACTTTTGTATGTCCATAATATTTTTGTGTCGCTAGCGACTGAGCCGACAACGGGTTAAGACTGGTGTGCAGAGTTTGATGATAACTTTTAACAAATCATCACAACATTTAAACACAGCTTACATAGTAGCAATATTTATTGTTTTTAAGTTTAACAATCGGGGGCTTTGAACAATGAAAGTACAATTTGTAGTACTCGCGTTTATTTATTCAAAGTTACTTCTTATTTAATTTTTTTATTGTTAAATGTGTGCAATCACATGGAAACGGATGGACTGATTTTTTTTATACATCCGGATAGTTTAATTTATGTTTTATGTTTTCTTTGCGTGTAAGTTTTGAAGCTGAATATGATGCATTTTTGCTATTGTATACTAATCCGCCGGCGACGTCAATATGACGTCATTTTACTTTGTTTGCCATAGAGAAAACATACTATTTTACCATACAATAAGCTACGTAAAAGTAAACAGTGTGTACCTATTAACTTACTTCTAATTTAGTTTTTAACAGACTGTACATATAATTTTAATTTCTTATTTTGTTCAGATCTCTAATAAATATGTAAGTCTAAATTTACTTTTTTGTATTTAAATCCTCTCCTTCATATGTCGTCATGAGGAAATACACGAGGAATTTTTGATTAGGAATAGCCATTATTCATTATAGACATTGGATTAGCTTCGTTTTCTTTTGCAAATTTGAGAACCATGTTAAGGCAACTCTACCTATAGAGCTAATATTAGATCTTTTTATTTTTATCTGTCGAAAACCCCTCATTGTAACTTGTGACCCCTGGGGCAATTGGCATCTGGCATCACCCGTGGTTGTTTTAGTTTACACCTTCATACATATTTGGAATCAGATGTGCAGGTTTTTTTACCAGACTGCGCCAGATAGAGGGTTATATTTTTCGTATGTACGTATGTATTTTTTTGGCACGCTCTGTAGCCTGAACGGCTTGACGGATTTTGGATTGCGAAGTGTCGTTAGATTCGACTTGATCCCGTGAGTGACTAGAACACATTTTCACTCGACTGGCCAAAAAAGAGGGATTAAGTTTTATGTAGTCTGATTATTAATATTGGTTCCGTTATTACGATGTGTTCCTTCAGCAATCGGCAAGTATAGCTCGCGCCAAACTTTATCACGGCTCTGAATTTGGTCGCAAGACGCGTCGCAGCAGCGAACTTTGGGTGTTAGTGGGACGTAGAGGTACCTACTGCTCGGTTATACTTTTAGCATCAGATATCGATTTTGGAAGCAATCGGTACAGTAACTTTTTTTTTTTTTTTTAATTAATAATTTGAGTGCGTTTGACTGCAACTCACCTGATGGTAAGTGATGATGCAGTCGAGGATGGTACACGCAAACTCAAATAATGCCTATTCACTCTTGCCTTGAAGATCCCCAAATTATAGGAATCGGGAAACACTGACGCAGGCAAGGAGTTCCACTCCTGCGCTGTACGCATAATAAATGAAGAAGCGTAACGATTCGTGCGAAAAGGTGGAACATCAACAACAAAGGGGTGCAACCCCTCCCTGCGTCTCGTTGACCGACGGTGGAATGGAGCAGGGGGAATGAGGTCGTGAAGTTCTTGCGCGCACTCTCCGAAATGAATTCGATAGAATACCGATAGACAGGCGACTTTGCGGCGATGCTCAAGGCTTTGGAGCTTGTCATTGACTAGCTCGTCGTCACCAATGAGTCTCCGTGCGCGTCGGTCGATGGCGTCCAAGGTATCCAGCTGATAGCGGGCTGATCCATCCCATAAGTGTGAACAGTACTCCATACATGAGCGGACCTGTGCTTGATACAAGGTAAGCAGCTGTCCAGGTGTGAAGTACCGTCTCACTTTAGAGAGAATGCCCAGCTTCATTGCAGCAACTTTTGCCTTGGACTCAATGTAACGACCGAAGTTAAGATTGGGTGTTAAATCCACGCCGAGGAGTTCCAGGTGGTCAGATATCTGAATCGGTTCATTCCGGAGAGTTGGAGTCAAGGTGAATGGACTCCTTTTGGCGGAAAAAAGACACGCCTGTGTTTTAGAGGCATTAAACCTTACGAGGTTGGAATCACCCCATTCAGACACTGCCTGAAGTGATAGGTTTATGCGCTCTATCATTGCCTCTCTTAGAAACAGCGTATCAGCGCTGTTAGCTCGTGCACTGGACAGGTATCTTTCTACAACCGTGCTATCGTCTGCATAACCAATTATACCGGGTTTCAGCAGATCGTTTATGTGAAGCAGAAATAGTGTTGCGGAAAGAACAGATCCCTGAGGTACCCCGGCATCAATCGCCAATAGGTCTGAGGAACAGCCATCAACGACCACTCGAATAGACCGTTCCCTCAGGAAATCAGCTACCCAGTTACACAATCCCAAATGAAGACCATAAGAAGGAAGCTTGCCAATAAGGCTAGCGTGCCAGACCCTATCAAAAGCCTTTGAGATGTCGAGTGACACAGCGAGAGCTTCGCCATGCTTCTCGATGGCCTCGCCCCATATATGCGTTGCATACACTAGAAGATCTCCAGTAGATCGACCTCGGCGAAATCCGTATTGTCGATCGCTAAGGAGGTCATTGTCTTCTAGGTATGCCAGAATGCGGGTGTTCAATACACGCTCCATAATCTTACAGATTACGGAGGTGATTGCTATAGGGCGGTAGTTTGCGGGATCGGCACGACTGCCTTTTTTGGGCACCGGCTGCACGTTGGCCAGCTTCCAGGACTTTGGGACTATACCTGTTTCAAGAGAGAGGCGGTACAGACGTGTCAGAACAGGAGACAACTCAGGAGCGCAGTTCTTTAGCACTATAGCTGGTATACCGTCAGGTCCACTGGCTTTGTTCACGTCAAGATTGCGAAGTGTTTTGAGAACCTCCTTTTGCTTGATACGAATAGGGGGCATTGTAGTATCGCAAGGAGATAACTGGGGTGGTATTCTATTCGCTGTATCGAGACGTGAATTTTCGGCAAACATAGAGGCAAACAGATTAGCCTTCTCAGTTGCCGTGTGAGCCAATGATCCATCAGGTTTCAGCAGTGGAGGCAAAGACGAGCGGCAAAAGTTCGCCTCGACCGATTTAGCCAAGGACCAAAACGCCTTACTCCCTGAAGGGTAGGAGGCAAGTTTTGATCCGATACGGCTTATATGGTCGAGGCGTGCCCTACGCAGCGTCTTTTTGAAGGACTTGGCGGCTATATTAAAAGCTTTCTTTTTAAAACTAAAAAGATTAAACAGGCAGGGACTTTTTCAATTCTGACAACGGATTCAGTGTCGGGGGAAACTCGGATATCGATTTGGAAGCAATCGGTCTAGTAGTTAAAAAGTTTAAAATGGCGGCCACTTTTTTAATTCTTGCAAACGGTTTCGTGATTAAGGACCTCAGGGATCCTCAGATAACGATTTTGGAAGCAAAGGTAACTAAAAAATTCAAAATGGCGGCCAATTTTTTTTAGTTCTGTCTATAGAATAAATGTCATATTCGTAAAAAAACACACCAAAAATACCTTTATAAAGATCTCTAGCAAGATCTTCAAGTCGAGAGTGATGTACCAACCTCGCCTCGACTACATCGTCACTTACCATTAGGTCAGATGTCGTCAAACGCGCTCAAAAAAAAAATCTTATCGATAATGCTACTAATGCTAGTAAATAAATACTAAAATATTTTGTTACAATGAATGCATGTCCGTAATTTTTTTAAATTATGAACCAATAAAAATCAAAAGATAAAAAAATGAGCCGTGCATGAATTATTGATAATAAAAATGCGACGTGACGACCCTCAATGAATGGGCCCACCGCACTGAACACATGGTGACAATGGTTATTGTGCCGTACACGCCCCTTAACCCCCGCACGATTGCCCTACGTCTCCGTTCGACGACTGTATGGATTCTTAATACCCATTGGTCTGGGATAAATTAAATTGAAACTTGCGATTTACTCACATATGGTGGGCGCTATTGAATTGTCGTTTATTAGGAATAAGTATAATTGGTTACGAATAAGTATATATGTTACAGTCAAAACTCATAACCAGTCAAAACCACTTAAAAATCAGGCAAAATTGGTTTTGACCGATGCTCTTAGTCAAAAACAGTTTTGACTGATATATGCAGTCAAAAGAGGGAAAATATAGATGTCGTTAACCTTCGTAGGGGGGACACCCCGGTACCCCGCCCCGCGCAGATACAAAACTTTGAAATTGTGACTAAATTATACACAGTCATGGCGCAAATCGCTTACGCTTTATTGGTAGTAAACTGCTCCGGCGCTGCTGAAAGTGCAGCCCCATCGCCTTACGTACCAAAGCGCAGGCACCCGTGTCAACCGGAGCGGCGGGCGGGGGCTGCTCTCCCTTCACGCCTCCGTTTTTTTTAAAACACTTAGTTGTGTGACAGACAAAACCACGTGGAAGTGTGGTGCCACTGATTCGGATCTGCAACTAAAAGGAACCTAAACCGACCCAAAGTATTTCAAAAAACTAGCGACGCTAAAAGATCAAAAACGCTAAAAGGGTTCAATTTTTTTTATTCACAATTTGACAACATCTCACCTGGTGGTAAGTGACGATGTTGCCGAAGATGGAAGCGGGCTTACGAAGATTCCCCAACGCAATGGGGAACTGGCTATCTTATCTTCATGCCGGAACACATCCATGATATCAACATTGATATTTGGCGGCAAGACTTAGATAAGATGGTGGTAGCTAGCCAGGCGGGCTTAGAAAATGCCCTTCCACCAACCAAACCGAGTCTTACAATTGACCCCGCCGGGAATCGATTCGGGATGCCGGGCAGTGCACGTTTGTAATCTGTGGTTGGAAAATGAAGGCGAAGTTAGGGAATTTATTCTAACTTCGCCTGGTAGTTCTTTATCTATGAATTTAAACTTAATTGCGCAACCTAAGCATTTATTACGGTACATATGAGCTCTACACAAAACAACCAGAAAGTTCTTAATTATTTTTTTAAAAAGGTAGGTGAAGTTAGGCTGTCTATTTTCGAAACTAGGAACAAACAATAGGGTTGTCACAATGCTTACATTATTTTTTTTCGTGATTTACAAATTTGAGTTTAAATAAATACAACGTTGTACTAATAAATGAAAACAGAAAATAAGAAAGAAGTCCTGAAGGGTGTGAGGTGAGTTCAATGAGTAAAATTGATTTAGTTTTTTGGTTTTATCCTTGTATTTCGGGATTTATAATTCGGATTGAAAAGCTTTTTATATAAAACAAAGATTACACAATTTCTTACAAAAAAATCCGTAGTATGACTTACATTTTGAAGCGGGCTGATCATATAAGGAAAAAAAATTTATTTGAATTAAAATCCTTTTTCTCATTAAACAAATTTGACAACTTAAAAAATACTTCTAACAAGCTATGCATGAAGGTACCTTTTATCAACTTGGTTAGATACCTACTTCAGTCGTAATAATAATTTTAAGTGCCAACCCTAAGGGTAGGCGAAGTATGGAAGGTGACAGTTGAAGATACCCTTCCTAACATTGCCTGTCCAGATAATTATATTCTATTCAAAGAGAGCTTAATTGTTATTAACGCAATGGAAAACCAATCATATAAATTACTGCGACAAAAATAATGGAAACAGGGGATAAAAACCCTCACGGAATTTGCCACATATGATACGTAAGATTTAGAGGTCCGGGCCTAAACGGAGTTTTAAGAAAAAAATATTATGATGAAACCCACTGAATAAAATAGTGGGCCTCAACAAAACATTATAAAACAATATATCCAAAAATTTAAAATGCACATGACTGTCGAAGAGATCACGGTCAACCTTTTGTTTTTCTCTTGTCAAAGAATAACAAATATTTTCAAATTCAATTTCCATAGAGCAACGACATCAAAAAAGAATTTAATTATGAAACGCAACAAAAGAGATCGGCTTGAAGCGATACTTAGCGTTTCATTACCTACTGTAAAGATAGCAGAACTTTATCTTCAGTAGTTTCCTTGCTACGTGCAACAAGACGGCGACTTTGACAAATGTATGTATAATTTATGTATAGTTGTAATGTTGCCATAGTTATATTTGTGAAATTAATACGAAGCAATACTACCAATACAATAAAAAAGTTACGACCGTTTTAGCATTTTAGGCGAAGTATGCTACAAAAGGCGAAGTTACAGAAGTTGACGGTATTAAAAATTACTTAGTACATGTGCAGTGCAGGGTATAAAAACTTTCAAGACGGGCAAGTGCTATATTTACGAGTACCTTATCAGTTCTTATAAACATGGGTTCTACTAATTTCTTACAATCTGTGCCATTTTTACAAAAAAACACAAAAAACTTTGGAATGCTTTACTCTGAACTGTGAATGTGTTAAGATTAAAACAAAACTGGAATGCTAAGTAAATAATGTTTATTTCATATTGTAATTACATCCTGGTTTGTCCAACCTTCTGCTAAATGTTCTCTAACTGCACGGTCCAATATTACCTTGAACAAAGCATTATTATTATTAAACATTAACACTAACTAAACAGGCAATGCATAATAATTTAATAGGTCATTCAGGATATATATGTATGAAAAACTCTGACAGACTTTGTCAGTTTATCTGTTCATTTATTACGTAAGACTTAAATAGAAAGTTTTTGAAAAATATAAAATTAACATACATGAAATTTCAAAAAAAATGATTTAGAGTTTTATTTAACTTGTTTTCGGGATTTTTTACGATCAAGTGAAGTACATCCTAACGTATAAAAAATTAGCACATTCTTTAGACAATATTCATAAGTGAACAGTATAATTTTTGTAAAACCGTTATTAAAAAAAATTGGTTGTCTGTAAAGTCGGTTTACGGACGATAGTTTAACGTGACAACGTAACGGGACAATGAGTCATCCTTTTTCGTGCGTGCAGCCGACGTCCATCGATTTATTAGACGTAGTCACGTCAATAATGAACACCTAAACCATAGATCTAGCGAAACAGTTTTTATCCGCTTCTCCTCCGGTGCACGATCTCGCCCTAACGAGTTGCTCACCTATTTCTGATGCTGACTGTCCAACACTCGCCTTAACGAGTTGCTCACCTATTTCTGATGCTGACTGTACAACACTTACGGCATTAGAAAGTGCAACAAAATTTACCTCTATATCCCGACAGCCCTGCATGGCCGTGCTCAGCACCGTGTCGAAGTAATCCATGTGCAGTCTGTGGGACATTTCCAATAGAGCTATGCTGCCTGCAACAAAGTATATCCCTTTTAGACTTGACATATGCAGAGTAGTATCACAAGGAAGCTGCATCAATACAAAAATATAAATGGTCGTTTATTCAAAACTTCTAAGTTGCTTCACGGATTGCTTTGAAACTTTGTATCTACAGTTAGCAGTTGTTTTAGACCCGCAGGGAAGAAGGTTTCTGGCAAAAAAAAGGCGGGCTAAGATGAGGCAAGCTAGTCAAAAATAAATAAAAAAAATATTTCATAAATTGTCCTCCAAAACCTTTCAAAAACTTTAGTTTTGTTTTTCAGCAGTGACGCTGGAAAACGATAACGTCGTGCCTTAACGACAAGATTCAAGATATTTATTCAAAATAGGTGCAAATTACACTCTTTCTGATAGTCATAAAATAATAATAACATAATGTCATTTGTGAAAAAAAAGAAATAAACAATAATTATTAGTTATTAACGTCAAAATTCTTGATATAAACCAGATTATGTCATTAGAACATGAAAACAATACGACACGAAAAGTTATACATAAAAATCCTCTGAATGGTATTAATGCCTTTGATAAGAGTAGGCCAGTTCACACGGTTAGCACCCGGTCACGAGTATGACGCGAGAGTAAGCCATCGCTCCCATCAACCATATTAGAGGGAAAGGAACAACCCGGCTCCCGATGCGCCACCATCCGCACAAACATTTAAGCGAGCATGCACCACTCATGTCAATGCTAAGATGAAAATATTAATTAAAAGAAGTACTAGACTTGTCATGTCTCATCGCTTCCACGTCAATTCTTAGGTTGGCCATCATTTTATTACTATTTAACATGATTAGTAGTGTTGATAGAAGAAACACTGCTAACCAATCAATTTTTGTCATTTAAATATTTGGATGTCTTTTATTAACCTTTTTCACAAAGAGTTTTTTTGATAGAATTTTTAAACTGTTTTTCTGAAAAATTTAAGACGTCAATTTGTTATACACGAGTGAGCATTGTCCCACAAAGGACTTATTGATTTTGCTAAGTCTGGTATAAGTTACTTAAAGTTTATTTATATTCCGAAGAGTACGACACCACTATTCAGTGAAAAGAGATGCAGATTTTTACGAACATACATTATATTTTAATAAATGACAGACAGACAGACGATAAAACTTAATTCAAATAACCAGTTACGTTACTAGTAAATAAGTAGCAGTCACTAGCACTAACATTTTTCTCCATTTCAAATAGGTACCTATTTCAAAACATAAAATAAAGAAATAAAAAAATACATAAATTATTTATTTTATTACAGTATTTACTCATCTGTGTCACGTCTTAATGTGTAACCTTAACAATAAATCGATCATTTCATATTTTAACAATAAATTGCAGAAAATACGTAACCGTTTTACTTTGACAAGGTTCTATCTTAAAAATATTTGTGTCGGTTAACAATAGTTACCCATCATATTTTGAAATACCCACTGTGATTTGTTCTCCTATGTTGACGTTGCGTTGGCGGAATCATTGTGCCTCACACAGTAAAAGGCCAACAAAACTTACAAGATAGCAGAGATCTGCAGAGGTACACCTGGCCGCAAAATTGAAGAGACCAGCAAGGCTGTTTAGGTAACGTCGTGGCCTAGGCACAGATAAGATACTAGTTACTTACCTAGGCCATGAGGAAACATAGACCCGACTTTCCAAAAATTTGACTTAAGTAAGCTTGTAGTATGCAGCTGCATGCATGTGGTTCGGGATCGCCTTATTGTGTTGGTGAACAGGGGAGGCCACATTTCACAATGGATGTGAGAAATAATACTGACTAGCGTTAGACAAAGCTGCAACAGTAAGACAGACGCTACTCGCTGCCTCTTGCATATATCAGACGTCCGGTAACCACTTAGCGCCCTCATCCACACCAAAACCCTGTCTATAGGTAGCCTTGCGATGATTGAAGAAATGTTGCAATCTCAAAATGGCTGAATGTTGCAATGTCACATTTGGCTGAATGTTTCAATGTCGAACTGGCTAAATGTTTCAATGTGGAACTGGCTGAATGTTGCAATATCGAACTGGATGAATGTTGCAATTAGGGCATGGAATACCGGAATGATTTTCATACCGGTATTGATACCGGTATTGAAATTTCAATTACCGGTATACCGAAATTTCGGTAATTTTTCGGTATTTTTAAATTACTGCTATTTCTGTTTAAATGATTCCAAGAACGATTAGTAAGTCTTGTTTGCGGAGAGTGTTCAAAGCAGTTTTCTTCACTGTATGGCAGAAACACTTCAACTATTTATCAACTCCCTAGAAATCACAAAATGAGTTATTAAAGTATAGGTAAATAAAAATACTAAAGAAATTACGTTATTTGATAAAATCATTATTTATATTGTTTCATTAGCATAAATATTACAATCAAATAGGTATTAAAATCAGTCTTACTCTCTAATGATAAGAAAACATGTAACGAAAATTTCGAATATCTCTCTTAGTTACAGTTTATACTATGAATACGAACGTATTGTTAAAACAAAATCAAATTACAAATGAAGGTACCGTTGAAAGTAATTTTTAAAAAAATATATAGGCGCAGGTGCAATTTAACTCAAGTTCATCCATCAGGCAGATCTCGTTTGTTGAAAAATAGAACGAAGAAAACACAACGCGACAAAACTTACGTTGTTGAGCGATGATCTTATTTTGTTACATATGTAACTTGCAGCTGAAAAGGCTCTTTCGGATTAAACGCTCTTGGGAGGAGTGCTTAAGAGGGACTTGTAAGCTGCGTCCAAAAATCTGCCTCTAGTCTTCATTTTCATACAATGTCATTTCAATACGAATTAGTGTTTGAATATTACTTTCTTTATCCTCTCCGATTTGGGATCTTTTTTGCTTTTAGGTCATAGATTTTTCTATTGCTTTATTAAGTTCTTTTTTTATCACAGATGAAATACTGCTACCTGTGTCATCACCACTTATTCCGTTTTCAGTAGAAACATTAGCGGCAGCAGGTGAGCTCATCGCAGTTGTATTTTGTAGAGAGTACTCTTGCAAACGTTGAACAAGTTCAGTAATTGAAGTAATCATTTCATCACAGCTTTTTCTAGGAAACTCTGGATGGTTGACTCTGCGTTTCTCTGCATTTTCTTTGAAATATTCTTCTGGGTTTCCACTGTGATCTTGACTATTTTCAAGCTCTGTTAAATGGAATGCAGCAATTCAAACTCCTCAGATAGCAGAGTTGAAGTCTATCAGTTTTTATCAATTTCAATTTGGTCGGTTAAATCTGTCTATCGTGTTAGCTACACTGGACCAACGAGTTTTGCAGTCCAAAACTAAGGACAGTTCGCGGCCTTCTTGCTCTCTTACATATTTTTGTATTGCGTCGTGTTGCGCGTTTTACACTACTATATTCTAAGTTAAAATATGGCACCGAGACCTAAATGAATGTGAATATTTCATTGTCACCGTCTTCATCTTCACTTTCATCGTCATGTGACTCATGTGATGTTTCATTTTCATCGTGTTCTGTGGTAGTGCCGGCTTTTCTATACAATACGTCTGACACTCCAAGATGTATCCCATGTGCTAGACAGATTTGTTGAAACGCTTCTATATCTTCGGCCTCATCTTTAAACACATTAATTTCTTTACAGTTCCTAAGCAGACTCCGACAAACGTAAAAATCGGGAGATATTTGTTCTAAATCGGTATTTTATTTGTAGAAGTAAAACATAAGATAAACAACGCTTTATGCATGTAGCTTTATGTTTTGTGTAGTTGATACTGTGGTGATTTTTTCTATAATCGTGATTATTCGTGTTTCGTGTCATATGATAACTCATCTGCAGTATGAAAAACATCTATGAACCATAGAAATCGAGTGTTCTGCATAGTCTTTAAACACCCTTGCAAAAATATATAACTTTTTTGAAATACCGAAATAACGGTATTTTATCCTTAAATACCGGTATCGAAATACCGAAAAATATTATCGGTATACCGGTATTTCGGTATACCGGTATACCGGTATCCATGCCCTAGTTGCAATGTCAAACTGGCTGAATGTTTCAATGTCGAACTGGCTGAATGTTTCAATGTCGAACTGGCTGAATGTTTCAATGTCGAACTGGCTGAATGTTGCAATGTCGAACTGGCTGAATGTTGCAATGTCGAACTGGCTGAATCTTGCAATGTCGAACTGGCTGAATATTTCAATGTCGAACTGAGCCGAATGTTGCAATTTCTAACTGGCTGAATGTTGCAATGTGGAACTAGCTGAATGTTGCAATGTCGAACTGGATGAATGTTTCAATATCGAACTGCGCTGAATGTTGCAATTTTTAACTAGCTGAATGTTGCAATGTCAAACTGGCTGAATGTTTCAATGTCGAACTGGCTGAATATTTCAATGTCGAACTGGCTGAATGTTGCAATGTCGAACTGGCTGAATGTTGCAAACTCGAACTGGCTGAATGTTGCAATGTCGAACTGGATGAATGTTTCAAGGTCGAACTGCGCCGAATGTTGCAATTTCTAACTGGCTGAATGTTGCAATGTGGAACTGGCTGAATGATGCAATGTCGAACTAGCTGAATGTTCCAATGTCGAACTGCGCTGAATGTTGCAATCATACCCACCAGTGTTAGGCAGAGCTGCGACAGTGAGGCAGACTCCGCCCGCCGCCTCCTCCACGTGTCCCACGTCCACCAACGGCGCCGCCTCGCCACCACGCCACGCCATGGAGGCGGAGCACGCACAAACGTAAGCCTTGAGCGGGATGCCGGCGTCGATCAGCGCTAATGTTGCGGCGTTCACGCACGCGCAGTACGCGCTGCCGTCAGCCTACAAAATCGTAGACCATAGAATGTATAAATTTAGCAAACTACAGAAAATGATAGGAAAAGTGGTGACTTCTAGTATAAGCCAAGCCATGAGATCCCAGTTAAAAACCTTATCAACAATGACTAATAAGTCCACACTAGCCGAGCAACCTCAAGATCGCAACTCGAGGCGATTGCCTTTTATTTCTTTATTTATTTTAGTCTACAATAAGTTTTAAGACCATCCTTACTATCCTTACTAATATTATAAATGTGAAAATGTGCTTGTTTGTTACCTTTTCACGCTTCAGCACCTTGACCAATCTTGATGCAATTTGGCATATAGGTAGTCTGTGTCACGGGGAAGTACATAGGCTACTTTTTAGGTTTCCGTACTTTAAAAGGTAAAAACGAAACCCTTATAGGATCACTCGTGTGTCTGTCTGTCCATCTGTCACAGGCAATTTGCTCGGAAACTACTGGACGAATTGAGTTGAAAGGTACACATATGTAAATCAGTGATCCAAGACGGACGTGTAACGTAAATAAATGAATTTTAAACATGGGGGCCACTTTTGAGGGGTAAATTAGAAAGTTTTCAAAATATATTGTGTGGCATATCAAATGAAAAGGTTTATTGTAAAAATCTCCAATATATTTTTATTATTGAAGTTATTTATGAAAATGGCCGAAATTTTCACAGATGATGTATTTCTGTTGCCGCCATAACAAGAAATACTAAAAAACAGAATAAAATAAATATTTAAGGGTGCTCCCATACAACAAACGTGCTTTTTTTGCTCGTTTTTGCTCAATACTGATAACGGCAACAGGTAGACGCTTAAATATTCACAGAATATTTAGTTATGTATTTACTTTAAAAACAAATAATTAAATTAAAATGAAATAAATACCTAAGGGGGGCTCCCATACAACAAACGTTTTTGCTCGATATTGATAGCGGCAACAGGTATATTCACAGAATATTGAGTTGTATTATTCACTTTAAAAATAAATAATTAAGTGAATTAAAATAAAATTAATATTTAAAGGGGGCTTCCATACAACAAACGTGATTTTTATAGATAATGTTACGGAACCCTTCGTGCGCGAGTCCGACTCGCACTTGGCCGGTTTTTTAACTATTTTGAGAAGGTCGAAAGTCAGGTGATATCCAATGCTTGATGACAAATCGGTATATCAATACCTTTTATTTACAATAAATTAAGCTAATCAGTGTACAGAATGGCTGGATGGACTCGCATTAGCGTTAATTTTTTTTAAATATATTTGAGAAGGGCGATAGTAAGGTGATTTCCAATGCTTGATTTACAAATCTGTACATCAATACCTTTCATTAAAAAAAAAATCAAATTGGTTAGATAGAACGGCCGGATAGACTTCTATTAGATTCTAAAGGGTGCGCAGTGCACGAGCCGCTTGCCGCTTTTATATGAGAAGGGCTAAAGTTAAGTGATTTCCAATACTTGATGACAAATCTGTGCATCAATTCCTGTCATTAAAAAAAAACAAATCGGTTGAAAAGAACGGCCGGACGGACTTGCAGATTTCACAAATGCTTTTTACGTTTAAGATACTAAATATAACCCTTAAATACTAATATACAGGGTGTCCCAAGGAGTACAGTCAGGCGGAAGTCCAGAGACAGAACACCTTTAAGAATTTCCGAATCACCCCTATGTATTCCGCGAAAGTCTATGGTTTTTCATTTTCATGTCACATTTTTGTTTTTAGATTTATTATGATAAACATCTCTGCTGGACTTTAACGTCAGTTTGTGACAAAAAATCATCATACAATGAAATTATTCAGATACAAGAAAAATTTCCTCATTTTATCAGCTTTCCAAAAAAGTGTAAAAGTTAAAAAAAAAAACAATTTTTAAAACGGTAATTTAAAAAACTCGCCTGCATTTCTGTGTAATTTGGAAATGAAAAACCCTAAAACAAGAAAGTCGTCATACCCGATTGCACTTAACTTAAGAAAAATTGTAGCAGTCGGGACCCATTCTAGAAAGTCAGCCGTCTAGTCAGTATATTGGAGTAATCTGCAATGTAATTTAGGTATGTGCTCTCAATTCACTATGCCTCCATTTCTAGAATGGGTCCCGCCCGACTGCTACAATTTTTCTTAAGTTAAGTGCAATCAGGTATGAAGACTATCTTGTTTTAGGGTTTTTCATTTCCAAATTACACAGAAACGCAGGCGGGTTTTTTAGTTTTTTAAATTACCGTTTTTTATTTTATTCATTTTTTTAGTTTTATTATTGAATGAGTTCATTTGAATTTGGCGCCAAAAATCCGCCATTTTGTTTTTTTTTATTTTGATATACCCAGTGTCACTTACACAATAAATATGTATCTAACGACACCCCTCAAACTAAAATCTATCGAGCCGTTCAGGCTGCAGTGCGTGCCTAACAATGGAATTGGGCGCCAAAAATCCGCCATTTTGTTTTTTTATTTGGATATACCCAGTGTCATTCTCACAGTAAAAACGTATCTAACGGCAACTCTCAAGCTATAATTCATCGAGCCGTTCAGGCTGCAGAGCGTGTCAAACATTTGAATTTTGCGCCAAAAATCCGCCATTTTGTTTTTTTTTATTTTGATATACCCAGTGTCACTCTCACAGTAAATACGAATATAACGACACGTCTCAAGCTAAAATCCATCCAGCCGTTCAGGCTGCGGAGCGTGCCAAACAAACATACATACATACTCTCGAAAAACATAACCCTCCTTCTGGCGCAGTCGGGTAAAAATAGGGAATTAACCAGAATTTGTATCGAGTCTCATACATATTCTCGTATAATTTTGTATGAAAAAAACCTAGGTTCTTATTTCTCGATTAGCATACGAATCAAGGATATTAAAATGACACTAGAGTCGCAAATGTCTGATGATAGGAAAGGCATGATAAAACTTGGAAATTGAAAAGTATGAAAAAGCGCTTTATTGTAAATTAGAATGGGACCTGGTGTATTCTTGTTACAGAAATCATTGATTTTGGTATAATTAGTTAGTGTTTTTTAAACTCTTATTACCTTATTGAAAAGTTCATAAAATGAGGAAGTTTTTCTTGTATCTGACTGGCTTAATTATATGATGATTTTTTTTCCACAAACTGACGTCAAAGTCTACTAAAGATGATTTTCATACAAAAACAAAAAAAAAAATATCTCGAAAACCGTAGACTTTAGCTGACCATACATGGGGTAATTCGGATACCCCTAGAGGCGTTCTATCGCTGGACTTCTGCTTGACCATACTTCTTGGGACAACCAATCCTTACTAATATTATAAATGTGAAAATGTGTTTGTTTGTTTGTTACCTTTTCACGCTTCTACACCTCAAACAATCTTGACAAAATTTGGCATGCACGGGGAAGGACATAGGCTACTTTTTATACCGGGAAAATAGCATAATCCGATGCTGTTCTTGAGGGAAATAAACAATACTCTTTTTTGGTTAATTTATTTTATCTCAGAACGGTACAATGGATTTTTGTGTTTTTTTTCACAAAGATGGTTAAGGTGGGAAACGAGATAATTTACTAATCACCCTTAATGATAGCCATAAAAAATATGTCCACGCGGGCGAAGCCGTGGGAAAAAGCTAGTATAAGATAAGCTTTTGCTCGCGGCTTCGCTCGCATCGTTTTATGACTGGTGCGCGAGCCGCAATAAGTTACATTTAAATACCTGTAATACTTCAACATAGATGTCAATTTGTGAGCGAGGGTAGAGCTCAGTCTTGATGCCTGCTGTCAAAGCTTGTCTCAAATGCATCGACATTTCCTGTGACTTGCGATCACCTCTAGGCCTGTTTTTTCTTTCACCTGTGGACATCAATTCAACATCATCAACTTCAACTGTTGTCTTAAGAGGATTGTGAAGCTGCGACTTTTCATACAAACGGCGTTAACGATTTTCACCTCTTAAATTTTAACCGATTTGGACCAATTTTCGATACGTTGACAGTCAGAACAAAAGCTAGGCTTATACGTTTCGTTTTTTAGGGTTACGTAGTATAACAAGGAACCCTTATAGTTACGTCATGTCTGTCTGTCCGTAGCCTAGCTCCTAAACTATTAGTAGTTAAGAGCTGTTTGCCAAAGATATATATAATAATAACGCAGAGAACTGTAAAAAAAACTTTAAGGGTACCTCACCTACAACTCCTACAAGTAAAGGTGGGGATGCTTTTTTTTCTCGTCAAACCCAGTCGTGGGGGGTATCGTTGGTTAGAGTTTAAAAAATAGTTGTGAGTCTTCTTAGACCATTTTATAATTTAGGGTTGCGTTTTTGAAAAAATAGGCTATAAAGTGCTAAATTTTGTTGGAGTCGGGTGTCCCTATCCCCTAACAACTAAACCGCTATATATGGTAAATTGAAAAAATTCATGAAAGTAGTCTATTTAATTTAAAATAAAACTATCACAGCCAAGTAGGCTTTCTTAGTTTAAGAGAAATAGTCGACCAACTTAAGATGTGCAGTTCGATTTGTAAAAAGTTCATTAATTTTTAGTACAATATGTTCTATTACCAACTGCAAATATAATTTAGTTTTTTAAAATAAACATTTATTTTTTGAAAAGACTACGGAACCCTACTTTGCGCGAGGCCGACTCGCACTTGGCCGGTTTTTATTAAATTACTGATTATAAATATAAACAAAAAATGGCCGAATTTAGTTTTGTATGAAAACACGGGAACGACAATAAAATTAAACTTATTAACTTTATCGAAAAAACAAAAACGTATAAGCCTAGCTTTGTTCTGACTGACAACCTATCGAAAATTGGTCCAAATCGGTTAACATTTAAGAGGTGAAAATCTTTAATGCCGTTTGTATGAAAAGTCGCACAATCCTCTTAATGCGATAATATGCGACGAAAGTGTCAACTTGCGATCAAACCCACTGAAGTCGAATAGGTCTTCAAATAGAATATTTAGTGATGATTAAATCGCTTCATCGTGCATGTGAACCTGCAATATGGTTGCACATAGGGCACATAGTCTTTCCACGGACTACCAGTAAATAAATCTGTGTTAATCTTTAAAATGATGATAAAGATGAAAGGCTTGTCTTCTATATTGTTTATTTCTTTCTTTTATGTTGAGATGCAATAAAGAATATTGTATTGTATTGTAAGGAACTTCATATAAACCAATTGTTAAACCAAAAGTTCATGATACAGGCTTTTTTTTATTATTTACAATTGGTAAGCCTTTGGCATATCTCAACTGATGGTACGTGACGATGATGCCGAAGATGGAAGTGGGCTTACCAAGATTCCCCACCGCATTGGAAGAACTGGCTGTCTTATCTTCAAGCCAGTATACATCAATGTTGTTGGCATTTATGTTTGGCAGCAAGACTTAGATAAGATGGTGGTACTTGGCTAGGCGGGCTAAGAAAATGCTCTTCCATCAACCAAACTAGGGCCACAGATGAGATACTAGATACTTCGTAACAGATATTGCACTTCCTTATAATAAAAGACAAAAATACCTTTGCATTTATTCACCTACTCCTTCCCTTTCACGGAAACATGGGTATTAAGGCGTTCGACTTAGCGGGTATAACTGCGTACACGGGCGGCGCGCAAATTGCGGCGGCGATAGTACGGCGTTCTAGCGCTAACGAGCGGAGCGCGGCCTGCAGGCCGCGCCAATTAGGGTGTAGGTACTAATCTCGCCTTTTCGTCCGAGTGACAGAGGCCTGCCAGGGCTTATAAAGTTAGACTCCGCCGGGAATCAAACCCGCGCCCTCTTGATGTGAAGCTAAAGAAACTAAACCAATACGCCACGGAGGTAGTGTATTGCTTATCTCTTACTGGTAAAGATACCAAGACATATAACAACCTTAGATACATAATAGATTTTTACCTATGAAACTGGAGATTCTATAGCCTGCATTTTCAGATTTAAATATCTGTGAATTAGCCCCAAAACAAAATTCAAAGAAATTTTATTCGAAAGCTATGCCATGAAATTTAGTTGTTGTTTCGAAATTGCGGTAGTTTTTGGCGCCATGGATAAACCGTAAATTCGTAGACGTAAACGAAAACGTAGAAATACCGCTGCGCAAACAACACGAAACATAAACGACGTGTACGGGCCTAACACTGCTTGCATAAACAAGGTCCTTTATTGGTTCAATCATTTTAAATTTAAGAAAAATTGAGTTGAAAAATGAGCCTCGCAGTCGGCCGGTAACCATTGTCTCCAACAACTAATTGAAGGCGATAGTGGAAGCGGATCCAACTCAATCTACGGCTAAGCTTGCTGCAAGCCTGGAGTTAGTGTCAAAACAACATTGAAGCACTTGCGTGAAATCGGTAAGATAAAAAAGCTAGTTAAGTGGTTGCCACACGAACTAAGCGACCAACAGCGAGACTTACGCGTCGAAGCATGCGTAGCACTACTGAATCGGCATAGAAACGAGGGAATTCTAAATCGTATTGTTACCTGCGATGAAAAGTGGATCCTGTACGACAACCGTTAGCATTCGTCTCAGTGGGTGGACCCGGGTACAGCACCTAATCATTACTTTAAAAAAAGATTACTCATAAGAAGATGATGGTGACTCTCTGTTGGACCAGTGCAGGACTTGTACATCACAGCTTCTTACCAAATGGCACAACAGTGATGGCAGATATCTATTAGCAAGAATTGCTTCTCCACGACAACGCACGAGCTCACACGTCACAACAGAACATTGCAAAGCTTCAAGAGTTACAGCTGGAAGCTCTCCATCACCCACCCTGCTCACCGGACATTGCCCCAACAAATTTCTACTTTTTTCAAAATTTATAAAAAAAATTAAGTGGGAAAAAATTAAACACTCTAGAGGCAGTCAGAGGCTTTCGCTGACTTCATCGACTCCCGTCCATCAGACTTCTATAGTAAAGGGATAAACAAATTGCTATAAAAATGGCAAAATTGTATAGATAATTTGAGCCAGTACTTTGACTTGTTAAAAAAATACCAAATTTTTTATATTTTCATAGAAATCTCCAATTTCATAGGTAAAGACCTAATATAAAGGTCTAATCTTTTTAATCGCACCTGTGTGCTACACTGAAAGTATTGTGGGTTACTCTAACAAAAACTGCAGTTTTATATATATACAGATATACTATAAGTAGCTTATGTAGCCTAAATTGTGGCACACATGTGTCCGTTTTATGCAATCCACAGATGGCCCTTATGCATCTTTTTTGGGATTCCAGTACCACCTCCGTGCCAATAGCATTTCCCCAGAAAGTTATTCTATACTAGCTGTCCCGGCAAACTTCGTACCACCTTACACTACACTACACAGCTTACCCTACCCTACACTACAATACACTACCCTACACTACCCTACCCTACATAAGAACCTTCTCCTGACAATAACAAACTCAACAAAAAAAGAATTAGCAAAATCGGTCCAGCAGTTCACGCATGATGCAATGACCAAGGGAAATAGAAATTCATTTTTATATATAAAGATTTCAAAGTTGGTACCACATAGCCATGACAATCTGAGAGCACTGCTTTCCAAGCTACCGTTTTATCCAACATATAGAGAGCATAAGAAAACGGAGTTACTTTTTTACATACTTAATCAATATATGTACCCCACTTCAAATTACTATCAATTTGCAAGCCTAAAAATTTAGTCAACATTACTTCCTGAACTGGAGGTTTCCCTGTAATCGCCCCACTGGACAGACAAATTGGCGATTTCAGTGTGCAGTATGGTGGCATAGTACGTGGAAAAGACGCTGCTGTACATACTTTAATTTTTTATCCCTCAGTCGCCTCTTACAGCACTTTCGGGAAAAGATGAGGTATGGTGCTAGTCATATGAGGCTTAGCCAAGTTATGAAAACAATCACCTGTGGAAAAAGTGGCCATACTGTACTGGCAATTGACTACAACACCCTCCGTAGAACTCTTTGATTTGTAAGCCTGCAAGCAAACATCAAAAGTCATATTTCTCCTAAATGTACTATGATGTGGTTATAAAATAGTTCTAAAGGACTGTTACTTGATGAGGTCCATACACAGCGGCTAAAACTTTAGTGTTTCCTTGTTCGAGATATGCACTTCCATCCGGCTGCGTAAACACACCAAGTTTACATCTTATGCGGCGCAGTTCATTTGGTCTTCTACCATCCAAGCGAAGCCCTTGGCTTGATAACAACTCTGGCCCAGGCATATTTGTATTTCCCTTCAGTTTTTCTGTAAAATTTATTTAAAAATCAACAACAGTGCAACAACCACGCAACAACACATGGAATCCACAGATCTACTATGGAATCGATCAACATAAAATCACATTCTTAAATTTTTTTAAGAATATATTAACGTCTCAGGGTACAAAAGCCCTTTTTGAGGAACTTTCCAGGCTCCGTTCCCTGAAATAATCATAGATGGCGCTGTCTAGTGTACTTAGCTAAGCGAATATAACAAGTCGTAAAGTTTTTACTTAGTCAAAGACGACCTTTTAATCCCCATATGCATTATATGGGTCCTTACGTTGTATTTTTTTACCATGATATAACCAACTCCGTGGCGTAATAGTTAGTAAATTCGCTTCACACCATGAGGTCGCGGGTTCGATTCCCGGTGGGGTCAACTTGAAAGACTCGGGTGGTTGGTAGGACATTTTCTAAGCCCGCCTGGCTAGTTACCACCATCTTATCTAAGTCTCACCGCCAAACATCAGTGTTAACAACATTGATGTGTTCCGGCTTGAAGATATTTTCTTGGACCTAAGCCGGGCTTAAAGCTGAGCTAGAGAAGCGTAATGCTAAACGGACGGGAAAAAAAGCTGCACTCATTCAAAGGTTATTAAAGTTTTATTATTGCATTGTATATACCATCAAGTACCTAGCTATGTTTTAGAACTGCAATGATGTTTACACTGATGTTTGGCGGCGAGACTTAGATAGGATGCTGGTAGCTAGCCAGACGGGCTTAGAAAATGCCCTACCACCAACCAAGCCGAATCTTACAAGTTGACCCCACCGGAAATCGAATCCGCGACCTCCTGGTGAGAAACGAATGTACTAACCATTACGCCACGGAGGCGGTTATATCAAGGTAAAAAATGTTCAATTTAAAGACCCATAATATAATACATATATGGGAAAAAGAAGGTCGGTCGTCTTTGACTAAGTAAAACCTTTACTTTGTTATATTCGCTTTGCTAAGTACACTAGACAGCGCCATCTATGATTTTTTTTAGGAACGGAGCCTGGAAAGTTCCTCATTAATCTTCATTTGTTTTTTGATTAGCAATGCTAGTGCCGGTGCCTTACAAATCTTTTCTGGAGTTCTGGACAGTATTTCCAGCAGCTTCATTCTGAGGTGGAACATCCGGTTGCAGCATGAAACTGCACCCAGTGCAAAATGGGTTTTCACGTCCTCCTTTATTTTATTTTCTTGTCCTTCACATTGCTCATGTGCACCAGACGATTTTCTCCAAAACGCACCACTTTTTGAAGCCAATTCTAGCAGAACACAATGCAAAAATAATGGAATAAAATTACGATTACGTTCAATACAAATAGCGCCAAAAAACTCTAAAAGGTTTTTGAGGTGACTAAGTCATACTATACGTACCTACGTGCAAATAAACTTCCCTTCATACTTTATTCAGGCATATGACTGACTGCTTTAAATGTAACCTATTTGATTTTATACCGATACTCCACAGATCTACTAGTAGATCTGTGCGATACTCACAAAAACAAACTTTGATTATTAATTTATACATGTTTATTTATATTATAGATATTTAGAAGTTAATTTGATGTATGCTTGCGATAGTAGGTTCTTGGTGGAACACTGAACTGAACATATTTAGGTTTTTTTTTGCACTATTCCACAATTAATGTTAATAACATAGTACATACATACTTTAAAAAGTAGTCTACTGCCTGAAGATGATCACGAAACCGGTTGCAGTATAAACAAATTTTGTTTTATTAACATTAATTGTGGAATAGTGCAAGAAAAAACCTAAATATGTTAATTTGATTGAATTTAGCATTTTTTTCATTATCAATTTTATTTAAACCCACTATGTTATTTTGGGGTCCGGTAATGTGAGGTGCTATCTTCACTGTGGTTCAGAAGAGAGATATCTCAAACTCTAGCTCAAATGCAGATCAATCAGAAGAGATAAACCAAAATTACCTAGGGACAAAGTAGAATTTTTTCGCACTTATTGAGGAACCAATCATCGTTTTTCAAATAGTTGTGATGATACGTAATTACTTACGTAATTACAGAGCAAAAAACTCTAAGAATGTCGAACGTAATTATGTCCCTTTTTAAAACAATGATGTTGGATGAAATGGAATGCATAAGTAAAAGAATCAGCGGAAAAGTTAAATACAGGAGGATTTTTAACATCTATTTTATTTTAATTTTTTCAAGGACAAATCACACAATCTCCTTTTCCCAAACTAGGATTCCTTGTATACTATGGGAACCAAAAGCCATTATGCGTTTAAATCACTGGCCTCCAATAAACAATTACTTGTTTAATAGAGATCAGTTTAAATACATACATAATTATATAGATATTGACCACCCTGACACAGAGCAAACAAACCTGTTCGTCACACGAATGTTTGCCCTGGGTGGGTATCGATTCCACGACTCTCGGCCCAGCAGACAGAAATGCTGCCACTGGACCAACAGGTCAGTCTGACCTTCATCATATCAGCCAAAATATGTCCACCGCTGGAGGCCTCTCTCAAAGATCTCTATAACGACCGGTCCTGCGCTGCCCGCATCCAGCGGCTTCCTACGACCTTTACCAGATGCTAGGTCCACGTCTTCTAGTGGGCAGGTTCACTCAAGAACTTTATTCTCACCAAAGTATTAAATATTAGTACTCAATTTAGTACTGTGCTCTTATTTTAGTCTCATAATGCTAACATGTAAACTGTGCACTTTATGAAAATACCTACATTTTTTTCTTGATGCTGATATGAAGAGTTTAGGTTTTAGTTATTTATTATGCTTGTATAATATATTATTGATTTTTTTGTAGCTCCAGCTTCACTTGAGATCGACTCTGCCTCTCATCACCAAATATTTTTCAATTATGTACAATTATTGCTCGAAAAGTGGTCCTTTATATACCTGTTAATTGTGCGCAAAATTGATTTTACCGCATACGTACTTTTTCTTTACCACTTGTTTTAATTTCTAGACCATTTCTTATCTCTGGCTGTCAATATTTTCAGTGTTTACAATAGGCTAACTTCACTCAATAGCTTAATTTCAAGTTCGCATACATGCCTCTTGTACGCTAGTAATAATAGGTCATATTTGCCTCTTGGTTGCGAATTTTTGATGTGTAGTAAGACTTATACCCGAGCGAGAGGGAGATCGATATAGTGTTGTTCTATTCATCCTTCTCACAGTAGCAAACTTACGCATGCGCACTGTGTGGTACGCAAGTAATTTATGGTTATCGTTGGAGCAACCACATATTCTAGTTCATCTATGACCAAATTCGCGTTATTTACAGTGTCAGTGGTATACGTGTTTGTTTGTGAAAAGTGATTTTCAATGCAAATTTAGGATTCTACTTATTTTTAACTCGTGACGATGGTAAATAAACTCTCGCCTACTGCTCGGGCTTACAAAGTCACTCGTTTGTTATTTACCTTTATACCACCCTTTTATCATACATAAATAACTATTGCAACTAAATATACGAAACACAAAGGCCCGGTAAAAAGAGCCGCTATCATAATCCATACTAATTTGTTGGCATCGACGAACCAGGAATAGACTGATTGATAATACAAGGCGAACACTTTCTGGTAACACATCAGTGAAATGACACGAGACCCCGCTTCCGAATATCAAATCAGTTTCGCCCAAATCTGTGAACACTGCTGCGTTTGAAATTTCAAAAATCGAAATAATGAGTTCTTGCACTGTAAGTTGGTGTGAAAAAATAATAAATCATCGAATTACAATAGAAATGGAATTACATTTGATCGGTTAGTAAAATTAACTATACTTTGATTTAAGATACATTTAAGTTTTGTTTTTTTCGGAGCTCAACATAAAATGGTCATGACTCTTTGAAAATGCTGCTATCGTTGATGTCTTTTATCTCTCTGTCTTGTTTTCTCCCGTGTAATTTATTGTGATATCCTTTTTTTACCGCGAACGGCACGTGTAAATAGTGCTGTACCAACTTATCGTAGCGTACCGACGTTTTACCCGACTGCCAAAACGATTAAAATGTTTTTCAGGTGTATGCATTGTGTGTGTGTGTGTGTGTGTGTGTGTGTGTGTGTGTGTGTGTATGTTTATGTTTATCTGTTTCTTTGACTGAGACGGTAGCCTAAACGGCTTGATAGATTTTGGAATGCGAGATGTCTTTAGATTTGTTTTGGAACCGAAAGTGACATTGGATATATAATCCAACTGCCCAAAAAAGATGGTTTTAATGCATTCAGGTTCTTAATTTTTAATTAAATAAGTTATTTGTAAAACAATTTCGATGTCATTATAATAATAATGATTGTTAAAAACTGTGGAAAAAAATGCGAAAAATTGTGATAGTGGATATTGAAATGCATTATTTTACACCCCATAAATCATTATGTTCTTCACTTTAGTTCATATTGCATAATAAACTATTTTTTCATAATTAATGAAATCTAACTGATCCAATTTATACCCAGTGTATTTGTGTATGTATACATGTGTGCCGGTTGCATGTTTGTATACAGGATGACTGGTTGAACAACCGACGCATTTAAGGAGGTGAATAAGAAGATGAAACCCATTCAAATTTCAATAAAAAAATAGTGTTTTTAAGAAACAACACCTTAATTTTAATTAATTAAAAAATATTTCAATGTTCAATTCTAAATTTTTCCAATACGCAAGCGAGCGCGCGGTGGCGGCGGCGGCGGCGGCGGTGGACACCTCGGTCTCGAAGTCAGCGGGCAGCGGGGCGGCAGCGGCGCGTTCAAAGGAGCCGACTTGCCGGTAGTTTGAACGTGCCGCTGCCGCCCCGCAGGCGCTAGCTAGGCGGTCTCGTTCAAAGCAAACGCGACGCTCGCGCACCCCACACGACACACCCCTCACCCCACAACAGGCAGTCAGTCAGTTGGCCGCGCGCTTTCGTTTGAGTGACAAGTCTTTGCGTTCTTCCTTTCCGGTCCGTTTTGTTTACGTCACAGTCACGTGGATTGCAGTGCAGTGATAATGGCATATCAATAAGTACTCAAATGCGGAATACTTGGATATGTTGCGGTGATATGACATTTCAAACCATGTCGGTAGGCATGCTATTAGACTGTATCACGAATTGTATCCAGATCGGCATGTGCTATGTAAGTATGTACAAAAACTTGAATTACTGTAAATATAAATAGGTGTGATCAACTTTTTTGAATACGCCAAAACTACCTATTTAAATTGAATTGAATTGAAAAAACAAAAAGAAATATTTTAAAGTTTAATAAAGTTGTACTTAATTTAACCATGTATTTTTTGAAACATGTTGGTAGTTTTGCCTGTCGTCAGGCAGGGTTAAAGTATGAAGGAAAAATTTAATCACACAAAAAATCTTATTGTCATCAGTCGCCAGTCACGTACGTACAGCGCGGCGGCTCCGAGTCCACAGACTTAAGAAACACAAAAAAATAACGCAAATTATAACAAAAATATATCTCAATTTATTTACGGTGTATTTATATTTTTTTAACATGGAAGGAACATACATATTTTATTCTATCACCCTCTTAAATGCGTCTGACGTTCAACCAGTCACCCTGTATATGTATGTTTAATTCTTTAGCATGCCATTTAGACTAAACGGCTTGAAGAATTTTGTAGTGCGAGATAAAAAGAAAAATGGATAAACGCTACAAGACGAGAAAATTGGTTTCCCTCAGAATATAGGCACTTTACTCGAGACAGTTTTTTCAATATGAAAAATCAACAGAGATTGCTTAGTTCTGCGGTACCGTCATTAAATCTACCGATACTGGTAACAAACAGTGTAAATAACAAATTTCAAACTACGAATCCACACATGAAACTGAACAATTTTACCTAAGGAATTTATTTATACATATACATGAAAACCTTTTTAGCTGTCCCGGCGAACTTCGTACCGCCTTACATTACATTACACTGCCCTGCCCTACCCTACACTACCCTACACTACACTACACTACCCTACCCTACCCTACATACACTACACTACCCTACACTACACTACTCTACACTACCCTACCCTACCCTACACTACCCTACACTACACTACCCTACCCTACCCTATCCTATCTCTCAAGTTGGATCGAACTGCACATGGTGTGCGAATTTTATTATAATCGGTTAAGTGGTTTAGGAGTCCATTGAGGACAAACATTGTGACACGAGATTTATATATATTAAGATAGATTAGCCAACTTCATATGGAAAATATCCACTTTTAACCGACTTCAAAAAACAAGGAGTTTCTCTGTCTACTGTATATACTCTTTTATGTATGTTCACCGATTACTCTGTCAATAATTGTGGACCGATTTTCAAATATATTATTTATTTCCGAGGTGGTCACATGATCACCATCATATCAGCCGAAGGACGTTCACTACTGGACAAAGACCTCCCTCAAGGATTTCCACGAACTAATGTGATTTGGCCGCGAATTAAGAGATAATGCACAGCTGATAATGCCCGGGACGGAAAGGTCCAGCCCTGTGGTCCAGTCTGATAAAAATGTAATTAATGTATTATGCACTTGAATTATCATGTCGGGCATTTCTGTTATAGGTATTAACCAAGGAGTTTATAGGTAAAACTGGAGGCCACACTCTAAATACCTAATTGAAGCAAAGAAATATGCCCTTGAAATGTCTCTTTACCGCTCCGTCTCTTTTCAATTAGCGGGTGTGAGCAAGAGCTTCACCTATACACGTCTTGTTCATACCTCCTAATTAGAAAGAGACAGAGCGGTAACGAGAAACTTCAAGGCCATATTTCTTTGCTTCAAGTAGGTATTTAGAGTGTGGCCTCCAGATTTACCTATAAACTCCTTGGTATTAACTTTGTATCGTGTCAATCATTCTTTGCAGTGTTGCCAACGTAGGCGATTTTTTGTGGTGCGGTGCGGTGGTGTGGCGTGCCGAGCGCACCGTACCGGTCCGTCGGTTCGGTCGCACCATATTCGAACGTCTGTTAATACTTTTACAGCTTAGATCTGTACGTAGGTACATACTTACGAAAATGCATGCTTCAATATGACAGCGTTGGCAGACGTACGATAATTATCGTACATGTACGATAATTTCGACACGGTTACGATATACGATACAATATGTTTCATCGTACGTCTAAGTACGATAATTTCTAACCCTCCTCCGAAGTGGGGTGAAAAGACTAGTATCCAGTGCCTTACAATCATCGAAAAATACAAAATAATGTATATGGTCGGGGAATTCCCCTCGATACTACCAAATCCACGAACGATTGATAATGATAGTTCTTTTCATTTATTGTTATTTCTTAGATTCAAAATTAAGTTCGCTAGCCGAGTGTTAGTGGTAAAAAATATGTTTAAAATTGTTAAAAAGTTTCAAATTACTTGGATTACCATACTTTAAACTTTCAAACATTGCTTCTAAAATTTGTTTGTTTTACTAAATAGCGCGCTTCGCGCGGTTTTGGCAGTTTTACGATAATTTTTCATCTGGTATGATAAGTTTCGATACCGGTACGATAATTCACTTGCAATCGTCTGGCAACCGTGCAATATGATCCTTGGAGGAAATAACTAGCCTGCAGAAATAGTATTGAATTGAAACCTTCTAATATAGTGACACTTTTTCTTTAAATTCACTCGTTAACACGATAGAAAGGGACTACATGTTGAAATCGACTTGGCATTTGAATCCCAATGTAACCGTTTTGTTTTCTAGAACGCTAGTGCTTACCACCTAACATATCGACCAGTATCGATGAAATCTGAAGTGTTTTTAACTACGATGATGGCTGGTTCGTTCTATATAAAACAAAGTCTTCAATTTAAACAACAATAATATCGATAGTTTGGTCGTGTAGACTGAAATACCATTTTTATTGATAGAATTGAGAAACAATACATTAAATTGATACTATCGCCAACGACGCCAATCATCAATAACAAAGGAAAAAAAAACAACAATTTTGACGATACCTATTTACATTACAAACCAAAACATCAACGCGAACGACAAAAATATGCTATTTTTTTAATTTAGTTCAAAGTCCTCAGCACGAGTACGACTCACACTTGGCCGATTTTTATTATTTGTTTACTTCAGGCCTAATATATATTCTTTTACGCTTGTATGTGTTACTGTTTTTACGATAGAGCTATTCAAAAATACTTATTATAACACATTTTTTGTAACGAAGCCCGCGTTATTTTTTACTTGTTCTAATTTTTACTATTCTTGTTATAGCACCAATAGAAACATACATTCTGCAAAAACTTCAACAGTCTACCTACTACGGTTCATGAAGTTTAGCCCGCTGACAGACACACGGACAAACAGTGGAGGCCTAGTAATAGGGCTCCGTTGGTCACCCTTAGGGTGTACGTAACCCCTAATAATTATAGTATCGATGGTTCTACTTATTAGTATTCTTACTATTTTCCAATGTCACGATAGCATTTATGATGTTATCTAGTCGGATTCTGACTTTACGCTAAGTAACTAGAGATTCAAAATCATTCTAAATTTCAAAAGCTATAAAAAGACCTACTTAGGATATGTGTAGATGTGCAAGTGATACTCTCTCAGTGATTGAATAAGTGAATTTCGTCGTATTTAAGTGGTTTTTGTGCAAATATGTGGAAAATCTAAATTGTGTTACAGTAATTTCCACTCTTCTAAGGTAGAACATAATTTTGAGCAGTTTACAAGGAAATTAAAATGGCGATTTATATTGTTGTGCGAGTTTAAATAAATCCAATATTAGTATTCGTATTTTTGTTTTATTTAATCTATTATCCTATGGACAAAACAGTTTTATTTAAAAAGTTACAAACTCAATCCTCAGGTTGTAGTATTTGTTTAGTCATAAAATGAATTCTGGCTGTCAAATAGTGCTCGGTTACGGCTTTCATAATTAAATTTCTATCACTAACTACATTCCATTGACCAAAACTATGTTGAGATAAATCTCTAAATAAATCACTGCACTTGGCTAGTGTTTGACTTAAATTTTTAACATATTTTGTGGAAGTCCTACTTGTCAAACTCCAAGCTTTAACTTTTTGAGACATCTTGCAGATGTTTTCAATTGTTTAGCAAGAATCTTCTTCAGTTTCTTTTTCTTGGTGTATCATCAATGCATGGCTCAGTAAATTATTTTGAAGGAACAACTTGTGCACTCAATTCTCTTGACGTTGATGGTTGACTGTCTCTGCAGGTCTCCACTGCGAAAGATAGATACAGACGTTAATCTTATAACATCCCTCTAGTGGCGTCGGGGGTTAAAAAATATTAGAATGTATCTTGAGCATCATTCGGAAACGCCGGTAGTAGGTCATTTTTGACGCCAGCGTAGGAAGTGATGACAGCCATGGCGCTACGGTAGGCTTTTTAATCCGGTACATTACATGAGCCGGCTCCCTGTAGTCTTTTTGCTATAAGGTAAGTCATCATCATCATATCAGCCACAAATCGTCCACTGCTGGACAAAGGCCTCCCCCAAGGATTTCCACGACGACCGGTCCTGCGCTGCCCGCATCCATCGGCTTCCCGCGACCTTCACCAGGTCATCGGTCCACCGCGTGGGAGGCCTGCCTACGCTACGTTTTCCGGTGCGCGGTCACCAGTCAAGAACTTTACTGCACCATCGGCCATCTGTTCTACGAGCTATGTGCCCCGCCCACTGCCACTTCAGTTTAGCGATTCTGTGAGCTATGTCGGTTACTTTAGTTCTCCTGCGGATCTCCTCGTTTCTGATTCGATCACGCAGAGAAACTCCGAGCATAGCACGCTCCATTGCCCTTTGGGTGACCTTGAGCCTTCTTATGAGGCCCATAGTAAGCGACCATGTCTCAGTTCCGTAAGTCATCACTGGCAATACACACTGGTCAAAGACCTTAGCGAAGCTTCCCGAACGCTGCCCAGCCGAGTTGGATTCGTCGATTGATCTCTTTCTTGAAGTTGGACCTGCCTAGCTGGACTGTTTGTCCCAGGTATACATATTCGTCAACAACTTCCAGTGTAGAGTCTCCAACCTTTAGAGGAGTGGGTGCGACACGGACATTTAACATTATTTTCGTCTTGTCCATGTTCATTTTAAGACCCACTTGTTGAGAGACCTTACTGAGGCCATCGAGCATTGTGTTTAGGTCTTCCATAGTCTCAGCCATGACCACGATATCGTCAGCGAATCGGAGGTGGGATATGTACTCGCCGTTGATATTGATGCTGAGTCCACCCCAGTCCAGAAGCTTAAAAACATCTTCCAGGGCGGCGGTGAACAGTTTCGGAGATATAACGTCTCCCTGTCTCACCCCTCGCTGCAACTGGATAGGTTTCGAGTTCTGGTCCTGGAGGCGAACCGACATGGTGGCGTTTTCATACAGACACTTCAACACCTCGATGTATCGATGGTCAATTTGGCACCGCTGGAGAGACTGCAACACAGCCCAGGTTTCGACTGAATCAAAGGCCTTCTCATAGTCCACAAACGCCAAGCATAGTGGCTGATTGTACTCTTCGGTCTTCTGTATAATCTGCCGCAGCGTATATATGTGGTCTATGGTACTAAAGCCTTTTCGGAAACCGGCTTGTTCGGGAGGCTTGAAGTCGTCAAACCTGCGTGCGAGACGATTCGTGATGACTCTCGAAAACAGCTTGTAGACATGGCTCAGAAGTGAGATGGGCCTGTAGTTCTTCAGCAGGGTGTTGTCACCCTTTTTGAAGAAAAGCACGACCACATTTCTGTGCCATGCCTTAGGCGTTTTTCCCTCGAGTATAACGGAATTAAATAACTTCTGAAGAGCTTTTAGTACCGGTGATCCACCTGCTTTCAGAAGTTCAGCCGTAATTCCATCATCACCCGGTGCCTTGTTGTTCTTGAGCTGTTTGAGAGCCATTCTAATCTCGTACAGGCTGACGTCCGGGATATCTTCGGTATAGTGTCGGGTTAGTCTGGCTCTTGGGTCTTCAGCCAGATCGCTGACAGGCAAACGTGTGGTCTTGTACAATTGTCCATAGAACTTCTCAACTTCTTCCAGCAACTCAGTCTTAGATGATATGGTCCTGCCGTCCTCAGTCTTCAGCTTGGTCAGTTGGCTTTGTCCAACAGACAGATCTCTCGCGAACACTTTTGAGCCTTTGTTGTGCTCAATCGCCTCTTTAATACAATTTGTATTATATTGGCGTAAATCGCGAGTTAGGGACTTAGAGATCTGCCTGTTTAGTTGCCGATACTGAGTAGCGTCTTCAGAGGACTGCAAAACCAATCTGCGTCTTTCTTCCATGAGGTTGCTGGTGAAGTCGGAGATTTTTTTGGTTCTATTTGAACGGCGAGTTTTAAAAATCTTAGACCCGACCGTTTGAACAATTTCCACGAACCTGTCATTATAATCGTCCACATTCTCGCAGTCTCCTAGGCATTCGAAACGATTGTGCAACTCGAGCTGAAAGCTCTCGGGGTTTTGGAGCTGGATGGGCGCTGGTCGGAGCGTAGACTTCATCAGTCGACATCTTTCTAGCTTGGTCTTTAGATTCAATGTGCCTCTGACCATCCGGTGATCGCTTCCTGTTTTGACTGAATTGATCACGGAGACATCATTGAATATTTGCCTCCTTGTCGACAAGATGAAGTCTATCTAGTTCTTTGTTACGCCATTGGGATGCAACCATGTCGACTTCCGCTGTTTTGACTTTTTGAAGAAGGAGTTCATCATAAAGAGGCTCTCCTTCTCCATAAAGTCGGCCAGCATCTGGCCACGTGCATTTCTTACTCCATATCCAAATTGCCCCACTCTCAGCTCACCATCGCTTCGTTTGCCCAGTTTCGCGTTAAAGTCCCCCATAACAACGGTATAATGGGTCCTGGTGCTATGTAAGGCTGTAGAGATGTCCTCATACATAGTCTCTACCTCGTCGTCGGAGTGTTCCGTAGTCGGCGCGTATACCTGTATGACCTTCAGTATGAGTATAAGGTATGCTACCCTTGTCGAAACGCTCACGATTTGGACCACATTGTTAATGAGGGACTTGTGGACGAGAAACCCGACACCACCCTGGGACTGTTGGTCGCCCTCCCGGAAATAGAGCAGGTTTCCGGATTTAAGGATCATGGTGTCCTCTCCCTCTCTTCGGACTTCACATAAACCTACGATATCCCACCGTAACCTGCTCAATACTTCTTCGAGTTCTGCAAGTTTCTCGTCAGTCCGCAGTGTGCGCGTGTTGTAAGTTGCCAGGGCCAAAGGTCGTTGGGTTTGGTAGCCTGGCATCTGCCGGGGATTCTTCGCACCCCCTACCCCGCCGTTACCATGACTGCTACCGGAGCCAGGAATAGCGGGGCTGCCGGGGACTAGGGGCCGTTTTTTGGGTGTGAAATTCATAGGGGGGGTTTTGCCGTAATCGCCACGCTTGGCAGGCGGGTTGGCGATCGCAGTTTGATTGCAGGTGTGTTGCAATGCACGGAAAGACGCTGCTGCCCATCCTCCGGTTTTAAGTCCCTTAGTCGCCTCTTACGACACCCATTGGAAGAGATGGGATGGTCCTATTCTTAGCCGGGAACCATACAGACTGAAATCATAATAAGGTAAGAATGGCATACTTAATATCCATAACGAGCACAACACTACAAAACATATTTTGGCAATAATTTATCAAAAGAAGGCATTAAAACTATTTTGTCTATTGAATAACAAGTAGCACAAACATAGGCGTATATCATATTCCATTACAATTTTGTTAAATTGTAAAAAAATATGTATATGTTACTCAAAACACCTACCTGTGAAAAGACAAGTGCCGATCTTTATTTGTTTTTCCAGAACTACAACGGCTTTTACAGCCGTAAACAACGCAGGCCATGAAACTTTCAAGTATAACTTATCTTAAAAATAAAATCTTTAATAAGTTCACTAAAATATTTTAACAAAAATACAATATTTTACTTCCACAGCAATGATCACCAGACTGGTGATCACGAATATATAAAATGACTTCATGTCATTGCGTTCCGTTTGGAGACAGGAAGATTAAGTATGTCTGTCCCTTTTGAACACATTGCGTTGCACGTAATTGGTAAGGCCACGCTAGTGCTTTACTTTTCAAATAAATACTATTTCTTCAGGCTAGTTATTTCCTCCAAGAATATGATCAGTGGTGATTATCGTTTTTGGGTGACAAGCTTCGATTTAACTTGCTACAAGTAAAACACAGATCTAATATACGAAAGTAAAACGTAGTGTATTATATTCTCTTTGCTACAAGTGTGCTGTAGCCACATTGAATTAGTAGATCTGTGGGCCACAGGATCTACTAGATCTGTGGTTGTGGCAACGTCACTAGTAGATCTGTGGGCAACGTAGTTTATTATGACTTTTTGGCGGGAATTTGTAGCGTTCAGTTTGTCATTTTTCTTTTATTATCCGAAAAAATACATTTAGTGGTTTTCGATGTGTAATATTGATAGTGTATTTATCAGCGAAGTATCATTTACGTGTTTCTTGTGTAGGATAATGAAATAAAAGTGTGTATACTGTGTTTCGAGTTCCCACAAGAAGTCCGTGCAAGCTTTAGCAAAAGTGCTATCATTTTGCTAGAGTATGTAGGTTAGGTAGTTTATAGACAATGATATGATGTAAACGTGCAGAAATAGTGACCTTGATGACTGAAAAGAAGAAAAATACTACATAATCTGAAAAATATACTAAAAATTACTGAAGACGTGAATTTTACAAAATAATACTGCTGAAAAACATATACTGAAGACTAGGCGGTATGGCCAATGAGCCTTAGCCTGCCCTAAAAGGGCGAAGAAACAAAAAAAAAAAAAGTAGTTTATTATATTCTCTTTGGTTGTGGGTGTGTGTGCTACACAGAGTAGTATTATATTACTACATACAAACTTGGCGGGGCCTAAATCGACGCTGGCGAAGCTCTAGCAAAGAGAATGTAAACACCTAGCAAAGTCAATGTAAACACCTAGAAAAAAGAATGTAAACACTCTAGAAAAAGTTATTTGAATGTTGGTTACTTGTCACTAGAGCTGAAAAAACCGGAACTGTAAGGACATTCATCTATGGTTCGCCCGGGTACCTACGCTTAGTTATGCAAGGGCGAAGGAGTTGCCACTCCCGCAGCGCCGGAACAGAAGCATTCCTAAATCGCTTAAAAGTGGATGAAAAGTTTCATAACGAATAAATAACCTATTTTACAAATATCAAATCAAACTGCGTTTCCTCAATCCACCCTGAGCGAAGGAACCCTCCCACATTTTCCCTACCTTAGTACTTCCATATCCCCCTCGGATCCCGAAGGTCTGATAAGATTTCGTAGGTAAAGCGAATTTCTGGCCAAAAATGACCTTACAGTAAAAATTTGAAAATCATTTTCTTTAAAAGGGTGGATCCACGAACCCCCTTTCTAGGGAAGGGGTTTATCCCTCTCTCCCATTTAACCCCCCCCCCCCCAATTTCAAGTACAATAATCTATAGCTGTACCAGATTTCTTGTCAAAGATGACCTTAGAGTAAAATTTTCATAATTAATTTTATTTGGGGAGAGGGTTAAAAAATTCCCCCTCACCCCCCTCAAGTAAATATTTTTTTTAAATCTGAAAAAAATATAGACTATAGGCCAATTTTGGTAGTGTAATAAATATATGAGACTAAAGATGACCTATCCCACTAACATCGATCTGAAAGATTTATAAGAGCGTAGGGCCCACGCCAACTACTTTGATCCCCAACATACAAACCTTCGGAATCCGATGGGGATGTGGGAGTATCAGGGCGAGGAAAGCATGCGGGTCCGACTTGAGAGCGTAAAAACTTGAGCAACTGAAACAAGCGATATTATGTACGGTCAGGTTTGATTGAATATACCTCCCCATCTGTGGCAGATCTACCAGTTACGAAAGTAAAAATTTAGGGCTCTCGCTTGTTAGAACGCGTTCACCTCCCTGCGTTCCCGAAGTCTTTTTTTATTCGAAGGCGCGAAAAAGGGCAGCCCCTGCCTTCGGCGACCAGCATCAGCCGCTGCGGTTCGCCCGGGTGCCTAAGCTTTGTTACGCAAGGGCGAAGGGGCTGCCATTCCCGTAGCACCGGAGCAGTCGCACTCCTAATTGCTTAAAAGTGAAAGCTATAGTGGAAGTAAATATAGCATAACATATACAATGATCAATGTCTCGAAAACTACGTTTTTGCAATGCACCCTGACCGACCCCCACATTTTCCCTAATCTAATACGCTTACATCACCCTCGGATCCCGAAGGTATGGTTAAGATTTAAGTAGGTACCTAATCGCGAATTTCTGGTCAAAACTTCCATATCCCCCTCGGATCCCGAAGGTACGTAGGGCGCTACATAAGTTTTGTCGCATGCAAACTACATATAATAATATTGTGATTTGAGGCCACAGCCATAAAATCTAAGTAATTTAAAAACAACAAAAAACAAATTTAGTTGCAAGGAATCGTTTGTTCGATTTTTAAATTAATTTTCTAAATGAAAATGGCGGCAATTTCTCGTTATGATATTCGTTATGTTTCGAGGAAATTAATAGTGCACTCAGGGAAACTTGTCCATCTCTGAGGACCATAGAACGGTGGTATATTCAATTCAATCGCGGCAATTTTAACTTGGAGGATGAAGCAAGGTCTGGCAGGCTGATAGAAGTGACTACCGATAATAACATTGAGGCTGTACGAAAACTATTGGATGAAGATCGACGTGCGACATATTGACAGATCGAGGAAACCCTCAACTTAAGCGCACCAACTGTTCATCGGATTCTTCACGACCATTTGAAAGTAGGGTAACTTTGTTATATCTGGGTACCACACTCGATGACTGACGTGCTAAGGGAGCAACGTGTGACTTGGTCTCGTGATATGTTAAAAAAATTTGAAGACGGCCGATCTAACTACGTGAACTCGATTGTTACATGTGATGAAACGTGACTGTATTATTTCGACGTACCTACTAAATCCCAGAATAAAGTGTGGGTATTTGAAGATGAACCACCGCCGACGTCTGTGAAAATGTCCCGATCCGTAAAGAAAAGAATGGTTGCTGTATTTTTTACTAAGAGAGGAATATTGGCTACGGTTGTGCATGATAAAGAGCAGACCTTTACTGCTGCAGGGTACACAGAAGAATGTTTACCTCGTGCATTAGAAGCTTTAAAAAATTAACGACCAAACTCAAGACTCGATACTTGGCTCTAGCATCAAGATAACGCCCCTGCACATCGAGCCGGCAAAACTACGAACTATTTGCACCAAGCTGGAATCAAATTGTTGGGACACCCTCCTTATAGTCCGGATCTAGCGCCATGCGACTTTGCACTATTCCCTTATGTAAAAAAACAACTAAAGGGACGCATGTTTTCGAGCGATGACGAGCTTATAGGAGCTTTTGAGGAGATATGCGGCTGTGTTCCAGAAGGATACTGGAACAATGTGTTCAGCACCTGGTTTACACGTATGAAGACCTGTATTACTGCCGGTGGTGACTACTTCGAAAAAAAAAATATTGTACAAAGTACGACAAAACTTATGTAGCGCCCTAGTATAATTAAATTTCGGTAGAAAAAGCGAATTTCTGGTCAAAGATGACCTTATAGTAAAAATGCGAAATTCATTTTCTTTAAATGGGTGGATCCACGTTCCCCCTATCTAGGAAGGGATTTATCCCACTCTCCCAGATTATCCCCCCCCCCCCATAATTTAAAGGGCATTAATCTATAGCTGTAACAGATTTCTTGTCAAAGATGACCTTATAGTTAAAATTTCTTAACTAATTTTATCTGAAGAGGGGGGTTAACGCACTCCCCCTCACCGCCCTCACCCCTCGACTTAATTTAAAAAAATCTGAAACAATGTAGAGCATAGGCCAACTTTGGTAGTGTATTATATATATGAGACTACAGATGACCTATCCCACTAACATCGGTCTGAAAGATTTATAATAGCGTAGAGCATAGGGCGTAGCCCACGCCAACTACTTTGATCCCCAACATACAAACCTTCGGAATCCGATGGGGATGTGGGAGTATCAGGGCGAGGAAAGCATGCAGGTCCGACTTGAGAGCGGAAAAACTTGAGCAAGTGAAACAAGCGATATTATGTACGGTCAGGTTTGATTGAATATACCTCCTCATCTGTGGCGGATCTACCAGTTACGAAAGTAAAAATTTAGGGCTCTCGCTTGTTAGAACGCGTTCACCTCCCTACGTTCCCGAAGTCTTTTTTATCCGAAGGCGCGAAAAAAGGGCAGCCCCTGCCTTCGGCGACCAGCATCAGCCGCTGCGGTTCGCCCGGGTTCCTAAGCTTTGTTACGCAAGGGCGAAGGGGCTGCCATTCCCGTAGCACCGGAGCAGTCGCACTCCTAATTGCTTAAAAGTGAAAGCTATAATGGAAGTAAATATAGCATAACATATAAATTTACAATGATCAATGTCTCGAAAACTACGTTTTAGCAATGCACCCTGACCGAAGGAACCCCCACATTTTCCCTAATCTAATACGCTTACATCACCCTCGGATCCCGAAGGTATGATTAGATTTTGGTAGAAAAAGCGAATTTCTGGTCAAAGATGACCTTATAGTAAAAAATCGAAATTCATTTTCTTTAAATGGGTGGATCTACGTTTCCCCTTTCTAGGAAGGGATTTATCCCACTCTCCCAGATTATCCCCCCCCCCATTATTTCAAGGGCATTAATCTATAGCTGTAACAGATTTCTTGTCAAAGATGACCTTATAGTTAAAATTTCGTAACTAATTTTATCTGAAGAGGGGGGTTAACGCACTCCCCCTCGTCTTATTAATTTTAAAAATCTGAAACAATGTAGAGCATAGGCCAACTTTGGTAGTGTATTATATATATGAGACTAAATATGACCTATCCCACTAACATCGATCTGAAAGATTTATAATAGCGTAGAGCGTATATGAGACTAAAGATGACCTATCCCACTAACATCGATCTGAAAGATTTATAATAGCGTAGACCGCCAACTACTTTGATTCCCAACATACAAACCTTCGGAATCCGATGGGGATGTGGGAGTATCAGGGCGAGGAAAGCATGCTGGTCCGACTTGAGAGCGGAAAAACTTAAGCAAATGAAACAAGCGATATTATGTTCTGTCAGGTTTGATTGAATATACCTCCCCATCTGTGGCAGATCTACCAGTTAATAAAGTAAAAATGTAGGGCTCTCGCTTGTTAGAACGCGTTCACCTCCCTACGTTCCCAGTCTTTTTTTTATTAGAAAGCGCGAAAACAGGGCAGCCCCTGCCTTCGGCGACCAGCATCAGCCAATACGGTTCGCCCGAGTGCCTGAGCTTTGTTACGCAAGGGCGAAGGGGCTGCCATTCCCGTGGCGCCGGAGCAGTCGCACTCCTAAATCGCTTATAAGTGAAAGCATATAGTGGAAGTAAATACCGAAGGAAAATATACGGAGTATGTTATCCGTAAAACCCTCGGAAACTAGGAAAGAGGTGTTGTGGGAGGAAAAACCATCTCCAACCTCCGATACGCTGATGACACTGTTCTCCTCACCACATCCATTGAAGACATGAAGAGCATTCTCAATAGGTTAGAGTTTGAAAGTGGCATTCTGGGACTCGCAGTCAACCGACAGAAAACAAAATTAATGGTGATTGATCGTGCTGAGAAACTGACAAGGAGCCATAACATCCAAAGCATGGAAACAGTACAGGAATTCACTTACCTGGGTTCTCGAATATGCAATGACGGCAACTGCGCTCCGGAGATTAAACGTCGCATAGGAATGGCCAAATATGCGATGACAAGACTCCAGAACATATGTAGAAACCGGGGCATTAGTTTTTAAACCAAAGACCGCCTAGTAAGAGCTTTAGTCTTTCCCATTTACATACGGAGTGGAAACATGGACTATACGGGCTAGATAAAGGCAGAGAATAGATGCATTTGAAATGTGGTGTTGGAGGCAGATGCTAAGGATTCCTTGGACAGCTAGGCGAACAAATGCGTCTATTCTCTCGCAACTCAAAGTTCAAACACGGTTGTCTACCATCTGCCTGCAGCGCATACTTACCTATTTCGGCAACGTAATTAGAAACAGTGGTGACAACCTTGAAAAACTGATTGTTGTTGGCAACATTGAAGGAAAATATCCAGAGCCAACACGATGGAGTGATCAGATAAAGGGAGGCACCACATCTAACAAGCTTTTATCAAGCGGTGAGGGCGACTATGCACCGTAGTCGATGGAGACAAATTACGCGTCTCAAGGTCAATTTAGACCACGATCCTCAGTAATGAGGGACCGACCAGAGAGAAACAGTACCGAATCGCGAATTTCTAGTCAAAGATGACCTTATAGTATCCTGTATACAGTATGCAGTCGTCCAAGACACAGTGCCAGGCTTCCAAATGAGGCCCTCCAGAAGATTAAGAAGCCCCGGAGAAGAAAACTCACCCGAGCAGCTGGCGAAGCGCCGCTGCGGGGAGTTTGGAGACCCCATGCCGCCGTGGTCGCAGCGCGACCCGCGCATGCAGTCCCGCCAGCAGCCACCTGCACCGGCCCCGAGGCGCTCCATCACCCCCACCGACGCCACGCCATCTGCTCGGCCCACGTACGCGGACCGAGCCAGGACGCCGCCCCTCCCGGCCCCACCCACTGCTGCCGCCGCGCCGCTCAGCGCTGCCGCCGCGCCGCTCAGCGCCGCCGCACCGCCGCGCGCCACCGCGCGCCCCCGCGACCCCGCGCGCCCCCGCGCCCGCAGCCGCGACCCCGCGCGCCCGCTGCCGCGCCCCCGCGCCCGCCGCCGCGCCCCCGCGCGCCCCAGCCCCCGCCACCGCGGGGCCCTCCGCCGCCGCCGCCGCCCCAGCTGCTGCCGTCGGCCAGCCCAGGAAGGCCCGCTACCCTCCTTTGGTAGTGGAGTCCCTTCCAGACTGGCCGACTCACTTCAAGAACATCGCCGAGGAGCTCGGGCGAGCTCCCAACGCCCGCCCCTACGGGAAGGGAATCCGTTTCATCCCCGAAGACAGCGCGGAGTACCGCACGGTGCAGCGGTACCTGTCTGCGCAGCCGGGGGTGAAATGGTTCTCCTACACGCTGCCGGCCGAGAAGCCCCTCAAGGTCGCCATCCGCGGCCTCCCATCAACCACAGAGCCCGCCGAGATCTCCTCCGCCTTAGCCGAGCACGGCTTCGAGGCGGAGCATGTGAAGGCCATCCGGGCGCGCGCAGGACGCCCCGGGTGCATTTTCTTCGCGCAGATCCGGCGGACCACCAACTTGACTGCCATCTACGACGTCACGGAGCTCCTCTTCATGCCGGGCATCACCATCGAGGCCTGGCGTGGAAAGCGGGGGCCCGCGCAATGCCACCGGTGCCAGGGATTCAGGCACTCCTCTCACGGCTGCCACCTCCCGCTAGCCTGCGTCCGCTGCGGCGACTCAAACGCCGCGAAGGACTGCCCACGGCCGCGAGAGGACCCCGCGACCTGCGCCAACTGCGCGGGCCCGCACCCTGCCAACCACGTGTCGTGCCCGGCGTTCCGTAGGGAGCTCCGGAACAGGAAAGCCGGCACGGTCGCCCGGACTACCGCTTCCCGCCCGGCAGCACCCGCCGCCACTGCGGAGCGCGCCGCACCGGCAGCGCCCGCCGTGTTGAGCGGCTCGGCTGCTGCGCCCGCGCCAAAGCATAGGAAACGAAGAACCCGCCGGAGGAGAAAGAGGCCCCTAGCCCCTGCTTCCGCCGCCGCCCCCACCGATGCCGACACCACCACGATGCCCTCCAGAAGCGACCTCCTGCGCGCTCTGGAGGTCATACAACAGCTCCTCGCCCCAGCCGGGGCTCGAGAGGCTGCCACGGGCCCTGCGCCCCCTCCCAGGACCCGCTCATCGTAATGGGCGGCGGAAGATGCCACGTTCAGGAGGCTCAGCCTCGATAACGTTTCCCCGTCGCCCCCTCCGGGGGCAACGAGAAGACTGCTCCAAAATTTGCGTTGGGTAAGTGTATACAGGCTGACTTTTAATTAGTTCTTGATAACATAAGATATGCATGTACTCGTGATTACAAACAACTTTCCAAAATAAACTCTATGTCAAATCAGAAAAAAAAACATGTCTTCGATACATAGTAAGTTATCAAATGGGCAAAAATGTAGAGGCTCAATTTTTTTTTCATGTTTGACATACAGTTTCTTGGGGAAAGTTGTTTGTAATCACGAGAACTTTCATATCCTTTACTATCAAGAACTAATTAAAAGTCACCATATATATTTTGCAAATTAACTAGGAATGCCTCGATACGCCTTTTTGCCGATACGATACCGATACTCTTATAAAAATATCGGCGATACTGATACCGATACGCTTATTGAATTCAAAAAGGAAGGTAGAATCAATAAAACACAATTAATTAATAGTTTTAGTTATCAAAATTAACTTTTATAAGATTTTTATTAAAAAAACAAAGCATTCTTAAGTTTTGCGGGCAAAGGCGATTTCGCAAGTCTGTTTGATTAAGACCTGCGGTGGAAAATAGCCTCTCAGATGCGACAGATGCCTCGTTTGCAACGAAATAGATGGGACAACACGCGCGTTTACATTACATTTTTAAAGCGCGAAATTTGAAAAGCATCGTTGAATCTGCCATAAAAATATCGCCGATACCGATATCGGATGCATCCCTAAAATTAACTTTCTCTAAAAGGGGAATATTCACGCTCTCCCTTCTCCCCCTAATTTAAAAGGCATTTATCTAAAGCCCTATCAGATATCTGATCAAAGATGACCTTTAAAAAAAATCAGTGTTCATTTTATCTCAGGGAGGGGGGTAACGCCCTCCCCCTTCTTAGGGAGGGGTTTACTGCTCCCCCTAAATCCCTCGCCGCCCTCCCCCCGAAACCCAATACTTTTTGAAAAACAATTTTTCAAAATCTGGTAACAATGCAGTATATAGGTAATCTTTGGTAGTGTATTATTTGAGACTAAAGATAACCAACCAACCCCCCATCCATTTTGATACCAACAAACCAGATCCGATAGGGATGTAGGGGTGTCAGGGCGGGGAAAGCATGCGGGTCCGACTTAAGTGCGGAAAACTTAACGTGTCCTTGAAAGTTGTCCGCCGCCCTGAAAGATATTTTAAGCTTCTGGACAGGGGTGGACTCGGCATCAATATCAACGGCGAGTACATATTCCACCTCCGATTCGCTGACGATATCGTGGTCAAGGCTGAGACTATGGAAGATTTAAGCACAATGCTCGATATCCTCAGTAAAGTCTCTCAACAAGTGGGTCTTAAAATGAACATGGACAAGACGAAAATAATTGTAAGTAGGAGATTAATAAAAAATTGAAGCACACATTTTTGTTTAATCAAATAAATCAACTAAAATCACAATTTATATGTACATATCTTAAATCCTGGTTGCGCTCGGACAGAGTTATTGCTTCTCCAGTTGACTTCAGCGGAATAGAAGACAAAATGAGCTCGCAAGGGCTTATATGCGGTCGGCTGGCTATTGCTCGCCCCACCTGGCTGGCTGGCAGGTGTGGAGGGGTGGTGAGGCGATGGCGTAGCGGCATGGCATTGGCTGGCTGGTTAGTGGCAGGCTAGTGAGGCTGAGGCGTTGGGTTACATAATGTTAAATGTCCGTGTCGCACCCACCCCTCTAAAGGTTGGAGATTCTACACTGGAAGTTGTTGGCGAATATGTATACCTGGGACAAACAGTCCAGCTAGGCAGGTCCAACTTCAAGAAAGAGATCAATCGACGAATCCAACTCGGCTGGGCAGCGTTCGGGAAGCTTCGCAATATCTTCATGTCCCAAATACCGCAGTGTCTCAAGACTAAGGTCTTTGACCAGTGTGTGTTGCCAGTGATGACTTACGGAACTGTGACATGGTCGCTTACTATGGGCCTCATAAGACGGCTCAAGGTCACCCAAAGGGTAATGGAGCGTGCTATGCTCGGAGTTTCTCTGCGTGATCCAATCAGAAACGAGATCCGCAGGAGAACTAAAGTAACCGACATAGCTCATAGAATCACTTAACTGAGGTGGCAGTGGGCATGGCACATAGCTCGTAGAACAGATGGCCGATGGGGTAGTAAAGTTCTCGAGTGGCGACCGCGCACCGGAAAACTTAGCGTAAGCAGGCCTCTCACGCGTTGGACCGACGACGTGGTGAAGATCGTGGGAAGTCGATGGATGCGGGTAGCGCAGGACCGGTCGTCGTGGAAATCCTTGGGGGAGGCCTTTGTCCAGCAATGGACGATTTCCTTCTGATATGATGATGATGACAGCAACATTTTACAATTTCGTGGCTTTTAAAATCTTAACATGACAACCCTAAATAAATGACAACACTGGTCTACGCATCATATTTAAAAAAAAACAAGTCAAAACAATGCAAAGCGAATATAAATCCGATTAGTGATGGGACTCGAATCGAAAATGAATATTCGAATCAATTCGAATAACCCGGCAAAAATTCGAACCATGATCCGAATGATCCCTCGATTCGAATTGATTGATACATTCGAATCAATACGAATTTATACTTTGAATCGAATCAATAAAATCGTTTAATAGATAAAAAAATATTTAGATACGTAAAAAGTCCCAAACTACACTTTTTTTAACGGTTCTATAATTTTCAAATTGTTAGGTAGTTACTATGTCTTCACTGCGAAACACAAACATTTCACTTTATTTACACGCTTACGCTACACACACTTGTATTATTTACACCAAAAATACTTCACTATCAAAAACGTAATTTTAAAAATATTTCGTAAACGCTTATTAAAGTCACCGTGTTCAAATTATTTCTAAAATATTAATTAACAAACCTCTATAAAACCACTTTTTAAAAAACTACGAACGAAAAATTATAATATAACTAACATCACTTTTTAGAATTTCAACCGTCTCATCTATAAGTTAAGCTTACCGCGCAATATAAGATTCGAATCATCAATCTGATTCGAATTGTTAAGATGATTCGAATCAACATTGAATCTCATTCGAATCAAGTCTTCACCGTCATAAACGTAGTGATTACATGCTCGGTGACCGTCTTCATTCGAACCAAATGTGATTCGAGTCCCATCACTACCGTATTTTATTAATGTTTACAATTTTTTTTTACAATTAATCCTACGAATTACTAAACAAATAGTTACAAAAGTAATTAAATTTCACACTGCACAACGGTTTCGTCATAATGTCTATCAAATTCTCTTCACTCATAGACTGATAAACGTTTCATAATCACAATGTCAAAGTGATATTTGAAGTCGGCTTTGCTCGTTTTGTGTTCTCACTGTTATCAATCATTTTAATCGCGCTTTCAGTCACAATACATCACCACATTTTGCACAATACCGCCAATCCCTTCTTACAACAGTTCTCTCACGTCTCGGCTGACATAGTCTGCCTCCGCTGAAGACAATGATACTATACCAGGATATCAGGTTTTCATTGTCCCCAGACTGAGTCACAGTAAGCATTGATCACGTTTTCTTTTCTTTCTTTCTTATAGGTAAGTATCCACCCTCCAGGTATCCTAAAATTATCTTGGCAGCTTTGCAGGTAGTCTTCGTAGGTTTATTTATGTATATGCTTAAGTATGAAGGTGCATATGTTATATCTGGTTTACTGATGGTCAGGTAAGTAAGACTTCCTATTATTTTTTTATATGGTACATTAATTATTATTTCTTCTTTTTCAGGAACTTCAAACTTATCTTCCATGGGCGTCTTCTCCAACTTACAGTCGTTCATTTTAAACTGTGTTAAAATTTTATCAATAAATTTTGTTTGTTATGTGTAATTTATTTTCTGTTCTCTCTATTTCCATACCTAAAAAAATATTTATCTGTCCTAAATATTTTGCTCTGAATTCTTCTTGTAGGTATGTAGTTACTGTATTTATCTATTTAGTATTACTAATGAAATCTCATAGTATTTCCTCCTTAATTAAAAAAAACTGCAACATTTAATCTTCTCAACTAAAAATAAAATTATAACATGCCAATGTCTACATTATAGATATTAAAGAAAAACTACTTTATAGGTCTTTATTAACCGCTCCGCTGGCAAGCACTTGAAAATCGTTACCCGCTCAACTGGCAAGAAGTGACGACGTTCCTGCTATCAAAACATCCGTCAGCTGCCAAGCGGTGACGCTGTACCTTGCTAGCTGTCGTCACATATTTCATTGTTTTGCTAAAAAGAAACGGAACGTGTCGTGAAAATAGAATACAAAACGCTCCTATGATAGACAAAGACAGAGCCGCTCCACTGGCAAGAAGTAACGACGTTCCTGCTATCAAAACGAACGTGATTTCCTAGTACCGTTCCCGAGCGACGGCAGTGCTTGTGAGTTCGTGGTTTATTTTTGTTATGTTAAATGTATCTTTTGTGGTCTTTTAGGTTAAATTAAAGTAAAACAATCTTTTCTCTTTTCAAATACATAATTATTTCATTGAAACGTTTTTATTTATTAGATCTTTGGGTATTTATACAAAAAACCGGAAAAAAAAAGTCAACCAATATTATAGCTAAGGATTGTCACAATTACAAAATCTATCTTGTATAGATTATTCTACAACGAGTTAGCTTGTTTCATAACGAACTCGGCGTTATAAGTTACACACTTGTAACATTCATAGTACTTGAGAAATCAAGCATATTGTAACCGGAGTCCGCGAACAGGTGCGCCCCCCCGACGGGCTGTGGCAGCTGACGGTTATACGATTTTCAAGTGCTTGCCAGCGGAGCGGGCTTTTGATAGCAGGCACGACGTCACTTCTTGCCAGCGGAGCGGTTAAAGCAAAAAAAGTCAAAACAATAATTTTTAGAATTTTTTCAAGATTGATTGAGGTGTTGAATCCTGAAAAGGTAACAAACAAACTCATTTTCGCATTTATCTTCTATATATGTATTTATAAAAATCTTGTGTCACGGTGTTTGTGTTCGTACTCCTCTGAAACAGCTTGACCGATTTCCATGAAATATTTTGTGTAGTACTTGGGTAGGCAATGGGAATAGGTCGTAAAGTATATTTCATTATCGCAAATAAAGTTTGCACTGTCAGCTAGTAATATTATAGTAAAGGAATGGTTTTATGAAATATTAAGCTTTAAAGTGCAAATTTTTGTTAGTAAAGTGTCCACCCTCTACCCCCTCTACCAGCTAAACCGCTATTTTAGGACATCTGAAAAAAATATAGTAAATAGTAGCCTAGTAATATTGAAGTCATTGATGATGACATTGACATATAATCAATTTAAAAGAAAAACTATTACGGCTAAGTATGTTTCCTTAGTTTAGCAGTAATAGATTTATAAAAAGTTCATAGATTTTCCATAGGTACATAATGCTCTAATTACTAACTACATAAACAATTTATTTTTAAATGAAAAGACTGAAACCCTACTTAGCGCAAGTCAGACTCGTACTAGGCCAGTTTTTATATTAAATACCCACCGTGGAAGCACACAACTTTTTTTTTCTTCAAGTTCAGGGATACCTTACCTTATACTCTATGCGCCTCACCCAACTTTCTGTTAAATGCCCTCAATATTTTTATTTTCTTTGCAAAAGGTGCCGAAATAATGCGTCAAAATAAGTCATCAGCTGAACAACATCCACTGCTGGACAAAGGAGTCCCCCGAGGGTTTCCAAGACGACCGGTCCTGCACTGCCTGCATCCAGTGATCTTCACTAGGTTGTCGGTCCACCGCGTGGGAGGCCTGCCTACGCTACATTTTCCGGTGCGCGGTCGACACTCGAGAACCTTACTGCCCCAAGGGCCATTTGTTCTATGACCTATGTGCCCTGCCCACTAACACATAAGTTTAGCAATTCTGTGAGCCAAGTCCGTTACTTTGGTTCTCCTGCGGATCTCCTCATTTCTGATTCGATCGCGTAGAGAAATTTAAGCATAGCTCGCTCCATTGCCCTTTGGGTGACCTTGAGTCTTCTTATGAGGCCCATAGTAAGCTACCATCAAGTCAAAATAAGTATGTAAAATAAACTAACGAAAATATAAATGGGCATTTTAATTGCAATGAATACCTACATTCAATTAACAAAAGAAAACCTACAATAAGTGAATCCTTGGCTTCATATTACTCTGTGTACAATAGAGACCATTTTCAACATTTGTAGTCAACAGACACACCCTTGTTTCGTTTTTATTCCCAACAGAGTTGCAAAACCACTTTTACAAATACACCAAATATAAATGGAATGGAATTCACATAGATCATCATCATATCAGCGGAAAGATGTCCACTGCTAGACAAAGGCCTCCCCCAAGGATTTCCACAACCGGTCCTGCGCTGGCCCCATCCAGCGGCTTCCCATGGCGTTCACCAAGTCGTCGGTCCACCGAGTGGGAGGCCTGCCTACGCTATGTCTCCAGGTGCGTAATGTATTCACAAAGATAGCAAGTTGATAATGGTAAAAGAATACACAGAATATATACATGTTTCTACATCCTTAAACGTTGCCGGAAGGTTGCACTCCTTAGGCAGTGGAGTCTAGACTATCTTCTGATGGGGTGCTGTCTATCATGGCTTCGCGGAAGGGGCCTCCAGCAGTCCAGGGCGAGAGGAAGGTGCCCATAGCCCAGACAGGACCAGAGCGCAAGGAGATCAAAGACCATGCGGACAAGGCGGACAAGTAATTTTTGGTTAATTTTCGTCATTCCATTGTTTTTTCTATATTCGTCTTGTAAATTTTTAAGACTAATTAAGTTCTATTAAATTGTAAAAGGGACGCACCCCATTGGTTTCATGCAGTTTGAAATTAAGGCACCATCAGTTTCCGAGCTTTTAAATGTAACAGGAAATGGTTCTGTATTTACAGGTACTGGTTCGGCAAAACCTGTTGGGTCCTAGTATTCTGTGGGCAGATGAAGTAGCTCAGAGTGACTTCCAGTTCCTCATTTGGTTGGGAATTCTGTTCTGACCATAACAGTTTACTCCAATGAACAATATTGTTGCTTGTTCTTGCACTTGTGATGATTACCATTCACCTAAACTGGAAGAGAAAACAGTTAAGATTTTACATGACAGATCATTCTATCACTAAACTGTTGGACTAACCAAAAATAAACAATACTGGACAATCAAGCTGTCACAAAAGATGGTTTGGGCTCTAGTTATCACTGCGCCATCGAGTACCTAGTTGAAACCAAGCACAGACAAATGAGAAAGTTGCTGCTTACATACATACTTTACTCTAAGCAGTAAAGTTAAGAGAAATTTCCTACTTACACTTGCTTGCATGCAGCAAATGCAATTAATTAGGTAAATTTAATGCGCTCCAAGCTGTTTGCCAGTCCACGACAGATAAGCGTGTCTGGAAGGTTTTTCTGCAGGTGGAATTGATACTCATTGATTTGAGTGCCATGCAAGCAGTGAGAAGAATGGTAACATTATAGGTATATTGTTGTGAGATATTAAACTACAAGTAAAAGAGATGGGCTCTGGTATAAGAAGACCATTATTGGGAGAACAATTAATATTAAATATAAAAAACATTGACACACGTCACCTACAAGTTATTCAACTGGAATGATGTGGACAACTCATTCTATAAACATTTCAAACTCGTGTGTCATGCGCAGTTCGATTGCAGATAACTTTGTTTGTGGCTAGTACGCATCGATCGCGAAGATATAAAGCTTATTTCAACATAGGTTTATTTATTTGCTTGCAAGTCTCTCCTATGGTATTGGGCTCCCGTTACGTCCTTCCAAAAGCACTTACCTAATTCTCCTGGGGCACTCACAGTCTCTTCCTCATTTTATTGGGTGCGTACTGCATAAAGGCAAAGATTTCTATCTACTTACTACCTTTTTTCTTTCGATTTACCTAGCCTTCAAGACGCGACGTTCCCACTTCGCCACTTGGAAAGAAGTTGACTAAATTGCTTTAAATAATGTATGAGTTGCTTTAGCTTTAAAGATGCTTCGAAGTCTTTGATAGGGTTACTGACATCACACAAAACACCATTACACTATGGTTAAGGCTGGCTCTGCTGAGTCAAAATGTATGTACCTCTTCATTCATAGTAGGTGCTCTAGCAAATCAAAGCAAATGAGTAGGTAATTATAAACTCTGGCTAGCTGGCCGGCGTGTGATGACGTCACAACTGGTAACCCATAGCAACCAGCGTCGGAATAGTCACAACAAACGTCATTAGGGTTTACTTTTGTTTGTTTCTTGATTGTCCAAATTTGTCACAACACAGCCAACATTCAGGGAAAAAAATAGAGAGTGGAATGTTACCGATTCACAAAAAAATACAACGAAATTGGTGATAAAATTGACATGTTTAGTTTCCAGAGCCACAAAAGAAATTTTAAAAAAATACTTTTGAGATTGCTGTAATGGGTAATAGTTACCTGTGGCCAGCGTCGGAATAGCTGTTTCGTACAAACTTGGCTGGCTACATACAAATAGGACATAGCGAATTAGCGATCTGTGCACTTCGTAGATTTTTAGGAAAACTAGAAAAAGTTACATATTGCAGTAAACATAAATGAAATAGGTAATTAAGTGCGAAATTTATAATATTAATTCGCTAATGGAAAAATTAAATACAACTTAGGGCCTCCTAAAAGTATGTTGATCATGGTAGACCAATGCATTGTCTTGTTGTCACCGGGATCTTCAGTCTGATACATATTTGTATGTCCTTTTTATAAATATTTGCTGTGATTATCTGGTGAACGTGTTACGAAGACACACAACTCGACTTCTGCTATTATTTATTATAATACATCACGTGTTGTGATCCGAGTATTGTAAGTGGCGATCGATTTTGGCTAATGATTTATTGTAGTAATTGCAATAAGTAATTGTGTGTGCAGGGACGCGGTGAAATGGACGTCGACGACTCTGCAGTGGACCTGAGCGTAAGGTAATTGATTAAACTACTTTACTTCCAGGTTTCAGCTAGATTTATTTATTTATTTTGAGTTTTTTCTGTGTATACGTACTGTCTTTCGGCAATCAATGCATTTCCGAACCAGCGAGCTTTATCAATAGAGAAGACACTTCTCAATACAACCATCTTCTATTCAAGATGAGTACATGTACTGCAACTCACTTAGTCACCCGCTAGCGCTTATTGGGACAATGGGACATGACTTGAGACCATTTGATTCTGGTATTTGTGCTTAGATATTGCACTAATCAATCACGTAATGCGAGCAAGTGCAAAGGGATAACTTTTAGGTAAATGCATGTATTGTTTTTTAATCAATAAATCTGAATCTAAATTTTGACGAGGCATGTTGCGTCATGTTGAAATAGAATAAAAATATTGAAGCAACATATTGCACTCCAAAATCCAACAGACTGTTTTGGCTACATGTGATAACAATGAAACGGACACACATACACATACCCAAACATATTTGACAAACATTACTCTTCGCTTGGGTGAGCACTCAGGTTCTTAAAGTTTTTGTGCTTAATTAAATGAGGCAAATATCTCCATTACTGTGAAAAAAATTTGAGTGATGGAAGTTTAAGTAGTGCCTTGTCCTCTTAGGTCCCTGCCTCCGGAGCTGAGCGAGCTGAGAGCTCTGACAGCCAGTGGGCTGACCATCACCCCTGCGCAGCCCCCTCCACCTGTAAGTATTTAAGATAAAATTTTTATTGTAGTGAAAATATATATACAGAGTATCATTTAAATCTTTAGAGCCATTTTTGCAAAAAAATGGTGATTTTTTACCATGACAGCAACCTTAAAAACCACCGAAGCGGGAGTCTGACTAACACTCCGAGGGTTAGGTACCACCACACCTCTCCACACAACTACATTGTACAATGACAATGATACCTATTCACGTAACAAACAAAAGACATCAATGCGAGCCAGTTTGGACTCCTTAACACGAGTACAACTCAAACTTGGCCAATTTTTATTATTTGTTGTTTTACTTTAGTATTAGTACTATTTTCACACCAAGTTTCACAGTTGTATGTATTCCCATTTTTACGAGCGTAGTAATAATGCGTTTGTGTAATTATTTGCTAATTAATATAAAATGAAAATAGTGATGATTTTGTAGATTGTGAGTATAAATGACTGTACAATATACTAAATATTAAAAGCAATTTGACTTATCAAAACAAACTGGAACTGGAACTGTTAAGCAAGTGAATCAAAGAATGTTGGTGTGTTTTGTGGGCTTGTTGATTTTGTGTCCGAGTTGGACGGAGTCATGAAGGAGCATCTTGCAACATCTACAGTATTCAAAGGTACTTCAGTACATCGAAAACAATATGCCTTCTACATGAAACAAAGAATATAACTAATCTAAAATAAAATTCATTATAGGGTGGTGTAATATTTTATCAATTTTTTTAATAAACCCACGCAGTGCACCACCGGTTCCCTGAGACACCAGTCAAATAGACAGAGGAGTCTGAACTGAAAATCATGTTTCCACGCTCGCGGTGATTATTTTTGTTTGTATTGTAATGTGAATAGGTATTATTGTCATAGTTGTGTTGAGAGGTGGGTGGTACGGAACCCTCGGAGCGCGCGTTTTACTCTCTACTGGCCGGTTTGTTTTAAAATAAACTCTTTATATTTCAGAAATTTGTAATAATAATACAATGTTTCTATGACTTTTCGAGGGTGCGCAGTGAAAAAAGTAGCCAGGTCCTAATCTGTCTACCTACTAAATTTCAGCCAGATCCGTTCAGTAGTTTTTGCGTGAAGAAGTAACAAACATACACACTCACAAACTTTCGCCTTTATAATATTAGTGTGATTAATAATTTATTTATTTATTTAAGTAACAAAGACTTACATTTAGTTAGTAGGTGACTTATCCTAGGAGTTAGTAGTTAATTAAACAAATTCAATTCCATTACAACATTGTTGCTTAACTGCTGGGGTCGTGAAGCATATAGGGGCAGTCAACCCTGGCCCCTATTATCCTTAGGACGCCGTTTCGGCTGGCCCGCAGCCGGCGCACCAGGGACGCGCACCTCTTATGCATAGTTGCGTTAAAGCAGTCTACATTAAAGCAATTTAAAATGTCCAAAAAATGTTAATCAATAACATTATTTTAATTTTCACATTGCAGGTGGTTAATATAGATTCATTTAGAAGTGTAGTGTAGATAGAACAGTAGCTTTACTAATAATTATTTTTCTCCCTTTGCTCTCAAACTGGAAGATTGATAAAGTGAGTACCTACCTTATATTTTTTTAGCTTTTGTCTGTCGTAAATCAAGACACAATTAAAAAACTTGTCTTGTCCAGATCTGTGTTACAATGGGATGATTAGCGCAAACAAAAAAAATATATTCCAACAATGAGTGTAAATATAGGATTTTGTCATTATTCCTTATGTAAGTAAAAATATCCATGAACAGCAGACCCACAATGATCTTTCATCTCATTCAATAATGAAATTAAATTCACCACTTTGTAATAATGCTACTAAAACATTCCTTAACTCTATTTGTTTGCAAGAGCGTCGGTGGAGTAACGGCTAGGGCCGCCGCCTTCTGTCCGGCAGGTCGTGGTTCGAATCTTGCCACGTACCAATGTGATTTCGAATTTAGATTTCATATGTACGTTTATCCGACGCTCTTACGGTGAAGGAAAACATCGTGAGGAAACCTGCACACGCCTGCGAAGAAACTCGAAGGTTGTGTGTGAAGTCGACCAACCCGCAGTGGGCCCGCGTGCTCGACTAAGACCCGATCGCCCTAATTCAGGGTAGGCTCGAGCCCTTCGGTGGGGACGTATATGAGCTGATATGATTTGTTTGCAAATGGCTAAACATGTAAACAAAAAAAATGTATCATTCTATCTTAATTGCTTACATTTGGACATCGAATATGTTCCTACTTTGTGTGTTCATTTAAGACTTCAATACCAATTGAAACTGGTTTTAAGAGAACACTTCACGTTTTGTTTACATGTTTGGCCATTTCCAAGCAAATACCAAAATCACTTTAAGTAGTTTAAGTCTTTCACAATAAACTACAGCCCGCTTCCTTCCCACGCTTTTATTGTGAATGGGCCTTAAAGGTACAGATAATAAATAGTCTCTGACTCCTTATGTACAGGGCTCGAGTGGTAAACGGGTGTTGCGACCTCGCTCCGAAATGCGCAGCTACGCGGAGTCGCCGGACATAGTGCTGCTGCCCGCCGCGCCGCCGCACCGCAAGCCTGCCGCTCTCCCACTGCAGCCCGCACCCCCGCCGCAGCCCTTCACAGGTACGCAACATTTGTAGGCAACACAGAACAATTACAGGCTACGCTAAACAGTTACTGGTTACAGTGTACAAACAACATAGCAGTTACAGGCAACACAGAACCGTTACTGGTAACACAACAGTTATAGGTAACAGAGAACAGTTACATACAACACAGAACTGGTAACACAACAGTTACAGGTAACAGAGAGCAGTTATATGCAACACAGAACTGGTAACACAAAACAGTCACAGGTAATAAAGCAGTTACAGGCAACACAGAACAGTTACAGGCAACAGGCAACACAGAACTGTTACTGGTAACACACCAGTTATAGGTAACAGAGAGCAATTACATACAACACAGAACTGGTAACACAATAGTTACAGGTTTAACAGAGAGCAGTTACATGCAACACAGAACTGGTAACACAAAACAGTCACAGGCAACACAGAACAGTTACTGGTAACACATCAGTTATAGGTAACAGAGAGCAGTAACATACAACACAGAACTGGTAACACAATAGTTACAGGTAACAGAGAGCAGTTACATACAACACAGAACTGGTAACACAACAGTTACAGGTAACAGAGAGCAGTTACATGCAACACAGAACTGGTAACACATAAAAGTCACAGGTAACAAAGCAGTTACAGGCAACACAGAACAGTTACAGGCAACACAAAACAGTTACAGGGCTGCTAGCTGGCTCGGAAACACGCAGCTACGCAGAGTCGCCGAACATAGTACTGCTGCCCGCCGTGCCACCGCACTGCAAGCCAGCCGCTCTCCCGTCGCAACTCGCAGCCCTGCCGCAGCCCTTTACAGGTAACGGAACGGTTACAGGAAACACAGAAGTGATACAGGGCTGGCAGCCGGTGCGGAAACTCACAGCTACACAGAGTCGCCGAACATAATGCAGCCCGAACCTCTGCTGCAGCCCTTCACAGGTAACAGAACAGTTACAGGGCTGCTAGCCGGTGCGGAAACTTGCAGCTACGCAGAGTCGCCGAACATAATGCAGCCCGCACCTCTGGTGCAGCCCTTCACAGGTAACAGAACAGTTACAGGGCTGCTAGCCGGTGCGGAAACTCGCAGCTACGCAGAGTCGCCGAACATAATGCAGCCCGCACCTCTGGTGCAGCCCTTCACAGGTAACAGAACAGTTACAGGGCTGCTAGCCGGTGCGGAAACTCGCAGCTACGCAGAGTCGCCGAACATAATGCAGCCCGCACCTCTGGTGCAGCCCTTCACAGGTAACAGAACAGTTACAGGGCTGCTAGCCGGTGCGGAAACTCGCAGCTACGCAGAGTCGCCGAACATAATGCAGCCCGCACCTCTGGTGCAGCCCTTCACAGGTAACAGAACAGTTACAGGGCTGCTAGCCGGTGCGGAAACTCACAGCTACACAGAGTCGCCGAACATAATGCAGCCCGAACCTCTGCTGCAGCCCTTCACAGGTAACAGAACAGTTACAGGGCTGCTAGCCGGTGCGGAAACTCGCAGCTACGCAGAGTCGCCGAACATAATGCAGCCCGCACCTCTGGTGCAGCCCTTCACAGGTAACAGAACAGTTACAGGGCTGCTAGCCGGTGCGGAAACTCGCAGCTACGCAGAGTCGCCGAACATAATGCAGCCCGCACCTCTGGTGCAGCCCTTCACAGGTAACAGAACAGTTACAGGGCTGCTAGCCGGTGCGAAAACTCGCAGCTACGCAGAGTTGCCGAATATGATGCAGCCCGCACCTCTAGTGCAGCCCCTCACAGGTAACAGAACAGTTACAGGGCTGCTAGCCGGTGCGGAAACTCGCAGCTACGCAGAGTCGCCGAATATGATGCAGCCCGCACCTCTAGTGCAGCCCCTCATCATCATCATCATCATATCAGCCACAAATCGTCCACTGCTGGACAAAGGCCTCCCCCAAGGATTTCCACGACGACCGGTCCTGCGCTGTGCTGCGCTGCCCGTCCTCACAGGTAACAGAACAGTTACAGGGCTGCTAGCCGGTGCGGAAACACGCAGCTACGCAGAGTCGCCGAATAGAATAGAATAGAATAATATTTTTATTTGCGTAAATGTGGTAGGTACAGTATGGTGACAGGTAAATTAATAGTCCAATACACATTTAACCTTATTTCAAAGACATGTAAACAAAAACTTAGAAAATATAATTTTACAATTTTTCATCTAAAAACTCATTTACCAAAATTCAAATTCAAAAATCTTAATTCGTGGTAAACATGGTGATTTTAGATGTTGATAACATAGAAGCTCTCATGTCTAGCTGAGTACAGCATACAAATAAAAATAATAAAAATATGAAAAATAAACAATATTGGTACAATTTTATCTAAGGATGTCAGTAAATAATGATTAAATAAATAGTAGAATAATTATCGATTAATAAGCAGGAAATTGATTAAAGTTTAAATTGCTTGTATACTAAAAATTCATTAATACTATAAAAATTAAACTTAAATAATTTATTACACATTTGATTAAGATTCATTGTTTTGAATAGGCTTGTTTCCACTAAGAATAAATCGGATGGCTTTGAGTTTCTAATGATTAACCATCATAATTAGTAAACAAAAAAACAACTTTTCTATTAAAATAATAAAAGATTAATAATATTTTTGGAAAATAAAATCGACGAAAAGAGGCGTTTAATCACGTGACATTAAACGCCAATCAGAGAAGCGCATGGAAACGTGACGTCACGCCTCGCGAAATGAGCGCGAAACGCTATGTTGTATCTGTCATTTTCGTATAAAGTGAACAGGTTATTTCGAGTTTTCAGCAATTATTGTTAAATTAATACAGTTCGTTTTTAGTTTCATCTTGAAAGACAGGTATAATTTGCCATGGAATCAGGATTTAACAAAGCAAACAGCAGTAATTTGCCCAAAATTGACACCGATAAGCTTGGCAATTTTTTTGCAATGAACACCGACTTTTGTTCATCGGAGTTTCGCAATGTTAAAACTTCTATGTAAGTATTATGTGAAGAACAAACAAAGTCTTATTTAATTAGCAGTTACCAGTCCCTATGTTAGTACCCAGTCCCCAATCTACGTATTGTAGATTTGTTATGGTGCAAAAACCTATTTTATAAATAGATACATCACGTTGTGTTCAAAACTTACATCAAAATGATCTTCACAGAAATAAATTGTGGAATCAATTGATAAAGTAAGAGCATCTTGCCTCCTTGCCATTTTTAACCACTTTCTTCGTATTTGTTTATTGTTTGGAACGTATATGAATAATTTGTTAGGCGTTTTATCGTTGTACTTTTACATTGGGGCACTATACAGTATTAATAATACGAGGAATTCATTATTTATTAGAAAACACAATTGACTGACATATACAAACACGGCTGTTTCGCGAGGTGTGACGTCATTCAAGACGCCATGACAGTCTTGGCCTTTTTCGCGGTAAATTTCAAGTTCATTTCTAAAAACTCAAAATACTATTGTAAAACACCTATTTTTCTTAATATAATATATTTTTGGGGTGAAATAGATGCTTAGCTATAGTTTTAAAATAATTTCCAAATATTGTCAACTAGCCTATTGGTCTGGTACCTTTTATATATTTTAACACACATACTATAACTGTTGTTTAGATAAAGTGATGTCCTTGGATAATGGCCTAGAGCTAATTTTAATGGGTGCCTCACTGCCCTTGGGTTGACTTCTGACACAGTTTTAAAAAGAAATGGATGCTGTTTCACAAACTTAAATACTTCCAAGACATACATGGAGGACAGTGTCAGTATTCTTAAAGTTTTAAAGAGTGGTTTACAGCTGTCATAGGGACCTGCTCCGGATTTAGCTCGGATACATTTCTTCTGAGCAATAAAAGCTCGCTGTACGTAGGAGCCGTTTCCCCAGATTAGTAAACCATATCGTAGAGCTGAACTCACATATCCATGATACGCAGACAAAGACAAGTCTTGTGAAGCATTGGGTGTTAGTCTACGAAGAGCATAAACAAATTGATTAATTTTTTTACAGACTTTATCAATGTGCATTTCATAACTAAGATTTTTATCTAATATTATTCCCAATAATTTAATATTTTCTACCTCTTCGAAAGTAGTACCCTCATATTGAATATTCAATTTAACAGCTTTACTTTGCCATGTTTGAAACTGGACATAATTCGTTTTTGTTAAATTTACTTGTAGTTTATTTAGTTTTAGCCAAGAAATTACATTATTAACTGTATTATTTATATTAGCCTCATAATTATTCAAATTGTCGCCCCTAGATGAAACAACAATAGATATATCATCCGCGAATAATGTTATTTCATTAGTTGTAACATCTGGCAAGTCATTTATGTAGAGCAGGAATAATAGGGGGCCTAGAACGCTCCCTTGAGGCACACCGGAGTTATTAATAATGCTTTCGGAATAGTAGTCAACAAGATCATCTTTTTGGTTAATTTTATTTAAAACAACACATTGTCGTCTGTCAAGTAGGATATGATGCCATCCATATGTAAGGACGGTCCTCTAACTCCATATTTTTCGAGTTTATGCAGGAGAATTTCATGGTTTACAAGGTCAAAAGCCTTTGTCATGTCAAAAAAGAGCACCGTTACATAATTTTTTGCGTCGATATTCTTTGTTATAATGTCAATCAACTTAAATACAGCCAAAGTAGTGGACATACCTTTACGAAAACCGTGTTGTTCTGTTTTAATAATATTAAACTTATTGCAAAAGTTCATTAGCCGGGAACACATGCATTTCTCAAATATTTTGGCAAATATTGATATCAGCGTTATTGGTCTGTAATTAGAAAGATAAGTGGTATCACCTTTTTTATGGATTGGCTTAATAATCGAGTTACCGAGTAGTAACAGTTATCAATAAGTAAATTTTTTAGTGACTAAAAATTTGTTATGGGTCAATTCCTTCATTTCCTCAGGTAATTTATTATATAGTGGTAGGGCATTTTCTAAGCCCGCCTGGCTAGCTACCACCATCTTATCTAAGTCTTGCCGCCAAATATCAGTGTTGAAATCATTGGTGTGTTGCGGCATGAAGATAAGATAGCCAGTTCCCCATTGCGTTGGGGAATCTTGGTAAGCCCGCTTCCATCTTTGGCAACATCGTCACTTACCACCAGGTGAGATGTTGTCAAGGGTTTACCAATTGTGAATATTAAAAAAAAAATAGTTTAATACACTTGGAATAGCAATTTTTTTGATATTTTGTAGTTCTTGGTATTTGATCATGGACTAGTTTTTTTTGTGTCTTGTATTTCTAGGGTACACTTGATCAGCAGTCTTAAAAAGATCAGGATTCTCCTTGACAAACTTACATATTTTGTAAATGTATATACATGGTAATGGTAGGAGATTTAATTTCTTAAATATAGGTTTGCAAGGTTCATCTGGTACTGCACCGACAATGGCTCGTATGCATTTTTTTGCGCAATAAATACTTTTCCTATGTCTGTACCGTTGACCCAGACTGTTAGTCCATACCTAAGAGCAGACTCAGTAGCGTCGGTGGCTCAACCGGTAACGACTCGGTCCATCTAACCAGAGGTACCGGGTTCAAATCTGGACGGCCAATGTACCAATGAGTTTTTCAAAACTTACGTACTTATCATTACCGATTGCTTTAACGGTGAAGGAAAACATCGTGAGGACACCTGCACAGGCCTGCGAAGAAACTCGAAGGTTGTGTGTGAAGTCGACCAACCCGCACTGGGCCCGCGTGGTCGACTAAGGCCTAATCGCCCTGATTCAGGGTAGGCACGAGCCCCTCGGTGGGGACGTATATGAGCTGATATATAATAAGAGCAGACTCAACGTAAGACTGATACAACTTTAATTATGTGTTTAATACTGTTCCAGTTGTCTAGATAATCTAACAGAATATTTTCAACTTATCATTAGTAAGTACACGAGATCAATACGACATAGCATTATAAGTATTGAATTTGTATCATGGTGAATCGCAATGATTCGTCCATCACCTACCATCAGGAGACACGAAAGGTAACACGAGTTGTTGTTCCAACAGATGTGAGCAGCAAGCTGAACTGCACCGGCGGGGTGAACGTGTCGATAACGGCCGAGTCGCCGCGCGAGGAGGACTCCGAGGAGGAAGAGAATGAGCCGCCGTTGCCCGCCCCCACGCATCGGGTGAGATGATCAGATCACTTCTTCTTCTTAGCGTGTCGATGGCAGACATTACACTGTAGCAGCCCAGAATTTGGCCGCGTTAACAGCATTATCAGCCGCTGTCATGAGGTCTTCCTTCGTGCAGATGTAGGGGCACGCAGGGTACGATGTCAAGTGTGTCATGTCATTACTGTTTACCAGACTAACAAGTTACAGGAAGGATTACGATCGGAATAGTGTACGAACACAGAAATCGTCTCCGTGGCGTAATGGCAAATAAATATAAATAAATAAATATTGTGCGGTGGACCGATGACCTGGTGAAGGTCGCGGGAAGCCGATGGATGCGGGCAGCGCAGGACCGGTCGTCGTGGAAATCCTTGGGGGAGGCCTTTGTCCAGCAGTGGACGATTTGTGGCTGATATGATGATGATGATGAATAAATATTCTGGGACAAAACACACATGGTCATCTGGCCCCAAAGCACAGATTACTAAATAGTTACTTCGTAACCCAAAGTAGGATTCCCTGTGTTATGGGAACCAGAGACTGATATACATACTTATATACGTTTAAATACATACATATATAGATATTTAACACCCAGACACAGATCAAACAAATCTGCTCATCACACAAATGCTTGCCCTGTGGAATGTATGAGGGTTGAAAATGGGATGGGAGCCAGTTAGCTTACGGTTTTGGAGTCCTGCAGGCAATCACCGTGGCTCGTAGGTATCTCACTTGCCGCCATACATCGTTTGGCGCTGGTTCTTACACTAATTATTTGTTGAAGTCTTGGAATTTAATGTTTTGGGTCGACCCACACAAAGTTTGCACCTTTTAGAGCACTGATTCTATTTTATTTTAAATTAATTTTCGGAGCAAGTCCACGCGCACTGGCAGATGAAAAGGAAGGGGCAGGAGGGTACAATGGTTTTATTTTTTAGTGTGTACTACCTACATGAACAAAAGGACAACCTATCATTGATTACATTAGATTAAAAATAACCATAACAGCCCCCCGAAGGCAGCTCTACAGCTGGCTTTTACAATAAAGGAGAGGAGAAAGAAAATATATCTTGATTAACCTTAAAAATGAAAAAAGAAACCTTAGTACTTAGTACAATTTTACCTTATCCTATATTAAAATATAATTTATTATTAATCGAAACTACTGTGGCAACAGACACAATTTAACTACTGGTCGCACCAGAGTTCCATTTTCAGTTTTGACAGTAACTACTCTAACAGTTGAGTCCTTGCCAGGATGTAGAATGAGAACTCTGCCTAATTTCCATTGCAAAGGAGAGGTATTGTCTTCTTTAATGAGAACCAAATCATTAACGTTTAAATTATTTTTAGGATCGGTCCATTTATTTCTTTGTTGCAGTGTATGTAAATAGTCATTTGACCATTGCTTCCAAAAACCCTGTGTCATTTTTTGAATAAGTTGCCATCTCGACAATCTATTTACCTTGATGTCAGTTAAATCATACTCTGGAATAGAATTTAGCGGACCTCCGACAAGAAAATGACCAGGTGTCAATGGCTGAAGTTCATTTGGATCAGAAGACATCTGAACTAATGGTCTCGAATTTAATATCGCTTCGACTCTGCAAAACAAAGTCTGGAGCGCCTCATAGGACAGACGCTGCTCACCAACAACACGCATAATATGATGCTTAGCTGACTTTACTGCTGACTCAGCCAAGCCGTTGAAGTGGGGAGCGGAAGCTGGACCAAAATGCCATTTAACCTTGTGGGTAGCCAATTCAGAATTAATTTTATCCATATTATCACGTTTGGCTAGGTATTTGTAAACATCCTTTAAATGATTACACGCTCCTCGATAGTTTGTCCCATTATCAGTGTATATGTCTCTACAAAGACCCCTGCGCGATGTAAATCTATGAAAACATGCCATGAAGGCCTCCGTCGTCAAGTCAGAGTCTAACTCCAGATGACAAGCTTTTGTAGAGAAACATACAAAAATACATAAGTATGCTTTGTAAACCCTTGCCTTGCGTAAGTCACTTTCCTTTACGTAAAACGGACCTGCAAAATCAGCGGCAACCGATGAAAATACCTTAGATGGTTGAACTCTACTAGAAGGCAAATCACCCATAATCGGCTCTGAAAACCTTGGTCGATTTTTGAAGCAACTTAGACACTTGAAGACTCTATGCCTTACGACTTGCCTGCCAGATAGAATCCAAAATTTCTGTCTAATCATTGACAACAATGTGCTCGGTCCCGCATGAAGATACTTTACATGATAATGGTCCACAACCAAATTCGTAAAATGATGCGAGCGGGGAAGTAATATGGGATGCTTTGACTTGTAAGGCAGTGAAGAATTCTTTAACCTTCCCCCCACGCGAAGAATACCATTATCTAAAAATGGAGAGAGACGGTCTATGCCTGATTTACAACACTTATTGTTTGAAATGAGTGTCATTTCCCTTTCGAATGCCATGCGTTGAGTTTCCTTAATCCATATAGTTGTAGCCGTATCCAACTCCTGTGATGTTATATAATTATGTCGCCGATCAATCTTCTCGCTCCTACAATTGTGAATAAACCTCAAACAGAGAGATGTTATACGTATTAATTTTGAAAAGGAGCTGAAACGAAATAACAGACTGTCAGTTTCGTCACAAGTACCTACCATACATTTTAGAACCTCTTTTTCCTTACTGCTATGGTGCGATTCTTCGGGATAGATATCCACTTCAGACCCTACTAAATCCTTGCGACGCGGCCAAGTTTCTGGAGCTTCAGCGAGCCAAGGTAAGTCCCACCACAACTTATGACCAACAAGCTGATCTGGGTAAAGACCACGAGATGCAGCATCAGCTGGGTTCATGCTTGTCGGCACGTACCGCCAAACAGAAGGGTCAACTAGATTGTGTATTTGAGACACCCTGTTACCTTCGTACATCCTGAGAGCATGTGGAGAGCTGCGCAACCATGACAAGACGATTGTAGAGTCACACCATATGTTAATTAATGAAAAGTTGATCATTGACAAAACACCCCTCAGATAATTTATTAATGATGCTGCTAGTAGCGCTCCATTCAATTCTAGTTTAGGAATTGTAAGTCGCTGCTTGATCGGAGCAACCTTTGATTTTGCTAAAAGCAGAAAAACCTTTGTAGAACCGGTATTATCTGTAACGCGAAGATATATTACACCAGCATAACCTTTTTCACTAGCGTCACTAAACGCATGAAGTTGAAAATCCTTTCCCGATTCCGTCATTATATACCGTGGTATAGTTATACCACGTAGAGCAATAAAGGTTTTAGCGAACAACCGCCATTCCTTGATGAATTCAGGTGGTGGAGCTTGATCCCAATCGAGTTGCAATAACCATAACTTTTGCATCATACTCTTAGCTTTAAAGACGACTGGTGCCAACCAACCACATGGGTCATACAGACGAGCAATGTTTGAAAGTAGAGACCTTTTTGTATAGGCATTCGTATTAATATTCGCCGTATACAGGAAGTTATCATCCTTTGAATTCCACTTGAGACCTAAAATTTTAATTATACTGTCCCCATCAATGTCATACTCCAATGGTACCTCGCAGTGTTCGGATAGTAGAGTTGCTAAAAATTCTTTTGAATTACTGCACCACTTTCTTAGCTCGAAACCACCTGATTTTAAGAGAGCTATAAGATCATCTTTCAGCTGTAAAGCGTCAGGTAGAGATGATGAACCTGTAACTACATCATCAACGAACACATCCTGCAATACCACCTTTGATGCATTAGCATACTGTTCCTGACAATCCTCAGCTAATTTGCGCAGACAGCGCATTGCCAAAAAGGGCGCAGTTTTGATACCGTAAGTGACCGTGTTGAGCTGGTACTCTTGAATAGGCTCCTTGTTGCTGTAACGCCAATAAATCCTTTGATATGGTCGATGAATTTCCTGTAAGTTGATTTGCCTGTACATCTGTTTTACATCAGATGTGAAAACGATTTTATGAACCCTGAAACGTGTGAGAATATCAACAATATTTTGTTGCAATTTTGGTCCTGAAAGAAGAGTCTCATTAAGAGATATACCATTAGTTGTCACAGCGCTACCATCAAACACCACCCTAAGCTTTGTAGTGCTACTTGACAGTCGCAACACTCCATGGTGAGGAATAAAATAGCGAGCGGGATCGAGTTCTGGATTAGATACAAGGGACATGTGTCCTAACTCTTCATATTCCTTGAGAAATTTAATATACATTTCCTTTAAAACTTGCTCTCTATTTAACCTTCTCTCTAAACTTTGAAACCTACGAAAAGCAACCTCTCTACTCTCCCCTAAGCATGGTTCATTGCTTTTGAATGGCAGCTGAACTGAAAATCTACCTGTCTCATTCCTAGAGTATGTGGAAAGAAAATGTTCCTCACAAAATTTGTCTTCAGAACTCAAAGTTTCCTTTTTTGAAGATGGCAACTCCTCTAATTCCCAAAATTTAATGATATTTTGATCCAATATGTTCTCACACAACCCATGAAATGCTTGAATATCCTTTGATGATGATGATCCTTCCCTGTCTATGCTCATTCTACCCATTAAAATAAATCCTAACTTTGTTTGAAGCGCTGACGGCAAGTCAGGCTGCAACTTGACTGGTGCACTATGCATGAGAATGCTGTCGTAAAGATCAGCCCCTAGAAGAAAATCAACCTTTCCTTTGATATGGAATGTAGGATCCGCTAAGACCAATCCCTGGAACTGATGAACAATACCTTCAGGGATGTATGTGGACGGAAGATCCTTTGTAAGATTTTGCATAACACACGCTGAAGTGTTAAACGTAGGCCCTTCTGAAAACCTAGCTTTAATTTCACACAATATCCACCCCTCCGTGCGTTGAACTTGCTGTCCACCTAGTGCTGAAACTGTAAATGAATCCTTGGTGATACACAATTTTAACCTTTTAGCACATGTGTTTGTGATGAAACTGCATTGTGATCCTGGATCGATCAATGCACGTACCTCAGACCATCCACCATTTCCATTACGAACATGAATGAGTGCTGTTGAAAGCAATACTGTAGAATGATGATGACTACTTGATAGAAAAGTCGAGCTATGAGCAAAAACCTCAGTCGACTCTCGACCTTTGCCATTAGATGATGATTTTCCTTGTTGATGAGTTTCTTGATGATGATTTGGTGAATGATGTTGACCTTCTGATGTGTTTTGTGTATCATTGTTAACTCTTTGTAAATGTAAAAGTGTGTGATGAAAGCCCCTACAATATTTACATACTTGCTTGGATAAGCATTTTTTACTGGTGTATGGTCGCAGGCAATTGAAGCACAAACGATTAGTTATAACAAACTCCTTACGGTTGTATGGCAACATATTCAAAAATTTTTGGCAACAATAAAGCTCGTGCCCTTAATTGTTACAGCAGATACAAGTTTTAGCAATGGTTGATAAGTACCCTAATTTCTGAACCGGCTTGTTAGAAACAGAATCCTTGTGAGACGGAGTGTGAGGTGTGGCATGTGATGTTGATGCACACTCCAAAGCCTTGCATCGCGATTCAAGAAATTCAATGAAATCACCTGTCTGCGGTAAATCTACATCCTGTACATGTAACTCAAAACTGTTTCTGAGTTGAGTGTCCAACTTTTTTAACAATATATTTAAAAGAATAAAACTCCAGTGTTTCACAGGCATTTTGATAGCTTCCAATGCAAGCAAATTTTCCTTTAAGGTGTCTAAGAATTTACGGAACTGATAGTTATTTCGTGATTGTAGCATTGGAAGATTCATAATCATATCTATGTGAGTGTCAGCAATCAACCGTTGATTATCGTACCCTTTTAACAAAAGTTCATACGCTATTTCATAGTTAGAATCTGTGATTGGTAAATGCTTGATTACATTAGAAGCATCTCCAGTTAATGTGCTAATCAAATAATGCATTTTTTGAACAGGGGCTAAACTGTCATTCTCATGAATCAAACTTTGAAATATTGATTTATAATTTAACCATTGTGTTACGCACCCTGTAAATGAGGGTAACTTTATTTTAGGGAGTTCAAAATTACTTTTCCGGTGAGATTGACAAAGGGAATCTCCGACTTTAGCCTCTGCTTCAACGTTGTTTGTTTGTTCTGATTGTTCAGCACCAAATATATTTTCATAACATACCTTTACTGAATAGTATTTGTCCATGAAGGACTGCATATTTGATTGATGCACCGCAGAGTCAAATGATTTTCCAGGCTTAGATTCCATCTCAATGTACGTTCGCAAGTAAGCTTCCTTAATTGACTCCATATCTCTGTACTTTACACGAAACAGTTCCTTAACTTTTGGATCGCAATCTGGCTTTTCTGCTGTTATAGCAGAGGTATAAATAGTGTCTAACCTCAATATACAGAGCTGGTTTTCGATTGTTGCACTCATGATTACTTACTTAAACTATTAAATCCCACAGATTTTTCACTTTTAATAAAACTAAAACTTTTACTACCTGATATCTGTTTGTTTACATACAAATGTCAAACAGAAGTCACATTTGATAAAATGTTGCCATACTACAAAAATGATTTTAACCAACGCAACATGCAAGATGCGCGGTACTAATGACCTTACCTTAACCTTGATACAATTTTCGAAAAAAATTCGAAGAAAACAACAAACTAATTACAAAAATCGGGTCGAAGGAACAAAAATGGAATGTATGAGGGTTGAAAATGGGATGGGAGCCAGTTAGCTTACGGTTTTGGAGTCCTGCAGGCAATCACCGTGGCTCGTAGGTATCTCACTTGCCGCCATACATCGTTTGGCGCTGGTTCTTACACTAATTATTTGTTGAAGTCTTGGAATTTAATGTTTTGGGTCGACCCACACAAAGTTTGCACCTTTTAGAGCACTGATTCTATTTTATTTTAAATTAATTTTCGGAGCAAGTCCACGCGCACTGGCAGATGAAAAGGAAGGGGCAGGAGGGTACAATGGTTTTATTTTTTAGTGTGTACTACCTACATGAACAAAAGGACAACCTATCATTGATTACATTAGATTAAAAATAACCACCCTGGGTGGGGATCGTACCCACAACCCTCGAATCAGTAGTCAAGGGCACTAACCACTGAGCCACCGAGTCAGTCTATTTAAAAATATATATATTAGTACTAACATACAGTATGGACACTCCCTGCCGCTCTCTAGATTGTGACCTCACCCCATAATCGCCCATATTGGTTACAGTTTGGTTGTCGAACGTATAGGATTTCGCCGCCATGTTGTTTGTTCCGTCATTCCTTTATTCAAATGTAATTTCTGGCCCGTTGTATGAAGTCCAGGGTGTGGTAGTAGTTAAGTCCATTGGCTTCATATCAGGAGGTCGCGGGTTCGATTACCGGCGGAGTAGACTCTTTGTATGACTCGGTTTGGTTGGTGGAAAGGCATTTTTTAAGCCCGCCTGGCTAGCTAGCTATTACCATCTTAATCAAAGTCATGCCGCCAAGCATCAATGTTAACAGCATTGATGTGTTTCGGGATGAAGCTACCAGTTCCCCGTTGCGTTGAAATCATCATCGTCACTTATCATCAGGTCAGATGATTTCAAGGGCTTACCAATTGTGAATTATATATGTTAATGTAGTATGTTTTGAAATATTTTTATTAAGATTTGGGTCGCGCAACAACATTAGAGTTTAGACTTTGCCGCGTGACCTAGATTAGAGTGCATTGACGCACATTCGGCATTTTAACATATTTTTTTAAAAAAATATTTTAGTTTTCAATTACACACACACACACCAGACACACGGACTGCATTTCAACTGCAAGCCAGCTGTAAATTCGCAGTTTGGATGCAGTTCAGTTCGGGCCAACTGCATCGAAACTGTCTACCGACAGTGTGTATTTAAAGTGTGTGTTTTAAGTGTGTATTTAGTCGTAATTTAAATTCATGATTTCACCTATAAGTTTCTTGAAAGAAGATGAAGTTAAATGATATATGTCCAGCTCAGAAAATATTGAATTGTAGGAATGAATACATCTTTAAACAACAGACTTCTGAGCGTACGTTGTATGGGTTCGAGGTTCATAAAACAGACGCGCGTGTAGCGTCCGCTACACAGAAAGTCCAACCCGTTCAAGGAGTTGCGGGCAGTCGAACAAGTTGTTGACATATTGTGCAGGAATACCATTTCACCCATTTTCGTCTCTCGGACAGGGCCACTATTTTGTGATGTGCCAGGCGTTCCTTATAAGTGGTAGTTTTTCGTCACCTCTGCGATTTAGCAGAGACGTAAACTTCCGTTATTTTTTTCCAAACGATCCTTGTGTAGTACGAAATACGGTGACCATATTGGCGCAGCAAACTCTCAAATACTTCGAATGTATTTATAATATAATATTGTAATAGTGTGTAAAGATTTAAATGGTTAAGTTATGCTTAGTAGAAATCCTAAAATTTTGAAAGCTTTTTGCACAATATGATCGTAATGCTCGTTAAAAGATAATTTATTGTCTAATATGACGCCGAGATCTCTTACTGTAGTGGTCCTGGCAACTAATCATCCATTAACATGTAATTAAAGTCTATTTTGCTTTTCTTTCTAGTGAAAGTAATCGACTTACATTTACTTACATTCAGCTCTAATAAGTTAGTTTTACAAAATTCAGTAAGACGGTTTAAGTCGTCCTGCAGTTTTTCGACCGTTTTAGATATCTTCAATTCAAATATTTATTCAGGTGCAAATTACACTCTTTTTGATAGTCATAAAATAATAATAACAATTTCATTTGTGAAGAATCAAGAAATAAACAATAATTCGTTAATAACGTCAAAATTCAATCCTTGATATAAACCAGATTATGTCATTAGAAAATGAAAACAATATGACACGAAAAGTTAAAGTTAAAAATTAAAAGTTTAAAAAACTAAAAACCGACTTCGAACCGAAAAACGTCCACTGCTGGACAAAGGCCTCCCCCAAGGCTTCCCACGACGACCGGTCCCGCGCTGCCCGCATATAAACAAAGGCCTCCCCCAAGGCTTCCCACGACGACCGGTCCCGCGCTGCCCGCATATAAAAAATATCATAGTCACATACATTTTAAGCAATCAGATTTTAATTTTTTTTAACTGGTTCCGTTATTACTGCTAGCAACGAGACAAGAACGGGATATAAGTGTTACAAGCTATGTCATCGACCCCCGTCTCAGCTTTCAAATTGGCATCCTCTAATGGAAATAGATGTCTACTTAGCGCTACATGAATCCAGCGGCTTCTCAGATCTGATGTCTTCGTCAGCTCAACTCGCCCACACCGCCAACACGCGTATTCACGGTCAAGGATTCGCCGTCGTGCGACTGTGGCGCCCCTCGACAAACAGTTGCTCATATCGTGGAGGAGTGCCCGGCCAGGCGCTTCGCGGGTGGACTTAGTGAGCTAAACGACCTTACCCCGCCGGCTTTAGACTGGCTACAGAACTTAGATATAGATATTTAACTTTACAACGCAGGTTTCCTTTAGAAAGGCCGTATGATATTAATAATAATAACGGTTCTCGTGTGACAATTTCTAAGCTAAAATTCTTTTTCAGGAGCTATCGAGCGCGGAAATATGGGAGCGCGAGCGTCGCTTGCGCGCTCTACGCGAGAAACTGCGCGCGGAGGAGACGCGCCTTGTGTTGTTGCGAAAGATACGCCAGTCGCAGCAGGCCGCTGCGCCGCCTGCCACCAAGGTAAGTGCTGTGGATTCTTGGGGATTTTGAGGATTCTCGTAGATGGTGAGAGGCTGCGGGAAATCTGCCAGTCGCGCTTTACGCCTATTGATGCTCAAGGGTTATGTCTCACGTTAATTTAGAAGGTTTGAATTATTTGCCGTAAAACAATCCAATGCAACTTTCTTATTATGCTAAGCATCCCTAGAGTTTGATATGTAATTTTTTGACATAGTATTTAAAATTATATTGTGCTTTCCTCACCTTGTCCGGGGTGAGAGTGAGAGAGCGATAGCTAAAAACTACACGAAAACACGATTTTTATATACCGGCAACACCATTTTGACGTCTCGGTGACAGTTGTACTTTCCAATTACTAGTTGTCTGCCCCTCACACCAGGGGGCGCGCCGAGTTTATACCGTATGGTGGCTCCACACGCTTGCCGTGGTTTGCCAAGCGACGACAAACGCAAGCCTATACATACGTTTGGGACAAAAAACTGTTTCATCCACACGCTTTCCTAGTCGTTTGTAGAGTCCAGAGAGGCAAACATGGCGGACGTCGAACTTGTGTCTGTTATTGTCATATTTTTATTAAAAAGAAAGAAAAATGACCTGAGAATTACTAAAACATTCTAAAAGAACTAAACCCCTTCATTTGACCAATTACTCATGATGGAATGCACACGTTCGTCTCTCACTAGTCCACAAGCAACACAAACTTGTGCAAACGTGTGGATTGGAACCAAACGTGCAAGCCAAACCTCGACAAACTTTCTTTGATGTTTGTCCAAAAACCGACACGCATTCGTTGCATTATGTCAAAGTTCGCCTTCAATAGATTTTACCGGAAGCACCTATTAACGGAACAAAAGACCCTGTTCCAAGCTACCACATAATCTGTCACCTCTTTCTATTTATTTTAATCTATCACGCGAGATACATTGGTAAGTTCCTTTTGCTTTTCAAGTTAACATGATAGGGTTGTACTAATCTCTTACGGTATGGGTATTTATCGCTTTGTATAATTATCGCTTTGTATAATTATTGGAGGTTAATTTTTCTCCGTCTTCTCTGCTTTTTATATAAATCTGTTATATTTAAAGAATAAGAAACTTGGTTATTGCTTACTAGACTGACTTTAAGGCGGTAATATTACAGATTTTCCTTATTTTTGAGGTCAATTACTCCTAAATAATAGAAAACCCAAGGTTAAAAAAGACCCTTATTGTTGATGATGTTCCTTAAGGTCAAAAGCTATTAGAAACACTATTGAGCAGTTTTGGCTCTATAGAAAAAAATCCCAAAGATAGATCTACACCGTTACTTTCCACTCTAGTTATGACTAATATTTTAAGGTATAAATTTTAAAAAAAATACAATATTATTTTCAATCAGTTGCTCGAAAACTGGTCCTTTATATGCCAGTCAAGTGTGCGCAAAATTGATTTTACCGCACACGTGCTTTTACTTTACCATTTTTTTTAATGTCTAGCTCGGAGGAACAAGACATTTCTAGCAAATAAAAATATAATAACCAAAGATACAGAATATTCTTTAAGACTTTTGAAAGGAGAATTTTAAAAGAGATAGGTAGTTCCTCCGTGAGGTTAGTACATAACGCTAGCTGTTTAGATTCTCTTTGGGTTATATCTTTGTGAAGAAAAGAGAAAAAATATGAATGAAGTGGAACCAGTTACACCAAGTAATAGGTCATCTTTTCCAAAGAGGTTAAGTATCCCAAGTCGTATTGTAGTCTATTTATGATAATAAAAAAAACTTATGCATGCGTACGTGTGCTAGCTAAAATATGGCGCAATTTTCGTAAAACTGAATTAAAAAATTTAATTGTGTGTATGTATGAGATTTTTTTTTATTTACAATTGGTAAGCCCTTGGCATCATCTCACCTGATGGCAAGTGACGATGATGCCGAAGATGGAAGCGGGCTTACCAAGATTCCCCAATGAAATGGAGAACTGGCTATCTTATCTTCAAGCAGGAACACATCAATGTTGTTAACACCGATGTTTGGCGGCAAGACTTAGATAAGATAGTGGTAGCTAGCCAGGCGGGCTTAGAAAATGCCCTACCACCAACCAAACCGATTTACATTCCATCACATTCCATTTCCCATCACAGCGCGATTTACCATCCTCTCAGGTGGCCGAACCAGTGTTTTTTTTAATGTAGTGCCCTTTGTCGTGCGCAGGAGTCGAGCGCGGGCACGGCGCTGGCCGGCAGCGGCTGTGTGGTGCCCCCCGGCGTCACGGTCACACCCGCGCCGCCACCCGCACACCAGAACAAGGTATACGTACACAACACTACAGTACGCACCAGAGTGAATGTTTCAAACACCAAAGAAAAAGGAACGGTGATGTGGATGTGATGTAGATGTCCTTCGGCTGATAAGATGAAAAATAATGATGTTCTGTGCGGACAAGTGGGGTCTGACCATCTATTAAATAATTTTCGAAAAACCTAAAAGCTTTTAGGCGCAAGCTTTTAACAATCAAAGTACTCGTCAATACGAATCAAACGAGCCCTAACTCGTTGAGGTTGTGTCGTTTCATTGCGAAGTTCCTATAGCCATCTTCCAGCTTCATCGTCAGATCAGCACCATGTCATCATAATATTGCACTGTCACGCGATTTACACATGCATGCAAAATTTCAGCTCAATCGGAAACCGGGAATTGGGTCAAATTTATATTGCAAGATTTCACCCGAACAAACATACATACATACATTGCAAGTTAAAAGCTTTTAAAAACGCTGTCGCCCCCTAATAGATCGTTCGGATGTGCAAGGCTTGGGGTGACCTCCTTTAGTCAAATCCTACACTATGCTGAAACAAAAACGTGCTTTGAAATTTAAGTCCTGCTATTTGTCAAGAGATGGCGCCAGTAGCAAAAAAAATATTTGAATAACCCCAATCCTCCCGCATCATTTGCTTCATCCCCTGAAAGATCGCTATCGCTCCTTTGTATGACTAACCGGATCTTGTGTCTAGGAACTATCACACAATGCAGATATATTTTATGACGTTTTTAATGTATTGCAGCGGTCCACAAGCTCCGTAACTGCCAGCATAGTCCCAGGCGGAACGGTGAGCTCGCGACGCACATCGAGCTTGCCAGGGGGCGCCACTCTGACTCCTGGACCTTACCGGTCGCAGGTAAGGTCTTCATCATCATTCCAGGTGGAAGATGTTCACTGTTGAGTGAAGGCTTCCATCCTCAGTCGCTTATATCCGGCGGTTTCTCTTGTCTTTACCGCTCGCAAGTAACAATCTGTGAGATGGTTTCTCGCCTCAGATATAAACAGTGTGTCCAGGTATAATGGCGGAAATCTGCCAAACTATAGTGGTGGATGGTATACTTGTAATTTCATTAAAACTACCCCATGAAAGGTCCATTCTCAATATTGAAAAAAAAACTTTATTTTGCGTCGGTGCCGTAATGGAAAGGTCCGCTACGTCCTGTTCGGGTGGTCTTGGTTCGAATCCTGCCACGTACCTATGTGTTTTCGAACTTCGATTTCATATGTACACGTTTATCCGACGCTCTAACAGTGAAGGAAAACATCGTAAAGAAACCTGCACACACCTGCGAAGAAACTCGAAGGTTGTGTGTGAAGACGACCAACCCGCACTGGGCCCGCGTGGTCGACTAAGGCCCGATCGCCCTAATTCGGGGTAGGCTCGAGCCCCTCGGTGGAGACGTATATGAGCTGATATGATGATAATGATCAGGATTTTTAGACTGCATTGACTTTAATGTGTTAGTAACAAATAAAAACACCTTAAAAACTATTGTTAGTAGGGTACAATTAAATAATCAAACCAAAAATATAACTTACTAGCTGTCCCGGCGAACTTCGTTTCACCTTACATTACAATACACTACCCTACCCTACCCTACCCTACACTGCACTACACTACCCTAAAACATTCTCCTGACAATAACGAACTCAACAAAAAATGATTTGCGAAATTGATCCAGCCGTTCTCGAGTTATAAATGGTGTAACTAACACGAATTTATTTTATATAATATATAGATTAAATGAAATGTCACTCTTACGATAGGAAGCGGTAGATAGCTAGAAAAAATAGCAGCTTTTCTTTTTCGAAAGGTCTCTAGCTGTCACAGGTGCCATGATTTTGGTGTAGTCTGAATTGCATGACAATGATAAGATAAGATAAACACTCTTTATTGCACACACTAGTTTAAAATAGAGAAATAATAAATTCGGCCACAGAATTTTTTTTTGGCCACGTGGTCAACCTTCTCATTTAATAACTAAGCATCGGGAAAATGAGATAGCCTCTAATAAACTAAGTCATCTTCTTTACAACGCCAACTAAAAATGTTAAAGAAAGCGTCGACTCAAGATCAACAATTATTTTTACTTGTCCTTCTGATTTATACATTGCCAACTAATTTACTGACTCGGCCACTAATCCGTCGACCACTCAACACTGTAGGAATAGTGTAGTACGGGGAGTTCTAAATGGAAGCGGGAGCGAGCGAAGCGAGCTCGGACTTGCGGAGCACCCCGACTCGGATCCGTTAGGTTCGGAGACTGTGCGGGGAGGCGAGCTTAGCTCGCCTCCCCGCACAGTCGTAGTGTTAGGTTTAACATGAGAACACAGAAGTAGGAGCCCCGTCGGGGCTCCCGTCGACAACTCAACACTGTAGGAAGAGTGTGGTACGGGGAGTTCTAAATGGAAGCGGGAGCGAGCGAAGCGAGCTAGGACTTGCGGAGCACCCCGACTCGGATCCGTTAGGTTCGGTTGCGTTAGGTTAGGTTCGTCAATTAATGTAGGATGACTTACATTTTAAACATACTAAATTATACAATTAGAAGCTAATAGAATTACTATTTTGGTGTCATATATTATTATTTTAAAAGTTTGCTATTTGAATGCATGCCACAAATTTAGATGCTAAAAAATAACCATCATGCTGAGTTATATTTACAGTGGCTTACATAGAAGATAACTAGTGGCTGAGATACTATTATTCAGACGCGCGTTGGTTGTGGCCGACTTAGTAATTTAGAAGGTAACTTATATTTTCTGAGGCGAATAATGCTATTAAAAAGAAGCTTGTTTAATTAGTACCCTTTAAAATATATATATTTAAACACACTATAAAAACATAAAACCTTAACTCAAAAAAATAAAAAAACAACACAATATAAAAACAAAAACTTAATAGGAACTTTTCGCGGTGCTTATGATCTAACATAAAATAATAAAAAAATTGCAGTCGTTAAGTTCCAGTAGTCAAAAGTGTAAACCCATTTTGAGCACATTTAAATTTTTTTTTTGAATATCATGAAAATTTCTCCTATACTTAAAATTGTTCTTTTTACCCGACTGCAACAGAAGGAGGATAATTTTTTTCGAGTGTATGTATATTTCTTTGGCACGCTCTGTAGCCTAAACGGCTTTGATGGATTTTTTAGTACGAGTCGTCGTTAAATTCTTCTTGATCCCGTGAGAGACATAGGATACATTTCTACCCGACTGGCAATAAAAGACGGGTTCAGTTTTAACGCAGTCGGGTTTTTAATTTTTAGTTAACTACTAAAGTTATTTGTGATTCAGTGTTACTTCTTGAGTTTATCTACAAAATAAAACTACAGCTACAGTTCTAAGTTCATTATTGTAAGTATTACGGTTGCCACAAGGGATACTCCCGCGAGCACAATGCGCACTGGAGCGCAGGTAAAATACTCTAACCTCAACGTAACAAGAGAAGTAAAACAAGGGCGCGTATCCCATGTGGTGACTGTAATTCTCAGAATTATGAAAGAAGAACTGTAGTTGTAGTTTTAATTTGTAGATAAATTTAAAAACTAACATTAGGTCATCATCATATCAGCTCATATACGTCCCCACCGAGGGGCTCAAACCTACTCTGAATTAGGGCGATCGGGCTTTAGTCGACCACGGGCCACGCGAGTTGGTCGACTTCACACACAACCTTCGAGTTGCTTCACAGGTGTCATCGAGTTTCATCGAAGTCTAAATTACTAAGAGTAGTTTCGAAAAAAAAAAATGCTTGCTTTGTCAATATTGAGAATGGACCGTCCGCGTCCCCTTCCGATATGGGCGTTCTTATCTATGAAATCACAGGTTGATTCCGCCCATCAAGTTTGGCAGGTCGAAACCCGGACAAATGTACATTTAAATGTTTGGCAAAGCTCTGTGTTCAGCCGCTATCTTAAGAAGAAACATTCGACGAAATGTTTGCCCAGTCTTTCTTAAGGTCTTTGTTAAACATTTAAAGCTGTGTGGAAAAACCTTTGCTTACTGGCCTTCGTTATAAGCAACAACTTAGCGCGATCCTGGGCGTGCACACATAAGTCACGCTTCCAGAATGCTTCACTGTACGTCTGCCTTACAGATGCAGTAACAGCACTAACACCACAAATGTATTATTATTACTGTAGCGCACCCCTCGCACCGCCCCCCTTCCTTAGGCGACATCTCGGCTGCCCCATTTTAAAACACAGTAACTGCAAAATTTTTATACCTTTTTTTTTTTTGGTTGGCATTTTTCATTACTTTTAGGACTTAATTTCATGTATTTTTTCTTCCCAATATTTTATTGCAGTATTTTCTGTTCATAAATCATTTTTTTTATCAACTTAGCGCACATTTTTTTTTTAAATAAGACAAAAAAAAAAAAACTGAGAATTGTCAGTTACTGTGTTGTAAAATTGGGCAGCCGATCTGTGTTAAGTTGTAGGTCAATACATCATTACTAATAACTAGGGAGGCAATGTACATTTACAAACTCACTGCTTTTATTATTATTATATCAGCTCACATACGTCCCCACCGAGGGGCTCGAGCCTACCCTGAATCGGGGCGATTAGGCCTTAGTCGACCACGCGGGCCCAGTGCGGGTTGGTCGACTTCACACACAACCTTCGAGTTTCTTCGCAGGCGTGTGCAGGTTTCCTCACGATGTTTTCCTTCACCGTTAAAGCAATCGGTAAGTATGTACGTAAGTTTTTGAAAAACTCATTGGTACATTGGCCGTCCAGATTTGAACCCGGTACCTCTGGTTAGATGGACCGAGTCGTTACCGGTTGAGCCACCGACGCTTCACTGCTTTTACTCGATGTCAATGTCTGAAGCTGGCTCTACAGTCGTCGTGTCCCCTCCCCGCGCCTCGCCTGCGCTGCGGCTGGACTCGGTATTCTATTATATGTATTCGTTTACGTCTTCTTATTCACCACCTGAAACGCGTCCGTCGTTCAACCAGTCACACTGCGTAAGAGTCTGTGTCGTTCTATGTGCAATCTTAAACAATGGGCCAGCTAGAGGTGCAGAGCTACAGGCACACCCTGGACACTTCATACAACGGGCCAGACATAACATTTCAAAAAAGGAATGACGGAACAAACACAATGGCGGCGAAATCCTATAAATTCGATAACCAAACTGTAACCAATCTACATCAATCTAGGTGACAATGAGGTGAGGTCGCAATCTAGAGAGCGGCAGGGAGTGTCCATACTGTATGTTAGTACTAATATATATACTTTGCTACAGGTTAGACGAGGGCGTACTTATATCTTTACTCTTCTAACTTATAGCTCTGTTCCACTAGCTGGCCCATGATGACCCATTGTGTAGAGGAGCTTTTACAGCTTAGCTTAAGGTTTCAAAATTGTGGATAACAAAAATCAGGTTAATGTGTATGTATTGTAGTCGTCTACAAGCGGCGGGGCCAGCATCACGCCGTCGGTGACCATCACGCCGGCGCCGCCGCCCGCCAGCCACCAAGCCGCCAAGGTAACTTGAGATCACTCATCAACCAATCATAACGGTCCCCGTTACCAAACATAATAGAATGCTTGCAGACAAAAAATATTGCTAACCTTTATAATATTAGTCCAAAACGTTACGTTAAAACTGGAAGTTGCAGGTCGTTTGGAACTAGGTGGCGCTTAGTTGTGCTGGTTTGCCTGATGATCTTCGGCGGTTGACATAAAAAATATTGCGCGTCAGGTTAATCTTCGTACGCTCAGCACGTAAAAACAATGTTTGAAGTTTGTTTTGTATGAAACCGGGGATCTAGTTTTAATATGTGTCTACCTTACCATACTTTCTTGCTAAAGAAGTTATATTTTAATATTTATATGGTCGCTTAATTGTGTACAGTCGAAGTCAAAAATAAAGATACGTTTAAAGCATCAAAAATATGTATACACGACCTTATATCATATTACATAAGGTCGTGGATACATATTTTTGATGCTTTGAACGTATCTATATTTTTGACCTTGACTGTACAGGTATGCGTAAGTATTAGAACTGTTTATATGCGGTTTTGTATTGAATAATTAATTGTATCTTTATCATACATAACATTGTGTGCTTAATTTCTGACATTTGCAAGCCGGCCCAGGACAACTCCTCCGTGACCAGTAGCACCAGCGACGCAGTGAGTATGGGATGTGACGTATCGATGCGTTTATTATATACATGTTTTACATGTGTGTGTGTTCTTTAGAATTAAGAGGACTGTTAACCCACGGCGAAAATTAGACTTTGATGAGTTTTCTCGCGATTTTCCCCTCTTAAACGTTAATAGATTTTGACCAATTTTTGATAGGTTGTCAGTCAGAACAAAAGCTAGGTTTATAGGTTTTGTTTTTTTTTTAAATTATTGATTGAAATAAAATAATGGTCAAAATTTGTTTTGTATGATAACACTTGAGCGGCAATAAAATTGAATTTATTAACTTTATTGAAAAAAAAACCTATTGTTCTAACTGTCAAACTATCCGAAATCGGTCAAAACCGGTTAATATTTAAGAGATGAAAATCGCTAAGGCTATTTGTATGAAAATTCGCAGCTTCACAGTCCTCTTAAATAGTGGTGGGTAAATTAATATGCAGCCTGGTCCAAGAGCTTTAGACAGTTTTTGTCACATATTATGTGTGCCTACTAAGAGAAAATTGACATAATTATCACCTAATTTATCGAAAATGAAGCGATTGTAGCTCAGTGTGATTTGCGTGGTTGGTTTTATCGCGCAGGTTAACTGACCTGAAGCACGATCCTTACCTGGATGGGTGTGCAATTTTTGTGGACCGTTTCCGTGCATAGCAAGGCACGTTAAGCCGTTGATGCCGGTTGCTATCACTAAATGGCAGTCGTTAAGCCGTGTCAGAGGCCTTATAGGCGGCTTGAAAACAGTGGGGTTCGACGTTTGCCAGTAGCACCAACCCAGACTTGGCCCCCGTGTGTGGAGTATGGCCTAACCTTCCCCAGTTTCACTTCCGGTGTGTATAAAGTTTCATTAGAATCGGCTCATCCATTTTCAAGAAATTGTTATCTTAAATTTATACGGAAATGGGGTTTCGGTTTGACAGCATATATCTCAAGTCTCCTGGGCCATATTCACACGGGACCGCCACCATTGTGCAGCCACTGAACTGCTCCTACCTTTATTGAACAAGCATCGGTGGCGGTTCTTGGACCACTTTGGACATCATCATCTCTGTCTCTCTCTATAAGTTATAAAACAAAAGTCTCCGCTGCGTCTGTCTCTGTCTGAACCAATGCCAATGCAATGGATGGATTGATTTATGAGGAAGGTTTAGGCACACCCCGGACACTCCATACAAACGAGCGAGAAATGATATATATAACTGACGTATCTATAGGCAAGAATGCAGGTAGGGTTGAATCACACCGGCGGTATTGATCACAAAATGTTTGTTAGTTATTTACTGAATGCTGTGTGAATACTAAACTCTTTTTTTTTCATACTTTTCGTTGTAAACGAACACCGTTCGAAAAAAAAACACCACTTTCCGAATGACGTACGAATTAACACTGAAACCTGCTATTATTTTGTACATTTTTAAACACTTTTTCCTTGACCGACAAATCGCTACCGCTTATTAAAAAAAGGTCATCTACTTCTATGACGCCGAAAATCGCTGCCGCTTATTAAAAAAAGGTCCTTAACTTCTCTGACGGGCGCTTATTCCAAAAAAAGGTGAAGTCAATTTGATCACCAAGATTCATGATATGAGGTCCAGGGGGCCCAGCCCCCTCCACCCATTTACAACCCCCAAAAAGTGTTAGACCGTATAAAATAATAGCAGTTTTCAGTGTTAATTCATACGTCCACGTCGCAGTTACCATTTACAATGTTTTATCGTCTCATAGTCTCATACTGTGTATGGTGTATTCGGAAAGTGGTGTTTTTTGTTCGAGCGGTGGTTGTTTACAACATGACAAATATGAAAAAAAAAAGATTTCAGTTAGGCCTTTACGTTCGGTAACTGGTTGGTATTTATGCTTGTGAACGAAATCACAGCGGCGCGCAAAGTGAATATAGTGAATAAAAGTGCTTGCGTAGCTCGTCCTTTACGTTTGGTACCCAATCTACACCCAATCTGAGTGACGGGGGGGTGAGGTCGAATTTAGAGAGGGGCAGGGAGTGTCCATACTGTACGTTAGTACTAATACATATACTGTGGTTTAGGTGTAAAATCCCCCGCAAGCCGCGGACCCTCTAGTTTGTTGTAGGTGTGATTGAGCTATACAGGGTGTAACAAAATTGGTGTAGGTCCCGTTAACTGCGGCTTCTACTCATCATACTGAACAAATTTTGTTCTTCTACGACTTTGCTGAAATCGCAAAAAAATAATTTTACTCTTCATACAAATCGATCAGCTGATCGACCAATTTTGTGCATTTTAGTATGGAGGTTCCAATTTTTTTTTGAGAATTGACTATGGGTTCCCTGGGGAAAGTTGTTCAGTATGATGAGTAGAAGCCCCAGTTAACGGGTACTACACCAATTATTTTACAACCTGTATATGTTCTACACAAACTTCGTTACATTCCCTGTATAGACAGTAAGTATTCAGGAAAACAAGGAAGGATCACCAACCTTGAAAACTTAATAGCGAGTGTTGCCAATATTTAGTTCTTCTTTTTCACATTTAAGAGCTGATGCTCTTGTCGGTGGAGCAATCTCCAATTTTTTCTGTCCTCGGCCATTATCTTTACCTCCCGATACGACCAACTTTCTCCTTAATTGGTTCTAGGTAGTTTAGCCTTGGCCTTCCTCTACTTCTCCTTCCCTCTATCTTTCCTTCTATGATTGTTCTCAGGAGACTGTCGTGTCGTACTAGGTGTCCCAGCATATTTCCACTTCTATTTTCTATAATCTTCCATAGACTTCTTTTTTCTTGAATTATTTCAAGTACTTCTAAGTAGAATTAGTTAGAAGTTACTAGTTTGTAACCGCGGTTTTGCTTACGTAGATATAGTTTTTATGAGACTGTGTGAGTACGCGAGCAGCAAGCAGCTCGCGTGGGTGGACTTAAGGTTCACGAGGTAAAGCACGTTCGGAGAATTAGCTACAGTACACCCGAACGCAGTTCTGGAAATGTGTTAAAAGTTAAAACAATTTTACAAAAAAAAATGAATTTATTATTAATTTTAACCACTTTCACTGCTGGACGAAGTATCTTTAGAATCGTCGCCTACATTTATAATTAAAGACTGAACAAGATTCGCGCTAATTCGTGCGGGTGTAACGTCGGCAGCGCCGCTATTAAACTCAAAGCGGTCCCTTTGATGCAACCGTTTGACGCGAGCCGGCAGCGGCGAGCGATATTTATCAATGGTGCAGCTAATTCAGCGAACGACCTTTTTTTATTCACAGTTGGTAAGCCCTTGGCATCATCTCACCTGATGGTAAGTGATCGTCTTGGCGGCAAGACCTACCGTAACTGGTCCTTGTCTTCACCTTATGGTGTTGGCAGGAATAGCGGCCCCCACTGTTATGCCCTAGGGTCGGTAAGTGGGGACGCTATATCATAAACCTGGCAGTCTAGCGTATCTGGTAGATGTGCGAGAGGGCTTGATGGTAAGTGACGGTGATGCCGAAGATGAAAGCGGGCTTACTAAGATTCCCCAACGCAATGGAGAACTGGCTATCTTATCTTCAAACCGGAACACATCAATGTTGTTAACACTGATGTTTGGAGCAAGACGTAGATAAGATGGTAGTAGCTAGCCAGGCGGGCTTAGAAAATTCCCTACCACCAACCAAACCGACTCTTACAAGTTGACCCCACCGGGAATCGAACCCGCGACCTCCTGGTGTGAAGCGAATGGCCTAACAATTACGCCACGGAGGCGGTTAAAACCTTCTTTCGAACACTGAACCACATACGGAAGTTTCTTTCAGCATGTCTTAACGAGGAATCTTTGTCGTACAGGCTAGCTCCCGTAGTTCGGAGGACACGCAGACGCCGGCCCAGCGGCAGGCGGCCGCCAAGCTAGCGCTGAGAAAGCAACTTGAGAAGACTTTGCTGCAGGTGAGAAAAGTACTTTGTAACATCCTTTATCTCTATTATAGCTTGTATTTTGTAATTATTGTACAATTGTATTTTCAAGCGACTTCCAAAAAGGAGGAGGTTCTCAATTCGTCTATATGTTTTTTTTATGTGTGTTACTTCATAACTTTTGACTGGGTGAACCGATTTTTGTTATTCTTTTTTATTTAAAAGCTTGTGCTTCCGGTGTGGTCCCATATAAATTTTATTGAAATCAGTGTAGTACTTTATTAAAAAATTAACAAACCCAAAAATAATAATGCAAAAATGTACTAAGTTGTTGCGATTGAAGTCGGTTTTTTGACGTGTTTAGCGTTTTCAATTATTCCAGATATCGATTCTCACAAAACATTGTAAATAACCGTTCTTTTCTCGCAAATTACTGTAAATATTTCATGACACATATCTTGTCAAGCTTTTAAGAATCCTAGTAAGAGGAGACATTTAGATTGACAGTCATAAATATTAGTATAAAGAGAATTTAGAAAGTGAATCTCACCAATAATATATAACCTTTGTAGTAAAAAAGGTGAAATTCAAAAAAATAAGTCTGTATGTAATATTTCTAACAAACTTGACAAGATATGTGTCATGAAATATTTACAGTAATTTGCGAGAAAGAAACGGTTATTTACAATGTTTTGTGAGAATCGATATGTGGAAAAATACAATTGTACAATAATTACAAAATACAAGCTATAATAGAGATAAAGGATAGATCCAGGTAAGTTCAATGGTACAACTTATAGGATCGGTGTGTTCCTACTCTCCGAGAGCAAAGGGAGATATCTCCGCCAGGCGAGGAGGTATGGTGAGACCGGCCTTTTGTGCAATCGTAGATGGTCGACAGTAGTATATATGCTATGCTTAGTAGCAAGGAAATGTTGATAGCGCGTTGTAGATGTTTGTACACTCGGTGCTTGCCTTAAGGTTCAGTTTAGTTGATTGACGACAGTGTCATCTATCGAGGTTTGGATATAAACTCCATATAGCTTGACGGATGGTTCAGTCTTGAGGTGTGGGATGCGTAGTTGTTTGTGACGGGTTACTGCAGATGGCACCACAAACTATTCAACTCTCAACCAAAGATTCGTCTACCTGTAAGTACGTATAGAAAAGACTCTCACCTGCCCCCGCCACTATACCAGCTGTTTTGAATCCCTATAAAGCAGAGCCTTATAATCGTAAATGATACCGTTTTCCCGCAGATCCCGCCGCCAAAGCCGCCGCCGCCTGAGATGAACTTCATCCCGTCTCCCTCTAACACGGACTTCGTGTATTTGGTGGGTCTGGAGCACGTTGTCGACTATCTCACTAACGAGGACCGGTGAGTTAGCTATCTGTATTACTAACCCACTTTTTATTTTTTATAATTTCATGTTTTTTGTTATCGTTCTCCTGATTTGCAAAAAAATATTTAAAGAACATTTTAAAAATATAAAATTTTGGTCGTTTTAATAGCGAGTGATGGGGAATCTGGCTTAACTTTCAGAATAGCTCATATATACATAGCTCTCAGAATTGCTAAACTTAAGTTCCAGTAGGCAGGGCACATCGCTCGTAGAACAGATGGCTGTTGAGATAGTAAAGTTCTAGAGTGGCTACCGCGCAACGGAAGACGTAGCGTAGACAGTACTCCCACGCGGCGGACTGGTTGCGGGCGGGCGGCGCGGGACTAGCAGTGGAAGTCTTCTCTCTCTTACACACACACTAACACGCACACACACACACATACACCAGTTGTTTAGTATTTGTTGATTATGTTTACTTTTTTTCTTCTTTATTTCTTCTTATTGTTTTTATTAATTTATCATTGTTTTGTATGTTGTTAATTTTTTAAGCCTGAGGAAGAGATTAGCACCCACAATGGTACATTATCTAATAATAACGTAACATTGTAATATATATGTTAACAACAATAAACTATACTCTATTATAAAACAAGCTACGTAGTGAATAAAGAAATTGGTATCGTTCCGTTTTTAAAAGCTAATATAAAAATGTGACGTCGTAGCTCTTAGATTCCAAAAGTAGAAATCGGTGACTAATTATGTTGTAAAATGTGCCTTTAAGTTGACACAGTAATCATCTTGTTTTACTTTACCTAGGATGCCGCGCTCCACCGTCCCAGCCGTATGCTCCCAGTGCAGCTGCGACTTCACGCCGGTGTGGCGCTGGGAGCGTCCCGCCAGGAGTGGGGAGCGGCGCCATGACGCCACTTTCACCGCGGCCAGCACGCAGGGCCGCCGCTTGTGCGAGCTGTGTGTCAGCGGCAACGTGAAGCGAGCGCTCAAGGTATTCATTAGTTCAAGTAGGATGACGCGCTCTGCCGTCCCAGACGTGAGCTCCCGGTGCGCCTACGACTTCACGCCGGTGTAGCGCTGGGTTGGGAGCGTCCCGCCAGGAGTGGGGAGTGGTGCCATCACATAGAGCCATCGCTTGTACGAGCTGTATGTTAGCGAAAACGTAAAACAAGCGCTCATTTTTTTAGGGTTCCGTAGGAAAGGAAAAAAACGAAACCCTTATAGGATCACTTGTCTGTCCGTCCTTCTGTCACAGCCGATTTGCTTAGAAACTAATGGACCAATTGAGTTGACATTTGGCACACATATGTAAGTCGGTGAGCCAAAGACGGATATGTGAAGTAAATAAATTAATTTTAAAAATGGGGGCCACTTTTAAGGGATAAATTAGAAAACATAGAACAAAAAGTTTTACTAAATATATCGTTTGACATATCAAATGAAAGGGCTTGTTGTGAGAATCTCAAATATCTTTTTATAAGTTTAAGATAAATAGTTTTAAAGTTATGTTAGAAAATAGGCGAAAACTTACCATTTCCCGCCTTTATCTCCGAAACCACTGGGCCTAAAATAAAAATCGCAGTATATGAGGTAGTTAAAATGCATAGATTACAGAAAAATCTATGTGAAAATCTAAAGTCCTTCCTTTCGTACAGGAAAAATGAAATTTCCAAAGTCCGATTGTTTAGAAACTAGCGACACCTAGTTGGATCGTCTACATAGTTAATTTACGTAGTAATTAATACAACAGCAATTAGTTTCCTTTTACTTATATCTATATGTCGAAGGGGGGTGGTTAGGTAATGGATGGCCTTGTTATTATTTATTTATTTTATTTTTATTTTATTTTATTAGAGACAAACAGTCATTTACAGATATAAACTTACTACACTATCACTTAAAGACCTATAGTCTCCTGTCTTAAATAAAGCAGTTCATTATCGTATAATTATATTAAAAAGTAACAATAACACTATGAATGAGATAAGATAAGATGGTCATGACTGCACCACCACAGAAGTGGCGACAGCAACCAGAAGCAGACAGCAACAAAACTACAACTATGTAGGTACTCATAGCTAAGGTTCCATTACAATCCACTGCCATCAGCCACCACAACAGCCTTGTGGTTCAGTCCTTAACTATTTCGTTCGTGGGCGTCGAAATAACAATGCAGCTATATCTCAGAGGTCCTTCTTCAATACTCTTGATCATTTGGCAATCGAAAAGGCAAAAAAAATACAAAATCTAACCACAACCACGCTTTCGTAAAAACCTCAAAAAATTGCTAAAGGAAAAAATATTCTATTCAATCAAAGAATCACTTGAACCAAACACTTGATTGTTCTGTTAATGTCAAATCATGATAAGAATACGATTTTCATTTTATTTTTTACATGAATGCCATAATTTATATTTACTTTTTTTCCTTAAATTTTTGTATGTCGTAGTGATGTCTAAATGTGCTGAAACTCACTTTGTTTTGTAAGATCTATTGTATGTACCACATTTACTGAAATAAAATATCTTCATAAATTGTACAGGATGACTTGGATATCAATGGATGCAAACGCGGTCATCCCAGCGATGGCGCGACACGTCCTTTCAGTTCGATGCTCCGTCAAAAAGGTGTCTGTCCCGAGACTGACATGGCTAATATGGCTTCTCAACTCAGTGTTGCCACCTCAATCACTAATAGCCTACCGGTAATAGGTCATCTTTGCTACCACATACGATCGGCTCACGAGTACAAGCGATTGTCACGCCACCGCCAGTTTCACCCAGGTACTAACCTGACGTTTGATCCAAATTAAGTATAACGATCTATGTAAACGTATCTCGAGCCGGTATTGGTCGCGTTATGACGCTCCGACATATAGATGTAGCTGTAGATTAAAACTAGATTTTGGTACGGAACCCTTAGTGCGCGAGTTTGACTCGCACTTGGCCGGTTTTTTCAGTAAAAAATGGCTATATCACTGACTAAATGATATTGGGGTAAAATTGATTGTTTTTTTATATTATGTAAATAAATAAATAAAATAAATATTCTGGGACAAATCACACATGGTCATCTGGCCACGAAGTAGGATTCCCTGTGTTATGGGAACCAGAGACTGATATACATACTTATATACGTTTAAATACATACTTAAATAGATATTTAACACCCAGACACAGAGCAAACAAATCTGCTCATCACAAATATTTGTACGTATATGAGTAAGTAATGAACGCTAATTGCATTGTCGACAGGCGGAGCACACGGCCCGCCTAAAGACTGCGTTTGTGCGCGCGCTGCAGCAGGAGCAAGAGATCGAGCGCCGCCTCGCCGCGCCCGCCTCGCCGCCCCCCGCACCGCCCCCCGCGCACTCGCATCGAGCGGCGCCCCCCACTCAGGTAAACACACTGTCTGCCGCAAGCACTGCCACTATACACGTAGTTTAGCCAGCTCAGATCAAAAACAATACTGAAAATGTCCAAGGAAGTTCAGATAGAACCTCACGTAAATTTAATGTGGAGACAATCAAAACCACTCCAAACCCCTGTACACGCACACACAAACATCAAAACCACTCCAATATACTCGATAGTACTTGCTAAGACGTTGTAGACACACATACATAACACACCGATACCGCACACATGCTTCAAAAAGTGGCTGCAACTTGACAGTTCGCAGAATTCTATCATCATTCTTCGGCAATATATGGCAATATCGTCATTGACCGATGAGTCAATGCCAAGGGCTTACTATTATGAATCACATGTTTAAAAAAGTGGCTTCAACTAGACAGGGATTATTTTCACTTACCGGTGAGATGATGCCAAGGGCTTATTAATTGTGAATAAAAAAATACATTCTATCTGAACTTCTTTGATCTGTGGTAGCCAGCTGTGACATAACAGCGCACTCCCACCAAGCTACAGAGATATACTATATACATTACAGGCTAACCGCTCAGCTGACATAATACACGTGCGATGGAAATAGGAAAAAAAACCTTATCACATTAACTCACGCTATTACACAAACTTAATAAGATAAGCTACTGTTTTGCGTTATGGAATCTTGTCGCTTCGACTTCACGTGGTCTCGTCCGTCAATGATAAAAAGTTCCATCCTATTCTGACCGCGCGCGGACAACATAAGCGGCAGTAGCACATGACTGAAATGTGCTAGTCTCCCCCCCCCCCCACTCACACCGCGTTAGAACTGTCATCTAAATAGCTTTTATTCTTAGGCAAAAGTCGTACCTTTGGCGTACTCAGCCATTTTGGATCGAATGCCTCCGCAAATAATTGTGACCATATGTCGGCAAGTATTTCTTAGGAAAGAGGCTTCCACACAGAGCTGTGACAATAAAATCTCTAATATTTTTTTTAATGGTCCCCCTACGTGTAAAGTACCCTTATCTTGTGGGGTATCGTTGATTAGGTCTTTCAATACTACCGAGGGTTTCATTTCATTTCATATTTATATTACTAAAACCCTTTTTCGATTCAAGGAACGGTTATAAAGCTATATTAAGCTTGAAAGTGCTAATTTTTTTAGTCAAGTGTCCCCCCCCCCCCTACCAGCTAAACCGCTAATTCAAACAGTAGGATTAGTTAATTTTTACTACTCTATATTCTGTACCATTCTTTATTTTTTTATTTAATGTACGACTAGCTGTTTCCCGGGGCTTCACCCGCGTGGACAACGTTTCTATGACTTTTCGAGGGTGCGCAAGCGTGAAAAAAAGTGGCCTTTGTGTTAATCCAGGTTATAATCTGTCTACCTATCAAATTTCAGCCAGATCCGTTCAGTAGTTTTTGCGTGAAGAAGTAACAAACATACACACTCACAAACTTTCGCCTTTATAATATTAGTGTGATAAAGCATATTTGATTGATTGATTGATTTACCTATTGTTTGGTGTAACACATTACACGTTTGTAGCCGCGTGCGCTTTGTCAGCGGACAGCGCTTCGAGCTTCGCCGTGCTTTTAGGTTATATTGCTTTTTAGTAAGTGCACATGTCGGTCGCCGCGGCTAGGAGGTGCATTCGACCAACATTTTAACAATCATTGACGTTAACATTGGAATAACATAGTTTTAGCACACCCTGGACAATTCATACAACGGGACAGAAATGACATTTCAAAAAAGGAATGACGGAACAAACAAAATGGCGGCGAAATCCTATACGTTCGACAACCAAACTGTAACCAATCTGTATCAAACTGGGTGACGAGGGGGTGAGGTCGCAATCTAGAGAGCGGCAGGGAGTGTCCATACTGTATGTTAGTACTAATATATATACTTTAGTGACTTTAAGCTTTTCAAATAAACATTTTAATTACAAAATTTTTAAATTGTGCCCACAGCAGGCGGCGAGCTCGACGTCCCGCAGCGCGTCGCGCGCGGCGCCATCGCCCGCACCACCTCCCGCCAAGCCCGCGCCGCCGCCCGCTAGGTACTCGATATTTTTTTATATAAAAAATTTGAGTGCGTTTGACTATATAGACAACTAGTGGATGCCCGCAGCTTCGCCTGCGCAGATCCCGATTTTTGCGGTTCCCGTGGGAATTTCCCAAAATCATTTCTTAGCGGATGCCTACGTCATAACATCTACCTGCATGCCAAATTTCAGCCCGATCCGTCCAGTGGTTTGGGCTGTGCGTCGATAGATCACTATGTCGTCAGTCAGTCAGTGACCTTTGAGTTATATATATTTAGATAGACAGATTTTTATTTGACACAAACACACACCGATTACACAACATAAATAAGAAGTAAAACATCTCATGGTAAGTGACGATGTAGTCGAGGATGGTACACGCAAACTAAAATAATGCCTATTTACTCTCGCCTTGAAGATCCCCAAATTGTAGGAGTCGGGAAACACAGATGCGGGCAAGGAGTTCCACTCCGTCGCTGTCCGCATAATAAATGAGGAAGCGTAACGCTTCGTGCGTATAGGCTGAAAATCAATGAATATCAAGTGTCACTTATACATCATCATCAACTCAGCCAAAAAACGTCCACTGTTGGATGAAAGTCTGCCTCAAGGACTTCCACAACGACCGATTCTGCGCTGCCCGCATCTAGCGGCTTGCCGCGACCTTCACCAGGTCTTCGGTCTACCTACCGACTGTGAGGGCTGCCTACGCTACGTCTTCCGATGTGCAGTCGTCACTCGATAGCTTTACTGCCTCAACAGTCATCTGTTCTACGAGCTTTGTGCCCCGTCCACTGCTACTTAATTTAATTATGAGTGCTTCTGTCACGTAAATGGCCCCACGTGAAGTATGCCATCGGCTGTGATTAAAGATGCTGGATGCGGGCAGCGCAGGACCGGTCGTCGTGGAAATTCTTGGTGTAGACCTTTGTCCAGCAGTGGACGTCTTTCTGCTGATGGGATGATGATGATGATGTAATTAAAGATGACCGCAGAGGCAAGCATCATGATCCTATCTCATTCTGACATAGCCACCGTAAAGATAGATTAAACTTGTTATATCTGTGTAAAGAAAGAGGTTGGACTTAGCCACGGTGGATTGTACCAGAAAGAGATAGCAAGATGACGCATGCCTCTGCGAACATGGGTAATTACAGCCATCCGACAGACTCCTCCTAATAGCCTACTGTAATGAGAGGGAGACGAATTTATTGTAATTTTCAACTACGACAAATATAGTCCTAAGTCAACTATACTGCGGCCGTCCAGAGAATGCTGATTTGACATAAGCTAGTTTGACGTAACTAGTGATGTGCCCATGGACATCCATGTACTTATCGTGTAGATGTAACATATAACGAAATAAAATAACCATTACCAATATAGTGTTGTCAAACCCGAGGCTAAAGTGTACTTTGTGGACCGTCGATTTTAGAGGTGGTGAATAAGAAAAATTGTGTGGCGGGAAACTAGTCAAAATTAGCCAAATTTGTTGTATTGCGGTTGAATATTTATTATTTCCTTGCAATCGAAGTGAAAAGCAGAGTGTAAAACTCGAGCATGAAACCCATTTCACCCTCGACGTGACTATCCACCCTCGCCGTAGCGGCTCGGTTTGCTAAATGAACGTCTCGGGTAAAATGACTTGTTTTATTCTCTTGTTGTACAATCTACTATTGTTATTACAACATATTACTTTTATGACTGAAAATTTTATGGTTGATTGATTTACGCAACAAGAAATAATTGTTTGTGTGGTAATGAATTATTCATAATATATTCTTAGTTACAAATACGTTATCAATGGTTACATGCGGTAACATCACTATTATTAAGAAGAAATGACCATAGAACGTAAACGTTTTACTAACGTTTCATATAATTACAAAATACATATTCTGTTGTCCTTATACATAAACATAAAACTAAATATGTGTTCCGTTACTATTATTTAGAAAAAAAAAATGTTTTTTTCATGTTTTTTAAGCTTAGAAACTAAAGATTGATTAGTTTACAATTTCGGAGATTCATCGAATGTTACATTCTATCGCTGTCTTGAAGTGTCAAATCAGCATTCTCTCTGGACGGCCGCACTATAACCTTAACCAATATCTGTTACTTTACTTATCTGTCGACTGTCGAGCCGTAGTCGATCACTGCTTTTATGTACAATGGGTCAAATGTTATGTCTGGGAGCAGCAAAACTGTAGTAATTTTTTGACATTTTATACATGAATTTACGTTTATTTACGCCAGGTCATCGATCGCGTCATCATCGTCGGAGGCGCCGTCGTCGTCGCTGCGCGCGCACCACGCGGACCGGCGCGACGCCGCCGCCGCCGCCGCCGAGGTGCCCGCCAAGAAAGGTAAAGGTAACCAGCGGTGTATCGCCATTTCTGTTTACTATTTATTTATAAGCTATCCTCATCATTTCAGCCGAGAGACGACGTCCACTGCTGGACAAAGACTTCTCCCAAAGATTTCCACAAAGACTCCGTGACCTTCACTGGCTCATCGGCCCATCGAGTGAGAGACCTACTTATGCTACGTGGCCGCAACTCAACGTCACTGCCGCAACGGCTATCTTTTTTTACGAGCTATGTGGCCCGCCCACTACCTCTTAAATTTTATGATTCTGTGAGCTATGTCGGTTACTCTTTCTCTATTATTGTGTGAGTACACTCTTATCGTGTGTCACAATTAACCGTGATATCCAAGGGATAGACGGCGGTTACCTGGTGTTGCACTTAACATCACCCGCGGTTAGTTTGATTCTCCTACGGATCTCCTCGTTTCTGATTCAATCGCGAAGGAATACTCCTAGTATGGCTCGCTCCATCAGCCATTGAAAATTGATTATTGAATAGTGTGGCGACCAAATTTACCAACTTTAATTTTTATCCCGAACCATCGTGGTCACCCTACTACACCAAGCCAAACCACATTCATTAGCGAATGAACGAAATGTGACCGATGCGATTATCATCTAAATTGACGGTAGTCTGTTGCTAGTCGTTTTCGCTGTAATAGCTTATCGATGTAATTTAATTAACTTTCTTACTGTTTTTCTATTATTTCCATACAAACTATAATGGCTATACTTTCTTATTAAATCTCCTTCTTATGTGTTGTGAAATCTACTCTTAAGTGCTGTGTTATTCTCCTGGACAATAAATTTTGTGTGTGAACCAACAAGGACTTGTTTTCGTAAGTAAAACCTTGAACTGACCCTACATCTTTGGTGACCCCGTAAAGAATACGAAGAAAATCATCATGTCTAACGAAAATAAAGAAACTACGGGAAATACAACAGTTGGAGTAGATGGCGAGTTGAGTAAAGTGGGCGTACGTATACCGCCATTTTGGCCTGAAGAACCGGCCCTCTGGTTTGCACAAATTGAAGGTCAGTTTGTTTTGTCCGGAATCACTAATGATACGACAAAATTTTACTATGTGATTGCACAGCTTAGTCATCAATATGCAACCGAAGTTAAGGAAATTATTACTTCTCCACCAGCTACTGACAAGTACCTTAAGCTGAAAACTGAACTTATCAAACGCCTATCAGAATCGCGCGAAAAGAAATTACAGCAGTTACTTACCCATGAGGAACTCGGAGACAGAAAGCCGTCACAGTTTCTTCGGCACCTCCGCACGCTAGCTGGTCAGTCCGTTCCTGATGATTTCCTGCGAACGCTGTGGGCAAGCCGTTTACCGCGTAACATTCAAACCGTCATAGCAACACAAACAACTCCTTCGTTGGATGAAATTGCAGACCTAGCCGATAAAGTGCATGAAATCGCACCTTCAACATCACAGGTTGCGACTCTAAGCGAAAATGGAAACTTGTTCAGCGAAATGGCCAAACAATTAGCCGAACTCACTCGCGAAGTAGCTTCCCTTAAGAATCAGAACAGAGGCTCTTACCATCGTTCCCGTTCCAGTGGCAGACAAGATGGTCATCGACGCTCTCGGTCACGCTCACGTTCAAGGCCACAAAATGATTCCTATTGCTGGTATCACAATCGATTCGGCAAAAATGCAAAAAAATGTTCGGACCCTTGCAGTTTTAACTCACCGTCGGTAAACTCAAGCGGCAGCCGGAAGTAGCGGCCAACGACTGCCAGAGCTCACCAGGCCGCCTTTTTATCACAGACCGCAACACAAAATTGAGTTTCCTGGTCGACACAGGATCTGATTTATGTGTTTTTCCACGCGCAATGCTGAGAGAACAACGTACCAAAACGGACTATCAACTGTACGCTGCTAATGGTTCTGTGGTTGCTACATATGGCTGGGTGCAGCTAAAACTAGACTTAGGACTGCGTCGTGATTTTAAATGGAGATTCGTGGTGGCTAACGTAACGAAACCCATAATAGGAATAGATTTTCTATCATATTATAATTTACTTGTGGATTGCAGACATCATCGCCTCATTGATGGTCTTACATCCCTATCCGTTACTGTACCTGCAAGGAAATCAGTCGAAAGCATTACATCTGTCAAAGCTGTTACTGGAGACTCAAAATATCATTTACTTTTACGTGAGTATCCAGACCTGACTCGTCCCGCAGGTACCATCGAAGAGCGTAAACATACTACAGTACACCACATACGCACCACTCCTGGCCCTCCTGTATCGAGTCGACCACGACGTCTACCGCCAGATCGTTTCAACATAGCTCGCAAAGAATTTGAAGACATGCTGCAAAATGGTGTAGCTCGTAGATCTGAAAGCCCATGGTCTTCACCCTTACACTTGACTCCTAAAAAGGACAACGGATGGCGTCCCTGTGGAGACTACAGGTCACTGAACGCTAGAACTATACCTGACAAATATCCCATACGCCATATACAAGACTTCACTCATCAACTGGCTGGAAGCAAGATCTATTCAAAGGTTGATTTAGTGAAGGCGTATAATCAAATCCCAGTTTACGAACCTGATATTCCAAAAACCGCTATAACGACTCCATTTGGGCTATTTGAGTTCCCCTTCATGACTTTTGGACTCAGGAACGCTGCCCAAACTTTTCAGAGGTTTATAGATGAAGCACTCAGAGGTTTGGATTTTTGTTACGGCTATCTCGACGATATACTAGTGTTCTCACCGAACGAAGACCTGCACCATAAGCACCTGCAAATGCTTTTCCAAAGACTGACAGATTTTGGCATGCTCATAAATACTGCAAAATGCGAATTTGGCAAAAGCGACATCACATTTCTGGGCCACGAAGTGTCAGCTGAAGGCATTCGTCCCCTTCCGACTAAGGTTAAAGCTATCCAAGATTACCCAGTGCCCAAAACTATAAAGGAGCTGCGCAGATTCCTGGGCATGTTTAACTTTTACCGTAGATTTGTCCCAGGAGCGTCATCCATTCAAGCACCATTGAACGTCATACTCTCAGGCCCAAGGAAGAAACCCTCGCAACTGATTGAATTGACTCCAGAGATGATAGATTCTTTCAAGTCCTGCAAGTCAGCGCTAGCTCAAGCCACAATACTGGCTCATCCAAGATCAGATGCTCACTTGGCAATACATACTGACGCGTCAGATGTTGCTATAGGAGCGGTATTGCAACAAAAGACAAAAGATAAATGGGAACCACTGGCATTCTTTTCTCGTCCACTGAAGCCATCGCAAAAGAAATATAGCCCTTACGATAGAGAACTCTTGGCTATTTATGACGCTATCGGATACTTTCGTCACATGGTTGAAGCAAGGAATTTCACCGTTTATACCGACCATAAGCCACTTACACACGCTTTCGAAACACGTCGAGATAAATGTTCCCCCAGACAGTTTCGATACCTCGACTACATCTCACAATTCAGCACAGACATACAATACGTTGCAGGAACAGACAATGTTGTGGCTGATGCTCTTTCAAGAGTCGAAATTGAAGCCCTTTCTCAACCATTAGACTACGAAGCTCTTGCATATTCTCAAGATAACGATCCCGAGCTGCAAGAACTACTTAAAAATGGCACATCATTGAAGCTACAAAAGATAAAGGCTTCCAAATCAAATATTCTAGTTTACTGCGATCTCTCGACATCACAACCAAGACCATTTTTGACACCTGGTTTCCGAAGAAATGCCTTCGATTCAATTCACGGACTCAGTCATCCGGGATCTAAAGCGACACTGAGATTGGTAACTAATAGGTTTGTTTGGCCAGGAATAAGGCGAGATTGCCGTGAGTGGTCTTCAGCATGCACTGAATGCCAGCGCAATAAAATCTCCCGACATACTTCCTCCCCTACATCCCCTTTCAATTGTCCTACCCAACGCTTTTCTCACGTCCACATGGACATCATAGGACCATTACCAGTTTCTTGCAATTACAGATACTGTCTCACTGTCATCGATCGCTTCACACGTTGGCCTGAGGCATATCCACTGACTGACATCACTGCCGAGTCTTGTGCACGAGCATTCATCTCTTGTTGGGTGGCGCGATTTGGATGCCCTGAAAAAATTACTACAGACCGGGGCAAACAATTCGAGTCAGATTTATTTAGTAAACTGTCAACCATCCTCGGTTCTCAACACCGATCTACCACATCTTATCATCCTGCTTGCAATGGAATGGTGGAGCGACTACATCGCCAACTAAAATCCGCAATTATGTGTCATGCCGATACCCAATGGTCAGAAGTTCTTCCCTTGGTGATGTTGGGTATACGATCTGCTTGGAAAGACGATCTACAAGCTTCGGCTGCAGAACTGGTATATGGAGAACCCCTACGGTTACCTGGAGAGTTCTTCGCACCATCATCAAACCCTACAGTTGACTACACAGATTTCACGTCAAGACTGCGGCACCATATGGCAAAGTTATCACCACAACCTGCAAGGTGGCACTCCAATAAGACTTTCTATGTTCCAAAAGCCTTAACTTCAGCAGAATATGTGTTTCTCCGCAAAGGTCCTGCCAAAAGATCACTAGAAGCACCATATTCTGGCCCCTACAAAGTCTTGGAACGAAGTATGAAAACTTTCAAACTGGATGTTCAAGGAAAACCCATGACCGTAACAATAGACAGATTGAAACCTGCATTTATGGTAAAGGAAGATAACACAAATACCACTACTGGTTCCAATGAATCTTTTCCGACCAATCAAGTCACATCAAAAAAGACGCGCAGTGGGCGTACTGTTCACTTTCCAGATTACTTTCGACCATAACAAGTCATGGTCTCGGAGGGGGAGTAGTGTGGCGACCAAATTTACCAACTTTAATTTTTATCCCGAACCATCGTGGTCACCCTACTACACCAAGCCAAACCACATTCATTAGCGAATGAACGAAATGTGACCGATGCGATTATCATCTAAATTGACGGTAGTCTGTTGCTAGTCGTTTTCGCTGTAATAGCTTATCGATGTAATTTAATTAACTTTCTTACTGTTTTTCTATTATTTCCATACAAACTATAATGGCTATACTTTCTTATTAAATCTCCTTCTTATGTGTTGTGAAATCTACTCTTAAGTGCTGTGTTATTCTCCTGGACAATAAATTTTGTGTGTGAACCAACAAGGACTTGTTTTCGTAAGACGGACGGATGACGACAGCATCAGAAATAAATTATGAACTCTTGATCACTAAATTGCCCTCCTACTTTTACTTCGGAAAGTCTTAGATTTTTAATTCACTGAGTATATATAAGACGCTGCTAAACTACGACGTCACGCCTAGGAATTTCAAACATTTTTAGAACAAAGTGTCGTTTTTGACAGATGATAAAAAGTAACTCAGGTGACTAGCATTCGTCATCCCTATTCAAATTGTCTTCCTGGTACTCTGTCGGTTACATTACATTACAGTGTCGCGAGTTCAATGGTTTTTTTCCATCTCAAAAAACTTTTATATGGTTTGACCGTCCGAGTGTTCCTGGTACGCTGTCGGTTACATTACAGGTTACAGTGTCGCGAGTTCAATGGTTTTTCCCATCTCAAAAAACGCCCAACGCGCCTAAAGAAGTTTTCACTTCAATAAATGATGTCCACAGGGCACATTGTCTAGTGCACTCACTGAACCCTCTGTTCCCTTTGCAGCCGCGTTCACACGATCTAAGCAAAGTCTATATATTAGTACTAACATACAGTATGGACACTCCCTGCCGCTCTCTAGATTCCGACCTCACCCACTCGTCACCCAGATTGATACAGATTGGTTACAGTATGGTTGTCGAACGCATAGGATTTCGCCGCCATTTTGTTTGTTCCGTCATTCCTATTTTGAAATGTCATTTCTGGCCCTTTGTATGAAATGTCCAGGGCGTGATCTAAGTCTGCTTTTTCTAAGTATGTTTTGATACCGGTTGACACTAAACATAGTTCACTTCATTTTCTTCATTCTTCAAGTAGCTAAGATCGAAAAATTACATCAAGCCGTTTAAAAATGATGGATTTTTAAACAATTGGTTAGCCCTTAGTGTCATCATATTGGAAGATGGAAGCGGGCTTTCCAAGATTCCCCAACGCAATGGTGAACTGCCTATCTTATCTTCAAGCCGAAACACATCAATGCTGTTAACATTGATGCTTGGTGGCAAGACTTAGATAAGATGGTGGTAGCTAGCCAGGCGGGCTTAGAAAATGTTTGCTTGAAAAAGGCTTCGGTAGCGGTATGGGAGTTCTAACAGACTTGTTGATAGAAGAGCTAAGACGTAAAATTGCGAGGTGCCACTTTTTTCACAGACGACGCCATTTTGTTTTGTCAATTGACATCGAAGTAGACTATGAAAAGCTGAATTCGGTTCTAGTCCACTGTGACTGACGCCATCGTTTAAGTGCGCTTTGATCAGTGTTGCCACGATCAAAATAGCGTCAAAGTTGTCGTCAAAACAGAATTGATCATGTCAACGCGGCTGCATAAATCGTGTCTCGGTGATTTAACTATTACTTGTGTATACTCAGACATGTAGAAAGTGTTTGATTTGAATGATTCGAGTATTATGTGCTGTGTGTGTGTGTGTGTCGCAGGCTCGTCGTCGAGCACGGCCAGCCAGGGCAGCGGCAGCAGCAAGCAGCACCAGGTGAGATCCTATATACACTAGCCGCAGCATTTCACACGTAGCAAAATATTTTTTTTATTCACAATTAGTAAGCCCTTGGCATCATCTCACATGGTAAGTGACGATGATGCCGAAGATGGAAGCGGGCTTACCACGATTCCCCAACGCAATGGGAACCTGGCTATCTTATCTTCAAACCGGAACACATCAATGCTGTTAACACTGATGTTTGGCGGCAAGACCTAGATAAAATGGTGGTAGCTAGCCAGGCGGGCTATGAAAATGTCCTACCACCAACCAAACCGAGTCTTACTTAAAGTTGACAATGAAAGCGAGAGGAAATATGTTACACATCAAAAATTTGTCTGACTCGGTGGCTCAGTGGTTAGTGCTCTTGACTACTGATCCGAGGGTTGTGCACCCAGGGAAAGCATTTGTGTGATGAGCAGATTTGTTTGCTCTGTGTCTGGGTGTTAAATATCCATATATGTATGTATTTAAACGTATATAAGTATGTATATCAGTCTCTGGTTCCTATAACACAGGGAATCCTACTTTGGGGCCAGATGACCATGTGTGATTTGTCCTAGAATATATATATTAAAAAATCCTAATATATATATATTAGGATTTTTTAAATATAAAATCACTTAATGTGCCTCGTTGGAAATGGCATTTGCATGTCTCGTTACAATTGAGCCCACACCCTCCGTGCAATTGCTTAATTCCTAACTTCCCACCCTCGGCAATAATGTGCTATTTCTCCAGCAACAGCAGTTGGCGGCGGCGGCGGCGGCGCAGATGGCGTTCGAACAGCACAGCGCGGCTGCCATGCAGGCCTTGCAGCACCAACTGCTCAGAGGTAACACTTAACACCACTTGTACATTACATTTCATCATCATCATAATCATATCAGCCGAAGGACGTCCACTGCTGGACATAGGCCTCCCCTAAGGATCTCCACGACGACCGGTTCTGCGCTGCCCGCATCCAGCGGCTTCCCGCGACCTTCACCAGGTCATCGGACCACCGAGTGGGAGGCCTGCCTACACTACGCTTTGCGGTGCGTGGTCGCCATTCGAGAACTTTACATTTGGACATCGCTTTTTAAAAGCTTTTATTTAACTTGCAATGTATGTATGTTTGTTCGGGTGAAATCTTGCAAGTTAAATTTGACCCACTTTCCGGTTTCCGATTGAGCTGAAATTTTGCATGCATATGTATATCGCGTGACAATGCAATATTAAAAGCTTGTACCTAAAGGTTTTTAGAAAATTATTTCTTGTAAGATTTTGGTAAATTTTTGCTACAAACTTGATACCTGATGGATAGGCATCTGTCTCACCAGGGGAGATAGCAGAGCTTTGTCGATCCTCGAGAGCGAAGCTACAATGCCAGTAATCACACTATCTCACTCCCAACTATAGCTGGAAGCCCTAAACTCATCACCTATGTATGCTCAAAGGCTTCCTAAAGGATAATGTTAGTAATTGTGATTAAAAATTCTCCTTCAGAGTAATTGAACCACAATCTATTGTAAAAACTTTTAAATCTCTTAAAGTGAAAAGAACCGAAGACCTCTGGGGATTATCGGTAAGCTTGATCAGTAATGTAATAGATACTTTAGCGCCATATTTAGCTTGTCTTTTTAATATTAGCATTGATAGTGGCGTCTTTCCAGATATCATGAAGCTTAGTAAAGTGATACCTTTATATAAATCTGGTTCAAAAACTGATCCAGGTAACTACAGACCAGTTTCTGTGCTGCCAGTTCTTAGTAAAGTGTTTGAAAAGATTATGCTTAACCAAATGCTACAATATTTTAAGGAAAACTAAACTACTGCATAACCAACAATTCGGTTTCACTAAAGGACGATCAACAACCGATGCAGGAGTAGCACTCATTCGAAACATATATGATGCCTTCGAGGAATCGCAGAATGCAATTGGAGTATTTTGTGATTTATCTAAGGCTTTTGATTGTGTTGAACACCAAACATTACTTATGAAATTAAAGCATTATGGTGTAGAGGAAGGGGCTCTCAGTCTTTTAAATTCGTATTTAGACAACAGAATACAAAAAGTACAAGTGAATGGCACGAACTCATCTGGATCTAAAGTGAAAATGGGTGTGCCCCAGGGTTCCATATTAGGGCCTTTTCTTTTCCTTGTTTACGTAAATGATTTGCCTTTTATGGTGCAACATCTGTCAAATATTGTGTTGTTTGCGGATGATACCTCCCTTATTTTTAAAGTGAATAGGAAAGAAAACGAAATTGACGAAGTAAACAACACTCTTTCAAAGATACTGAACTGGTTCACTGTGAACAAGTTATCGTTAAATGCTAAGAAAACAAAATGTATAAAATTTTGTTTGCCAAATGTAAAAAAGGTCAATAATAGTGTAATATTAGACAGTAATAAATTAGAATTTGTAAATACCACGGTGTTCCTTGGTATAACTTTGGATGTTTCACTTCAATGGGGACCACACATTGAAACTTTAGCGGGAAGGCTTAGTTCAGCTGCTTATGCCGTTAAGAAAATAAGACAGTTAACGGATGTAGATACTGCGAGACTAGTGTATTTTAGTTACTTCCATAGTATAATGTCTTATGGCATATTACTGTGGGGGCATGCGGCTGATATAGAAACTATTTTAATCCTGCAGAAAAGAGCTATCCGCGCAATCTATCAGATGCGATCACGTGACTCGTTACAGAATAAGTTCAAAGAAATCAATATTTTAACTGTTGCTAGTCAATTTATATATGAAAACATCATGTACGTTCGTAAGAATTTGCATTTATTTCCTAAAAACAGTGACAGGCATAATTTGAATTTAAGAAATGTAAATAAAATAGATATAGCCTTTTCGAGACTGAGTAAGGTTAAAAAGTCATTTGTGGGGCAGTCTATAAGATTTTACAGTAAAATTCCAGAAAATGTAACTAGTTTTTCAGAGAATAAATTCAAGACTCGTGTCAAAAAAGTTTTGTGCTCTAGAGGATATTATAAAATAATAGATTATGTAAATGACAAAGATATATATGTTGATTCTATAACAAATACCATTACCTGAGACTGTAATCTGAACCATGACATTATTTGTAATATACCATTTATTTATTTTTGTTTTGACTATTTAAAAGTGTGTGTAAACACCTATTTGAAATAAATTGTTTTGAATTTTGAAGACAGCATGTCGCTTGGCAGCAGGTATAGAAGCCGGATGCAAGTGGCCCTGGTTCTCATTTAGTGAAGATTAATGAGGGGAAGGCCTTTGTGAACAGTGAACGTCTCCCGAGATGATGATGATTTGTAAAGTTAACTTAGAGGTTAGACAGGGCAATCATCGGGGGTCCAGGGGCGAGCCCCAACTGCCATAGTCACCGTTTGGGACAATTCCTTCAAAATAGGAGGGACAGGACGAGGAAGTAATCGGTTAGTAGTGTTCAGATAGAAACTCACGTAAATTCAATGTGAAGCAACTCCAAACCTGTACGTACACTTTACACGCACATATAAATTTCAAAATACTATAGCTAAGAGGTCGTCGAAGACACGCGCTTACACACACAACACACCGATACTGTACACATGTTACAAAAATTAGATTAACTTAACAGTTCGCAGCATTCTGTATTTTTTTTTGATCTGAGGCCCTGGCGCAAAAATCAAAAGCGTTGGACCACTGTATTACCATTAAACTTTGGAGGAAAAGGAAAGTACTGCACCAGCCTTAGGGCACACCCTGGACACTTCATACAACGGGCCAGAAATGACATATCAAAAAAGGAATGACGGAACAAACAAAATAGCGGAGAATTCCTATACGTTCGACAACCAAACTGTAACCAATCTGTATCAATCTGGGTGACGATGGGGTGAGGTCACAATCTAGAGAGCAGCAGGGAGTGTCCATACTGTATGTTAGTACTATACTTTGCTCAGAGTATGCCTAGGGACAGTCAAGGCTACTGATGTTCGGTAGTTGTACCGACTAAGTTTGATACCGCGCACCAGGCTCCAAACTGATTGGTAGACTCCAGTGACGCGTGTGACTTGGGTTTTGCTCTGTAGTGTGTAAATGTCTCGTCTCACCCTACGTGACCTCACGTATAGATTAGTGTAGTACATATATAACATCATATTTTATTTTTAGGTCCATTATACATTCAAATCACTGAGACTAATAATTAGTCGTCTAATTGTTGTCTTATCAACTACCCGAAGTCCCACCATTGCAGCTCTATGAGGCCATGTGTTCTATGAGGCCATGTGTTTGCATTGTTATATAAACTAGTAGTTGCAAGCAGTGGCGGCTGGTGGAATTTAAAAAAAATATGTAATAAGACGCCACACTTTCACGAGTTTTGGAAGATAATATTTTATATAAGTATTATTCTGCGTTCCTTGTTTGACGCGAAATGTTCTATGAGTTTATAGGAGTACAAAGCCAAAACCGAGTCCAATATATCGTTATTCACGCTTTACCTTTATATACTGTAGAAGTTGCAAGATGCTCCTTCATGAGTCCATTCAACTCGGACACAAAATCAACAAGTTCTCGAAACACACCAACATTCATAGATTCACTTGCTTAATCCACTTTGTTTTGATTAGTCAAATTGTTATATGTATATTTTACTTTACAGTCATTTTCACTATCGATTCACAAAATCATAACTATTTTTTTAGGTATTAAGCACAGATCTACAAATAGATTAATAACCAAATTGTTAGAAAAAGAAGGATAGTTACGATATGGCACGAGTGCGAAAAAGATACTGATATTATTTTTTGTCCTTATCGGCATGACCACTTTTTTGCTTACTAATTGTCAAAATCTGACAGTATCTTAGCCAAACAATGTTTCTTTCAATGTTGCCAAATAAATTTAAATTTTTCCTAATAAAAATAATATATGTTTCTAAGTGACCCCTGATTTTGAAGAGGTATATTGAAACATAAAGCTGTACAAATGCTTTTCGAAAGCATTACTTATATTTCATCAGATCTACTGCAAAGGCGCTAGGTCGCGCTGATTACATTGAAATTTACGCTGACTTAATGGAAATAATATTAAGGTGGCAACACAAACGCTTAAAACGGTTAAAGCGAGAGGCACTGTAGTGGCCACGCGATATAGAAATCTATTTGTAGTAGATCTGAGGTATTAAGCAATTAATTACACAGGTACAAATTTACTCCACAAACGAGCGTGAAGTGACAAAAATGTATCATAGGATTTGTAGGTCAAGGCGGGTCATTCGACGGGCCGCCGCGCGCCCGATATTATTTCGTATTCTCTCGGCAATTTCCGGCGCACCAAATCTATCCTGAAAATCCATACATTTTGTACTAAGTATCTTCCGTCTCACGCTTAGCGCCTTCAGCCCGATTGCCCAAACAAAATGTTCTATCAAATCTCGCGGGGAGTGAGGTTAAACTACATAGACATGCACAAACACAAACGCTAAAATGATTCTCGTCGCTACACGCTCACATTCGTTTCACACAACAACACAGTCTCATTGTATGTATTCTTCTTCTTCAAATATAAGAGCTAATGCTCTTGTCGGTGGAGCAATCTCCAATTTTTTCTATCCTCTGCCAACATCTTTACCTCCCGATACGACACGACAGAAACCTTCTCCTTAATTGGTTCTAGGTAATTTCGCCTTGGCCTTCCTCTACTTCTTCTTCCCTCTATCTTTCCTTCTATGATTGTTCTCAGGAGACTGTCGTGTCGTACTAGGTGTCCCAGCATATTTCCTCTTCTATTTTCTATAATCTTCCATAGGCTTCTTTTTTCTTGAATTATTTCAAGTAATTCTAAGTATTTTATGTATTCTAGTAAAAAAAGGGATAGTATTAATTATTAATAGTATTAACCGGTAATACATACAAGCGTCAAAATTTGTGTGATTATAGTGCATACTCTTTAAGTAGACAATAAAACTGGCTAAGTGTGACGCGGTCTCGCGTCAATGATTCCGAACTGAAAGAAGAAAAAAAAATAATTTTTTTTAGTAAATACAAAACCCAAATGATAGTTCAAGAGTACGACTTGAACTTGGCCAGTTTTTTCGTATTAATTTTACATATAATGTTGTTCTGTAGGTCTGAGCGGCGCAGGCGGCTCTGGTGGCATGTCGGCCGCGGCGGCGGCTGCCATGATGCAGTTTTCACCGCTCCTCTACACTTACCAGCTCGCCATGGCGCAGGCGTCGCTCGGGAAGCGATGTAAGTATGCTCACACACACAGCCAGCAATGTTGTTCATGACGGCGCGGGTGGCGTGATGCAATTTTCACCGCTGCTCTACACTTGCCAGCTCGCCATGGTGCAGGCGTCGCTCGGGAAGCGATGTAAGTGTAAGTATGCTGCACCGCAATCCGTAATTACAGTTTATGTGCGTGTGACATGTAATACTGACTGCTCAACCGGCGGCCTCGCTTTTCGTAACACATGAGAAGGCATTTTGTAAGCTTGCTTGGATAGCTACTACCGCTATTGGGGATAATTTCGGAGAGTGCGCGCAAGAACTTCACGACCTTATTCTCCCGGCTCCATTCCACCGTCGTTCAACGAGACGTAAGGAGGGGTTGCACCCCTTTGTTGTTGATGTTCCACCTTTTCGCACGGAGCGTTATGCTTCCTCATTTATTATGCGGACAGCGAAGGAGTGGAACTCCTTGCCTGCGTCAGTGTTTCCCGATTTGTATAATTTGGATATCTTCAAGGCAAGAGCGAATGTAATTATTTGATTTTGCGTGTACCATCCTCGACTGCATCATCATTTACCATCAGGTGGGTTGCAGTCAAACGCATTAAAATTTCTAATTTAAAAAAAATTGCCAGTTCCTGTTGCGTTGTGGATTCTTGGTAAGCCCGCTTTCATTTAGTTTTTAGCAATCGCATATCCTTACTAATGCGAAAATGTATTTGTTTATTTGTCCTTAATTGCACATCGCAATCAGCGACGAAGGGACATAAGCTACTTTTTATCCAGTATAGATTGACATGATTCCTAGGGGAACAGGAAGCATTTCATTTTTACCACGCATCCACAAAGAGAGTCATGAAAACTAGTTAGAAAACACGACAAGTCTAGTACTTCTTTTAAAAAATATTTTTATCTTAGCATTGACATGAGTGGTGCATGCTCGCTTTAATGTTCGTGCGGATGGTGGCGCATCGGGACTCTCGCGTTATACTCGTAACCGGGTGCTGTCCGTGTGAACTGGCCTACTCTTGTTAAATGCATTTAATGATTTTTATCTACTCTCATATCGTAAAGTTCGCATTATCAACTTCAAAAAGAGTTTATATTGGCATACTTTATAAACACAATACCGTAATAAAAAATAGCTATTTATGCAACTGTTGCATAATGAGGGGTATTTAACACGAGTGTGGTTTATGAAACGAGCGCAGCGAGTTTCATAAAAGTATACACGAGTGTTAAATACTAATTATGTACAGTTGCATACAATAGTTTATCTACACTCATACAACAAATTTAAATTAAAGACAAAATAAAGTAATCATTGTTTATTGTAATAATTATTGACATTTTGTATGGTACAATTATTAAAGGTTATTTTATTTGCTGTTTCAAGAATATCCGGGGGTGTCAAATTTTCGTCTATATCACTATCAGTTTCAGACATTTTACTGGGTTTTTAGTAAAAAAACTTGTAATAACGACTTACTTATTACAACGAATAACGAATTACATATTATACAAACTGCATAAGGAAAAATACAAACGTTAATGGCGCGAAAATAAATTTGCAGTAATATCGCACCGCGCATGCGCGCCGCCAAGGTTGCGTTCCGAAACACGCTAGTGTGCTCAAATAGCAAGCATCTGCGTAGAAATAAAAAAAAAAAAAACTTCATTTTGTTACAACTTTGCGATAACGAAATGAAATTTGTATGGATCCTTAGTCACGGCTCCATCGAAAGGTATATCATTTGCTTAGCGTTTCTGATAAGTAAATGAAGGATTTACGACATGAGTGTAGATAAAATACATTATAACATTATTTTGTTAGAGAAATAATGTTATAATGTATTTTTTTATCCATTACGATACAAGTTAAACCAAAGATATAATATCACCAACGAAGTTCCATATCAATTTTATTTTATTGGAACGCACATGCGGTTCGCGCCATTTTTACAGCAATACAAAAAGTTCTCATTCCAATTTTTACTTGTCTGTGACAGCGCCCGCTTTAACGCATGCGCGGTGATGTGTTGGTTTTTCATTGAATTTTGTTGTAGATACTGAATTTCGTGGATAATTTTCATTATTGTTTAAAAATGTCTGAGATCAGTGAAAGCATTGTTTTTACCTGTCTTTCGGTTTTACCGTCCGCTTCAGTGCAAGCGCGGTGATGCGCTGGGATTCAGCGCTATGACACGTTTTGTTGTAGGTACTTACTGAATTTCGTGGGATTTTTTTCTTAATCTTAACTTTGATCTTTGTATTTTAGTTGATTCAATCCCAATGTATAAGATTAGATAAAGTAGTGTATGAAACTGCACTTTGGTCTTAAAACACTCGTGTAATGCTATAAAAAAACTCGCCTACGGCTCGTTTTTTAACTTACACTCGTATTTTATTTAAGAACCCTTATTATGCAACAGTTTCATAAACTACTATTATGTATAACTTTTCGTATCATATTGTTTTCATGTTCTCATGACATAATCTGGTTTATATCAAGGAATGAATTTTGACGCTATTAACTAATTATTGTTTATTTCTTGATTCTTCACAAATGACATTGTTATGACTATCAGAAAGAGTAATTTGCACCTATTTCAAATAAATATATTGAATTGAATTTAAACTAAATGCTATTAATCTACTTTCAGCCGGCAAGAGCGGCAGTTCCAGCGCCAACAATGCGGCAATGGCGGCGGAAATGCAACGCGTGGCCGAGGCACAGAGGCAATACCTACTCGACATGATACCGGGCCAGCACGGCAGGAACCCCTGGACCAAGAACTAGACGCTATTATAACGGGTATGACGTCATTGTTAATCCTGAACCAATACCTAGACGACACATAATAACAAGTATGACGTCATCGTTAACAAGTACGACGTCATCGCTATCAAGCAAATCCCGGACACTGCATACAACGGTCGTGAAATGACATTTCTAAATCAAATGACGACGGAGCAAACAAAATCACGGCGAAATCCTATACGTTCGAGAACCAAACTATAACCAATCTGTATCAGTCCGGGTGACGAGGGGGTGAGGTCGCAATCTAGAGAGCGGCAGGGAGTGTCCATACTGTATGTTAGTACTAATATATATACTTGGCTATCAAGTGTGATATCATAATTAATATATTAATATTCTTCATTACAAACACAGGTCCATTTTTCCAAGCATTTTTCCCGGCTTTCTTACACTTTCCCGAACCGCCAGGTCTTCAGTCTTCAACAACGTTCAATGCCACTAACCAGAGTTTTAAAAAAATCGCTTCCCAGGAAAATCCAATGTATTTGTCACTAACAGTCAAACGTTAGAAAATGTAAAATGAATGAAATATAATCCAGATATTAAACCTCATTGATCGAATTTAAAAATAGGCGACCTCAGAGCCACAGTATTTCTTTGGTTCAATTGAAAACAATAGACAATCATGGAGCCTTGACCGCCACCGTCGAAATTCATCCTTAGGATTAATTGTCATCTGATTCAAACCAAATTTCAGCTCAATCGGACCCCTGGAAGTCGTAAAATCGATTTCAAGATTTGACCCGGACAAACTACTCTTTGTAAGCCTTACTAATATTATTAATGTGAAAATGTGTCTGTTTTTTTGGTACCTTTTCACGCTTCAACACCTCAACCAATCTTGATGAAATTTGGCATTCAGGTAGCCTGTGTCACTGGGAAGGACATAGGTTACTTTTTATCCCGTGATCTTTTTATCTGAAAAATGCTCTTTGCAACGGAACAATGGATTGTTGTGATTTTTTGCACGGAGATGGTTGAGGGGGTGGGAAATGACATAATTTACTAATAAGCCTATCCTGACATAGTTCTCGAGGGATTGGGGAAAACTTATTTCCACTCTCGCGCAACGGAGCAACAGATTAAAGTGTTTTTTTTGTATTTGAGGGGTGGGCGAGTCATAAAAACTATGTCCACGCGGGTGAAGCCGCGGGCAAAAGCTAGTAGAATATAAGCTTGTAATAATGAACATAAAGTTATTCTACACGTTATGTTCCAGGAACTAAATGCAGAAAACGAACAATAGGTGAGATGCATTCGATTGATGTAGCGCAGATTTCGATATTTTAGTTAATTTTAATATTTTAAATTAAGTTACTATAAGTATAAGTAAGGATATTTCTAACCGTTTTATGATAATTTTTACTATACATAAATTATTAATAATATAAATTAATGCACAACAATTTAAATACGTAAATCGAATACAACAGTAAGGTGATAAGTTTTAAAAGTGTGAACGTTTTAAGTGTAAGTGTATTTGATCATTTTATATGTCGGGTTTTAAGTATCCGGGTTTTAAATATTAATAAATGCGTTTTAATTACGGCAACACCGTGTATTTATTTCAAAAATTTATACAGGTGTACCAAAATTGGTGTAGGTCCCGTTAACTGGGGCTTCTACTCATCATACTGAACAACTTTTGTTCTTATGATTTTTATGTATAACTTTTCGTGTCATATTGTTTTCATGTTCTAATGACATAACCTGGTTTATTTCAAGGATTGAATTTTGACGTTATTTTTTAATTATTGTTTATTTCTTGATTTTTACAAATGAAATTATGTTATTATAATTGTATGACTACCAGAAAGAGTGTAATTTGCACCTATTTTGAGTAAATATCTTGAATCGATTAATTTTGTGCATTTTAAGATAAAAGATAAATATCCTTTATTGCACACCAAATATACAAAAATGATAAAAACTTATTAACTAGCAAAATACACAATGATATGCAAAGGTGGACTTATCGCTTGAAGCGATTTCTTCCAGCCAACCTTTGGTGAATGGAGGAGACGAGAAAGTGGAACGATAGCGGGTGGGTGCATGTGCGACTAAAAAATAAGGGTGTCAATTAAATGGTTAGCATAGTATTGTTATTTCTGTGAGCAGAAAAATATAATCGGTGAGCAGAAATAGCTAATTAGTCAGCAAATCATGGTCAGCAAACATTTTAAAATCAATCAGCAATTTATGTCATTCTGGATGGCTGTAATTATTTTAAACATCCCCGTACTACACTCTTCCTACAGTGTTGAGTGGTCGGGGCTCCTACTTCTGTGTTCTCATGTTAAACCTAACACTACGACTGTGCGGGGAGGCGAGCTTAGCTCGCCTCCCCGCACAGTCTCCGAACCTAACGGATCCGAGTCGGGGTGCTCCGCAAGTCCGAGCTCGCTTCGCTCGCTCCCGCTTCCATTTAGAACTCCCCGTACCACACTCTTCCTACATGTTTTTCTGCCGCTCAATCATGAAATCTTGCCGCTCAAGTAGTTATTTTGCGGACTGAATGTTTATTATGCAGATAAATAATATATTTACCAAAAAATAATACTTAATAATAAAGATAAATTACAAATATATAAATAAATAAATATTTTTTTTAATTTAGGGTCCAATTTTTATTTTTAGAATTGTCTATTGGGTTCCTTGGGGAAAGTTGTTCAGTATAAGTAGAACCCCCAGTTAACGGGTCCTACACCATTTTTTTTACACCCTGTATAAAAATGGTTTCTTTTCCTTATAGATAGCCATCGAGCTATAGGTTCTATGAACACTAAAAATACCCTGTGAATTGTTCTTCATTCTTTCAGCATGATAGATGAGGCCACTGTTTCCTGAAAAAAAAGAAGTAAGGAATGATAATTTCGATGCCAGACGCAGACTCTTTCATAGGGCGTTATGTATACCGATAGGGATGACGACAGCATCAGAAATAAATTATGAACTCTTGATCACTAAATTGCCCTCCTACTTAAACTTCGGAAAAGCTTACTCGTTTTGTTTTCCATCAAGTCTTCGATTTTTAATTCACCAAAATCACAAAATGAGTACATATATGATGCTGTTAAACTATGACGTCACGCCTAGGTACTTCTAACATTAGAACAACCTTATTTCTTTAGAACAAAATGTCGTTTTTGACAGAAGATAAAAAGTAACTAAGATGACTAGCATTCGTCATTGTTCTAATTGTTATAATAGCCTAACTAAACAACTTCGGTGGCGTAAGGATTAAGGCCGCTACCTCCTATCCGGGAGGACATGGCACAAACCCTGCCATGTACCTACCTATGTGTTTTCGACTTTCGATTTCATATGTATGTTTATCTGGCGCTCTTACGGTGAAGGAAAACATTGTGAGGAAACCTGCCCACGCCTGCGAAGAAACTCGAAGGGTGAGTGTGAAGTCGACCAACCCGCAACTGGGCCCGCGTAAGGCCTAATTCCGTGGGAACGTAAGCTGATATAATGAACCAATTTAATTATAAAATAAAAATATTTCCCCCTCTTTTTTGGGGCAGTTGGGCCTACGAGGTGCGGTCCAAAAATGTCCGGCCTAACAAAGAAAACAAGTAGATATATTTACAATTTTATTTTTATTTTTCGATATAGTCCCCCTCTATTTCAACGCACTTTGCAGATCTCGTGATAAGCATTTCTATCCCCTTATAAAAATATTCTGGAGTTTTGTCCTCGAAATGGGTAAAAACTGCTTGGGCCACTTCATCATCCGAAGAAAATCGTCTTCCCCTTAAGTCTGCCTTAAGTCTCGAGAACAAGTAGTAGTCGCTTGGGGCCAGGTCTGGGCTGTAAGGGGGGTGGCGAATTTCCTCGAAGCCACATTTAGCTACAGCAGCTTTGGCAATTGCAGCAGTGTGAACGGGAGCATTATCGTGGAGAAGCCGAACACCTCTACTAAGTTTTCCACGTCGTTTCTGCTTGATCGCCTCTCGCAACTGTTCAATAAGGGTGGCGTAGTAGCTGCCATTTACCGTGGTATTCCTTTCTTTTATGTCAATCATTAGTATTCCGTGACAATCCCAGAATACCGTTGCCATAATCTTTTTGGTGGATTGCGTTACCTTGGCCTTTCTAGGTGGCTTTTCACCAAGACGACGCCACTCCATCGATTCCCTTTTAGACAGGGGATCATAGTACAAAACCATGGTTTCGTCTCCCGTAACAATCGACTCCAAATAACTTTTTCCGTAACGCCTATACGCGTCTAAAACTTCTTGAGAACACGCTTTTCTCTCAGTACGCTGCAAGCTCGAAAGAAGTTTGGGTACCCACCTAGCACTAACTGTATTCATGTGAAGATGATCATGTAGTATCCTAAGTACTGAAGTTTTGGAAAGTCCGGTTCTTGCCGCTATTTCTTTAGTCTTTAGTCTTCGATCACTCAGAACTTCCTCTTCCACTAATTTAATACATTGCTCGGTGAGTACTTCTATAGGCCGGCCGGAGCGAGGTTCGTCGTCAATGGATTCCCCCCCAATCGAAACTGTTTACTCCATTCTTTTACCGTGGAAAATGATGGAGAAGAATCCCCGCACACGGCATCCAACCTTTTTTTTATATCGGTCGGGCTGACCCCTTCCTTAGTCAGGAATTTGATCACGGAACGATATTCCAATTTGATCATTTCGAAAGTTTTCCGGATTCGTATCGTTAAAACGCCGTAAAATCAAAACTACAACCAACAGAAACGCCAAAACCAGACTCGAAAAAGCAGACTAAATGACAATCGCGATGACATCTTTTTTATTTTTTTTTAAGCCGCCAAATTTTTCCAGCCAGAAAGTTTTGGACCGAACAGGTAAATATGTCCTATGTCACTTTAGGGATCAATACGAATCTAACTCCGAATTCCACTAAGCCGTTTAGGTTAGAGGCTTAGCCAAAGAAACAGACATAAATACATACACTCGAAAAACATTACCTATCCTTCTTTGTTCGATTGTTATTGTTCATACATAAGATTATACATAATAGGAATAACATGTACAAAGGCGAACTTAACCCAAGAGAGATCTCTTCCAGCTCATTCTTTTTGGGCAGTCGGGTAATTAATTACTAAAATACAACTCGTTAGTGTATCCTATAACACTCAGGGGATCAAATCTAATGGCAATGAGGCAACAGAGAATCATACATACAAATGCACAAAAAATATCTTGAATTCGATTACAAAATTCCACTGCTGAAATCTCACTAAAATGGAGTGTATTTTTCAGGTCTCATGTATCTATGTAAGTACTAGCTGTTTCCCGCGGCTTCACCCGCGTGGACGTTTCTATGACTTTTCGAGGGTGCGCAGTGCGCGAGCCGCAGCGGCTCGCGAGCGTGAAATAAAGTAGCCTATATGTTAATTCAGGTCCTAATCTGTCTACCTACCAAATTTCAGCCAGATCCGTTCAGTAGTTTTTGCGTGAAGAAGTAACAAACATACACACTTACAAACTTTCGCCTTTATAATATTAAGTGTGATTAGTGTGATGTTGCTTGATGGATTTTAGAGGTGTATTTTTATCATTTAATTCGTCTTGATCCCGTGAGTGACATAGAATACATTTTACCCGACTAGCCAAAAAAGGGGTAATGTTTAAAAGGTACAAGCCGGTCAGCCTGATGAGCCAATTTTGCACAGAGGGAGAGCCCAATTTGTTGAAAGATTTCCACATAGTTATATTTTAAAAAGTTATACTTCCCACAAAGGTTGTTTTTCATAAAGTAGAATCATTCTGTCTGACGACTACTCTCTTTCGACTGACACAATGGTATAGTGGTCAGCGCTTCTGCCTGCCGGGTCGTGGGGTCGGTTCCCGCGCAGAACAAAAGTTTGTCTGCTCTGTGTCTGGGTGTCTGGTTCCGTTTTTTTTTTGATGTGTAACAAAAGTTTGTCTGCTCTGTGTCTGGGTGTCTGGTTCCGTTTTTTTTTTCGCTTTCCTGCAATTTGTGAGAGTGATTTCGTGATTTGTCCCATGTGTAACAGGAAGTCGCGTTTCAGGCTTAAAAGCGCGAAAAAGGCAAAGGTATCTATAACCATACAGCCTAGTCTGCCGTATCTTTGCCGTCCTTTTTTCAGGCTTTAAAAAGCGCGGAAAAGGCAAAGGTATCTATGACCATACAGCCTAGTCTGCCGTATCTTTGCCGTCCTTTTATAAAGTATTTTGTCACATGTTACACATCATATGCGAGTACTGTAGGTCTCGCTCGAATATTTTTTTTAAACTATAAACAAACTTAAATAGATAAAAAAACAATGCCATTAAAAAGTTTCTACCAATAAAGATGGTTCCTATAGCAAAGAATAAAGACTATTTACTACGTAAAAGAAGGTTAACTCCGCAAAATAATTTGAATGAATCGCGACCCTTGCTACGACACAATAACGTTCAAATTCAGGTCGCACAGCGCTATTACCTAAAGTTATATTCACCTACAAGTTGCCTCTCTTTCTATCGCGTATCTCTTATCTCTTCTGACTACTGAATTTGCACGATAAGTACCTACACATCGGGGCGGCCTACAGGCCGCGGTCGTCAGTCGGTTGTCAACTCGTGCAGAAAGCGGGGCGATTATCGAGCAAGCGAGTGCGCAAGTTGAAACATGTTCGTCGCGCGGTCTTATTAGTTCACAAACCTGCCGGTTGATCAGTTGCGACAACACTAGACCGGCCAGCGCAAAAGAATCTCTCACGCGCATTGATTCGGTTCATTCTTGCGTAAAAGCTCGATTGTTATCGGTGTATGTATAGGTATGTTGAAGTAAAACTGGAGGCACTAAGCGCGGTTGCGAACTAGACTGTTCTTTATTACCGCGTAGCGAGAGTTGCTATTTATTTAAAGCGTCATTGCGAGTACTTTATCTGTACTTGTATTATTATTAATTATCATCTGTGCCAGAGGTAACAAACAATCAATCCATTGAAACGAAATGAAAGGAATGTACGAAAATGTAAAGTGACCTTATGCGCGTCCAAGTAGGTGTGGGTGGTTTCGCTGGCGAGGATCTGCACCGCGTCCACGACGACGTCGGCCGCCTTCTTCACGTTGGTTGCGAACATCGCCAGCACGTCTTTCACCGACACCTGGCGAGATGTACTTCGTATACATGATGGAAACGATAAGTGTTTACAAACGACTTCTCCGTAACTACACAAATAGCATTTGAAAAATCTTAAAAAATAACTAATTATTAAAAAAACCTTCAAATTAGTTTTCATTTAAAAATATTTAAAAGAAATCATTCTTTTTTTAACAATGCCAATTAATTGAAATAAAAAAAATATCCCACACATTAGTTTAATTTTTTTTCTTACTAACAAAATATTTTTAAGCTAAACAAAAAGTCTATTCCTCCCTGAAGCTTGATGTGCTGGTCTCTGTACATTACCGCTTTGGTTAGATCACATTTGGCAGTATGCTGTGAAAATGATCATTAGGTTACATCTAGGATCATATATCTATGATAATGTAATACCCTCCTTAGGAAAAAGTATCAATACCCAAAATCTATATTATATCTTTCTGAACTAAGAAAATTCCAAGATAACAAACATGTTACCATAAAAAGGAGATATTTTGAGACAAGCAAGACCTTTAGATAGATAGATAGATAGAAAACAATAAGTAATAGGTTGGTAATAAAAAAATGAAGGTTACACCACTAAGACTAACTTATAGCTACTTACTAATAAATACAATAAAAAATGTGAGTGAATGGCAGGCCAGTGAAAAGGTCCTGGCTCAGCATATGTTATAGGTGAATGCCCATAACGCTGATATTCTGCCGGGGCCCTCACCAGTCTGCGTACCGCGACAGTATACTAATAAAACTTTAGCTACCAGGGGGACGTTTTCCGAAAGGGTCATTCGGCAAAGGAGCCTTACTTTTAGGGTCATTTGGCGAAGGAGCCTTACTTTTAGGGTCATTCGGCGAAGGAGCCTTACTTTTAGGGTCATTCGGCGAAGGAGCCTTACTTTTATACTAAAACATAACAGTAAGTAAACGGACCGATTTCTCGTGTTCCTTCCAGCAGTCGTAGTCGGTGACGAGCGCCACGGCCGCGTAGCTCAGTCCCGCCTCCTTCGCCAGCACCACCTACAACAGAACATTTGAACACACTTGCTTATTATATTTTTTTTTAAATCAACAATTAGTAAGCTCTTAGCATCATCTGAACTGATGGTAAATGACGATGATGCCGAAGTGGCTTACTAAGATCTTATCTTTAAGCCGGAACACATCAACGCTATTAACATTGTGTCTGGCGGCAAGATTTATGGTGGTAGGCCAGGCGGGCTTAGAAAATATCCTTCCATTAACCAAACCGGAACGAGGAGATAACCAAAGTAGGAGAACCATAGTAACCGACATAGCTCTCAGAATTGCTAAACTTAAGTGGCAGTGGGCGGGGCACATAGCTCGTAGAACAGATGGCCGTTGGGGTAGTAAAGTTCTCGAGTGGCGGCCACACACCGGAAAACGTAGCGGTCGCGATCGCGGGAAGCCGCTGGATGCGGGCAGCGCAGAACCGGTAGTCATGGAAGGCCTATGTCCAGCAGTGGACGTCCGTCGGCTGATATGATGAACCAAACCGAGTCTTACAAGCTTAGACTCAGGAATCGAACTCGTGACTTCCTAATGTGAGACTAATGGACTAAACATTGCACCACGAGAGGGGTGAAGAACTCTGCGATTGCAACTGAAGAGTTGTCTTTACACGCACACTCTTTCGCAAGGTCTTGCTCGGCATGTTGCGCGCGGGCCGATGCGCGATACATTATTTCACCATTTCAAATTTCAACATAATTATAAATAAGTATAGCAATAAAATATCTCCAAATTATTCACGTTACTATAAAAATTGACCGTATGGTTCCTGGCTTAGAATAGGGCCATCCTATTTCATCGTAAGTGTCGACTAAGGGACTCAAACCGGAGGATGGGCAGCAGCGTCTTTCCGTGACTTGTAGCCAATCTGCAACAACACTGCGATCGCCAACCCGCCTGCCAAGCGTGGCGATTACGGCAACACCCCCTGATGATCGACACAAATAAAAAATGGCCCCTAGTCCCCGGCGGCCCCGCTATTCCTGGCTCCGGTAGCGGTCAAGGTAACGGCGGGGCATAGGGAAGAATCCCCTGCAGATACCAGGCTACCAAAACAAAAGACCTCTGGCCATGGCAACCTACAACACGCGCACACTGCGAACCGACGTAAAGTTAACAGAACTCGAGGATTGTGTGAAGTCCGAAGAGAGGGGGAGGACACCATAATCCTTAAATCCGAAAACCTGCTCTATTTCCGGGAGGGCGACCAACTGTCCGAGGGTGGTGTCGGGTTTCTAGTCCAAAAGTCCCTCATTAAAAATGTGATCCGGATCGAGAGTGTTTCGACGAGAGTAGCGTACCTTATTCTCCGAATTACCAAACGAAGTGGGCAAATGAAATGAAGTAAGCTGAGAGTGGGGCAGTTTGGATATGGAGAGAGAAATGCACGTGACCAGCTGCTGGCCGACTTTATGGAGAGGGAGGGCCTCTTTATGATGAACTCCTTCTTCAAAAAGCCTAAACAGCGAAAGTGGACATAGTTGCATCCCAATGGCGTAACGAAGAACGAGATCGACTTCATCTTGTCGACGAGAAGGAAAATATTCAATGATGTCTCTGTGATCAACTCAGTAAAAACAGGAAGCGATCACCGAATGGTAAGAGGCACATTGAATCTAAAGACCAAGCTAGAAAGATGTCGACTGATGAAGTCCACGCTCCGACCAGCGCTTATCCAGCTCCAAAACCTCGAGAATTTTAAGCTCGATTTGCACAATCGCTTCGAATGCCTAGGAGACTGCGAGAATGTGGACGATTATAACGACAAGTTCGAGGAAATTGTCCAAACGGTTGGGTCTACGATTTTTAAAACTCGCCGTTCAAACAGAACCAAAAAAATCTCGGACTTCACCAGCAACCTCATGGAAGAAAGACGTAGATTGGTTTTGCAGTCCTCTGAAGACGCTACTCAGTATCGGCATCTAAACAGGCAGATCTCTAAGTCTCTAATTCGCGATTTGCGCCACTATAATACAAATTGTATTAAAGAGGCGATTGAGAAAAAAGCGTCGGTGGCTCAACCGGTAACGACTCGGTCCATCTAACCAGAGGTACCGGGTTCAAATCTGGATGGCCAATGTACCAATGAGTTTTTCAAAAAAAAACTTACGTACATACTTACCGATTGCTTTAACGGTGAAGGAAAACATCGTGAGGAAACCTGCACACGCCTGCGAATAAACTCGAAGGTTGTGTGTGAAGTCGACCAACCCGCACTGGGCCCGCGTGGTCGACTAAGGCCTAATCGCCCTGATTCAGGGTAGGCTCGAGCCCCTCGGTGGGGACGTATATGAGCTGTAATGATGAGAACAACAAAGGCTCAAAAGTGTTCGCGAGAGATCTGTCTGTTGGTCAAAGCCAACTGACCAAGCTGAAGACTGAGGATGGCAGGATCATATCGTCTATGACTGAGTTGCTGCAAGAAGTAGAGAAGTTCTACGGACAATTGTACACGACCACACGTCTGCCTGTCAGCGATCTGGCTAAAGACCCAAGAGCAAGACTTACCCGACACTATACCGAAGATATCCCGGACGTCAGCCTGTACGAAATTAGAATGGCTCTTAAACAGCTTATAAACAATAAGGCACCGGGTGATGATGGAATTACGGCTGAACTTCTGAAAGCAGGTGGAACACCGGTACTTAAAGCTCTTCAGAAGTTATTTAATTCCGTTATACTTGAGAGACAAACGCCTAAGGCATGACACAGAAGTGTCGTCGTGATTTTCTTCAAAAAGGGCGACAATACCCTGCTGAAGAACTACAGACCCATCTCACATCTGAGCCACGTCTACAAACTGTTTTCAAGAGTCATTACGAATCGTCTCGCACGCAGGTTTGACGACTTCCAGCCTCCCGAACAAGCCGGTTTCCGAAAAGGATTTAGTACCATAGACCACATACATACGCTGCGGCAGATTATTCTGTATAGACCGAAGAGTACAATCAGCCACCATGCTTGGCGTTCGTGGACTATGAGAAAGCCTTCGATTCGGTCTAAACTTGGGCTGTGTTACAGTCTCTCCAGAGGTGCCAAATTGACTATCGATATATCGAAGTGCTGAAGTGTTTGTATGAAAACGCCACCATGTCGGTTCGCCTCCATGATCAAAATTTTGAACCTATCCAGCTGCAGCGAGGGGTGAGACGACTGAGACGTTATATCTCCGAAACTGTTCACCGCCGCCCTGGAAGATGTTTTTAAGCTTTTGGACTGGGGTGGACTCGGCATCAATATCAATGGCGAGTACATCACCCACCTTCGATTCGCTGACGATATCGTGGTCGTGGCTGAAACTATGGACGACTTAGGCACAATGCTCGATGGCCTCAGTAGAGCCTCTCAACAATTGGGTCTTAGAATGAACATGGACAAGACGAAAATTATGTCAAACGTCCGTGTCATACCTACTCCTCTGAAGGTTGGAGGCTCTACACTCGAAGTTGTTATCGAATATGTATACCTGGGACAAACAGTCCAGTTAGGTAGGTCCAACTTCAAGAAAGAGATCAATCGTCGAATCCAACTCGGCTGGGAGCGTTCGGGAAGCTTCGCAATATCTTTACGTCCCAGATACCGCAGTGTCTTAAGACCAAGGTCTTCGACAAGTGTGTGCCAGTGATGTTAAGTGGCAGTGGGCGGGGCACATTGCTCGTAGAACAGAGGGCCGTTGGGGCAGTATAGTTCTCGAGTGGCGACCACGCACCGGAAAGCGTAGTGTAGGCAGGCCTCCCACTCGGTGGACCGATGACCTGGTAAAGGTCGCGGGAAGCCACTGAATGCGGGCAGCGCAGAACCGGTCGTCGTGGAGATCCTTGTGGTAGGCCTATGTCCAGCAGTGGACGTCCTTCGGCTGATATGATGACTATAAAAACACAACACCAGTTCATTTAATGGCAGCCCCGGACGGATTTTCTTGGGTTTTTTATTAAATTCATAGGGAGTTGAATATTTTATTGCCACATCTACATCTTCGAGAAGCAAATAGGTACGTAGGGGGGAAGTGCTATGGAAACTGATATTAAGTTGTTCATATGTCCGACTCTGCGAGAGATCAAATGTACTTATATAAGCTTTTTACGTTTATTATCTCTAGATATATAAATTCTTTAAGTCGGGTTTTTTTTTTGTTTTATCCTTTTTAAATTGCATTTAAACCGTCGTCGTGGGTTTTTCAAAATTTTTAATTTTTGACTTGTCACCTTAGTTATCGTAGGCGGACTAAAAGAGTAGAGAGGTTTCTTAAATGACCGCGTGGCTGTGTTTGTCATACGCATATACGGCAGATTAACAAGCTGAAAATTTTCAATGAAAGAAAGAAAGAAATGTTTATTTGCCAGAAGGCGGATAAGACCAATGTCGACTCGCAATAAACGGCGGATTATAGTAGTTGTCGAACAGTCGAGCGACGGATCAGCGAGAGAGTTCTGTAATATAAGTTTACATTGTAGAACAGGTAAGCTTTTATTTACCTCGGGTACCGTGGTCATGTTGACGAGATGACCACCCCACTGCTTGTGCATCAAGCTCTCGGCTCTGCTCGAAAACCTGTCGGAAGATAGCGAGGTTCAAGCATGTCTTTTATTCAACCAAGGTAAACCAATGCACGAACTGACTGGCTCGGTTTCGCAGTATCCATATCTTCTAAATAAATAAAATGATAGTTTGCTGTTATGCGTGTATCATGCAAAAACTAATGGAGACATTTTAATCTTTTTTTTTCAGTTATACCTTTTAGATAATTGGTCCCTTTAAAAAACCGCCCGTTCCGTTCACCCCTTGATATTCACGGGGGCGAAGCTGCGGGAAACAGTTAGTCTACAATAAAATTGTAGTGTTTCAAATACCAAGGCCAAAACTAACTTAAAGACGGTTCAAAAAGATAGGGATATAGCAAGAAATCGTTTTATGACATGGTATTGTTTATGCTAAATCTTACCGGTTTTGTTAACAACATAATATGCTTTTATGTTGGTGTTAATAAAATTTGTAGAATAATAAGACAACAAAAGCTTAACATTACAGCCCTTTATTTTACGTCTCAAATGGAATGTAGCCTTGGTATTTGAGATACGAATGTGAATAAAAATTCCCATTCGTCACCACTAGGGACGAATGAAAAAAAAATCCATACGTCCCTAGAGGTAACAAAGCCATTGGTGACGACTGGGAATATTCCCACTGTACAGGTCGAGAAACCAGAAATGTAGCGTGACATTTAACAACCCTTTGATGAGGGCACGTTTACTAGGCCTATCTATCTCGCTTGTTCGAAATCAAGCGCCATTTAATAGAAAGAGATAGCTTAATGCGGGACCTGGTGGGAATTCACGGGTTCAAATTAAAGTTTAAAAATATTCTTCTAGAATACCAAAAGACATTGCCTGTGGGTCACCGCGTCCTTCCTACCTACCTTACAGTATAGTAAGTGAGACTTATGAGCAGGTTTACAAAATCAAATTATATGTATATCATAAATATTTATTTATTTATTTATATACTATTACAACACGGCTGACCGCATCGTGCGCACAATCGCAGCAGCCCTGGGCCACGCTGAAAACCAGCGCTGTGTTGCAGCATAAGCCGCACGCAATATATGCTGAGCGCGGTCCGTGATTCTTGCACCACACACACACACACACACACACACACGCACACAAACACACACATACACACACATCATACTTTGATAGTTTTTTCTCTACTTGTAATATTAGGTACTGTTATTTTTCTCCTCTATTTTTTTTTATTTAATTTATTCCCAATATTATGTATGTGTATTTGGTGACAAGGAATCAAGGTCTAAAGTCTTAGCTCACCTAGGTCCCTGTATGGCGACAACAGTCCCCCCATCGTGAAACGAATACCCTCTCGCTTTCACAGCCTTCAGCAACGCCTGTCGGGCTCGCTCGCAGAACGCGGGCTGCATGGGCAGGTGGCACACACCTCGCGGCCCGTTCTCCGTCGCGTCGTAAAACGTGCATTTGCGACCCCAGGTCCTGTAGGAACCAAAGACTATGAGCAATTTTCTTATCACCTCTGGACTTCTTTTACTAATTGATAAGCTGATTTATATTACTTTACTACAAGCGTCGGTGGCTCAACCGGTAACGACTCGGTCCTCCTAACCAGAGGTGCCGGGTTCAAATCCGAACGGCCAATGTACCAATGAGTTTTTCGAAACTTACGTACATATACTCACCGATTGCTTTAACGGTGAAGGAAAACATCGTGAGGAAACCTGCACACACCTGCGAAGAAACTCGAAGGTTGTGTGTGAAGTCGACCAACCCACACTGGGCCCGCGTGGTCGACTAAGGCATGATTGCCCTAATTCAGGGTAGGCTCGAGCCCCTCGGTGGGGACGTATATGAGCTGAAATGATGATTACAATTCTCCCCGAGATCAAGACTCGAATCTAAATAATTATCATTTCAACTGGAAGACATCCTCGTTGAACACAGGCCTTCCCCATTGATTTCTACTCTCCATTTGTCCAGAAACCTGAAGCGCAAGCATTCAGCGCTTCCTGTGAACTTCACTAGACCTAGTCACCTGGTTGGAGCTGCCCCTGGCTCTACATCTTCTGGCTGGGGGTCGCCACTCGGGAAACTTTTCCCCCCATCAGTTGTCTATCGGTTCTGCGAGCTATATGGTCTTCTCATTGCAACTTCAATCTTCAATTATCTCACCTGATGGTAATTAGAATATGACGATGATACTGAAGATGGAAGCGATTTTACCAAGATTCCCCCCCTCCGTAATGGGGAACTGGCTATCTTATCTTCGTGCTAACACACCAATGCTGTTAACATGTTTACTAGATAAAATGGTGGTAGCTAGCCATTTGGACTTGGAAAATAGACCATACCACCAACCAAACCAATTCTTACATAGTTAGACACCGCGGGGAATAGATTCTGCGACCTCTTGGTGTGAAGCGATGGAGTGACCATTGGTTTGTCCATTTCTTCACACCAGGTAAATTTAGTTTTTCAGCGGTACTCATTCCACCGAGCAGCTTTTACGCACCTGTCAATAAAGTCGTCGAGGATGACGAGGTCGCCCGGCCTGTAGTGCTCCACCAGCGAGCCGGTGGCGGTGGTGGCCAGCACGTGCGTGCAGCCCACCTGCTTTAGAGCCCAGACGTTCGCGCGATAGTTCACGTCACTGTCAGACGGTAGAATATTTTAAAAAGTAGGTATTAATGAATCATGGTTTGTGTCTACAGGGTCACAACATCATGTAGAATTAAGCTCTACCTTTTGTATGTTTTTATCTTGTTTAATGTGTTTGCCTCTTTCAAAAAAAGGAGGTTCTCAATTCGACTGTATGTTGTTTTTTTGTGGTTGTTACGCGATATCTCCGATTGTGAACCGATTTTCAAAATTCATTTTTTATTCGAAAGAGTATACTCCCGAGGGGGTCCCATTGTCACCAAGTCAGGATCTGATGATGGGATCTCAGGGAAATCGAGGGCAACCCTCAAATTTTATAGGGACGTTTTACGTGTTTCTTGTATTTTTTTTTAATAATGAAAGTATTTTATCTGATAGTCATCATTTCATGTTGATGAGCGGATGAAGGAAGGTACAACTTCTTAACGATTAGGAGTTGAAGGATAATTCTTCAAATATTTTACGTAGATACGTAGGTACATATAGACCGATAGTTGTATTCTTTTAGGTTATTCATCTGAGCTAATGATGAAAGATTTAACTCCTTAACTTTATGCGGTTGAGATGATGATGAAAGCCACAGGAATCTGAATCTGATGAAACATATGCATTATGATTTAATGGTTTCTATTGGCGAGTGGGTGACTGGGTTGAACGTTATTAGATAAATAGCATTATCACTAAAAATAAATAAAATAAAAGTTTTAAAAACTAAAAACCGACTTCAAAATTAAATTCATTCAAAAATATGAAATAATATTATTATACTTAGAAACACGATATTAACCAACAATAACGAAATCAAAGGTAGGTACGAATAAAAATTTTTTTGAGGTCGGTGTCAGCAATGCCATCGAATCTTAAACTTTTTATACGTAAGTAGCTGTGTGCTGGTACCGACCTCAAAAATAAATTTAGGCCCCTAATTTAATTTCGTTTGATTTCGTTATTGTTGGTTAATGTTGTGTATTAAGTCGGTTTTTAGTTTTTTACACTTTTATTTTTTTAAGCTTAAATTAGCGACTTTGACTTATTATAACAAAGATCAAAAAAAAATGTATTATATCGTATAAAAGGGGGGATTGTACTATTAACAACATTACACAGCACATGTTTCAGAGGGCGCGGTGTCTTGGAAAATGTCCCTTTCGCAAAACATCCCTCCTTCAAAATATCCCCTTGCTATGTTAAGGAAAATATCACACTATTTTTTAAATAAAAAAAAATGAGTGCATTTGACTACATTTCACCTGATGGTAAGTGACGAATGAGTGTAATGTATTTGATTTCCTTCTTTGAACTAACAAATTCCAAGATTACCAAGCAAGTGACCTTAAGATAAAATTGAACAAAAAAAAACGACTTCAAACAGGAAATTAAGTTCCCCTCGATTTTTCTGGGATGCCATCATCAGATCCTGGTTTCTTTATCATGGTACCACCCTTGGGATATCTCCTATCCAACAAAAAAACAATCATCAAAATTGGTTCATAAACACACATAAAAAATATATATATACGGTCGAATTGAGTAACCTCCTCCTTTTTGAAGACGGTTACAAAGGATATATTATTCCGCGATTCTTCGCAGAATACCACAGTTAGAATAGAATAGAATAGAAAAACTTTTATTTAGAGCACAGTACAACAATTTCCAGGTACAATTTACAAACGATAGAAATAAACTATAAAAAACAGTTATGTCTCGCGCACGCCCCTCTAACATCAAACTCATAATTTAACTACGTACCTCGGCTGGATCTGATGCTTCCGCCCATGGCGTGCCAGCAGCGCGCAGTTGACGCCCTTTATCTGTCCCTGGATGATGACGTCAGAAGGCTGCCCGAACGGCGTTGTGACGTGGTGCTCAGTTTGGTTCGCGAAAAGGGTCGGGTCGTCGAAGCCGGAGCCACCAATAATGCCGATCTATTTGCAGGAGTTTGAAATTATCATTATTAGATTCGATTTATTTTTGGTAAAAAATTACAAATCAACTATCTATTTAAGGCTTTTTAACATAACTAAGGTGGCTCGATTAGAACACTAGCACCGCCAATACAAATAAATAATTTACTCATTCTTATGGGCTTAATTTGAAATCATTGAGTATTTTGCGCACATGCAGGGGTACAAGATTTTTTTAATTGTTGTTTTATAACTTTACCTACTAGCAACAAATTATGTTTGTAATTTTTTTCAAAAGTGACCACTTTTAGCAGTTTTGTAAAACATAACTTGTTGCTTATATTAACAGTTATAAAATAACAATTAAATAATAGTTGTTTTTTCCTCTATATGCGCAAAATACTCAGTGATTTCAAATTAAGTCCATAAGAATGAATTAATTAAATCATTTACCATTTATGTATTTCTAATGGCAGCGTTAGTGTGCTAATCGGACCGCCTTAACACTTAGGGACCCGCGCTTAAATTTGTAACACAAACCCTCGCTACCGGGTACATCGGACCCACTACAATATCACGTGTTTATTTCAAAACTGCTCAATAAAAGTGGTTGGTATTTTTGATATAATTAATAATGTGCAAAAAGTAAACAAATATTAAATAAAGAACAAATATTTATTGTTTTTACTGAATCAAATAGTCATTACAAAAATTGAAGGAATTTGGGCATAGTTTTTTAACTAAACATAAACTAATAGTTATAAATTCTGTAACTATCTATTTCAAACAAAATCTTCTATACTTATTATCTACTATTATTATACTATATATATACACTATATATTTTTATTATTATTATTATATACTTTCTTTTTTATAATAATAATTATTATTATTTTTCCTTTTTTATTATGCGCGCTAACTGACAGCTTAGAATCTAAGCCTTAGATGGTAATCTACCGTCTTATACTATGGTCGAAAGGTACTAAGAACAGCAACGTCGCAAACTTCATAATTTTTAAGTAATTCAACAAAATACAAGGGACTGGGTCCACTAGACCCAGTAGCGAGTCCTTAAGTGTTAAGTACATTTGGATAAGTATTAAAGTAGGTTTCGATGAAATACTAATATACTAATCTTTATATATATAAAATTCTCGTGTCACAGTGTTAGTTGCCATACTCCTCGGAAACGACTGGACAGATTTCCATGAAATTTTCTATGTATGTTCGGTAGGTCTGAGAATAGGTATATACATTTTTTTAGATATAAAACCATACACTCGTATATAAAACCAGCTGTTGCCCGCGACTGCGTACGCGTGGATAACTGAACGTGACAAGACAGTTATGAAAAAAAAAACCGGCCAAGTGCGAGCCAGAGTCGCACACGAAGGGTTCCGTACTATTGTACTAGAGTCGCTAGCTTCTTCACGTTTCAAAATAAATCACGTTTCTTGAACTAATTGATTTTCAATTTAATTTAAATTTCTGAGAGACACAGAGGGAAATCAGTCTTTTGACAACACCTATAACTCCAAACATCTCAGCAACGTGATGCTTCACACCAAAATGTCCTAGAATATTTTCGGTTTGTTTTTGCATCCCCTATCGAAATATATAGATTCAAACGTGCGCCTAAACATTACATATGTTTAGGCGCACATTATTGTCACTATGCCACGCTCGCATACAAAAATGTTCCAACCCGTTTTATAAATAAAGTTAGGCCCACATTTACTTTACATTTTAATATGTACACGATTATTGTCCCTGTAAATATGATCCCACCAAAAACATCCTGTAAAAACTAGCCAAGTCTCGATTGAGCTGCTTGTTTTTCTATAAAAAGTAATGAAATCTCTAAGCAAAGCCAAGCCTAGTCTAGGGTTCTTTACTGCGATTTCTTTATTATTATGGTTAGATTTTATGTGACCTGCCGTTGAACATTCTTTATGCATATTTACTCCTTGAGACATCCAAGTCAACGGCCAAGTCACATAAAATCTAACCATAATAATAAAGAAATCGCAGTAAAGAACCCTAGACTAGGCTTGGCTTTGCTTAGAGATTTCATTACTTTTTATAGAAAAACAAGCAGCTCAATCGAGACTTGGCTAGTTTTTACAGGATGTTTTTGGTGGGATTTCACTTATTTTTGTAGAAAACTACATTGATTCATAAACTGCGCCTTAAAAACTAGTAAATCAAAGAGTTCGGTCCTGCGACTGCATAAATAACTCTGTAATCCTATATATTTTATATGGGATTACAAAGTTATTTGTGTAACTAGAAAACTGGACCGAAATTGCAAAATGTTTCAGTTTTTCCTTGCTTTATACACTAAAGACTAATTGTATTCTAAATTTGAATCTTCTGTGTCGGCTAGAAGTGCCTTGGAATTTTGATGATCTGTCAGTCAGTGAGTGACAAATTAGGAAACTTTGACTAGTTATAATTCTTAAAGAACTGGTTCAAATTGAATGAAATTTGGAATATACCGTGCTTATATGATGCCTGCTTGGGTACATTCAGGCTTCTAGGTTTATCTACAACGAAGTTGTGGGGGGGTCGAAAATGGCCTGAACTGCTTCGAGAAAAGGATGGTACGGCCGTGCCGCTTTTTTTTCTCGACTTGGCGGGGGCACTGCCGTGCCCCCAGATAAAACCATCATTTTCATCAAGATTTCCACGGCGACCGGTTCTGCGCTACCCGCACCCAGCGGCTTCCCGCGACCTTAAAAAATACTATTTATTCCACACACTATAATACGAGTACTCATTGAAAAATGCAGAGAGTTCAATAAACCGTTGGTCTTGTGCTTCATTGATTACGCCAAAGCATTTGACTGCGTTCAGTGGAGTACTATGTTTGATGTGCTTGCGGAAATGGGAGTCCCCCCCCACCTCATATTCCTGATACAGAATCTGTACCTAGATGGCACTAGCTTTGTGAAACTGGAAGACCAGCAGTCGAAGTCCTTCCACACTGAACGAGGCGTGCGTCAAGGCTGTATTTTGTCGCCAAAATTGTTCAACTTGTACGGCGAATACATTATGAGAAAAGCACTTGAGGACTGGGACGGAGGCGTATCAGTAGGAGGCTTGCGCATCACTAATCTCAGGTACGCTGATGACACGACCATAGTTGCATCGAGTGAAGTAGATATGGCAATTCTGCTGAAGAAAATAGAAGCTGAGAGCGCCAAACTCGGTCTTAAGATCAACCATTCGAAAACCAAGATCATGGTGGTGGACCGAGCGCAACTTCTGCCACAAACCGATGCACTCGACGGTTACGAAAAGGTTAGTCAATTTGTGTACCTGGGATCTTTGATTACAAATGAAGGCAGCTGTACAGATGAAATACGCCGAAGGGCCGGGATGGCCAAAAGTGCCATGGCGAATCTAGACAAAATCTGGAGGAACCGCGGTATTCGCCGGAAAACCAAAGTGAGACTTGTTCGGGCCTTGGTATTTTCGATTTTCCTTTACGGTGCAGAAACCTGGTGCTGCAAGAGCAACGACAGCAAGAAAATCGATGCTTTCGAAATGTGGTGTTGGAGAAGGCTGCTCAGAATTCCGTGGACCGCTATGAGAACCAACGAGTCCATACTGCAGGAGCTTAACATTACGACGAGGCTCTCAGCAATCTGCCACCAGAAGGCCCTACGCTTCTTCGGACATATCATGCGGTCTCCTAAGCATAGTCTGGAGAAACACATGATCGTGGGTCAGATGGAGGGAAGACGAGCCAGGGGCAGAGCACCCTCAAGATGGATAGACGCCATAAAGAAAACTGTGGGGCCGGACATCCAGACGGCAGTCCACAGCACTTACAACCGCAGCCAATGGAGAGCAAGCTGTTGTGGTCGCGATCCTCAGCACTGAGGGACCGAGGAAGAAGATAATACTATAATATTATGTAAATTATAATTAGCAGGGCAATAATCTATGTGGCAGACGCGTTATTAACGCCATCTAGTTTGTTATCGGAACTTTACTTCGCCTACAGAATAAAGGAAATATAATCAGTTTTAAAACCATAGGTATGCCATTGAGGTTCGATTATCTTTTGGCGCTTTGCACACGACGGGGCGGGGCGGGCCGGTCAATTTCACCGCATGTCCGCGGCTGCCCGCCATAGATCATACAAACCAGTTTGTATGCAGTTACGCAGACGGCGGCGCGGAGCGGCTAGCTAAGTCCGCACCACGCTTCACTAAAACGAACGTACCGAATTGACCGCCTCTGTCCCTCGTGTGCTTTGTGTACGCGGCGAGGGGAACCGCGGGCATCGACGGGCAGACGCGGTCTTTATTGCTTCGCGGTCAGACTTCATCGCCCCATCGCGTCGTGTGCAAAGCGCCTTATGGTGCGGAGCGCGCGACAGCGGGTGCTTGTTTATATAAGGTCTAACAAAATTAGCTGAAACTATTTTAACTGGTGCTTCTACCCAAGAAACTGAACAACTTTCCCCATGGAACTCATAGTCAAATCTCAAAAAAAAATTTGAACTTCCCATACTAAGTTGGCTGATCAGCTGATCGAGTTAGTATGGGAGAGCCAAATTTTTTTTGCGATATGACGCATACGGAAGCAGGCAAAACGTCAAGGCAGCGCTTTTGGCTGTGCGTGTCCGCATTTTAGCAAATGTACAGGGTCCCAGCCTGAGTCCACAGATTAGTTGATCCACACCTGTAGGTAGCTGAATAAAGAGTCATCTGCCATACATTTCGTCATTCAATGCAACAAAGGCATATGGCTCCTGATCATTATCATCATATCAGCTCATATACGTCCCCATCGAGGGGCTCGAGCCTACTCTGAATTAGGGCGATCGGGCCTTAGTCGACCACGCGGGCCCAGTGCGGGTTGGTTGACTTCACACACAATCTTCGAGTTTCTTCGCAGGCGTGTGCAAGTTTGCTCACGATGTTTTCCTTCACCGTTAAAGCAATCGGTAAGTATATGTAGGTAAGTAAGTTTAGAAAAACTCATTGGTACATTGGCCGTCCAGATTTGAACCCGGTACCTCTGGTTAGAAGGACCGAGCCGTTACAGGTTGAGCCACCGACTCTTTTAATAACGCTCCTAATCAGACACTACTAATTGTTCCATATGGTAATTTTCTATTCATGAAGATTGTAATGCGACACATAGGATGCTTTTAATAAAAAAAAGAAATATATTTATACAAGCATTTTTACATTTATTTTCTAATTATGTAGTAGGTATACATTTATCTAACACAGTGACTGGTTAATTTATCAGCTCATTAGTTTATCCTAATTTTTTTATTTGAATGCCCTTAAATGCTTTGCTATAAAACTTATGCTATTTTTCATCATCCAATCCTTGTTGGAATTTCAATTCTTTTGTGGTTTCATGAGCATTCCGTAGATTCTGTGCTATTTGAAAATATCTCTTTGATTCCTCTGTGTTTTGTTCGACACCATCACCTTTCTTGTACATTACGCTGACATTTGCACAAGCAAACATGTTCCCGAGCTCACACGCTTTCTTGGCGAATGCAAATGCTTGTTTGTAATCTGGTTTTATCAGGTAATCAATATTTTTGTTTTTCTCTGGGTTGTGTGGGTTGAAATCGGAGACATTTTTAGGGACACCACTGAGGTACATTCCCGATAAATAATGACAGGCCATGTCCTCGTTGTAATCACATCCCTTCTTTAGGTAATTGTAGCCTGTAAACAGAAATGTAAACAAATACAATACAACATATAACAATCATCATATCAGCTCATATACGGACGTATATGAGCCCGAGGGGCTCGAGCCTACCCTGAATTAGGGCGATCGGGCCTTAGTCGACCACGCGGGCCCAGTGCGGGTTGGTCGACTTCACACACAACCTTCGAGTTTCTTTGCAGGTGTGTGCAGGTTTCCTCACAATGATTTCCTTCACCGTTAAAGCAATCGGTGAGTATATGTACGTAAGTTTCGAAAAACTCATTGGTACATTGGCCGTCCGAATTTGAACCCGGCACCTCTGGTTAGGAGGACCGAGTCGATACCGGTTGAGCCACCGACGCTTAACAATCATTAAATATTAATATAGCTATTATAACCCTTTTGAAGCCAACCTTGATGGAAACATACTTTTCAAAATAACTCTACTGTCACATCTTACTTTGTATAGGTACTATCAGCAAACGCACGGCCTGACCACTTTTAGACCGCCTATAATTATTCAATGGGGCAGTAGTTCTCGAGTGGCGACCGCGCACCGGAAAACGTAGCGTAGGAAGGCCTCCCACGCGGTGGGCCGACGACCTGGTGAAGATCACTGGAAGCCGATGGATGCGGGCAGCGCAGGACCGGTCGTCGTGGAAATCCTTGGGGGAGGCCTTTGTCCAGCAGTGGACGCTTACCGGCTGATATGATGCTGATGATGATAATTATTCACATCTATAGTCCTTTTGTCCTTTGGTACATTACGCTCAACCATAAACTTTTTATAAAGTATTGTGATGGGAAAACCTACAAACTTTTACCGAGAACTCGCAAAGAAATTGGATTTTGAAAGAAATGTTTTAAAAATAATACACTTATTACCTATATTACAACCTAGTTATGCTAGTCTAGTTAACCTAGAAGGTAGGTATTCAACATGACAGTGTATTGTATAAAAAGCTTTTTATGTTTGATTGATTGTCCGTTGCCTCAATTTGATGCCTTGCTATAACGTAAGATGATGCCAAGGTTTTATTAATTGTGGATTTAAAAAAAATTACCTCTAAAAATTCATCTTTGCATAATATATATTTATACTATTTCAGTTACAAAGCACATAGTATATATATAGAAATAGTATATATACTCGTACATATATATATATGAAATAGTCTGAGTAAAACAGCTGTGATGGACAGATGGACAGGGACATGCCAAAACTTATGAAGGTTCTGAGTTTGCTATGGAACGCTAAAGACTCAATTAAAATATATATAATTTATCCTAAGAAGACTGGCTAAGAAACTGACCCGGAAACTCCTCAACCTCAATCAATGCAATCTTCATATAGTTGTGGGTACTATCACCGGGTACCGACCCCTGAATAAACAACTATTCATCAAGAATGTCACAGACAGTCCACTTTGCAGAAGATATCTTGAGACAGATGAAACAGTCAGTCATGTGATCCTTGAATGCACTGGTCTGATCGAAAACTGGGTAAAAGTCCTCAATGTATGGCATCACTCCGAGAAACCTGCGAATGTCCCAGGAGACTTCTGCGCTTCTGGAAGGAGCTGGGTTGGCTGGACTAGCCAACAACACCTGCACGCATAAAGAACCGAAAAAGAGTCCAAATGCGGAAACCGGAGCCCACTACCAATACCAATACTAAGAAGACACCAATCCAATACAAATCACCTATGATTAATATTAACATAAAATATTTAATGTAAAGTAAATATTAACACTGTATTACCTGTATTGTACCCTGCATTACATACGGCTGTGATACCTGGGCTCCGATGAAACGTTATAGGGACAAATTAGCAAGATGCCAGAGAAGCATGGAAAGAAGCATGCTAGGTTTGAAACTAATAGACAAAGTTAAAAGTAAAGACGTCAGGTGCAAAACCAAATTAACAGACATATTGTCACGCATGGACCAACTTAAATGGCGGTGGACTGGTCATGTGCTCCGCTGCAAGAAGGCAAAGTGGAGTAAACTGGTGACAGTAGGTACCCAAGGGGTAGAATAATAGAATAGAATAAGTTTATTCAGACACCAGGCACATAATATATAGTTAATGGTACATAGTTACTGTTATTTTAAAAATGAACATTTAACTTACACTAGACAGACATGTCAATTTTAAATAAACAAGTAGAAGTAAATACATATAACTAGCACTAAGAGCCGAGGTGGTAAAGCTATAAGATGGGAGTATGACCTAAAGATGATCTTAGGACCACTTTGGATGAGAGTAGCGGCAGACAGAAAACAATGGAGAGAGTTGGCGGAGGCCTTTGCCGTAAGGCAAACCAAATTAAGAGATATTTTATAACACAAGTACAGTTTTTAGTCTTTAGAATGTTTTAGTTTCTCTTTTAAATTAGTTTTATATACTTAGTTTTGCAAATATTTCGGAAATAAAAGGCTTTATTATATTATTAAATATTAACACCACGTTTTAGATGCAGAACAAATAAGTGCAAGTTATAACTGACTGACCATCAAATGACTGATGTACCCCATGCCGTTATAAAAATTAATAAAAATAAGAAAGTTTTCACCTCCGGTAAACAAAATAAAAGGCGGGGCTAGCTGAGATCGCTTGGGTAGGCAACAAAGTATTGAAAGTAGTAAGGCGGCAGCTTTGCTGATAGTACACATCACAAAAAATGTCTGATTGAAATAAAATTATTTAAAAAAATTAATTTTAATTAAAATAGTAGAAAATATAATTTATTCATAGATTTCAGTAAAACGCACTAAGTGTAAATTGTTTGTATTTTCAGGTCACCATCATATTATTCAGGTTCGAAAGGGATAAAGACTAGCTTTGTTTTCAGGCATATTTTGGCAAATAATCTAGCATTCCAATATTCTCACTCTTCTCTCTAAAAATGTGTTGACTCTCTCCTCTCAAATAAATAGTGGAGATGAATAAACAAATGAAACTGGATCATAATTTTTATAATAATTTTGATACTTATGCAAGGTATGAAAGGTCCAAAAACAAAAAGTTCTGTATCAACTTCTAGCTTACCCTTAGGCACGTCTCTTTGGATTGTAGCATTAGGTCCAGTGGCTGTATAGAGCATCCCAGCATGTAGACAAGCAGTCGGTTCATTGAGGTCACATCCTTTCTCGAAGAACGGCAAAGCCGCCGCATGGTCCGCTTTTTCCTTCCCGCGCCCAATCAGATTGTAGTTCCCAATCTTTAAACACGACTTCCCGAAGTTATAGTCGAGACAGTTACTCTTATAAACCTTTGCAGCCTTCTCAAAGTCTTTCTTTATAGCCTCCAGGTAATCGGCCAAAAGGTGGCATACTTCTGGCTTCTTCTCTTTGTAACACCCGAAACGATATTCTATACCGAGATTTTCTATGTATTCTTTCACTTCCTCTTCGCGTTTTAAGTCATATGCCATTATTATTTCGTAATTTTGTGTATAATTGTCCGCGAGTAAGGTTAGATAATAGGACTAGTACGACTGTCAAACTGATAACAGTAATCAATTTGTAAACAATAATCGTTTCACAATTTATAATTTTCATGATTTGTTGTGAAATAGCAGTTTTAACCAGACCTATACAAATAAAATCTATTAGTTGTTTAAAATAGTATAACGAACTGAGGATAGCAAAATGTTAATTAATTTTTCTTCATACCTTTATTTTGCAGGAATCACCCATTTTATATTTTAGCAAAAAGCTAAAGCGAATAGCAGTGCAAAGAACTAGATCTGTGCAAAGAACACTACCCCTGTGGGCGTAGCATGAGGTCCTTTTTGTCTACCCACTAATGTCAAATGTAGACTTCGAAGCGCGACAAAACGGTTGTATCTCGACACCGAGCATGGCCCTCGCGAGTTAAGACTAGTCGCGCTCTCATCTGTCATTTGTAGAGAGTGTGTAGAGATTTTTATCGCGTGCCGAGCATGAACGCACCGGAATAGTCTAATTTTGACGTTTGATTGAAGACATATATGTCGGCACCCCCTTGAGGTATCGACAAACTTCTAGCGACTGTTTATAGATTTTTTGTGTTTTATTATTGTTTTATCATCAAATAACAAATTAGGTACTTACTTTTTCCTTTGCTTAAATCTCAGAAACTTGCACGAAAACCAACGGAGCCAGACAGTCCCCTCACCTCCAAAGAGCATATAATCACTACGTTTGCCCACCTCACAAACAATAACAGTTGTTTTTGTGTCAAATTATTACTTAATCAAGCAAACTTTCATATCTCGGTCTCTTTTTGGAAATACAAACCAAAGAATTTGCGAACAACAAAACAAAATCATAAAAAGATTTGTCGCCTATATACCTGCTATGTCGCCGCGACTTTTTACTCTACACACTCTCTACCTGTGACGGCATGCTCGCACACGCGACAAAAGCCCGTAGAAAGAGATAATTTTCTCTTGTCGCGCGCGACATATGTCTATGACCTCATGCTACGCCTGCTGGTATATAATACTACTCTTTGCACTAACCGAAGAAATATAGCTCTAAAGGCCGATTTACACGCAGTTTAGTCACAGATTACACTATTATGATTATTAGTCACACACACCCACTACGTACATCCGAAGGACCAGAAAAGAAATAAGTACCTACATTTTTAATCATAATGTTCCTTAGAAAAGGGTTTTGTATGTTTTCTATGTTTCTTCTAAATACATGTACCTAAACTACTCGTATGTATGTAATATAATAAATGAGGAATCATTTTATTTCAAAACTATTCTTAATAAGATCAAATAAGGTACTCTTTGATATATTTATGCTGTATTGTCATTTTTTGAGTAAAAAAAAGACTTGACTTTTCAACACTTGTGTTAGGCCGATTAAGGCATGATCCTAGATCTAATACATGCTATCAAAAATGATCATTGGGCTACATCTATGATCATATATACAAGGTGATTGGAAACTGGTGGTGGAAACGAAAACGTGGTATAGAAGAGGTCAGTTCCAGACAATTTGACCCTATAATGTCCTATCCAAAAGTGAACCATATCCAAGATATTTTGAATTTCATTATTAAAAAAAAAGTGTCAAAAAAATATTTTAAAAAGTATGTCTTTTCTTAACAAGTTTTTTCTAAGTTTTGCTTTACGAACATTCCTTTCAATGAGCTTTCAATACATTATATCAATTAGGTCCACATAATTGACAAACATCAACTGAAATAAAAATAAATACTTACGGAACAAAAAATATTTTTTTATTCATAGTACTTAATAAATATTCGTTCATTTTAAAAGTTAGCAGTAGTTTCTTATTTGAGTATTGTATTTTTAACTAAATTCTAAATTTTTTTTCAAGATTCAAGATATTTATTCAAAATAGGTGCAAATTACACTCTTTCTGATAGACACAAAACAGTGATTACATAATTTCATTTGTAAAAAATCAAGAAATAAACAATCATTAGTTAATTACGTCAAAATACAATCCGTGATATAAAAAAATGACATTAGAACATGAAAACAATATGACATGAGAAGTTATAGGTACATCAAAATTATTGAATGTCATGAACGCCTTTGACAAGTGTAGGCCAATTCACACGGACAGCACCCGGTCACGAGTATAACGCGAGAGTCAGCCATCGCTCCTCTCAACCATATTAGAGAGAAAGGAACGACCCGGCTCCCGATGCGCCACCATCCGCACGAACATTTAAGCGAGCGTGCACCACTCATGTCAATGCTAAGATAAAAATATTAATTAAAAGAAGTACTACTTATACTTGTCATGTCTTGTCGCTTTCACGTCAATTCTTAGTTTGATCTTCATTTTATTACTATTTAACAGGATTAGTAGAGTTGATAGAAGAAACACTGTCTACCCATACATTTTTGTCATTTAAATATTCGGATGTCTTATAATAACCTTTTTTACAAAGAGTTCTTTTGACACAATTTTTAAACTGTTTTTCTGACAAATTTAACACATCAACAGGTAATTTGTTATACATGAGTGTGCATTAACCCACAAATGACTTATTGATTTTGCTTACTCTGGTATAAGTTACTTGAAGTTTATTCCTATTCCGAAGATTACGACTGTGCCTGTCACTATTCAGTGAAAAGAGATGCAGATTTTTACGAACATACCTTATATTTTCATAAATGTACGGACAGGGGAAAGTCAGTATATTAATATCTTTTCTTGTGTACACTATTTTAATAAGCATCAATCTTTCCCTTCGAAGTTGAATGTTGGATATTTTTCCTAATAGTACATGCACTAATTGTAATGGTAATATCTTTGTAATTCCTTTGCCAATTTTAGATTGTTGTACCTCATTAAAAAGCTAATAAAACACAGATATTTTTAAAATGATACGCACAAAAGTTTTGTAAGTGAATTTTTGTTTTAAAATTACTTTTTTGTGTAACTTACTTAGATGAAAATATGAATTTTCAAATGTTTTGGAGCACAGTTTACGTCAATTATGTGGACCTAATTGATATAATGTATTGAAACGAATGTTCTTAAAGCAAAACTTAAAAAAACTTGTTAAAAAAGACTTACTTTTTAAGCTATTGATTAGCTTTTATCGCGGGCTTTGAGCGCGGCGACCGAATCAAGATATTCCGTAACGAAAATAACCTAACCCCACGAGTTCTAAAAAACTTACAGTGCCATCTATTAGCGATTTGCGGTACTAAAAGGACTAACTTTCTTAGTGTTAATTTATTACATAAACATCCCGCGCCCCAAGGCCTATATGGTACTGGTAAATACTGCATCTATAAAAAAATAATAATAATTATAATTGCATAACTTAATAAAAAATGCTATGCAATAGCTTTACCGCGGCAGTCCCCGAGTGCCACACGTATTTTATTTTTTTATATGATGATTTTATTAAAATAATTAAATTGGAAATATCCTGTAAACGGTTCACTTTTGGGTAGGACATTGTAGGGTCAAATCGACTGGAACTGGCCTCTTCTATACCCCGTTTTCATTTCCGCCACCAGTTTCCAATCATTTTTTAAATGATAGTGTAATATCGGCCTTAAGTGGCAGTTGTCAGATTTGACGGTAGCTCTCATTTTTCCTAGAGGTGTCACTGACTGATTCAAACCGAAGATGACCTATTATTACTCTCAAACATAAAAAGAGTATGTAGGTTAGGTTAGTTTATAGACAATGAACTTATAGAATGTGAACGTGAAGAAACAGTGACCTTGAAGACTGAAAAGGAGAAAAATACTACATAATCTGAAAAATATACTGAAGACGTGAATTCTACAAATTAATACTGCTGAAAAACATATACTGAAGACTAGGCGGTATGGCCATTGAGCCTTAGCCTGCCCTAAAAGGGCGAAGATGTTAAAAAAAAAACAACAGCTCTCAGCTGATGATTCAGCAGCATAGTGTATTATCTGTATTATATTGATATATTCTCTTTGTTCAGTAGGTTCTGTTTTCTTGGATCTTTCTTTCGTTGGATCCTTTTGTTTTTATCGAATTGTTCACATTTTTATTGCGAGTGAGAAATAACTAAGATGACCGAGGAGCAGCTCGACCAGCAAGACGAGCTATTCACTACTCGCATGCGGAAAGAGACTAGGAATATCCACAGCGTCAGCGATGCACTAGTCAATGCGAAGTTCGCAATTTGTAAGTATTTGTCACTCTCGTATTTTCGCCGGTTTGCGGTTTTTCTTTTCGGTTTCTCTAAAAAGCCCTGCTTCTTCTCTTGTAATCCTACTTGTACATGGTGACAGTATGCTTTCGATTTTCTGTGTCTTATGAAGTGATAGTTGCGCGTGCATCCTACTGGATTGTGCGGAGGTAGGTGGCTTTAAGCAGTGCTGCGCTGCGCTCACAGATTTGAACAGAAGGATCCACAGACTAAGTAGGAAGGATCCGCCCGTCTGCATATTTTAGTCAGATTTTCTTCATACATGCAAAAAGTAGCGCCATCTGACATAACTCGTACGAACTAGCGTGGGCGAGAGTTGACTGACGTGCCGAGTTAAAAGAACCTTGATAGAATTGTCGCTTTAAAAATTCGTTTTTTTAATTTGTTTACAAGAAAAAATACAATGTATGGTTACTTATCGATAATACGACATCCCATTTCATTTCATTTCATTTATTCATTTTTTCTTTTTAGCCTTTCTTTTATGATATTTACGGCCTCTTACAACACAATAAGGCATTTTTATATGGAATATTTTTCCATCGCACTGTACAATGTCCCGCAGACGACTGAGTCGCGAGTGTGCGAAACTTTCGATTTTCGCACCAATTCGCTGGGCCCATTAGTCGCGCGCGTTGGCTGGGTCCTTACGCCAGTAATATATAAGTCATTGGCTGCGCTACTATATGATGTACCAGAAAGAAAGTTGTTGGTGATATCTACTTGACTTCCCGAAAAATTTTGGCTGGCAGACATGCTGGCATTGGCTGGCAGAAGTAACCAAATCAGCCCAACAACCGGCATCTGCCAATTTTTTTTTATTCCACTACTAGTAAGCCCTTAGAATTGTCTCACCTGATGGTAAGTGAGGATGATGACAAAGATGTTAGCAGGCTTACCAAGATTCCCCAATGCAATCATTTTCAAGCCGGAACACATTAATGTTGTTAACATTGTTATTTAGCACCAGAAAGTGTAGGCATAGAAAATAACAGTGACTGAATACATGAAAGGTGGTAACTAAACTACATAGAGTAAATTAGCTACTTTCTTAATTTTTTATGCGCCAACTAAAAAATATTATCCTAGTTTCATTGGAGTGCCAAATAAAGGATATTATCCTATTCTGATTGCAGGGTGTAAGAAACTGCATCTAGAGGTCGCCATTTATCTACCGTTTATTGTTTCAGCGCTTAGTGATGAGAAAGTATGGGGAGGAGGACTGTTTGTTTTCTACCACATATTTGCATTCCTTGAAGAAGCTAAAGAGAGGCTTAAAATGCCTGAATATGACAAATTATTTGTGCACAGTAGCCTTTTCAAGTAAGAATACTTTTTACATCTTATATTCCATGAGCTTGAAAAAAATTTAAAGTTCAAAAAGGAGAAGGTTTCCTGTTTGAATGGATTTCATAGTATGTATGTTATGCAATATCTTAGTCCTTAACCAATTTTAAAGATTATATGACAAATGAGGGAATATAAAATATTATGTTGATTGAGGCCCTAGAGCTGATCTGATGATGGCAATAGCAGCAGCCGAAGGAACTCCTCAACCGTGTACAGCAACTACCATGTGTTTGGGCTCAAATGATTAGTTTTGATGGGGAATTCCATCTAGTGATGTGGGAGTTGGAAACTGTCATTGCTGTATTTGTGGTCGAGGCCAAGCACCCTACCTGCAAATAATAATAGTAAAAAATAGAGGAAATATATTGTTTATGAAATTGCTCCTATGTAGGTACATGCATGTAGGTTTTACAACTAGGGTTAGTAACTGAGCCCTGTTAGGACATTGCAAAGAGAATCAATCGTCATAGCCTAAAAAAACTGACTTGAAATACCAGGAGGTTCTCAATCGGTTGTATTTTTTATGTTTATTATCTCAAAACTCCATCATTTATAAACTTGTGATGTAGGCTCTAGGGAGGTTTAAAAAGGAAACTCAAGTTGTGTGCTGTGCGCAACGGTTGTCGTACTTTTTTTTTTCGGCTACCCTCATCTAACTGTGCACTTGTGTTTTTTCACTTTCGATATTTATAAAATCATAAAAATTGTTTTAACTTGTTATTTTTGTACGGAAGCAATCTAATTGTGTTACAAATAACATAATTATTGTGTATGAGTGTTTGCAAAAGTCCCCTTGTCCCTTATCTTCTACGAAAATATAGTGACTTGCAAAAAATATAACCTCTTGTAACATAAAAAAATAATCAACAAAATGGTTAATTGCTTGAAGTGTGTTAAACCAATCCCCAAAGTGGACGAAAAAAACCCTAAAATTACGTGTTACGGATGTGAACGGCAAATCTGTGTGAAGTGTAGTGGGTTGCTCGTAACGGAATTGCGTGTCATAGTGCTTCAATCACCGACGCTCAAGTACCTATGTCCCGATTGTGAACTTGGAGTTCGTCAATTACCAGCTTTAAGAAAATCAGTGTCTGAATTGCAAACTGAAATAAATGATCTCAAGAAGAAACAAAACCAGTGCACTAACTTAGAAGCGGTATTGAACGAGTTAGGAGAACGAGAAAAGCGAAGCTCTAACGTGATAATGTTTGGCATTCCTGAGGCTGCCAACACTATAACTGAACTTGAAATTCGCAAACAAAAGGACATGGAACAGGTTAAAGAAAAACTGGCACCCATGCTAGGCACGGCCACTGCAACACCTGTAGCCCTCATACGCTTGGGAAAACCCCGTGCGGACTCTGTACCTAGACCTCTCAAAATCATTTTCCAGAACAAGCAGACGGCTCTCCAGGTACTCAAGAATAATAAAAAGCTTCCAACTGGCGTCAAAGCTAAAAATGACTTGACGCCATACCAACGTGAGTACTTAAACCGTTTGCGAGAGGAATTGGAGCAAAGGGCCACGAATGGTGAGTCAGATCTCATTATTAAATATATAAATAACACGCCCAAGATAATTAAAAAGACAGATGTTCCAAAATAGTAGAACCAAAACTGGTCGAACTTACCTTCCTTTATACGAACCTGGCATCCCTAATGGCTAAACGAGATTTGTTTTTGATTCAAGTTAACAAGTTGAAACCTACGTTTATAATTTTAACAGAAACACATTTGAAACCCGAAATTAGTATGAGTTTAATCAATATTGACGGCTATACTATATTCAGACGTGACAGACCTGGTGGAAAGGGGTGGGGCGGTGTAGCAATTTATGTGCTCAACAAATATCTGGATATGCCATTGCTTGCTACCCTGCACCCCACATACAACAACTCTGATGGAGTTGAAGCTTTGTGGCTTAATGTCTCGTATGGAAATGTTAAGCTGCTTGTTGCTGGAGTCTATCGACCTACAAAGTATACCTACAGAGAATCTGACAGAAAACTGTTCGAGACTATTAAGATTGCATCTGACAATAAACAAACAGTTTTCATAATGGGAGATTTTAACTTACCTGACATTAAATGGCCACTTAACAAACTAGACGGATATAGTCTATTATATGAAAAGTTTGTAGAAATGTTCACTGAAAGCAACTTGTACCAATTGGTAACAAAACCTACCCGGAAAAGAAACGATCAAGAATCCTTGTTAGACCTGATTTTGTGCAATGAAGAACACTTATGTACTAAAGTGGAGCATCACGCTAACATAGGAAAAAGTGATCACCAAGTATTGGTAGCTACCATTCAGGTTTGTCTGGATCAGACTTCCTCGTTTACAGCAAAATCACTGCGTAGAAATTTTCAGAAAGCAGATTACGAATCCATACAGTGTGATTTGCTGGAAAATCTTGACATTGATGCCAATGAGATTGAAAATTCTTGGAAAGATTTTAAGACACAGATGGACCAAACAGTTACTAAACATGTACCCCTTACACATCAACGGAATTCAAAAAATCACAACAAGCCATGGATTGGACCTAACATTCTTAAAATGACTGAGGAAAAGATGCAAATGTGGAGAATTTATCTAATTGACAAATCAGAAGAATCATATAGGAAGTATAGACATATTAATAATAAGATTGTATCTGCTGTAAGAACATCACGAATTGAATTCGAAAAAGGAATAGTCAGCAGTGGTCCCAAGGCGTTTTATAGTTATATTCGACAACAGCTCACCTCAAAAGTATCTGTGCCACCATCTATAAGAAATGAAGACACTAATAGAGTCACAAGTGACCAAGAGGAAATTGCCAATCTGTTTGCTCGACAATTTGAAAAGTCATTTGTGAATGAACCCTCACATAAACCTATCCCATCACTGAATACACCACGAGTTGAAAATAACCTAGAAAATGTGCAATTCTCTGCATTTCAGATCGAAAAAACATTGAGCACTTTTAAGGATGACACATCAATGGGCCCTGATGGCATACCGGCTATCTTTATCAAACAATGTGCACCAGTACTAGCACCTCACTTAGCACGCATGATGACACTATCATTTCAGCAGAATAGGCTGCCTAAGGTCTGGAAAGAGGCTATTGTTACACCTATTTACAAGAAAGGAGACAAGTTTATGGCTGCTAATTACCGTCCCATTAGTCTCACTTGTATCATTTGCAAAGTAATGGAAAAAATTGTTGCCCAAGAAATCAGAGAATTCCTTTGGAAGGAAAATATTGTAATAGACGAACAACATGGCTTCATTCCAAAACGATCCACAGTAACTAATCTTCTGAGTTGTCTAGATAAGTGGACAAGGAACTGGGAACAGCATGTACCAACAGATGTTATCTATCTTGACTACGAAAAGGCATTCGATCGCGTGCCAATCAAGAGGCTTATATTCAAGTTAGAACACCTTGGTATCCGTGGTAATCTCCTTAAATGGATTGAAGACTTTTTGAGTGCAAGAACTTTTAAAGTTAGAGTAGGAGAGAGTGTTTCTAAGCCACACAGAGTCCTAAGTGGAGTTCCTCAAGGCTCGGTCTTGGGCCCTATACTATTTGGGATTTTCATCATGGATATGAAACACATCATACAATCTGACCTCTCAATGTTTGCCGATGATACAAAAATTATGGGTAACCCACTTATCAGCCATAACATTATCCAAGAAGATCTTGACCGAATCGTACAATGGACAAAAGATTGGCTATTAACTTTAAATGCTGAAAAATGTACAGTATTACACATTGGAAGTAACAATCCCAACAAAAAATACAGTATAGATGGAAAATACATAGAATGTGTCACTACCCAAAAAGATCTGGGAATAATTGTTACTCAAAATTTGAAATGGGACAAACATATACTGGAAATTTCAAAACGAGCAAATTCCCTCTTGTATATTATAAGGAAGGCCTTTTCCTACATAGACAAGGTACTTTTCATCAAGCTCTACAAGACATATGTAAGGCCACTATTAGAGTATGGATACCAAATTTGGAGTCCTTACTTTAAAAAAGACATTAACCTTTTAGAGAAAATTCAAAGAAGAGCAACAAAAATGGTAACCCGTCTTCGTAACAAGGAGTATGAACAACGGTTGGAGGAATTAAATCTTACTTCTCTCGAACAACGCAGGCGACGCGGTGATCTCATTGAGACCTACAAAATATTAAATCGTTTTTATAATGTGAGAGACCTAAGTGAGATCTATGTGAAGAGCAAAAATGTGCACCTTAGAGGGCATTCGTTAAAACTATGGCGCTCTGTAAGTGCAAGCAACCCACGCCGTCACTTCTTGCCGCTTCGCGTAGTGAACGAGTGGAACAAATTACCAGAGACAGTTATAAGTGCTCCATCCGTGAACAGTTTTAAAAACAGACTAGACAAATATTTATTAACAACATAAGTGCAGTGAAATACACGCATCAGCTTTTTAAGCTGCTAGTGTATAAACTATAATAATAATAATAATAAATAATACCAGAGGCATATGCTTATAACAAGTATTAGAGCTAGCTTTGTATGACATAGGTGGCACAAAAAAATAATTAATAATAATAATAACTTAAATATATTTTTTCTAGTTTTTATAATTTGAAACTACAATTTTGATGAAAATTATGGTTTGCGAAATATTAAGCTTTAAAGTCCTCCCCCACTCCCCCACCAGTTAAACTGCTATTAGGACATATTATAATCAATTTAAAAAGAAAACTATTACGGCTAAGGCTTTCTTAGTTTAGGAGTAATAGTCGACCAACTTAAGGTGTGAGATGATGTCAAGGAAGGGCTTACCAATTGTGGATTAAAAAGAAAGGTGTGCAGTTGGATTTGTAAAAAGTTCATATATTTTTCATACAAAATATTCTATTACCAACTGCAAATATAATTTTGTTTTTTAAAATATACATTTATTTTTTTGGAAAGACTACGGAACCCTACTTTGCGCGAGTCCGACTCCACTTGGCCTGTTTTTAGGATATAAATTGTTAAAAAAACAAATCTGTAAATATTTTGAGATTTTTTACAATATTTTCTGAAGATACCATTAGCAGTATTAATTTCCACTAAAACCAATCCAATGATTACACATTTATTAGATATTAAGAGTTACACTGCACAGCAAAACGTGCAAAACTAAGCTTTTACTCATCATTAAAAAAACTAAATTGATATCCCTTTTTTTCCCTCGGACTGCGGAGGAGGGAAGGGGAAAATGCATTTACGCATACCGGTACAGCCGGCTGTACCGGTTATGTGGGACTCACAGCCCTGCGCCTACATGCATACATACCCATTACATACATAAGGTATATATAAATAAATATGCACAGGCCCAAGACCGCACTACCCACTAACAACCCCCTGTAGCCTTGGCAGCTAAGCTACCTTCAAAGCTAATCGGAGCGACGCCCCCACCCCTAGGTAGGGCGGGGGGGATGCGAAAAATACACGCTAATACTTGATGTCCCTTGATCTGTTATAGTGAGAGTTTTATGTTTATTCCATTCTTTCTTCATTTCTTTTTTTGTTTTTTCCTTCATTGACTCACACTGAATGAGTATTGGTAGTGGGCTCCCGTTTCCGCATTTGGACTCTTTTTCGGTCCTTTATGCGTGCAAGTGTCGCTGGCTAGTCCAGCCAACCCAGCTCCTTCCAAAAGCACAGAAGTCTCCTGGGACATTCGCAGGCTTCTCGGAGCGACCCCATATCATTGAGGATTTTTACCCGATGTTCGATCAGACCAGTGCATTCCAGGATCACATGACTGACTGTTTCATCTGTCTCAAGACATCCTCTGCAAAGAGGACTGTCTGTGACATTCATGATGAATAGTTGTTTATTCAGGGGTAGGTGCCCGCTGATAGTACCCACAACTATACGAAGATCGCGTCGGTTGAGGCTGAGGAGTTTTCGGGTCAGTTGTGGTTTGAGTTGCATCAAAACCATTTTTGACTGCCTACAGCTAGTTAGATTAGACCAGCGGGCATTGTCTTGATGAACTGTGTGCAGCCTTGTCCATGAGCGTATTTGTCTAAAAGGGATTGGCATGAGTGGAACGGGGCCAGCTACTGGAGTTTCGGAACCCCTTTTAGCCAGCTCATCGGCTGCATCGATCCCCAATGAGTTACTGTGCCCCTTTATCCATTGCAGGATGACCCTGTTAACTGAAGTTATTCACTGAATGAGACTTATGTGACACCTTGAATTCCAAATTTCGGAGCTACTAAACCCCAAATCTAGACAATACTCAGACTGATTAGTGTATTTATCGCTCAAAAAATAAGTTCCTAAAAAGTCACAAGTGTACAAGAGTCTTAAGATAAAGGCAAATTAATCTATGTTGTCTAAACTAAAATATTACGGGTCTGTTGGAAGAAATTTCTTTAGAAAAAAGCTGTACCATTTGTGTCCTTACTATGTAAAATGTGTAATTAAATTAATGCACCCTGTGTACAATAAACTGTAAAATAAATATTCTCATCTTTTCAGAAAGAAAGCCTTTGAAGATGACCTTAAACATTACTTGGGCGAGCTGTGGCGCGAACTGCCCATAGCTATTCCCGTGCAGAACTACATCAAACACCTGGAGAACCTGGAGAGAGGAGATCCGAAGCTCCTTCTGGCGTATGTTTACCATTTGTATCTGGGTCTTCTTAGTGGAGGGCAGATACTGGCAAAGAAGCGGAGGATGTTTGGGGAGAGTGAGTATCTTACCTACATTTACAGCGTCCAACCTGGAGCATAGGTGCCGCTCTTGCTATCTCCACTCTCGGCCGGCCAATTAAGTCAAGCACAAGAGGCGAGGGCCAAATGAACACGGGCCCTCTGGAGTCTGGGGTCCTTACTTAATATTATAAATGTGAAAATGTGTTTGTTTGTTACCTTTTCACGCTTCAGCACCTTGACTAATCTTGATGAAATTTGATAAACAGGTAGCCTGTGTCACCGGGAAGGACCTAGGCTACTTTTTATCCCGTGAAAATAGCATAGTCCGATGCAATTCCTGAGGGAGCTGAAAAAATATATTTTTTTCGTTTCTGGTACTCTTTCTGTTTGATTCTTTAACATTGCAACGGAACAATGGATGACAGAAAGGACAGAATTTACTAATTGGCATATAGTTCCAGATCCCTGGGGAAAACTAATTTACACGCTCGCTCACGTCGGCGTCGCAACGGAGCAACGAATTTCTGTGTTTTTTTTTGTATAAAATTGCTTGAGGGGATGGGAAGTGACATAGACTGCTAATCAGAATAGCCCGGATATAGTTCCTGAGGGATCTGGAGAAAACTCGTGTCCACGCTCACCACTCACCCTCAAAGATAGTCATAAAAACGATGTCCAGCGGGCGAAAAAGCTAGTATTCTTTAAATAAAGTCTCTCTACAACAACTTTTAATTTCAAACAATATGTACATTTATTGTTTCAGAAAACGATGTCAAAAACTTGTACACCGACAAAGTGACCGACTTCACTGGTGCCGACATTCCGCAAATTAAAAAAGACTTCCGCGCAGCAATGAACGAAATCGCCAAAAGTTTGACCGACGCGGAGAAGGAGGCGCTCACCGTGGAGAGCTGCAAAGTGTTCATGAAGAACAACCAGATAGTGAACTCCGTGGGGGGACAGAACGAGGTTATTTGGGCCATGCTGTATAAGGCTGGCGTTTTCGTAGTGGCCGTCGTTGCTATTATATTTGCGTACAATCATTTACTTGGATTTTAGTTAAAAATCGAAATTCCAGGAGGCACGAGTTTCCATACAAACGTAGTTCCGCTTTAATACAAAAACAACAAGCCGGATTGAATCCAGACTTTGTAAATATATTGAGTAGACACGTATCAATGTTTGTAATTAGTTTTCACTGTAGTAAATTTTAACGTAGCTAAATGAAGGCCTAAATTAGTTTTGTACTGAAAGTTGGAAACTGCTCTTATTTTTCTCCGTTTCATATTAGTACATCGTAAACTAATTACAAACATCGATATGTGTCTCCTCAATATATTCGCAAAGTTTGGGTTCAATCCGGCATGTAGTTTTTGTATTAAAGCGGAACTACGTTTGTATGGAAACTCGAGCCTCCTGGCGGCCCTTAAGTCAAATGTTTTGTGTACAATAGGGATGACGAATGCTAGTCATCTGAGTTACTTTTTATCATCTGTCATATACTAAATTTTGTTCTAAAAATGTTTGAAATACCTAGGCATGATGTCATAGTTTTGCACTGTCATTTATGTACTCATTTTGTGATTTTGGTGATTTAAAAATCGAAGACTTGATGGAAAACAACAACGAGTAAGGTTTTCCGATGTTTAAGTAGGAGGGCAATTTAGTGATCAAGAGTTCATAATTTATTTCTGATGTTGTCGTCATCCCCATTTTACATCAAATATTTAGTTTTAGTCTGAAATTGACATTAGTAGTAGCCATAAATCTATTGTGAAAGTTTGTGATACTTTGTTACGTATTTTGTAAAGATTATATAAATATTTTTTAGTTAGTGTAGATAGGTGATTTCTTATTTCTTCTAAGAAATAGAATTTAAAGTTTTAGTCGTACAAATTTTTAGTAGCATTAATATTTTAGTTGGTACCTTAGTCCCTTTTATTAGCATTGAGTGAGATTCTCAGATCATAAAAAAGTTCAGATAGAATCTCACGTAACCTCACCTCAGACGGGAAAATTGCTAAGAAAAGAGAGAGCAAGAGAGAGACAGAACCTCACGTAAATTCAATGTGAAGCCAATCAAAACCACTCCAAACCTGTACGTATAGTTCGTTCGCTTATTTAACCGCATCTTTGAAAAGGTCACGACTGAGCTCAGAGCGGCACTTTGACAGAGTGTTTATCGGGAGCCGTCAAAGATGCGGTTAAGAGAGCGAACAAACTTATACACTGTACCCGCACACACATTAAAACCACTCCAAAATACTCGAAAGTGTGTGCTAAGGCTGGCCTTACACAGCTCAGCCGGAAAATTCTTAATCTGAATTCAGAAAGTCCATATGTGGAAAAGTCCCAGTCCCAACATTTGTGCAGCATAGTGAAATTATACGTAAATCCAGGCTTTCTGCATTCAGAGATGAATTCCGGCAATGTAAGGCCAGCCTAAGACGTCGTTGAAGACACGCACCACACACATGTTTCAAAAAGTGGCTTCAACTCGCAGCATCCTATCTGAACTTTTTTCGACCCGAGGTGATTTTAGTCATTTTGATATGTTGATTTACTTTTATATACTTACCATAGAAATTTTACTTTATAACAGTACATTCATAGGTATTATTTGGTTACTAGGTATTTTTTGAAATAAAGACTGATTGTTGAATCACTTTGGTTTGGTATTGAAACCTACTGTAGAATGTATCGTATGTCAATAGTTATTTACGATACAAGGGTGGTAAAAAGGTAAATAACAAACGAGTGACATTAGTAAGCCCGAGTCGCAGGCGAGGGTATACAACATCACGAGTTTGTCATTTACCTTTTACACACATGTATGTCGTACAACGTTTTTCAATACAGCTGTGAGAAAACAGGTAAAATAAAAAAGAACCGTAACAGAAAAACAAAACACATAATTAAATACCTATCAACGTTTCGGCAAAAAAAGTTCATTTTACGCGACTTGTGGCACATTTTAAAAGTCCTGGGGAATAATCTCACTTTGTTTTTCCTATAAATACACCTAAATATATGTGGGAGATCAGTGATGATAACGATGGATTTATTTTAACAATAACTCTAAATTAAAATTAATAATTATATTTTTAAATCATCATATCAGCCGAAGGAAGTCCACTGCTGGACATAGGCCTCCCCCAAGGATCTCCACGACGACCGGTTCTGCGCTGCCCGCATCCAGCGGCTTCCCGCGACCTTCACCAGGTCGTCGGTCCACCGAGTGGGAGGCCTGCCTACACTACGCTTTCCGGTGCGTGGTCGCCACTCGAGAACTTTACTGCCCCAACGGCCATCTGTTCTACGAGCAATGTGCCCCGCCCACTGCCACTTAAGTTTAGCAATTCTGAGAGCTATGTCGGTTACTTTGGTTCTCTTACGGATCTCCTCGTTTCTGATTCGATCACGCAGAGAAACTCCGAGCATAGCACGCTCCATTGCCCTTTGGGAGACCCTGTACGAGATTAGAATGGCTCTTATACAGCTTAAAAACAATAAGGCACCGGGTGATGATGGAATTACGGCTGAACTTCTGAAAGCAGGTGGAACACCGGTACTTAAAGCTCTTCAGAAATTATTTAATTCCGTTATACTTGAAGGACAAACGCCTAAGGCATGGCACAGAAGTGTGGTCGTGCTTTTCTTCAAAAAGGGCGACAATACCCTGCTGAAGAACTACAGACCCATCTCACTTCTGAGCCATGTCTACAAACTGTTTTCGAGGGTCATTACGAATCGTCTCGCACGCAGGTTTGACGACTTCCAGCCTCCCGAACAAGCCGGTTTCCGAAAAGGATTTAGTACCATAGACCACATACATACGCTGCGGCAGATTATACAGAAGACCGAAGAGTACAATCAGCCACTATGCTTAGCGTTCGTGGACTATGAGAAAGCCTTCGATTCGGTCGAAACCTGGGCTGTGTTACAGTCTCTCCAGAGGTGCCAAATTGACTATCGATACATCGAAGTGCTGAAGTGTTTGTATGAAAACGCCACCATGTCGGTTCGCCTCCAGGATCAAAACTCGGAACCTATCCAGCTGCAGCGAGGGGTGAGACAGGGAGACGTTATATCTCCGAAACTGTTCACCGCCGCCCTGGAAGATGTTTTTAAGCTTTTGAACTGGGGTGGACTCGGCATCAATATCAACGGCGAGTACATCACCCACCTTCGATTCGCTGACGATATCGTGGTCATGGCTGAGACTATGGACGACTTAGGCACAATGCTCGATGGCCTCAGTAGAGCCTCTCAACAAGTGGGTCTTAGAATGAACATGGACAAGACGAAAATTATGTCAAACGTCCGTGTCATACCTACTCCTCTGAAGGTTGGAGGCTCTACACTCGAAGTTGTTACCGAATATGTATACCTGGGACAAACAGTCCAGTTAGGTAGGTCCAACTTCGAGAAAGAGATCAATCGTCGAATCCAACTCGGCTGGGCAGCGTTCGGGAAGCTTCGCAATATCTTTACGTCCCAGATACCGCAGTGTCTTAAGACCAAGGTCTTCGACCAATGTGTGTTGCCAGTGATGACGTACGGAATTGAGACATGGTCGCTTACTATGGGCCTCATAAGAAGGCTCAAGGTCACCCATTTTTAAATAATAATGCATTAAATAAATCTCCAAATAAAAGGGCGCCGCTGTGCAAGCGCGCACGTGTTCTCCTCACGCGATCACCCCATTACTTGTCGATCGCGCCACCACTTGTTTGCGCATTGGTATAAATAGACGCGCTGAGCTATCAACAGGTCCCAGGCCCTCCCCTGCCCGGTGCCACTAGGTTGAGTGCCTTCCGTACTCGCCTCCCCTGCCCGGTGAAGTTGTAAAGGCCCCCACGACCAACAACAACCTTGTCCTTTCGGAAAAAAAAATTAAAAAAAATCAACAGGTCAGAAGTTGTCCGACTGCGGACACGGCACGAAGGTGCTCTGAGCTGTATACTTAAATTGTCAGGTATGACCATGCTGTTACTATGCCATTTTTTTATTGTGGTTATTTTGGTACATTATTATTGAGAATATTTTTTGGATATTTTATATGAGATTAAATTGGATAAATAATTAGTAAATATTCGCCTATTTAAATAGTAATTAAAGAATATGCTTGGGCAAAACATATAGCTGATTATTTCTTCTACTTTCTTTGTTTATTTTATCTAGCTACCTCCCACATATATTTTTATCAAACATGTATTAACTATTCATAATATTTTCGTATTCTCTAAAACAACTAAATTCAGATTGACATAAATTGCGCCTTATTTTAGTTACGCATACATACGCATGCGTAAGTTATTTTTTTAATTATTATATTTTTTAATTTGCTATAGAAATGTCTTGTTCTTCCGAGCTAGAATTTTAAAAAAGTGGCAAAGTAAAAGCACATGTGCGGTAAAATCAATTTTGTTAACTGGCATATAAAGTACCAATTTTCGTGCAACTGTATTGAAAAATAATTTACTTAATCTAATTTCAGGAATATGAAACTGCAGCAGACTTTAATAAAAGACGGTTCATGTACAAACTCGCAACTTTTGCGTTGGGATTCTTAGTTGTACATATTATGTTGCATGGAATGGAATAATAAAGCCAAAATTTCCTTAAGAATGCGTAAACTGAGACTTTACTTTATCATCATGAATCTCATTTCTACTTTCGAGCGACGAAGGAGTGAAGAAGGTATAGTGATGGCACACCCCGGACACTTCATACAACTGACGATAAATGACATTTCTAAAAACAAATGATATCACGTTAAAATTCTATACATTCGAGAACCAAACTTAAACCTGTCTGTATCAACTTGGGTGACGAGGGGGTGAGTTTGCAATCTAGAGAGCGGCAGGGAGTGTCCATACTGTATGTTAGTACTAATATATATACTTTGGTAATGGCAAAAAAATCAAAGTTGAGATTTTGATGGAGATTGTCTTAAATTAATAATCTTAAAAATAAAAAATGTGTGTTTGAGTGTGTGTATGTCTGTACGTCCGTCCGGTGCTCTAGTTCTCAAACTACTGGACTATTATTAATGCAATATTATTTTTATATCTCCAGGAGTTTTTTTACATTTTCCGTATCTTGATCTTTTAGGGTTGCCATCATAGTAAAAAAACACATTATTTAGTTTACTCAAAAATAGCTCTAACGATTTTAATAAAACTTTTTGAATAAGGATTTGATAAGGCATACTGCACTGGGTACTTCATTATTCCAAGAAAAAAAATAGTATGGTACCTCCCATATAAACTCAAATTATTAGTGAATTTTTCATCAAAGCGTATTGAATCATCCTATACGCAATAGCACGCGTAGGGAAACAAGCCAATTTTACAGTTTAAAATTAACTTGAAAAAGTACAAAGATATCCTCGCGAAGCCGAGTGCTGATCAACATAGGATATACCTAGGTTTATTATTTACTATAAGTAAGTGTACTGTTTATTGTTGATCTGTGTATGGCCAGCCGTAGTAGTAACTAATTAGTAATCTGTGGCCGTAGTCACGAGTGACGGTGAAGGCTTCGCGAGAAAGTATGCACAGCGTGGCTGTGCAATATATTTTGTGACGCGGTCCGGTGATGATGGTATCGGATTTGTGACGCGGTCCGGTGATGATGGTATCGGATTTGTGACGCGGTCCGGTGATGATGGTATCGGATTTGAGTAATGAAATATGTTTTCTTTTCTTATTTGAAAATTTAAGAAAAATAGAATCTTGAAGGCAATTACACTTTAAATATCGTTGGTGGTAGGTATTCCCATTGCGTTAAGGAATCTTGGTAAGCCCGCTTCCATCTTCTGCATCATCGTCACTTACCATCAGGTGAGATGATGCCAAGGGCTTACCAATTGTGGTTGATAAAAATCCAATTACATTGGTCTATATTCATCGATCCATCAAATCCTAATATATATCAAAATTGGTGTAGGACCCGTTAGGGCGTGGCGAGCCACACCTTCAAGACACGTCATCGTTGCCGTAGTCCGGTGCGGCGTCGTGTCGTGCAGCGCGCAGTTTGACGATGACGTGCTGTCGTGCCGCGCAGCTCGTTCACAGCATTTTACCTCTGTTAAAAAAAAATCGGTGAGCGAGCGGCGTGGCACGATAGAAATTCCGTGACACTACTGAACAGGACCCAACTTCCCCCCTAAGACCATAGGCCTGTGTCTTAGTGAAAATTCGTGATCGTCATTCGTTTTATTTTTTTATAAAGGAAAGTGAACCCTGCATTGCCCCTTCATCGGAGGGAAATTGTAGCTATGGAATATAAAGTTCCCACGAGATGCTTTCTGTCTATTAAAAAAATGTTTCATATCAGTCCATACACGTCCCCATCGTGGGGCTCAATCCTCTACTTATTTTAGAAGTTGAAAATAGACTATCCAGAAATTACCAAAATGCGAGTTACCTTTCTCTTTTGTTCTAGTTCTAAATAAAGGGAATTCGTAGACTCCCCGTAAATCTCAAGGTTGTAAGCAAAGGTAAAAGGAAAGAATAAAATAAAATATCCTGGTTGAGTCTTAATAGAAATTGAAAGTTTATTTGACTCAAATTGTGGAGAAACCTTTCTTTTTTACAGGCGTAAAACTCCACGTTACATCATTTAGTTAGTATTAAAAGTACGGCCATTCATTAATTTTATCTCTATATTCTATTGTTGATTATTGGCACAAGAAGAATTTGCATTTATTCTAGTATTTAACGGTACAAAGGAGTTGGCTTGGCTACTGCCCCAAGCATGTATAGAAACTTCTCACTAACACATAGTTTTCAAATATGCATTGATTAATTACTATGTACTTATTAATCTTATAGAACTTTCAGGAAATAATTAACAAAATAAAAGTTTTTTTGTTTATTTTGTTTGTTCCTTTGAAAAAATCATAGATGGCACTATCCATACCCTTCCTATTTTCTATACCAAAATTCATTCATAGGACCTAAAAAAAGTGTATGTAGTAATAATAGGTCATCTTTGTCTAGAGCTTAGTACGGTCAAAGTTATATTCTCTTTGACAATATCTTTTTTTTTACCCAGTTAATTGAAACGCCTAGCTAAAAGTTAATAGCAAAGTCTTATATATAGCAATTTTTGCACGTATTATAGTAGGATTTCTACTATTTATTTTTCAGAATTATGAAATAACGAAAAGTTCCTGAAAGTTTTTTCATGCGGACTACTGATATTTAGCTATTCAGCTTCACTTTTTAGTAGGTACAGTATTTATACATTGCTGGGGCAGTCGCCCATACTTTATCAAGCCATGTCATTTGATATTATATTGAATTATACAGCTCGCCCTGTACAATGTCACGTACTAAACTTACGGGCGTATATGAATTAGCATTTAATTTATCTACATAAAGTAAAGTTAAAATTAATCAGAATTAAGTAGACTAATGACAGTAATGAAAAGATAATTTAGATTATACATTTACGTCAAGCAACCAAACTACAACCACTGTACATTTCTGTAACTCACAGAGAACCCTAAATTTTTAAGAACCTTTCGAGTGCTTCCCTATTTGGGTTTAGTAAAACTTTGGACATTTAAAACGCGCATTTTCAAGAAACAGCCCTGGCTTTCTATCTCCTTCACACAACAACACAAATCCAATTCCTTTACTCTTTCGCTCTTTCCTACCCTATCTTGCGAACGTTAAATCGTATTTCATTGGTCCCAAGTGCTAACATTTTACATACTTGAGTTAAGGAATTCGGCGTCAGACCGAACCTTCAAAAAAATAGTTCAGCAACTCAATATTATTATTAGGATTCCATGTGGTGTTACGCAGTAGTTCTATTTCAAAAGTTATTATTATTAGGGTTCCGTATGGTGTCACGCAGGAACCATCACACTACGCTGGACCACGGTAACTACTTTGTGTCGTGGAGATGTGGCCAGGCTAACTGGAGCTTCTATACATTATACTGAACAACTTTCCCTAAGGGGTTCCCTAAGTCAATTCTTAAAAAAATATTTCGACCTTATAGAGCGTGGTCAACTAATCAGCTGATTGTCGTTTTTTTTAAGTGAAAACTTTAGGCGCGTTGAGCATTTTTTGAGATGGTAAAAAACCATTGAACTCACGACACTGACCTTTAATGTAAACGACACTGTTAGAAACACTCGAAGGGTCCAAACTTATAAAACGTTTTCACTTTGGTCGGCACTCCCGGAGTGGTTAGGCGTTTTTGTATAAACCAAAAAAAACTATAATTAGCTGATTGCTTTAGTTCATTTTTTTGCGTATTGCACATGTCTCTCTTAGGAAAAGTTGTTCAGCATCACGGATCAGATAAATAAGGTAGGATTGGAAATGTGCGCTGGGCAGGTGCGCCTCAAGTATGATTAGACAATCATACTTGACCGAAGCACGCGTTCATACTTTTTATTTGCGTGTGGTTGTGTGTAACGTACAGACTCTCGAAATGGTGTGAGACACAGTTGCAGTTCTAAGTGTGTTTTGTTTTTTAGTGAGCGCAATTCGTGTATGTATATGTATTATTATTGCTTGTGTAGTGGAGTTGATGGGTGGGAGACCGGTCGGCGACGCTGGTTTTCGAACAAAACTGACTATTGCCAATCCAACTATATTTATTTTATCCGTGTTCAGCATGATGAGTAGAAGCCCAAGTTAACGCGGCTCCTACAACAATTTTGTGACAAGCTGTATTGATCTGCAAGTGGAGTCACGGGCTCCATGAAGGACGTTTTAAAGTGGCTACTTAAAGCAGTTATTGATTATTCAACTTGTTGCTAATATTTACAATTGTAAACCGAGGGTTCCGTACAAATTTTTAGGTACACGTGCCCAAGTAGCATTTTACTCCATTTAAGAGTACACATTTAGTTTCCAGGTGTACTTGAAACATTATTACAGTTCACTCGTGATGTTTAAGCTGCATTATTGCGATTAATAACACCTATACCTGTTTAAGGGACTTATAGGAGTGTAGAGTTACACTTTTATACGATTGTTGGTGTTATAATACTCTTACAACTATCCTTTAGTCAGCCGTCTGACTAAGAGCATTATAGGAGGGTAGAGATACGGCAACCGCTGTTTAACGGCTTACTTGTACGATGTTATAGAACTAGCATTATATTAGAACACACGTGGTCATTTATAAAGCCAAAGGCTGTTATGTTTACTTGTTTTAGACTGTTATACAGCTAGTAGCTGTAGTAGGACTTGCTTGTGATCATTAAAAGAACCTTTATTTCCTACTGTACAGAAGTGTTTAAATGGTTCGCATGTGCACTGTAGGCTGTTAAAAGGACTATATGTGTTGTCCATTAACATCAATAGCAGTTTATTTGTCCACAAGTACTACTCTTATTTGCTGTAAGCTGAACATGAATGTGAATGTGATATTCTATTACACTATTATCCCAAAGCTGTGTGTTTATATGTTACGTCGCGTGCAAAAATTTGTGAAAATGAATAAAAAATCTTGGAAAATAACAGCGAGAACCGGTGGAATAAGAAGAAAATTTGCAAAAGAATATTCACAAATTGTAAAAATGAACAGTCGATTGACAACGACGCCCGAAAATGAGCCCGTCGATACGGCTTCAACAAGTGCGACTTCAACCGTTGTTCATGGTGGTTCTGTACACGATGCAGAGGAAAATGTGCCTGATTCTGAAATATCCCTTTAAAATATACAGATATCAGAGTGTGGTGATTGCAGTTCTAGTGATAGTGAATAAAATTTTGATTTGGGCAATCATTTAACCTTTCGCAAAAAAATAAGAACATGGGCTATTGAAAATCGTATTCCTCATTCCGCTTTGAATAAATTGTCAGGCATAATAAACGAATTTAAACCGGGAACACTACCGTCTGATGCTAGAACAATTTTAAGCACTTCCGTTAATGTAACTTTAAAAAATGTACAAGGAGGTCAATACTGGCAGGTTTGGATATCAGAGTGTGGTGATTGCAGTTCTAGTGATAGTGAATACAATTTTGATTTGGGCAATCATTTAACCTTTCGCAAAAAAATAAGAACATAGGCTATTGAAAATCGTATTCCTCATTCCGCTTTGAATAAATTGTCAGGCATAATAAACGAATTTAAACCGGGAACACTACCGTCTGATGCTAGAACAATTTTAAGCACTTCCGTTAATGTAACTTTAAAAAATGTACAAGGAGGTCAATACTGGCACAAGGAAAAAAGGGATAGCAAAACCTTTGAAGAACATTTTGCAAGATTGGATTCCAGATATGATTTCAATTAACATAAATGTGGATGATTTGCCTATTTTTAAAAGTTCGACAAATGAATTTTGGCCCATATTATGTAATGACCGTAGTGTTGTAGCCACTTGTGACAAGTTGCTTAGATTATTTTTAATTTCGTTAGGTAATTTATGTGCTTTCACATGGTTTTTGTAACATAATGTGTTGTTTATATTTTGTTTGTAAGTCTTTATGTAATAGAATATTAGTAAGTGTTAATATAAAAATTTTTTTTTTTTAATATAAACCGTTGGTGAGTCTGAGGGTCAAAGGGTTAAGGTGATCGTACACCCGTCAGTGCCGTACGCGCCAAGTCTGCTAGTGTAACCATATTTTACAGAATTTTAACAGATAAATATCAGAAATATCAGTTATTTATCACATAAATAACAGGAATAACTGTTATTTATCTGATAAATTCTGCAAAATATGGTTACACTATTACACTTGCTGACTCGGCGCTTACGGTGCTGACAGGTGTATATTCACCTTTAAAAGATTGTAAACAGTGTTTGTTACTATGGCTGAGTGTTAACTATTATTTTCTGTCCTTTTCTGTCGAAGGGCATAATGTTATCCCTCTTTATCTAGTTTGTTTACATTCTTTTAAATACCTCCTTGAACAGAGTAGTGTTTTTTGTAAGTGTAAAATACTCTGACACCAAACTGTGTCTCACACGAAAAAAAAAGATTTTTGTTAGTTTGTTACAAAATTTGTACTTTAGGTATTCATACTTAACTTAGTACCTGGGCTAGGCGATTTAACGCGGATCTCTAAAATTTCAGTATATTTTGAAAGTAAACGATGATACACAATTGACCTGAACTACATCTTAAAGCTGTGCATAAGTTCACATTAGAATAAATTTATAGACATTGGCTCTGTAGTGGTACAAATGTGGGACTTCATATAGACTTCATACCAACAGTACACATGTGAACCTATATACGCTGCACCGCATTAAATTGGCGTAATAACAGTTCACATAGCCGTATTTAATTTCCACCATTTTGTTCTATGCGTAACCTAAAATATTATATATTTACCTAATAAATCTCCAAAATTATCATGCAGATTTATCACAAAATACGCAGATAGAGCGATTGAGTTTTGGTTTCATGTTATAATTAATTACCGTAGTATAATTATAATGCCAATATAATATCAAAAACTGAAAATTGTAGATTTCCTCTCAGCCAGTTTTCAATATTTTAAAATGAATATCGCGTTTTTACAGAGGCGCGTGAATATTTTAGCTGTAAATATGTATACATTTCACGATAAAGTTGCATTCCCATGGTATTAACATTATTAAGTATTTAAAACAGGTACTATTACCGAGTGTTATCATAAATTTTTATCCAAGATATCCGCCGGAGTATAATTATGTTTCTAATGGTACACACAACGATTAATTTATATAAAATAAAGAAATAATTTAGGACACACGTGAATTTTAGGTTAGCACTAGAGTACTTTTGTCGAATTTTATAACTGTGAAGGCTGTGTATTTAGCCACTTGTTACTCTTTATTACACTCATGTACATACGTTGTATGGTTCACACTGCGTCCCATATAGTGCCGTAAGTCAGCCTTAAGTCCGATGTTACTACTTAAACTGCTATTATAATGCTATTATACTGCTAATGTACAGCCATAGTGAACTCAAGGCTGTCTAATTTGTGCCCAAACTGGTTCTATAAGAGCATTATAGCAAGCTATTCAGCTCTTATACAGCTTACTTACACAGCTTGTGGAGTACATGTGAACGACTAGACATCTTATATAGAACCCCGAATGCTACTTCGGATATTATATAAGTGCAAACTGTTAGGTACTACATACGCCAAAATTAGTTTCAAAATTCAGTTAATTTAAAAAGTTTAGTAGCAAGGAGTTGTTATACACAGAATAAAATCGGATAGATTTTATACGAGGAAAAATGAATGACTCCGTACGTCTTAGCATTGAATTCTCAAAATTCGTTTATAAAGTTGTTTACTATATTTATTTACTAGTTTAATTATTTTCACATACAACATTTGTCAAAAATTGAAAAGGCTGTCTAAGCGTACGAGCAGGCCCCCGTCACTCGGTCGAGCAGGCGAGATAAGTACCTACACATTGACGCTCCGCTCGTCAGCGCTAGAACGCCGTACAGTCGCCGCCGCAATTCGCGCGCCGCCCGTGTACGCAGTTATAACAGCTAAGTCGAGCGCCTCAACGCCCATGTTTCCGTGTATGGGAAGGAGTAGGTGAATAAATGCATAGGTATTTTCGTTTTATAAGGAAGTGCAATATCTGTTACGAAGTAACTAGTATCTCATCTGTCGTACGAGCCCGTTGCCTAGTTTCGTTGTAAAAAATATGTCCAGTTGCAAAAACGCGCCATTTTCTATTTTTTTTTATTTTCTATTAACCTATATACGTATGTATGTTGAAATTAAACATTTAATTCTTTCATTTGTTTTTACTATTTTCCACAACTGTATTGGAAAACGGGTGTGTACATTATTGTAAACTCGTGACAGCTCTTTTACAATAACCTACTTTCCACCCTTGTATCACAGTGTACTATAATGATTTAATTAAAGTCCATGAGAATGAGTAAATTATTTATTTCTATTGGGGCAGCGCTAGTAAACTAATCGACCCGCCTAAGTCACTATGTAGATTTATGTATATTATTTTATTTTGTTTCTTAGTGTCAGTCGCGATAAAGGAGTCCTTGGCTCTAACAAATAAATCCTTGTTGATTGTAAAAAATAATTTATTTCAAATATAAGTAGTCCTTATAGTCAAACTTCAATACTACTACTAATTCAATACTACTTACAGAACAAGTTAATTTGAACCTTACAGAGAAGTATTTACAGACTAATTAAGCTAATTTAAACCACATGCCAAAGGACATAGGGGCTATCATCTAAACGAAGGCAAATTCGGCGGATCCATAGCCATGTCGATAAGATCGTCAATATCTTCTGAATTCCAGAAGGCAAGCTCCATCTGCAAATATAAAAAAAGTTACTTATTACCCGACTGCGTCAGAAGTTATATTTTTCGAGTGTTGTATGTAAGACTATGTGTGTGTGTACATTTGTTTGGCACGCTCTGTAGCTTAAACGGCTTGATGGATTTTGGAGTGCGAGCTGTCGTTAGATTTCTCTTGCTCCCGTGAGTTACATAGGATACATTTTTATCCGACTAAAAAGAGGGGTTAAGTTTTTACGCAGTCAGGTTTTAAATTTTTAATTGTGACAATTATGTATTAACACTTAAGGCCCAGTAGTACTTAAAAATCTGTCTTTGTCTTTTTCTTTACGTGTAAAGAGGGAAGAAAATAACCACACTTTTGAACTTTTTCGGTGTTGTCGTTTTTATTTTCATCATATTTATCTTAAAAAAAAAACCAATCGATGTGTTCCCTTCAGTCACCTATGAACTTTATTTTAAGAAATAAATCATATTATCAAATTACTTATTTTAAGAATAAAACCGAAAATAGACGATAAAATGGCTCGAAAAGAGGTACCTTTGCGAAATTATTCTATAGAGCCAACTTTATTAATTCGTGTTTCCATTCGATATAATCCCTCGTAACTATTCTCAATAATACCAGTATGATTTCCTAGATTTTAAATTTACTGTTAACTACTTCAAAAATGAATTCAAAATATCTATTTTTAAGGTACTACTGCGCCTTGACAACATAAGTACCTGCAATCTCAACTTTGGCAAAATAAACCTACGAAACCTACTCGACTAACCCGGTGGTCCAGTGGTCGGCGCTCCTGCCTGCTGGGCCGAGAGCCGTGGGTTCGATCCCCACAAAGAGCAAACACTCGTGTGACGAGTAGGACCGTTTGCTTTGTGTCTGTCTGGGTGTTTTATGTACTTTTAACGTACTTTATAAGAATCATGGTACAATATTATAACTCCGCCTGGTTCTCTCTTCCGAGACTCGCGAACCACGTGACTGACACAAGCCTACGTCATCGCTATCCTGTGTTACCATTAGTGTAAACAGAATTACCCGAACGTCTGAAATGTCTTTCGTGAATCGGAAGATATTGCTAACGAATAATTAAAAATGACGTAAATTAAAATACATAAAAATAAAAATTATAAAATTACAAAGAAATATTTTAACTATGTAACCATAGATATAATTTACCCATGTAACATGTTATGTTGAAATAAAGTGGCAATGTTATTGTGACGTAGGCTTGTGTCACTCTGGGAAGAGAAGAACAGTTTTTTTAGACCATGATAAGAATGCATCCGTTTCTGGTTCCCGTAGTACATGAAATCCTAGATTCATCACTATATCAACAGATGGCGCTGTAAACTGACAAAACTGAGCAATATCCTCAGTTTATTATATTATAAATGTGAAAATGTGTTTGTTTGTTTGTTACCTTTTCACGCTTCAACGACTTGACCTATCTTAATGAAATTTGGCATGCAGGTAGCCTGTGTCACGGGGAAGGACATAGGCTACTTCTTATCCCGTGAAAATAACATAGCCCGATGCAATTCCCGAGGGAACTGAAAATATACTCTTTTTTGGTTAATTTCTTTAACATCGCAACGGAACAATGGATTGTGTGATTTTTTACACAGAGATGGTTGAGAGGGTGGGAAATGACACGATTTACTAATAAGCATATTCTAAAATAGTTCCCGAGGGATCTGGAGAAAATTTATGTCCACGCTCATCCTCTAAGTCAGTCACAAAAACGATGTCTACGCGGGCGAAGCCGCTTGCAAAAGCTAGTATACAGGGTGTAACATAAAGGTGTGGTGATACTTTAAGGTGGGCTTGTACCCATCAAACTGAACAACTTTCTCCATGGACCCCATAGTCAAATCGCAAAAAAAATTTTGAACTTCCCATACTAAGTTGGCTGATCAGCTGATCGAGTTAGTATGGGAGAGCCAAATTTTTTTTTGCGATTTGACTATGGGTTCCATGGAGAAAGTTGTTCAGTTTGATGGGTACAAGCCCACCTTAAAGTATCACCACACCTTTATGTTACACCCTGTATAATAAGAAGACAGTTCACGAATCTACATCGCGCTATCAGGACTTACAGATACAACTTCCAACTGATATCGGTTGGACCAGAGCCGGCCGGTAGCCAGGCATACCACCTCGCCTCGCCTGGCGGAGGTATGTCCCTCTTGTTCCATCCCGTGGGTGGGTGGAAACCAACTTAGTTCCTACACTAGTCATGCCAAGACACTCACCAGTCTATGGTGGCCACACGGGCGGCAGTGCAGGCGCGCCTCCCTGCACTCGCAGGTGGGCGGGGTGCCGCACGGCGCCGCGCTCCACGCGGCTCGCGCGCCCACCACCGTGGAGAAGCGACGCGCGGTCGGCCGGTCGCCTTTCAGCTTCGACCCAGCGAATATTGTTCCTATGAGCCAATGAAATAATACTTATTTAAAATTCAGTGATTCCTAGCAGCAGGCAGACACTGCTAACTTTAAAAGGGTTAAAATAGTACGTTGTTTACTGAGGGAAGAAAGTGGCCGATTACCAACTAGGGTGTAGTTTGACTTAATGGCACACGAGATGGGAATCGCACCTTTTCCTAAATGAATAGTGTTTTATTTATACACGCTATGAAATATTCGCCTTGCATTGAAAAAAGAAGACAGGTGACACGTGATTTCAGGATCGTCAAAAACATCGGCGCGATGATTAAAAAAAGTGTGCGTCACAGTTTGGGTCACTTTCTACCCTTGGTTGACCATCTACTATTAATACACTTATTCCGTCCATATATTTGTATGATAGTAATGAAGCAGCGATGGTCTGCCTCGTTTTCAAAAAGTAAGAAGGTACTCTCTAAGCAGGTGTACTCGTAGTATAAAAATAAATTTAGATATTTAGAACGCTGCTGTTTTCCTAATTTCATACTTTAGAACAGTGCGCTGGTTATCAATAAATCAAAAATCAAACACTAATTGTATGATGCTGGTAGGGTTGCCAGCTCCTGTTTTATGTATTAGAGGATTGCATAAACAAAATTATATTGTTTTTAATATGATGCTATAATATTATCAGAAGTAATATTTTTTACTTTTTGTCAGAAGCAATATTCATTAATAAAAAGAGAGCCCGCGCATCTCACTGCGGCATCGCATGAAACCGCGCCGAGACGACGACGCGACTCAACGTATTTGTCATACGAATATTTTATTTTTTCCTTAAAATTATTGGACAATAAAGATACATAGGATAAAACACAGGGAATTCTATTCTAGATTTCAAATTAGAGAATAAGACCAATTGTCGGGGCTGAAATAGAGTACATGTTTTAAAATAAAGGACATCTGGCAGCCCTAAACGCTTGACAACGTTTCAGTTCAACAAAAACGAACTTTAGTTCTATTAAGTGGGAGAAATTCCTTGTGCCTTTTTGACAACGTTTTAGTTCAACAAAAACGAACTTTAGTTCAACAAAAACGAACTTTAGTTCAACAAAAACGAACTTTAGTTCTATAAAGTGAGAGAAATTCCATGTGCCTTTTTGACAACGTTATTGTTCAACAAAAACGAACTTTAGTTAAAGAGGGAGAAATTCCGTGTGCCTAAAAAGGCAACGTTTAGTTCAACAAAAACGAAGTTTAGTTCTATAAAGAGGGAGAAATTCCTTGTGCTATTTTGACAACGTTTTAGTTCAACAAAAACGAACTTTAGTTCTAAAAGAGGGAGAAATTTCTTGTGCCTAAAAAGGCAACGTTTAGTTCAACAAAAACGAAGTTTAGTTCTATACAAAGAGGGAGAAATTCCGTGTGCCTCTTTGACAACGTTTTAGTTCAATAATAACTTACTTTAATTCTGTAAAAAGGGAGAAATTACTTGTGCCTAATATTAATTTATTTATTTTCACGTAAATAGTAACTATAAGAATAATCGGTACAAAAGAAAAAAACATCTCATATTATATGATAATTTAACAGTTTGTTCATTGTTGAGTAATTGATTAGCGTTTCATCACATCAGATCATATGTACGTCAAATCAATCAAATCAAATCATTTATTCGCTGGAAACATGGTGGTTAAGATGAACAAATATATATATAAGGTACGTCATGTTTCGCTTATAAAAATAAGCATGCAAAATAGTGTCAGTTCAGGTAGACATAAATCAAATTGTAAACAATATTGTCAGTTTGAATAATAAAGTAGAACATAAAATGGATTACATTATTGCACGAATTCTTTTACATTATAATAGTTTTTATCGTTAAGCCATTTGTACAATTTTGTCTTGAATATTTTAATAGGTAAATCTTTAATATTATTCGGTAGTTTATTGTAAAGTCTAATACACATACATAGACAACTCCGGTTGTATTCCCCACCGAGGGGCTCTTGCCTACCCTGAACTAGGGCGATCGGGCCTTAGTCGACCACGCGGGACTAGTGCGGGTTGGTCAACTTCACACACAACCTTCGAGTTTCTTCGCAGATGTGTGCAGGTTTCCTCACGATGTTTTCCGTCACCGTAAGAGCGTCGGATAAACGTACATATGAGATCAAAATTCGAAAAGTGTTTAATAAGATTAAAACTCTAAAGAGATACAGAAAATAGCATACCATTAGTCTCCATAGCGAGTGAGGTGCAAACGCTGAGCTTCTCTTTGGGCAGTCGCACTTGCTTGCGGAGGGCCGCGTCTCCCGTCAGCTTCTCGTAGTCCTTGTTCGTGTACGCCAGAGTGCTGTCGATACCTGCAGGTACAACATTGTAGAGATAATACTAAAGTAAAAAGTATTTTCTCTATTAAAAAAAAGACTTAGTGGTTTCGGGGGCCGGTTGCTCCATTTTTGTATATTTTCCTTCATATCTTATTTCTTATAACGAACTCATTTATTTGGTACGTCACATTTTACACACCCAATATTAAACGTCCGTGTGGATCATCTTATTCTATAACTTTTCAAAATTTTTCGTCCAGGAGATTCATAGAAAATCGGGTTTGACAGACGGACGGACGGACAGACAGACACACGAGTGATCTTATAAGGTTTCCTTTTAAAATAAAACATCATCATCATCATATCATATCAGAGGCCCAAAGGATTTCCACGACGATAGAACATAAAATAAAAAAAATCTACAAAGATGTATAATAAAAAAATGCGTCGCTTATTTCCTCTACACGTTCATATAGACTTGCTCTGTAAAATAGTTAAGGTGCACTGAACAGTGGGAAAGATTCAGATTCCTCATTGACAGATACTGTCTTATCAAGTCAAGGTTTAAAGTAATTAAAATAACACTTTTCGAGTTGCTCGAAAATATGTCGAAAAGTGTTATTTTCATTAGTAACTATATATAGCTTGAAAGTTAATATTAAGTGTTAAAAAAATATCTACAGTAAGTAGAAAATAAAAATGACAATTGACCAAATTATCTTGTAATGCTCCAACCACACGTTGGGCGAGCGCGTCCAAAAATTGGTGTGGATCGATTTAACGTTTAATTCTCTGATAACAACAAATCATCATTATCATCATATCAGCCGAAGGACGTGCACTGCTGGACATAGGCAATCCAAGGATTCCCACGACGACGACCGGTTCTGCGCTGCCCGCATCCAGCGGCTTCCCAAAAATATTAGTGTTAAATCCATCGCTGAACCATGTTTAACAAGCCATAAACGTCCCCACTGTTGGGACACGGGTCTCATCTAAACTTCCGTCCACCAGCACACGGGCGGGGTCCAAGTCCTAGTTGGTGGAGTTGTAGGGCGAGCGCGAACCTCACTGCCACAAGGTTTTCAAGGCATAGGGCATCTGACACGGCTTAACGACTATCACCTAATGATAGCAACCGGCACCAGCGGCTTAACGTGCCTTGCGAAGCACGGCAACGGTCGAGAAAAATGCCACTAACCCATCGAGGTAATGATCGTGCTTCGGGTCAGTTAACCTGCGTGATCGACCCAACCACGCAAGTTGGTTGGCAAGTTTAACCATGTAAGTGGAGTGTAACAGGCGTGCCACTGTCAGGTGCCTCCAGGACATATAACCGTGAGTAAACTGGGTCCCTACATACATTCCAACCGTCTATTGTCCATAGTTACATTACATTTCAAAACAAGTAATAGACACACGAAACACATGTATAAATATTGCACCATACCGCCTCCGTGGCGTAATGGTTAGTCCATTCGCTTCACACCAGGAGGTCGCGGGTTCGATTCCCGGCGGCGTCAACTTTGTAGGACTCGGTTTGGTTGGAGGTAGGGCATTTTCATAGCCCGCCTGGCTAGCTATCTAAGTCTGGTCGCAAACGTCAGTGTTAACAGCATTGATGTGTTCCGGCTTGAAGATAAGATAGCCAGTTCCCCATTGCGTCGGGGAATCTTTATAAGCCCGCTTCCATCTTCGGCATCATCGTCACTTAACATCAAGTGAAATGATGCCAAGGGCTTATAAATTGTGGATAAAAAACAATAAAGTAAATACGAACACGTAATAATTTTTTTCACACGAAATCATCACGGGATCGAAAACCGTATGATCGCGTAAGGAGGCCTCCGTCTACTCAGTTTTTTCTTCCGCTGGACTCCTTTTTACGGTGGTACAAGACACTATAATTTGATCTGCTAATCTAACCTAATCTAACAAATTCTATAGTAGTCCTAAAGATTTATTTAATTATGTTCCTTTCAAGTCTAAACGCGAGTCCAGTACGATAACGGGTTTAGGATGCTGCTGGGGCTTGTAGTGCATCAGGGAAATTTGCGAAGGCACATGTCGTCGATGACTTCTATTGTCTTACGCCAAAAAGAGCTGCCTCCCTGATGAGTCGCTTTCGCGGCAGCGCCAACAGCTTTCTATCGGTTATTAAGGACAAGATGGATAGCCCCATATTAAAACACTAGGTGGGTCTCCATCTTGCCCTAAACCGTAAATAATTTTATATAAGATACTAACATAGGATAAGGATAATTTTACTAACAATACTATGGACTTTGCAGTGATCTTAAATAAAATTATTATTGTATTCTATTCTAATTTCCGTGAAATAAACACGGAAACGATTTCCTGGCCAACTTACCAAAAAGGTACTTGGCGGCTCGCTTCTTGGCGAGAGTGAACTCGTCGTCCATAATAATGTGTAGCGTCACGGAGCTCTCCATCAAGTTGTGGTGAATCGTCGAGTAGTCCAGCTGTTGCCAGGAAAATACTTAAGTTGTATAAAAACAGTGGTAAAATCTTATTATGGATTATTATTACACGACTGCCACTGCAGACAAAAAAGTACGTATGTGTGTTTTTTTTATTCCACGATATCTTCTAAACACGTCGTCTTCGTCTCGATCTTATGAGTGACATTGGATACATTTAACCAGACTTTCCAAAAAAGGGGTAATGTTTTTATGTAGTGTTACAATTAAATTCTTAATTAAGAGCTATTTTCTAAGATCGTTAATGTTAACATCTACGTAACACTTACCGGCACCGTTGAACACATAAAAAAACATGAAAATTTGTAAACGGTTTGTTTACATCTTGTTTACATTTACTAATTTTTATGGGTATGGAGCTTGCTGTGTTCGGCGGGTGGCTGTCTCGACTCTCGATAGCCAGTATTAAGACTATGAATAGTCATAGTACTGTGCCCAGTGTGTCACAGTAGGCAACGAGACGGTAGCCAATTTTCAGAGATCGGGATCTAGGGAGAGGCAAGGAGTAGCCAGTGGCCATACTGTATGTTTGTTAGTACTAATCATCATCATCATATCAGCCGAAGGAAGTCCACTGCTGGACATAGGCCTCCCCCAAGGATCTCCACGACGACCGGTTCTGCGCTGCCCGCATCCAGCGGCTTCCCGCGACCTTCACCAGGTCATCGGTCCACCGAGTGGGAGGCCTGCCTACACTACGCTTTCCGGTGCGTGGTCGCCACTCGAGAACTTTACCGCCCCAACGGCCATCTGTTCTACGAGCAATGTGCCCCGCCCACTGCCACTTAAGTTTAGCAATTCTGAGAGCTATGTCGGTCACTTTGGTTCTCTTACGGATTTTCTCGTTTCTGATTCGATCACGCAGAGAAACTCCGAGCATAGCACGCTCCATTGCCCTTTGGGTGACCTTGAGCCTTCTTATGAGGCCCATAGTAAGCGACCATGTCTCAGTTCCGTACGTCGTCACTGGCAACACACATTGGTCGAAGACCTTGGTCTTAAGACACTGCGGTATCTGGGACGTAAAGATATTGCGAAGCTTCCCGAACGCTGCCCAGCCGAGTTGGATTCGACGATTGATCTCTTTCTCGAAGTTGGACCTACCTAACTGGGCTGTTTGTCCCAGGTATACATATTCGGTAACAACTTCGAGTGTAGAGCCTCCAACCTTCAGAGGAGTAGGTATGACACGCACGTTTGACATAATTTTCGTCTTGTCCATGTTCATTCTAAGACCTACTTGTTGAGAGGCTCTACTGAGGCCATCGAGCATTGTGCCTAAGTCGTCCATAGTCTCAGCCATGACCACGATATCGTCAGCGAATCGGAGGTGGGATATGTACTCGCCGTTGATATTGATGCCGAGTCCACCCCAGTCCAAAAGCTTGAAAACATCTTCCAGGGCGGCGGTGAACAGTTTCGGAGATATAACGTCTCCCTGTCTCACCCCTCGCTGCAGCTGGATAGGTTCCGAGTTTTGATCCTGGAGGCGAACCGACATGGTGGCGTTTTCATACAAACACTTCAGCACTTCGATATATCGATAGTCAATTTGGCACCTCTGGAGAGACTGTAACACAGCCCAGGTTTCGACCTAATCGAAGGCTTTCTCATAGTCCACGAACGCCAAGCATAGTGGCTGATTGTACTCTTCGGTCTTCTGTATAATCTGCCGCAGCGTATGTATGTGGTCTATGGTACTAAATCCTTTTCGGAAACCGGCTTGTTCGGGAGGCTGGAAGTCGTCAAACCTGCGTGCGAGACGATTCGTAATGACCCTCGAAAACAGTTTGTAGACATGGCTCAGAAGTGAGATGGATCTGTATTTCTTCAGCAGGGTATTGTCGCCCTTTTTGAAGAAAAGCACGACCACACTTCTGTGCCATGCCTTAGGCGTTTGTCCCTCAAGTATAACGGAATTAAATAATTTCTGAAGAGCTTTAAGTACCGGTGTTCCACCTGCTTTCAGAAGTTCAGCCGTAATTCCATCATCACCCGGTGCCTTATTGTTTTTAAGCTGTTTAAGAGCCATTCTAATCTCGTACAGGCTGACGTACTAATATACGAAGTACTAATATAGATCTTGTAGTATTTATAATTTGTTGGACAGGAAATTAGTAACGAGTACAGGATTTCTAGTGGCTTGTTCTTACAAGTAACGCTCCGCACGATGATTGGGACGATGACTGCATCAAAAATAAGTTATAAGCTGTTGATCAATAAAAACTCAAATTTCAATAAATGTCACCCTTGTCAAGTCTTCAATTTTACATCGATCACAATGACTGAAAAACTATAACGTCACGGCTATATACGAAAACTGATAGGGCGCGTTCAGTTTATCATACTAAGATAATCGGCATTAACAAACAGTTCAAGAATGTAATATAAACCAAGAAACCGTGTGTCTTTATGTTTCTCCTACGCAATGTAACGCGAAGTCGCGCCAATGCGACGCACACGCACGTCGCACGTCGCACACGCACAGTGAGTAAGCAATCGCTGGTCGGGCGAGTTTTCCATACATTGCTTTTTAAAAAAGAAAAAAAATCTTGAAAGAAATTCCAGTAAAATTTCTATAAGTTTTCGGGAACCTGTTCCCTACACCTATGTTCAAAACATTCTTAGAACTAAGTCGTTTTTAACAGGCGATAGAAAGCGACTCAACAACTGCTCAAACAGATAGTAGCGGACTATTCAATTTATTTCTCACAAAACTCCTATCGCATTTAGTTAAAACTGTTATAAACGAAACAGCGAAGCTCGAACTGCTGTTTCTATCATCATATCAGCTCATGTACGTCTCCACCGAGGGGCTCGAGCCTACGCTGAATTAGGGCGATCGGGCCTTAGTCGACCACGCGGACCCAATGCGGGTTGGTGTACTTCACACACAACCTTCGATTTTCTTCGATTTCTACGATGTTTTCCTTCACCGCAAGAGCGTCGGATAAACATACATATGAAATCTAAATTCGAAAACACATTGGTACGAGGCAGGACTCGAATCACGACCTTCCGGACAGAAGGTACCGGCCCTTACATTACGCCACCGACGCTCTTTCTATATTTTTGTGCGATTCATTTCAAGACTCATGATACTTATTGGACTCACCCTCATGAAAGAGCTGTCACACTTGGTGCAAGGCATCATGATGAACGTCCTCGGAACGCCCGGTCTGAACGGCAGCTGCGTCGCGAAGCTGAGTGCGGAAAACATGTCCGCTTTCACGGTGCGGTTTCCGCGCGTCATGTCAGCTTTTTCTGTTAGGTAGGCAACAAAAAAAAACTATGTTAAACAGACAAACAAAAAACTTTTAGTAGTTTAAATATGAATAACGTGCTTTTGCCCGCGGCTTCGCCCGAGTGGACATCGTCTTTGCGACTGATGGTAAGTGACGATGGTGCCGAAGATGGACAGATGTAAGGCTTACCAAAATTCCCCATCGCAATGGAGAACTAACTATTTCATTTTCATACCAAAAACTGATGTAAACATTGATGTTTGGCGGCGATACTTAGCTAAGATGATAGTAGCTAGCCAGGCGGGCTTAGAAAATGCTTCGCCACCAACCAAACCCAGTCTCACAAAGTTAAGACCCCGGCAGAAGTCGAACCCGCGACCTCTTAGTGTGAAGCGAACGGTCTAACCATTACGCCAAGGTCGCACTTAAAAATTAAAAGCTTATCACACCAGTTTTTCGCGGATGAAAAACGTACATTTTGCAGGCCCACCAGGTGGTCTAACTCTATAGTCATCTAGTGAGAGTCACAGAAAGCTGTTGGATTAAATTGAAGGATGATAAATAAATATGATTCGGGGACAACTTTACCCAGGAAAAATACAGCATTACAGATACTTCTAATGCACAGTATTCTAACTAAAAAATTACTAGAAATGTTTCAAGTGAATTTGTGCCCTCATTGAATGGCTATCAGCTCCCATTAAGCTCTTAAGATGGGTCAATTGACAATATTCAATTCAAATTATTCAAAGACTGTGTAAAGTGATGGAAAAAATACATAATATATACTTAAAGTAATAAAAAATCGAGTTAATTGAATACAATTTTAAAAATATTAAGACTTTTGATGTAAAAAAATATACTGTAGACTCTGTGTTTGGCATTAAATGTAAAATTTTTCGAAAACAAATAGTTAATGTTGAATGAAACCAACACACAAAAATCGGTGATTTAACACCTTTCATTTTAATTAGAATTGTTTTTTATACTTTTTGAAAGTGAAGTAATAAAGACATGTAAAAGTCGAGAATTGTGCGTTCGGTTTCAACGTAACAGCCGCGTTGAAGCCGGCGTTGATTTGAACTTAAAATGAGTAGACTTACATTCGATATTATTTTAACACGTATCAACCTGCTTAGATCGAGTCTTCTAACTAGCTACCTCACCTTAGGGACGCCGATCAAATAAGAAATAGGCGAGCGCAAATCCCGAAAATTTAGCAGTAGGTAGGTGTATCGTCTTTTAATGAGGTCAACCAAAAGCTGTTGTATAATTCTTGAAATTGATACACTGGTCTACAGTGGTTTTGTTGCCCTAGATATAAGATCGATTTTGGATATATTTATGTTCACTATTCATGAAACTATCAATGATTTTGTAAGATTTGCTCTCGTTTTTTTGCGCAGAACTCTAATCATGACTGGGAAAATACATTTTATTACTAACAAGCTGATAATTGATCAAAATATAAGATATGCAATATTCATAAAAAAACACTAATCTGGCACTTGAAAACATCAAAATTTGCTAAGATATCCAGGGCAACGAAAAAATATTTTTTTTGTAGAGCTGCGATTGATGATGAGGCAAGACACACAATACGTACCAATCTGGAACGCGTCGAAGTGGTGGCCGATCTCGATGGCGTTGGTGAACACTTTGTTGTTGACGTACAGGGCGCGCGGCTTGCTGTACAGCCCGCGCCCGCCGAAACCAACGATCGCGTATCTGTTGAGGGCAACATTATTTTATTTCATAAATAACACCATTTTACTTTGACAAGCTTTTACTTATATTCACCTGTTAGTATCTGTGGATCAAATATTGCGATTGATTTTAGTACGACTTTCAGTGGTCCGATTGAGCTGAAATTTGGTATGAAGCCCCGGTAACAATAGATCCTTTCGGTATTATAACGTTGATCTCATTATGAGTTTTGAAGGAAGAACGAGGTCTCAGGATCGTCTTTTGTCTTCGATCGAGTCGTAGGAAATACTTTACCTACTCAGCGTCTACTAGATGCGTCGGTGGCTCAACCGGGAACGACTCGGTCCTTCTAACCAGAGTTTCTAAAAAAGGTCCTGGGTTCAAATCTGGACGGCCAATGCACCGATGAGTTTTAAGTTTACGTACATATACTTACAGATTGCTTTAACGGTGAAGGAAAACATCGTGAAGAATTGATTCCAGATATGTATGAAGGTCGCGTTGCACATTTCTTTAGATGTAAGTCTAATGCCCTACACGTGACCGCGGGTGATGCTAAGTGCAACACCATGCAACCGCCGTCCATCCCTTGGATAGCTCGGTAAATTATGCCACACGATAAAAGAGAGACCTACTCAGTCCCCTTTTTTTATATTCGACCGAGGAGCGAGCGGTAGCGAACACCGAAGGAGTTAAAAAGGTATCGTGATCGTAAAAAATAGTTTCTAAAAAAGTAGTAAATACGAGCGGACTTTGGAAATTTCATTTTTCCTGGAAAAACAGAACGACTAGATTTACTCATAGATTTTTCTGTAATCTATGCATTTAATCTCGTATAGTGTGATTTTTTCAAAACTTTTGGCCCAGTAGTTTCGGAGACAAGGGGGGGGGGGGAATGGTAAATTTTCGCCTATTTCCTAACTTTAAAAATATTTGACTTAATATTGAATATATATATATATATATATATATATATATATATATATATATATATATATATATATATATATATATTAATATATATAAATCTCGTGTCACAATGTTTGTCCTCAATGGACTCCTAAACCACTTAACCGATTATAATAAAATTCGCACACCATGTGCAGTTCGATCCAACTTGAGAGATAGGATAGGGTAGGGTAGGGTAGTGTAGGGTAGGGTAGTGTAGGGTAGGGTAGGGTAGTGTAGTGTAGGGTAGTGTAGAGTAGGGTAGTGTAGTGTACTGTATGTAGGGTAGGGTAGGGTAGTGTAGTGTAGGGTAGTGTAGGGTAGGGCAGGGCAGTGTAATGTAATGTAAGGCGGTACGAAGTTCGCCGGGACAGCTAGTATATATATATATATATACAAGCCATTTCAATATACACAACAAGCCATTTCATATGTCACACGATCTAGATGGCAAAACTTTTTTTATATTTTCTAATTTACCCCCAAAAGTTTAAAATTAATTTATATACGTTACATGACCGTCTTTGGGTCACCCACTTACATATGTGTACCAAATTTCAAGTCAGTCGGTCCAGTAGTTTTTTAAAATATACATTGAAAATACTACGGAACCCTACTATGCGCGAGTCCGACTTGTAGTTGGCTAGTTTTTTTAAATATACATTTATTTATTAAATAGACTACGGAACTCTACTTTGTACGCACTTGGACACTTTATGAATCAATCAGCTTCTCATTACCGTTTGCCTATACTCGTTGATGTGTGTTTTTATGAAACAATCAGCTTCTCATTACTGTTTGCCTATACTCGTGTTGTACGAGCCAACGTACATTTTCATTTTCATTTCTTATTAGAGAAATAGACATGCCTATGCGGCGCTATTTTTAGTAGGTCGCGATTGCGCATTGCACTTTGTACAGTTTAGGTTAAGAAATAAATTGATTAAATAGTCTAATTTTAGCACTCAACTGGGTCGGTATTTTTACTTATCACTCTCCGGAGTCGCCGTACCCCTCAATATCATATCATCATCTTAGTGTAGGGAACACCCCCTACATTATTTTTTGGTCCTTCGAATCATTTGACTTCGCGCGGTTTGGTCAGGACTCTGCGTGTGGTTAATTTTTTTCAATTTTCTTTGGCGTAAAGACATTGGTATTTTTTTTGAACAGACAGTTCAGTGTGTTTTCTATAGACATTAGTGAAGATAAATGTATTAAGGCTTTTTATCAACACAACGAAATTACAAGTATCAATTCCTGGTGGGACCAGGAGTAACAGCCGCAGACACCTTCGACAGCGGTAATAAGCAGCATTTTCCAGCAGCAACTTCGACAAAGTAAGATCTGTCCTTTTTATTTTTTTATCAAGTTATCTGAGCATCATGGTGGATGAATTAGCCAATATGGAGGCCTTAGGAAATATGGAGGCTTCAAGTAATATGGAGACTTTGATCAAACGTCAATCTGACATTCTTGAATCAATGAAGCAGATAAGCAGAAATTTTGGTAAGGATCCTGTAAGCCGAAAGACATCAGAATACCTTACGAAACGGTTAACATTACTAGACAATCTTTGGGGAGAGTTCGAAATTAATAATTCCACTTTAGAGAAGGATAGAGCAAGAGATCATGAGTATTTTGTAAACAATATATTTGTTCAGACACAAGAATACTATCATTCCGTGCGTTCTAAGATAGCTACTTCCGAGTTACCGGAACCATCAAAACAAGAAGTGACGGAGCTCTTATCACAACAGAGAACCAACTTTAGGGCATTGAATAGGCTTATACAGAGCATTTCAGTTGATCAAATTAGTGAGAAATGGGAGCTGGAAGATGAATTGCGCAGCTTGCAGTCTAGGTGGGAAACGATTGACAGCTTACATTTGCAGATAGACAATATTGTAAAGGGCGGAGATTTATTTTATGAGGACGAATTTAACAAATATGAAAGGGCGTATAAGAACATCAAACGTGAATTAAATCAGAAATTGAATTCTACCGTACATACCCATCAATCTACCCCACAGTTGGACATTCCAGTTTTCACAGGCAAGTACACGTACTGGCCTACGTTCTTCGATTTATTTACGGAAGCTATTCATAACAATAAGTCGCTTTCGAAAGCACAAAAAATGCAGCACTTGAAGGGTAAAGTCAAGGGGGAGGCGGAACGTCTTATTCAACACCTGAACATATCAGCTGAAAATTATGACGCGGCTTGGGAAATCCTGACTCACCGTTATAACAACCATCAGGTTCTTTTTACGAAACAGGTAAAAATCCTTTTAAATCAACAGAGCATGCATAAACAGTCGGCGTTTGACTTGAGAAGATTCCATGACACTACCATGGAATGTATCCACGCCATTCACAACCTAGGCGTGGATACCATAACTTGGGATCCTTTATTAGTCCACCTGCTATCCAAAAAACTAGATTCGGATACCTATACCGATTACAAGGAGGCCAGGAAGGCTCCTAGAGACTTACCATCATTTGACGAGTTTATGGGGTTTATTGAGACCAAGTTTATGGCACTCGAGCCGATTCATAAGAGAGAAAAAGAGATCGTTTCACTCTCAAAACCTCAGCCATATGCAAGGCCATTTGTACGTCGGGAAAATTATTCTGGAAAATTACAGACTAGGAATCACCAAGTAGTCCATACCTACGCGCAAAAATGCCCATTGTGCTTTTTTATTCACGATTTGTACAGATGCAGAAAGTTTATTAACCTATCAGCCGATGCTAAATTGAGCACAATTTCGAAATTAAATGTGTGTTCAAATTGCCTATACAGGCATTATGACAATAAATGCACTTCGACAAAAAGATGCAAAGATTGTAACGGTGACCACAACACACTTTTGCATGACGCATTTGCTAAGTCGTTCACCCCAGCAACAAGCTCTGTGAACTACTTAACGTCGTCTTCGCCAGCAACAGCATCGTCAGCAAGTAACCGGGGCAAACAGCACTGCGTAAACCATGTCGCTACGGATGATGAAGAAGTACTTTTAACTACCTTATTGCTGAAAGCTAGATCAGCGGACGGTACATACGTCACGCTACGCGCTCTCCTAGACCAAGGATCACAGATTGCATTGATTTCTGAAAACGCAGCTCAGATGTTAGGGCTCAGCCGACAGGGTTATAACGCCTCAGTGTCAGGCATTGGCGCCACCCCGAAACAAGGCAGGGGTATAGTATCACTGAATTGCCAGTCAATTTACAACGACTACGAGTTTACGTCACAAGCTCTAGTTATATCACGTGTTATAAGCAATTTACCAACCACGTCCTTCAGTAGGCAGTCATGGCCTCATTTACAAAATATTAACTTAGCTGACCCGGAATACAATGTTTCTAAGTCAATTGACATTTTATTGGACGCAAGTATTTACTCTGAAATAATAATGAGCGGTTTAATCAAAGGTCCTAGCCACGCACCCATTGCGCAGCAAACAAAACTGGGTTGGATCTTATCTGGAAATGTGAAAACATTTAACTGTCACGTGGTCATCAATAATTTACGAGACATAGCAAAATACTGGGAGGTAGAGGACATCAGTAGCTCTTCTTCAAATCTGACTCAAGAAGAGCAGTATTGTGAAGAACTTTATCAGTCGACTACACGTCGTCTCGAGAACGGTAGATACGAGGTAGCCTTACCCATGAAGCAAAACTTCGAAACAGAATTAGGTTCCTCAAAGGGCAAGGCCCTAGCTCAGTTCAGGCAATTGGAAAATAAAATGTCAAAAAATGAAATTTTCGCTGACGCATACAAACAATTTATGAGCGAATACGAAAACTTAGATCATATGCGCCCCGTCAGTAACATTACCGAACCTGTTTGTTTTTTACCGCATCATGGAGTCTTGAAATTAGACTCTACTACAACAAAATTACGAACAGTTTTCAACGCGTCGTGTAAAACGACATCTGGTAAGAGCCTAAACGATTTAATGGAAGCTGGGCCTAATCTTCAAAATGATTTACAGGAGCTAATTTTATCATGGAGACAGCACCGGTACGTCTTAACAGCTGATATAGAGAAGATGTTCCGTCAGATCTTAGTAAGAAAAGAGGACTTAAGACTTCAATCCATAGTATGGAGATACTCACCACAAGAACTACTACAGGTATATCACTTGACCACGGTTACATACGGTACAAAATCAGCTCCATATCTAGCTATGCGAACGCTGAGACAACTAGCAATAGATGACGGACATAAATATCCTTTGGCAGCTTCCGCGCTAAACAAATCCTTTTATATGGACGATTTGCTGAGCGGCCAGGACACTATAGAACAAGCTAGGGAATTACGGGACCAACTTATCCTAATTTTCAAAGGCGCAGGCATGAACTTGAGAAAATGGTCGGCAAATCATCCAGAACTAATCAAGGATTTATCATCTAATCAAATTGACACACCGTTCGATTTTAAATGCACAGAATCCCGAAAAACATTGGGACTAAGATGGAACCCTGTATCAGATAATTTTACGTTTCAAAACAAATTGGATACTCATACCAAGTGCTTCACGAAAAGACAATTTCTATCTGACATATCAAAAATATTCGATCCCCTGGGATGGCTAGCTCCAATTACCATCAAGGCAAAGCTTTTGTTCCAGAAAGCATGGAAATCAAATGTTTCGTGGGATGAAGACTTATCACCAGAGATCCAGAGGGAATGGCAACAACTAAAGGAAGATTTGGAAAATATAGACAAATTCTCCATCCCAAGATATATAGGTAACTTAAGGCATAGTTACTCACTGCACGGCTTCAGCGATGCGTCGGAAAAAGCATACGCAAGCACAATTTACTTAGTGGCCAAAAATAGTAAAGGCGAATGCACATCAACATTAGTTGCCGCCAAGACAAAATTAGCACCCTTGAATAAGAAAATATCACTTCCTAGACTGGAACTACTTGGAGCATTATTATTATCACAACTGATGAAGAAAGTCAAGGAGTCCATATCATCAGAAAATGTATCAATTTACGCATGGACTGATTCAATGATTGTTTTAGGGTGGTTACAAGGAGACATATCACGATGGAAGCAATTTGTAGCCAACAGAGTACAGTAGATTAATGAGATTATTCCATCGTCTAGCTGGCGACATGTTATATCAAAAGAAAATTCAGCAGACTGCGCGACTCGCGGTCTAACAAGTAATGAGTTAATTCAGCACTCTTTGTGGTGGAAGGGCCCCGAGTGGCTAATTAATTTCAGCCCTAGGAGTCACTTTGTAACTGAAATTCCGAAGCCCGAGATAGAAATTAAGAACGCGCGTGTGAACGTAGCCTTACAAGAACAAAGTGTATCATGGATAAGCGAATTATTACATAAAAATAGTTCACTGACTAAAGTTGTAAACACAGTAGCGTGGGTGTCACGTTTCGTTAATCGATTACGGCACAAGGAAACCAGACACGGTTCAATATTATCATCATTTGAAATAAATAACGCTTATCAAATGATTATCAAGGACATCCAATCATATGATTTTAAAGATGACTTGGAAAACTTAAGAAAAAAGGGACAAGTGCATTATAAAAGTAACATAGCATCACTGAATCCATATGTCGATAAAAACGGAGTCTTGAAAGTAGGAGGTCGACTACGTAATGCCCAGTTAAGCAGCTCAGCCAAGAATCCCATAATAATATCAAACCACAACCGCTTTACATCTTTACTTATTAACTTATCTCACATAACAACGCTGCATGGGGGCCCAAGGCTGACCTTATCATACATAAGAGAAAAGTATTGGATAATTAGTGGGATGCGCACTGTGAAAAGAGAACTTAGGTTTTGTACTAAATGTCGGAGATACAATTCAGAAAAGAGAAATCAAATTATGGCCGATCTACCGGCGGCAAGGGTAACACCATCGCGCCCGTTTACGAATACAGGCGTAGATTTTACGGGCCACATACATATAAAGGGTGGCAAAGGCCGAGGCGTAAGAGCACATAAGGGATATGTCGCTGTATTCGTGTGCCTGGCGACCAAAGCCATTCATTTAGAACTGGTCTTCGACCTAAGTACACCTGCATTTTTAGCCGCATTCCAGCGGTTTTGCGCGCGCCGTGGGACTCCTAGTCACATGTACAGTGACAATGGTACCAACTTTGTTGGTGCCAACAGAATGCTAAAGAAAGAGTATCAAAACATACTAAGTACCATCAATGAAGATTTCTTCAATAATATAAACCATATGGATATAAAATGGTCTTTCAACTCACCGGCATGGCCAAGCGCAGGTGGGCTATGGGAAGCCGCCGTGAAGAGCTTCAAGAGGCATCTGAAACGAGTTTTAGGAGACCAGGTGCTCTCATACGACCAGTTTTCCACCTTGCTTCATTTAATTGAATCGTGCCCCAACTCGAGACCCTTGGTATCATTAAGTGAGAACGTAGATGATGTGGTCTTAACCCCAGGACACTTTCTGATAGGGGACTCACTACTATCAAGACCACAGACCGAACCTGAAAACATCAACTTACCTACTAGGTGGCAGCTCGTTCAGTCCATGAATAAGCAGTTCTGGAAACGGTGGTCCATGGACTATCTTCAACACCTGCAAGCAAGATCAAAATGGCGCACCCCTAGCAAGAACTTAGAGATCAATGACGTGGTACTTATCAAAGAAGATAACCTCCCCCCGGGAAGGTGGGCTCTAGGGCGAGTCCAGGAAGTCCACACAGGAAAAGATGGATATGTACGAGTAGTCACGTTAAAAACAAAGAACAATGTTATCAAACGGCCGGTATGTAAATTAGTCGAATTACCGGTACATAAAGAAAAACAAACGCCAGAAGAACAAGAAAACTCCCAAGGATGTCAATCACAAACTAGCTCAGAGAGAAAGCCAAGGCGACGTCCTAGAAAATTGAACTTTGTCAACTTTATCTCTATGACACTCTTATTATTTATGACAATTCTTACACCGACGGTACAGCAATCAAACCGTTACACGAGCACTTATAATATTACGTCATTAGACAGTAATCAGGGTCTCTATTTTGACAAAATCGCAGATTTTCAGTATATCAGAGACGAATGGAAGTTAGTAGTGTTCTACGATTTATCAAGCTATTGGAAAGGATTATCATACATCGAGAATTATGTAAAACATCTGAAGGTGTTTTGTACAGGCACTGATATACAGTATCATAATATTGCACTCCAACTTGAACACGAACTATATGAAATAGATCACTATAACAGGCTTCTCACATTACAGAACAAACAGAGAAAAAAACGAGGCCTTATAAATGGTATTGGGTACATTGCGAATTCACTGTTTGGTGTGTTGGATGATAGCTTCGCTAAAAAATATGAAGAAGACATCAAGAAGATAGCAAAAAACGAAAACCACCTTCAAACTCTCATAAAAAACCAAACGATAGTATTGGAAGCCCAATTTAACATAATTCAACGCAATGAAAAGCTTATGAACAAACAGTTCACACTTATCAATCAGCATCTCCAAAAATTATCATCTGAAACCAACAAAGTACGCTCTGATATGCAACATAATATGTACGTGACGTCATCAGCACTATCCGCCACCATTATCATAGCAAATCTGCGTCGTATGCAACAAACTTTGATTGATACGATCACTGATATCGCCCATGGACGAGTCGACGCATACCTGTTGCCATCCGATCAGCTGGAAAAACAGCTTAACGTTATATCGGGTCATATAAAGGGTGATCTAACATTACCGGTAGAACAATCAGATTTAGTAGACATTTATAAGTTACTAAGTGTGTTTGCAAGAGTAACAAAACACTATCTTATTATGGAAATTAGAATACCGCTCGTCAGCGATGAAGTGTATGAACTCGACCGAATCATAAGCATCCCACAGATCAAGGGAAGTGACGTACAGCATATTATTAGACTTTCATATCCTTATTTGGCCTTTAACTTGCAAAAGGATATGGCATTATTCTTATCTGAAACCGACCTACAACACTGCATTACACTAGAAAATAAAATATTTTGCTCCATAGACAAGCCTGTATATGAGTTAAAAATAAAACACTCTATATGTGACTTAAAATTAATAAATCTAAACAGTAATGACTCACTGTGCAAGTACCAGAAATTAGAATGTACCGATAGGTGGATCAAATTGCACAGTTATAACGTGTGGTTTTACTCATGTTGTCAGGAGCGCCAGGAGAGAATGTTTTGCCCAGATGGAATGACAATAATGACCTTAAATGGCAATGGAATTGTCACTTTAGGACAGGGTTGCTCTATAAAAACAAACACTTTTACAATCTATGCTCACAATCACTATCTCAACAAAATAAATATACAAGCAAATATCGAAGCCCCAGAGATGTCTATATTAAATAAAATTATTAATACAACTGTAACCGACACTATCGTCGAACAAGGAAATAATGAGAAGGCATATGAGGAAATAGAGGCTCAGATAAAGGTGATTAAGGAACAAACTGCCACAGATCTCAGCATCCACGATGTACATCACTACGCGCTCGGCTACACTAGTTTTGTTATCATTCTCGTAGCAAGCGTGGCATTTGGCTGCTACAAATTGAAGGGCAGATGCAGACATCGGGGATCCTTATCGTCGCAGGCGCCGGTGCAGCTTCACAAAGTGGGTCAACAGCAGCGCGCGGGCCGGCGGCACCGGGCGGGGCCAGGGCAGCTGCCGCCGCCGTCGCCTCCGCCCCCGCCGCCGCTGCCCGCGCCCTCCACGTCGGCATCTTCAGGATCGTCGCGTGTGAATTTTGTAAGTGAAAAGGGCATTTTGAACAAACCAGTGAATAGTGCAAGTGTTGACGAAGGCATTGCGCCAAAATTAATACGGTCACCTATGTTTGAGGTCCCGATAGTGAAGTGAAGTGAAAGTGCTCAAACGGACACGTTAATTTTAATAGCATAGCATAAGTAAATCATTAGTAAATATTAACTTTATATCATGAATCATTATATTTTATAACATTTAGAGTATAGTTCATTTATCACTGTACAAATATCATATTATTGCATCCCCATATTATATAGTTACTTTATCATATGTTATCACCTTTTTAAAAGGGCCAAGATGTACGAGCCAACGTACATTTTCATTTTCATTTCTTATTAGAGAAATAGACATGCCTATGCGGCGCTATTTTTAGTAGGTCGCGATTGCGCATTGCACTTTGTACAGTTTAGGTTAAGAAATAAATTGATTAAATAGTCTAATTTTAGCACTCAACTGGGTCGGTATTTTTACTTATCACTCTCCGGAGTCGCCGTACCCCTCAATATCATATCATCATCTTAGTGTAGGGAGCACCCCCTACACGTGTTGATGTGTGTTTTTATGAATCAATCAGCTTCTCATTACTGTTTGCTTATACTCGTGTTGATGTGTGTTTTTATGAATCAATCAGCTTCTCATTACTGTTTGCCTATACTCGTGTTGATGTGTGTTTTTATGAATCAATCCGCTTCTCATTACTGTTTGCCTATACTCGTGTTGATGTCTGTTTTTATGAATCAATCAGCTTCTCATTACTGTTTGCCTATACTCGTGTTGATGTGTGTTTTTATGAATCAATCAGCTTCTCATTACTGTTTGCTTATACTCGTGTTGATGTGTGTTTTTATGAAACGATCAGCTTCTCATTACTGTTTGCCTATACTCGTGTTGATGTGTGTTTTTATGAATCAATCAGCTTCTCATTACTGTTTGCTTATACTCGTGTTGATGTGTGTTTTTATGAAACGATCAGCTTCTCATTACTGTTTGCCTATACTCGTGTTGATGTGTGTTTTTATGAATCAATCAGCTTCTCATTACTGTTTGCCTATACTCGTGTTGATGTGTGTATGCCACTCGGTGAACACTACGCGAGAATATCAGCGCTGTAGGTACATAGTTACCTGCAGCGTATGCTGAGTCGGAGCCATTTAGTAGCTACGGCACAATTTTATGTATCTACCCTCATTTTACATTTAAGCTTAGATATAAGAAGTTTTTATTATTTTCTGTTTTCTTTTTGTGTATTAACTGTAATGTAAAAATGTTTTATCTATCTATCTAATGTAAGTATTCACAGCGTGGCTGTACAATTTTTTTTTCATTGAAACATGCATTTATATTCACATTTGGCGCACAAGAACTCCTTTCAAACAATAGCTTGTAGGAACCAAACAGTTTTTAGGGTTTTCTTCAGGATATAAATGAAGAGATTATTTTTTACAATTTTTTTCGCTTTATCGCTTTGTCAATTGGAAAATCTACTAGGTTAAATATTTCATATATATTTTTGTCAAATGTATCATTCTTGGTTTGATGTTTATTCCTAGAACTGAGATTCAAGATTTCACAAAACAAGCGCCTTGATCATCTCGCTTAAGCTTACCTGTTATCAGAGAGTCCTCCCCCCTGCAGCTTGCTATCAAACGCCTCAACAAAGAGGTCCAAATTATTCTTTTTCCTGATGTTCTTATTGCAGAATTGCGCCTCCACCAGGAACACTACGTCTGTTGAGTTGAGCAGGTAGCTCAGAGTGTAGAATGACCCTTCTTCTATCACGTCACCAACAGGGGTTGTGCATCTGAAAAGAGAATATTGTATGAAAGAGACAACAATCGCTTCGCTCGCGTTAAAAGTTTTTATGAATGTCTTCGAGAGTGCGTAGTGCGCGAGGCGCAAGCGTGAAAAAAAAGTAGCCTATATGTTAATCCAGGTGCCTACCTACCAAACTTTGTACAGATCCGTTCAGCTGTTGTGGCCTGATTGTATAACAAACATCCATCCATCCAAACTTTTACATAATTTATACTATTGTAAGTGTAGGATGATGAATAATGTTGATCGACATTATATATCCGATAGCATACAGTCGCGAACTTTAATTTAGGACCCACTTCTCGGAACCTTTGTCTAATCACTCATTCGCAATAAGGGCGAAATCGGTAAATCAATAGCTTCGCTATTTGTAGTTGCCCCCAGTAATACATAAACAACAACGTGATGTTAGTACCAACATTACCAACTATCGAAGATATTATTAAATATAAAGTTCGTGACTATACATAGTCACTATATACACTAGCAGATTAAGAGGTTAAGCATTCGACTAAGGGGGTGGTACTGACAGGATGATAAAGAGTTATACTGTCACACCTATAATACGGTGTCCGTGCCACTATTGGCACACGATAAGAAAGGTTATATACGGTGTTAGTGCCACTATTGGCACACAATTAGAGAAGAGTGTATATAATATAAGTGTACTAACTGCACACAGTGCTCGGGGATGTGCACGGGCACGTGTTGCGCGGCGCACAGCTCCAGGTACGCGCTGCCGAGCGCGCACGCCTCCACGCCCCCAGCGCACGCTTCGTAGAACGGCTCCGAGTCGATCTGCGGAGAGATCGGATTTATACAAGCAATTTGACAATGAACTGAACACTAAAACAAACAATGGTGTCGATTCGATTTATTTACTTGACAAGAATATACCTAAATTTACGCATTTTGTCTTTTTCATGCTGTGTCAAAAAGACAAGGACAAAATGCTTAAATTTAGTTTAGTCCTGTCAAATAAGTTAAGCTTACACCTTTATTTTCCTGGACACTTTTTGAAAAAATGACACTGTTGGGTAGGTAAAAAAAGGCCTCCCCAAGGATTTCCACAACGACCGCTCCTGCGCTGCCCGCATCCAGCGGTTTCCCTCTACCATCACCAGTTCATCGGTCCACCGTGTGGGAGACCTGGCTACGCTACGTCTTCCGTTGCGCGGTCACCACTTGAGAACTTTACTGTCCCAACGGCCATCAGTTGTACGAGCTATGTGCCTTGCCCACTGCCACTGAAGTATACTGATTCTGTGAGCTATGTCGGTTAATTTGGTTCTCCTACGGATCTCCTCATTTCTGATTCAATCGCCTAGGGAAACTCTGAACATAGCTCGCTTCATCGCCCTTTGGGTGACCTTAAGCCAATCTCAAAAGAGTGAATACTTACCACAGAGAAACACGGATGCAATGGAGACACCTTATTTCTGAAGAACTTATCGCATTGAGTTTCATTGTTCATCTCCCTATTGTTCAACGCTGGCTTGTCCACAGGCTCTATGTTCCAGCTGTGCGCCAGAGTGTCTATGGAGGTTGTGTACGTGTTGTTGGGCAGCTGCAAGTCGTCGTACTGTTCGTTGTTGTACGTTCCGAGGAGGCCGCCCAGGCTCGCGTAGAACCATCCTGTAGAGAAATTAGTGGTGAATGTTTTTTTTTAAATACAAATTTGGTAAGCCCTTGGCATCATCTCACCTGATGTTAAGTGACTGTGATGCCGAAGCTGGAAGCGGGCTTACCAAGATTCCCCAACGCAATGGGGAACTGGCTTATATTTAAGCCGGAACACATTAATGCTGTTATGTTACTGTATCGTACTCATATTTTTCTTTGTGTTATTTGTACCTTTTTTGTTATTTTTATATTGTCTGTGTGTATTTTCGTCGAATAAATGTTATCTTATCTTATGTTTGGCAGCATGACTTAGATAAGATGGTAGTAGCTAGCCAAGCGGGCTTAGAAAATGCCCTTCCACCAACCAAACCGAGTATAACAAAGTTAGACTCCGCCGGGAATCGAACCCGTGACCTCCTGATGTGAAGCTAATGGCCTTAACCATTACGCCACAGAGTTGGTTGTAAAGTTAATATGATGGGGGGTTGTTATCAATGTAGGGTACTGGGAATAGGTTTCTCTAATGGTAAATCTTTAGTAAATTACATAAAAAAAAAAAATAGTACGTTGCAAAATTTGTAAAATTAGTATCGTCCTACTTCCTTTTTTCAAAATTATTACTATTGTTTCTGAACGGTCAAGATGTACAGTTTAAAGAATAGATACAAATAGGATTATTTACAGAATACAATTAAAACTCTGAGTCGTCTTAGCTTCCAAAACAATATCATAAAAAATAAAAACGACTTCAGTAATATTGCTTGAAGTCTCGATCGCTACATCATCATATCAGCCGAAAGACGTCCACTGCTGGACAAAGGCCTCCCCCCAGGATTTCCACGACGAACGGTCATGAGCTGCCCGCATGCAGAGGATTCCCGCGATCTTCACCAGGTCGTCGGTCCACCGCGTAGGAGGCCTGCCTACGCTACGTCTTCCGGTGCGCGGTCGACACTGGAGTACTTTACTATCCCACCAGCCTTCTGTTCTACGAGCTATGTGCCCTGCCCACTGCCACTTTAGTTTAGCGATTCTGTGAGATATATCGGTTACTTTGATTCTCCAGCGGATCTCCTCATTTCTGATTCGATAGCTACATGCCCTCTGGGTGACCTTGAGCCTTCTTCTCGATCGCTACGCTAGTTCAAAAAAATATTTTGCTAAGCAATCGTATTTACTGGGAAAATGGCTCAGTTTCTGGAGCATCAGCTAAAAGGTTATTAGTATATGACAAGTGTGTGCGCGCGTGTGTATGTGTGCATGTTGGTATGTTTGCAAGTTTGTGCCGTCACCGACCTGTGACCTGCAGCTTGCAGGTGCGGAACAGCAGGCTGCACTGTATGTCCATCCCGTCGTGGCCCTGCACGGCGACCGTGTCCGTCTGCCGGTAGACGAGGATCCCGTCCACGATCGTGGAGAGGGTCAGTGGCGACGAGTTTATTGATACTTGCTACACGAGAAACATATAAGATCAACATATTAAAGACTTTGAAATGGTTTTGAAATAAAAAGGTAAGTCTCATAATTATAGTGAAATAGAAATTTCGTTGTTCATATTAAAAGGCAAAAACCCCGCAGAGAATATTCCTTAGCACTTGCTTTTTTTTAAATACACAATTGGTAAGCCCTTGGCATCATCTTACCTGATGATAAGTGATTATGATGTCAAAGATGTAAGCGGGCTTACCAAGATTCCCCAACGCAATGGAGAACTGGCTATCTTATCTTAATGCCCGGAACACATCAATGTTGTTAACACTGATGTTTGGCGGCAAGACTTAGATAAGATGGTGGTAGCTAGCCAGGTGGGCTTATAAAATGCCCTACCACCAACCAAACCGAGTCTTACAAGTTGACCCCACCGGGGATCGAACCCGCGACCTCCTGGTGTGAATCGAATGGACTAACCATTACGCCACAGAAGCGGTTAAAAAGTTAGTATTTTAATACAAACTTCTTGTTAAACAATTACAAAAGTGAGTTTATCACCATAGATAATTTAATGTTAGTTTGTGATATTTACATTTTTTTTACATTCAACCTTCACGAACGCGGACCAATCGGAAGAGAGAAACAAAACTCCTTACAGGGACCAAAGTAGAATTTTTTTGGCCCCTATTGAGGAACCAACCAATCGTCGTTTTTCGAAAAGGTGTGATAAAAAGAAGTACCTATATACACTGATGAATCTAACATTGACTGTCATCATATCAGCCGAAGGACATCCACTGCTGGAAATAGGCCTCCCCAAAGGATCACCACGACGACCGGTTCTGCGCTGCCCGCATCCAGCGGCTTCCCGCGACCTTCACCAGGTCATCGGTCTACCGAGTGGGAGGCCTGCCTACACTACGCTTTCTGGTGCGTGGTCGCCACTCGAGAACTTTACTGCCCCAACGGCCATCTGTTCTACGAGCAATGTGCCCCGCCCACTGCCACTTAAGTTTAGCAATTCTGAGCTATGTCGGTTACTTTGGTTCTCCTGCGGATCTCCTCGTTTCTGATTCGATCACCCAGAGAAACTTCGAGCATAGCTTGCTCCATTGCCCTTAGGGTGACCTTGAGCCTTCTTATGAGGCCCATAGTAAGCGACCATGTCTCAGTTCCGTATGTCATCACTGGCAACACACACTGGTCGAAGACCTTGGTCTGTCAACTTTACGTCGGTTCGCAGTGTGCGCGTGTTGTAGGTTGCCAGGGCCAGAGGTCTTTTGTTTTGGTAGCCTGGCATCTGCCGGGGATTCTTCGCATCCCATGCCCCGCCGTTACCTCGACCGTACAAGTACAACATTGACTGTACAAGCATATAATAGCTTATACTCGTCATAATGTTCAAGAATGTCATACTTATTTCCTTACCTCACTATACAAATCGATGTGAATGAGATGCTTCTTCGTCAGCACGACTAAATTATATCTGTCCTTGTCGTTGCTCTCCATGAGTACCGTGAAGTTGTTCAGCCTGTAGTCCTTGACGAGCACGAACGTGCCCGGCTCCGATATGGTGATCACGCGCTTGTCGAAAGTGACCAGTGTGCCTTGGCCGGTCATCATCGCCATGCCTGGAATTCATGGTTTAGGAGAATTGATGTGCAAATAATTATTAATGATTTTGTTTTAAGTTGTATTTTTCTTAAAAAAATTAAGTTATAGTTTATAAGTTTTAAATTGTGTTTTTTTTTAAGTTGTGGGTACAATAAAGAGTATTTATCTTATCTTTATATTATCTTAGCCAAGGGCTTATCAATTGAGGATTAAAACAATTAACAACGCTACAAACCTGCAAACGGCGGCAGCACATTGTTGATATCCAGATAGGGGCGGATCTCGTAATAGTACGACCAGATGCTCTTGTTGCTCGTGAGCCAGTTATCCAGGAAGTCCCTCACGGCGCGGTACTCCGCTATTTCGGAGAAGTCTGGCGTTCGGTTGAACGCGTGCCAAGACATTGGCAGTTTTTGCTCGAGCAGGATCTCGCCTTTGCGCGGGTCAAATATGAAGTTTGTTTTTGGTGTGCGGTGGCTGCGAAACAGTTTACACAAATAGAAATTATCGAGAATTTTATAGTATTTTTAACCGACTTCAAAAAAATGAAATTTCTCAATTATGTGTTCGCGGATAACTTCGTCGTTTATGAACCGATTTTGATAATTCTTTTTTTTTTGTTAGAAAGGAGATATCCCAAGGGTGGTACCATAATAAGGAAACCAGGATCTGATGATGCCATCTAAGAGAAATCGAAGAGAACCTTCGAAAATCGTAGTGGCGACTAGTGCGTTTGAAGTCGGTTTTTTTTTGTTTAAAAATATAGATCTTACAATTTTCAATGTTTAAGCAAACATATTATGATGTATTTGACATATTAAGCCTTAACAAGAAGCTTCATATATGCTAGTTGGACTAGATAAACCAAAGTCGTCTTTGCGTATTAAGTTAGGTTAATTAAACTTTAAAATGGTTACTCCGTTAGCTTCTCATCAGAATGTCGCGGTTTTGATTCCCGGCGGAATCCAACTTTGAAGAACTCGGTTTGGTTGGTGGAAGGGCTTTTTATAAACCCGCCTGGCTAGCTACCACCATCTTATCTAATGTGCCTTGCAGCATTAATGTGCTCCGGCTTGAAGATAAGATAGCCAGTTCCCCATTGTGTTTGGGGAATCTTGGTAAGCCCGCTTTCATCCTCGGCATCATCGTCACTTACCATCAGGTAAGATGATGCCAAGGGCTTACCAATCGTGGTTAATAAAATGTATAGGTATACCTTAAGGTTTTTTGTATTGTAAGTACCTGGTATCATCTCATTTGGTTGTTGATGCCTAATGTGTGTGCAAGCTTAAAAATATTGGATGAAGTCATTATAAAGCATCAATAAAAATATCAGACGGATTCATCAAAGTCCAAACACCCAAAATATCAGACGGATTAATTAAAGTCCAAACACCTTAAATAGTAGATGGATTCTTTAAAGTCCAAACACCTAAAATATTAGATGGATTGGTTAAAGTACAAACACTTAAAACATCAGATGGATTCATAGTCCAAACACCTAAAATATTAGATGGATTCGTTAAAGTACAAACACCTAAAACATCAGATGGATTCATTAAAGTCCAAACACATAAAATATTAGATGGATTCTTTAAAGTCCAAACACATAAAATATTAGATGGATTCTTTAAAGTCCAAAAACCTAAACATCTGATGGATTCATTAAATAACGCCTAAATTTTTGAATTTCGCGGCATGGACTATGCAAATTTATAATATTTATGTTACATGCCAATAACTCACAGCTCCTCGTACTGCAACGCCGTCTTCGCGAGGTCAGTGACCTTGGCGTAGAGGGTCTCGCCCACTTGCGCCAACGCGTCGCCGATGAGGAAGTAATCGTACCACCACTTCAGGCGGACGTACGCCTCGTAGCACTGAAACCATACACAAGGGGTTTGTACTAATACCGTTTGGGATGTCACCTGCTGGTAGCCGCTCGGTGCGAGGAGGTAGGGAGGGGGGGGGGGGGGGAGCGACACGTCAGTAATGTGTTGTGCAACCACAGAACACGCAACACCACGAGAAGCGTAAGGGCGTAACCGTCTGCCGATCATTTGTGACTTTCGCGCATATAATAGCCGCTGCAACTCCGCGCTAAACTAGTTGTGACCATGGTACAATAATATAACTCCGCCTGGTACTCTCTTCCGAGACTCGCGAACAATGTGACTGACACAAGCCTACGTCATCGCTATCCTGTGTTACCATTAGTGTAAACAGAATTACCCGAACGTCTGAAATGTGTTTCGTGAATCGGAAAATATTGCTAACGAATAATTAAAAATGACGTGTTGTTGTAAAATTTAATATCAAATACATATAAATGAAAATTATAAAATTACAAAGAAATATTTTAACTATGTAACCATAGATATAATTTACCCATGTAACATGTTATGTTGAAATAAAGTGGCAATGTTATTGTGACGTAGGCTTGTGTCACTCTGGGAAGAGAAGACCAGTTTTTTAGACCATGAGCGTGACGAAGTCATCGGCCTGTAAGCAGAGTTTTGCCGGAAAGAAAAAAAAAACTTAAAAAATGCCTAAATTACCTGATGGAAACAACAGTCGTAAGTACAATTGAATAAAAGATAACACAACAACTCATTAAATTATAAATTAATTTTGAATACAGAGGTCGATTTTGTCATCACAAACTGGTCTTGTTTTGCGGGACAAAAAGTTGCCTATGTCGCTTCCCACCTTGTTAATGCGACGTGCACGAAGGAAAAACAAACACACTTTCGCATTTACAATCATCATCATATCAGCTCATATACGTCCCCCCACCGAGGGGCTCGAGCCTACCCTGAATTAGGGCGATCGAGCCGTAGTCGACCACGCGGGCCCAGTGCGGCTCGGTCGACTTCACACACAACCTGCGAGATTCTTGGCAGGCGTGTGCAGGTTTCCTCACGATGTTTTCCTTCACCGTAAGAGCGTCGGATAAACGTACATATGAAATCTAAATTCGAAAACAGATTGGCAGGATCCGAACCACAACCTCCCGGACAGGAGGCGGCGGCCCTAGCTGTTACACCACCGACGCTCGCATTTACAATATTAGAATTAAAATCCAAAAGAAATATCATACCTTCTCCCTAACGTGCCGAACTTGCTCAATATTCAGCAGATTGTGCCAGGCGTTGTTCAACTCGCCGTAGAGCTGCGCGATCTCGTCCTTGAACGGGATATATTTCTCGATCTTCTGCCAGATGTTGTTCCACAGTTTGCGACTGTACTTCTTTATGTTGGTTATCAGGTCGTTGTTGACGAAATCTTTGTACATTCTGGTAAAAAATAGTTATATTTTAAAAATGTGAGATGATGCCAAGGGCTTATCGATCGTGAATAAAAAAAAACGAATTAATTCACAAAGACTATACAAACCCATCAGCTGAATAGGTTTTTAACGATTTCACTGTGGGTTTCTCGGAAAAAAATATTACGAACTATGGGGAGAAGCTCCGTTTAAAATATCTTATAGTATAGAAACTAATAAAGCTGAAGTTATGGAGTTATGTCGTGGTGTCATGAAATAAAAAAAAACAAATTACATGGACTTCATGATAGACATATTCTAAAAATATTCTTGGAAACAATAACTTTAATCTCAACTACAGTTCATTATTATCATATCAGCCGAAAAACGTCCACTGCTGGACAAAGGCCTCCCCCAAGGATTTTCACGACGACCGGTCTTACGCTGCCCGCGTCCATCGGCTTCCCGCAATCTTCAACTACAGTTGCCAAATGTCAATATCAAAGTTTCGTTCTCTTGTTCAAGTTGCCTGTAGGTAATTAATACATTTTAATCTATGTGGCCGAAATACTTTTCTTTCCGAGAAAACAATTAAAAACACATAAAAAAAGCATTACTTACTTGTCCATTTCGTGTCCAAAAGTCGAAACGTAATTGAAATACGGCGAATCTGTCAACTCCTGTGTTCTATTGTAGAAGAAATCCATAACGTTCCTCCAAAGCGTAAACACGAAAGATTCTGTGTAGTGCAAGATTTTGAAGAACAACGGTTCTATAGATTTTAACAGTTCATGCCAATATTTAGTTAATCTCGTCGTTGCATTCACCCAAGTCTCCTCCCAGTACTCCAAAAGTTTCATATGTAAATCTCTTACGAAAGTATCGTACTGTAATATCATTGCTTCTAACCTATCCGAGACCAATTCCATGAAATCTGCTTCGAGAAATCTGTTGACAGAATTCAAGAAGTTGGCATAAGCCATTTTTATCGTATCCACCACGTAGGTTAGACTCTGCTTTATAGATTGGCTGGTATTACCCATCATACCCCACATATCGTTCACTATCCCGGGCAGACTCTCCAAGTGGTTCCTTATCGCCATCTCATCCAACACATAGTACGTGAATTCGACAACATCTTTTACGTAGAAATCATTAGCGTTATATGATTCGTTCAAAAACAGCTCAAAGTCATCCAAGTCATCTTTTATCACGTGCAAATCATTCAGGTCATCTAGGAAATCTCTGATCCTAGGTTTGGCGTCTGACCAGATGTTTCTTAAAGCTACATGCGCCTCCATTGGTGCTTCTTTAAGAATGACCAGAGTATCATTTATATGGCCGTAAAGTAGTTTGAGCGTGTAAACGGCTTGTGACTTCACTTCACTGAAGATCTCCGGTCTCCAAACAATGGAGGACGTTAAGAGGCGGGAATGGTTAAGACGGATGTAGGACGCTAGGTCGACGGTGGTGACGTCATCGTAGTCTCGCCAAGCGTCCAGTTTGGCGGAGCGAGTGTCAACAATACGGCCGATCATGTGGTAGGATATGTCTGGTAAAAAGGAAATGGTAGTTTCGGTTAGGTCTTATTATATTAAATGGGTGGAATGATTGGTCGTTAAAATCTCTGATCCTATTAAAGGAAACTGAATACTTTCTTAAAGCAATCTATAGTTAACACGTACAACTCTGTATTACAAACCGATTACCTGATTAGATAGATATTAGATAAAACATGTGGTACAGAGACAGGGGAATTTCTCCCGAATCGGTTTCATGGCAAAAGATGATCAGTATTACGAGCTTCAGAATCCAAAGTTATCATTTTACGAATATTCACATTTAAATTTTAGAGCCCAGTGATTGAAACATCTTTAGGGCAACAATTTTGAAACAACAGAATCATCATATCAGCCGACTACGTCTACTGCTGAACAAAGGCTTCCCGAAAGGTTTCACAACGACCAGTTCTGCGCTGCCCGCAGGGGTTGAAAAATGTCTGTTGTCTGGCAAACACGTGGTGTTCAGGCGTCCTTCCCGCGCGCAACTAGTATTGTCGCAGCCGTCCAAGTGGGCTTGGGGAAAGGCAACGCGGGGCACGGGCATGCATCTTCGGTACTTGACTGGAAAGCAAGCAGAGCTACTCTAGTACTGCTTCCGCTGATCCGGCCGCGCAGGATTGAAACTGGACAGGGTGCGATAAGCGCCAGAAAGTGAGTATGTCTACAGCTCCGATACCATCATAGAGATGTAGCAGCCAGCTTATCTGGCGTCGTGAGCAGAGATTATACCGCCAGCAGCAAAAGTCGCGAGAAGTGAGCGTGCCTACAACTCCGTAATTATAGAGTCGGTAGTGGTTCCTTGCACGACGCGCTCGCCTTGCAGAGTACCAGGACAAGCTTGTTGGCGGCACGACTTACCGCAGCGGGTCCTTGCCTTCGGCGTTGGCAGAAATAATGGCCCTCACCGTAGTGTTGGTGAGTGTAGACGCTAAGTCATAAACCCAGAATATTAGCGCGCGAGAAGACATGCCCCAACGGCAGTCTGTTCTACGAGCTATGGATCGTCAGAATATTTTGAGAATGAGCAGTTCGTTCAATCAACTACTCACCATCAGTGCTATTGTAATGCGCCACCAGCGACCTGTCTTTCATAGAGAGCGTTGCTACTCCGGTATCGTTGCCAGTGGGTCTTACGACTGCGGCCAGCAGCCTGTAGTCCGGGAATGTGAGGTCCCAGGTGCCGTTAGCCTTGTAGAAATAGGTCTCGTTTGCACGCTGTAAGGAATAAATAAATAAATATTCAGGAAAAAATAACACACGGCCATCTGGGCCCAGACACTAGGATTATCTGTACTATAGGAACAAGAAAGGACTGATATACACACTAACATACTTTTGAATAGATCATCATATTCATGTCTATTGTAATGCTTATTATTATCTGGCAGCGCAGGACCGGTCGTCGTGGAAATCCTTGGGGGAGGCCTTTGTCCAGCAGTGGACGATTTGTGGCTGATATGATGATGATGATGATGATTCATGTCTGCCAAAGGACGTCTACTGTCGGACCAAGGCCCAAGGACTTCCACGACGACCGGTCAGATAAACTCACTGTATCTGGCAAAATAGAAACCTTGTGGTTGGAATCCCTTGCACTGGTCCGACCAGATCAGCACCGCCGTACAAACCAATTTCCATTATGTTATGCAGACAGTGGATAGGAGCAAATGGGGCAAAACCATAAAAAAGGAAATTTCTTCGGGGAGGTCACGACCCTTAATCATGAGGACATCGATGCAAGGAGGAGGGCCGACTCTCTCAATCTCATAAAGTAGTAATGTTTTCTTTTACATCGTTTCCTAATAGGGAACTTGCATTAAATATGGGCTACATTATAAACCCTTCGTCGAAAAACACACAAAAATAGAATGCCTACAGTGAAAAGAGAAACAAAATTGACCAAAAAATGGCTAAGGCCTGAGATATACCATTAGTTCTTCGTAGACCATTACGAAGCAAAACAAATGTATATCTGTCTCTCCCTCTAAAACAACTTTAATTATGAAAGTTAAGACTATGAATCCACAAGTCTATGTCGAACTTCTCCATCTAGACAACCATTACTTGAAGGTAAATTTATTATTATTTTTTGTAAGTTTGTTCATATCATTTACCCGTGTAACTACATTCTATTTCACTAATATTATATATGCAAAAGTATGGATGTTTATTTGTTTGTTCCACTTTCATGCCTAAACTGCTGAACCGATTTCGCTGAAATTTTACATAGAGATAAAGTAAAAGGGGGGAGAACAACATAGAACACTTTTAATCCCTTTATCCCGGAACAATATAGTTATAAAGAACAGCATAATTTCCAATTCCGAGGGATCTGTGAAAAACTGTAGTTCACGCTCACGCGCCGCTTGCACAGCGCATCTTCGAATACAGTCATAAAACGCGAAGCCGCGGGAAAAGTTAATATTTCCCATTTTTCCAAAAAGCGTCGGTGGCTCAAACGGTAACGACTCGGTCCTCCTAACCAGACGTTCCAGGTTCAATCCGGACGGCCAATGTACCAATGAGTTTTTCGAAACTTACGTACATATACTCACCGATTGCTTTAACGGTGAAGGAAAACGTCGTGAGGAAACCTGCACATCCGATTTCAGATGTGTATGAAGGTCGCGTTGCACACGTCCGTAGGTGTAAATCTAAATGCTCTACACGTGACCGCTGGTGATGCTGTGCAACACCAGGCAACCGCCGTCTATCCCTTGGATATTTTAACCGCCTCCCTGGCGTAATGTGTAAGTCCATTAGCTTCACATCAGAAGGTCGCGGGTTCGATTCCTAGCGTAATCTAACCTTGTAAGAATCGGACTGGTTGGTGGAAGGGCATTTTCTAAGCCCACTTGGCTAGCTACAACCATCGTGTCTAAGTCATGCCGCCAAACATAAATTTTAACAGCATTGTTGTGTTCCGACTTGAAGATAGCCAGCTCCCCATTGCGTTAGGGAATCTTAGTAAGCCCGCTTTCATCTACGACATCATCATCACTTACTATCAGGTGAGATGATACCAAGGGCGTAACAATAGAGGATCAGGCTGCTAGTTATTTGAGTTACTTTTTATGATCTGTCAAAAACGAAGTTTTGTTCTAAAAACGATTGAAATACCCACAAGTGACGTCATAGATTTTAAGCGTCGTTGACGAACTTATTTTGTGAATTTGATCAATTAAAAATTGAAGACGTGATGGAAAAACAACACAACTACTTGTGTTGTTTTTCCATCACGTCTTCAATTAAACCCTACGGTTTTTTGAAACTTCAAGAGTAGAGCACTTTAGGGAATCATATTTCAGATTTTATTTCTGATGCAGTCCGATCCCCTATTGCAGGGGTGTCCAACATAATTTGGTGGAGGGCCTGGTTTAGGATTTTTATAGCCGCAGCGGGCCAAATGAAAGTTTTTTTATTTAATCTTTATTTACTTATGTTAGGGGGAAGAGTCGCTTTTAAAAATCCTACCTAATGGGATGACTGACACCTTTTTTGTTTACACAAAGCATCTATTTTTTAACTTGTGTGCTGCGGAATATAGGTAGATAGCTTCGCGCAATAACTATACACTAGATGGCTTAAAATTCAACTAGTTCGAGGGCCAGATGAAGTGCCTTCGCGGGCCGGATAGTGGCCCGCGGGCCGTATGTTGGACAGACTTGCCCTATTGTGTATAAAAAAACGGTTAATTGTGCCACACGATAAGAGAGAGAGAGAGATTTCCCCATGCATATGTCGCCGTCATCTGGTTGAATCTGCTATTTGATTGAATGACGACATTTAATTGAATGACTAAAGGACAACTCGTCAAGTTGTTTAATGTAACGTTCAACGTCTTGACTGAACGTCATTTAGCCAAGTTGTTAAATGGGATATTCCGAATAAAAACCGACTTCTTCTTCTGCGAAGCATTCTGCTACCCATGGGCATTCTGCTTCGCGAGGCTCTTTGACTGTTTAATCATTAAAACCTGACCGAACCTAATATCGCTCGCTTCGCTCGTTCATTTACAGATTTTTTAGAAAAATCTTATTTTGCCAACTCACTTTTCGTTGTATGGAATTTACGTTCACAATGTGAACAAGAACACTAAGTTACAAAGCCCTAATTCTCACAAATAAACTAAACAATAACTATGAACTAAATTTCAATCACCTGACTGATCTTACGTCCGCTCTGTTCAAAGGGCTATGTTACAATCCGCTAACTAGTTGGACGTTGAGTGACGCTTGTTCAATCAACGTACGGCCTAGTCATTCAATTGAATGTCGTCATTCAATGAACGCGCTAGTCATTCAATCAAATAGCATATTCAAACAGATGACTGCGAAACATATTTTGCGAACTTACTTCATATTTCACAGCGCTCTGGTTCATATCAATTGACAGCTTATTGTGGCGCAGCTTCTCATAGAACAGTGACTTCTGGAACCTGTAGTAGTTGTTGAAGTAATACCATCTGCTGTGTATATTTATATCGGACTTCATGTCCAAGTCCAAATTGGTCGACGGGTGGGTGCATTTGAGTGCGAACTTGTAGTCCCTGATTGGTCCGTTCGAGTTGTCGGTGAGGATAGATTTGAGTCGCAGATATTCGTTCTCGTAGTCGGAGTACTGCAGCTCCAGGGACAGGTTGGACATCACGGCTGGTGTGCTCTTGTACTGACCGTTTAGTGTCACGTCCTGAAAGAATGGAACTATTTTAATCCAATTACTACGGAAATTATTGTTTTTTTATATAATTGCATGTGATTTGTAATCGTTCTACTAGCTTAGAAAAAAATAAATAAAAAATATTAAAAAAATAAAATTTTCGGTGTTATAACAGCTAGTAGGCGTATCTGCGTTAAATACATTAGTCGCTTTGTCATCATCATCATATCAGCCAATGGACGTCCACTGCTGGACATAGGCCTCCCCCAAGGATTCGGGTAATCGGTTGCGTAGTTTTAAAGATCTAAGCATACATAGGGACAGACAGACAGCGGGAAGCGACTTTGTTTTTATACTATGTAGTGATAGTTACCAAAAAACATATATTACATTTTTGTTACGGTCCCTTTTTAGGGTTCCGTACACAAAGGGTATAAACGTGACTCTATTACTAAGACTTAGCTGTCCGTCCGTCCGTCACCAGGCTGTATTTTATACATCATGATAGCTAGACAGTTGAATTTTTTTACAGATGATGTATTTCTGTTTCCGCTATAAAAAATACTTAAAATTAGAAAAAGTGAAAAAATAAGGGGGGGTTTCCATACAAAAAACGTGCTTTTTTGATACATGCAGAAACTAGCGCCATCTAGTATGATGGTATGGAACCCTATGTGTGCGGTTCTGACTCGCACTTGGACGGTTTTCATTTTACCTGTTTTCTCACAACATTATTGTAATCGTCGTATGAGACGTGGGTATAAAAGGCTTAAGGCAATTGGTAAACTCGTTATTGTCACTCATTCGAACAAAGCTCTGAACATGATTGGAGACAGGATGGACTCCGTCTTGCTTAGCAGGTTCACCCTACTTCATGTCCTCTGAGTCTGCTAGGTGTGGCGGAGTGCCAAGTTGTAAGTGTTCTTGTAAGCTTCTTCTATTTCTCTATTTAATTTAAAACTGTTTTGTGATGTGTAACTTTATTTTATGTATTTTTGTGAAATTACTAACATAGACGTAAGAAAAAGTGTTATCTATGGACTTAGAATGTCTGATTTTTTTTTTAAATTACCCATTTACCACCCGTGTATCTTTAATTACTAATAACGTAGGTACCTTCCTAAACGACGGATGCGACAACGACAAATGCACATCGTGCAAGCTCCCCTCGCTGGTGGGCGGGCTCTCCCATCGCCCTCTCAATTCGGCCGTCTTATTCTCCTCCTTGACGTTCCAGTTCAACCGCGCCTGGCCGTCGAGCAGGCTGTCTTGTAGGCGGTATAATGCGACCAAGTTGAATGTGCGCCGCGGGTACCATACGTTCATTATTAGCTGCTGGGATTCTGTTTCGTCCTGGAAAAATACGACAGCAAAGCATAGTACGAGGAAAATGGAACTTGATAACTCTTAAGTCTCTTCTTATAAGAGAGATTTTCCACTGAAGCTATCAGGCTGAGATTTGACACACGCGTTTGTTTCTAGTGACAATTCACGATTATTAAATAAATAAAAGCTTTTACGGTTAAAGCTTTTTAGAACTTGAATTGGATCAGGATAAGTCAATTAATTAACCTCGTTGACAAGCCATAACGTCCCAACGGCTGGGGCACGGGTCTATTGCCAAATTTGGGAACGTCACACGAGGGCCCAACACAAATCAAACTCGTAACGAAATCGCAAGTAGCCTGTGCCACTGAGAGGGACATAGGCTACTTTTATCCCGTGTAAATAGCATAGTCCGATGGCAGTTCCCGAGGGAACTGAAAAATACTCTTTTTTGATTAATTTCTTTAAAATCGCAACCAAAGAATGGATTGTTGTGTTTTTTGCACAGAGATGGTTGAAGGGGTAGGAAATAACATTAGCATATCCCCGAAGGATCTGATGGAGCAAAAGATTGAAGTGATTTTTTGTATAGAATTAGTTGAGTGACATAGAATGCTAATCAGAATAGCCCGATCTGGGATAAGGATCTGGAGAAAACTTATAACTACTCTCGCGAAACATTCACCCACAAAGACAGTCATAAAACCGATGTCCACGCGGGCTAAGCCCCGGGCAAAAGCTAGTAAATACTAACCGTAGTCATATTAGTGACATGTATATCATAGCTCAGCCAGACATCCTCGGCCCACGTGACTTTGCTGCCCTGCTTCAGCGCATTGTCAACTGCCTCGTATTTGTTGTCGAAGGTCCAGGTTCGTTGGCCGTGCATGGCGGTCAGCTTCAGGTTCTTGCCGATGTCGTAGGTGAACACGTCCAGTTTGCCGGTGACGTTGAATTTGGTCGCGTTGTGGAGGTGGAACACCGTGGCTTGTTTAACGTCCTGTTAACGCATACAGTTGTTAAGTGAAGACAAAAATTGGGATGACGACAACATCGAAAATAAATTATGAACTCTTGATCACTAAATTGCCCTCCCACTGAAACTTTGGAAAACTTTACTCGTTTTGTTCTCGCCAAAATCACAAAATGAGTATATAAATGAGGCTGCAAAATGAACTATTCAAACATTTTTAGAACAAAATGTCTTTTGACAGATGATAAAATGTAAGACAGATGACAAGCAGTCATCATCCGTTCTGAGATGAATTGAAATAGCTCTGGCGAAACTTCAATTTTAACATTTAAATGTAACATAGCGACTACTCTGAAAGTATTTGAGGTATCGTAATGATTTAAGTGTCAAAATGTGCATACTGGCAAGGGATTTAATATAGAAAATCCATTTTTTAAAGACAAAAACTTTTTAGAAAATCGAAAGAACTTAAAAGGTGATCACATTTATCTCGACTTCAGTCATGAAAAGGAACACATCTTAAAAACTAATAAAAAAATGAAAAATTCAAAAACATCTAGCGTTGCAATGTCATGCTACATTTTGAATGCAATAAAAATAAAAAGTGGTTTATAGTAAACCAAATAATAAAAATGAAAATAGTAAAAAATTAAAGGGTTTCTCTTTTTTTTGTTTTTGCTCTATTGCAAAAACGGTGATACCTACATACGTATAAGCGTGAAATCTGGCGTGATGATAGAGAACCTGGCCTAGTGCATACTTGCACTAAGGATTCCGAACTGAATTAATAAAAAATCATTTTTCTGCCGCTCTCTTTAATGTTTTTTGACTGAAATTAAGAAATATCCTTGTTGTACTCTCGTGGAGAAGTGTGGTGGTACAAAACCGTTGGCCGGTTTTTGTGAACATATTATTCTCACCGTGTTTCCACTGCCATCGTACTCATGAATATATTTGATTCCGACGGGCGTGTGGATGTTCTCCACCTCTATATCAGTGGTAGCAAGGTCGAGATTCCTGTGGCTTTTGCCCAGCACTTGATTGAATGAGGCCTGCACGAATCTGTCCTGGTCAAGGTCTACAGTTGCCTTACCCGTGCTCGATTTTTCGGCTGAAATAAACGGATTTAATGGATATGACGTTAAATGCGAGAACAGGGTACAAGAGAAGTTTGATCCTGGGCCTGGATCGGGCACAGTGTATCAAAAAATCTAGAAAAATAATAAAAAACCGGCCAAACGGACTCGCGCACCGAGGGTTCCGTACAAACCTGTAGGTATATAAGTAAAAGTTCACCCATCACGACAATCGAGTCATAGTTATGGTATTTTAAAATTATTAAAAATATTTTTATTATATGATGTAACTAAAAATTTACGGTTTTTGCAATTTTTTCTTTATTTGTGCTATAAATCGTTGCTTCGTACCAAATTTCAAGATTCTGAGTTCACGGGAATCACCCTGTAGGTTTTGATTCCCTTGCGAGTGTCGAAAATTTGCGGAAATTAGCGGCATTGACGGCTGTATCTTTTGATTGCGTTGGCTTAGAAGTTTCGATTTTTTCACAGCACTAAGGGACAGTAGACCTGAGTATTTGATATAAATTCCAGCTTGATACCTTCACGCGTTTCTGAGAAAAAGGGTCTTGACAGACAGACAGACAGACAGACGGACGGACGGACAACAAAGTGATCCTATAAGGGTTCCGTTTTTCCTTTCGAGGTGCGGAACCCTAAAAAATAATTTGACAGAGGGTTTAATCTATTTTCTAATAGTCTATGGTATTATAACTGAACTTTCTTACCTTGCACATAGTTATACTCAGTTTGTACCAAATGCTGTGTACTTAGCGGCACAGAAAGCGATATGACACCGTTCTGTGTAAAGCCTTGCGCTTGCTTCGCGTAATGATGCGTTGTGTTGATGGTCGCCGTCTTGTGAGGCCAGAACAGGTCCACCTTGTTGTCGGACTGCTCTTCTAGGTTGTTGATCTGTTGTTTAACGTATAGGAGAATGAATTAAGTCAGTCTGGATTTAGTAATTATCACAGAACTGTAAATATAATAGATGGAAGCTTTAGCGTAGATAAGATAAAAGAAGCAGATTTAGAAAACATTAATGAAAAAAAAACAATGTTCTAATCAAACATTTATAGTATTATCACAGTCTACATATAGTCGGCCAACGGAGACGTCTAGACAGGGCAATCATGCGGGGATCCAAGGGCGAGATGAGCGAGGTCGAGCCCCAACTGCCATAGTGACCGTTTGGGACAATTCATTTAAAGTAGGAGGGACAGGACGAGGAAGCGACCTTTGACTAGTGATGTCAGCTTTTACGCAAACATTACAGGTGTTGGACAACTGCATGTTTTCTTACATTATGGTGTTAACACTGATTGCTTTAACGGTGAAGGAAAACATCGTGAGGAAACCTGTACACGCCTGCGAAGAAACTCGAAAGTTTTGTGAGAAGTCGACCCGCACTGGGCCCGCGTGGTCGACTAAGGCCCGATCGCCCTAAGGTCAAGGTAGGCTCGAGCCCCCCGGTGGGGACGTATATGAGCTGATATGATGATGGTATTACATTCAATTCAAATCGGTAATAAAAATTCTTGTAGTCGCCGCTAATTGGACAGATATATTCTCGTATTATTTTGTGGGCGATGAAGAAGTATATCTGCTTTTATTTTCATTAACGATTGATTGATTGATTGAAAACACTTTATTGCACAACAAAAGAGGAAAAAAAACAAGCAATGATTGAGGAAGTTGTACATACTATATTCGATCTTATCGCTAATAAGCGATCTCTTCCAGATAACCAGTTGAATGAATGACACTAAAGGGTAAGAAGTATCTAGGTAAGTACAAGTGGTGATAATGAACAAGTTGTTTTTTTTAATACTATGAAATTTATTGCTTAATATAAAAAGGACAGTTTCAAGAACAATATGCTTTAATTACACCCTCCTTGGGTTACCCTGATTTGTGTTAATGCGTTTTGGAGTAAATAATTATTCGTTTTATCTCATCATCATATCAGCCGAAGGACGTCCACTGCTGTACATAGGCCTCCTCCAAGGATCTCCGCGACGACCGGTTCTGCGCTGCCCGCATCCAGCGGCTTCCCGCGACCTTCACCAGGTCATCGGACCACCGAGTGGGAGGCCTGCCTACACTACGCTTTCCGGTGCGTGGTCGCCACTCGAGAACTTTACTACCCCAACGGCCATCTGTTCTACGAGCAATGTGCCCCGCCCACTGCCACTTAAGTTTAGCAATTCTGAGAGCTATGTCGGTTACTTTGGTTCTCCTACGGATCTCCTCGTTTTTGATTCGATCACGCAGAGAAATTCCGAGCGTAGCACGTTTTATCTACTCACATCGAATATAGACTTGAGCCACGGCAGCCGCTGGAAGGGAGTGCTCATATTGAAGTGTCCGTCCGTGTGTTTGATGCCGCCGTAACGGATATCCAGCTCTCCTATTCGGACGGTGCCGGGACGGTGCATGGCTCCCCTACAAATGGTCAAGATTTTTTACGTTCACGATTGTGTAGCCCTAGTATTGTCTCGTTGTCAACCTATAAACGTCCCCAGGGCCTTTTCCGCACTCGGGGGATGATAAGGGTCAACTCTATATATAAAATGAAATGAAAATTTATTTTCATAAAACATGGTTATAAAGCTGTTAACATTATATAGGAAGTTCTCATATTTCACCAGATTTGGAATGCAAATATCAATCTTATCATAATAGGCTATTTGACTACTACTGGAAAATAGTTTTGTATTATTTGTTATTGCATAAAATGCAAACCATTTTATTATTTCCTGGAGATCTGTCGTATACACGGAGTAAATCAATGTTAAAGCTTGAATTAAAAAATTACGCGCCAAAACGCAATTTTCGCTATGGCGCCTGGTTGCTCTGACAGATGACGTCACACATAAGTAAACAACAAACTGCTGTAATAGTGAAAACACGCACTGAACCTAATGTTTACTTTTGTGTGACGTCATCAGAGTTGCAACCAACCACAGAGGGTTTTCAAACACGTGACCAAACCACAAAAAAAAACATTTATGTTTTTTATACAGAAAATGACCTTATTTTTTTCAGAACATTAATAAAATATGCTTTATACATTACATTTTATTAGGATGACAACAAATTGTTACATATTTTAAACATAGTCAAAATGCCTATTATAACTTTTAAAATTCACAGTTAATACTTATACACTTATACTATCAACTATGCTCAAAATAATTTTATTGTCATAGTCAATGTTAAATGTCAAGTCCGCTTTAGTGGAGGTCGGAGGGCTATAAGTGGCAAACCCTACAGACGTTTTTCGAGCTGCCTATAAGGCATCTGACACTATCTAGTGATAGAAACAGACACCAACAGCTTAACGTACCTCGCGAAGCAAGGAAACAGTCGAGAAAAATTGCACTAATATTCAAACACATACAGTCAATGACCGTGCTTCTGGCACAGATGATAATAATAGTACAAGTACGATGAAGTACACGCAATGACGCTTTAAATTATTAGCAACTCTAGCTACGCGGTAATAAAGAACATTCTAGTTCGCAACCGCGCTTAGTGCCCCCAGTTTTACTTCAACATACCTATACATACACCGATAACAATCGCGCTTTTACGCAAGAATGAACCGAATCAATGCGCGTGAGAGATTCTTTTGCGCTGACCGGTCTAGTGTTGTCGCAACTGATCAACCGGCAGGGTTGTGAACTTGTAAGACCGCGCGACAAACATGTTTCAACTTGCGCACTCGCTTGCTCGATAATCGCTCCGCTTTCTGCACGAGTTGACAACCGACTGACGAGCCCGGCCTGTAGGCCGCGCCGTTGTGTAGGTACTTATCTCGCGCTCTCGGCCGAGTGACGGGGGCCTGCTTCTGGTCAGTAAACTTACGTGATCGACCCAACCGCGCAAGTCACACTGAGCTAGAACCATATCTATATTATCTCAGCTGATGGTAATAACTCTAGTATTGTAGACGTCTACAGGCGGTGGTAGCCATTTCTCGTCACTAGGGTCGACAGACTTTTTACCATTTTTAGGGTTCCGTACCCAAAGGGTAAAAACGGGACCCTATTACTAAGACTCCCCTGTCCGTCCGTCTGTCACCAGGCTGTATTTCATGAACCGTGATAGCTAGACAGCTGAAATTTTCACAGATGATGCTGCTATAACACAAATACTAAAAATTAGAAAAACTGAAAAAGTAAGGGGGGTCCTCCATACAAAAAACGTATCTTTTTTAAACATGAAGAAACTAGCGCCATCTAGTATGATGGTTTTTGAAGCATGAAACTAGTGCCATCTAGAATGATGGTACGGATCCCTATGTGTGCGGTTCTGACTTGCACTTAGCCGGTTTTTTATTGAAACAGAACTCTCTAGAAATAGAGGAAGAAAACAAAACCTTACACTAAGGTTGGCTTATTAGATGACTAGCTGTTTTCCGCGGCTTCACCCGCATGGACAACGTTTCTATGACTTTTCGAGGGTACATACATAAATCCATACATTCTGTAATTCGTTTATTATATTAGTAGGATAGGATCGAAGACTCAAAGGCAGTCCAATCAATAAATGTATTAATTATTGCGTGGCAAAAGCTAGTTATTACAAAAAACTTATAATTATTTAGTAGAATGTGCTCTCATTACATGACAAAACTTGAAATTTAGCTTTTATGTAATCACATAACGCGATCATGAAATATGGGGATATCAAGTTTTAAAGTCCGTTTTTCCTAACTTTTCCTATTTTGACTTTAACTTGTATGAAAAGATTATGAAAATAAAGTTTAGTGAAATTTGAATGTATTAAAAGATCCAGCATTATAGAATGTATTAAAAGGAAAAATAACAAAAAATCTATTTATAACAAAAACAAAAAGGCCTGTTGTGTGGCCCTAGAATAGTACCACCCCATCCCATCCCGATGTAGGCGGCTAAGGGAATAAACGAGAGGGTAGGCAGCAAAGAATGATAAGGTATAATCATCATCATCATATCAGCCGAAATACGTCACTGCTAGTCAAAGGCCTCTTCCAAGGAACTCAACGACGACTAGTTCTGCACTGCCCGCATCTAGCGGCTTCCCGCGACCTTCACCAGATCATACGTCCACCGAGTGGGAGGCCTGTTTACGCTTCGTTTTCCGGTGACTTCGAGAAAGAGATGAATCCTAATAAATCCTAATTATTCACAAAGTAACAACAAACTAGGTTTGTATGGGACGTGCCTTAATCAGATTTTTCATGGAATAACGAACTACTGCAGCATGTACTTAGTAAGGCCATATAAATTATAGTAACTTACTAAGTTTCATCAAAATCGTTACAGCAATATTTGAGTTTTTGTACATACACATATACACATACAATCCTATTCCTTAGTTTTCTGGACTCTATTAGAGTAAATCAATCGATACTCATAAAAATCTGAAGTTCGTTTTTTACCATAATAATATCTCATTAGTAAAAATAGGAAAAACTGAATTCAGATAAGGACCTCCGTGTTTTTCTACAAGTCCCATTTTTAAGACGGGCGCGCTTACTTTCTGAAACCGTGCGTGCACCATATGCCTCGGATACGATCTCTTTCATTTGAACGTACAACGCGTACGAATTAACTTGAGACCTGGGCTGATGACGTCATTATACGCATTAGGCGGTGTCGCATTCCAGCGGAGTCTCAAGTTAATTCGTACGGGTTGTGTCATCGTTCTCACACACCGACAAGGCTAGGGTATAATTATGTTTAACTACTAGCTTTTGCCCACGGCTTCGCCCGCGTGGTCATCGTTTTTATGACTGTCTTAGAGGGTGAGCGGTGCGTGGACATGAATTTTCTCCAGATCCCTCGGGAACTATGTCAGGATATGCTTATTAGTAAATCGTGTCATTTCCCACCCCCTCAACCATCCCTGTGCAAAAAATCACACAATCCATTGTTCCTTTGCGATAGAAAAGAAATTAACCAAAAATGAGTATATTTTCAGTTCCCTCAGGAACTGCATCGGGATATGCTATTTTCACGGGATAAAAAGTAGCCTATGTCCTTCCTCGTGACAAATGCCAAATTTCATTAAGATTGGTCAAGGCGTTGAATCGTGAAAAGGTAACAAACATACAAACAAACACATTTCACATTTATAATATTATTTAGGATAGCAACACTTACTTGACAATCTGAAAACCGTGCACCATATCCCTCTGGTAGGATCCCTTCAGTTTGAACGTGTCATCGTTTTCGTACATCGGCGAGGCTAATGTGTAGTCCACAATGTGCGACCCGTTCGAGTCCCACTTGTACCCGATCAGATTGTCTATGGTCTTGTATCCGGTTGTGGTCGTCCAGGTTATGGTTGAGTTTGTGTCTATGCTTTCGGGCAGCATTTGGAGCTGTGAAGAAATAAATAACCTCTTTTTTGGCTAGTCTGGTAAAAATGTAGGTATCCTATGTCACTCACGGGATCAAGACGAATCTAACGACACTTTGAACTCCTAAATCAGCTGATTGTTTTGTATGAAGAGTAAATTTTTTGTTTTGCGATTTCAATATAATGAATAACGGGACTATAATGAATATATATGTTAACGGGACCTACACCTATTTTGTTACACCTGTATACATACGTATGATAAAAAAAAAATGTGTGGCACTCGGGGACTGCCGCGGTAAAACTATTGCATAGCATTTTATCAACTTATGCAATTATGATTTTTTTTATTTTATTTATGCAGTATTTATTCACTATTTTTTGATATTTTACTGTTTTCGTGTGCTCCTTTTGATTAAAGGACCATATAGTCCTTGGGGCGCGGAATGTTTATGTTAAAAATTAACACTAAGAAAGTTACACCAGTAAAATGGACAAGTCCTTTTAGTACCGCAAATCGCTAATAGATGGCACTGTAAGTTTTTAGAACGCGGTAACGTTACGTTACGCTCAGCCGAGCTACATGGTAGGCGGAGTGGGGAGTGTTAGGTTTAAATTTTCTTTACGGAATTTCTTCATTCGGTCGCCACGCTCAAAGCCCGCGATAAAAGCTATGCAATATGCAATAGCTTAAAAACATAATCCTACTTCTGGTGCAGCGGGGTTAACGTAGATCCATTTCCTTTAAATTCCAGTAAGTAAGAATCCCAGTAGCATCGTTTCAGAGTGTGTTAAAAATCGCACATGTTGCCATATAAAGACAGTATGTGCCATCTTCTATGTTACAATCTCGATTTACCTTTCCTTTAATCCCAGTTACAATCCTGGTGACATCAGTCTTATACTCCGCGTTGAGCGTCTTCACAGGGTGCTCCGGATCGCCCAAGTATCCCTCTACGGAGAGGGTGTGCACGTCCACGTTGGGTTTGGGCAGGATGGCGTTAATGAGAAGGAAGAGCCGTTGGTCCATTATGTAGCCGAATGAGGCGTTTGCGCCGATCCTGAGATGGGAAAAAAATGTTACAGCTTTTACTCAAAAATGCATGTAATGTGGTCATTATTTTGATAACCTTGTTTGAGCAAAGTCGACCTTGCCGTTTTGTTTCAAGGAGCGGCCGGCAAAGTTTTGCTGGCCGCTCTAACAGGCCGGCAAAACATTGCCAGCCGCTATTTTGACGTTTCAACGTTTTAAAAAAACAAATGCAAAAAGATTTTATTTAAAACACAGCTGTTTGTATTTATAAAGATAGGTACAAAAAGCTTTTATTCCATATTTGGCTGTATAGTTCCAACTACCATTGCTTAAAAAAAACAATGAAGTAATAAATGAAGAAATAATACAGGAGTCAAACACCGCAATTTAATTATCGCAAACTATTAGTAATATCAAATCGGGGAAGTCGGTGTTGAATTTTAGTAACTGTACTTTTCATAATTGTCATTTTAATAAAATTTCTAGTTAATTAATATATTTTTTTATTTAAATTACTTGCTGGTTTTATTTAGATTATGGCTTGTATAAGCCTTGGCCCACAATGACTGCTTCGCTGGTCACACTATGATTGCCTCGAGCTAGCCTACCTACGCTCTAGGCCTTCCAACTTGGCCATCATTGCAGCCTGCACGCTGACCGCGCTTGTGTCGGCCTGGAGCTGCGCTACGCTGCGCTGTCGGCCATCATCAGCGCGACCAGCAAAGTAGTCATTATAGACCGCGGCAGTAATGTACTAATGTTTAAAGTGCAAAGCGTTTTATTTTGAGATAAAATTCTACTCGTTAACACCCGACCTTTATTTGAAGTTCACTTCATTGAGATTTCTTTGTTATTGCCTTGTGGTGATCGACGTTAATGTGAAGAAAAGAGTTGGTTTTACCGTTTATTGGTCATATCAGCCCACCAAGGGGCTCGAGCCTACCCTTAATTAAGGCGATCGGGCCTTAGTCGACCACGCGGGCCCAGTGCGGGTTGGTCGACTTCACACACAACCTTCGAGTTTCTTCGCAGGCGTGTGCAGGTTTCCTCACGACGTTTTCCTTCACCGTAAGAGCGTCGGATAAACGTACATATGAAATCGAAATTCGAAAACACATTGGTGTGTGGCAGGACTCTTACCATGATCTCCCGGATAGGAGGTAGCGGCTCTTGCCGTTGCGCCACCGACACTCACCTCCGGGATAGGAGGTATAGGTATAAGTAGAACAACAATTTACTTTTTAACTAATATTGAACACACTATAGATGTAAAGAAAAACATGTTTTTTTTTTCTTTATTTTGCTAAAAAACACGAAGAATAGTTAAGACAAAGTATAGATATAAGTACTGAAGTATGGTTCAGGGGTCAGGGCTATATATCACTGTCGTTGTAGCCAAGTGTGCCAAGTATTTTTTATAAACTGATAAATATGCCATTATGATACTCACAGCCAAACTCTGTCCAGATCCATGCGGAACCCAGCGTCAGTCTTCAGCAGGCCTTGTGGCGTTGTGCTGTTGCCGAAATAAATGTCCAGGTCCACGCTCCTCTGCTGTTGTGTCACGTTTTGATTACCTAAAGCCTGCAACATCACTGTCAATTAAAAACAAATAACTAGAAACGCTCAACACGGTTACAAGGTACTATTTTGCTATTATTTTTGTTGATTTCATAAAAAAAAGCACTAAATTGATTTTGATAACACATTTATACGGAAACAACCTGGAATAAAAAAATAATTACGAAAATCGGTTCACAATTTGCGACGATATCGCGTAACAAACATACAAAAAAAACATACAGTAGAATTGGGAACCTCCTCCTTTTTGGAAGTAGGTAGTTTATAGTTTTTTTTTATAGTTTCGGAAGTTTATTGATTTCGATCCATATATCAACGCGGTCATAACCTAAATGGGTTTCCCTGTTAGTGGCATTTATCTCAACTATTTCCGTGCTTCACAAGCCACGTCCAGCGCAGTTGGTCCTTTTGTTAAATGACAGTCGTTAAGCCATGTCAAACACTTGAAATTTTTTTAAACATGGGGGTCACCACGAGCCCAACAAACTTCCAGCGATCCGGACATGGCCCCCGTGTGTGCAGTACGGCCTAACCTTCCGGAGTTTAGACACACCCTGGACACTTCATACAGGCCAGAAATGACATTTTAAAGAACGAATGATGGTACAAACAAAATGGCGGCGAAATCATATACGTTCGACAACCAAACTGTAATCAATCTGAATCAATGTTGGTGACGAGGGGGTGAGGTCGCAATCTAGAGAGCGGCAGGGAGTGTCCATACTGTATGTTAGTACTTATATACTTTGGTTTGGAGGAGACGGCCTTCCTAGCCGTGAGGACCTTACGGGTTGTAATTAATACATTTCAAGTATTAAATATTACCCATAGTAAGCGACTATGGGCCTCATGAGAAGGCTCAAGGTCACCCAAAGGGCAATGGAGCGAGCTGTGCTCGGAATTTCTCTGCATGATCGAATCAGAAAAGAGGAGATCCGTAGGAGGACCAAAGTTACCGACATAGCTCTCAGAATTGCTAAACTTAAGTGGCAGTGGGCGGGGCACATAACTCGTAGAACGGATGGCCGTGGGGTAGTAAAGTTCTCGAGTGGTGACCGCGCACCGGAAAACGTAGCGTAGGAAGGCCTCCCACTCGGTGGAGCGATAACCTGGTGAAGGTCGCGGAAAGCCGCTGGATGCGGGTAGCGCAGAACCAGTCGTCGTGGAAATCCTTGATGGAGGCCTATGTCCAGCAATGGACGCCCTTGACGATGATGATGATTCAATATCATTAGTTAAATTATAAATCTACGTGCTACGTCTCGTTTGTAATTGTAAAATTGCGACGCCCAACTCGTGACTGCAGGCGATGCTAGAAATTGAAAATAACCACAGATACCGTGGGCAACAGTCACAAAAATTAAACGTATTTTAATTTTGACTTTGTACCCGCTGAATGCATAACTCACGTATATAGAGCGGTAACAGCACTTTAAATGAGTTCCTTTACCTTTATTACCTCCTTAAATGTCTTACTTTTTTATATTAAAAGCTAGTTGAAACCCGCGGCTCCACCTGCGTGAACACCGAAAGTGCGCGGTGCGCGTCTCGCCATCGATGTTGCGCGGTGCGCGAGCCTCAACTACTTATAAACCTTCCCTGGCGTGTGCACAATAATTCATCACAGTATTATCGTAATTAGTCGAGCCGTTTTCGAGTTTGGAGGCCAAATTAACGATACATTTTCATAATAAAGATTTGAGTGCATTTGACTGCAAATCACCAGATGGCGGTGTTTTTTTATTTTTTTATTCACAATTGGTAAACCCTTGACAACATCTCACCTGGTGGTAAGTACCGATGCTGCCGAAGATGGAAGCGGGCTTACCAAGAATCCCCAATGCAATGGGGAACTGGCTATCTTATCTTCATGCCGGAACACACCAATGATATCAACATTGATATTTGGCGGCAAGACTTAGATAAGATGGTGGTAGCTAGCCAGGCGGGCTTAGAAAATGCCCTACCACGAACCAAACCGAGTCTTACAATTGACCCCGCCGGGAATCGAACCCGCAACCTCTTGTGTAAAGCCAGTGAACTTTGCCTCTGAGCTACGGAGGCGGTTAAAGTGTGCGATTTAAAACGTATTCCAACGATTATATGACGTACGATTAAAATTGTGGTATATTTGTATAGGATTACGATTTTCCAATTAAATAACTTTCTATGTTTTGTATGGGCATACGATTTTTTGCTTCTTTTTTACGACCTCCTTCAAAATCCAGTTGGCAACACTGCCTGATGGAAAGTGACGATGTAGGATTTGCTGCAGTGCTCGCCCAAAGACCCTGTATATCTCCATGCTATAGCCCGTCAACTTTATGCGCGATACACCTAAGCAGCTGAGGCGGGGTGTGCGGGAAGATCTCCGCGGGGGAGCTTGAGGCTAGCGGGGAAGGGCATGAGTCGTGCTACCTCGCCCCCGCCTACCCGCCCGTGCCGCACGTAAGTTGACGGGCTATAACAGTTCTTCTTACCTTTATAAACAGGTCCCCGATAAGGAAGCTCCACTTCAGATTGCCATTCCCCTTCATGTCGGGCATTTCATATTGGCACAACAGGTAGCCGGTTTTGGGGCCGAAACTGCAACCAAAACAGGTATATACAGAAATTGTCATGAAAGCAGATGTACATCTGCGATATTAAATACTAGCCTTTGCACGCGGCTTCTCCTGCGTGGATATCGTTTTTATGACTGTCTTTGAGGGTGGGTGCGCGGCTCGCAAGCATGGAAATGACTTTTCCTCAGATCTCTCGGGAAATATGCCGGGTATGCTAATTAGTAGTTAATACCATTTCGCACCCTCTCAACCATCTCTGTGCAAAACTCACAACAATCCGTTACTACATTGCGATGTTAAAGAAATCACCCAAAAAGAGGCCTGCCAACGCTACTTCTTCTCCGGTGCGCGGTTGCTGCTCCAGAACTTAATCGACGAGCTATGTAACCTGCCTACTACCACTTCAGTTAAGCGAGTCTGTGAGATAAATTTAAAGCAGATAATCCTTGTTTTAATATTATAAATTCGAAAGTATGTTGTCCGTTTGTTACTCTTTCACACTAAAGTTACTAAATCGATCTCGCTGAAAGTTAGTAAAAAGCTAAATAAAGGGTTAACGAATAACATAGGATATTTTTATCCCGGAAAAATTAATAGTTTTCAAGGGATCTGGAAACTTTGGAATCTGGAACGTTACAATAGAATCTGTCTGTGTTACTCATTCACGATAAAACCGATGAATCCATTTTGCTGAAATTTAGAATAGAGCTAAAGTAAAGAGCGAAGAACAACATAGGATACTTTATCTTCAATAAATTGATAGTTCCCGAGGGATTTGGGAAAAAAACTTAATTCCACGCTCGCGCATTCTCCCATCACAGTCATAAAAAGGGGTAGCCGCGGGCAAAAGTTAGTGTTACATAAACTCTTAGATTCTCCCTCATTCGCTGACTCTTTATTATATTATGACAAATTTATAACAGAGACACAATCTTACACAAAATCAGTATCGCCCTTAACAAACTGCAGTCTCCTGAAAGGCGTTGCGGCTTGCACACTGACCACTCTGCGCAGATCTGGATGGATGTCGACACGTGATTTGAAGTATATGTCCTTGTATTTGGAGTGAGGGATGTCCACCTAAAAAGAAACATTTTGTAAAGTTACTCATCACTTTTTTTAAATTCACAATTTGCACCACGCCCTTTGCACCATCTCAGTAAGTGACGATGATACCGATGGAAATGGGCTTACCAAGATTCCTCAACATAAATAGACAACCGGCTATCTTATCTCCAAGCCGGAACATTTACTTTGTTTGGCGGCAAGACTTAGACAAGATAATTGTAGCTAGCTAAGCGGGCTTACATGCCCCTCCACTAACCAAACCAAGTCTTACAAAGAACCCGCGACCTCCTGATGTGAAGCTGATGGACTTAACTATGATGCCACGGAGGTGGCAAACTTCGGAAACATATATCTATAAAAAACGAAGCGAAGATCTTATTACTATTTAAAATTGTAGCACACGCTATAGCTCGTCAACTTCGTGCGTAATACGCTTGCGGTTAGGGCGGGTAGGCGGGGGCGAGACAGCACGACACGACACGATCTCCGCGGGGGAGCTTAAGGCTAGCGAGGAAGGGTAGGAGCCTCGTGCCCTTCCCCGCTAGTTCAAGCTCCCCCGCGGAGACTTTCCCGCACACCCCGCCTCAGCTGCTCAGGCGTATCGGGCACGAAGTTGACGGGCTATAAATGTACTGACACGCTATGCTAACTTGGCAATGTATCAAATTTGATACAGAATATACCTCTGACTGTAAGAAATGAAAAACAGACGCATTAACCTTCGGCTCCAGAGCGCACGGTGCAAAAAAAGTGCTGAACAGTACTTGCTACCCTTAATCATATCGGCACTCTACAGAGGATGTAACAAAATTGGTGTAGGTCCCGTTTACTGGGGCTTCTACTCTCTCTCTCTCTCTCTTATCGTGTGGCACAATTACCCGTGCTATCCAAGGGATAGACGGCGTTTGCCTGGTGTTGCACTTAGCATCATCCGCGGTCACGTGTAGGGCATTTAGATTTACACCTACGGACGTGAGCTTCTACTCATCATACTGAACTACTTTTGTTCTATGAATGTTGCTGAAATTGCAAAAAAAAAACTCTTCATACAAATCGATGAGCTGATCGACTATTTCGTGCATTTTTGTATGGAGGGTGGTGAAGGTCGCGGGATGCGGGCAGCGGAGAACCGGTCGTCGTGGAAATCCTTGGGGGAGGCCTATGTCCAGCAGTGGACGTCCTTCGGCTGATATGATGATGATAATGTATGGAGGGTCCAAAATTTTTTTTAAGAACTAACTATGGGTTTCTTGTGGAAAGTTGTTCAATATGATGAGTAGAACCCTCAGTTTACGGGTCCTACACCAATTTTTTTACACCCTGTATACAATAGGCGAGGTTTTACATTTGATTGATACAATCAGTTTTTAAAGTTCTATGGCCCTTTTGCTGAAAAATATGTTTTTTTCTTGTTTTTCAAGCGACTTCCAAAAAGGAGGAGGTTCTCAATTCGTCTGTATGTTTTCTTTTTATGTGTGTTACCTCATAACTTTTGACTGGGTGAACCGATTTTTATGATTCTTTTTTTATTTGAAAGCTTGTGATTCCAGTGTGGTCCCATATAAATTTTATCAAAATCGGTGTAGTACTTTATTAGAAAATTAACAAACACCAAAAATAATAATGCAAAAATGTACTAAGTTGTTGCGATGGAAGTCGGTTTTTTAACGTGTTTAGCGTTTTAATTATTAACCATAATATTATGATGACATTACGTATGGTCTTTCATTAGTGACCAGTGTGATGTCTTTCTTTTTACAATCCAAGGAGCCACTTACCAAAATGCGTTTTCGTAGTGGTCAGATTGGACAATAAAACTGCTGCGATAACTAGATTTTTAAGAATAAAAATATATATTTTTGTAAAAAAATGGCGATTAATTGAAGTGAATAAGCTCGGCTCCATGGGTGTAAAGTCACCGTGCTCTAAAAATATGTAAACAATAGGCGTACATTTATCTCCATTTAATTTCTAATAGTCTAATGCTCTTTTGAGAATAAATTCTGTTTTAATAGCTTACTTTTTTTCTTTAAACTATTTCATAGGTTAGGTAAATATTAGGTACAGATAAAAAATATCACGTAAATTCAATGTGAAGCCAATCAAAACCACTCCAAACATGTACGTTCACTGTACACGCACACATAGACATCAAAAACCATTCCACAATACTCGATAGTATTTCCTAATACGTCGTAGAAGACACGCACACACGCACAAACACCGATATCGCACACATGTTTAAAAAATGGCTTCAACTTGACAGTTTTCATTATAAACGCGAAAGTTTGAAAGAATGTATGGATGTACGTTTGTTATTCTTTCACGCATATCTACAGAACGGATTTGGCTGAAATTTGGAAGGTAGACAGATTAGGACCTGGATTAACACATAGGCTACTTTTTTCCACGCTCGCGAGCCACTTGCGGCTCGCGTACTGCGCACCCTCGAAAAGTCATAGAAGCATCCACGCGGGTGAAGCCGCGGGAAACAGCTACTCTGAGGTATTAGGGTACACACGTCAAATAGTGAAAATGTACAACATACCTTGAGAGAGATATCGTTGAAAGTGGTCTGAAACTCGGCTTTGACATGCACAGTGGTCTGAACGGCGCCCGCTAGGTGTGCAGATAAGCTGTATACAGTTGGCGACGTCTCACATTTGATACGTATCGTTATTGGAACACCGTTGCCTTTCGGAGTTAGAATTAGAGAGATCTGAAATCGAATCAAACATTATGAAAGTATTATTTTATATGTGATAGGCAGTACTAACAAATATCAAGCAATTTATTGTTTAAAGTTGACAACTGATAAGAAATTAAACACAGCTATGGAGAGGAGTTTTCACCTATCTCAGAAAAGTGGGCTGATCACGTGTCCGTAAACTATTATTTCTACTCAATGTTTTATTACAACAACGTAGAAAAAAAAAACGCACGGGCTTGACCTGTGACAAACCACAAACAGAGACAAAACTATAAGGTTAAAAGATTCAAAAAGAGAGATAGTTGAAGTGCATCCTTATCTTACTTATAGCATTGGCCCTTTCTTTTAGAAAATCAATTAAACAAATCAAAATTAAAGAGACTTTTAAAACTTAATGAGTCTCTAATAGGTTATTTCCATTTCATTTACATTCCTTAAATTGAAATTGTGTCACTGGTTTTAAGAAATAAATACAAAGTCTTGCCATAATTAAGAATTATCTAAAATACACTAGTCTCGCAGTACCTACATCCTTTACGTACGGTCTCATACCGTGCATTTTTATCTACGTTTGCGGCGTCCTATTTTAATGACGCATCGATTTTAGTGTAACGAATAATAGTTATTTATGATACAAGGGTAGTAAAAAGGTCAATAACAAACGAGTGAAATTTGTGAGCCCGAGCCGCAGGCGAGGGTTTACCATCGTCACGAGTTTGTTATTTCCTTTTACCCCATGTATCATCTAAATTTTTCAATACAGTTGTGAGAAAACTGTTAAAATAAAAAACGACCGTAACAGAAAAATAAAATACATAGGTACATACCTATCAAGGTTTCGGCAACCAAAGTTTATTTTACGCGACTTCTTGCTCATTTTGAATTCCGGAGAGTAATCTCACTTTGTTTTTTCTTATACACACACATAACTACATAAGTATATTTTTTTACACGTGTATTAATAATTTTGTTTGTATTCAAAACAACACAATTCAGTTTACGAAAATTGCGCCATATTTAATATAGCTAGGCACACGTACGCATGCGTAAGTTTTTTTTTAATATTATCATAAATAGATTACAATAATGCTTGGAACAAATGTAAGCATTAAAACCTCCCTGAAAAAGTTGACCTATTCCTTCCTGTAACCTATGCGCTTCATTCATATTTAATCTCCTTTCTTCACAAAGATAAAACCCAAAGAGAATCTAATCAGTAAGCGATATGTACTAACCTCACGGAGTAACAACCAATCTCTTTTAAAATTCATTATTGATTTTTTTTACATTTGGCTGGCAAAGTTTAATACACCTCGTTTTCTTAGTATTAAATAATAAGTTGTTCACAGTAATTCAGGTTATAACCGTACTTATGGTCTCTGCGTTATCGACACGACGACGCAAGTCGCACTCATCATATCAGCCGAAGGACATCCACTGTTGGACAAAGGCCTCCCCTAAGGTTTTCCACAACGATAGGTCTTGCGCTGCCCGCATCTACATCGGTCCGCCGAGTGGGAAGCCTAACTACGCTACGTTTTCCGGTGCACGGTCGCACTTTACTGCCCCAATTTCATATATAAGAGTATATTACTTACGTTCAAAGGCTGTTTGCCAAGAAACTTGCCGGATATTCCGTATTCTGTAGTGTCGGTGACGAACGACCCTCTAATGTCATCTTTCTCGAATTCCGCTATTATTTTCATGGCCCTGCGATTAACGAAACATATGAGCAATAGGAAAGTTACCTGCACTAAAATACTCGTATTGTTTTTTATTATTATATCAGCTCATATACGTCCCCACCGAGGGGCTCGAGCCTACCCTGAATCAGGGCGATTAGGCCTTAGTCGACCACGCAGGCCCAGTGCGGGTTGGTCGACTTCACACACAACCTTCGAGTTTCTTCGCAGGCGTGTGCAGGTTTCCTCACGATGTTTTCCTTCACCGTTAAAGCAATCGGTAATTATATGTACGTAAGTTTTTGAAAAACTCATTGGTACATTGGCCGTCCAGATTTGAACCCGGTACCTCTGGTTAGATGGACCGAGTCGTTACCGGTTGAGCCACCGACGCTTTTTTCGTATTGTTATTGTACACTAAATTACCTTCCTTTAGAAAACTTTAAAAAATCTTACTAATATTATAAATGTGAAAGTTTGTATGTATGGATGAGTGGATTTATGTACGGATGTTTGTTAGTCTTTCCCGCTTCAACCACTGCATAGATCGGCATGAAACTTGGCACACATATAGTTTTAGTTCCTGGAATAGGACATAGGCGGGAAATCGTGTTATTCCCACGGGAAAATCAAAAACAACGCGGGCGTAGCCGCGGGCGGACGGCTAGTAATAAATAAGTTTAAAAACACGGCTGCAGTGACAAAAATCAAACTAAAAAGTAAAAGAACGAGTTTTGCTCATTTAGAACGAAAGAGACACTGGAAAATCCTTTACTAGAGTATATTAATGTGCTTATAATCCAAGAAATGAAAGGAGATACCCATGACGTGACCACTTCTAATTGAAGTTACTCATGGATGACTTTCAACAAACAATATACAGCTTACTATACCCAGAGCCCACATGTATTTTTAATCTGAATTTTTAGACAGTCGGGGACGATCACAGTTTAGATAACGTAATAGTTACTTGTTGATCCCCGACTGCCTAAAAAACAGATTAATAGCTGTCCTTCTTTAAAACTTACACATTTGGTTTTTATATAAATTTATTTTATTTATTTATAAGAAACGTTTTTTACGTCAACGGCAAAGAAAAATTATGACGTCATAGTTCAACAATTCTAACAATTTTGGAACAAAATCTAGTTTTTGACAGTTCATTAGAAGTAAGTCATATGTTTAGTAAGGAAACTATCGGATTTTAGAATTCTCGAAATTCAAAATTCCGTCACTCCAAAAAGTATGAAAAAGACAAGTCTAGACACACTTTTTTAAACTTATTCCCAGGTGATAGGGTCAGCCGAGAGAGAGCTTATTCCCAGGTGATAGGGTCAGCCGAGAGAGAGCATTTTTTAAACTTATTCCCAGGTGATAGGGTCAGCCGAGAGAGAGCATTTTTTAAACTTATTCCCAGGTGATAGGGTCAGCCGAGAGAGAGCATTTTTTAAACTTATTCCCAGGTGATAGGGTCAGCCGAGAGAGAGCATTTTTTTCTAGTACTTCTTACTGAACTTGTTTTAGCATATATATAAAGTGGTAGTAACTTTGATGTAAGAGCGCTGCTCTTGTCTGCGGAGTAATCGTCAATTCTTCATATCCTAGCTATCGCCTTAAGGTGTTGATACGACGCGACAGCAACATTTTCCTTTATTTTCTCTATGTAGCTTCGCCCTGGTCTTCCTCTACATCTTCTCTCTATTTTTCATCATATCAGCCGAAGGACGTCCACTGTGGACCACAAGGATTTCCACGACGACCGGTTCTGCGCTGCCCGCATCCAGCGGCTTCCCGCGACCTTCACCAGGTCATCGGTTCACCGAGTGGGAGGCCTGCCTACACTACGTTTTACGGTGCGAGGTCGTCACTCGAGAACTTTACTGCCCCAACGGCCATCTGTTCTACGAGCAATGTGCCCCGCCCACTGCCACTTAAGTTTAGCAATTACGAGAGCTATGTCGGTTACTTTGGTTTTTAAGCTATTGCATAGATTTTATCGCAGGCTTTGAGCGCGGGGACCGAATCCAGAAATTCCGTAACGAAGAAAAACCTGACGCTCGGTTGCCATGGCAACAATATCGGTTGTCAAAACAAACTTATAAGAAGATTTGATCATTTTCGGAGAATAATAAAACTCTTTTCATAAACTGTATATACCTCCATATGACAAAAAAGATTTGATTATTTTTTATTTATCAAATGCAAAAAGATTTTATTTAAGACACAGCTGTTTGTATTTATAGAGATAGGTACAAAAAGATTTTATTCCATATTTGGCTGTATAGTTCCAACTACCATTGCTTAAAAAAAACAAAGATGTAAAAAAGCGCGGTTAAGCGAAAATAAATAATAAATATGAATGAACAAACTGCATTTATTATTAATGAAGAAAGTAATAAAAGCGCGGTTAAGCGAAAATAAATAATAAATATGAATGAACAAAGTGCATTTATTATTAATGAATAAAGTCACGAAAAAATAGTGAAAGAAAATGAGTGAGTACTCTATATACATACATTTTATTATTATCACAAATGCAGTATTAATTTTGAATTGAAAATATAATACTGCTATAAAGGTGACCTAAATTTTTGATATTAAAATGAGCGATATTATAAGTAGCCCTCTTTTATACACACAAACACACACACGCGTATAGTTTAAATTCTCAATTTAGATTCTCAATATATATGTATATATATATATATATATATATATATATATATATATATATATATATATATATATATATATATATATATATATATATATATATATATAAATTCATTCTTCATTATGTATATAACAGAAACCATCAAACCAAGCACGTGTACTATTCAGTACCTTTGTTTGGTGTATAGATAATGCACATGAATGCCGCGCAGAGAAAGTATATATGATATTATATCTATATAAATGTACATCGCGCGAAATTCGATAATCACTTCTAAATATTGTTATTTATTTAATAAAAGAAAAAATTGTTTTCTTATCGGTCACCACGCTCAAAAAGTGTAACTTGAATTAATATCAAAGAAAAAGAAATACTGCATGAATAAAATAAATAAATAATTATAATTGCATAAGTTGATACAAAATGCTATGCAATAGCTTTACCGCGGCAGTCCCCGAGTGCCACACGTCTTTTTGGTTTCTGAATCGATCACGCAGAGAAACTCTGAGCATAGCACGCTCTATCTTTAAGATTATAATAATAGTTTATAGGTATTTACTAGGAGAGGCATCATTAAATCTATAGTGTTATACGAAGTAAATATGTACATCAGGGATGTGCCGAATGTCAAATTTTTGACAATCGCGAATGCGAATGTAGGGGATGCGAATGCGAATGTTAGGTTAATTTGTTTTGGGCACCCTAGACATAGATTAATACTACTTAGGGGCTCTGAGTGTGACCTTTTTTATCTAATTAATAAAAAATCACTTTTATTAAGGTTTAATTATTTTTTTATTACTTATAAATCCTGTAATATTACAATAAAAAAAAGAAACTTAAACTAACTATCTTTACGTATATATGTACTTTATTTAAGTACATAGTCAGTACTTTTTTTTAGTACTCAGATTTTATCATCAACGTATCATCAGCCGACGGACGTCCATTGCTGGACATAGGCCTCCACCAAGGATTTCCATGACGACCGGTTCTGCGCTGGCCGCGACCTTCACTAGGTCATCGGTCCACCGAGTAGGAGGCCTACCTACGCTACATTTTATAATGGGCAATTTATATTTGAGAAATAGCAATTGTGACGCCTTTTCGACAACAAGGCGATTTCTCAAGGGCTCATATTTGAGACCACTAAACAATTGTTCACTAGGAACACTCGACTGGTGGAGCACTGAGATATTTTCGAGCGAGGTCTGCCAATTTATCGTATTTCATATTTGTTGTCCACCAGTTCAGAGGGTTTCCGTCGGGAAAGACCCGCTGCGAAATGTCCAAATTAAATTAATTAGCTTTCCGAGGTCGGTAGTAGTGGGTGTGGTACCACCGCAGGTACAGCATTCGCATTCGTTTAAAATTATGCGAATAACTCGCACATGCGAATGCGAACGTTCGGAACATCCCTAATGTACATACTCATAGGAATTATTGTCCTCACGTGGCGTGCCCAAAGCAACACATAGAAGTTTTGGTGTGCTTTAAGTCAGCTCTCGCTGCTATAGTCAGCCGTAAGCGTTGCTTGCGCGCTCTCCTCGCTATGAATGAGCATCCGTGGCGTAATGGTTAGTCCATTCGCTTCACACCAGGAGGTCGCGGGTTCGATTTCCGGTGGGGTCAACTTGTAAGATTCGGTTTGGTTGGTGGTAGGGAATTTTCTAAGCCCGCTTGGCTAGCTACCACCATCTTATCTAAGTATTGCCGCCAAACATCAGTGTTAAAAACATTGATGTGTTCCGGCTTGTAGATAAGATAGCCAGTTCTCCAATGCGTTGAGGAATCTTGGTAAGCCCGCTTCCATCTTCGGCATCATCGTCACTAACCATCAGGTGAGATGATGCCAAGGGCTTACCAATTTTGAATATAAAAAAAAAGTTTTTCTGTGCGCGATTTTAAGTATTTACTTATTTGTACCTCTAATGAGGCGTATTTAAAGCGACAGTCAGCAACTCGCTATTGAGGCCGGCGGTGAGCGTGCTTCGCTAGCTCTCTTCGCACTAAAGGAGCAAAAAGAGCGGACTAGATGTTTCAGATCTGTTCTAGATGTACTGTTCGAAACTGAACCCATATGCCGTACGCTTGGCGTACGTCAAGCTGGCTTATTCTCTAACCTAAAGGCGAAAACTTCTCAATGTTCCTTATCTAATTGATGTTTGATCATATAATGTAACCTAGTTTTCCTTAAAAAACAAAATAAAATAGATATTTACTTACTTATACCCCTGATGCGGTGTGCTCAACGCGATGCTCAAAAGCTCCGTCCGCTGGTCAGCTTTGAGCGAGTAATACGCGCCCTCGCTATAAAGGTCCGCCGTGAGCGTTCTCCGTTCGCTCTCCTCGCTATAAATGAGCGATATATCGGTCGGCGCTAGAGCGGGCACGAGCGCCGCGCGTGACTTGAAGCGCATGTGGCGGGAGGGATCTGGACGCCATACTACGTCTGCGAAAATCTGGTAGAAAAGGTACGTAAATCTGGTAGAACAGGTACATAAATCTGGTAGAAAAGGTATGTAAATCTGGTAGAAAAGGTACGTAAATCTGGTAGAAAAGGTACATAAATCTGGTAGAAAAGTTACGTAAATCTGGTAGAAAAGGTACGTAAATCTGGTAGAAAAGGTACGTAAATCTGGTAGAAAAGGTACGTAAATCTGGTAGAAAAGGTAAGTTGCTTTTATTTAAATTGAACAATAAACAAATATAACTGTAAAAGTAATACTATACAGCCAAAATCTGTCCGTAGGCTCAGATTCTATAGGGTTTTATGTGAATTTCTAATATACAGGGTGACTTAATTAGTTTTTCATAGCAAAGTATGAGAATGTACTCGTGATTACAAGAAACTTTCCCAAAGAAACTTCATGTCAATTCAGAAAAAAAAAATTGGTCCCCGAGACATAACAAGTCATCAAATCGGCAAAAATGTACAAAGGATCAAATTTTTTTTTCATATTTGACACATGGTTTTTTCGGGAAAGATGTTTGTAATCACCAGTACATTCATATCCTTTGCAATCAAGAACTAATCAAAAGTCACCCCATATACGAGTAGATGAATGTCTAATATTTTCATACATACGAAAAACCGATACAACAGGGGGGGCGTCGCACCGATGTAATTTTAAGGAGGCTACGCTGCCAAATTTCGCGAGGGGGTGTTTAGTGGGTAGTGTGGTCTTTGGGCCTGTGCATACGTATTCATACACCTTCCGAGTGTAACGGGGACGTATGCATATAGGCGCAGAGCTATGAGTCCCACATAACCAGCGGCAGCTTCGGCCTGCGGCCGAAGCTTCCCCTGGTATGCGTAAACGCATTCACCTCCGCTCTCCCTTAACAGGAAAAAAAAAAAAGGATGACGACAGCATCAGAAATAAATTGTGAACTCTTGATCACTAAATTGCCCTCCTACTTAAAATTCGGAAAACCTTACTCGTTTTGTTTTCCATCAAGTCTTCGATTTTTAATTCATCATAAACACAAAATGAGTACATAAATGACGCTGCAAAAACTATGACGTCGCGCCTAGGTATTTCTTACATTTTTAGAACAAAATGTCGTTTTTGACAGGTGATATAAAATAACTCAGATGACTAGCATTCGTCATCCCTATTCAAGTTAGTTCAACGAAATAAATTTTAGGGTACCTGTCAAATCAAATCAAAATCAAATCAAAAACAATTTATTTCAAATAGGTGTTTACACACACTTTTAAATAGTCAAAAAAAAATACAATAAAAATAAAAATAAAATTACAAATAATGTCATGATTCAGATTACAGTCTCAGGTAATGGTATTTGTTATAGAATCAACATATATATCTTTGTCATTTACATAATCTATTATTTTATAATATCCTCTAGCGCACAAAACTTTTTTGACATGAGTCTTGAATTTATTCTCTGACAAACTAGTTACATTTTCTGGAATTTTATTGTAGAATCTTATACACTGCCCCACAAATGACTTTTTAACCTTACTCAGTCTCGAAAAGACTATGTCTATTTTATTTACATTTCTTAAATTCAAATTATGCCTGTCACTGTTTTTAGGAAATAAATGCAAATTCTTACGAACGTACATGATGTTTTCATATATAAATTGACTAGCAACAGTTAAAATATTGATTTCTTTGAACTTATTCTGTAACGAGTCACGTGATCGCATCTGATAGATTGCGCGGATAGCTCTTTTCTGCAGGATGAAAATAGTTTCTATATCAGCCGCATGCCCCCACAGTAATATGCCATAAGACATTATACTATGGAAGTAACTAAAATACACTAGTCTCGCAGTATCTACATCCGTTAACTGTCTTATTTTCTTAACGGCATAAGCAGCTGAACTAAGCCTTCCCGCTAAAGTTTCAATGTGTGGTCCCCATTGAAGTGAAACATCCAAAGTTATACCAAGGAACACCGTGGTATTTACAAATTGTAATTTATTACTGTCTAATATTACACTATTATTGACCTTTTTTACATTTGGCAAACAAAATTTTATACATTTTGTTTTCTTAGCATTTAATAATAAGTTGTTCACAGTGAACCAGTTCAGTATCTTTGAAAGAGTGTTGTTTACTTCGTCAATTTCGTTTTCTTTCCTATTCACTTTAAAAATAAGAGAAGTATCATCCGCAAACAACACAATATTTGACAGATGTTGCACCATAAAAGGCAAATCATTAACGTAAACAAGGAAAAGAAAAGGCCCTAATATGGAACCCTGGGGCACACCCATTTTCACTTTAGATCCAGATGAGTTCGTGCCATTCACTTGTACTTTTTGTATTCTGTTGTCCAAATACGAATTTAAAAGACTGAGAGCCCCTTCCTCTACACCATAATGCTTTAATTTCATAAGTAATGTTTGGTGTTCAACACAATCAAAAGCCTTAGATAAATCACAAAACACTCCAATTGCATTCTGCGATTCCTCGAAGGCATCATATATGTTTCGAATGAGTGCTACTCCTGCATCGGTTGTTGATCGTCCTTTAGTGAAACCGAATTGTTGGTTATGCAGTAGTTTGTTTGCTGTAAAATATTGTAGCATTTGGTTAAGCATCTGTTCATTCCATTATCTAAATGAAATAAATTGTTGGTTGAATTTAAGAATTTTTAAATAATGAAAAACTACATTTTTAAATTTGTTTTTAAAGGATGTCAGAAATATCCAAATCAAATAAAGTGTTGACGTTGTGCTAATTAGGTACTTATACTACTTATAATAAATTTGTAATATGTAAGCCCATTTACTTGATCGGCCATTACACCAGTGTCGACCAAACGTATTGTTTCTCTGTGCGCCTCTAATGTCTCATCCTTGACCATATTTGGCAGCGCTGTGCATAGCGAGCACGGATAAGATAAATAAGGTTGGATTGGCAATAGTCACACTTTTGTATGAAAACCAGCGTCGCCGCCTGTCTCCCACCCATCAACTGCACTACACAAGCAATAATACATATACACGAATTGCGCGCACTAATAAACAAAACATACTTAGAACACAGGGCTGTAATTGTGTCTCACACCATTTCGAGAGTCTGTATGTTACACACAACAACTCGCAAATAAAAAGTTTGAACGCGTGCTTCGCTTAAGTATGATTATCTAATCATACTTGTGGCGCGCCTGCCCAGCGCACATTTCCAATCCAACCTTATTTATCTGATCCGTGATAGCGAGTATGCTCATTGCTAAATGAGCTTTAAGTCGAGTGATGAAGATTTATATTCAAAAGACGACAAACTCGCATCGCATAATTTTGCTACATGTTACCCTCTCCCGGGTCCCAACATGTATTTATTTATTTCTTATTTTTATAAAGATAACAACAACGATAATACTATAGAAATAGAAAATAAAGTGTGCTTGTGCACGAAGCCAATTTTCCAAGTACTTACATAATTATCGAATTCGCCTTGCTGCACTTGGATGCCACCGCCAACCATGTTCTCAAACTCGGAGAAATCCTTTTTAAACTCCATCTTGATGAAGTAATCGTCTAGGTAAGCTGAAGTCAGGTTCAGACTGCCCGAGGTCTCTACGAACGGATCATCCAACTAGAAAATGAATAAAATATTTACGCTCAACTCCGACTTTGTAACGCTGTCAAAATAATTCTATAACGCTAATAGGTTGGCCACTAAAATAATTTAAGGGGAGCCTTACAAAAATATTTTGATGGCAAACAATACTAGTTTTTGTCCGCGGCTTCGCCCGTGTGGACGTCGATTTTAGAAGTCATTATGACTGTCTTTAAGGGAGCGGCTCGCAAGCTGATGAGTTTTCTGCGGATCCCTCGGGAACTATGTCGGGCTATACAAATTAGTAGGATATGTCATTTCTCACCTACTCAACCATCTCTCTGCAGAAATCACAACAACCCATTGCTCCGTTGCGATGTTATGAAATTAACCAAAATAATTTCTAGAACCTAAAAAATTTTAAGCTTCTAATATTGCATTGTTGCGCGATATACATGAGTGGGTCAAATTTAACTTGCAAGATTTCATTACAGACACCGGGATAGGTGAAACTAAATAAAACCTTGCAAAAAGATTTTTTTTTCAGTTATCTCAGTATCTGTATCAGACTATGCTATTTTGACGGGATAAAAAGTCCATGACACAGGCTACGTGCATGCCCAATTTCGTGGAGGAGTTGAAGCGTGAAGAGGTAATAAACAAACAAACAAACAAACCATTTTTCTCATTTATAAAATTAGTAAGGATATCGGACACCCTAGGGCGCCTAGGCGCTTTACATACAACTACTAATAGGTAAATTATATTTTGAGTTTTGTGTACGAATGACATGACAAAATTACCTACTAATTTATTTAAGAGTCCCTAGGAGCCTCGAGTTTCCATACAAACGTAGTTCCGCTTTAACGTAAAAACTAAATGCCGGATTGAATCCAAACTTTGAAAATATATTGAGTAGACACATATCGATGTTTGCAATTCGTTTCCATCGTACTATATTAAAACGTAACTAAACAAAGGCTTCAATTAGTTTTGTACTGTAAGTTTGAAATTGCTCTTATTTTTTTCCGTTTTATATTAGTACATCGAAAACTTATTACAAACATCGATATGTATCTACTCAATATATTTTTAAAGTTTAGATTCAATCCGGCATGTAGTTTTTATATTAAAGCGGAACTACGCTTGTATGGAAACTCGAGCCTCCTGGGGGATCCTTACACAGAAATGTTACACCGTTAGGATGGTAAATAAACCAAATTATACAAATATACAACTTTTACTCGACTACCCAAGGAGGGTACTTTAATTTTTATTATTCACAATTGGTAAGCCCTTGGCATCATCTCACCTGATGGTAAGTGACGAAGTAGACAAAACCTACCCTTCCACCAACCAACCCCATACTGATTTTGTTAATGTTAATAATGGTGTCGATTCGGTTTTGCACAAATCAACTTAACTAAACGAAAATTAGGTTAAGATGTGTCAAAATTACGTTTGCTATTCGGAAAAACTCAACTTAACTTATCTGACAGATCTAAAATGAAATCGAACTAAACTAAGTTTAGAACGCCATTTCGCTATTCGGAACGACCATACTTTAGATGTGTCAAACTAAAATTGAATCAATTTTAATCGCGACCTATTTTGGTGACCACTAAATTTAAGTTGATCTTGGAAAACCACAAAAGTGCAAATTTTGTGATGAAAACATATGTAAAGTGAGGGTATAAACCCTGATAAGTACTCCAGGACACTACACCTTTGACCTTATGGTCTCATGATGACCAGGTTGGTGGTTTACAGCTCTATAAAACAGTCAAAGCTAGAAGTTTGACGTTACGACCAAGATACATCAGCACACTGACCCGAAGTGTTCTGATCTGAGGGTTTGACACTGATGATGATGACCAGGCCAATAAACCAGGTTGCAAGACGTCGGATCTTATGCTTTTCCAACTTTCAGCTTCGGCAGTCTAAGGAAGCCATCGATTGCCAACCTGGTCATCATCAGACCTTCAATTTCTCCAAATTCTGACAAATCACAATGCCCCGACGCACGTATAGGCAAATTTAAACTCCTAAATACTTCACTCAAAAATCCTTGATGACAAGCCAAAAAATAAAAAAAATAAAAATCAGCTGTTTTTATTCAACGTTTCATAGATTTTATTCGTAGCATAAGTAACATTAAAAACAGAGACAGCGCTATAGAAAATTATATCTTGTTTTCTCTTTCACTTACCGTAAACAAGCTACGTCAATCATATTGTTCATTCTTTCGTTCATCCTTTAACATAGTCTGTGAATTCAATTTGATCGTCTTTAATCCTGTCAAACTAGGCAACCAAATTTAGTTCGTGCATAAAACCAAATAGCACATGAAAACGACTAAACTTATTTTAGTGGAATTTTAGTTTAGTTTAAGTAAGTCGAGTGTTTTGTTCGAATCGACACCATTATGTATTTTCTAGATTGGGACAAGGTAGGTATATATACAGTATATACAGTGGGCGGGGCACATTGCTCGTAGAACAGATGGCCGTAGGGTCAGTAAAGTTCTCGAGTGGCGACCACGCACCGGAAAGCGTAGTGTAGGCAGGCCTCCCACTCGGTGGACCGATGACCTGGTGAAGGTCGCGGGAAGCCGCTGGATGCGGCCAGCGCAGAACCGGTCGTCGTGGAGATCCTTGGAGGAGGCCTATGTCCAGCAGTGGACTGATGATATGATGAGGTATATATAAAAACAATATGTATTCCTAATTATATGGTCACATCTCTAGACACCATACGATCAGACAGGATGTTTTTTTTAAATTCACAACTGGTAAACCCTTGACAATACCACAGTCTAAAGAATCCATACAGTCGTCCAACGCAGACGCCTGTAATACAGGGCAAGGGGCGAGACGGAGGAGGACGAGCCCCATTGCCCTAGTCGCCGTTCGGGACAATTCACGTCAGCTGGAGGACGACGTGCCCATGGACCAGTGATGTCGGCTTTGACGCAAATATCGAAGGCCACATTGTTACACTGTGACGTCATTGTGTATTGCGTTTACATTTTATTTGCTTACCTCAAGCCGCCCCTTGGCAGCCACAGTGAACGAAGGCATCGATATATCGGCGGCCATCTTCCACAACGCGTCTTCTAACCTGCAAATAAGTTTTATATAATCACTAGCTTTTGCCCGCGTCTTCGCCCGCGTGAACACAGTTTTTATGACTGTCTTAGAGGGTGCGCGGTGCGCGAGCCGCAAGCAGCTCGCGAGCGTGGACATGAATTTTCTCCAGATCCCTCGGGAACTATGTCAGGATATGCTTATTAGTACCCCCCTCAACCATATCTGTGCAAAAAATCACACAATCCATTGTTCCGTTGCGATGTTAAAGAAATTAACCAAAAAAGAGTATATTTTCAGTTCCCTCAGGAACTACATCGGGCTAAACTATTTTCACGGGATAAAAAGTAGCCTATATGTCCTTCCCCGTGACACAGGCTACCTGCATGCCAAATTTCATAAAGATTGGTCAAGGCGTTGAAGCGTGAAAAGGTAAAAAATGAACAAACAAACAAACACATTTTCACAATTATAATATTATAGTAAGGATTGTATTGTTGACCCATAACGTCCCCACTGCTGTGGCAAGGGGCCCTTCCCATAGACCACACACGGGGCCCAAGTCCGGATTGGTGGACGTTGTAAGGCTAGTGGCGAACCGCACAGTCTTATTATTATTATTATTATTTACAATTGGTTAGCCCTTGGCATCATCTCACCTGATGGTAAGTGACGATGATGCCGAAGATGGAAGCAGGTTTACCACGATTCAGAACTGGCTATCTTATCTTTAACCCGGAACACATAAATGTTGTTAACACTGATGTTTGGCGGCAAGACTTAGATAAGATGGTGGTAGCTAGCCAGGCGGGTTTAGAAAATGCCCTACCATCAACCAAACCGAGTCGTACAAAGTTGACCCCGCCGGCAATCGAACCCGCGACCTCCTGGTGTGAAGCGAATGGACTAACCATTACGCCACGGAGTTTTTAAGCTACCTATAAGGCCTCTGAGATAGCTTAAAAAATGCCATGTAGTGCTAGCAACCGGCACCAACGTTTTAGCGTGGTCTGCAAAGCACGGCAACGGTCGAGATGAATACCACTAACAGTCAGCCATCCAAGTAATGATTGTGCTTATGGTCAGTTAACATGCGCGATCGAAGCGAACACGGATGTTACACTGTACTAGATAACCAGAGGATATAAATCTTCTTTGGTTTTATACGAGGTAACAAAGTGCGAGTCGGACTTGCGTACTGAGGGTTTCGTACCACCACACCTCTCCACACAAGTACAAGTTATCGCTTGTTAGCGATAAGACCGCCTATATGTACAACTTCCTTAATCATTGTATCTTTTTTATTTCTCTTATGTTGTGCAATAAAGTGTTTTCAATCAATCAATCAATCAACAATAATACCTATTCAATACAAACAAAAGAGATCAACGAGAGCCAAATCAACTAGATCACTTTTTTAGCGCTAGCCTAGTTTCATGTTTGGCGACCCTTTCATTTTATACTTTTTGTATATTCAACCGACTTCCAAAAAGAAGGAGGTTCTCAATTTGACTGATTTTTTAAATGTTTATTACCTCAGAAATTTTGACTGGGTGAACCGATTTTGATTATTATTTTTTTATTTGAAAGCTAGTGCTTCCCGTGTGGTCCCATATAAATTTTATTAAAATCGGTGTAGTATTTTATTAGAAAATTAACAAAAACCCAAAATAATAATGCAAAATTGTACGAAGTTGTTGCGATGGAAGTAGGTTTTTTAACGTGTTTAGCGTTTTCAATTATTATTATTTACTAGCCGCTCGTCCGCGGCTACGCCCGCGTTGTTTTCGATTTTCCCGTGGGAATAAGACATTTTCCCGAAGTATAAAGTAGCCTATGTGCTATTCCAGGACCTAACCTATATGTGTTCCAAGTTTCATCCCGATACATTCAGTAGTTTTTGCGTGAAATAGTAACAAACATCTATACATACAAACTCTCGCGTTTATAATATTAGTATGATATGATTAGTAAATCCCCCACTATAACATATTCTGTGAAATAGCCGTCTACCTATTACGGTTCAAAAGATACAGACCTTTAAAGGTCAGACAGACACACGGACGGACAAACAGCGAAAGCTTGTAATAGGGTTCCGCTACCTGGTACGGAACCGGAAAAGCCATGATTAATGTTAATACACATGCGTCGGTGGCTCACTGGTAAAGACTCTTTCCTCCTTACTAGAGGTACTAAAGACGAATCCGGTGACGCCAATCTATATAATATATAGGATGACCTTTAGATAGTTCTTGATAGTAAAGGGTACGAATGTACTCCTGATATCAAACAACTTTCCCAAGGAAACTATATGTTAAATGTGAGAGAAAATTTTTGGTGCTCTATACATTTTTGCCGATTTGATAACTTATTTTGTATAAAGGACCAACAATTTTTTTTCCTCTTTGACATACAGTTTCTTTGGGAAAGTTGATTGTAATCACGAGTACATGCATGTTTTTTTTATTATCAAGACCTAATTAAAAGTCATTCTATATAATAAAACTGTAACGGGGCCGTGTGTACATGAAATATTTTTGGAAAATAATAACTGTGGTGGACATTACTAACGGTATAGAGGCCAAAACAACAACTTTTGGAAATTTTGTTTGTCTGTATGTTCGCGCATCACGCAAACACTACCCGGCCGATTTTGATTTTTTTTTTTTGCGGACGAAGTCGCGGGCACAGCTAGTGTACGAATAAGTTTTAAAACTTCGTAAAATTACTTACCGATTGCTTTGAAGACGAAGAAAAACATAGAAGGAAACCTGCACATCGCATCCCGGATGTGAAAGAAGGTCGCGTTGCACACGACCGTAAAGGTGTTAATCTAAATGCAAGTGCAACACGGGAAAAACGCCGCCCTCTATGCCTTGGATAGCACGGTTAATTGTGCCACACGATGAGAGTTTTTTTTATCCACAGTTGGTAAACCTTTGGCATCATATCACCTGAAGGTAATGGACCATGACGCCGAAGATGGAAGCGGGCTTACCAAGTTTCCCCACCGCAATGGGGAACTGGCTATCTTATCTTCAAGCTGGAACACATCAATGCTATTAACATTGATGTTTGGCGGCAAGATTTTGATAAATTGGTGGTAGCTAGCCAGACGGGCATAGAAAATGCCCTTGCACCAATTTAACCGAGTCTTACAAAGTTAGACCCCACCGGGAATCGAGCCCGCGACCTTCTAATGTGAAGCTAATGGACTAAACCATTACGCCACGGTGGCGGTTTTTTTATATTTTTTTTTATTCGCAATTGGTAAACCCTTGACAACATCTCACCTGGTGGTAAGTGACGATGTTGCCGAAGATGGAAGCGGACTTACCAAGATTCCCCAACGCAATGGGGAACTGGCTATCTTATCTTCATGCCGGAATACACCAATGATATTGACATTGATATTTAACATTGTTAAGGCGATTTTACACGACAGAGGTTAAAAATAAACCAACCTAGCAGACACTTTGGACTCCAAAGCCGGCAACACCGCCAAAGGGGTCACGATGCCGAGCGAAGCTATGTACGATTGGTACGCGTCGTCCTCCCCGCATTCATAGTTGTAGAACATTTTGCACGATATCTGGAAGGTAAGGTATCTGTGACATACACGTTCGGGCAGTATAGTTATCGAGTGGCGACCGTGCACCGGAAGACGTAGCATAAGTAGGCCTTCCACGCGGTGGCCCGCTGTCCTGTTGAATGTCTCGAGAAGCTGTTAGGTGCGGGCAGCGCAGGACCGTTCGTTGTGGAAGTTGTTTAAGTCCCTGGGTATCCTTACAATTAGCTATAAGTGTGTGGAAGAACCTTAGTAATTACCCAAGATATAGGGATATCCATAAACTAAATACCAGGGGCACCGGAAAGCTAATGCCCGTACCGCATAGACTTGCTAAATCTCATAGATTGACACATATAATGGGTCCTAAGATATTTAATGGACTGCCCGAGAACATAACATCGGCCTCAAACGAGAACGTATTCAAGACAAAATTAAAAGACTGGCTTGTCGAGCAGACGCTGTATAAAGTAAGTGATTTATTTAAGTGACAATTTAATTGATTTTTAAATGTACTTATATTTTTTTTTTATAATTTTGCATTTGTAAATTGACATTATTTAAATTTACAAAACTTTGACGTATAAAATGTATTTTTATCAATAAATTGAACTGAACTGAACTGAATCATTGGGGAGGCCTTTGTCCAGCAGTGGGCGTCTTTTGGCTGACATGTATGTACACCCACCCGCCCCAGATATAGCTTTAAATGTTTGACAAAGCTCTGTGTGGGAGCCACTTTCCTAATTAATTAATTTGCAGACATTCGCCAGTAATTGAACGGAAAATGGTCTATTTTTACCAATTTTCTTAAAAAACTGCAAAACTATTTAGCTAAAAATAAAAAAATAAAATGTATTTGAAATTTTAACGACAAGGCCTTTTATTTTATATACACGATATAGTTTTCATTTTTTTTTATTTACCTCCCCAAAAGTTGCCCAAATATTTAACATTCATTTATTTACGTTACACGTCCGTCTTTGAATTACCAACTTACATATTTAATAACAAATTTCGACAAAATCGGTTCAGTAGTTCCGGAGCAAATTTGCTGTGACAGACGGACGGACAACCAGACAGACACGTGAGTGGTTCCGTTTTTAACTTTTGAGGCACAGTTCCCTTAAAACAAATAAACCTACTTATTTCTAAAAATAAGTGTATATTGAGTAATACTTTTTAATATTTGAGAAGATAACTATGTATTTTTCGGCGAGGTACTTTTGCCCCATAGCTCAAGAACACGCAAGTAAGTCTTACCTCATTCCAGTAAGTGCCATTTGACAGCAAAGCGAACCAGGTGACGTTGAACTTCTCTCCGAATATAACGTCGAGAGTGTACACGGACTTTAGTTCTTTCATCCCTCGGAACGGTGTCACTAGGTGGAGAGTGTTTTGCATTTCTGTGTAAGTCTGCAAAACAATTGGAAATCATCTTACATGTAAAACAAAGTGACAGAAGTTCTACAATGTTCAGTTTTAATTCGAAGCTGATGTATATTCGTTTTTTATATAACGGAAGTTTATGAATATCCACAAATTTCAGAAGTACAACGGTGTTACTACAGCTAGAGGCATTTTCAGGCTGCACTGTTACAATAAATTATATTCTTCTCAACATATAACTCATAGGACATAGGACTCAGAGACCCAAATTGAACGTAAGCGAGGCTATATCAGCGGGAGTCGCAGACGAAAACGCGGCGACGCGGGTGCATATAGAAGGGCTTTGCCTTCAGGATGTGCAAAGCGCTCTACAGCGACTCAAGCCGAAGAGGTCCTCAGGCCCGGATGGTATTCCGCCGTACATATTTAGGGACTGTCGCTACGTGTTATCCAAGCCGTTGCTATATATCAATAATAGGTGTTTAGAGACAGCAGTCTTCCCCGATCGATGGAAAACTACAAGGGTCGTCCCAGTGCCTAAGGGAAGTTCAAAATCACAGGTGGATGGATACCGGTCTGTTGCAGTACTGTCCTCTCCAGCTAAAGTGTTAGAGTCGGCGATATATAAGGTAATATACTTGCAAGTGAGTCCGCAATTGTCGGACGCGCAACACGGTTTCCGGCCAGCAAGGAGTACCACCAGCAACCTACTCAGCTATATGGCGGATGTAGTGCCTGTAGTGGACAGTGGTGTGCAAGTCGACGCTGCATACTTTGACTTCAAGAAAGCGTTCGACTTAGTAGATAATGATATATTGCTTAAAAGGTTAGCAGCTGTCGGTTTCACCCCTCAATTGCTCAATTTTTTCGCCAGTTATATGAAAGATAGAAGACAATATGTGGAGTATGCTGGTCAAGCATCTGATTTATATTATACTTGGTCTGGTGTGAGACAGGGAAGTAATTTAGGTCCTCTTCAATTTATTCTACTGGTCAACGAATTGCCTATGGTAGTTAAAGATTCAAAATGCCAACTCTTTGCAGATGACATCAAGGTATCTCGAGAGATCAAATCCTTGGCTGACTGTGTAAGGCTACAACAAGACATAAATAATGTAGTAGCCTGGAGTAAGAACAACAGCCTAGAGTTTAACATATCTAAATGTGTAACAATTACATTTACTAGGATGCGTTCTCCCATTATGCATGATTATCAAGTGGACGGGGTGGCGATGTCTCGAGTCAAAGAAATTAAGGATTTAGGCGTTACAATAGATAGCAAATTAACTTTTAGAGATAATATTGTAAACTGCTGTAAAAAGGCTTTTAGAAATTTAGGCTTCATTCTTCGTACAGTTCGAGGTTTCACAAATATCAAAGCGATCATTGCTCTATACAACACCTTGGTTAGGAGTAACCTCGAACATAATGCTGTAATCTGGTCCCCGCATGAGGAAAAATACATTACAATGTTGGAACGTATACAAAATAAATTTCTAAGGTATTTGTATATGAGGTACTATGGTGTTTACCCATTTTATCCATTAATGTATCCAACTTTATTCATTCTTGGTATGGTTGGGTACAACGAGCTTAGAGTGAGAAGAGACCTTGCTCTCATCTTTTATATTTTTAAATTACTGCGGGGACAAATATATAATGGCAACATATTGGCGCGGATTGGACTGAATGTCCCAGACAGGTACGCGTGGCGGCGGCGTCGGCCGCAGCTGCTGGCCGTGCCGCGGGCGCGCACAAACCTCCTGGAGAAGGCACCGTTGACGCGAGCACTGCGTACTCTGAACCGAATGGCTGAACAGATTGATTTGTTTTTTTGCACTCTGAGTGAATTCACGAGGGTGGGATTATATACAGTTTGCTACGAAGATTAAATTAAGAAATGAAATTAAATTTAAATTAGTGTAAGATTTGTAAGTTTATATTATGTACACTATCGCATTAGGCTAAGCCTGTAATGGTAGATGTATGTTGGTTAAAATAAATAAAAAATAGATAAATAAAAAAAATATATATATAAATGATGAGGGCAAATTGTAATTTCATGATACTGACTTTGTACTCCTGTTAAGGTATATCATAGTGAACTTACCATACACAATAACATCTTATTTTATGACCTGTGATAAATGCCATAAATGATTTCTGATATGAATCTGTGTGTCAAAACACCTCTACAGGTGTAGCCAGGGTAGACACGCACAAAAAATATTTTTTGGATGCCTTATATCTAAACCCGAATTTTAGTTCCCACAGAAAAAATGTAAACAAAGTTATGTCAGTGTCAAAGTGGTATATAAGGGATTCATAAACCAGCCGTCTAAAATGCCGCTTGCATTGTCATAGAGATTGCTATTTTGCCGTCAGTAGTGGCTATTATACTTCATGCTTCGTCCTCGAGATTGGTACCTGGAAGAAATATCTCTTAGGTATACACACATGTAGTAACGCGTAGGGGCTACCACTCCTTGCACTTTGTTGAGGGTAATTGTAAATTTACTTTTTTTTTCTCTATTGAGGGTACCCTTTAGTGCTTGTTCGTCGGTTGGTTGAGCCGGCCCGTCATTTGCTTTCGAGTGCCCTACCAGTCCAGTCGGGTCAAATTAAAAATACGATTTGAAAATCGAACACGTGTCCTTTTGGATAAATGACCTTTAAGGAAGCGAAATGCCGAAAAGAAAACGCGCGAGATCACCTGATGTCGACACATTAAAGGTGATAGAAAAGCAAATCCAAGAAAAGTATCGGCGCCCACGGCGCTCACGTATTAGCGAATTGTCATGTCACACGTCATAATAAAGGTACCTACAACATGTACATTCCCCTCTCGTATATCTACCAGATACCAGGCTAAACTACCAGGTTTATGATATAGCGTCCCCACTCACCGACAGCTAGGTCATAAAGTGCAGACAAGGACCAGTTACGGTAGGTCTTGCCGCCAAGACCTACAACATGTACAATTTAAATAATTTCATACGATGCTACCTAAAGTTAAGTGCATTGACTGCATAATGAACGTACAGGGAAGCCTGCGAGGCTATCTTGCCACGTTACTTCAAATGAACGTACAGGGAAGCATGCGAGGCTATCTTGCCACGTTACTTCAAATGAACGTACAGGGAAGCCTGCGAGGCTATCTTGCCACGTTACTTCAAATGAACGTACAGGGAAGCCTGCGAGGCTATCTTGCCACGTTACTTCAAATGAACGTACAGGGAAGCCTGCGAGGCTATCTTGCCACGTTACTTCAAATGAACGGACAGGGAAGCCTGCGAGGCTATCTTGCCACGTTACTTCAAATGAACGTACAGGGAAGCCTGCGAGGCTATCTTGCCACGTTACTTCAAATGAACGTACAGGGAAGCCTGCGAGGCTATCTTGCCACGTTACTTGAAATGAACGTACAGGGAAGCCTGCGAGGCTATCTTGCCACGTTACTTCAAATGAACGTATAGGGAAGCCTGCGAGGCTATCTTACCACGTTACTTCAAATGAACGTACAGGGAAGCCTGCGAGGCTATCTTGCCACGTTACTTCAAATGAACGTAAAGGGAAGCATGCGAGGCTCTCTCGCCCCGGACAGGAAGCGGCGGCCCTATCCGTTACGCCACCGACGCTGTAATCCTTCTCCTGTAATCTTGCCACGTTACTTCAAACGAACGTACAGGGAAGTCTGCGAGGCTATCTTGCCACGTTACTTCAAATGAACGTACAGGGAAGCATGCGAGGCTATCTTGCCACGTTGCTTCAAATGAAGGTACAGGGAAGCCTGCGAGGCTATCTTACCACGTTACTTCAAACGAACGTACAGGGAAGCCTGCGAGGCTATCTTGCCACGTTACTTCAAATGAACGTACAGGGAAGCCTGCGAGGCTATCTTGCCACGTTACTTCAAATGAACGTATAGGGAAGCATGCGAGGCTATCTTGCCACGTTACTTCAAATGAACGTACAGGGAAGCCTGCGAGGCTATCTTGCCACGTTACTTCAAATGAACGTATAGGGAAGCCTGCGAGGCTATCTTACCACGTTACTTCAAATGAACGTACAGGGAAGCCTGCGAGGCTATCTTGCCACGTTACTTCAAATGAACGTAAAGGGAAGCATGCGAGGCTCTCTCGCCCCGGACAGGAAGCGGCGGCCCTATCCGTTACGCCACCGACGCTGTAATCCTTCTCCTGTAATCTTGCCACGTTACTTGAAATGAACGTACAGGGAAGCCTGCGAGGCTATCTTACCACGTTACTTCAAACGAACGTACAGGGAAGCCTGCGAGGCTATCTTGCCACGTCACTTCAAATGAACGTAAAGGGAAGCATGCGAGGCTCTCTCGCCCCGGACAGGAAGCGGCGGCCCTATCCGTTACGCCACCGACGCTGTAATCCTTCTCCTGTAATCTTACCACGTTACTTCAAACGAACGTACAGGGAAGTCTGCGAGGCTATCTTGCCACGTTACTTCAAATGAACGTACAGGGAAGCATGCGAGGCTATCTTGCCACGTTGCTTCAAATGAAGGTACAGGGAAGCCTGCGAGGCTATCTTACCACGTTACTTCAAACGAACGTACAGGGAAGCCTGCGAGGCTATCTTACCACGTTACTTCAAACGAACGTACAGGGAAGCCTGCGAGGCTATCTTGCCACGTTACTTCAAATGAACGTATAGGGAAGCATGCGAGGCTATCTTGCCACGTTACTTCAAATGAACGTACAGGGAAGCATGCGAGGCTATCTTGCCACGTTACTTCAAATGAACGTACAGGGAAGCATGCGAGGCTATCTTGCCACGTTACTTCAAATGAACGGACAGGGAAGCCTGCGAGGCTATCTTGCCACGTTACTTCAAATGAACGTACAGGGAAGCCTGCGAGGCTATCTTGCCACGTTACTTCAAATGAACGTACAGGGAAGCCTGCGAGGCTATCTTGCCACGTTACTTGAAATGAACGTACAGGGAAGCCTGCGAGGCTATCTTGCCACGTTACTTGAAATGAACGTACAGGGAAGCCTGCGAGGCTATCTTGCCACGTTACTTCAAATGAACGTACAGGGAAGCATGCGAGGCTATCTTGCCACGTTACTTCAAATGAACGTACAGGGAAGCATGCGAGGCTATCTTGCCACGTTGCTTCAAATGAAGGTACAGGGAAGCCTGCGAGGCTATCTTGCCACGTTGCTTCAAATGAAGGTACAGGGAAGCCTGCGAGGCTATCTTGCCACGTTACTTCAAATGAACGTATAGGGAAGCATGCGAGGCTATCTTGCCACGTTACTTCAAATGAACGTACAGGGAAGCATGCGAGGCTATCTTGCCACGTTACTTCAAATGAACGTATAGGGAAGCATGCGAGGCTATCTTGCCACGTTACTTCAAATGAACGTACAGGGAAGCATGCGAGGCTATCTTGCCACGTTACTTCAAATGAACGTATAGGGAAGCATGCGAGGCTATCTTGCCACGTTACTTCAAATGAACGTACAGGGAAGCCTGCGAGGCTATCTTGCCACGTTACTTCAAATGAACGTATAGGGAAGCCTGCGAGGCTATCTTACCACGTTACTTCAAATGAACGTACAGGGAAGCCTGCGAGGCTATCTTGCCACGTTACTTCAAATGAACGTAAAGGGAAGCATGCGAGGCTCTCTCGCCCCGGACAGGAAGCGGCGGCCCTATCCGTTACGCCACCGACGCTGTAATCCTTCTGGGTAATTCCAAAATATTATTGTTTTTTCAAAATTTGTTTAAACCTTTAAAAATCTGATGAAATGATTTTCTTGTATTTTGTTGGTTTATTGTATCATGATTTTTTTACAAACTGACGTCGTCCAGAAAATATACAATTCATACAAAATCTGAAAATCGAAACGCGAATATCTTGAAATCCGTGGACTTTCGAGGAACATACATGGGGGTGACTCGGATACACCTAGACATGCAATCAAAAAATTTTTTGGACGTGTCTTTGCTGGCCACCCGGTGTGTACGAGTATTAGGCATAAATCAGTACAGTTTGCAGTAGTATTAGGCATAAATCAGTACAGTTTGCAGTGGTATTTATCGATGTTAGAAAAGTGGTAGCATTGAAAGAGATGTCTTTAATTGCTTCACTGAAGTATGTTATAAGGTCACCTTAGTTATTTGCATTTAATTGTTTTTTACACGACTATAACACTTTAAACTTTCACGATTATTCATAATGACAAATTGAAAGTGGGACCTGACGTGATTTTATATCACATGAACAGGTATTGATGTTGTTTTTACCTCAACGTTTCGACTATGCTTCGATAGCCGTGGTCGCGAGTAGACTGAAGCCGCGGTGTCATCGCCGCCGGCGCATCGAAGGAACACCTCCACGACTGACTCGGTGGCTCAGTGGTTAGTGCCCTTGGTTGTGGATTCGATTCCCACCCAGGGCAAGCATTTGTGTGATGAGCAGATTTGTTTGCTCTGTGTCTGGGTGTTAAATATATCTATATATGTATGTATTTAAACGTATATAAAGTATGTATATCAGTCTCTGGTAACCCATTACACAGGGAATCCTACTTTGGGGCCAGATGACCATGTGTGATTTGTCCCAGAATATTTATTTATTTATTATTAATTAGATAAATAAATAAATAAATATTCTGGGACAAATCACACATGGTCATCTGGCCCCAAAGTAGGATTCCCTGTGTTTATTTATTTATTATTAATTAGATAAATAAATAAATAAATATTCTGGGACAAATCACACATGGTCATCTGGCCCCAAAGTAGGATTCCCTGTGTAATGGTAGATAACCCTCACTTCATTTTGTGAAGGGTTGGGGTCACCACACACTTCATAACTGCTCATGTGTTATATAAAATCACGTCAGGTCCCGCTTTAAATTTGTCTTTTACACGACTGTACAAAAACGAGGGTAATGTTTCTACAGTACTTACCTGCAAGACGAACACGTCTGTCAACACGATAGGCGGTAGGTTCGGTAGGTGCAGCGTCGCGTTGGCTTGTAAGATGTCTTCCTCATCTATGCCGACAAACTATATGAAAAAAAACAACAACAATTTAAGAACTCGTCACTACTAAAAATTTAAAGTTTAAAGAACTAAAAACCGACTTCGAAATGAAATTCACTCAAAGTATGAAATATATTCTTATACTTAGATACGACATTAACCAACAATAACGAAATCAAAGGTGGGTACAAACTCGATGGCATTGCTGACAATGACCACATAAAAAATTTTAGGCCCCTAATTTAGTTTGTACCCACCTTTGATTTCATTATTGTTGGTTAATGTCGTGTAGTAAGTAGGAATAATAATATTATTTTTTAGTTTTTCAAACTTTTATTTTAATTTTATTATTTTTAGTGACAATGCTATCTATCTAACAACGTTATACCCCAATCATACTCGCCATTAGGAAACATCAAATCATAAATGCATGTGTTTCATTAACAGATACAGATTCGACTCCACACACAACCCGCGAGTTTCTTCGCAGGCGTGTGCAGGTTTCCTCACGATGTTTTCCTTCACCGTAAGAGCGTCGGAGAAACGTACATATGAAATCTAAATTCAAAAACACATCGGTACGAAGAAGGTTTCGAACCTTGACCTCCCGGATAGGGTAGCGGCCCTAGCGGCTATGCCACCGACGCTCGAAAAAGTGACATTGTCGAGTAAATTCCAAAGTCGGCTAGACGACTAGTTCGAGACGACGGAGTTCTCGTCGTAGGTAACTAAATCTAGCCGACTTTCAAATTAACTTGAGAATGTCACTTTTATGGCTCCCAAAATCAATTGTACGCTCGCTCGTCAGTCGCTCAAAAGTAAAAACTAGCCTAGACTTATAAAAAAAAGTATGTGATTTTAAACATACCTTCATAAGATGCGCGTGGAAGGTGAGGGTGGGGTAGTGGAGCGTATCGACAGTGACGCGCGCCGTCGTGTCGAAGTTCTCCAGAAACATGTCGGAGCTGCCCACAGAATGTTGGAAGCGCTCCCTTAACACTTCCAATAGGCCTTTACCGCTGTCTACTAAGAGGATTGCTACTCCGAACTGAAAAAAAGTAAGTTACTTAAAAGCAATGAGGTTTTATCACAGATTACTAAATAGCTACTTCGTAACAGATACATCACTCCCATACAAAAGCTTAAATACCTACGCTATATGAGCCTACAAAATCTTAATAATAATATCAGCTGTTTGCAGCGAGAAGAAATGTGCCATAACTACGCATACAGAGAGTTGAGATTGTTTTGCCCGCCGCGCGACCCACGTGCGAGCGCGTCATCGAGCGAATGTGCTAGGGTTGTACCTATGATGATTTTGGTAATGAAACGAATGTTCGATCAAATATGTTTGAGTTTAATTAAATGATAGATGCATTTTTTCCCTTCCCTGAATTCCCGATTAATAAATTTTAATGACGAAAATATTCGAAACCTCGTAAATAATTTTAACAAATAATCAAAAGGGAAACAGGAGCAAAGCGGAGAAAAATCAATCAAAGTTGGCTTTTTACTTGAGTTGACGGAGAATTTCATACCTACTATTCATACAAAAACATTCCCCAAGAGGGCCTCATTGTGAGTTTGAATTATTGTTATTTTAAGTGAAAGCTAGGTAAAAACGTAACGAAAATAGTTTTTCTGTTACTATCTACAAGTCATTACAAAAAACGGCTTGTGAATGCAAGCTATAGTTTACGAAGTAACTATTTAGTAATCTGTGCTAAGTTCTTGAGATTTTTTCATTTACATTCGTCCTGGTAATAAAAGTCGGCGGCGCGCGCGGGAGGGGGGAGGGGGGGGGGGGCTTGACGGAGTTATTTCGATGACGTAATGGTACTTGACAAGTTAAACCTTGGATTTTGGTTTTAAATGGTTTATTTACAGCTGTAGAAGTGCCCCCCAGCTACCGGGTGGCCGGCGCATTAGTACCTCTATTCTATGACATACCTACCTAAATCACGACGACGACGCTAGGTACCTACTATGTTCTGACATTAAGTAGGTAACTGTTAATTATATAAAAAAACACATAAATAATACCTGAAATCCGTAATTTAAAACGAATAACATAGTAGGTACCTACCCACCATTTTTCTAAGTTTATGGAATAAATGATGATAATTTGTAAAGGAATGAGAAAAGGGAATTCGAAAAAAACAAAAGATTTAAAATACTATTAACTTAGGTACCTTTGGTCGTCTCTCGGCAATGAAAAAAATGACAAATTTTCATTTGTGTTTTGACTGTGACACCCATCCACTGCACAATAATTGCGTGGTTTCGGCATTTCGATAGTCAGAGCGGTAAATGTGACGTGCGAGCACTCAGGCGGGCGTGCGTCAACCTACTGTCCGTTGTATCGTCTTTGATACGCTTAGCGGTAGGCATATAACGCGTAGCCTTGAGCAAGTGACGGACGCCTGGTTTTATATACAGTGAGTATTGGATAGGGTTACCGATATTTTTAAGGGCATGTAATACGGCGCGTCCTCGCTTAGATACACAACATATCACATCGCTTAAATACACCACATTTTATCGACGAAAACCCCCCGTTAGGCTGGTTCATTTGAAAGGTAACTTGCATATTTGCTTCATTTTAAAGAATTATTACCCATCGAAAAAAAAAACATGAAAATCAGTTCAAAATCTGCGAAAATATCGCGTAACTAACATAAAAAACATGCAGTCGCATTGAGAACCTTCTCCTTTGTAGGGTTCCGAAGTCAACAAGGAACCCTTATAGTTTTGCCATGTCTGTTTGTCTATCTGTCTGTCTTCGGCTTGAGAGAACTAGAAAGCTGAAAATTGGCATGGATATACATATCAACCGCGCCGTCAAAGTGGTACAATAAAGAAAATTTAGTTCCCCTCCCCTACGTGTAAAGAGGGGGTGAATTGACGTGCCCTAACGTGCCCTAACGTGCGAGGTATCGTCGAATAGCTCTTTCAAAACTAATGAGAGTTTGCGAAATATTAAGTTATAAAGTGCTAATTTTTAAAGTGAAACTTTTATTACATCGTCTCACGTTTTTCGTCTGTGTGTTGCATGTCGCGTGACGGTCCCTTTCGTCTAACGGTATGATCGTTTCGTCCTCTGTACCGTAGCGAAAGCAGCCATGATCGTTTCGTCCTCTGTAAAGTTTCACTTTTACCGTGGTTTCATAAAACCACACACTTACTTTTTTGTTAGTCAAGTGTCGCTCGCTCCCCTCGGTTACTAGGTGGATAAAGTTATTTATTATATTTTTTAAGAAAATCTAGGTAACGTAATATAGTAATAAGCATGAATATTACAAAGTTTCCGCTTAAATTCTATACATTTTACTATTTCCATAAATTTTAAAGCACATCCTATACCCTTTTTAGTCAATCAAAGAGAAATTTCAACTAACCTTATGCGTGGACAGCCTGATAGACACCTCCATGTCCAGTCCATCCCCATATACATTCTTGAGCACCAACCCGTTCTCTTCGAACCCCTCGAGCGGCGTGTACAGCTTGTAAAGGTACACGAAGTTGATGGGCGACCGCCAGTGCCAGATGCCGGTGAAGCCGAAGTCCATTGTGCCCCAGCCCACTCGGAAGTCCACCTGGAACATGGGTACGAACTTTTGTGTTATAGTTGCTATACATATAGTTTTTTGCGATTGACTATGGGGAGCGTGAATGCCGCAACGTGGTGGTGTATTTTCGTGTCGACAACGTTTTTTTTATTAGTATTATTTTTAGGTGCGTCGGTGGCGTAACGGTTACGGCCGCTACCTCCTGTGCGGGAGGCCGTGGTTCGAGTCCTGCCACGTACCAATGTGTTTTCGTATTTCAATCTCATATGTACGTTTATCCGACGCTCTTACGGTGAAGGAAACCTGCACACGCCTGCGAAGACATTCGAAGGTTGTGTGTAAAGTTGACCAACCCGCACTGGGCCCGCGTGGTTGACTAAGGCCCGATCGAGCTGATGTGATGACGGGTTCCTTGGGGAAAGTTGTTCAGTATCAGGAGTAGACGCTGTATTGAAAGAATGGTAACTAATAAATTAGGAACTTCTATAGAGTGACTTTTTAATGACTGAAAAGCGGCAAACAAATGAATGTACATATACAGTCGGAGCAAAAACGATCAAGGCTCTCTCTACAGAAAATTGCAAATCGAGTGATCCATTGACAACGAATAGTTGTTGTTAGGCGCGCAAGGCACCCGTTGACAAACAAATGAGAGCGTCCCGTTGACAGCGCTACAGAATCTACGAATCGATATGAGTATGGGAATAGGGATGATGACAGCATCACATATAAATTATGAACTCTTGATCACTCAATTCCCCTCCTACTGAAACTACGGAAAACCTTACTCGTTTTGTTTTCCATCAAGTCTTCGATTTTTAATTCACGAAAATCACAAAATGAGTACATAAATGACGCTGCACAACTATGACGTCACGCCCAGGTACTTCAAACATTTTTAGAACAAAATGTCGTTTTTGACAGATGATAAAAAGTACATCAGATGACTAGCATTCATCATCCCTATTCAAATTTTGTTTTGCCTGATAGTACGAACGTCAAGACACCAAATTCAAAAAGTCTTAGTCCGTGACTATTTTCATTCTGATGTGCAGTACTTCGGTGTGTGCGCGATGTAAAAGGTGTGTATTTGTTTTGTGCATTTTTGTTAAGTTTGCACCTCGCTGAAATGCAAAGTAAAATAAATAAATGTAAAAATAAAACAAATGCAAAGTAAAATCTAACAAACACTTTTTTACTTTTTTTAAGTAATAGCGAATCCTTTTTTGCAGACCGTACCTAAGCGTCAGTGTGACGTAATCGACGCGAGGTGCAAACTTAGCTTGGTCGAGTGGTACTACTATGTACTTCTATCTGTGGTGAAAGACAACCATATCTTGTCTTGTAGAACTTAGATCACATGTAAAAGAACGACATTCACGGTCACGCGTTGCACGGTTCTCCCTCTCTGTCTAACATCATCATATCAGCTCATATACGTCCCCACCGAGGGGCTCGAGCCTACTCTGAGTTAGGGCGATCGGGCCTTAGTCGACCACGCGGGCCTAGTGCGGGTCGGTCGACTTCACACAAAACTTTCGAGTTTCTTCTCAGGTGTGTGCAGGTTTCCTCACGATGTTTTTCCTTCACCGTTAAAGGAATCGATGAGTATATGTAACTATTTGTAGACTTCTCTGACGTATTTTGATGTTTGCGTTCTATGAAACCGGGTATATAGTTCCAACCTCTCTTTGTGATGTAAGTTGCAGAAGATTTTTATGGCTCCATGTAAGCCGTCAGACAACGCAGCTAGAATCTAGATAATCGAACGTACCTCTTCAGTGCCTCTCTTAGCAGTGATCATAGCTCTGTTCAAATACTGTATCGGCAACGCAATGTGTCCAAACACATTGAAATCTTGCAGAGATACCAGCTTTAGAAGGACTTCGATACCTGGCGAAAAGTAATCACATAAAAATGAAATCAGAATAAACATAGTGGGAAATTCTGCAGCAACTAAGAATAGAATCCCAAACCTCGGAAGTCACTTTGAATATACATACAATTTGTTTTTACTGGGAATTTATGAGGAGTTTAGTAAATAAGTTGGTAAGTCTATGACATTTTCACCTGGGATTTTCTAAAGCTATAAGTGTCCTATTTACACGGCAAAGAATTTATGGTAAGTAATCTTGGAAGCAAGACTTTAGACCGCCTCCGTGGCGTAATGGTTAATTTATTCGCTTCACACCAGGAGGTCGCGGGTTCGATTCCCGGCGGGGTCAACTTTGTAAGACTTGGTTTGGCTGGTGGTAGGGCATAATTCAGGGTAGACTCGAGCCCTTCAGTTGGGACGTACATGAGTTGATATGATGAGAGCATTTTCATAGCCCGCCCGACTAGATACTACCATCTTATCTAAGTCCTGCCGCCAAACATCAGTGTTTTAACAGTATTGATGTGTTCCGGCTTGAAGATAAGATAGCCAGATCCCCATTGCGTTGGGGAATCTTGGTAAGCCCGCTTCCATCTTCGGCATCATCTTCACTAACCATCAGGTGAGATGATGTTACTCATTTGATACTTATAGCCTATAGATTAAAGTCCATTTTTACTAAAACTCACCAGTAGTGCTGTTGGGTGTTACGACCATAGCGACCAAATGCCTGTCGGCCTCCACGAAGCCAAACCTCGCGGTGGTGGGGGAGTATTCAGTCATGGGACTGGTGATGTTCACCACTAGCATACAGTTGGTAATGCGACGCATGCGCCCTGGAAAAGTCATCAGTTTTCATACTGAAACACTTCATCATCTTCATATTAGTGCAACTTATATTTTGCTATCATCTCTACAAATATTTACAAAATTATACTAGGTAGCAGAGGTTGAAGAGTCTCGGTGACGTAATGGCAAGGGCCGCTACCTCCTGTCCGGGAGGTCGTGGTTCGATCCTGCCACGTACCAATGTGTTTTCAAATTTCGATTTCATATGTACGTTTATCCGACGCTCTTACGGTAAAGGAAAGCATCGTGAGGAAACCTGCACACGCTTGCGAAGAAACTCGAAGGTTGTGTGTGAGGTCGACCAACCCGCACCGGGCCCGCGTGGTCGATTAAGGCCCGATCGCCCTAATTTAGGGTAGGCTCGAGCCCCTCGGTGGGGACGCATATGAGCTGATATGATGATTATATTCTCGTTAACTCTTTCAGTCTTGGTGGTTAGCAGCGCTAACCACCTAAAATTTACCGTATTTTTAACGTTTTATTTTAAAAGGCACATATAGAAGGAAATAATTAACTTGAAAAAGTCCAAAAAAGTTAATTTAATATGTATTTCTGGATATAATTATTTTTATTTTTTTATTTTTTTTTAGGTTTAGATGTTAAATTATATAAACCAAATTATGTCATTATTACTGCCAATAAAAATCCGTGACGCAAAGGGTTAAGGGGCTCCCTCCATCAGTTAAAAAATAGTAACTCGCTGAGTAGATAGATAGATAAGTGGAACATTTAATCTTTACCACAACACAAATACAGTACGCTAAATTAACATTAGTACACTTATGTAACTAAAATGTTATTAGTAACAAAGTTAGTACTTTGCTTTTGCTTACAGACACACACCAGTTCGTTGAATAACATTACTGTGCCGTGGCAATGAAAAGGCTCCGACTCAGCATATTATGCTGTGGCGGACCACAGCGCATACACAGAGTACATCATCATCATCATATCAGCCGAAGGACGTCCACTGCTGGACATAGGCCTCCCCCAAGGATCTCCACGACGACCGGTTTTGCGCTGCCCGCATTCAGCGGCTTCCCGCGACCTTCACCAGGTCATCGGCCCAGGGTACATACTTTAACAAAAAAAAATAACGATGAAAATGAAGAACAGACAATAGACAAATAGTTTTTTTGACATAAACACAGGTATAATATTTGGTGACTAACTACAGTGAACTCGGCGAGTAATTATAGTTTAACCGATAGCGGCGCTATTTAGCTAGGGGTAGGGAATGCCAATATCAAGAACAAGGTCACGGCTAATGGCGATGATGGCCACATACACGATCCAACGTTGGATTTTTCCTGGAAATCGAAATTAAACTGTCTACCAAAATAATCAAGCATTAAAAAAATATGAACTATAATGCCCTCCAATTGTAATATCATAAACTCCCCCACATTGTTTTTCATCACGTCTTCGATTTTTAATTAAACAAAATCACAAAATAGGTCGGCAAGTCTCATCAATGAGGCTGAAGAACTATGACGTCACTCCGCGTTATTTCAAACACTTTTAAAACAAAGTTTAGTTATTGACAGACGATAAAAGGTAGTTCAAATAACTAGAAGCCAACTGCCGTTCTACAGCAATACGTTGAAACTTTTTAAAATGTAAAAAATCATACCGTTGACGTAAATCTTGAGAACTTTGTGCTCCAAATCCAGGTAAGTGATGCCCCTAATGTCCCGTTTGTGTCCGAGAATGAATTCCGTTTTTAAGAAACCTTTTCTGTACCCCTGAAAGAAAATTGCACCACAGTGTATACTACAAGATTATACTTAGTCAATTTCTGCTTTCAAACAAAACTAACTTTAAATTCGTCAGTTTTTATAGGTATATTATTATCAGTAAAAAGATGTCAACTGCAGCAGGATTTCCACAACGACCTGTCCTGGGCTGCCCGCATCCAGCCGCTTCCCGCGATCTTTACCAAGTCGTCGCTCCATCAAATGGTAGGCTTGCCTACGCTACGTCTTCCAGTGCGCAGGCGCCACTCGGGAACATCTGTTCTACGAGCCATGTATCTTCGTCGTTAATGTTCCACCTATACGCACGAAGCCTTTTCTTCCATCGTTCATCATGCAAACGGACAAGGAGTGAAATTCTCTATCGGAGTCTTGCGTTTCCGGATTTCTTAAAATACTATTTTTATTATGTGAAAACGGATTTTTGAGGGATGATACTCTCAATCGTTAGAGCCGTTTTCGAAAAACGAATTTTATATACATATACTTACGAGCGTTAAAACTCGGCAGGGTAGCTTTTTTGGATAGAAAATAAATAATTAATTTAATCATTATACATACGAGTAAGGTAGTAAACTATAAACAAAAAGTTAATTCAACATGTAATAAATATATTAATAATGTAAATAATTTTATTGCAATTTGAAGCATTGCGAAGAAAAGGGGGATGCCGGGTTTCACTGCTCACAAGTGTACATACAGTATCGTCGATACGATAGAAGAAGAAGAAGAAAAATGTAAAACATATGAACTGCTCACTTAAAGCCACAAGTTTACCTGGAAGGGTGTGATAAGAGTGACGCGTCCAGTGATATTATTCTCTTTCTGGCCTCTATCCAGGTTCCAAGACGAGTTTATCATCAACAATCCGTCTTCATTGTACTGAAATGCAAACGTCAGAGAATAACTTTATTATTATTTTGTTGCCAGTCATAGTATACGTCATCAAACTGTCGGAATATACAATCGGTCACCCAATGAGTTGAAAATAATTACACCATTACACAGAATAATAAAGTTTTCTTTTCTTGCTGGAAAAGTGATTTTATTCCATTGACGAGTTCATGTTCATTTTTACATATTTATTTATTTAACAGTTTATTGTGTACAAAAACGATTACATAACAGGCAGAAATAAAATTATACAATAGGTATTACTTATTTCTAATTAGAAATTCCTTCCAGCAAACCCGGGAAAGAGTAAGTTTCAGTTGAAATGGCAGACATGTCAAACATATTAACAAGGTACGGTAAAAAAAAAAAAAGAATGTACAAAGATTTGTTAGTAGAAGACTGGCGCCTAAAGTACCCCCCCCCCCCCTCCCCTCCCCCACACCTCATTAGCTGAAGATAAGATAGCTAGTTTCCCTTTGTGTTGCGGAATCTTGGTAAGCCCGATTTCCATCTTCGGCACAATCATCTCTTACCATCTTGTGAGATGTCGTGGGCTTACCTATTGTGGATTAAAAAAATAGTCTATTGATGATGATGATGATGATGACAAACCATACCTGGAAACTCAGCAAAGTATCAGCGCTTTTCTTCCACAGCCCTCGATGCTTCGCCACGGCGGCCGCTCGCGGCAACGTCGGTATGGTCGAGTTGACCACCGCGTTGATCTCTCCGTAGAACTCGTTGGATTTGAACAGGTAGTCCGCGAGCAGGGAGAACGCGAGGTAGTCTTCCTGCCAGTTCATGCTGCCGTTGAGGGCTTGGAGGTTGTCATGGTAACGCCACCTGCGTTACGAAAGGTTTTGTAATACTTTCAATATGACGATCTCGATATTTATATATAAAAAAATTTGAATGCGTTTTTTTTATTTTTTTTTATTCGACTGCATCTCACCTGAAGAAAAGTGACTGTTGCAAAGCCTATTATTTCTCACTTAAAGACGCCAAATTGGGATGATGACAGCATCGAAAATAAATTATGAACTCTTGATCACTAAATTGCCCCCTATTGAAACTTTGAAAAATTTTACTCGTTTTGTTCTCCGTCAAGTGTTCAATTTTTAATTAACTAAAGTCACAAAATAAGTACTTAAATGACGCTGCAAAACTGTGACGTCACGCCTAGTTGTATCAAACATTTTTTGAACAAATGGTCGTTTTTGACAGACGATAAAAAACAACTAAATCATCATCCCCAATATAATAATTGGGCAACACTGACGCAGGCAAAGATTTTCACTCTTTCGCTGTCCGCATTATAAATGGAACGTAATTAACGAACTTAAAAAAAAACACTTTTTTAAAAGGACTTTGAAATAAAGATTAGCGATTTTAAAGATCACTATGAAAACCTTAAACCACTTATATTTAGTGACAACACAATTGTTATGTGTATAAAATTTCATTAGAATCGGCTCATCCATTTTCAAGAAGTAGTAATTTTAAGTTTGTATGGGAAACTGTTTTGCGAATACGTTATTAAGACTAATATGAAAACAAATCACTATCATAATTTAGTGACAACACTATGTATCAAAAAATTTGTGGATACACTCTGTACAATTAGTCAATACACCATGTACAATTAGTCAATACACCCTGTATAATTAGTCAAATTACCCTGTACAATTAGTCAATACATCCTGTACAATTAGTCAATACACCCTGTACAATTAGTTTATACACCCTGTACAATTAGTTTATACACCCTGTACAATTAGTCAATAAATCCTATACAATTAGTCAATACACCCTGTACAATTAGTCAATACACCCTGTACAATTAGTCAATACATCCTGTACAATTTTTGTGTCTTCTATGTGTGGACTTGAAAATGAATCAGAATATGATTTTATGAGTTAATTTGTATGGGAAACGAGTTTCGGTGGGGTTTACTCACATAACATTGAAGCTAGTGTCCTTCCAGCCCGGGAAAGGCGTGCTCATGTCCGACAGCAGGGCGTAGACGGTCTCGTTCTTGGCTTCGGAGAACATTTTAACGCGCCATATGATGTTCGCGTCGCTCGCCCAGTTGGTTCGCACGTGCCATTGGCAGAACCAGTCTGTTGGTAAACCATTAAGTAGGTATATAGTATAGAAACCAAGGACCTTCACGACGTAAAGGGATCGTATAAAGTTGGTACAGAATTTATTTATAGGGATTTTCAAAAGATTTCCTAAAAGGAGGAGGTTCTCAATTCGACTGTATGTTTTTTTTATGTGTTTTACCTCAGAACTTTTGACTGGGTGAATCGATTTTGATGATTCTTTTTTTATTCGCAAGCTAGTGCTTCCCGTGTGGTTCCAAATAAATTTTATCAAAATCGGTGCAGTACTTTATTAAAAATTAACAAAAACCAAAAATAATAATGCATAATAGTTCGAAGTTGCTGCGATGGAAGTCGGTTTTTTAACGTGTTTAGGGTTTTTTTCCTCATCAATCAGAACATAGTAAATGAAACGAGCAAACACATTTTTTGGACTCCACACTAATATTATGAACGCGGAAGTATGGATGTTTGTTCAACTTTCACGCCTAAACGGCTGTACGGATTTAGATGAAAGAGAAGACCGCCCAAATTGTACCGCTATAGTACCTACTGAAACGCAAACTATCGTTTCGAGCCAATCTCCTTTTTGCGTTTCATAATTAAATTCTCGTTAGATTTTGTTCGTCTATGGAAACTGAATTTGAAAATATTTGTTTCGTTTTGACAAGAAGATGAAGGATAGAAAAAAAGAACAATGGAATGGTGGTCACCGCAAACCTATTTTTGACCGAAAATAAGATTTTCAAAGTTGTATGGTGCAGTTTTTTAGTATATTACAGATCCTTTGCCGATATTTCAAGGGTTTTTACCGAGTACCTAATGGACAACTAATATAATAACGGGGAAATAGCCGACGTATTACATCAGCAGGCTAAGCAAATAACTGATCGAGTCTTGACTGGTACCGCTCGAACACCTTTTTCGTCAGCCTGAGCATCTACCACCGTCGTGCCACCTGCGAAGGGAAGTAGTCACCTTTTTTCTTCACATTTCCGTATTCCCCGGTCAAGATTTCTTTTGGTTTTCATGAACTTTAGAAATTGAACAGTGTTATTATTTTATGTGTGCCTTTTTACGTTTAATTTAAGGTATTATCTATCACAGAATTAAGAGTAACAATCTATACGTATGGATTGTCCCTTCTACTACTTATTAAGGTTTAGCAATAACTAAAAGTGTAATCACACGTTTGTACTCCATGTTCAATTTTAGTCATAGTCTCTCAACCTATTAAAAATTGATATTATTATAAGTACCATTTTACATTTCGCGGTGACCAATTTCTTTTGATACTAGCTGTTATTAAATACAAATTTAAATTATATTTTAATTTATTACCTCTAAATATATATTTTAATTTATTACCTCTAAATCTTACGTATCATATGTGGCAAATTCCTTAAGGGTTTTTATAGCTAGTTCCCATTATTTTTGTCACATATTTATGGCGCCCGAACTAATGTTTTTATCCCCTTTTCTGCCTTTAATCTTTCCCTAACGAACCCGTTTTTTTGTCGTTCGTGGGTGTATCCGTTTTCCGGATAATATGGTTCAAGTTTTAATACCTCAAGACTCTTCCTTAATTTAATCGTGCAGTTTTCTTGGAAACGTATGGTTTTTTTGTTTGTATGCACGGTATTTTTTTTGCTTCTCTTAACACGGGTCGTTTTTTCCCCGGCTTATTGGCATTATACCTCTTTCGGATAATTGCTTACGTGTTGTTGAGTTGTTTTTGTCTGTGTATTCCCTTACGATTCCAAGAGAATTTTTAATTTAAATAGTCAATGGCCAGACTCTAGTTTTCTTTCAATCGAAAGTCGGGACAGACTTACTTTTAGTTCACGATTATTTAACGTTGTTTTAAGGGAAAAATCTTTAAGGGTTACTGTTTGGAATATTTTTACGCGTTGCTTTGCGAGGTACTCCTTAAATTTTTGGCGTACCCTGTTCACTTTTATGTGACAACGTTTCGGTATTCCGCAGTATTGTTTAGATTTCTTGAGGTCTTATAACAATTTTCCATTTTTCAAATTTCTTTCATTAATCTTGCCCTTGTCTTACCTCAAATGGCCTATTTTTCGGTAGAGTTGTCCCTTTAGACTCTTGCGTATCGCGTTTCAGACTTCCGGTGTTAATTTTATCCGTGAGTCGGATTTTTCACGCATCCGCCTTTACCGCTTTTGTCCATATTTTCGCTGGGGTAACCGACAATGTTTTGCAAGTTTTTTTTCAGTTTTTGTCAACCCTATTGGTCTTTAATGTTTTAGTAGTTGTTTGATTTCTCCTGTTTTCTTAAGTGACTAGTTTTAGGCTCAATACACAGCGATCCTTTAACGCTAGTGTGTTTTTGGGGTTATTAAGTTTGTTCACTTTTAGATGGAGTTTTTGCCGTTTGTATGTGTAGCTTCGTGTATAAATGTCAATTCCTACCAGCTTCAAGTAAACGTTTGTAGTTAACTAGTTACTTAGAGAGTTTTTATTTTTTCTTCTTCAGGGCTGTCCAACGTCCATAGGGTTGTCCAAATTTCAAAAAAATTTTGGACTTCTCGCCTTTTTTTGTGAGTTTGTGGGTATTTTGAAACGCAAACTATCGTTTCGAGCCGATCTCCTTTCGTGCGTTTCATAATTAAATTCTCTTTTGATTTTGTTCCTCTATGGAAATTTAATTTGAAAATAAGGGTGACTTTTTTGACAAGAAGAGGAGAGATTTTTTGGACGGACGAGAATGGCCGTCGTTTTATTTACTGATATATTAAATTAAAGTGTTTAGTATTTGAACCACTGTGATACTATTTGTAATAGTTATCGGAGCCCACGCCGTATTTCTGGAGGTCACCAGCTTAACCCAGCTAAGGGAATTTCAGTACTTCCTGGCTGCCGTGCCGTCGCTGCAGATCCTAACTACCACTCGGGGCACGTTCAACCTTCGGACCGAAGACCTGACCCACCCTACCAGAGGGCAGTCGAGGGAAGTAGCTCTTTATTCTTTCCGATTCATCGTCTTCCGAATCACAAGCTGGAGTAAACGAAAATGCTAAATTTTGTGCGCAGTTTAATCATGGTTTAATTTTTTTGGCAATCAGTTTAAACTATTATTTTTAAGAAGAGTCTCTTGGTTATAAAAAGTAACCTCCAAGAATTTTGAGTACTGTTTAGAGTGCCCCGGGGCAAGATTTAATTATCGCAAGTTTTTATAGTGTTTAGAGTGCCCTGGGGTAAATTCTTAATTACCCCTAGTTTTACGCTGTGTATAGTTTTCCGTGTGGAAATCTTCATAGACATAAGAGAAAACGACGTACGTTGTTTTCACCAAACCAACTGGTAAATATTTTTTATACAACAAAATTTATGTTTTCACCAAACCAACTGGTAAATAATTTTTATACAACAAAATTTATGTGTTCACCAAACCAACTGGTAAATATTTTTTATACAACAAAATTTACGTGTTCAACATAGATTAAGAATTTATTTTATTAATTTATTTGGGATTCATTGTTTAATTATATTCTTTCTTTACCTTAACTATTCTTTCGTTTTCATAGTCCTACTTTAAGGCCCCATCCCAAATTCTACGTATCATATGTGGCAAATTCCGTAAGGGTTTTTATCCCCGTTTCCATTATTTTTGTCACACTACATACTCGTAAGTTCTTGTTTTTATATTGTTTTATTTTAATTTTTTTGAGTTTAAGTTCATGTCATATTTATTTTTTAATTAGTGTGTGCAATAAAGAGTACGAGTATTTATAAACTACATATATCCAAGAAATTATTTATTGACGTTTTTTTGATTCCGTTGTTCACTGAAGCGGGGATGGTAAAACTTCTTCAAGTGACTGTTACTATAAAATAAAGATGTAACAATCCACCAATAAAATACGCGTAGCTACAACTTTAACGGCTGCATTTAAGGCCTTAAGATAGGTCAAATGACAATAGGTATTCAATCCAAATTATTGAAAGATGTGTAAAGCTATCTATGGAAAAATTATAAAATATACTTACAGTAATAAAAAAACGATTTAATTGAATACTTTTTGAAAAATATTACCACTTTTGATGAAAAAATTACCGTATAGGGTCTGTTTTGGTATTAATTGCAAAATTTCTCGAAAACAACTAGTTAATGTTGAATGAAACCAACACACAAAAATCGGTGACTATAAGTCCTTTCATTTTAATTGAACACATTTTTATAAACTTATTTGAAAGTATAGAAAAGTAATAAAAACATGTAAAAATCGAGAATTGGACGTTCGGTTTCAACGAAACAGCCGCGTTGAAGCCCGCATTGATTTGAAATCAAAATGAATAGACTTACGTTCGATATTATTTTAACACGTATCAACCTACTCGGATTGACGCATTTTAAAGCCTTAACTTGAAAGCCCATATATCTGAACTTTTACACGCAGCACAGAGTAGACAGTTTAAGAGCATATTCCTAAAATCGTTTTCCATACAAACTTAAAATTACTACTTAGTATTTGATTGATTTGTTAACCAAACAACCGATTTTGAAATAATTTTATATTGATGTATATCTGTGTCGGTAACGCATTACTTTTTTGAAAAACAAAACCGGAATCCATTATTAACCAATAAACTTGTTTTCAAGATACAAAACGGAAAACAAGTTTATTGGTTAATAATGGATTCCCGTTTCTTCGTCGTCCGATTATCCATATAAAACTATATCAAAATCGGTTGTTTAATAAGCAAACGAATTAAATACTAAGTTTGTATGGGATTTATGAACTCCAGCGGGCCCTTAAGCAAGTCCCGAAATTTTAATTTATAGATAAATTATATTTAAAAAAAAAAAGTGTTTTCACTAAATAATAGTGATTTGAGGGCAACGCAGAACCGGCCCATGTCTAGCAGTGGACGTAGTTTGGCTGATATGAGATGACGTTGAAGGTTTTCATTAGTAATCTTAAAATTTGCTAATCTTTTTTAAAATAAAGTATTTCGAAAATGTAATCTATCCACAAATTAGAATTTCGTGGTGCATAAAATTTCATTAGAATCGGCCCATCCATTTTCAAAAAGTAAATTTAAGTTTGTACGGAAAACGATTTTGTGAAATGCTCTTAATGTGCACTATCAGTATAAATTTAGGAGGGGGCGTCGCTCCGATTAGCTTTTAAGGTAGCTTAGCTGCCAAAGCTTAGCGGGAGTTTAGTGGGTAGTGTGGTCTTGGGCCTGTGCATATTTATTTATATACCTTATGTATATAATGGGTATGTATGTATATAGGCGCAGGGCTGTGAGTCCCACATAACCAGTACAGCCGGCTGTTATTAGTATGCGTAAAAGTATTCTCCTCCCTCCCTCCTCCGCAGTCCAAGGAAAAAAAAAATAGTGTAGTTTGTTACATACCGCGCCACAGAAACTCGAACTCCCCATTGACAACCCTCCCCGGGTAATAGAGCGTCACGTGGCCGCCGTGGTGCCACGTGCCCTTGTTGTCCAGCTGCACGTCCACGCTGACCTTCTGCGTCGGATCGCGATTCGCGTCCCAGTTGAAGGCACAGCTCAGGCGTTTCTGTTTATCCGTTAGCCAGCGTTCGTAGGATATGTGGAGGTCGCGGAGCCTGGCAATCAAAACGAATAAGTTGATACAGAAGAAAATATAGCGAAGGGATATAACAAAAGCAACAATTACATGATAAGATGATAAGGGGGGATGATAGGGGGCGGGGATGTCGGTGGCGTAACGGCTAGGGCGCTACCTTCTGTCCGGGAGGTCGTGGTTCGAACCCTGCCACGTACTAATGTGATTTCGAACTCGACTTTCGATACCAACGCCAAGTCGAATTTCGATTTCATATGTACGTTTATCCGACGCTCTTACGGTTAGGGAAAACATCGTGAGGAAACCTGCACACGCCAGCAAAGAAACTCGAAGGTTGTGTGTGAAGTCGATCAACCCGCACCGGCCCTCGTGGTGGACTAAGGCTCGATTTTGGCTCGGCTCGTGCCCCTCGGAGGGGACGTATATGAAGCTGGTAGAATGATGAAAGCAGGGTATATAAATCGACGGCAAGAGCACAGTGTAAAGGATCCACCATATAGTGGTTCAACATTTTGGATGTTTGCATCAAAGCCGGTCACGTGCTCCACCGCCGCCGCCTGAATGTATGAAGTGTCCCAAGTGGTGACCATGGCACCCTACTCTACCCCTACCTCCCTCCCTCCCAGATTGTCCTGTCTATTGTAGGATTATTTTGAGAACCGTGAATATTTAAAACAACAGTTCTTGGAAAATAATTATATATTTTCACCTCACACGCTCGGAAAAGTTTTGTTTTGCGCGCAAAATTGCGTTTTATTGGCAAGCGTGGAAAGAGTTTTTAAAATGAGAATAAAATGAATTAAAATTTTCCATGCTGTAGTGAGTGAGAAATTGTGTGTTTCGCTCGATAGCAAAGTTATTTTGCGCCTCGTGCCTCTGCGCAGGTTTCAATAGAGGTAACTCGCGCCAAATAACAACTTTGCAGGCTTGCATAACCAATAACTATTTTTGTATGCCGATGATAAAAACTACAAATCTCAATTTATTTGTGATAGTAGAATCGACTGATCAAAACAGTGACAATTTAGATTCAATCCATGAGGATATTTTTTTTATAATTTGAGTGCGTTCGACTACCTCTCACCTGTTGGTAAGTGACGATTAAGCCGAGGATGGTACACGCAAACTGAAATAATGCCTATTCACTCTCGTCGTGAAGATCCCCAAATTGTAAGAGTCGGGAAATAAAAACGCAGGCCAGGAGTTCCACTCCATCCCTGTCCGCATAATAAATGAGGAAGCAGAACGCTTCGTGCGTATAGGCTGAATACCAACAACAAAGAGGTGGAAACTCTCCCTGCGTCTCCTTGACCGTAGGTGGAATGGAGCTTGGGGAATGAGGTCGTGCAGTTCTTGCACACACTCGGACGATTTTAAATGTGTAAAGAATATACTCACTGATCAAAATGTATGTCCATGTTGACTTTAGTGTTGTTGTTCAAGTCGGCGTTCAGACTCACGCTGTACGCTTTCTCGCCGACGTCGAACTCCACGTACGTGGTGAAGTTCTGCTCCGAGAGCAGCACGTACCGGATCAGGGTTCGGTACTTGTCCTGATTGTATTCACCCTGTGGAGTGAACATCGTCTTTAATGCCAGCTTTATTAAATCTTTTTTTTTTGACGTGCCAACGTCTAATAAATCGATGGACGCCGGCTGCATGCACGAAAAAGGTTGACTCATTGTCCCGTTACGCTCATTGTCCAGTTACGCTAATTGACTCGTCATAAAAGTATGCTATCATTTCATCAATGTTTTGTTATGACGTTGTCACGTTAAACTATTGTCCGTAAACCGACTTTACAGCCAACCAATTTTTTTAATTCACAATTGGTAAGCCCTTGGCATCATCTCACTTGATGGTAAGTGACGATGATGCCGAAGATGGAAGTGGGCTTACCAAGATTCCCCAACGCAATGGAGGACTGGCTATCTTATCTTCAAGCCGGAACACATCAATGTTGTTAATACTGATGTTTGGCAATGATGATAAGTTTATTTTACACACTTGCAATGTTCGTATGTATGTGAGTTGTCCGCTTCAAAATTGGCAAGTTATACTTTTAAATGCATGGTTGGCTAAGTGATATCATTCCAAATCCAATATGGCGACCCCAAAGATAGCGGACCAGTTATTTTTTATGCACCCCTACGATATGGGTTGTAGCGTTAATTGTAAGTCACTAAAATAAATGTTATACTTCAATCACAAAAGTAAATCGAGCGACGAACTACGATCGATCGATCGATTGTTCAAGCGGCGTGGTTTAAGTATTCGTGTGTCACTATCATAATTCTGCACATGCACAGACGGACAATAAATCGGCATATTGCGATCATCTGAGACGCTCATTCATATAGCTCAAATTATATTTGAGAAATTCCTAATGTTTCACTAACTAAATATTGTGGAAGTTTCCCCAAATTAGGGGGAATCCCTATATTTGAGGACCACAGTCCAGCTGTAGATAAAAAAACAAAGCCTCGAACAGCTGATTACTATAGGCACAACAAGAATCCATTTCAATTGATTTCTACAAACCACTTAGCGAAATCGGTCCAGCCGTTCTTGAGTTATACATGGTGTAACTAACACGACTTTGTTTTATATATATATATATATATATATATATATATATATATATATATATATATATATATATATATATATATATATATATATATATATAGATATTGTCAAATACCCTATCGCCATGACAAACAAATAACAGTGGTACTTACACTCCCAATGAAAGTAATTTGCCTGTTGTCCTGCCTGAACCTCGCGTCGACGGCTATGTCCTTGAAGTCGCTGCTCGTGACCAACACTTTGATCCTGTGCGACGCCATATTTGTTTTCGACTGGTCCTGGTACAGCGCGTCTATGTTGAAATCGGCGTTTGTGAACCACACCCCCGCTGCGTTCACCTGCCAATTACAATGCACGTTATACAGGGTGGAACTAAAATCCTTGGCCAAGTTTTAAACTAAGCATCTATTCTTAAAACCCAACAAAGTTTTCCCTTTACGGTCAGAAACCAGAGCAAAAATCTTATTTTACATACTAAATTGGCAAATCAGATAATCTATGTATGAGAAGTCCAATTTTTAGGATTCCGTAGTTTACAAGGAACCCTTATAGTTTCGCCATGTCTGTCCGTCTGTCCGTCTGTCCGCGATTTAACTCAGAGACTCTTAGTACTAGAAAACTGTAATTTATGCTGGGTATACATTTTAATCACGCCAACAAAAATGGTAATTTTTTAGGGTACCTCCTCTACACTTAAAAGTGGGGGTGATTCATTTTTCTCGTCTATCCCACGATGTGGGGTGTCGCTGGATAGGTCGTCCAAGAATATTACGGTTGTATGCAAACCATTTTTCTCGTCTATCCCACGATGTGGGGTGTCGCTGGATAGGTCGTCCAAGAATATTACGGTTGTATGCAAACCATTTTTCTCGTCTATCCCATGATGTGGGGTGTCGCTGGACAGGTCGTTCAAGAATATTACGGTTGTATGAAAACCCTTTTTCTCGTCTATCCCATGATGTGGGGTGTCGCTGGACAGGTCGTTCAAGAATATTACGGTTGTATGAAAACCATTTTTCTCGTCTATCCCATGATGTGGGGTGTCGCTGGACAGGTCGTTCAAGAATATTACGGTTGTATGAAAACCATTTTTCTCGTCTATCCCATGATGTGGGGTGTCGCTGGACAGGTCGTCTAAGAATATTACGGTTGTATGAAAACCATTTTTCTCGTCTATCCCATGATGTGGGGTGTCGCTGGACAGGTCGTCCAAGAATATTACGGTTGTATGAAAACCATTTTTCTCGTCTATCCCATGATGTGGGGTGTCGCTGGACAGGTCGTCCAAGAATATTACGGTTGTATGAAAACCATTTTTCTCGTCTATCCCATGATGTGGGGTGTCGCTGGACAGGTCGTCCAAGAATATTACGGTTGTATGAAAACCATTTTTCTCGTCTATCCCATGATGTGGGGTGTCGCTGGACAGGTCGTCCAAGAATATTACGGTTGTATGAAAACCATTTTTCTCGTCTATCCCATGATGTGGGGTGTCGCTGGACAGGTCGTCCAAGAATATTACGGTTGTATGAAAACCATTTTTCTCGTCTATCCCATGATGTGGGGTGTCGCTGGACAGGTCGTCCAAGAATATTACGGTTGTATGAAAACCATTTTTCTCGTCTATCCCATGATGTGGGGTGTCGCTGGACAGGTCGTCCAAGAATATTACGGTTGTATGAAAACCATTTTTCTCGTCTATCCCATGATGTGGGGTGTTGCTGGACAGGTCGTCCAAGAATATTACGGCTGTATGAAAACCATTTTTCTCGTCTATCCCATGATGTGGGGTGTCGCTGGACAGGTCGTCCAAGAATATTACGGTTGTATGAAAACCATTTTTCGCTTTAGGGATCCGTTTGCGAAATATTAAGCTTTAAAGTGCAAATTTTTGTTAAAATCAAGTGCCCCCCCTTCCAGCTAAATAGCTAAATAGCTATTTCAGGACAAATGACCATAGGCACGGCTAATAGGATTTCTTTGCACAGGAAATTTATTTATTTGCATTTGTTGAAAAACTACGAAACCCTAATATGCGCGTGGTTCGACACGCTCTTGGCCATTTTTCCCCTAATTGTATAAGTTTCTCTAGGAAGCTATTTAGTTTCACATGAGTTCAACCTGAGTTTAAAATTTGGTATGAGACAGTGTCTGATATGTAACAAAAGTGCAGTGATATTTTAGTTTCCTTAGTCGTATTTTATTCAAAAACCAACTTGATTTTACCATGTTGTCGCCATCATAAATAAATATCGGTATTTCGACATGGATGGATGCGGGCAGCGCAGGACCGGTCGTCGTGGAAATCCTTGGGGGAGGCCTTTGTCCAGCAGTGGACGATTTGTGGCTGATATGATGATTTCGACATTAATATTACATTAGCGCAGAGGTAAAGAAACATGCCATTACGCCTCGCGTATGAGTTTGGGCTTTAATTAATATAAGACATTACATACAACATTCATGGGGTGCTCTTGAATTGTATTTATATGGGCGACTCTCCTAGGCTTGTAAACTAAAAATACCATTATTGACGTGATAACGTCTTATAAATTAAAGACACGGGCTGCATTCACGAAAAAGTGTGACGTCATTATCACGTTACGCCAGATTGACGTCATTGTTGTGTTACGCCTGAGCCGAGTGTGCAAAACGAGAGTTGTACTTGTACAAGTATTTGGACGGACAGACAGACGGACGGACGAACCGTCAAACAAGTGTGTTAATGGATTAAAAGTACCAGGCTTCCAGGAGCTTACAAGAGGTGTATCAATGCGGTCGATTCTCTGTGAGGAAAACCGTCATACTAAAAAGAGGCGTTTCTTATACCTAACCTTTAGCACTGCCTTTGCTAAATGTATTTTCTTTTGTCTAAATATTTAATGTATTTGTTTTAAAGCAATAAAGAGTTTACAAACAAACAAACAAACATCAGTGTGTTAATGGATTAAAATTTCTAGGCTTCCAGGAGCTTACAAGAGGTGTTCCAACTGAGAATATGTTGTAGTTGTAAAAAGTACCAGGAGCACATAAATGCCAAGGAGTTAACTCACTCGACTATTGGCGGTATTTTACATCTCCTTAGATGGAGCTGAAGAAGTTTAATTCATTCGTGTGGTCTAAATCACACAAGCGTTCGGCTTGTGACACGTTATCACGTAAAATTGTCGTCCGTAAACCGACTTTACAGACATCTGTTTTTTTTTTGCGTAAAAAAGTATTTTCTAAGGAATGATACTTATCTAGACTAAACTATTCAGTTAACAATATTTTACTAAAGTAAATAAATAAATGAATTGACACTATTACCTGAAACTCATTTGCCTTTTTTTCATGCACTTTGACGTGAATACTACAAGGGTGCAGCGTCGGCAGGGTCATGTTGATTTGTGAGTCGACATACAGCTGCGTCCCGGGGGGGTTGTACAGGTATCCTGAGAGCACGATCTCGCGGGATTTAGGATTGAAATTGAGCACCGCTTTCGCTGTGTATTTTGGCCCATTCTAAAAGAAAAAAATAAGAATATAGTAAACTAGATGAAACGAATACAAATTGTAGTGAAAAGGTTGATTCGTTTTTATTTGATCTAAGAATGGAAGTGAAAAACATGTTGCGCCGTCCACAAATAATGATTGGGAACAAGGCAGGGAAATGATAATATTTAATAAAAAAAATTACATCCTGTAGCACATACTGAGTCGGTGCCTTTTCTACACTGCGGCACAATTATGTGTATAGTTTAAGTTTATAGAGCATGCATAGTTTAAGTTTTTTATTTGTTAAAATTTCATTCTCTTTTATCAACCGACTTCCAAAAAGGAGGACGTTCTCAATTCGACTGTATTTTTTTATTTGTTATTTGACTGGGTTCACCCAATCAGTTCACCGATTATTATTATTCTTTTATTATTTGAAAGCTAGTGCTTCCCGTGTGGTCCCATATAAATTTTATCAAAATCGGTGTAGTACTTTATTAGAAAATTTACAAAAATAATGGTAAATGACGATGATGCCTAAGATGGAAGCGTGCTTACCAAGATTCCCCTAATAAACTCAAACTCAAAACAATTTATTTCAAATAGGTGTTTACACACACTTTTAAATAGTCAAAACAAAAAAAAATACTGTATATTACAAATAATGTCATGATTCAGATTACAGTCTCAGGTAATGGTATTTGATATAGAATCAACATATATATCTTTGTCATTTACATAATCTATTATTTTATAATATCCTCTAGAGCACAAAACTTTTTTGACATGAGTCTTGAATTTGGGATACAATGGGGAACTGGCTATATTATCTTCAAGCCGAAACGTTTGGCGGCGAGACATAGATAAGAGTGTTGTAGCTAGCCAGGCGGGCTTGGGAAATGCCCTTCCACAAACCAAACCGAGTCTTACAACATTACACTCCGCCGGGAATCGAACCCTCGACCTCCTGATGTTAAGCTAATGGAGTAACCATTACGGCATGGATGCGGTTAAAAATATTTCCGTGTAATATTTTTAACTTGTAATTGTGGTGGAGTGTTAAATAAATGTTTTATCTATGTATCTAAGGACACCACAGCGTTCCACCGCGTTACTATTTGAAACTAGCTTTTTCCCGCGGCTCCGCCCGCGTGGACATCGTTTTTATGACTGTCTTTAATGATATTATAAAACGGTGGGAAACGACATAATTTACTAATCACCCATTAGTAAATTATGTCGTTTCTCTGTGCAAAAATACACAACAATCGAGTATTTTTTAGTTCCCTCAGGAACTGCATCAGAATATGCTATTTTCTCGGGATAAAAAGTAGCCTATGTCCTTCCCCGTGACACAGGATACCAGCATACCAAAATTCATAAAGATTGGTCAAGGCGTTGAAGCGTGAAAAGGTAACAAACAAACAAACACATTTTAACATTTATAATATTATTAGTAAGGATAGTAAGGATGGCAAAAAACGAATAAACAAACAATATAATAATGACAAAACATTGAATAGTGATAAACTTAATTTTTATTACTCATATATAAAATCCAGAGACATTTACACCCATGTTAGATTATTGTAAGAGTATAATTATACCTAATAAAAGAAAAAAAGAATTCAAAAAATTCTTTAAATAATTCATTAACCTATGTAAATTATTACTATAATTATTTACTAATTATAAGAGTTCCAAAATTATTTGCTATTTTTAATGATATACTGTTAGGTTTTATTTCAATATTTTTTTTATATCATTTTATTATATTTGGAAAACTTACTGCTATTATACAATAATGATTAATATCCATGCTATAAACCCTTTAAACCCCTGTACTATAACTACGAAGGGGGCAGATGAAACTAAATAGGTGCCATCGACCACCGGGGTGGTAAACGCCACCTTATTAGTGCCAACCGCCACCCCGGTGGCAAGCTCCGAAGGGGGCAGATGGGAATGAACGGTTTTAAATAGCAAGCTTTTATTTTTTTTCTCCCAAGCTCGGGAAGCTCACGCCCTACTCCACACACGGGGAACGTCTGGATTGGTGGAGATTGTAGGGCTACACTGTTATGTATCATTCTGATCGACCTCTCGAGTAGTAATATATCACTATCTTTTGACTGACTCGGTGGCTCAGTGGTCAGTGCTCTTGACTACTGATACGAGAGTTGTGGGTTCGATCCCCACCTAGGGAAAACATTTGTGTGATGAGCAGATTTGTTTGCTCTGTGTCTGGGTGTTAAATATCTATATATGTATGTATTTAAACGTATATAAGTATGTATATCAGTCTCTGGTTCCCATAACACAGGGAATCCTACTTTGGAGCCAGATGACCATGTGCGATTTGTCCCAGAATATTTATTTATTTATTTATCTCTTTCACATTCAATGAGAATGAGAGCAAAACGCAATTGTTTGTTAATCATTTAAAGCAGTTCAATACTCTTACCACTATTCAAAATGTTAGAAAGAAACATAATACTCACCCCTTCAAACCGAAATTCGGTTCTTATCAGCCTGGGTCGGTTCAATATGAGTTTTGTGTCCAGTTTCATTCCGTTCAGCCGTTCCACCTTGGTGTAGGCGAAGACGAACGCCGGGTCCAGCTTGTTGGCGCGAGACGAACTGACGTTGAAGGCCACATCTGCGTGGTTGTGGGTTTTCTGTTGAGAAAATAGTTGTACGCTACTCCAGCTCGGAATGTGCCGTCTTACTATTTAGGTTTCCGTACCGCAGCAAAAGGTAAAAATGGAAACAATATACGATTACTCGTGTGTCTGTCCGTCCGTCCGTCCGTCTGTCACAGCCAATTTGCTCCAAAACTACTTTTGGTACACATATGTAAGTCAGTGACGCAAAGATGGACGTGTAATTTTAAACACTTTTGGGGTTTAAATTAGAATTATTTATATCATGTCATATCAAATGAAAAGGCTTGTTCTGAGAATCTCAAATATATGTTTTTTTTAATTAATTTAACGCAGATACGCCTGCCGGGTGTTATAACACCCGTGTCATACCGTGCATTGAAACCTATTTTGATGACGCATCGGCTTTATTGTAATGAATAAAATATATTAATTTTACTTTGAGTGCGACTGCAACCGCCGAGCGGCGCGCACATAAGGAAGATTCGCCAACTGATAACTCTTTGTACGATACAAAATAGGCATTAAAACTATTCCATATAGGGCGACGAACATTTTTTTTCCTCCATGGATAAAAGCAACACTTTGTCTTACCATATTTTTTAGCACAGCATAGAAGTTATACATCGGATACGCCGTAAACTCCATAGCCAAATCCCCATACAAATCATATCTAAATCCCGCCGATCGTTCGCTGTATAGACCTTCCAACTTTATGGTCTGTTTTGGGTTCTTCAGGAATTGGTAATCGAAGTTTAGTTTCGCCCCATGGGTTGGTCCGTTTATGGTGTAGTACCCTATGAGACGGCTCGCCAGCTGCTTGGTTTGGAAGTCGCCGGAAATGTCCCATTGAGTTACTCCGCCTTTGGATTTTACCTTTATTGTGCCTGGAGATAGGAATTTAATTGAATTAGGTATGCACGTAGAACAGATGGCCGTTGGCGTAGAAAAGTTCTAGAGTGGCGATCGCGCACTGAAAGACACCTGGTGAAGGTAGCGGGAAGCCGCTGGATGCTGGCAGCCCAGTACCGGTCGTCGTGGAAATCCTTGGGGGACGCCTTTGTCCAGTAGTGGACGTCTTTCGTCATCATATCAAATTCAGTTTTAACACTTATGTACCATCAGTTTCTTCGTTTATGATTTTACTCACCCCATAGACTTAATATCAGGCAGTTAAAATATATTTTTTGAACAATTTTCTATTTTAGTATATTTCATTTGACCCTAAGTTTATCATCTTTTATCTATCCTTAAACAAAAGACCTTGAATTTATCAATCGTCATATAACATTTACTCCTAGGAATGATTCTAAAATCGGTCAATAAGGACCACTATAATCACCTGTACTTGTCACCGTTTATTCTAGTCTATATTTATTTATTTATTATTAGGGATAGTTACGTCATTAGCCTAAACAATGCGATTGTCAATTGTCACTGAGTATCTGGTAGATATACGCGAGGGAATGTCTTTTTTTCACAATTGGTAAGCCTTTGGCATCATCTCACCTGATGGTAAGTGACGATGATGCCGAAGATGGAAGCGGGCTTATCAAGATTACCCAACGCAATGGAGAACTGGCTATTTTATCTTCATGCCGGAACACATCAATGTTTTTAACACTGATGTTTGGCAGCAAGACTTAGAAAAGATGGTGGTAGCTAGCCAGGCGGGCTTAGAAAATGCCAATTGTCACTTGATTCCATAACCCATAAATCTGGAATTGTATGGATCTCACTTTGACACGGCGCTATTCATATAAGCGCTTCTCTGGCTGCAATGTCAGCCATATCGTTTTCGTGACTGTTGTAAGTGCTTCTCTGGCTGCAATGTCAGCCATATCGTCTTCGTGACTGTTGTAAGCGCTTCTCTGGCTGCAATGTCAGCCATATCATTTTCGTGACTGTTGTAAGCGCTTCTCTGGCTGCAATGTCAGCCGCATCGTTTTCGTGACTGTTGCAACACTAACCCGTGTTCCATTAATTCAAATACACTTTAATAGTCACTTATTCTGAATAAAGCAAACTTTTTGGAGATGATCTTTTTTTTATTGTATGTGACAGTTTATTGTTTATGTTATTTAAGAGCGTCGGTGGCGTAATAGCTAAGGCCGCTACCTCCTGTCCGGGAGGTCGAGGTTCGAGTCCTGCCACGTACCAATGTGTTTTCGAATTTAGATTTCATATGTTCGTTTATCCGACGCTCTTACGGTGAAGGAATACATCGTGAGGAAACCTGCACACGCCTGCGCAGAAACTCGAAGAGTGTGTGTGAAGTCAACCAATCCGCACTGGGCCCGCGTGGTCGAATAAAGTCCGATCGCCCTAATTCAGGGTAGGCTCAAGCCCCTCGGTGGGGACATATATGAGCTGATATGATGATTGTTTATATATATGACGGCAAAATAAGAACAAAACGGATGTGCTTTTTGCTGGTTTTTGAAAAAAAAAAGAAAATCGAAGCACTTTCAAAAATTCAAATTCAAATTCAAAAATCTTTATTCGTTACAAAAGGAGAAGTTATTCAGAAAAGTATTGAAAATAGTAGGTCATAATAATCAATTTAAAAGGAAAACTATCACGGCTAAGTAGGCTTTCTTAGTTTAGGAGATAGTCGACCAACTTAAGATGTGCAGTTGAATTTGTAAAAAGTTTATAGCTTTTCCATACGAAATGTTCTAAAACAACTGTAAAAATAACTTTGTTTTTAAAATATACATTTATTTATTGAAAATACTACGGAACCCTACTTTGCGCATGGTCAGACACGCACTTGGCCACTTTTTTGTATTTACTCCATCGTTTGAACGGTAGTACATACAAGCGTGAATTTTTATGTGAAACTTAGTACTAACCCTGAAGTAAAACAACAAATAAAAACCGCCCTAAGCGCTAAGGAGTCCGAACCCACAGAACCTTCCTATGCGCGTGGTTCTCAAAAATAACTTGAACGATTTCGATGAAACTCCGTACTTTACTATAACTTTATATGGCCCACTGCACGCGGTAGTTCGTTATTCCCGGAAAATCGGAAAATACATAAAAACCCAGAATATGTGTTTGTTCCTCATCAAGTATGATATACACCTCCGTTATTTGCTACTAACGATTTTGATGATTCTTTTATTGTTGAAAAGGAGATATCCCGAGGGTGGTACCAGGAAAAACCAAAACCAGGATCTGATGATGATATCCCAGAGAAATTGAGGAACAGGAGTTTGAAGTCGGTTTTTTTTCTTAAATTTTTTTTTATGTTAATCTATGTATGCCAGATGTTGACGGCTACGAGAGAATGTAAGCACAGCGGGGCTGTACAATTTATTACTTGAGGCATGGCATTCACTCCATCAGTGCTACTCTTGTACTTTGAAGACTTCGTCCGTAAAAAGAGATTTTAAGATGAGAAATTGTGTCTTCTTTATGTTTCCCATAGACACTTTAGCCATAGTCAATCGTTGACGTATTAATAAAAAAACTGACCAAGTTCGAGTCGGGCTCGCTTAAAGTAGGGTTCCGTAGTTTTTTCAAAAAATTAATGTATATTTTAAAAAACAAAATATATTTGCAGTTAATGATTCAATTCAATTCAATATATTAATTCAAAATAGGTGCAACTTACACTCTTTCTGATAGTCATAAAATATTAATAACAATGTCATTCCTTTGTGAAGAATCAAGAAATAAACAATAATTAGTTAATAACGTCAAAATAAAATCCTTGATATAGACCAGATTATGACATTGGAACATGAAAACAATATGACACGAAAAGTTATATATAAAAATCATTGAATGCATTTAACAAGTGTAGGCCAGTTCACACGGACAGCACCCGGTCACGAGTATAACGCGAGAGTCAGCCATCGCTCCCATCAACCATATTTGAGGAAAAGGAACGACCCGGCTCCCGATGCGCCACCATCCATACAACATTTGTATGGAAAATCTATGAACTTTTTAAAAATCGAACTGCACATCGGACTATTGCTCCTAAACCAAGAAAGCCTACTTAGCCGTGATAGTTTTGTCGCCAAATAATAGTCTTTTTTTCTGTTCCTTCAGGAACTGTATCGGACTATGCTATTTTCACGAGATAAAAAGTAGCCTATGCCCTTCCCCATGATACAGGCTACCTCCATTCCAAATTAGTTGAGATGTTGAAGCGTAAAAAGGTAATAAACAAACAAATACATTTTCACATTTATAATAGCTGTCCCGGCAAACTTCGTTCCACCTTACACTATACTACACTACACTAGCCTACCCTGCCCTACCCTACAGTAGCCTACCCTACCCTACCCTACACTACACTACACTACCCTACCCTCACTACACTACACCTACACTACGCTACACCTACAATACCATACCCTACATTTTGTATTGATGAATATCATATTTTAATACTTATTATCCTATTCCCGACGAAGACAAATGCAAAAACACAAGAATCATAAAAATTGGTCCAGCCGTTCTTCAGATATAAATGGTGTAACTAACACGACTTTCTTTTATATATATAAGATTACGGCTTATTAATTAAACGACTTACCCAAAAACTCGGCGACTCTCTCATCATTGACGACCCAGTATGCGTGCGGGACCCACACCGCCCCATACTTCATGACATGCCGCTTGATACTCATGGATGTATCGAACTGCTTCCGGCCGTTCACGTCCAGGCTCGCCTCTATGGATTTGTCGTCGGGCAGGTTCCGGTACAGGCCTTTAGCTTTTAGAGTGCTTTCGGTTGATTGGAAGGTGACAAGAGCACTGCTGGAGGTGTTTGTGACGGATAGGATAGCGTTGAATTTGCGTTTTTCCTGGAATTTTGATAGCAGTTGTTACTAATTGTAATTGAAGGCAACGTCGATTAAGTATCTTTGTTTTTATTACAAATTGGTAAGTAAGTCTTTGGCATCATCTTACCTGATGGTAAGTGACAATGATGCCGAAGATGGAACTGGCTATTTTATCTTCATGCCGGAACACATAAATACTGTCAACATTGATGTTTGGAGGCGTGACTTCGGATAAGGTAGTGTTAGCTAGCCAGACGGGCTTATAAAATGCCTTCCGACAACCAAACAGAGTCTTACACGCCGGGCATCAAACCTAAGACCTCCGAGAGAACATTTATAGGTAAAACCTACGGTAAACTTAATCAACAGCCAATACATTTGACTTATTAGGTCACATTTGGAAAGTCTATCACCAAAGAGTCCAAAAATGGCTAGTCGGGGGGTTTGCTGACAATACATACAATGGTATTTGTACAGTATGGAGGCTTGAGTTTCCATACATACTTAGTTCCGTTTTATACAAAATCGACATGCCGGATCGAATTTAAACTTTGCAAATATAAAGAAAAACACTAATTGATGTTTGTGATTTGTTTTTGATGTACTAAAATAATACATAACAAAGTTAGAGCGAGTTGAAACTCGAATTTAAACTTTTATTTACTTCTGTTTCAATTTATTATAATCAAAACAAATTACAGACATACCATCGATATGGTGTCTTCCCAACATCCTAAGAGTGTTTACATTTTGAGGACAATAATCCCAAAAAACGGTTATTTTAAATCCCAGCATCCAGCTATGTCTAGTTTAATATTTTCGGGTTCAATTAATAATTAAAATTAATGTATAGTATAGGAATGAACTGGATCGCGGTGCGTTTGCGCATCAACTTTTATGTCTGCGTGACCTTAGGTAGTTGTGATAATTTTGAATGAAATATTTATGATGTCAAAAAATCGAAAAACAATGGACCGGAAAGATGATGTCATACATTTTTATGTTATGTAGGCAAATTTGTATTTTATTGCATTAAAAAAATCTTGTAGTTTACTTACGCATTCATGGTCAAGTTTCCGTTGTAAGAAATTTTCAATGTATTTTAGTGAAACTTATAGCGAATTTCTCATCTATTCACGAATCAGTAGACTATAATTTGTCTAATATCTGCGGTTTTTTTGCAATCTCTAGTGTAAAACATATTTTAGCACAAAGCAAACAAATCTACAATTTTCTCAAAATTAACTTGTTGGAAAATAATTATTATATTTATTAAAAATAAATACAACATTTTCATCAAAATTTTCAAGTATTTAGGAACCGTTACAATAATCAGCTAATAATTAAACACGAAAATATTAATCTAACATCTAGACGTTGCTAAATGTCGGGATTCTGAAAAAGAAGGGTTTTTGGGATTTTCCGGCTCACAATGTAAATATCCTCTTAAAGTTTGGATTTAATTCGGCATTTCGATTTCGTATTAAAACGGAACTACGCGAAATCACAAAAAAATATGGATGTCCCATACTAAGTTGGGGAAATTGTTGGATTTCCCATACTAAGTTGGGGAAACTGTTGGATTTCCCATACTAAGTTGGGGAAATTGTTGGATTTCCCATACTAAGTTGAGGAAATTGTTGGATTTTCCAAACTAAGTTGGAGAATCAGCTAATCGATTTCAATGTAAAATCGATTTTATGCGATGTCAGCAAAGTTATACAACAAAAGTTGTTCATTTTGAGCAGAAACCGCTGAAAAATTTGTAATAATGTATCCACACCCAATAACAAAACAAAAAACTTACCAAACTGTTTGGAGTATCAAACGAGAATCCTATAACGTCGGCGGTCGCATTCTTATCCCACTTGTACTCAAAGGCGTACGTATTGGCGGATTTGTCGGCTTTTTCCAAGGAGACTATGTATTTAGCGGGCCCCGACATTATGAAGTAGGGCGCGTTCGTTATGTTCGCCATATTTGGAAACTAGGAAAAATAAATAAAATAAAGTTACAAACAAATGGCGTGGAGTGGCGGAGTGGCGACCGCGCACCGGAAAACGTAGCGTAGGCAGGCCTCCCACGCGGTGGACCGACGACCTGGTGAAGATCGCGGGAAGCCGATGGATGCGGGCAGCGCAGGACCGGTCGTCGTGGAAATCCTTGGGGGAGGCCTTTGTCCAGCAGTGGACAATTTCCGGCTGATATGATGATGATGATGACAAACAAATACATAAAGGTCAGTGTACACGCAGTGATCTGTGGACCCCGCACTAGCAAACCTGTATCGCGGGAGTCTAGTTAATTTTACCATATTAACTATTCAGTTTGTAGATATCAATAGCACTAAAGTTAATATTAGGGGTTTAAGTATGAAATTGCCGAATGGATGAAAAAGTTTAAAGAAGAAAATTAGTTTAAGAAAAATTGTTTTTATAACAAAATTTATTCCCAAAATAGCATTAGACTATTGAAAATTAATAACTGGTAAATATGTGCCTATTGTTTAGATATTTTTTAGAGCAGGCTTTATAAACTTATGAAGACGGTTATTTTCAATTTAATAAATCACCATTTTTAAGGGTTAAATAATTAAATATGCACATATTTAATTTTAAAGCTCCAGAGTTATCACAGCAGTTTCTTCATTATTAATATCATATTTGGTAATACCCTGCATAAGATTTCGTCACTTTAAAAAAACACGAAAATTAATCACTAGTCTAAAAAAGCCCCACCTGACTACTAAGAAAACGTCTTTGTTCTATTCAATGCTACGTAACTCAGGGGAGTTGGAACATAAAGACATGGCACTAGTTACTAATAAAAAGACCATAAGTAGTGTTACCATGAGGTCAATAACAAAAAACAATAACTTTTTTCTCAATAAAAATTGGCATTGAACTTCAAAAACTGAATCGCCAATTTCATACTTAAACCCCTATTATTAATAAACAGTAGGCTATAATTTTTGGTTACAACAGTGTAAATCTGAATGTATGCCTGTGTGTTACTTTTTCACGCTAAATCTACGGAACGTTTTAACTTAATGTAATACAGAGCTAAAGTAAAGGGCGGATAACCACATAGGATAGTTTTTATCTCGAAAAATTCCCGAGGGATATGGGAAAACTAAAGTATGTTACTCTTTCCGCTATAAGTACTGAACCGATTTCGCTGAATTTTGGCATAGAGTTGGAGGAGTACAACATAGGATACTTTTATCCTGCAAAAATGAATACTTCTCGAAGGAGTTTGGAAAAACGTAAAACCACGCCACGAGTCGCTTCGCGCACCGTGCACCCTCGATAAGTCATAAAACGATAACCACACGTGCGAAGCCGCGGGCAAAACCTAAAACATTTCTGAAAAGCTGAAAGTTTAGCATTTATGGATTGGAAGTTTAATCTTTACTTATAAGAGGAGAGAGATGTTAGAAACATACAAACCTAGTGGCAATAATGTAGAATAGTTGGCCGACTTCAACTACCTACTCGTAATCATTTTTTAATACAGTTGCTCAAAAAGTGGTACTTTATGTGCTAGTTTACTGTGTGCAAAATTGATTTTACCGCACATGTGCTTTTTACTTTGCCACTTTTTTTAAATTCGTATCTTCGAGAAACAAGACATTTCTAAAAAATATAATAACCAAAGATACATAATCTTCTTTAAGATTTTTGAAAGGAGAATTAAAAAAAATAGCTTGTTCCTCCGTGAGGTTAGTACATAACGCTAGCTGATTAGATTCTCTTTGGGTTATGTCTTTGTGAAGAAAGGAGCATAAATATGAGTGAAGCGCATAGGTTATACCAAGGAATGGGTCATCTTTTACAAGGAGGTTTTAATGCTTTTAATAATATTATCCCAAGCCCTATTGTAATCTATTTATAGTAAAATTAAAAAAACTTACGCAAGCGTAAGTGTGTCTATCTAAATTTAATATGGAGCAATTTTCGTAAAACTGAATTGAGTCGTTTTAGATGTGAATACGAATAAAATTATGAAAAGTTAATATATGTGTAACAAAAAATATACTTATGTGTATGTATAGGAAAAAACAAAGTGAGATTACTCCCCGGACATTTAAAATGAGCCACAAGTCGCGTAAAATGAACTTTGGTTGCCGAAACCTTGATAGGTATGTACCCATGGATTTTGTTTTTTATTTTATCTGTTTCCCCACAACTATATTGAAAAATGTCGTATGATGCATGGATGTATAAGGAAATGACAAACTTGTGATGATGGTAATGCCTCGTCTGCGGCTCGGGCTTACAAATGTCACTCGTTTGTTATTTACCATCCTTGTATCATAAATAACTATTACGGCACCCGCACGAAACTATATATTTTTTTACTTAAATGCTGAAGCGCCTCAGGCAGGTCGAAGCATGCGTCGCCCCATACCTGGCTCGACGCGAGCGTTGCCTCCAAGCACGTTCGAAGCACTGGGCGCGAGCCGTGCGTGGCGAGCTGCCCTTAATGCGTACGCACCATAACATATTTAATCCAAACATTTTCTGTTACCTGGTAGGCGGCGCACACTTTGATTCCGATGGCTTTGTCGAAGGTACTCCAACTGCAGGTGTTCTGTTCAATCCTGTTCTTGTTCAGCCCCTGCTGTTGTAGCTCCTGGTCCCCGTGGAGTATTATCAACTCGGACCTGGGAAGTTGAAAAGGATTTTATTTTTATAATATAATGTAATTCTACTCATTTCTCATCAGAGGGTTTATTTACAAATCTTACACGCACAATATAAGTATACACTTCCGTAATATTTAAATAAGCTAGAATCACTTTTGATAATTAGAACAAACACTTCACACTTTAACCAACTCGGGCAGCAGGCATCCTTACTCTTCGAAATATGGGCACGTAATGAGACTTCGTGGTGTTCTTCTCGTTGCCCCTGTAAGGGCGACGGGGAGACGTTCCCGAGGCGAGGCCTCCTTAAGGTGGCTGCTTCCGCCACCCATTGCGATGAGCGGGTCCATGGGTGAGCGCTTGGCCCTTGTCAGCCTCTCCAGCCCCGGCTGGGGCGAGTAGCTGCTGAATCACTCCCATGAGTTCGCTCTGGGAGGGCGCAGCGGTGGAGTTGGCGGTAATGGGGGCGGCGGAAGCGGGGGCTAGGTACCTATTCCTCCTATGGCAGGTTCTCCTTTTTGTTTGGCGGGGTGCGGGTGCAACGGCCAGGCTGCTCAGCACAGCGGGCGCTGTCCTTGCGGCACGCTCAGCAGGGGCGCTGCAGGGCGAGATGCGGCGGCGGTACGGGCGACTGTTCCGGCCCTCTTCTTCCGGAGCTCCCTGCGGAACACCGGACACGAAACGTGGTTGGCGGGATGCGGGCCTGCGCAGTTGGTGCATGTCGGTAGGGCCTCCCGCGGCCGTGTTGGCAGTCCTTGGCGGCGTGGGGATCGCCTCAGCACGCAGTGGTGACGCAGGCCGGCAAGCGGTGGCAGCCGTGTAACGAGTGCCTGAATCCCTGGCACCGGTGGCATTGCGCGGGTCCTCGCTTAACACGCCAGGCCTCGATGACGATGCCCGGCATGTGCAGGAGCTCCTCGAAATGGTGGTCCGCTGGATTTGCGCGTAAAACACGCGCCCCGATGGCCTTTACGTGCTCCGCCTCGAAGCCGTGCTCGGCTAAGGCGGCGACGATCTCGGCAGGTTCGGTGGTACAGGGGAAGCCACGGATGGTCACTTTCGACGCGAAGTCTTCGCGTCGACGCATGTATGTACGTATAGACGTAATTCCATTTCTTCACTGCTTTCAAGATTCAAGATATTTATTCAAAATAGGTGCAAATTACACTCTTTCTGATAGTTATAAGATAGTGATTACATAATTTCATTTGTAAAAAAACAAGAAATAAACAATCATTAGTTAATAACGTCAAAATCTAATCCGTGATATAAAAAAAAACAAATTATGTCATTAGAACATGTAAACGATATGACACGAGAAGTTACAACAAGTCATGAACGCCTTTAACAAGGGTAGGTCAGTACACACGGGCAGCACCCGGTCACGAGTATAACGCGAGAGTCAGCCATCGCTTCTCTCAACCATTTCACAGGGAAAGGAACGACCCGGCTCCCGATGCGCCACCATCCGCACGAACATTTAAGCGAGGGTGCACCACTCATGTCAATGCTAAAATAATGCTCCCTCTATTGCAATGCTAAATAAGACACCGAAAGTAATACTTATGTGAAAACTCACTTGGCAGCAAATATCTCCTGTTTATCAATAGGCAATGACAGGTCCAGCTTGACCGAACGAAGCCCCCTTACGCTGAGTTTTGCTTCAACGCCGGTAGCTGTGTACAGGCGCGCGTTAAGACGAATCCCGGATGAGCTGAGGCCCCCGGCTATAACGCCCATAGTTGCTGCTACGTTTACTGCCACGCTGGGGGAAAGAAAAGTTATTATTATAAGTACAGTGGTACACTATAAGAAGCATTTCCACTGCTGGTCTTTGCCTATACAGCAGAAATATAAGGCTTAAATCCACACACGGAAGCCAAAGAAAAAAGTGTGCAGTCAAAGTATTTTATTCAATGTAAATTTTACACATATTGAATCGCGAAATTGACCGCGCACCGGAAAACGTAGCGTAGGCAGGCCTGCCACGCGGTGGATCGACGACCTGGTTAATATCGCGGGAAGCTGCTGGATGCGGGCAGCGCAGGAGCATCACCTGCGGTCAGATGTAAGGCATTTTAGATTGACACCTACGGAAGTGTGCAACGCGACTTTCATACACATCTGCAATTAGATGTGCAGGTTTCCTCACGATGTTTTCCTTCACCGTTAAAGCAATCTGTAAGAATATTACGAGTTTCGAAAAACTCATTGGTATATTGGCCGCTCGGATTTGAACCCGGGACCTCTGATTAGGAGGACCGAGTCGTTAACGGTTGAGCCACCGAAGCCTTTTTATCGGCCTAAAGAGTGGCTTCTAGTAAGTATTAATATACGGAATCGAACAACAGATTGAACTCTGATTCTTTAAACCATAGTTCCTGGCGTATCGGTATATTGATTGATTGTACTAATTTTGTTTAAAAAAAGTACATATTTTATTTTATTATAACAGCTCATAAACGTCACCACCGAGGGGCTCGAGCCTACCCTGAATCAGGGCGATTAGGCCTTAGTCGACCACGCGGGCCCAGTGCGGGTTGGTCGACTTCACACACAACCTTCGAGTTTCTTCGCAGGCGTGTGCAGGTTTCCTCACGATGTTTTTCCTTCACCGCTAAAGCAATCGGTAAGTATATGTACGTAAGTTTTTGAAAAGCTCATTGGTACATTGGCCGTCCAGATTTGAACCCGGTACCTCTGGTTAGATGGACCGAGTCGTTACCGGTTGAGCCACCGACGCTTATTATTAAAAAAAAGTACATATGATTATTATTATTTATTATAAAGTATCGTCTTATTTATAAGTATTGTAACTTTGCAAATGTATATAATTCATAAGTATTGTTTTTAGTGAGATACTCGTGCACTACCTGCTTTTTATGCTTTTGTCTCAAGGCACCGGGTTGTCTGGAAGAAATCGCTTTGAGCGATGAGACCGCTCAAATTGTACCGCTATTTTTTTATATTGTGTTTGATTTTTTAATTTTTTTTGAGTTAAGTTTTTATAATTTGTTAAATTTTATTTTTTTTATAATTTTATAATTAGTGTGTACAATAAAGAGTATTGATCTTATCTTATGGGCCGTATGGCTCCCGGCATAGAATTGAGCCATCTCATCTCTTCTAATGGGTGTCGTAAGAGACGGCTAAGGGACTAACCGGACGATGTGTAGCAGCGTCCTTTTCGCGCACTGCAACAGAACTGCAATACCATTGCGATCGCCAACCCGCCTGCCAAGCGTGGCGATTATGGCAAAACCCTCCCACATGAAGAACACACAAAGAAGACCGGTCATCGTGGAAATCGTTGGGGGAGGAATTTGTCCAGCAGTGGACCTCTTTCGGCTGATACAATAACTCTTTTGACGTGAAAACGTCTAATAAATCGATGAACGCCGGCTGCACGCACGAAAAAGGATGACTCCATGTCCCGTTACGCTCGTTGTCCCGTTACGCTCATTGACTCGTCATAAAAGTATGCAATCATTTCATCAATGTTTTGTTATGACGTTACTACGTTAAAATATCGTCCGTAAACCGACTTTACAGCAATCAATTTTTTTTCATATTTCGCGCATGACAATCAGCCGCCACTAATATTATATGTTAACAGTCCAGCGTACCGTATGTGGTACACGGGGAGCGGTTTCGGCGAGTTCGTGTACCCTATGAGACACACGAGCCCTATGTTACTTTACGGGCTCACACACATGGACATATGGCGTGTTTCGGAACACTTGTTTGGGAACTGTTAACGTGTTAATACACTTGCCATCTTCTTCACACACAGTTCGATACGTATTCTATCTCCCCCACACTTATTTTGGTCTAAACTACCCTTTAAAGTTCAGATTACCTGTTTTGTCTGAACTTGTTCACCATTGTATCTTAAAACACTGGCTATCCCTCTCAGATCCACATGCTATCTGACTCGTACTCACCTCGGTCTAATCTTCCCCTCGAAGTCCAGATTCCCTGTTTCTCTGAACTTGTTCACCATAGTACCGGACATGTTGGTGTTGATGTAACTAGTCCCCATAAGGTTCATGTTGAGTGGCATACCGCAACCAGTGGGCACGGAGAATGTGGTGTCGAGGAACAGAGACGCTTTGTTATAGGAAATTTCCTGGAAAAAAATCGGTTATAATTTATTACAACAAAAGATATCAATTTCAAGATAGAATATGGATCACACTGTCGTATTGTATTGTAAGTATAAGGCCCGAAAGTAGATAATCAAAATAATGTACTGTCGGACTACTAAAAACAGCCACGCTGTTCATACTTTCTGGAATAGCCTTCAACGTCTGGCTGAAAAACACTTAATCTAGTAGCAATTACAAAAAGATGTATCAGACTTGATGAAAAATTTACAAATAATCGGTGTCTTACTACGATTTTGAAGGAATAATGTACTACCCAGTGTAGTAGACCTTATTAAGAGCCCGCTGGAGTACATAAATCCCATACAAACGTAGTATTTGATTCATTTGTTAACCAGAGAACCGATTTTTAAATAATTTTATATCGATAATCGGATGACGTATATCTGTGTCTGTCTGTACCGCATAAATTTTTTGAAAAACGAAACAGGACTCCATTTAATACCAATAAACTTGTTTTCCGTCTTTTACCTTAAAACAAGTTTATTGATTAATAATGGATTCCTGTTTCGTTTTTCAAAAAAGTAATGCGGTACCGACACAGATATACGTCATCCGATTATCGATATAAAATTATTTCAAAATCGGTTCTTTGGTTAACAAATGAATCAAATACTACGTTTGTATGAGATTTATGAACTCCAGCGGGCTCTTAAGTTCTAGTAACTTACAATCCCACCAAAAACATCCTGTAAAAACTAGCCAAGTCTCGATTGAGCTGCTTGTTTTTCTATAAAAAGTAATGAAATCTCTAAGCCAAGCCTAGTCTAAGGTTCTTTACTGCGATTTATTTATTATTATGGTTAGATTTTATGTGACCTGCCGTTGAACATTCTTTATGCATATTTACTCCTTGAGACATCCAAGTCAACGGCCAAGTCACATAAAATCTAACCATAATAATAAAGAAATCGCAGTAAAGAACCCTAGACTTGGCTTTGCTTAGAGATTTCATTACTTTTTATAGAAAAACAAGCAGCTCAATCGAGACTTGGCTAGTTTTTACAGAATGTTTTTGGTGGGATTTCACTTATTTTTGTAGAAAACTACATTGATTCATGAACTGCGCCTTAAAAACTAGTAAATCAAGGAGTTCGTTCTTGCGACTGCATGAATAACTTTGTAATCCTATATATTTTATATGGGATTACAAAGTTATTTATGTAGTTTGTGTAACTAGAAAACTGGACCGAAATTGCAAAATGTTTGAGTTTTTCCTTGCTTTATACACTAAAGACAAATTGTATTCTAAATTTGAATCTTCTATGTCGGCTAGAAGTGCCTTGGAATTTTGATGATCTGTCAGTCAGTGAGTGACAAATTAGGAAACTTTGACTAGTTATAATTCTTAAAGTACTGGTTCAAATTGAATGAAATTTGGAATATACTGTGCTTATATGATGCCTGCTTGGGTACAGAAAATTCAGGCTTCTAGGTTTATCTACAACGAAGTTGTGGGGGGGTCGAAAATGGCCTGAACTGCTTCGAGAAAAGGATGGTACGGCCGTGCCGCTTTTTTTTCTCGACTTGGCGGGGGCACTGCCGTGCCCCCAGATATTTCATTAAAATCGTTGGAACCTTATTTGAGACAAAAACTTAACAATAACCCTGGATTTTTATGGTTACTTGTATGGTACCTTTGAAATCTGATCAGTAGATTACAAAGAAATTGGAATAAATGGTAGATAAGGAGCCAGAGCCCGGACACACATTTTTAATTTTTGGTTTTTTGGGACTCTATTAATGCAAGACAATCGATCCCATCAAAATCTATCTCGGGCTTGCAGGCAAAAGCGGTCACTACAGGACTACCATAGAGTTATTTATTATATAACATGACCAGTTAAATCAATACATGAAAACTAGTTTTAACAAGTTTTTATATGCTTCACGGCGAGTTTGTTTGTTTGTTCGGGTCAAATCTTGTAATCGATTTCAGAGCGACTTCCAGATTTGCGATTGAGAAAAAGGTATGCAGCCGTATTCCCGGTGACAGTTCCAATATCATGAGGTTGACGAAGTTTAAAGGTAGAATGAAGGAGCCCCAGGATTGTCTATTGTTTGCAACCAAATCATAGGAAATATTGTACGTCTCAGTCTTATTTTGGAATTAAGCAATTTTGCAACATCACACTAATATTACAAAGGCGAAAGTTTGTGAGCGTGTATGTTTGTTACTTCTTCACACAAAAACTACTGAACGGATCTGGCTAAAATTTCAGTAGGTAGACAGATTAGGACCTGGATTAACACATAGGCTACTTTTTTCACGCTCGCGAGCCGCACTGCGCACCCTCAAAAAACGTAGAAACACTGTTCACGCGGGTGAAGCCGCGGGAAACGGCTTGTTGAACAAAAAACTATTTTCAAATAAAAGCTTGTATCTGAAAATTACAAGGTTTTTCGCTGTTTATTTTAATCCACAATTGGTAAACCCTCACACCTTTTTTAAATCCACAATTGGCAAGCGCTTGATATCTTCTCACCTGATGGTAAATGACGATAATGCTGATGATAGTAGCGGGCATACCTTGATTCCCAAACGCAATGGGAATCTGGCTAGCTTTATGCCGGAATACATCAATGCCATTCAACTCAATTCAACCTAAATTCAACTCACCTTGCCAGACAGAATTTCCAAAATCCTCAACTGCGGGTTCAATCTCTCCAAGGACTTCGAAATCTCATCGTCACCTTCAGCACTCCAAAACGAAATCTCATTCCCAAACACTTTGATACCCAACTCTGCCATGGGAAAACGGTGTCTAAGCGCTTCGTTCTTGTAGCCGAGTTGGTCAATTTTTCCACGCACGTCATCGGCATCGTTTAGGGAACGGAAGAAGCGTAGATTGCTCAGCTCGTCGTTGATTTTGTCTTTGCTTAGCGGTCCGTTGTTGCCGAATATGTTTTCGAAGTAGCGTTCGAAACCTTCCCCTCGGGCTTTTAGCTACAATAATAAAGGAATGCATAATTAATATCCACATGTGTACAGTTTGGTAATTGGCAGGCCTCCCACGCGGTGGACCGACGACCTGTTGAAGATCGAGGGAGGCCGATGGATGCGGGCAGCGCAGGACCGGTCGTCGTGGAAATCCTTGGGGGAGGCATTTGTCCAGCAGTGGACGTCTTTCGGCTGATATGATGATGTGTACAGTTTGCAACGAATTATAATTCCGATCGGCAGTTTTCGTTTGCACAGAAAAGCGCAGACTGACACGAGCCGAATAATGTATTTTTTTTATTCACCATTGGCAAGCCCTTGGCATCATCTCACCTGACTCACGGTGACGATGATGCCGAAGATGGAAGCGAGTTTACCAAGATTCCCCAACGCAATGGAGAACTGGCTATCTTATCTTCAAGCCGGAACACATCAATGTTGTTAACACTGATGTTTAGCGGCAAGACTTAGATATGGTAGCTAACCAGGCGGGCTTAGAAAATGCCCTTCCACCAACCAAACCGAGTCTTACAAGGTTAGATTCCGCCGGGAATCGAACCTCCTGATGCGAAGCTAATGGACTTACGTTACTCCACGCAGGCTGTTCTCAATTTAGTTCTATCTAAAATATTGAATTGTGAGCTGTTTTTCTGTGCTTCATCATCATCATATCAGCTGAAAAACGTCTACTGCTGGACAAAGGCCTCTCCCAAGGATTTCCACGACGACCGGTCCTGCGCTGCCCGCATCCATCGACTTCTCACGATCTTCACCGCGTGGGAGGCCTGCCTGTCTGTGCTTGCTAGAGCTATTTGTTTTGGGTCATCATCATGTCAGCCGTAGGAAGTCCACTGTCCACTTGTTTTGGGTCGCTGGACTGGAAATGATAGCTGCGTGCCACTTCATCTGGGTACCGTGACGACTATCTCGAGTCGTCGGGGGCTAATTAGCTCAGGTTGAAAATTACTAACAAAAAAAAGTAAGTATGTGGTTTTATGAAACCACGATAAAAGTGAAACTTTACAGAGGACGAAACGATCATGGCTGCTCTCGCTACGGTAGAGGACGAAACGATCATAACGTCAGACGAAAGCGACCGTCACGCGACACGCAACACACAGACGAAAAAATTTGAGACGATGTAATAAAAGTTTCACTTTAATAATGGTAACACAGGCTTTTGGCCAGCTTAGGCCTGTATAGCAATTCTTACTGCACGTAGATAATTTTTTCGTAAACTTTTTTCGGACAAGACAATTATTATTCTTAACTCCCAAGTCACGTTGAATCGTGTGAGCGGGATAGAAATAGGATTGCGTAGCAAGAAAGATATTCTTATATGTACACTAACCTCAAAGAAGTTGATGGACTCCCCGAACATGTCGACAGTCAAGTTAAGTGACACGGATCTGGGGATGTAGGAGTCCGGAGAGAAAATCACGTTGGCCTCGTAGTTACCACCTGGAAAATACCTTTGTTAGACTAGTAGCAAGATGCAGAGCTCTCCTAGGCTACCCAGCATCACGAGACTGGTATACAAATAGTATTTCCTAAGAAATAGAGTGTTATGAAGACTGTGAACCCACGGCGAAAATTCGACTTTTCATACAAACGGATATAACGGTTTATCACCTCTTAAATGTTAACCGATTTGGACCAATTTTTTCGTAGTTTCGTTTTTTAAATTATTGATTATTATAGACCGGATTATATGCAACACAAAAAGCTTGTGATATGCATGCAAATATGCATGAAATATGCACGAAAATAATGGCAGAATATGCGAAATTAAATGATAAATTTTAGGAATCCGAAAAAAGAGAAAAGTAAGTATTCATTTTTTTTATTTCAAAATCAGCATACAATTAGAAAATTATATTTGATAGGCGATAATAGGTACAGTAACATTATATGACATTAAAATTATTTAAAAATTTTGTAAACGTAAGCAATCAAATATTTTTCTAAATTTTCAGTGGTAAGATTGTGTACAGTAACATTATATGACATTAAAATTATTTAAAAATTTTGTAAACGTAAGCAATCAAATATTTTTCTAAATTTTCAGTGGTAAGATTGTGTCTACGATCATTTAGAATATTTTTGTAAGTGGAAAAGGTTCGCTCCACATTCACTGAGGTATATTTGCCCGAATTTGAACTTGGGTGCTATGTTAGCACTTATAGTTTCTGGCAAAAGTTCTGCCGTCCCATTAATTAAACTATCAATTTCACACAAACTTTAAAAACCTGGGAAAACGTTCTTATGTCTCTTTCATTTTATTATCGTAATTGTCAAAACAAAAGACGCGCGCGGCTACTGACTGCGTTCCGAAATGCATTAAGAAGTCACAATTATTACTCAATAGCTAAGCCCTTATATTTTGTGACTGTTATTAAATTTGGTCGCATTTCAGAACGCAGGGTGAGTGAAAAATATTGTAAATGTACCGATAATATGCATCATAACTAGATCTCAGGTAAAATTTGCTTTTACCGCTGAGAATGGGTAAAATATGCAAATGCATATAATCCGGTCTCTACTGATTATAAATTAAAAAAAAGGCCGAAATTAGTATTGTATGAAAACACGTGAACTACAATAAAATTAAACTTATTAACTTTATCGAAAAAACAAAAACGTACAAAAGCCTAGCTTGTCAGTTGATTTTTAATTTACCAAAATGACAAAATGAGTACATAAATTACGCTGCAAAACTATGACGTCACACCTAGGTATTTCAAACATTTTTAGAACAAAATGTCGTTTTTGACAAATGATAAAAAGTAAATCAGACGACTAGAATTCGTCATCCCTATTACCTAATTACCGCTATGTTTTAAAATAATGCGATATCTCTTTAAACAAATGAAATCATTATCTGTAGTTAGTACTACAATAAGTTATGGTAATAGAAGTAATCTATACGACTGCGCCAGAAGGAGGGTAATGTTTTCGACTGTATGTATGTATGTATATTTCTATAGCGTGGTCTATAGTCTGAACAGTTTGATGGATGTTGGAGTGTCAGGTGTCGTTGGATTCGTCTTGATCCCTTGAGCGACATAGAATACATTTTTACCCAAATGGGTTAAAATTATATGCAGTCGGATTTTTACATTTTTATTAATTCTTTTGGTTATTATTTATTTTCTTTAACCTAACTTTGACGCTGACTGTACAAGTTGTGACTAGTAGTCTCAGTACCTCAGAAATTATTTATAATTCGGTTTAATAATTAAGGTCATACTTTTATTCCGACTATAATTCCTAATTCTACATAACTTAACAGAACATTTAGAGTTTTTTTTAAAGTTGGCAAACGCCTACATTGGACTCTTGTGCACGCAATTAGTAGCCCTACCAATATAACCTGAGACACACTTTAAGGAAAACTTCACAGAAAGTGAGACCAGCTCAAGACAAAGCTTTACCTTACCACACTTCCATGCGTCTGAGTGTACCTAGATCTACGAACATAGACCTAGATAGTTCTTGAATGATAGCTGAGACATTTTTTTGCAAGTTGACAATGTTTTTTTTTCGTAATTTATATTTTCGGTAATTTGAAGTGAAATAAAATATATTTTAAGAACTTCTCCTTACCAGCGTTATATTGATCGAAGAACACGCTCTGTTCATAATTCCTGGAGAACATCCTGAAATCTGGACTGTCTTCCAGCTGCGGCATCGGGTTTCCTGTCAGCAGACCCTGGATCTCCACGCGCGAGGGCAGCGACGACTTGCCGAGGTTATTTAGGTGACTCCATACGAAAGTTTTAGCTGAGGAGAGAAAGGTTTGATTGAAAAAATGGAAGAGTTCGAGTATTGATACTGTTTCACTTAACATTTGGAGGGTTTGCGATGCTTCAAATGGTAACTTTTTGAAAGAGACAGACGAATTTTGTAAGTCTTTGTTTTTAAATTAGTGATTAAGAGAATTGCGAAGCTGCGACTTTTTATACAAACGGCGTTAACGATTTTCACTTCTTAAATGTTAACCGATTTTAACCAATTTTTGATAGGTTGTCAGTTAGAACAAAAGCTAGGCTTATACGTTTCTTTATTTAAATTACTGATTAAAAATAAAAAAAAGGCCGAAATTAGTTTTGTATGAAAACACGTGAACGAAAATAAAATTAAACTTATTAACTTTATCGAAAAAACAAAAACGTATAAGTCTAGCTTTTGTTCTGACTGACAACCTATCCAAAATTGGTCCAAATCAGTAACATTTACATATATTTATTTATTTATTTACACAGATGTATGTATACAGAATTATATATATATATATATATATATATATATATATATATATATATATATATATATATATATATATAATATGTCCTTCGGCCGTATTTCCCAAATCAGTAATATTCAATTAGGTATATTTTAACCGCCTCCGTAGCCCAGTGGCAAAGTTCACTGGCTTTACACAGGTCGCGGGTTCGATTCCCGGCGGGGTCAATTGTAAGACTCGGTTTGGTTGGTGGGAGGGCATTTTCTAAGCCCGCCTGGCTAGTTACCACCATCTTATCTAAGTCTTGCCGCCAAATATCAATGTTGATATCATTGGTGTGTTCCGGCATGAAGATAAGATAGCCAGTTCCCCATTGCGTTGGGGGAATCTTGGTAAGCCCGCTTCCATCTTCGGCAACATCGTCACTTACCACCAGGTGAGATGTTGTCAAGGGTTTACTAATTGTGAACAAAAAAAAAGGTATGAAAAGTCGCAGCTTCACAATCCTCTTAATCACTAATTTATAAACAAATACCTATAACACGCCCCCACGCAACAAAGAAAACAATCAAAGACCCCACGCGCACAAACACTCCCTCCCCACGCGCAGAAACACATACATACACGCAGACTTATACTTTACAATGCGCATTCTCACCCATCCCTTAACAGCTGTTTAAAGTTTAAAATTTACGTATGAAATCCTTTTTGGCCTGTAAAATTGTATTTAAAATTCAAATAATAAAATTATATGCTGTAGGTTTCATTAAGGAAATAAAAAAAAATAAAAAAATTGTAGCTTTATTTAGACAAGACTAACCATTATTGACCGGCTCATTTTATATTATTTTACTTTATAGTTGAAACTCACCTTGATTCACCGGCTCGTTTCTCAACGCGTGAAAGATCTTCCTAACAGTACTCAGGTTGGGGCATCGCATTACTTGCAAGTACGAAGCCAAACGTATCTCGATGTTAATGTAATCTTCACGGAATGTTTCTAGGAAGTATTCTCTGAAATAGATGGCTTCTTTAATAAACGACAATTCTTACTAATCCTACTAATATTATGAAAGTGAAAAAGTTTAGTTGGATGGATGGATGTTTGGTATTTTAAAATTAAATAGGTAGTTAGTTCAACAAACAGTATGTCTATTCTATTGTTGGTGCCCAAGATACAGGCTGTGCCTAGTAGGGGACCGATATGTATAGGTACTATGTAAATGTTATTCAATCACGCCACAATAGCTGAACAGATCTAGATGGAATTTGGTAAGTAGACAGTTTAGGACCTGGATTAACATAAAGGCTACTTTTTATCAAACTCAAAATAATTCTTTATTGTACATCAAAATAAATAAATACATAAGCAAAATTTAAATTAAAAACTAAGAGACGTACAGTTTAGGTGGTCTATCCCCATTTATTCCGTGATTTTCATAGGATAGCTGTAACTTTATCTTTTTTATTAATTTCTGCCACATCGCAATAAAGCGAGGAATTGACGTGTTATTTTGCACAGATATAGTTGTGGGGTTGGAAAGTGACACAGACTACTCATACATAGTTCCCGAATCCCAAGGGATCTTGAGAAAACTCAACGCAGCTCGCGCACTACGCACCCTCGAAGACAGTCCTAGAAACTATGTTCACACAAGCGAAGCCGTTGGCAAAAGCTAGTTGGAAATACATGATAAGACACCAGTTTTACTACATCAAGAGCGTCCGTGGCGTAATGGCAAAGGCCGCTACCTCCTGTCCGGGATGTCGTGGTTCGATCCTGCCACGTACCAATTTGTTTCCGAATTTCGATTTCATATGTACGTTTATTCGATGCTCCTATACGGTGAAGGAAAACATCGTGAGGAAACCTGCATACGCCTGCGAAGAAACTTGTGTTTGAATTCGACCAACCCGCACTGAGCCCGCGTGGTCGACTAAGGCCCGTTCGCCCTAATTCAGGGTAGGCTCGAGCCCCTCATTAGGGACGTATATGTGCTGATGTGTTTACATCATGGAGGGAAAGACGAAAGGAATGAGAGTTAGAGGAAGTTCATCAACTACTTATGTCGACTAAGTGAAGGCAAGAGTAAACGTCTTGTCGGACGAAGAAGTAGAGAGGATAGTGGTTACTCTACCGGCAAGAGTTCTTAAGGATCCTAAACCAAAAACTTGGTTTGGCGTTACATAAAAAAACGATAGCAATTGTTTATATTTGTAAGTAAAATTGATACCTATCATGTATAAATAAAATAATGTATGTAACTGCTGCAATTAGGTCTTAAAACACTTGTGTGATTCTATAAAACACACTCATGCTTTAAGACCTGTCATTACTTAACAGTTGCATAAATAAACTACTAGTTTATCATAAATTAGGCATATCAAATATGCTCATTTTACACAACAATTTATATCTAAATTATAATAATATACTTTTCGGGCTATGAATAAAGTTATTGCATGGGTTTTTCAAGCGAGACAAAACGTTTCTGCTAACAATGTACAAACTTTAGGCATTCACATTTAAAGCCGGGTCCGCTGCGCGATGTTTTGAACAGAACATTGTTCGAAAACATAAAAAAGGGGCGTGGCCTATGTTTTGTGCAGCAAATACACTTGAACGTGTTTACCGAAGTTTGTGGAAAACATCCACCGCGTTCGTCTGCGAATAATTGCTCGAAATAATTGAAAGTGTTTACTGAACATTGCTAAAGTCGCAGCGGACGGGAAATTTTTTGAACAAACAATGTTCATGAACAATGTTCTGTTCAAAACATTGGCAGCGGTTACGCCTTAATAGGCAGCGTTGTGTTATACGAACCTTGTCTCCACACATGGTGTTCTCCTGAATGCATCTATGGCCGTCAATCTCATGGGCACTGGCATGAAGTGGTCTCCTATAATGTTTAGTAACACGTCCGCAAACTCAGATTTGAAGCCACCGATGTTGCCGAGAGCTTTGATTGCTATCACCGCCTAAAACATACAAATTATAACAAAAAAAAATAAACCATTTATTTCGGAATATATATTTGGTCATCATCAGTATTATGCAGAAATAATACATTTATTATAGGACATGCGGAACAGCGTTGGTGGTGTAACGCCTAGGACCTACTGTCTGGGAGAACGTGGTTCGAATCCTGCCACGTACCAATGTGTTTTCATTTCGATTTTATATGTACATTTATCCGACGCTCTTACGGTGAAGGAAGACATCGTGAGGAAACCTGCACACGCCTGCGAAGAAACTCAAAGGTTGTATTATATGAAGTCGACCAACCCGCATTGGGTCCGCGTGGTCGATTAAGGCTCGATCGCCCTAACTCAGAATAGGCTCATCCCCTCGGTGGGGACACGTATATGAGATGATATGATGATCATGCGGAAGTTAGTCCTAAGCATGCTATTAGGGATCTAGGTATAACGTATAACGTGGACTAGAAACTTACATTGACTGACTCGGTGGCTCAGTAACCAGTGCTCTTTTCTGCTGATCCGAGAGTTGTGGGTTCGATCCCCACCCAGGGCAAACATTTGTGTGATGAGCAGATTTGTTTGCTCTGTGTCTAGGTGTTAAATATCTATATATGTATGTATTTAAACGTATATAAGTATGTATATATCAGTCTCTGGTTCCCATAACACAGGGAATCCTACTTTGGGGCCAGATGACCATGTGTGATTTGTCCCAGAATATTTTTTATTCAGCATATAGATAAGATACTAGATAAGGCTTGAAGACAGATGGGTTTGATATAACGAGCAGGAAAGCCTTTCAAAAAGAACCCATATAAACGTGTCCACTGCTGGGGCACGGGTCTCCGGAACTCGGAAAGGTTAGAATAGGCCATAAGAAAGTAGACCTTTTAGGGAAAGTAGTCATTATAGGATAATGACAATTTGGGACGACAGTCATTAGGGCTTGTGCACAAATCACGCTAGGTTTTTCGGCTACTTTTTGTCCCCCTCCCACCCTCTGGTGATATTTGGAGCGGTTCTTGGCTACCCCCCCTCCCTCTCAGCACCTCAAGTGTATTTTTTAATACAACCTAATTTTAAGATTAATAGTATTGTATACAGCGGGCGGGGTCAAGCGCGGTCAAGGCTACGCGCGCCAAAATTTCATAAAATAGACTTGCTATTTTGAAGTATTTAACAAGTGACGATTTATTTTTAACGAAACCAAGAAAAACTATCTATTCATGTATTAGATTTTTTTCTTTGTTAGTTCACTGTAGAAAAATACACGTGAGGTCTCCTTATACAGCCCCCCCCTCCCTCAACGTGTTCTGTCGTGATTTTTTCGTGACCGCCCTCCCCCCTATCGCACCTCGCACAAGCCCTTACATGCCCAATCAGTCCAAGCACACACAAGGCCCAAGTCCGAGTTAGTGAAAGTTGTAGAGCTAGTCGCGAACCACACTGTTAGAGAAGTTTTTCTAGCCGACATCTTAACGACTGCTAGCTAGTGATAGTAACCGGCACCAACGGCTTTACGTGCCTCGCCAAGCACGGAAACTCAAGAAAAATGCTACTTACCAGAGTTTCTATAATCTTATATCAGCGTTGCAAGTTTGTATTGCTGCAATAAAGTTGAACCGGTGCCTTTCCCATGCACAGCAACAAATGTCAGTTTGTCATTGTTTTAGCTTCATCGTATATACGGCCCCACCGAGGTGCTCGAGCCTACCCTGAATTAGGGCGATCGGGCTTAGTCGATCACGCAGGCCTAGTGCTTCGAGTTTCCTCGAAGGCGTGTGCAGGTTTCCTCGCGATGTTTTCCTTCACCGTAACATCGTCGGATAAACGTACATATGAGATTGAAACTCGAAAACACATTGGTACGTGGCAGGACTCGAACCACGACATCCCAGATAGGAGGTAGCGGCCCTTGCCGTTGCGCCACCGACGATGTTTTAGCTTATTTTTAGTTTATCCTTTTATATTGCTGTGTATTGAATAAAAGCATTTATCTATTCCTAATTCCTATAGAGACGCAATTTATTTTTACGGCTCGACGCAGGATTGTAAGTAAAAGATTCAAAGACGTAACTGAGAAATATAACAGGAAATTTGTCTCCCTCTCACTACAACAACCTACGAGAGGAGTATGATATACGGCATACTCAAACGTGGGGCCATTTACGTGACATAGAATTTCACTCTGGAGATATTATAGAAACTCTTTGCTACCACCAGTCAAATCCATCCAGGTAATGACCGTGCTTCAGATCAGTTAACCTGCGTGATCGACGCGACCACACAAGTGGCACCAAGCTTCGATCGCTTCAGCCTCCAGACTTACTTTGCCCCTGTCCTCTCTCGCAGCTTTGTCCAAACCTCCCTGTACGATCTCGTTGACGATGCTCTCAAACTCTTCCATTATCTTACGAGGCACTTCTTCCTTGCAGCACTCGCGCACTGAAAATGTTATTAACAATTACATAGTAAAAATTAGACCGATCAAGTGCGAGCCGGAGTCCCACACCGAGAGTTCCGTACAATCACACAATATATTTGATGAGGATTCTTAGTGAGGATAGGTGAAGCAGGCTGTTTCCCATGTGTAGGCGGTGTGCTTCAGTAGGAGTCGTGGCTACACTCGAATGGAACCCTTTGGGTATGGACGCCTAAAAATTAATAACCCGACTGCTTACAATAAATCCTATGACAATATAATTAATCGTATAAAGTACTAGCTTTTGTCAGCGGCTTCGCTCGCGTTAACATAGTTTCTATGACTGTATTTGAAAGTGTGAAGTGCGCAAGCCGCGCGAGCGTGGAAAAAAAGTAGCCTATATGTTAATCCAGGTCCTAATCTGTCTAGCTACCAAATTTCAGCCAGATACGTTCAGTAGTTTTTGCGTGAAAGAGTACCAAACATCCATACAAACTTTCAAATTTATAATATATTAGTAGGATGTACATCAGTCTCTGGTTCTCATAGTAAAGGGAATTCTTGTTAGGGGTCAGGTGACTGTTTGTGATTTGACCCTGAACAATATAGAAACTAAAAATTTGACCATTCCCTCTCGTATATATCAGATACGCTAAACTACCAGGTTTATGATATAGCGTCCCCACTTTCAAAAATTTCACAAATTTGGCCAGTCATCTTGACGTTAGAATCTTATTTTAGTTATTAATTATGTACCAATTATTAAAACATTGAGCTTCGGTGGCGTAACGGCTAGGGCCGCTACCTCCTGTCCGGGAGGTCGTGGTACAAATCCAGCCTCGTACCAATGTGTTTTCGAATTTCGATTTCATATGTACGTTTATCCGACGCTCTTACGGTGAAGAAAAACATCGTGAGGAAACCTGCACACGCCTGCGGAGAAACTCGCAGGTTGTGTGTGGAGTCGACCAACCCGCACTGGGCCCGCGTGGTCGACTAAGGCCCGATCACCCTAATTCCGGGTAGGCTCGAGCACCTCGGTGAGGACGTTTATGAGCTGATATGATATTAAAACATAGGTATGTGTGGTACCTTTTTGGAGCTTTCCTCGACATACCACTGATAGCATATTATTATACACACTAGTAAGATTTCTCGATGGCGTAAATTCGATTACTTAACTTAGCGCCATTTTGGAGAAAACATATTTTAAAACTTTCTTTGTACTACAAGTACCGTTTTTTAGAGTTTTCCAAGATATAACCACCTTGGATATATCACATATGACATATTTAAGGAGTTTATAAATGTGGTCGATGACAAAAATTTGGAAAACATTCTTATTCATTTTTGGGGAAAAAATACGTTTTACTTTTTGTGTACTGGTGTATTCATAAAATTTTGAAAATAAAACGCCTTAAAAATCGGTCTAGCAGTTTATCCGCAAATCAGGGATATGGACACACACACACACATTTTTTTCGACACACTTTTTAGTGTCTGTAAGTGGCATAGAGTGTTTTTTGATAAATCTCATAGTCGGTTTTTCGGACGATGACAACCTTCTATTTGCTCTTTCGTTGTTCGAACGTAAAAACAAGAGGAACACAAAAATGCGCGTCCGTGCGTGCGGTGTGTGTGTGTGTGTGTGTGTGTGTGTGTGTGTGAGATTTTTGAACAATTTATTTTATTTATGTGTAAGTTGTTACGAGAAAACGTAGCTAAATCAAATAAAATCTACTGAACAGGTAAGAAGGGTTTTATTTGTGAATATAAATGTAATAATAGTTTTCGAAAACATAAAGTAGAAGCTTTTATGTGAAAAGAGTTTTATGCTCAAAAAAAATACACGGTTCCAAATTAAAAAAAAAGCACAGTAAAGTCAAGTTATTTGGACATGGTCAAATATTTAATAAAAAAAATTATAAATATTATATTTTTTATTTAATTACATTTTATCTTAATTTTATCTTAACTTTTGGACATCGAGCACGTTCTTACGAGCATTTTATTTATATAATCACCGTGTGTAGTATATTTTTGAGAAAACTCTTGACGATTTGTTAAATTAATGGGTCATTTCTAAACGACGAGACTGTATTTCCTACGATTCTATTGAAAATGAAAGACGATTCTGGGACCTTAATTCCAGCTGTTTATCATCAGATCAACTTCGAAATACCAAAAAGATCTATTTCCTAATTGCAGCTCAATCGAACCCCTGGAAGTCGCTCTAAAATCAATCGCAACATTTGAACTAAACATACATACATACATACATACAAACATTGCAAGTTAAATAAAAGCTTTTAAAAAGGAGCCGAGTTGTAACCCTTTTCCTTTACCAACATGGCTGACTTATACTTATACCAGAGTAGGCAATTATTTTGTCAATTTTCAACCGATACATTGAAATAAAAAATGTTTGGATAGAATTAAAATGACATGGAAGAATGTGCAGTGACGCAAGAACTAACTAGAAAGAGACCAGAATGGACACAAAAACATTTAAACATTAAGGGTCAAATGATTGGGAATTATTATGTCTATCCATTTATATGGGCTAAGAAGATGATGATGATATTGATTGATTGATTTATGAAAACACTTTATTGCACAATAGAAGAGGAAAAAAAATAAATATAATGATTGAGGAAGTTGTACATATAGGCGGTCTTATCGCTAACAAGCGATCTCTTCCAGACAAACTTTCGGTGGAGGAAATATAACAGTGTTGCTAACTTACGTTCTTTCCCCCCGTGCTTGCAGTACGAATGCACCATAGAGGACACGGTGAAACTGACCACTTTGTCGTGCTTCTGTTTGCGAACCAGCTCAAGCATACTCTTCAGCATGTCTAGTTGGGGTCTGCAACGAAATATGGTCAACGTCATTAACTCCACAGGCTGTGTAGGTCCCGTTAACTGGGGCCTCTACTCATCATACTGAACAACTTCTAGTGTATGAATTTTCTTAAATCCATTAAAATAAATAACTTCATACAAATCAATTGACTGATCGGCTAATTTTGTGCATTTTTGTATGGTGTCGCAATTTTTTTTTGAGACTTGGCTACTAAATTTTCCATTTGTGGGTCCGTGGTTGCCTGAATAAAGAATTATTTATTTATTTATTATTATTTATTTATTACTACGGGTTCCTTGGGGATAGGTATTCAGTATGACAAGTAGAACCGTCAGTCAACGGGTCCTACACCAATTTTTTCACCCTGTGTACATTTCAGGGTGTTTTGTTAATAATGTGCAAGTAGGTTCTACTGTCGAAACTGGACCACTTTTCGCAAGGAATCCATACTGAAGTCCCAAAGAATGATTTATGGCCCCAGTTGCAGCGAGAGAATGCCTTTTTATAATTTAGGGGAGAGGGGTTTCTCCGTCATAACCACGCTTAGTAGGCAAGTTAGCGATCGCAGTGTGGACTGTAGTGGCATAGTCCGCGGAGAGGACGCTGCTGCTCATCCTCCAGTTTTGTATCCTTTAGTCGCCTCTTACGACACCCTTGGGAAGAGGTTGGGTTGCGATATTCTAAGGCCGCACCACATACGCCAGAATATTATCGTTGTAGAATAATGTCAATAAATTAGTAAAGAAACAACTCACCGAGGAATCATAGCCATGGACATGAGCCATTCATGCCTCGTATCCTTATCCACTGCATCGCGCATTATCATGTCCTTTATAAGTTCCACCGATCCAGGGCTCGCTATGTACGGGAGGGCGTCGAGCAGATGCTTGCTACAAGAGAAATGGACGCTTCAGTAAAGATATTGCTAGTAAGTATTTTAACTACACTAAAATTCTTAGTGATGTATCTGAATTACTAGAATCTAAATTTTAAAACCATGAAAAAAATTCTGAGTTAAAAAGGCTAATAGGGATGACGAATGCTATTCATCTAAGTTACTTTTTATCATCTGTCAAAACGACATTTTGTTCTAAAAATGTTCAAAATACCTAGGCGTGACGTCATAGTTTACAGAGTAAGTAGTACAAGTACTCATTTTGTGATTTTTGTGAATTAAAAATCGAAGACTTGATGGAAAACAAAACGAGTAAGGTTTTCCGAAGTTTAAGTAGGAGGGCAATTTAGTGATCAAGAGTTCATAATTTATTTCTGATGCTGTCGTCATCCCTATTACAAGACCTAAGATTTAATTATGATGACATTCGGAAAATCCAAGCAAATGACGAAGAGTACATAGTAATTAATAATAAAACAACAATAGCCTCTATGACAGTTAGAGACGATTCATAATAGTGTCCTGCTTCTGGTCAAGATGCAACGATTTTGGTGGCTTTGCAGCCCCATGCAAGATCAGCAAACTCGCCCGCCAGCCTGGCAGTTAGTTAACAGTCAGTTATGAGAGCTGTGAACCCACGGCGAATATTACTGTTCATACAAACGACGAAAGTAATTTTCACCTCTTAAAAGTTAACCGATTTTGACAAATGTTTAACCAATCAAAAATTGGTCAAAACAAAAGCTAGGTTATATGGTTTCGTTTTTAAATTATTTAAAATAAACAAACGATGGCTCAAATTTAGTTTTGTATAAAACATGTGAACGACAGTAAAATTGAACTTATTAACTTTATTTAAAAAACAAAAACTTAGCATTTGTTCTAATTGACAACCTATCAAAAATTGACAAAATCGGTTAACATTTAAGAGGTGAAAATCGCTAACGCTGTTTGTATAAAAAGTCGCAGGTTCACAGTCCTCTTAACCAGCGTGGTCGTTGCGAGCACATGTTCAAAAACACATAAAGCAAAGAAAAATAAAAACAGACAAGTACTTACGTAGCTGTAGGGCACACAGAGGGAGCCCTCGCCAATAACTGCGCTAAAGCAGGGTGGTGCAAAGGTCTAGCTGACCGCACTAAACGCCCCCACAATCCTACGGTAGACCCGCTGTCCATGTTGCCGGCAGCGGTTAAAGGTAGGCCGTTATCCACTGTGTTCTGTTGGGCTCTGGAAATTAAATCATTAGTCTTGTCAATCCGTCTACCAGCAAGAACACTGACAATCCCAATCGTAACTTGGGTTATTAAATTTATCAGCAACAGGGGTATAAATGAGTTTTGAAATGTCATATTTGGGGGCCACGGACCGTGCCCCCGCGAAGACGAGCCAAAGGAAAACTGGGCATTAACTTCCCTTTTCTGGAAGCGTATCGTCATAGCTTCCGTCCAGTTGATGCCAGAAAGCTGAAATTTCCAAGATAATGTCCTCGGCAGACTTATCAAACATACCAAGGTTCAATAATTATCTAGTTTTTATGGTATCAGGTTTTTTGACATCTGAAATACGTAGATTTCGTGACTGACTCACTGATGATCATCAAAACCCCTAGGGTACTTCCTGAAGTCCCAGAAGACTGGAATTTGGTATGTAAGCTAGAAATTGCATAAAAACAACGGAAAATTAAGAAATAGGAAAATCTGTACTGTCTGTACATAAAAAATAAATGCAATGTAAACATTTATGACTTGGTTAAAAATGTTTATATAATGCAAGAAACAGAGCCAAAAAAAACCTGTGCGCCTGTCTAAAAGATAAAAAAAATAAAAACTGACAATTACCATTATTCGTCTAGAGACCCCTCTAAATTTTAACATATCTTCATGGCATAATAACCACATATGAAATTGATTTTTCGAAAATTACTGCACAGTTTCGAGGCCAGATTATTTAGTTTTAAGAAAAATCTTGATGCTGAGTAAGAACTGAAACTGCCCGGTGCTGAGTAGTTTAACGACAAAGTTCTAGACTACGATCATCTATTTTGATATATCTTTGGTCTAGTCTAGTGAGATCACCATTCAACAAGTAGGACGGTTAGCCTGGTGAAGTTGTGTTACCAAGAAAGCCTTTGAATAATGTGCAAAATGCTCTGGTAAGCTCAACTAAGCGTGAAATAGTCTTTTCTTAAATCTTTATTACTTTTTCAATTATATAGCAATGAGCATCAGCAGTCACGTCACGCGTGTAGGGCATTTTGATTAATACATAAATACTTGCAACGCGATCTTCATGCACATTAGAATCCTCGCAGGGTTTTTTTTTCACAGTAAGCCGGATCCGCAGCGCGATGTTTTAAACAGAACATTGTTTGAAAACATAAAATAGGGGCGTAAATGTTTTGTGCAGCGAATACACTTGAACCTGTTTGCCGGAGTTTGTGGAAAACATCCCCCGCGTTCGCCTGCGGGCGCCTGGCGCGGGGGAGGGGGAGTCGTTCATTTTATGTTCGATTTTGTCGCAGGAAGACGTTTCGCTTGGAATATTGAAAGTGTTTTGATGTGACTATCTTGATGGAGTGCAGTGTGGAGTGGAATCCAAAGACAATAATGTTGTTAATCACGTTGATACGTGAAAGACCCTTGCTTTGGGATGCCACTTCAAACGAAAAAAAAATCTATTTCTTTTTTCTTTTTTCGAGAACTAAATCCACTACAACCAAAACAATGTTCACGTCTTCCTCGTCGCTGCTCATTTTTTCAAATGTGTTTTTTTTTAAAACTGTGTTTACTGAACATTGCTAAAGTCGCAGCAGACGGGAAATGTTTTGAACAAACAATGTTCTATTCAAAACCTGGCGCAGCGGTCACGCCTTTAAAACAATCGGTAAGCAAACAATCGGTACGAAACAATCACCTCCGTGGCGTAATGGTTAGTCTATTCGCTTCACACCAGGAGGTTGCGGGTTTGATCCCGGCGGGGTCAAGTATGTAAGACTCAGTTTGGTTGGTGGAAGGGCATTTTCATAGCCCCGCGCAGTAACTAGTTACCACAATCTTATCTAAGTCTTGCCGTCAAACATCAGTGTTAACAGCAATGATATGTTCCGGCTTGAAAATAAGATAGCCGCGGTAAGCCCGCTTCCATCTTCGGCATCATCGTCACTTACCATCAGGTGAAATGATGCCAAGGGCTTTAAAAAAAATAATTGGCCGGTTTCGAATCCGGTACCTCTGGTCAGCTTTTACGTCAAACTTATTTATTTGCTTAAATAGGGTACAAAGTAGATATTGGCTCTGTGCACGAGTTCAGCGCCACCTAGCGTCCGCAACTTTGTTGGCTCTGACGTTTTGACATTTAATCACGACATTGTGACAAGTATTATTGTAATCCAAAATTATCTATTAATTTATTTCCAACTAACTGTAATTCCTTAATTTGGGTGGAGAAAAGGTTGTAAAATCATTTTTGGACATTCAAATTAAATGAGGTATGTAAAATTAATTCAAAAAGTGTGTTTTATTTTGAACACGTCAGGGTTTGTTTACTTCATTTTTAGTTGTAGTTTTACTGTAAAACAATAAGATAAAGCTACTTTAATGGTTTCATTCAATAATAATAAACATATATAATTGTTCCTGTATCCCTAGTGATAAATTAAATATCGTTTTGCAGTTCGAAATGAATATTATTTTAAGGACCGGGTTTTATTAAAATTAGGTAACCAAGTCCGAACACTTTACTATGAGATATGACAGATGACAGAGCCAACATTATTTTTACTTTTGGACACTATGAGCGCTGCGATCGATTATATTACCCCCACCTAGTACTTCGCACCCAGCGAATATCCAGTCAATACTTACACACACAACAGTTTAAGCACATCCCTAGCGGATCTCAGCTCGTTGGTCTCAGCTCTACTGTCCAATGCGTGATGGTGAAGCAAGTTGGCTCGCTTCTGTATCACAGTCCAAGCTGTGGAGAATGTTACCACGTTAAACAGAGTGTTTAAAAAATTATCGAAATAATTGTCGGAAGCGCCGCAGGAAGTGTCCATATTGTGTGTTAGTGCTAATGTAATATGAAATTTGGCGAAATTGACTACATTTTGTATGATCCACCTAAATATTTGAAATTTTCTTCATTGTAAGATTTAATTAAACAAACATTTGTCAAATTTGGACAAATAAAGGACGGGACACTTGCACAGCGTAACAAAATTGGCGAAGGACGCGTTATCTCATCACAAGATAAACAACTTATAGTCAAATAATCGATCAGCTGATTGACAATTGTTGTACAAAAAGTCCTAAATTGTTTTTACGAAATGGATGGTTGAGAGGAGCGATGGCTGACTCTCGCGTTATACTCGTGACCGGGTGCTGTCCGTGTGAACTGGCCTACACTTGTAAAAGGCGTTCATGACATTCAATAATTTTGATGTACTTATAACTTCTCGTGTCATATTGTTTTCATGTTCTAATGACATTATTTTTTTTTTATATCACGGATTGTATTTTGAAGTAATTAACTAATGATTGTTTATTTCTTGATTTTTTACAAATGAAATTATGTAATCACTATTTTATGACTATCAGAAATAGTGTAATTTGCACCTATTTTGAATAAATATCTTGAATCTTGGATCTTGAAAGCGTAGATGAGTAGAAGCCCCAGTCAACGGATCCTTAACAAATTTTGTAACACCCTGAATAGTGGCTAACACAAGCAACATCTTTTCTAAACAATTTAAACAAGATTGATTGAAGATTTCACCCGCCTCAGTGGCGTAATAGTTAAGTCCATTAGCTGCATATCAGGAGGTCGCGAGTTCGATTCCCGGCGGAGTCTAACTTTGTAGGACTCGGTTTGGTTGGTGGAAGTGCATTTTCTAAGATCGCCTGTCTAGCTATCACAATCTCACCAAAGTCTTGCCACTAACGGCATTGATTTGTTTCGGTTTGAAGATAAGACAGCCAGTTCCTTATTGCGTTGGGGACTCTTCGTAAACCCGCTTCCATCTTCAGCATCATCGTCACTTAACATCAGGTGAGATGATGCCAAGGGCTTACCAATTGTAAATAAACAAAAAGTGACTTACTTTTAGGTTGGGAATCCATAATCTCCGTATCAGTCTTGTTAACTTCCTTCATCAACACCAAGTCCTGCATCACCGTGGTCATCGCGCCCGAGTTCTTGCCCGAGAACGGCTCGAACAGGTGCCTCTCGCGGCACGTGACCCCCTTGTATATGTGGTGGTCGATCGTTATCACGCATTTGCTCTCGGATTTGAGAACCGGCCAGGTTTGGAATTTCTGTGGGTTTGTTCATCGTGTTGTTAAAGAAAATGACAGGTAGACGAAGTTTTAGGGAAATATCAAGTATTGAGTATTATTAGAAAACCACTGAATGGATACTGTCAAGTTGAAGCCACTTTTTGGAAAATGTGTGCGGTATCGGTATGTTATGTTAAAAGTGTGTGTGTGTGTGTGTGTGTGTGTGTGTGTGTGTGTGTGTGTATGCGTGTGTGTGTACGTGTCTTCGACGACGTCTTAACACATACTATCTAGTATTTTGCAGTGGTTAGGATTGGCTTCACATTGAATTTACGTGAGGTTTTATCTGAACTTATTTTTTTATCTGTGTCGCTGAGACGCATGTATGAAGATCATCACTTGTAAACGGCTCGATTGATTTGGCCGATTTTTTTTGTTGTGGTCGTATTTGTCAGTACAAGGTTTTATATAACAAAACACCCCGCGCCGCGCATCCTCAATATTCACAGGGGCGAAGTCGCGCTCAACAGCTTGTTTTTAATATAAATCAATAAAAAACTTTCGCCTATTAACAACTGTAATCATGGTCACAGTATTATGACTATTAGTAGTTTTAATACTGTGTCACGGAGTTGTCGCTTGTTTATTTAATAAAGTAGGGCCGCTGTATGATGACAGCAAAGACATGACACTATTTTAGTACACTCAGTTTATTCATTCTTTTGTTGTCCGAAGGCTGAATCGCTTTTGCTTGCTTTATTTGAACAAAAAAAAAACAATTATCAAAAATTCCAGAAAATGTAACTAGTGGCAGAGAATAAATTCATCTTATGTCAAAAAATGTCTGTGCTCTAGCTAGAATAATAGATTATGTAAATGGAAATGATATAGGAACATGTATATTGATCCTCCAACAAATGCCATAACCTGAGAATGTGATCTGAATCATGAGGTGATCGTTAATAGGCGTTAAAGTTTTTTTCAATATTTAAAAGAATATGGAAACACCTAATTTAAATAAATATTTTGGAATTTGGGGTATAAAAAATACTGTAGTAAGGAGCCAAAAAATACTAAAGTAAGGAGCCAAAAAATACTAGAGTAAGGAGCCAAAAAATACTGGAGTAAGTAGCCAAAAAATACTGTAGCAAGGAGCCAAAAAATACTAGAGTAAGGAGCCCAAAAATACTGTAGTAAGGAGCCAAAAAAATAACAGTGTACTTGTACTTACACTCTGAAAGTCGTATCTGACAGTTTGCAGTATGGACATGTACTTGTATCGGCTGGTGCACTGCGACAGGTCTCGGGTCTTCACAAGAATGAGAGACGTATTCTCTTGTCCACGCACCGTGTAGTCTACGTTGCAAGTGCCGTGTACATCTGTCTGCAAATTTAAAAATATCATGCGTCACTTTTTTAATAACGATAAAATATAAAAAGGGTGTTATGACCAGTGTGTGTTGCCAGTGATGACATACGGAACTGAGACATGGTCGCTTACTATGGGCCTCATAAGAAGGCTCAAGGTCACCGAAAGAGCAATGGAGCGTGCTATGCTCGGAGTTTCTCTACGTGATTGAATCAGAAAAGAGGAGATCCGCAGGAGAACTAAAGTAACCGACATAGCTCACAGAATCGCTAAACTGAAGTGGCAGTGGGCAGGGCACATAGCTCGTAGAACAGATGGCCGATGGGGCAGTAAAGTTCTCGAGTGGCGACCGCGCACCGGAAAACGTAGCGTAGGCAGGTCTCCCACGCGGTGGACCGACGACCTGGTGAAGATCGCGGGAAGCCGATGGATGCGGGCAGCGCAGGACCGGCCGTCGTGGAAATCCTTGGGGGAGGCCTTTGTCCAGCAGTGGACGATTTTCGGCCGATATGATGATGATGATGAAAGGGGATCACTAAATTTCCCCCCCTACTGAAAATTAAAAAACTTTATCCACTTTGTTTTCTATCAAGTCTTCCATTTTTAATTCATCAAAACCACACAATGAGTACATGACACTGAAAAACTATGACGTCACTTCTATGTACTCGTATCTCAAACATTTTTAGAACAAATTGTCGTTTTTGACAGATGACAAAAAGTTAGTCATATGACTAGCAGTCATCGTCCCTATATTGTAAGGGCGGGCTGGCGTACACAACCAAGCGTTTGATGCGCCGTTTTTGCGTGGTTTGCCGTACTCACTGCCAGACCAGCTGCAGAAGTGACGTCATAGTTTTTCAGTGTCATGTACTCATTGTGTGGTTTTGATGAATTAAAAATGGAAGACTTGATAGAAAACAAAGTGGATAAAGTTTTTTAATTTTCAGTAGGGGGGAAATTTAGTGATCAAATAATTCACAATTTATTTTAAATGTAGTTATCACCCCAATCACAATAGGGATGACGACAGCATCAGAAATAAATTATGAACTCTTGATGACTACTGCCCTCCTACTTAAACTTCGGAAAACATTACGCGTTTTGGTTTCAATCAAGTTTTCGATTTTTAACTCACCAAAATCACAAAATGAGTACATAAATGACGCTGCTAAACTATGACGTCACGCCTAGGTACTTCAAACATTTTTAGAACAAAATGTCGTTTTAGACAGATGATAAAAAGTAACTCAGATGACTAGTTTTCTTCATCCCTATTACGGATTACTATTATTATTATCCCCAGACCACGTCACACCTTTTGTCCCGCTCTGCGTGTCCTAGCACCTGTACACGCAATCGCCACGACCTTTACAATGCAACACACAATGCAGTCCAGGTAGCAGAGTACTGGCCTGGAAAAAAAAAATAAGCCAAAGGATCGACTCGCTAAGAAGAAGAAGCAATACCATACCTCAACACCCATGAAGTTAATGTCAAACCGCTTCATAGTATTTTGGAAAAGCGCCAGAAGCCCTCGCTTGAAGTTCAGTACCCACTCCTCCTCGGTTTCCTCGGGGCAGATCTCGGATATCACGCCGTCATGAAATGCGAATCTGTAAAAAAAAAAACCAGTAAACGAGCGTCGGTGGCACAACGGCAAGGGCCGCTACCTCCTATCCGGGAGGTCGTGGTTCCAGTCCTGCCACGTACCAATGTGTTTTCGAATTTCGATCTCATATATGCGTTTATCCGACGTTCTTACGATGAAGGAACACATCGTGAGGAAACCTGCACACATCTGCGAAGAAATTCGAAGGTTGTTTGTAAGGTTGACCAACCCGCACTGGGCGCGCGTGGTCGACTTAGGCCCGATCGCCCTAATTCAGGGTAGGCTCGAGCCCCTCGTTGGGGACGTATATATGAGCTGATGTGATGATGATGATGATGTGAAACTTATAATCAGTCTGTATTAACAAAGAATACTAACTATTACAAGGCACAGTCTGAGAATTACAAGGTAAGGAAGCGAGGTTAGGCACGAAACATAGAACAAGCGCATCGGGCGCGCGCCCTGAGCGCTGGGCTTGCGCGCGCCCAAGGCGCTTGCTCTGTTTCGTGCCTTAGTATTACAGTGAAAGCTCGATAACGTCAAATATCATCACATCTATCACCTATCTTATTTTACGACACCCTCGGAAAGAGAATCAGGTGGTACTATTTGAGGGCCGCACCACAGACCACATTTGACCCTTCATAACAGAATAATTGACAATAACTTGCTAAATTGCGGCGTTAAACTGACCGACGTGCTTTCCCAGTGATTGGTATAAACTTAACAGTCCATATTTTGAAAACTACTAAACCGATTTTGATGAAACATGCACTGTTAACTAAGTTGAAAGTTACTTTCAAAGTTTTTCTCCAGTTGATATTCCACAGTTGATATTTTTTAAATAAACTACAGTACATGAACCAGATATCAACCCAAAAACCGGCCAAGTACATAAGGTTCCGTACCATCATACTAGATGGCGCTAGTTCCTTCACGTTTAAAAAAACACGTTTTTTGTATGGAGATCCCCTCTTATTTTATCACTTATTCAGATTTTTAGTATTTGTTGTTATAGCAGCAACAGAGATACATCATCTGTGAAAATTTAAAAGAAATATTTTTTAAACTGTCTAGCCATCACGGTTCATGAAATACAGACTGGTGACAGACGGACAGACAGGCAGACAGACGGACGCATAGCGAAGTCTTAGTAATTGGGTCCCGTTTTTACCCTTTGGGTACGGAACCCTAAAAAAGCACAATGTAAGCAAACTTATTAGGGATTAAATAGTTTCAAATGTCAATTCCGTAGTACTTTTTTGGTCGATATACATATATATGGCTTTAATACATGTCATATTCTTCATTTTTATTCTTTTAAGTATGTACTCGGCAAGTAATAATTTTTTCATCACACCTATTCGAAAAACGACGTTCGTCAATAAGTGTGATCAAAATTCTACTTTGCTCCCTGTAGGAAGTTTTGTTTCTCTCTTCTGATTGGTCCGCGTTCGTGAAGGTTATAAGTAAAAAAAATATTAATATCACATGCTATTAAATTATCTATTGTGATAAACTCACTTTTGTGATTGGTCAGCAAGGAGTTTGTATTAACATACTACTTAACTCTTTGTTGGTTAGTATGTGAAGTTAACCAAAGAGGACGAACGCATAAAGAAGTTATTAGTCGGTTTGGTTTGGCCAGCAATGCGCGTTGAAAAAAAAAAGAATGGTCATGTGCAATAGGCGATCGGACTGCATCAAAAATAAAATCTGAAATATGATTTCCTAAATCGCTCTCCTCTTGAAGTTTCAAAAAACCTTACTTGTTTTGTTTTTCCATCACATTTTCAATTTTTGATTGATCAAATTCACAAAATAAGTTCGGCAATGACGCTTAAAATCTAGACCTCACTTGTGGGTATTTCAAGCATGATCCCCTATTGTGCATTCTTCTTTCTTTTCATTTCCTTTTATCGTAGGTCGTGATGATCAATTGTGTGTGTGTGTGTGTGTGTCACTTGGGGCCAAAATGTTTTATTCTCGGGCGACGTATATTGAACTCCTCACTAAGCTCGCTCAGGATTCTATTCTAGAATCCCTGACTGCGCTCGGGAATCTACTTTAGAATCATTCGCTTAGCTCAGAATCTAAACTAACGCCCTCGGAACAAAATATAACTTTGTCCCCTTGTCACACAAATAACTATTCTACTGATGGATGCGTTACTTAGCTGGGGGTCATGTGTGAAAAAATTTACAAGGAAACCAAGTACTAACCGAAGGTCGTGCAGCGAAACAGCATGTATGAACTTCTCAGCTCTCTCCACTGGGTAGCATTCATCTTGGTCGATCAGGGTAACGTCCGTCAACTGCAGCAGACCCTCGCACTCCGTCACGAACTGAACTATCACCTATAAGTACGTAGTCAAATGATTTTATGCCGGAAAGAAATATTTTGCGGTTACAAGGAAGACTAAATAGTATGTAAACAAGTTTCGATTCCTAGTGTTCAGTCTTGGGGTGGCTCAAGACTAATGTTAGGCTGTTTAAAAAAAAATAGTAACATCGAGCCTTTAAGGCGGGCGGTATATTGGCAAATAAGCAGTGGGAAGCGCTTAGCAAAAAAATCTGGAAAATTATTCCCGCTTAATTTTTTGGCCTGAAAAAAGATATGTTATATTCAAGGGTATTATTATCTAGCGCTCTTGTAAGAGTAAGTTCATTACACGATTAGATTAACTTGACTCGATCATAAAAATTCCCAAACATAGCATAAATTGAAGCACAGTATTTCTTTTAAATTTGAACTGTATTTCTAATTTTCTTCTTATCAAACTATGTAGTATATGTTCATTCAAATTTAATTTAGACTTTTTCGATACTTTTCAACGAAAAAACATTGATATAGTGCGAAAGTGAGGTTATTTTCTTTACTCGTTACACGTAAAGAAAAAGACAGAGACAAATGTCTCGCCTTAATTACAAAATAAAACAAAACCTATTTCGCTTCGCAGGGTGTTTATTTATCGAATAGACAATTTTTTATTCTGAATACTTATAAAATGTTGTATTTGTTGGATGGATAAAAAGTTTTTGAAATTTAAAAAAAACATTCGGACCCCAAACATTACCTATTTCGCTCTATCGCTCCTCGCTTCGCAGGGTGTTTATTTATCGAATAGACAATTTTTCATTCTGTCGTGATTTATTGTTTAAGTTGAAAAATCAAATTTTATATTGGCAACACTGCTCACTATTGTCGGCCGTCACGCGCTGGTGATCAGCTCAGCTCTGTGTAGGAGTGGGATCTTCCCCACCCCTACCACTCTCAAGGTTTGCTGCTCACGGACTGAGCGGTTGGTAGTCAGTCTACGATGAGATCAGTCGACGGAAGTTTCAATATTTGTGCTTGGGTATTGTAAATGAATACAGATTTATACAAGTAAAAGTCTACTGAGTTTTTGTTCGTAAAAACTCAGAAGCGGGACACTACCCTCAGCCCATAAAGGTATGTAACTTTTTAAACTGTACAAAAGATATGAGTGCACGTGTTTTATTAATTAGTTATTTTGTCATACCTTCTGCCCGTAATAAAAAAATTTAGTGTTACGTTTTGAATAACTACGTATATCGGATTAACGTTGGCCAAGGCTACTCTTTGGTAACGTTTTTCCGGTAAGTTTTTGCAATTTTGATCGTAACGACCATTGTCTTACGATGATATATTGCATAAATGTATTTTAGTTATTCGAATTCAAACATAGAAACGGGTAATTGTTCGTCATAATCGGATCAGCGTTGATCATGGCTACTCTATTGACTACGTTGCTCTGGTAGGTTTGTGTAAATATCATTGCAAGGACCATTGTTCTTCAATAATATCTTGCACAAACTTCGAATGGCGGCTAATAACCTACTTATTTAAAATTGCTAATTGCCGGACTATCGTTGCGCAAGGCTACTCTTTGACAACTGTAGTCTGGAAAACGATGTAAATGTTATTGTAAGGGCCACTGTTCTTCAATAGCATCTTGCATTGCTGTTAATATGAGAAAAGCACATTGTTTGAAATTTGAAACCGAGGGTATGACAAATACTTAAGACATTGTGACATTAAAATGATGGTTATTTTCAAAGTTAGTTTATTTATAACTAGGCATGGCATAGACGAGTTCAATGACCAGGTGTGTCATACATATTGAACTAAGTAAGTTCTCATATTGACCAGGTGTGTCATACATATCGGACCAGGTGAGTCCTCATATTGATTAAGTAACTAAGCAGCCCATAGATACAGTTTAGTTGATGTCACAGTGACTAGGTATGTCACTGAGACGGGCCAAATGTGCCCATGTATAGGGCTATGTATGCCAAACCTAGGACTTCGTCAAAGGTGGGCAGTTCCTATTTTATTTATAGCTGGAAGTTGGAATTTAGTAATGTGCAATAATCCTGTTATACAATTATCGCGTTTTAGTTTCATTTTTAATACGTTTCATCTTGTGACAGGACCAGTCGAAAGATAATAAAATGAAGTATAAAAAGTAACTATTTAGTAATCTGTGGTATAAATAAGAATAGTAAGATACCTAATAAAATTAATAGGCTCAAAAAATACCTTAGAAGCGGAAAGTCAGTCTCTTAAAATTCTTGAAACTATTGTAAATACCTGTATCGGAGAAAACAATGATTTGCCTCAAGACAGATTGGAAGTGGGAAGTGAAGTGATATTTGCTCGTCAACGTGAACACCAAAAATAAATAATATTTCTTTACAACTAGCTATTTCTTAGGATATGTTAAAACTGTTTTGATAAAACGATGTCAAAAAAAATAATTGACAAATATAAATAATAAAATAAATATAAATAAATAAATAAATATAAATAATATGTTCTTCGAAATTATTTTGCATTGGTTAAAAAGGAAAGGTATAACCCGATGGTTTAATAAACCGTCATTTGTGGACTACGAGTATATCATTAAAGAAACTCTTTTAGAATGTTATTCTGGTCGGAAAGTTTAATTCCATTACCACACTGCAATATAAAAAAAAGATAGTAAATAATCATTACTATTACTTATTATTATTTTATTAAATTATACTCGGAAGGTATGTCGGACTTGTTTGTTTGGTTGTAAACTCTTATTACAGTACAAGAACAACTAAATATAAATTTGTACGAAAGCAGACTTATCCGAAAAGGGGATCTGTTCCAGCCAACACTGTATTATTGAAAGACTTAATATTTTATGTGCTATAATATACTTGCGATTTTATTACTGCTGTTATCGATTTATTATGTTTATTTATTTATCGAAGCTAGGGTATTACTACCTAGTCGTGACGTACCCACGTCGTACGTGGTGGGCCAAGTGCGCCTATATAAGATATGTAGATATCTATCAAGTGGCTAGATGTGTCACTTTAGGCCAAGCGTGCCTAAGTAGATATGTGGCTAAGTATGCCACCTTGGGCCAAGTGTGCCTATATAGCAACCAGTGGCTAGGTATGTCACTGTGGGCCAAGTGTGTCTATGAATTTCGGGCCAAGTGAGCCTCTGTAGGATATGCATCAACTGGCTAGATATGTCACTTCTAACTCGGTACGCCTATGGATTTGTTTTAAAGGCTTGGTATTTCAAAACTCAAGGCCAAGCGTGCCCAAAACGAACAGATTAACAGTAACTAAGTTTCTAACTAACTAAGTTTCTAAATAAGTAAGTTAATAGTAACCCCTGGTTATAAATGATTATTTTAGAGCATATGTGAAAATACCGTCATTATTGAGAAAGATAAGAAAATACGCAAAGCGAAACCCATTATATCCTGGTTAGTTGAATCAGAATCTGAATAATGAAATACTTACTATTTTGAAAATAGGACAAAACTTGACATTACGTTGTCAACCGTTCACTATTACTGCTTAGTAGTTACAGACAACGTCCAATATAGGCTCGTCTTTGTTTTCCTTAAAAAAGCAGTCAGATTTCCGATATCTTTAACTGTTTTCTGAGGTAATTGCGGTTTTTCAGTTTTTATTATTATTCTAATTTATTTGTTTGTTTTTTTGAGAGAAGCGCCATACCTATATTATGCCTCGGCAGAAATGGCAACATACCTGCAATTGCCACATTTCTTACTTGTATAATAATATAACTAGCGTCTAATGCCTTTTTTTTAAATCTCTCCGAGGTAATGGAGGATCTTGATAAGCAAGGACGAGGGCGAACTCAACAGCGGAGGTGGCGGAGGCCTCCATCGCCGTCACCAACGTTACGACAAAATATCTAGATACCGTCAAAGCTCTCAGATTCTCCGATGACTTTTTGGATGGTTGAAGAGGCCAGTCACATTACATCAGCCACGTCAACACCTCATTGATTTTCGGACGGCAGTAAAGAAATTGGCAGTGGAGTTTCTGCCTACGACGAAGTATTGTGAATTTTGTCCCCTTCTCCTCAAATGAAAAATTGGTTTCAAAGTATATTATGCTGGATATGAGCCTTGATTGAACTGTTGCAAATGTTCGAAAGAAGTTTTCCAAATCAGTTCAGCTGTTTTCGGGTGATGCGTTTACCGAGGGACTGCACTTAATTTTTATTTATATAAATATAGATGTAAGAAGTCACTTTCACAGAACATAAATATTATTCATATTTAGAACGTAAATTCCTCATAATTTAGTTTGTTTTCCTAAAATATTAACTTTTATTTCTTTAAAATATTCAAATTTATAGTATGTCAATACACTCCTACCTCTGTATAGTTTGTGACTTCAACAATAATAATTTTTGCTCAGTAAGTAATATAGTATAACACTGAGGTTTCAGCTTAATTATGAAAGTTAATTCGAAGACCTTGCTTTTGTAGCACTAATATAGATTGAATGTTAACAGAATTTTCCCAAAATATTATACTGTATGTTAGTCAACAGAGGGTAAACATAACAAAAAAAGATTTAATTTTCGCGAGGTCCACATAAGTCACAGTAATTTAGTAAAATTGATAACTTTCATTTTGTTAACTTTTAAACATCACATTCCAAGTGTGCCTATAGTTATTAATTGATTGAACAATGATTTACATAATACACCCTCGAAAGCTTTGAACAAATCTAAGAAGGGTTTAATACATTATTTTTTTGTTTTCCATATCCATCCCGGTCTGTTCTATTTTATCGCTCTCTCTCTCTTATCGTGTGGTACAATTGGCCGTGCTATCCAAGGGATAGACGCCGGTTACCAGGTGCTGCACTTAAAATCACCCGCGGTCACTATAATAATAATAATAATAAATATTCTTTATTGGATACCAAAAAAACTTTACAAAAACTTAATTTAAAAATGTACAGTGCAAAGGCGGCCTTATCGCTTTTAGCGATTTCTTCCAGGCAACCTTAAGGTAACCGGTAGGAGTTGGTAGGTAAAAGGCTAAATGCGGGTGGCTGCAGATAAAAAAAAAAGAAAAAATACTAAATAATACATATATACTTATATAAATATATAAAATACAAATCACTATAAAAAAAATATAGCTGAAACTAAGCTTTTGTTTGTTTTTATGAAACCAAACTCATGATAATTAGATATCAGTTAAGGCCTTGACAATTTTGTAACTAGTTTAATTATTAGAATTTAATATGTTTTACAAGTTGAGAAATCACATTAGTTATATAAGAGTTTCTTAAGTATTTTAGAGAAATTTGGCAACAACGCTATTGGCGTTAGTACTAATACTTTGCTATTGGTCTTTAGTTGTTTTTGATCCTTTTTTTTATAAATAGCAAAAAAAATACGTTTATTAAAAGCAGTAAGATCACACAAAATACAATTGGCATTGTTCCGTTTTTTATGAAGCGTGTAAATAAAATAAAAAAAATCTTTGGTGACATGACGATTCTATACTGTAAAAAGTAATTTAATACCACACATTAACAGAATTTATTCTATAAACGTAGTACTTACTAACTGTGACGGTTTTTCTCATAGTATTTATGCCGGTGACGTCATCATTTTTATTCGTAAGATTAAAAAAAAAAATACCCAGTGATAAAAAAAATGTTTAAATAATAGTTTGTATTAGTTTAACAATATCGGATTCCGGCGGCTGCTTCTTATTAGTCATCTGACTTCCTTTTTATCAACTGTCAAAAAGAAGACTTTTTCTAAAAATGTTTTTAACTATGTCGTCATTACCATTGACGTACTATTTATGTGATTGTTATAAATAAGTAATTGAAAATGTTGTAAAAAGAATGAACAAGCTTTTCTGAATTTACAGAAAGACAGCTACTTAGTTAATTATATCTCATAATTTATTTTTGATGCAGTCAAAGACCCAATTAGGATTAATATGGCCTATTTCTAAATCGTCCGGGAAAACATCTTATCAATACACAAGTTTTGGAAATAAACTAAACGTTCCGCTCTATATATTTTTACTTATTTTGATTTAAAAAAAAAAAGTTTACTGGTATCGTATCGTGGCTTATACTATTTTTTTTAATTCTTCAATCGTCTAACTGCTGTTTTAAATTCGGAAATTCTTTTTACATCAGCTTTAATTATTGGTCAGAATATTTCTATGACAAACTTACTTTGATTAATAGATTATGATATCTCAAGAAGCAGTCTTAGATTGTATTTCAATGACACTATAGAAAATTAATCTGAGATAGCCTTAAATTGTGAAGAACTGGAAGACTTGTTAAAAAAAATAAGTTCCTGAAGGCCCGTGGAATGACACAGACAATGTAGATTGTGGAGGTATACATTTTTATAAATCTAATTTTGAGTCTTAACCGAATGTCGTGATTTAATTAATGTAAAAGTGTCGGTTCTCCTATCAGCTAAAGTTTACTAGATATATTTACCCCAATCAAAACTGTTTAATATGAGAATTTGTGAGATTCGGTGATTTTGATTTCAAATCATAATTGTTGTTAGAAATCTAAGAATTTGTGAGATTGTAAAATATGACTTTCAATAAATGTTAGGATTGTTGACGAAGACCAACTGACTATTTTGTGAGCGTGCACCGGGGGTTGCACTGAAGCGGATGGCCGAATGTCGTGATTTATTGTTTAAGTTGAAAAATCAAATTTTATATTGGCAACACTGCTCACTATTGTCGGCCGTCACGCGCTGGTGATCAGCTCAGCTCTGTGTAGGAGTGGGATCTTCCCCACCCCTACCACTCTCAAGGTTTGCTGCTCACGGACTGAGCGGTTGGTAGTCAGTCTACGATGAGATCAGTCGACGGAAGTTTCAATATTTGTGCTTGGGTATTGTAAATGAATACAGATTTATACAAGTAAAAGTCTACTGAGTTTTTGTTCGTAAAAATTCTGAATACTTTTAAAAGTTTTGTATTTGTTGGATGGATAAAAAGTTTTTGAAAAAACATTCGGACCCCATCAAATAAATCATAGCCAGAGAATTGGTCTCCAACATATGTAAACAAAGTATAAAAAAAGTAATTTTTTAGAATTGAAAATTGTCATATCTACTCGTATGTATGTATATATATATGATTGCAGTTGCTGAGGCCGAAATCGGTCTGAATAGATTGATTGAATGACTGATAATTGATTAACATTTTAATTATAATGTGGTAAAAATATTATATTATTATTTATACAGTGAAAGTCAGTGATAGCGATTACGATTCTGATTCTTTACAAGACAATTTGAATGAGACCAGTGATAACAAAAACTAATAGTTTTCGAATAATACAAAAACTTTTAGGTAATAGCTTTAATTCGAAAATATTTTTTATTATTTCGTATTTTTCTTAGCAAACCCTTTCATTTGATACTCATATCATGGGGGTGCATAAAAAAATAACTGGTCCGCCATCTTTGGGAGTCCACCATGTTGCATTTAGAATGACGTCACTTAGCTAACCATGCATTGTTCTCCAAATTTAAGAGGATTGTGAAGCTGCGACTTTTCATACAAACGGCGTTAAATATTTTCACCTCTTAAATGTTAACCGATTCGGACCAATTTTTGATAGAAAGCTAGGCTAGACTTTCGTTTTTTAAATTACTGATTTAGAAATAAACAAAAAATTGACGAAATTACTTTTGTATGAAAACACGTGAACCCAATAAAATTAAACTAATTAACTTTATCGAAAAAACAAAAACGTATAAGCCTAGCGTTTGTTCTGACTGACAACCTATCAAAAATTGGTCGAAATCTAAAAATTTAAGAGATGAAAAACGTTAACGCCGTTTGTATAAAAAGTTGCAGCTTCACAATCCTTTTAACATATAGCAGAGATGTACTAGTTGGGCAAAAAGTATCTGGAATACAAAATACTATTAAAATAAGTATTTCAGATACCAGATAAAAGATAAATTTGGAGAATTGGAATCTTAAATACTGGATACAAAATACATATCTTCTAAATACTTTTTGAAAGAAAACACAATTCAGTTGTGCTTAAGTATCTTTTCATCGTATTAAATTGAAACATAACTAAACAAAGGGTTAAATTAGTTTGTACTAAAAGTTTGAAACTTTTATTTTTTTCCGTTTTACTCATATATTAGTACATCAAAACCTAACTACAAACATCGATATGTGTCTACTCCATATATTCCCAAAGTTTGGATCCAATCCGGCATGTTGTTTTTGTATTAAAGCGGAACTACTAATGGAAACTCGAGCCGCCTGGGGACCCTTGTATACAAAAGTATTTTTTTGCTACTAGTACTATTTGCTGTTTTTCTCTACAGTTACAAAAGGTATTATCCTATTCTGATGTCGAATAATAGATCCTGGGTGCTTACATTTTTTTAATGATATTTTAATCCCGCAAACACGTCCTGGATAAAAATATTGTTTACTCAGAGGCAAAAATTTTTAGTTTTCACCATAAAACTGATTTATTCAAAGCATTGTATGCTTTTCAAACACTCAGTATTAAGGTTAGAAATCTATAAACATAGTTTAATCCTTACTAATATTATAAATGTGAAAATGTGTTTGTTTGTTACCTTTTCACGCTTCAACACCTTGACCAATCTTAATGAAATTTGGCATGCAGGTAGCCTGTGTAACAAGGAAGGACATAGGCTACTTTTTATCCCGTGAAAATAGCATAGCACGATGCAATTCCTGAGAGAACTGAAAATATACTCTTTTTTGGTTAATTTACATCGCAACGGAACAATGGATTGTGTGATTTATTGCACCAAGATGTTTGAGGGGGTGGGAAATGACACGATTTACTAATAAGCATATCCTGACTTAGTTCCCGAGGGATGTGGAGAAAATTTATGTCCACGCGGGCGAAGCCGCCGGCAAAAGTTAGTTATATTATAAAAATAATTTGCTGTAATGAACATACCTCAGCCCTAACATCCATAGTAGACCGGTTGTTGCTCGACCCAGCAAAATATGTTTCCACATTGACTTTGTACTCATAGTGGTATGTTATGTCCGCCAAGTACTTGAACTTCTCTGAAGCTGTAATAAGTAATGGAAAATCATAAAGGCCTCGGAAAAACAATTTATAAAACCTGCCAAGTGCGAGTCGGAGTCTCGCGAACTAGGGTTCCATAGTCTTTTCAAGAAATAAATGTTTATTTTTAATAACAAAATTATATTTTCAGTTGGTAACAGAATATTTTGGGGTGGGGGAAGTGGGGGGATAAACATTTGACTCTTGAAAAATGGTTTCAGCAAATCCTCAGTAGTTTTGAAAGACCTATTAAAGTTTAATAATTAAACGATACCCCACACAATAGGGTATGTCAACAAAAAAAAATACCGACTCTTCAGATGTAGGGGAGGTACCCTAATTTTTTTTAAAGATTTTATTGTACCACTTGATGTTATAACCTTATGAATCATTGTTTACTTCTTGATTTTTCACAAATGACATTATGTTATTATTATTTTATGACTATCAAAAAGAGTGTAATTTGCACTGAGTTTGAATAAATCATGAATCTTGAACCTCATTATTCGTCAACTTTTTGGAGATTTAGGCAACTTTTTTTGGGATTTTATTATTATCCATAAATAATGCTTGACACCTCCAGACATGCTTGACAGGAATTCATGCTCACTTGCAATGCTGGCATTGAATAAATAAACAAGAATTATGCTTGATTAGAATTATTCAAGCTAACAATTTGAATAAAGATAAATAAAATAAAGATTCATCAATTTGGCAAAAATATAGGGGAAACTATTGTCATTATAATGTTAATAAGATAATTAAGCCCAAAGAATAGCAAAATATGTCAAACTAGGTACCTAAAAATCAAAACCGTTTAAATATCTACCCAACAGTTGCAAAGCAAAAGTTCTTATAAAAGTAATCAAATGATTTAGTTAAAGCCGCTATACTTTTCCTTGGTTGGAATAATTCTCGTAGTGAACTAACAGTGCCACACCTCCAATCACACATAAAAGAACTAGATACACAGTTACACAGTGTCTAACGTAAAGTCACTCTATTTATGTGATTTACGTGCACTTGTGCAGTTTTTCTCTCTCTGTCTAATGTAGCTATTTCTATCATATTTCTACTTTTATCTCCTATAAAACAGCTGTCTGGATATTGTTAAAAATTTTTTGTATGAAACTGGGGATCCACATCTTGTGTAAGTGATTGAAATGGCACACAATAAGAAAATCTTACACCTATTTTGTGCGGACAGCTTTTTCAGAGAGAATGTAGCCTTGGGGTTTTAAGTCTCCTATTAATGAATCTAGCTATTATCTTATTTATAATAATACATACATATATAGATATTTAACTCCATATATCTGTTCCATTAATAAAACTATCCAGCGGATTCGCGCGACCTTCACCAGGTCACGGGAAGCCGCTGGATGCGGCCAGCGTAGGACCGGTCATCGTGGAAATCCTTGAAAGACGCCTTTGTCCATGTCCAGCAGTGGACGTCTTTCGGCTGATATGATGATAAAAATATACATATATAAAACACCCAGACAGCAATGTTTGTCGTGGGTGTAGGAGTGCTAACCACTACGGTATGGGGGCGAATTTTTCTACAATACAACCTGCTGCCAAGAAACATCATAAGTCATAACTAACTTAACGTATGTACCTAACCTATTTGTAGGTTAAGTCAATGAGGACGTCCTCAGGTGATTCTCGATAAACTTTCAGTTATAATTAGGTATTGGTTACTTACGTGTGCAGGACGGCGACCCGCAGATGTACGGATCCTTCAGGGAATCTGAAAGTAGATATTTTCGTAAAAGCTAAGAAATACTTTTATAAACACTAGAATATAATTTTTTATATCGTTAACAATTGCTGAGTATGGTATGTGATCATTACTCACATGTAACATAACTAAAAACAGAAAGAAACACAGTAGGAGTGAAAAGCTATTAGCTGGAGCTGGCGCAAAAAATTCAGTTTGTTTGTTTACAAACAGTAGTCGGTAGTAAGTAACGAAACAAACCACAGATCTACTATTGAATTAGTAGATCTGTGAAACAAACTACCAAGAGTCCAGTGTTGCCAAAAGACTTTTTTGAATGTTGCTATATAATGTGAATAAAGGTACCAAAACAATTAATAATATTGTTCTGGTGCCTTTTATATAGAATAACACAACGACAAAATTGCCAATCATTGGCAATTCATCGCAAAATGTATTGTGTTTCTTTAATTAAAAAGTTCCTAAAATGTATGAAGTCAAAATTTTTTGGAGTGTCTGCATCGAAAAACCACCAAATCTAGAAAGAAAATCACTAAAGTGGCAACACTGTGCAAACAAAAAAATAAATAATTTTTTGGCGGGATTTGTGAACGCTTTTTTGTAGTTTTATTTTATTGTTCTTGCATTGTTTTCTGCTAGAATTTGCTTCAAAAAGTGGTGCGTTTTGGAGGAAATCTTCTGGTGTACGTGAGCAATGTGAAGAACAAGAAAATAAAATGAAAGAGGGCGTGAAAACGCAATTAGCACTGGGTGCAGTTTTATAGACGCCCTTCTGCGTGCAACCTGAATGTTCCACCTCAGAACGAGGCTTCAAATGCTGTCAAGAATTCCAAAGAATAAGCAACCAACCAACAAACAAATCAACAAACTTTGATGTACTTCAACTTTGAGTTTGACGTTTACGTTTAGTTCGTACTTGCTTATTGGGCTTTGTTGAGTATACATTCTGTTACGTACTTGAATGTATTGTATACTCAAAGATATTGGGTAAAACCCGTAGAAAGAAACGATGAAAGGTTGTATTGGAACGTGTCTAGGGAGGAGGCATTGTTTCAAGAAATGTCGATATCGATTCAGCATTATTAAACAATAATAGGTGTTTTATTGCTTGAAATGATAAAATCCATAATAAACAGGTATTTCATGTTGAATGATTTAATTCATATAAAAGTAAACCAAAATTAAAAAAAGGACAATTTCTTAGTCCACAACATCAAAGAGTTTTTCTGCTGGATAGAATTGGAAAAGAAGTTAGGGATGTTCCAGAGAACCAAAGTGCGGACTGAAGTATCATAAAAATAACACTAAATCAAGAAAAGCATATTTTGTAAGATTGATTAAAAAAAACGGCCAAGTGCGAGTCGGACCAGCAGTCCGATGTTTCCATACCACCACACATCTCCACACAACTACATAGAATAAGGAAAATGATATCTATTCACATTACAAACAAAAGACATCACCGCTAGCGACAAAAATATTCTTTTTTTGTCATTCATTTCGGAATCCTTAGCGCGAGTAAGACTCACACTTGGCCGATTTTTATTAATTGTTGTTTTATTTCAGTATAAGTACTATAATGACGCCAAGTTTCACGCTTATATGTATTACTGTTTTTACGGTACAGCTAAATTTCTAAAGAAAACGGTTTACCAATTGTGAATTTAAAAAAAAGTTTTTTTTGTATGGAAATCCCCTTATTTTATCACTTTTGAAATTTTTAGTATTCGTTGTTATAGCAGCAAAAGAAATACATATTCTGTGAAAATTTCAACTGTGTACCTATTACGCTTCTTAAAATACAGCCCGCTGACAGACGAACTGACAGACAGCGGAAGCTTAGTAATAGCCATGGTAATAGGGTCCCGTTGGTCACCCGAGGTAACATAACTATAGTAGGTACTACGATTACTACTCATCAGGTAATTTAGTTTAATTTAAGTATACAAATCATTCAATTATGTAGCTGCAAATCAACGACATGATTCTCTTTTGTATTTACTTATTATAATATTAGAGTACCTATTTAAGTAGATAGTTGTTTTAGTATACTAGTTAAGTAGCGGTTTGGAGGGTAATTAAATCAGAGTTCAACTACAAATGCCACTAATCATATGATAAGAGGATTATAAATAGATACTGTTAATTATATTACTATAACAAAGAATACTACACTCCCAGTAAGCACACCCTGGACACGTCATACAACGGGCCAGAAATTACATTTCAAAAGAGGAATGACGTAACAAACAAAATGGCGGCGAAATTCTATACGTTCCACAACCAAACTGTAACCAATCTGCATCAATCTGGGTGATGACGGGGTGAGGTCGCAATCTAGAGAGCGGCAGGGAGTGTCCATACTGTATGTTTACGAATACATATTATAGAAGGTCTAACAAAATTAGCTGAAACTCTTTTAACTGGTGCTTCTACCCATAAAGCTGAACAACTTTCTCCATGAAACCCATTGTCAAATCTCAAAAAAAAAAATAACTTCTCATACTAAGTTGGCTGATCAGCTGATCAAGTTAGTATAGGAGAGTCAAATTTTTTTGCGATTTGACTATGGGTTCTATGGGGAAAGTTTCATGTGTAAAAGCACCAATTAAAATAATTTCAGTTAATTTTGTTACACCTTATATATACTAATACGAGTATATATACCTACCTTGCAGTATAGGTAAGTAAGAACCTACCTAATATTCTGCCATCTTTATTTTTTGTCAAACTTTACTCCTAGGTCCTACCTACCTGCTTCTTCTGCTTTTATACAGATTGTAACAAAATTGGCGTAGGTCCCGTTAATTGGGGATTCTACGAGTACCTACTTATTATTTTGAACAACTTTTATGAGGAACCCATAGTCAATTCTCAAAAAAAATGACCCATTTTTTTATTTTTAAACAAAGTCATCATATCAGCCGAAGGAAGTCCACTGCTGGACATAGGCCTCCCCCAAGGATCTCCACGACGACCGGTTCTGCGCTGCCCGCATGCAGCGGCTTCCCGCGACCTTCACCAGGTCATCGGTCCACCGAGTGGGAGGCCTGCCTACACTACGCTTTCCGGTGCGTGGTCGCCACTCGAGAACTTTACTACCCCAACGGCCATCTGTTCTACGAGCAATGTGCCCCGCCCACTGCCACTTAAGTTTAGCAATTCTGAGAGCTATGTCGGTTACTTTGGTTCTCTTACGGATCTCCTCGTTTCTGATTCGATCACGCAGAGAAACTCCGAGCATAGCACGCTCCATTGCCCTTTGGGTGACCTTGAGCCTTCTTATGAGGCCCATAGTAAGCGACCATGTCACAGTTCCGTACGTCATCACTGGCAACATACATTGGTCGAAGACCTTGGTCTTAAGACACTGCGGTATCTGGGACGTAAAGATATTGCGAAGCTTCCCGAACGCTGCCCAGCCGAGTTGGATTCGACGATTGATCTCTTTCTCGAAGTTGGACCTACCTAACTGGACTGTTTGTCCCAGGTATACATATTCGGTTACAACTTCGAGTGTAGAGCCTCCAACCTTCAGAGGAGTAGGTATGACACGGACGTTTGACATAATGTTCATTCTAAGACCCACTTGTTCAGAGGCTCTACTGAGGCCATCGAGCATTGTGCCTAAGTCGTCCATAGTCTCAGCCATGACCACGATATCGTCAGCGAATCGAAGGTGGGTGATGTACTCGCCGTTGATATTGATGCCGAGTCCACCCCAGTCCAAAGTCCACCCCAGTCCAAATTTTTAAACAAAGTATTTATACCAAAATGCACAGAATTGATCGAGCAGCTGATCGATTTGTATGAAAAGGTAAAATATTTTTTTGTGATTTCAGTAGTCATAGAACAAAAGTTGAGGAGCATCTGTCCAAAAGGTCGTATTTCAAATCAACTTTTATAATAATTATTATTTTTAACACATGGCATAAAAATCCATCAAATGAGTCTAAAAACTTGTTCAAAAGTAGCATATTTCCTATGTCAATAAAATCCTAAAAATCAGGACTCTAATCAAAACGACGTATTTCTCCTTCTTTAACAGCATTTTCAAAATATGAACCTTTCGTTTTTTCTGTTTCTGTAAAGTTTTATTTTATAGAAACGATCTTTCGAACTAATGCTCCTCAATTTTGTTACATCCTGTATACCTATACAGATATGTGCTACCCTGATGATTGGAATAGAGATTTTAATTTATCATCAAGTAAGTACATACTTATTCAAATGTTCCTTTCGTACTTGATGTATTAAAATAGTCTATATTTTCATTAAAAAAAAATAAAAAACATACCTCAATTTCTTTAAACAATGCCAAATAAGATGATGAATGGAGCACAACACTTATTTAAAGCATATATTTCAGTACAACTATGAAAAATACTATCTTAACATATTGAGAATTATGTTGTGACCCAACTTAACGATTAAATTATTAACAATTTATGTTGACATACTTCCTGATCCATATACAGCTCCTGCCAAACACAAACACACAAAAACCACACACAATTTCATATTGAACCACACACAAATCAGAAATCCATGTTCGGAATCAACATGCTATTTCGCACACCACAGTTGAAATGACAAAATTCTCAGCGCTCATTATTTATCAGAGGGTCGAACCGTGGGGTCAGAGTAAACAATATTATCTATCACATTACATTAAGTACCTATATTAATATTATCTCGTTAACGGAACTGAGTGGGATGAGTTAAGTGTTTACGAGTCGTAATTACAATCACAAATAATTTGTTGTGAATGATACTGTAAGATGATACACCGGGACTGTGTGGATATAAGTTTGATTGATATAGTTGGTAGGAAGGGTTCAGTCGGTGGCAGGAAGTCGGTGGATACCGCTGCGGGTCGGTTTACTACGTACGATCACTTTGCTTGTACGAATGAATGCTGGGGAATGTGATTTGTGACATGACTGTGTAGTAATAAATTTGTATGACGATATGACCGTACGTATTTGGTTAAAATATGATCGCTACGTACTCTGCCTGTCTCCTAGATACTTAACAATACTTATATTTTTTTATTGTCATTATTATCATTTACAGCCCAAAGATGTCTACTGCTTAATAAACGCTTCCCCCAAGGATTTCCACAACGACCAGTCTTGCGCTGCCTGTATTCATCGGCTTCCTGCGACCTTTACCAAGTCATCGGCCCACCGAATGGAAAGCCTAGCCTAGCTACGATTTCCGGTATGCTATTGCCACTTCATATTTCCGAATTCTGAATAAAAAAAACTAAAAACCGACTTCCAAAGGAAATGCCATTTTTAGTGTTGTCAGTTCCGACGCGCGACAGGAGTTTACCCATGAAACTTTTTTTTGGCCTCGCACGAATCGCTCCGGGCTCCGCCCTACATAATACTTCGATGGCTCCGCCCTACACGAAAGTTGGCCTTCGGCCTCGCAGGGAGCGCTTCGGGCTTCGCCCTACGCTGAGCTCAGCCTCCGGCCTCGCATGGAACGCTCCGAGCTTCGCCCTACGCGGAGCTCAGCCTCCGGCCTCGCATTGGGTGGCGTGCCCATGTTGCCTTAGCCTTCGTGACTGAAAAAAACATGATGACTGTAAAGAATCCATACAGTCGTCCAACGCCTTTGATAATTGCGTCAACGCTGACATCACTAGTCACCTTATCTAATGTCATTCAAGGGATAAATACCAATCAAACGACACCTCGCACTTCAAAATCCATCAAGCTGTTTAGTCTCTAGGCTCAGCCAAAGAAATAGATATCCATATATTCTTACATACACACGAAAAACAATATTACCCTCCTTTTTGGGTAGTCGACTTATCATATCAGCTCATATACGTCCCCACCGAAGGGCTCGAGTCTACTTAGAGTTAGGGCGATCGGGTCTGTCCTGAGTGAGGCAGTCGGCTCAAGTAAAAATAAATGTTTAATAGCACAAGTGGTTAGGATTTCCTTGCTTAGTATGGGATCCAGAGACAGGCATGCTTAAACCTACGAGAATAGTCTAAACGGCTTGATGAGTTTTGGAGTGTGGGATGTCGTTAGATTTTTCTTGTTCTTTTATATATATAATATTATATACTTTGGTAGTGTGGAGAGGTGTTGTGGTACGGAACCCTTCGAAGCGCTAGTCCGACTTAACTCGGCAGATTTTTTAAACTCTTCATGCAAATTGATCAGCTGAGTGACCAATTTTGTGAATCTTTGTATGGAGCATCGATTCTTACTTTCGAACGACGATGGAGTGAAGAAGTTATTGTGATGTCAAAAAAAATGGAAGTTGAGATTTTGATGACGATAGATTCACTAATAGAGTTAAAAAAACAAAAACGTAAAAAACGTGTGCGCGTGTTTTTGTACGTCCGTCCGGTGCTCTAGTTCTCAAATTACTGGACGGATTTGGGTGAAATTCGGTTTATGGCAATATCATTTTTATATCTGGGCTTGTGCAAAATCACGCGAGGTTTTGTCGGCTGCTTTTTGACCCCCTCCTACCCCCTGGTGATATTTGGTGAGTAGCTCTACAAGGCTTTAGTATCAGCGACGCCAGTCACGCCCAGATAAAGTTTCAAGTCATCTGCAAACATAAGGCACTTTGCAGTGCGTAAAGCCCTCGGTAGGTCGTCATTGATCATTAGCAGAAACAATGTAGGGCCTAAAGTACTGCCCTGACTTACTCCTGATTGGGTGTAATAGTCGCTGGACTAGTAACCCGCCACTCGAACAAACTGGCTACGGCCATACAGGTAGCTCGAGAAGAAATTTAGGAGCTTGGGAGTGAATCCAAATCCAGCCAGTTTCTGAAGTAATATGTAGTTATCTACCAAATCCAATGCTTTCTTAAAGTCGAAATAGATCGCATCGACTTGCCGACCTGCATCCACTTCGGCAGCGACATAATCGACGAGGTTAATGTGATTTGTGGTAGTCGACCGAGCCCTAAGGAAACCATTTCATCCAGAATACAACCCATAATAAATTGAATATTTTTTAATATTAGGTATCGTTAAATATCGAAGTTTTTGTGATTTTATGTACCAAGCACATCACTAATTCTCTCAATTGGGTAATTGTTCTAATTTGGAATTTGTCATTTGCGTGAATGTTATTTCGATGAATTATAATATTACCTACGTCACTTATGCTTTTCAGTGAATATGTGTTCGTGAATTCAAAAAGTTGCAGCCAGTAAGGGATCGGACTGCATCAAAAATAAAAATCTGAACTATGATTTCCTAAATTGCTTTTCTCTTGAAGTTTCAAAAAACCTTATTTGTTTTGTTTTTCCATCACGTCTTCAATTTTTAATTGATCAAATTCACAAAATAAATTCGTCAATGACGCTTAAAATCTGTTACGTTACTTGTGGTATTTCAAACATTTTTAGAACAAAATTTAGTTTTTGACAGATCATAAAAAGTAGCTCAAATATAATAGCGCAGTCCGATTCCCTATTATAAAAATTTCCCCGCCCGTACCTCAGACTTTCCCCTCAACTTTGCCCACGAGATCCCTTGAAAACAAAGTATTAGCACTCTATTTTATTTGTACTATTAATATAATATACTTTGACTCTATTGAGAAGAGCGAAATTTTTTGACCATGTGGCAAGCATTATAAAAGTAGGTAGGTACCTATACTAAAAAAATCGTATTGTTAATTTGTATACAGATCAGTGACTTATAAATCTGTGATACAGATTTTGACCTTGGACACACCCCTGACACTTCATACAATGCAACGGACGCAAAGTGATATATTTTCTAAAAACAAATGACGAAACAAATGAAATCACAGCGATATTCTATACGTTCGAGAACCAAATCTATATATTATCAGTACTAATATACAGTATGAACCGCATCCGTAGCTCAGAGGCAAAGTTCACTGGCTTTACACAGGAGGTCGCGGGTTCGATTCCCGGCGGGTTCAATTGTAAGACTCGGTTTGGTTGGTGGTAGGGCATTTTCTAAGCCCGCCTGGATAGCTACCACCATCTTATCTAAGTCTTGCCGCCAAATATCAATGTTGATATCATTGGTGTCTTCCGGCATGAAGATAAGATAGCCAGTTCCCCATTGCGTTGGGGAATCTTGGTAAGCCCGCTTCCATCTTCGGCAACATCGTCACTTACCACCAGGTGAGATGTTGTCAAGGGTTTACCAATTGTGAATAAAAAAAAAATAAAAAAAATGGACACTGCCTGCCGCTCTCTAGATAGCGACCTCACCCCCTCGTCACCCAGATTGATATAGATTGGTTATAGTTTGGTTGTCGAACGTATAGGATTTCGCCGCCATTTTGTTTGTTCCGTCATTCCTTTTTTGAAATGTCATTTCTGTCCCGTTGTATGAAGTGTCCAGGGTGTGCTTAAGGCGAGGTATTGATTGGAACAGTTGTCTCTGTTTTTTTCTTTACGTGTAAAGAGTAAAGAAAATAACCACACTTTTTCACATTTTCAATGGTTTTTCGTTTCAATAAAAAACTACAATGAAAGTATAAAAAATAATAACATTACTCACTTTGTAATAATATATTAACAAATATGGTATATTTTTTAAAATTTATACTTAAAAATATTAGTCATACATAACTAGAGTTGAAATTAACGGTGTATACCTATCTTTGGGGATTTTTTATATCGAGCCAAAACTGCTCAATCGTGTTTCTAATAGCTTTTGACTTTAAGGAACATCATCAACAATAAGGTAATTTTTTAAACCTTGGGTTTTCTTTCGTTTAGAAGTAATTGACGTCAAAAATATCGAAAATCTGTAATATTACCGCCTTATCTGTATGGGAGACGAGGGCACACCCCGGACACTCCATACAAACGAGCGAGAAATGATATACATAATTATAACTGACGTATCTATAGGCAAGAATGCAGGTAGGGTTGAATCACACCGGCGGTATTGGTCACGAAATGTTTGTTAGTTATTTACTGAATGCAACAGTGTGAATACTAAACTCTTTTTTTTTCATACTTTTCTGTTGTAAACAAACACCGTTCGAACAAAAAACACCACTTTCCGAATACACATTGTAAATGGTAACTGCGATGTGGACGTATGAATTAACACTGAAAACTGCTATTATTTTGTACATCTTCAAACACTTTTTCCATAAAATTGCGAAATTGATGTCACAGATTAAAAATCGACATGATAGTTTTGTTGCTTTTTGGTGTAGAGATGGGACGAAGTGAATGACTGAATGAATGATTTTGAACCGACAATCGCGGACCCCATATTATGAATCTTTGGGATCAAATTGACTTAGACCTTGACCTTGAAATGACCTTGATTTGTCTGCCCTCAAGTCGGCCGCGCGTGCTTTCCCCGCACTGATACTCCCACATCCCCCTCCGATCCCGAAGGTTTGTTGGGGGTTTTAAATGGGTGGCGGGGGCTACGCCCCCGTTAGGGGTCCGGGCCCCGCGTGCTTTCCCCGCCCTGATACTCCCACATCCCCCTCGGATCCCGAAGGTTTGTTAGGGGTTTTATTATGAATCTTTGGAATCAAATTATACAATCAGTAATAAGTCATCTTTGGTCCTACATAAACTCACAAAACAAAGACCAAAGAGTACCTAAAAATACAATTTTCAAAAATTCATAACTCAAAAACCGCTGGTTTCCTAACCTTGAAATTTGGTATGGATGTTCAGCTAAAGCCTATCTCTTACCAAAAAATCGCGGACTGCCAAATCGATGTACCCTATTGTACAGTTGAGCCCAAAGATGACCCAATTTTTACCTCGCAACAACAGTTCAAAATCATTCATTCACTCATTCACTTCATCCCATCTCTACACCAAAGCAACAAAACTATCATGTCGATTTTTAATCTGTGACAAAATCCTTTATCAATTTCGCAATTTTATGGAAAAAGTGTTAAAAGATGTATAAAATAATAGCAGTTTTCAGTGTTAATTCATACGTCCACGTCGCAGTTACCATTTACAATGTTTTATAGTCTCATAAATTGTGTATGGTGTATTCGGAAAGTGGTGTTTTTTGTTCGAGCGGTGGTTGTTTACAACATAAGACAAGTATGAAAAAAAAAAGAGTTCAGTTGGGCCTTTACGTTCGGTAACTGGTTGGTTTTTATGCTTGTGAACGAAATCACAGCGGCGCGCAAAGTGAATATCGACGCTTGAAAGGCAAACCTTACTAAGCGACTTGGAGTTAAATGTTCAGGAGAGATGATACAAGTTTTTTTTAACAGAAAAAAAATCATTACTTTTTATTTTTTTATCGTAAAGGAATAATTGTTATATCTTAGGCATGGTATTATTTGACGCTATAATTTATTAAAAAAAATATTGATCTATCCCTTTTAATTCTGAATCTTTTGTCGGTTAGATAGTAATTTCGTCAAAAAAACATTCAGGTAAAACTATATTTACGCCAGAAACTTCTAAGTTACCAACAGGTTTATTCGTTTATATGCCTGAGCGAATCTCAATACGAATAGGAAAAAGCTGTATAAGTTATAAAATATTTTTTTGTGTAAACTGAAACAATTATCTAAATGATTTAATTTCTGTAAGAATTACCATAAAAAATAATCCAAATAATAATTCAAAAGAAATATTTACAATACTAACAGACATTTTGTATGGATTTAATTAATGAAAACAACCTTCGGCATTATTTAAGTATTTATTGCAAAATTTTAACGAATTTAATACACTACACTTTAAACACTAACAACGAGGTATTGTCTTTAATAACATTTTTCTTTCTTAGAACAAACTTTTAGAACATATATTCGTCAAACATTAAGTACTTTTTAAGATTTTAACCTAATTAAGTACTATGTATGAGTATTTGGACCACACTGAGATCACAGAATTTTAATAATCAGTCTTACTAATAACTATGGCACAGAGTGACTTATTTCTGAATTCACATAGCTAAATGACATACAAACTATAGAAATTACTTAGGTACTATTATATTCTCACTTAGCGTTAATAACTAAGGTACAAAACTAAATTACTTACTGTGTAATGTGTTGGTAAGCAACATCACATTTTGAAGTGCAACCTTCTCTATTCACCTTGTAAGTAAGATTCACATCATGTCTATGTATCACAATTTTTTAGGAACCTTAGGTATATTTCTTTCTTAATTTTCAAAGTAATAACAAACAAAACAATGAACTTATATCAAAACTAAACTTATAAGTAGTAATATTAAAACTTAAATTGTCTTTAGGTATAAAAAATCTTTGTTCAGTAGTAATTAAACCTAGAATAATAATCCAATCTTCATATTGCACCAAATAGCAATAGGTAGGCTATTACAAATCATCTTCAAAATTGTTTACCAAGTAGATCAACCAAATAATCGTGCATTTTCTAATTACTTTATATAGAGACAGTGTTACAAAAGATCCAACTAATCTTGGAATTAAAAAAAAAGATAATAGAAAAGTAGGAAAAAGTAGATGAGGAACCTCAATTAAATCAATTAAACATAGTCAGGGTCTTCTATATCCGATTCAGGTAACACGTCTTTGATATTTCCATCTCGTGGGATATTAAGGTACTCATGATGGAAACAAGCTGGAATTATTTGGTCAGTACATAATTTACGGAGATCGTCATATTTAATTTTTGAAATAGGAAGTAACGATCTACAGCAAGACATCAATGGGACCGTAATTTTAGTCTGGACTTCAACATTGAATAACTTGGCATCAGCATTCATCGACATTTTTATAGACACAAGTTGTTTGTCTTTCTTGAAAGTTGCAATTCGGACCTTACTAATTTTTTCAGTAAGGTTTCCTTTGTAATATTTGTCTCCAATATTATCCCACTTTTTGAATTGCTCATAACACATTCGCTCAACTGTAAATGGCGATGGATTCTGCCGAGCAGTTAAAAAAATGGAAAACCATTGGGAAGGTGCATAAACAGTAGTGTGTTTCAGGTGGTTTTCAATGATGGCGTGAGAACTATCCACTGGCATATAAGTATGCCCAGTCAAGAGGAAATTTAATTTGATTGTTTTAATATTGTTACATTCCTGTAAAGTCTGATGAATCATAGCTATAACAGTTCGGTTCCGATTTTGACCTGGACAACAATCGCAGTACATCAATAATCGCTTGATGTTTCCTCTTTCATCTACCGATTTGATGTATTTATGTAAAATTGTTGCTACTTCGTTGGCACCTCGCTTACCATTAGATTCGTCCCAGAAAAAACAGAATACGTTACGAGTGCCATTTTCGTAAACACACAGGTTATAAACAGCCAGTTTTCTACTGTAGAATAAAAGCATCGAAGGGGAATAGGGCGTATTCAAGACCTTCTGAAGATCAAAACTAACACACAATGTAGATGGATCTTCTTTGTGGATATGTTTGTGACTTTTGAATCGCGCGTAGCTTTCATATTTTTCTTTGTTCTGTTCTTGTTTTTCCTTCAGCTTGTCAGGATCGGTCGTTTTTTCAAACAGAATGCATTTCTTGCACTTGTCTTTCTTTGGTACATGAAAACCAATGTTAAACTTCTCATCAAATATTTTTGGAAAAATTCTCTCACTCACCACATCAACTCCCTGATCCACGAAATGCCTTTTATAAATTTTATAAAGATTTGGAATGTTCTTAAATTCTTCCGGCAAATATATTTTACTGCAATCCTGACGGCAATAATGAGAAGGAACTGCTGGTAAACTCTTTATGAAGTCTACAGCAGCATCTATAGTAGTTTGTTTTGTCTTATTCGCCGGCTCCGACTTTCCTCGTTTTTAACAATACTGTAAATGGTTCTATCAGAAACATTAATAGTTGCCGCTATGAATTGCAGACATACGTTTCTCTTGCCCTCATTTATAAAGTATTTTATTGTGCAGCTTCGTTTCTCGCAGTCAGAACGCTTACGTTTTACGCATAGTCTTTGCGATAAAGAAACTAGCCAATCGCGACGGCGTACTAGGTCCAACTTCCAAAAATGTTGGAATATACTTTCTCTTCTTTCTTCTGGGATAGATCCACAGTCATTTCCACATCTTTTTCCTTGGCATGGATTCGAAGGATCTTTTTAGCTGGTACTGTGACACCCTTCTTCGTCGTATATTCTTCTCCTGCCTTCTTCTTTTTAGACCTTTCATTTCTTACATTAACTTTTTTAACCCTCATTCCAGAGTCACCTACGGTTTCTTCCAGATCTCCAGGTTTAGTTTTTCTTCTTCTGAACCTCTTTTTCTTTTTGCCAGTTTTCTCGGTCGAGTCCAGTTCGTCGCTTTCGTAGTCACTTAAATTTAGTTCTTTTGACCAGTCGTCTGAATCATCAATATCCCCGTAAAAAGTTGAAAAGTCTTCTTGGTCAGACAAATAATCAATGTACTTAGTTTTTATTATGCATTTACGTCTTTTCTTTTTATTTTGTGAATTATCCTGACCATTTGATTGTACTTCTATCCCCGCAGTTTCTGTGGACGAAGTGTCGAGGTTAGGTGTGTCTGGATCCATGCTGTTTGAAGGTTGCGTCGAGTTATTGTATTTGTTTATAATAGGGTTGTCGTTAGGCAAAGGTACGTCATCGCAAGACATAAGTTCTGCTACTACCCCAGTAGATGTTGAAGGTTGAAGTTTTAAGTTAATTTATTCGGCAACATCGTCACTTACCACCAGGTGAGATGTTGTCAAGGGTTTACCAATTGTGAATAAAAAAAAAAAAATTGGTAGGTACGTAAACTGTCGAAATTAGGTAAATGTGGTAGGTAGGTAGGTATACACCGAGTGTAAGTATGTACGTATGTATGTAATTACAAGTAGGTAATTTACCATTAGGAATGTTAGTATCTAAAAAGGAAGAGTAGGTGTGGTTGTTGTTAGAAGTTTGTGAGTAATGCGTGTAAAAGAAAGTGGATAATTCAAGTAGGTACCTAGCCTATACAATAATTGATTTGAATGTTTATAAGTGCCCTGACAAAATAGTGTACCATAAAAGGTTGTAGGTAGGTAGGGTATTGTAAGTTCTGAGTAGGCGAAGAGTTAACTAGGTAAACGACATTTAAGAATAAGATAGGACAAGAGGTATACATATAGGTAGGTAGATATCGTATTTGTTTTGAGTACTTAGTTAAATAGGTAGACAGTAAACAAAAGATTCTTAATTGTAGTAGACAGGTATACAATGTTAGTGTGTACCTAATCACAATAACAATTTATACTTACAGGTTCATCATCGAAGTTTAATTTTTGTTTTACACTTGGGCGATTTTGTTATTCCAGCAGAAGTTAGAGCAATGTCTATGATCCTGGATGAACGGGTTCTTTTGTTTCTTTTGTTGATTTTGTCCTCATACGTAGGTATCGCATCTGTAAGTACCTAAAAAGATAAAAACATCATAAATACCTGCGTATAATTTCATTTATTTCAAAATATACGAAGAGGCATGAAAGTATTCAAATCCACACAGTACCCACCTCAAAAGGCAGAGTTTTAAAGCAAAATATATTAGGATTGTGAATTTTACTTACCGTTTTCTTAATCACTACGCGCCAAAACCGATGTAACAGTGGCGAGCCCGCAGCGCGACAATCTACCTTACCGACGCGCCACCTCCGAATGAATGCTTGCGGATTCATAACGCTCCACGCAGTTCGATGTTTCTAACCGACATTTGACACTCGGCTGCGCTTCCTAAGCGCTGTCTTCCCTCGTTTTTAAATTCAGGTAAAACTATTAATGCGACATTTTTCATACAATATTTACGCCAGTTATAATATCTAAACGACAATCAGTTCTTAACTAATTTGTCAAGTAAAATTATGCAAGCGACACAAAATTATTACTGCATTATATTATAAAATTATCTAAGCGACAGCAAATCATTATTTAATTACTATGTAAAGTTGACTAAGTTCATTGTTACGCTGATTTTCTAACAAGCATTAATAACTAAATACTAATAGAACGAAACACGGTGTAAGGAACAAATGCATAAGTTAACACTTTTATCTTTTTAATGTTGGTATAAAACATGCTAAGTAACTTTGATGGAATAGTCTAATTCAGGTAAAAATACCTAACTGTTTCGTACTCAGAATTATTAATGAAGAAAATTTATCTAAGTTAATGGTTAACACTAAACCAATTGAGGAACCAATAACTATCCGTAAAAGTTACTAAGTCAACTTGTCTAACCCGCCGACACAAGTAAAATGCATATTTTTTTGTCGCTTAGGGAGCCGAAATTTTCCGAATACTAAGGATTCACATACTTCCTAAGCGACAACAAAACTCATCGCAGCGCTATGAGACCCAGACCAATCGACGCGATTTTTTTTGGCAATTCGATTGATATATCAAACTCAATTTGACCCATACTGTCGGTTAGTAAGGTTTGCCTTTCAAGCGTCGATATAGTGAATAAAAGTGCTTGCGTAGCTCGTCCTTTACGTTTGGTACTCAATCTACAGCCAATCTGAGTGACGGGGGGGGGGGGGGGGTGAGGTCGAATCTAGAGAGCGGCAGGGAGTGTCCATACTGTACGTTAGTACTAATATATATACTGTGACGAGGGACTGAGGTCGCAATCTAAAGAGCGGCAGAGAGTGTCCATATGTTATTAAGTACTAATTTAAATACTTTGCCTAGACTCCCGGCAGACGACCTTCTTTTTTTTGAAGGACTTAAACTGTTTCAGTGAAATCCGATAAATCTATTTAAATATCTTTTTCGCCCTAAATTAGTTGTTCTATTTGTCAACTCTCAATTCAGCAGATAAGTGTATAAATTCCATTGAATTCGGTTCGACGCTACTCGTAAACTACTGATAATGATAAGTGACATTTCCAGTGTTCCGCCAACATTGAATTTCGTCAGTTCTTTAGAAGGAATATTTCTCAATTATAAGTATATTTACAATAAATAAAACTTATATACATGTTACACCATGTACTAGGTATTCTTTATCATCATATCATCCGAAGGACGTCCACTGCTGGACATAGGATTTCCACGAGGACCGGTTCTGCGCTACCCGCATCCAGCAACTTCCCGCGACCTTCACCAAGTCATCGGTCCACCGAGTGGGAGGCCTTTCTACGCTACGTTTTCCGGTGCGTGGTCACCACTCAAGAACTTTACTACCCCAACGGCCATCCGTTCTACGAGCTATGTGCCCCGCCCACTGCCACTTAAGTTTAGCAATTCTGAGAGCTATGTCGGTTACTTTGGTTCTCCTACGGATCTCCGCGTTTCTGATTCGATCAGACAGAGAAAGTCTTAAGTATATTATTGAGAAGTATAGTTTTTTATTTATAGCTGGGATCTATGACGTAGGTAAATATTCTTTGTGGCAATAAGTATGTCGAACTGCCTACGTCAATTTCATTGAGTAGATAACTTTATCAAAATTCATTCATACCTACCTACCTACTCGTTATTATACTTAATTATTATGATTTGATGTTGTTTGTTTAGGGTTCCGGCGACTTCACACACAAGTCACAACCTTCCAGTTTCTACGCAGATGTGTGCAGTTTTCCTCACGAGGTTTTCCTTCAACGTAAGAGCGTCGGCTAAAAAAACAACCCGCACTGAGCCCGCGTGGTCGACTAAGGCCCGATCGCCCTAATTCAAGGTAGGCTCGAGCCCTTCGGTGGGGACGTATGTGAGCTGATATGATTATAATGGTTCCGTAACTCAATAGGAAAAACCTCATAAGATCACTTTGTTGTCCATCTGTCCGCCTGTCAAGACCCTTTTTCTCAGGAATGTGGCCGGCTTTTTACCCGACTGCGCCAGAAGGAGGGTTATGTTTTTCGAGAGTATGTATGTATGTATGTATGTATGTATGTATGTATGTATGTATGTTTGTATGTATAATTGTTTGGCACGCTCTACAGCCTGAACGGCTGGATGGATTTTAGCTTGAGACGTGTCGTTAGATTCGTATTTACTGTGAGAGTGACACTGGGTATATCAAAATAAAAAAAACAAAATGGCGGATTTTTGGCGCCAAGTTCAAATGTTTGACACGCTCTGCAGCCTGAACGGCTCGATGAGTTATAGCTTGAGGGTTGTCGTTAGATACGTTTTTACTGAGAGAATGACACTGGGTATATCAAAATAAATAAATGACGGATTATTGGCGCCAAATTCCAATGTTAGGCACGCACTGCAGCCTGAACGGCTCGATAGATTTTAGTTTGAGGGGTGTCGTTAGATACATATTTACTGTGTGAGTGACACTGGGTATATCAATATAAAAAAAACAAAATGGCGGATTTTTAACGCCAAATTCAAATGAACTCATTCAATAATAAAACTGAAAAAACGAATAAAATAAAAAACGGTGATTTAAAAAACTAAAAAACCCGCCTGCGTTTCTGTGTTAATTTGGAAATGAAAAACCCTAAAACAAGAAAGTCGTCATACCCGACCCGATTGCACTTAACTTAAGAAAAATTGTAGCAGTCGGGACCCATTCTAGAAATGGAGGCTTAGTGAATTGAGAGCACATACCTATATTACATTGCAGATTACTCCAATATACTGACTAGACGGCTGACTTTCTAGAATGGGTCCCGACTGCTACAGTTTTTCTTAAGTTAAGTGCAATCGGGTATGACGACTTTCTTGTTTTAGGGTTTTTCATTTCCAAATTAACACAGAAACGCAGGCGGGTTTTTTAGTTTTTTAAATTACCGTTTTTTTGTTCTCAGCTATGGTATGGTGCAACTTCAAAATAAAAAGGTTAAATTTTTAGGCATTTTCTATACACACATATTATAATATAAAACCGTAACGCAAAAAAAGTACATTGAATAGGTAAATTAAAAAAATAACAACGTTAAAACAAAAAAAACTTAAAATGAGTAACTGAGCATGTTAGAAAAGCTTTTGAATTTTTTTTTGTCGGTCTGTACACTGTACAGATTTTGACAAAACTTTGTATGGTGTCAGAGTTTCGTAGTCCTCGAGGGTGAAATGCTAAAAGGGAGGAAGACATCCCTCTACGATGTTCCCAGCAGAGAACAACGCAACTCTAGATATCCACCAAAGCACCAATTTGGTAGATGGTGGTTTCAACCAGAGCCAAGGGTATGGAAATAAAAGCACCAAAGTATAAAAAGGTGGTTTCAACCAGAGCCAGGGGTATGGAGGTAAAAGCACCAATGTGGTAAATGGTGGTTTCAACCAGAGCCAGGGGTATGGAGATAAAAGCACCAATGTGGTAAATGGTGATTTCAACCAGAGCCAGGGGTATGGAGGTAAAAGAACCAATGTGGTATAGGGTGGTTTCAACCAGAGCCAGGGGTATGGAGGTAAAAGCACCAATGTGGTATATGGTGGTTTCAACCAGAGCCAGGGTTATGAAAGTAAAATCACCAATGTGTTAAATGGTGGTTTCAACCAGAGCCAAGGGTATGGAGGTAAAAGCATCAATGTGGTAGGCGGTGGTTTCAACCAGAGCCAGGGGTATGGAGGTAAAGGCACCAATGTGGTAAATGGTGGTTTCAACCAGAGCCAAGCGTATGGAGGTAAATGCACCGATGTGGTAGGCGGTGGTTTCAACCAGAGCCAGGGGTATGGAGGTAAAGGCACCAATGTGGAAAATGGTGGTTTCAACCAGAGCCAGGGGTATGGAAGTAAAGGCTCCAATTTGGTTAATGGTGGTTTCAACCAGATCCAGGGGCATGGAGGTAAAGGCACCAATGTGGTAAATGGTGGTTTTTAACCAGAGCCAAGGGTATGGAGGTAAAAGCACCAATGTGGTAGGCGGTGGTTTCAACCAGATCCAAGGTTATGGAGGTAAAAGAACCAATGTGGTACATGGTGGTTTCAACCAGAGCCAGGGGTATGCTGGTAAAAGCACCAATGTGGTAGATGGTGGTTTCAGCCAGAGCCAGGGGTATGGTGGTAAAAGGACCAATGTGGTACATGGTGGTTACAACCAGAGCCAGAGGTATGGAGGTAAAAGCACCAATGTGGTAAATGGTAGTTTATATCCAGAGCCAGGGGTATGAAGGTAAAAGAACCAATGTGGTACATGGTGGTTTCAACCAGAGCCAGGGGTATGGTGGTAAAAGCACCAATGTAGTAAATGGTGGTTTCAACCAGAGCCAGGGGTATGGAGGTAAAAGCACCAATCTGGTAGATGGTGGTTTCAACCAGAGCCAGGGGTATGGAGGTAAAAGCACCAATGTGGTAGATGGTGGTTTCAACCAGATACAAGGTAATGAAGGTAAAAGAACCAATGTGGTACATGGTGGTTTCAACCAGAGTCAGGAGTATGGAGGTAAAAGCTTTGCAACATCTTCTTCCTTCTCGTTTGCTGTGACAGTTGCTCGGTTTGTCAGACAGTTAACAGTCACTGTCTCGCCAGTGATTTTAATGCGACTGCTTATACTGGCTAGTGACAAAACCACATTCTTCTTGGACTGCTTCATGTCACCGAATATGCTGCCAATGAGACTTTGCATCGTTTTGGTTCTTCTCTCAAAAACCTTTTTATTAAGTCACTTATGAGTGACGTATTCTCTTCTACTATAGTTTTGTGGACTACACCACTCGTCTTACTCCTTAAACCTGTATCTTTACCATCTTTCCTTAATTCACTTACCTTCACTATCCCAATTATCCCCTTTTTTCCGACTTTACACAAGTCTGTTTCGACTACACTTTCACAAGTTAAATACTTCTCAGACATTTAAACGTGGAACAAACTGCAGTGGCTTGGAGAATTAAGTGGCACCGGTGCGGTAATTCAAAACGTTGACGCTTGAGTAGTTCGAAGTTAGTAATCTTGTACCTATACCAGCAACTGGAAAAACTAAAAAAAAAAAGTTAAAAAAACTAAAAACCGACTTCAAAATGAAATTCACACAAAAGTATGAAATACAATTAATATACTTAGATACACGACATTGACCAACAATAACGAAATCAAAGGTGGGTACGAATTAAATTAGGGGCCTAAATTTATTTTTGAGGTCGGTACCAGCACACAGCTACTTATGTAACAAATGTTTAAGATTCGATGGCATTGCTGACACCGACCTAAAAAAAATATAGGTAGGCCCCTAATTTAATTCGTACCCACCTTTGATTTCGTTATTGTTGGTCAGTGTCGTGTACCTAAGTATATTAATATTATTTCATACTTTTGAGTGTATTCCATTTTGAAGTCGGTTTTTAGTTTTTTAAACTTTTTTTTATTTATTTATTTTTAGTGATAATGCTATTTATCTAATAACGTTAAACCCAATCACCCACTCGCCAATAAGAACCATCAAATCATAATGCATGTGTTTCGTCAGATACAGATTCCTGTGGCTTCCATCATCATGAAAGTTAAGAAGTTAAATCTTCCATCAGCTCATCTGAATAATCTGAAAGAATACAACTATCGGTCTATACGTACCTACGTATCTACGTAAAATATTTGAAGAATTATCCTCCAACTCCTAACCGTTAAGGAGTTGTACCTTCCTTCATCAGCTCACCAACATGAGATGATGACTACGAGACAAAAATACAAGAAACACATAAAACGTGCCTATAAAATTTGAGGGTTACCCCCGATTTCCCTAGGATCCCATCATCAGATCCTGAGTTGGTGACAATGGGACCCCCTCGGGAGTATACTCTTTTGAAAATCGGTTCACAAACGGCGGAGATATCGCGTAACAAACATACAAAAAAAACACAGTCGAATTGAGAACCTCCTCCTTTTTTAAGTCGGTTGAAAATTATGAAATTAGTGAAAACACGACTGCATAACATTAACCCCATTTTATTAGAAGTCGGGTAAAGTGTATCCCATGTCACTCAACGAATCAACACGAATCTAACGATCGATACCTCGCAGTCTAAAATCCATCAAGCCGTTTAGAAGATGTCGTGAAATAAAGAAACATACACACATACATACGTATATAAGACCTGATAATAATATTATTTTTTTGTGGGCAGTCGTGTAAAAAAAATAATTAATAATGTACAAATTGTTATCAATCATAATATTCATAATGTGTATAATACTGATATTAAAAAAGTGTATATTATGTTTTTTTTTGTTGATAAGTATATGGTAGAAGAACATTTGTTCTGGAGCTGTTTACGAAAAATTTAAATAAAAACCGGCCAAGTGCGAGTCGGACTCGCGCAAGTAGAGTCCCGAAGTCTATTAAAAAAATAAATGTTTATTTTCAATAACAAAATTATATGTACAGTTGAAAACATTTTAAATCTATGAACTTTTGACAAATCCAACTGCACACCTTAAGTTGGTCGACTATTACTCCTAAATTAAGAAAGTCTACTTAGCCGTGATAGTTTTCCTTTTAAATTGATTATTATGTCCTACTATTTACATTTTTTTTTCAGATGTCCTGAAATAGCGGTTTAGCTTGTAGGGGGGGGACACTTGACTCGAATAAAAATAGCATTTTAAAGCTTAATATTTCGTAAACCGAATCCTGAATCAAAAAAATAACTTAGCAAACCCGCAGTTGTTTTGAAAGACCTACTTAACCGTACTCCACACGTTAGCAAAAAAAAATTCTTTACATGTGGGGGAGTAACCATAATCTTTTTTTCCAGATTTTATTGTAAAACTTTGTCGGCGTGATTAATATGTTTAACTATGCTAAATTACAACTTTCTATTATTAATATTCTCTGAGCTAAGCTGCGGCCAGACGGACAGACAGACATAGCGTAACTATAATCCTTTTTGTCGTCGGAACCCTAAAAAGAGACCTTTACTCCCCCCCCCCCCCCCCCCTCCCCACACACACACACGTAAGCTCCACCCCCATCAAACAGTACTTTGAGTAGGTATGTTGTTTAAGACACCTTCCCCTGCAACTATGCCAAAATTAGCTTTTACACGAATTATTTCCCGTATTTTTCTTTCATTGGACAGGCCATAAAGCACAGCTTTGTCACAGTATATACCTATATTAGTACTAAGCTTTGTAAAAGCTCGCGAGATTTTTATCATCGTCATCATCGTCGTCATCTTGCAGCTCGCGCACCGCTCACCGCAAAGACAGCCATACAAACAACGTCCACGCGGGCGAAGCCGCAAGTAAAAGCTAGCTAATAGTGTACGTTAGTACTAATATATTATACTATACTTTGCTAATAGCAATGATATTATATAATGTTACTATCGTAACGCTAATAGTGTTAAGATTATGGAAATGGCAATTACCTACTAATGTGTTTTATTGTGTGTGAATATGTAAGTGAAGGTGAAAAAATTACTTACGAAATTCAAAGAATAATAATAAAACCACAAGATTTCTAAACCAACAAGCATCAAGCATTTATTTTTAATAAACTTACATTTTTTGGTTAGACAATTTTGTCACAGTATATATATTAGTACTATTTCGTACTAAACACAATGACATAAACACAGTCCTAAGTAGGTACCCTACACTTATTTGTTTATTGCCAATGAATCGATATTACTTGGCCCTACCAAACACAAAAACGTAGGTCGCTTACACAATATCGAATTCTTAGGTATGTGAATCCCTTGTAGAAATATTTATTTAAGGTATGTTAATTAATTAGCACGAATAATTACTTTACTATGCTGTTTAAAATAAATAAACGCCATCTATTGGCCAGTATTTACACAACGGTGTCTTAGTACTAATTCTAGTGTTACCTACTTACGAAAATGGTTGAATGAAATGAAATTAAGTTTATTCGGCAAAATAGAGCCGCTCGCTATATTGTCATACTGTGGTATTAACATAAAAAAGGAGGTACAAGGAAAACAGTTTAATATAATATATTATATTTAATACCTATCTGTTATGGATGGAGTGACATCTAGTGAAGAATGGCATAAACAGGATTAGGTATTAGGTTACGCTGGGTTGTAAGGTTTTAAATGGGTTCCTAAGGTTGGGTATAGATGGCGCTTTTAAATGAGTACATTTTTATTATGTATCATAATGTACTAGCTGTTGCGAGCGTGGATATTGAGGGTGCGTGGCGTGGTGCACAAATTGCAAGCTGCTCGCGGGGCTTTTCATGTTAGGTATAAGCCTTTCCTGGTGTGCGCACAACAATTCACCAAAGTTTCATCGTAAACAATCGCGACATTTTCGAGACTATCACACGGCAATTGGTTTTTGTATACAGGGTGTAAAAAAATTGGTATAGGACCTGTTAACTGGGGGTTCTACCCATCATACTGAACAACTTTTCCCAAGGAACCCATAGTCAATTCTCAAAAAAATATTTTGGACCCTCTATACTAAAATGAAATGATCAGCTGATCGACTTGTATGAAGAGTAAATTTTTTTTTTGCGATTTCAGCTAAATCGTAGAACGAAAGTTGTTCAGTATGATGAGTAGAAGCCCTAGTTAACGGGACTTACACAAATTTTGTTACACCCTTTATAATGAGACAGAGTTACCAGGAGTCAGAACTTACGGCGAAAATTTCACTTATCTATCATACAAACGGCGATATCGATTTTCACCTCTTGTACGTTAACCGACTTTTTTCAATTTTGATAGGCTGTCAGTCAAAACAAAAACTAGGTTTGTACGTCGTTTTTTTAAATAACATACTGATAAAAAAATTAACAAATTAAGGACCAACGTTTTGTATTAAAACACTAAACGACAATTAAAATTGAACTTATTAATCTACAGGGTGATTTCGGGGTCGTGATCCCAACCATTTTTTTCTGACGCAGTAAATGATTGCGATGCTACCTGTATTTATTTTAATTGAAACAAAGATGATTCGTTATTTACGTATTTTTATTTAAAAATTATTATTGACTCAAAATGCGTGGTCACCCTACTTTTAATTACACCTTTTTATTAATTTTTATTAATAGTAGGGTGACCATGATCTCGATTTATCGCAGTTTTTTTTTGCTGACTAAAAGTAAAAGTCGCTGGTGTACTGTTAGTCCTAACCTATCGTGATCCTTAGGAGAAAGTAAGTTAAATGCTTCTTTCTTGCTCCACGACCCCGTAATCACCCTGTATATGTATATATTAAAAAAACAAAAATCGAGCGAGACCTACAGTACTCGCATATGATGTGTAACATGTGACAAAATACTTTATAAAAGGACGGCAAAGATACGGCAGACTAGGCTGTATGGTCATAGATACCTTTGCCATTTCCGCGCTTTTAAAGCCTGAAAAAAGGACGGCAAAGATACGGCAGACTAGGCTGTATGGTCATAGATACCTTTGCCTTTTCCGCGCTTTTAAAGCCTGAAAAAACGCGACTTCCTGTTACACATGGGACACATTTCCGTCCCATTTCACGAAATCACTCCCACAAATTGCAGGAAAGCGAGAGCAAAGATGTTACACATCAAAAATTATGATAGGAGTCCGTCCGGCCCTTCTACCGATTAGCTTTTTTTTATAAAAGGTATTCATGCACAGATTTGTCATCAAGCATTGGAAATCCTTGATCTGCGCTGCCAAAAGCGTCGGTGGCTCAACCGGTAACGACCCGGTTCTCCTAACCAGAGGTGCCGGGTTCAAATCCGGACGGCCAATGTACCAATGAGTTTTTCGAAACTTACGTAGGTACATATACTCACCGATTGCTTTAACGGTGAAGGAAAACATCGTGAGGAAACCTGTACACACCTGCGAAGAAACTAGAAGGTTATGTGTGAAGTCGACCAACCCGCACTGGGCCTGCGTGGTCGACTAAGGCCCGATCGCCCTAATTCAGGGAAGGCTCGAGCCCCTCGGTGGGGACGTATATGAGCTGACATGATGATGATGATGATTGGAAATCACCACCGCGAGCGGCTAGCGGCTCGCGCACCGCGCTCCCATCTAGAACGTAGTACTCCTTACGGCCGTTCTAACTGATTTTTTTTGAATGAAAGGTATTGATGCACTAGGTTTGTCATCAAGCATAAGGAAATCATCAAACTTTCGCCCGTCTCAAGGTACACCCAAGACAAACGCGATTTTCGTAGCTTTCATTCTCAATATTTCTGGTTCTAATTGAAGTACCTACGCGGTTAATTTTGGTCTTAGAACACTCGCTGGAATGAGATCTTTCAATTGAGCCATTGCCCATGTAATTTGGTTGAGTTGGAAGGAAACTAGTTGCATTCTCGCACACCACGCAACAACGAAGGCAAGCCGCTTACATCAAGCACTCTCGATGCCCATAAAAAAAAAAGCTGCAGAGCAGCACGCGACCTCCAAAAAAAAAAACAAACCTCTAAACCTAGCTTTTGTTCTTACTGATAACCTATCAAAAATTGGTCAAAATCGGTTAACTTTTAGCAAAAGCAGGTGAAAATCACTGTCGCCGTTTGTATGAAAAGTCGCAGGTTCACAATCCTCTTAAAAAATTAATAATAAATCAAAATAGTTTATTGCTTTAAGGTTAAACATATGTATTCAGATACAACAAATGATTATTTTAAAGATAATTGTTGAAACTATAGTCTTACAGGCGTTAAAACCTGGCAGTGTAGCTTGGAAGGCCTAACGCTGGATAAAAATAGATTACTAATTTAATAATTACTCACAAGGTAACACAACGTTAATTTAACGTTTTAATGAACTATGACATTGCAGATTTACGATTTATATAAAACTATAATGTTTATAGACCAAGTACCTACATTATTTATTTTGTCTTCATTCTATTATCTTTTTTTTAGGGTTCCGAAGTCAACAAGGAACCCTTACAGTTCTGTCATGTTTGTCCATCTGTCCGTCTGTCCGCGGCTTAGCTCAGAGACTATTAGTACTAGAAAGCTGTAATTTGGCACGAGTATACATATTATTACGCCGACAAAGTACATTAAAATCTTGAAAATAAATTTTTGAAGTGAAACTTTCTTTAGGCGCGTTGGGTATTTTTGAGAAGGGAAAAACCATTGAAATCGCGACACTGTAATATAATGTAAGCGCCACCGTACCAGGAACACTCGCAGGGTTAAAATTTATAAAACTGAAACAGGTTTACTTCTGTCGACACTGCCGGAGTGGTTAGGTTAGGTATTTTAGGGTACCTCCCACCCATACATGTAAAGAAGGGGTGAGTTTTTTTTAGTTGACTTACCCTATCATTATCGGTATCGTTGAATAGGTCTGACAAAACTACTGAGGGTTTGCTTAAACCATTTTTTTATTCAGCGATCGGTTAGCGAAATATTAAGCTTTAAAGTCCAAATTTTTGTTAAAGTTGAGTGTCCCCACCTCCTACCAGCTAAGCCGCTATTTCAGGTCATCCAAAAAAAAAAAAATTCGTTCGAGACCTACAGTACTCGCATATGACGTGTAACATGTGACAAATAAGTCTTAGGACGGCAAAGATACGGCAGACTAGGCTGTATGGTCATAGATACCTTTGCCTTTTCCGCGCTTTTAAAGCCTAAAAAAACGCGACTCCCTGTTACACATTTCCGTCCCATGGGACACATTTCCGTCCCATTTCACGAAATCACTCCCACAAATTGTAGGAAAGCGAGAGCAAAGATGTTACACATCAAAAATGTAAATAGTAGGATACATAATCAATTTAAAATGAAAAAAAAAATTGGAAAAAAATAAAATCTGGAAAAAAAGATTATGGTTACTCCCCTACATGTAAAGATTTTTTTTTGCTAACGTGTGGAGTACGGTTAAGTAGGTCTTTCAAAACAACTGCGGGTTTGCTAAGTTATTTTTTTGATTCAGGATTCGGTTTACGAAATATTAAGCTTTAAAATGCTATTTTTATTCGAGTCAAGTGTCCCCTACAAGCTAAACCGCTATTTCAGGACATCTGAAAAAAAATTGTAAATAGTAGGACATAATAATCAATTTAAATAACTTAAGGTGTGCAGTTGGATTTGTAAAAAGTTTATAGATATCCCATACAAAATGTTCTATTACCAACTGCAAATAAAATTTTGTTTTTTAAAATATACATTTATTTTTTGAAAAGACTACAGAACCCTATTTTGCGCGAGTCCGACTCGCACTTGGCCGGTTTTTCATTGTAGGCCTCCACTTAAAGTTAAACCTATAAAGATTAAACTTTTCGTGCTGAGTGAGCTAAGATCTCGTTTCACACACAGTCATTTAGCCCCAAACTGGGATCCCCTGTAAAAAGGAACAGAGAAAACCAACACTCGAATGTTTCCACTGGGTGGGGATGTGGGGATCGAACCCACGATTCTTCACCCAGCAGACAGGAGCGCTTGGCTGACCACTGGACCACTGGGTCAGTCAAAAAAAGCAAATATTCACAATTTCTTTATCTGCCTAGGTACCTAAAATGTATAGGTAGGTTTTACGCTATGAAGGTGCATCACGGAACGACAACTTTAGAGAGTTCTAATTAGCGCTTTGCAGAGCAGAAACGATTCCATTACAAATGTATGAAGCTTGGGACGTGGATGGCAAGTGTATGACTAGTACAACGCTTCTTCCCTGGAACAATTCGACCAGCCAGGACAGACCCTTGCAAGTCTAACTGTTTCTGCAGTTTCTATGTAAAATTACTGGGGTATATCTCGTAGGGAAGGTCAAGCTTTTCTGGACAGGGGACTCAGTTCTTGCCAGCAGCAAATGACAAAAAGTCGATACGTGTGGGACTGCAGAGGAACCCGTTTCACCATACAAGGCTTTCCTCGGCCCGTCTCCCAACGCACCACCACACATAATATTGTTAGCTGGCCGCCCGATAGCTTTTTATGTTGAATGCATTATTCGATACGATACTCATTTAAAATTCTAACATGAGCTTATAAAGAAAGCTCGCCATTTTCATTTGGTCCCCTGCCGTCGTCGGTTGTCCAACGTGCTTTTTTAAAAGCATATGTCGATTCAGATTGAAGTTTTATTGCCTAAATATATTACGCAAATTCGGTGTTGGGTAGCTGAGGCTGGGCCGTTGCGCCCACGCGTCGAAATCGCGGGGGCGATCATACTTGGAGGCTTCGGCGCGAGTTCAAACGCGCGAGCGCACCGAATCACACACACGCCTCAACAAAATAATCTTTAAAAAAAAACTAAACAATTCACGGACAAAAGAAAATAAAAACAAAATTAAAAAGTTTGCACTTTTGTTTTTGGATTTCGGAGTGACAGTGTTTTGAAATTCGAATTCTCGTGTTCCGGCTAGTGATTCCAATGAGATATCGATGTTCGGTTTATGAATGGAGTGGGCTAGGAAGTGACGTCATGCATAGTGTTGTGCTCGTGTCGGTGGGCGGCTCGATGACAATGTGCAGGCATTAGAGTGGAAAGGTGAGTGTAATGGCTGACACATTAATAGCTGATTGAATGTTTTGACAAACATTGTATGTTGGCTTCTGATTGACTAACATTTTCATTCGCAAGTTAGATCAGTAAATATTGTCTGTGGTAAAGATGTAGATTGCCCTTCGTTAGTTGCAATATATAATGTATCGATAGTCTAATAAATGTCAATGCGAGTCGTACCATACGCAGTTTTAACTAAGTTATTAGGTAAAACAGCTAAAACTAAGTTTATACAAGTTACCGATTTGAATAAGAAGCTTGCCTTAACTAAGTCTTGCCGCCAAACATCAATGTTGACAACATTGATGTGTTCCGGCTTGAAGATAAGATTGACAGTTTCCCATTGCGAGGGAATCTTGGTAAGCCCATACTTCCATCTTCGGCATGATCAACATTTACCATCAGATGAGATAACGCCAAGGGCTTACGACTTTACGTGTTCCGGCTTGTAGATAAGATAGCCAGTTCCCCATTGCGTTGGTGAATCTTGGTAGGCCCGCTTCCATCTTCGGCATCGTTGTTTACAAATTGTAAAAGGACTTACAAATTGTGAATAAAAAAGAAATCATTTTTTTTATTTCATCAAAATTGTTTATAGCCGCCCCCGTGGCGTAATAGTTAAGGCCAAGCTTTACATCAGGAGGTCGTGGGTTTGATTCCGGCGGAGTCTGTGTAAGACTTGGTTTGGTTGGTGGAAGGGCATTTTCTACGCCATAAGTCTTGCCGCTAAACATTAATGTTTAAAGCATTAATGTGTTCCGGTTTGAAGATAAGATAGCCAGTTCTCCATTGTGTTGGGGAATCTTGGTAAGCCCGCTTTCATCTTTGGCATTGTCGCCACTTTCCATCAGGTGAGATGATGACAGGGGCTTACCAATTGTGGTGTTGTTTTAGAACAAAAAGGTGCTTCAGCTACATGAGTAGAAGTGCTCCCGAAAATATCTTCTATTTTACCTTTCACCATGTACTTACGTACATAAGAAGTCTCCCAGCTGAGATAAATTCTAATTCTTATTCAGCTCAGATAAACTGGAAAAATAATTAAATGATTAACTATTGTATTCAACGTAATTTTAAATACAAAAAACAAGAGTAGATAAATACGGATTTCACGTGTAAAATATCACGTTATCGACATGTCTACTACTAGCTTTTGCCAGCGGCTCGCGAGCGTGAAAAAAAGTAGCCTATATGTTAATCCAAGTCCTAATCTATCTACCTACCAAATTTCATCCAAATACGTTCAGTAGTTTTTGCGTTAAAGAGTAACAAATATCCATACATACTAACTTTCGCGTTTATAGTATTAGTAGGATTACAACGTATGCAGCTCTCAAAAACAACCCTTAAATTAACGCGGGATAGCAACCTTGAAAAAATAATGAGTAGTTATATTGTAATTAAAATAAATACAGAAAATTAAAGTACATAAACACATCATCATCATATCAGTCAAAACACGTCCACTGCTGATTAAAGGCCTCCCCAAACGATTTCCACGACGACTAGTCCTCCGCTACCCTCATTCACCGACGGGCCTTCCTACGCTACATGAACACAACTTGCCATCCCAACGTCCTGAAAACCGACCATTCAATTTACATGCAGATTTAGATGAATTTAAAGCACGTTTGGGAAATTAACTGTAGTACACCCGAACGGAGTTTTGGAAATGTGTTGAAAAAAAAACGAAAGAGGTTTTTTTTAAAATTTAGAATTTATCATTAATCACATTCACCGCTGGACGAAGAATCTTCAGAATCGTCGCCTACATTAATGATTAAAGACTGGCCCCCTTGCGGGTGTAACATCCGCGACGCCGTGGTTGAACCCAGGGCGGTCCGGAAGCGGCGAGTGGCATTTATCAAAGGTGCAGTTAATTCAGCGAACGAACATTAAAATTTGTAATATTTTCGCCTTTAGTTCTTCCAAATTTGCAAAATAAAAAGATATAGGTACTGTTGTTTGGAACAATCCTAATAAAACAGTCGACTGGAGTTAAATCAGGCGATTTCAGTGGCCACCATCATCACCATCATCATATCAGCCGAAAATCGTCCACTGCTGGACAAAGGCCTCCCCTATGAATTTCCACGACGACCGGTCCTGCGTTGCCCGCATCCATCGGCTTCCCGCGATCTTCACCAGCTCGTTGGTCCACCTCGTGGGAGGTCTGCCTACGCTACGTTTTCCGGTGCGCGGTCGCCATAATGGCACCAAAGCGGCTTAAAAATTTTCCTGGAACTAACACTTGAAAGGCTTGCGCTTAGCATATTATAAAGCGCCTTGATACCGTGCCATCAAATAAATACGCAACGAATTGCTATCGAATGCCATCCTTCTAGCCCTGCTGCACTCCAGTTTATTGAAGTTTAAAGTTTAAACTCTGAAATGGGACATACATCCAAATCGTTCGAATGTTCATGAATTGTAAAAAAAATTAATTAAGTAGGAAACTCGAAGCACCGCAGATTACCCATTCTGCTGGTGGTGAGATTCTCATCTGCGTTATCACTAGGTCGTCTATTGCTACATATTCCTTTTAAATGGATTCAAGATACAAAATGTTTCTTCAAAAACGATAAACACGTTAAAGAACCGACTTCCATCGCAACAAATTAGTACATTTTTGCATTATTATTTTTGGTTTTTGTTAATTTTCTACTAAAGTACTACACCGATTTTGATAAAATTTATATGGGACCACACGGGAAGCACTAGCTTTCAAATAAAAAAGAAACGTAAAAATCGGTTCACCCAGTCAAAAGTTCTGAGGTAACAAACATAAAAAAAAACATACAGACGAATTGAGAACCTCCTCCTTTTTGGAAGTCGCTTGAAAATAGGTGCATGTTACACTCTTTATGATGGTCATAAGATAGTAATTATTACATTACATAATGTCAGACTGTGAATTAAAAACAAATAATCATCAGTAATAATAATGTCAATAAAATCATTGATTGATTGTTTGCAAACACTTTTTTGCACAACGTAAGAGAAAAAAAAAGATACAACGATTAAGGAAGTTGTACATATAGACGGTCTTATCGCTAACAAGCGATCTCACCCAGACTTCTTATTGATATTAAACTAACAATGCCATTTGGACATGAAAACAATAAGACACGAGAAGTAATACTTGTACATTAAAATTATAGTATTTGTCGTGAGTGCCTTTGAGAAGAGTAGGCCAGTTCACACGAATCGAACCGCCTCCGTAGCTCAGAGGCAAAGATCACTGGCTTTACACAGGAGGCCGCGGGTTCGATTCCCGGCTGGGTCAATTGTAAGACTCGGTTTGGTTGGTGGTAGGGCATTTTCTAAGCCCGCCTGGCTACCTACCACCATCTTACTTAAGTCTTGCCGCCAAATATCAATGTTGACATCATTGGTGTGTTCCGGCATGAACATAAGATAGCCAGTTCCCCATTGCGTTGGGGAATCTTGGCAACATCGTCACTTTCCACCAGGTGAGATGTTGTCAAGGGTTTACCAATTGGGGAAAAAAAAATAATTACGAGTACCTATAGCGCGATTATATTATGTCCTACTATTATAAAAAAAACAGATGTCTTGAAATAGCTCACGATAAGGTACTTACGTCAACAAAAAAATCACCCCCTCTCTTTACATGTACCGAAAAAAATATATTTTTCAAGATTTTATTTTACCACTGTCGGCGTACCCATACCATACCAAATCACAACTTTTTAGTACTAATAGTCTTTGATAAAAGTCGCGGACAGACAGACAGACATGGCGAAACTAAAGGGGTTCCGTTTTAACTACGGAACCCTAAAAAGGCGAGCACAGTATTTACTACGATTCTATTATAAGTAAAAGACGATCCTAGGACCTTGATCCTATCTCCAAAGTTCATCATCAGAGCAACTTTAAAATACCAAAGACGGGAATACGACTTCATACAAAATTTTAGCTCAATCGAACTCCGGAAGTTGCTCTAAAATCGATCGCAAGATTCGAACCTACCTGAACAAACTAGCACACAAGCAAGTTAAAAATAATTTGTACAGACATGCTGTGCATACTTTCTCGCGAAGCCTTCATCGCCTGTACTGTAGTAGTCGGGCATAACCATATCTACCATAAACATTACACTTGCTTAGTAGCAAACAATAAAGCTGGGTATAATCTTGCTTGATGAAAAATTTACAAATAATTAAGGTTTATATGGCAGGTAATTTACTTAGAAAAATAAAGCACCTACTGCAGTTGGCCTTATTAAGTCCTAGTTAATAACAAGGTTTTATTAAAATAGTTATAGCCATTTTTGAGCAAACGTAACAAACAACCTGGATTTTTCTTGGAACAACGAACTACCGCTTACTGTAGGCTATATGCAATTATAGTAACATACCGAGTTTCATCATAATCGTTAGAGCCATTTTTCAGCAAAAAAAAGTATTTTTTTACTATGGAGGCAACTCTATAAAAACAAGATTTAAAAAAAAAACGCCTAGAGATACAAAAATAATATTGTAACCCAAATTTCCCCCAAATTCATCCAGTAGTTTAGTAACTAGAGCACTGAACGGACGTACACACACAAACACACACACACACATTTTCACACTCATTTTTTTACTTTTTTGTTTTTTACACTTTCTTACACTGAAAATGGATCCCCATCAAAATCTCAACTTAGATTTTTTGCCATTACAATACCTTCTTCGCTCCTTCATCGCTCGAAAGCTTTAAAAATCCAGGTAAATAGTATCACGTGCCGGTCCAACCAATCTACGCAGAGACCTACCTAGCGTGGCGTGGCGTGGCGTGGGTGGATCACAATCGGTTGAACACAGTGACATTCCCTAACTGACCGACCTTACCCACTCACTAATACCTAGTTAGATGTTTAGTATTCATTATAAACTAAACAATTAAAACACGATTTGATATGGGTTCTTTTTGTGCCGTCTTCGTTGTTATTGACTTAGATATTTGAGGCGGTAATATTACAGATTTTCGTTATTTTTGACGTCAATTACTCCTAAACGATAGAAAACCCAAGGTTGAAAAAAATACTCTTATTGTTGATTATGTTCCATAAAGTCAAAAGCTATTAGAAATACGTTTGGTGAGCTTTGGCTCGAGACAAAAAATATCCCAAAGATTACTTTCAACTCTAGTTATAACTAATATTTTGAAGTATACATTTGAAAAAATATACAACAATATTTCTTATGATAATACAAAGTGAGTAATATTATTATTTTTTATACTTTCATTGTAATGAAAAACAATTGAAAAAGTGAAAAAGTGTGGTTATTTTCTAGAGTCTTTACACGTAAAGAAAAAGACAGAGAAAACTGTTCCAATCAATACGTTGCCTTACAGTAAAGGTGACCTACGCAGTAAAGATTGAGTTATTTACTAGTAATAAAATGTAGTACTTATAAGTCATCCCCAGTTCTTTCATTATAACCGTATATAAATCATCATATCAGCCGAAAGACGTCCACTGCTGGACAAAGGCCTTGTCCAAGAATTTCCACGACGACCGGTCCCGTGCTTTTAGCGACTTCCCGCGACCTTCACCAGGTCGTCGGTACACCGTGTGGGAGGTTTTCCTACGCTAAGTCTTCAGGTGCGCGGTTGCCACTCGAGAACTTTACTAGCCCCAACAGTCATCTGTTCTTCGAGCTGGTCACTGCCACTTCAGTTTAGCGATGCTGTGAGCTTTGTCGGTTACTTTGGTTCTCCTATGATACCATCACACAATTTAGTTGCTACAAAAGAACAAAACAAAGACATTTAACTTCGAATCGTAAAGGTCGTGGGTCATCACATCAGAACAGGACACAAAGCAAGTTCAAACAATCAGGTTAGGAACATAATATTAGTCCTTGTCTGTCCTAATTACAGGTAATTATTGTGCCCAAAATGTACGTATTGTCTACCAAGGTTGACACCTACTTACACTTAGGTATTAGTCTTGCCCGACAGTCGTTATAGCCCAATTATAGCTTATTATCTGTGGAGGTTGAGACTGTCATTGGAACTGTCATTTTAAACTAAACAATGGTCTTGTTAACTTAGTTGAATACTTCCAATTGGATTTTCTTTATTTAGCTTCCTATTGCATATCTCATCGTTATAATTTCTAAATATACTATCTAACTGATTAAAATACTTAGAATAAATCTAAAATATACCTAAAATAACTTACAAAAAAACCACCTAAAATAACCCGTTATGCAGCTAGTGTTATGGGCACCTTTGTACCGGGGATGACGAGGGGCGGGTTATTTTAGGTCTATTTTTTGTAAGTTATTTTAGGTGTGATTTTTGGTATTTTATCTAACTGATTTATCTTTAGAATGGAACAAAAGAAAGCAACTTAATAGTAACAACATTATGAATGAAGCTAATATTAGTCTCTAACCAGACCGATTCAGTACCTCTAAGTTTTCTTAGTCGATTAGTCTAAAAACACACCTTAAAGCGCAGTGGTACCTCACAATCCACTTAAACAGGTTTTTAGAATTAATTTTTGAAGTAGATTTAAAATCTAGGAAAACATATTGGTATTATTGAGAATAGTTACGAGGGACTATATCGACTGGAAACACGATTTAATAAAGTTGGCTCTATATAATAATTTCGCAAAGGTACCTCTTTTCGAGCCATTTTATCGTCTATTTTCGGTTTTATTCTTAAAATAAGTAATTCGATAATATGATTTATTTACTAAAATAAAGTTCATAGGTGACTGAAGGGAAAACATTGATTGGATTTTATTTAAGATAAATATAATAAAAATAAAAACGAAATCATCGAAAAAGTGCAAAAGTGTGGTTATTTACTTCCCTCTTTATACGTAAAGAAAAATACAAAGACAGATTTTTAAGTACCACTGGGCCTTAATATGTGAGTTGAATTTTTAAAAATTAGTTGTGGTTTTAAATTAAAACGAAAAAACATTGAAAAAGTGCAAAAGTATGGTTATTTTCTTTCCTCTTTATACGTAAAGAAAAATACAAAGACAGATTTTTAAGTACCACTGGGCCTTATTATGCCAGTTGAATTTTTAAAAATTAATTGTGGTTTTAAATTGAAACGAAAAAACATTGAAAAAGTGCAAAAGTGTGGTTATTTTCTTCCCTCTTTATACGTAAAGAAAAATATAAAGACAGATTTTTAATTACCACTGGGCCTTAATATGCCAGTTGAATTTTTAAAAATTAATTGTGGTTTTAAATTGAAACGAAAAAACATTGAAAAAGTGCAAAAGTGTGGTTATTTTCTTCCCTCTTTATACGTAAAAAAAATGACAGAGACAACTGTTCCAATCAATGCCTCGTCATAAACACACGGAAACATCTTTCTGGCAGCACTTTTTTATTTGTTTATTTTTATCCACAATTGGTAAGCCCGTTGGCATCATCTCACCTGATGGTAAGTGACAATGATGCCGAAGATGAAAGCGGGTTTACCAAGATTTCCCCACACAATGGGGAACTAACTATCTTATCTTCAAGCCGGAACACATCAATGCTGTTAGTTTTGATGTTTAGTGGCAAGACTTAGATAAGATGGTGGTAGGCAGCCAGGCGGGCTAAGAAAATGCCCTTTCATCAATCAAACCGAGTCGTACAAAGTTAGAATCCGCCGGGAAACGAACCCGCGACCTTCTGTTTTGAAGCTAATGGACTTAAACATTAGGCCAGGCGGGCGGAGAAAAATTGGTAGGTAAATTCTAGGAATTATTTCTCTACTCGAGCAATCCTTACTTATAATATTATAAATGTGAAAATGTGTTTGTTTGTTACCTTTTCACGCTTCAACGCCTTGACCAATCTTTATGAAATTTGGCATGCAGGTAGCCTGTGTCACAAGAAAGGACATAGGCTACTTTTAATCCCGTGAAAATAGCATAGTCCGATGCAGTTCCCGAGGGAACTGAAAATGTACTCTTTTCTGGTTAATTTCTTTAACATCGGATCAATGGACAATGGATTGTGTGATTTTTTGCATAGAGATGGTTTTGGAGGGGGAGGGGGGAAATGACATGATTTACTAATAAGCATATCCTGACATAGTTCCCGAGGAATCTGGAGAAGATTCATGTCCAAGCTCGCGAGCCGCTAAAAACGATGTCCACGCGAGCGAAGCCGTGGGCAAAAGCTAGTATGAAATAAAAGGAAGGTATACTTACTAATGTTCACCTAACTGGCTTGAACCAAAGGTCATCTTCTCAGTTTTACCCGATCTTCTGCATCCCCTCCTTAAAGAAGCCTTCAAGAGATAGATACTCAATCCAATGAGGAATTAGCGATCTTATCCTTCCTATCTGCATCTTACGTCTTATTAAAATACGTACGATAATATGGCAGCTCTAACAGACTACGAAAATATCAATATATAGACAGACTGTACTCGCCTAAACTTTGGTGCCAAGATATAAAAGACTCCGCTGAGAATCGACATAGGGACTTGCCTGTAGTGAAGCCAGTGTCTTGACCACTGCACCACGAAGGCAAACTGGCTCTTTCTACTGGTAAATCTTACTAGATTTTTTAAAGTATGACCTCACAGATACCCAGCACATTGCCTACCTAAATATCTTTAACATGACTATCATCACATCTCTAATTTCCCCGTAGTCTCGTACATAATTATATCCACTAGCTAAAAGGCTAAAATACGTTTAAATTTCGCGTATCGTACCCCCCAATGCCCCTATTCTAGTAAACAATGGCTCTCCTCTCAATAGAGGTGCGGCTGTGGGTCAATTTAATAATATTTTTGCGCATTGGAAGCCTTTAGTGTTGCGGAGTTATCGATAAGTTGATATCGAACATTTTGAAAAGCCTCTAGTCTCTAATACTTTTGACAAGTTATTTTATTCAGTCAATCTCAAAGCCAAGATTTGAATTAGGTATGCTATTAAATAATGGGAAACGTTAATTTTGAAACACAGGTACCTAATAGGTAATTCTGTATTGATGATTTGTATCTTTCTTTATATTTGGTAAATAAATTAAATAAACGATGGATTAGAAGTAACATTAAATTTTAGTTTGATTTTAGTTTTTTGACCATCACAAATATAGATACTTTTTAGGCAACACTATGATAACGTGACGATGCCAGAGTAGTCGTGGTAATCGAAATAAATTAAAAAAAATGATAATAACAAGTAGAAGTACTAATTATTTTAGTTTAATTTTAAATAGTTTTTTGATTATCAGAAATATAGGTACTTGTAAGGCAACACCATGACAACATGACCATGCCAGAGTTGTTATGGTAATCGCGTTTATATCATTTATATGTTTCGTGATGCGTCTTTTCTATGATTTTGATTTTTTGAAATTGATTTCTTGCACAAACTAATGGATTTCGTAGTGAGCCCTAGTATGTTGGTTGCGTTGATGTCTCTCCTTTAATATTTTTTAATTGGCCGTAACATGGTGGTCGCGTTGATGTATTTTCTTTGATTTGTTTTTATTAGTCAAGTCGTAGCAAAGCGCGTGCACTAGTCGTAGTCGTTGTGCTCGCGTTGATGTCTTTCTATGACTATTTAATTAGGTGGAGCATTGTCAGAAAGTTCCTAACACTATTTAGAAAGTAATTGAAAAAATGTAGCGTCAAAGATTTTATTAAGTACTTATAAAAATATCTATTGATCAAATATTTTAATTTTTGCACACAAGAAAAGACGTCAGGAGTAGGCTGGAACTGATTATCCGGGAGACCATTGTCATTTGGGAAAGACCTTTGTTCAGCAGTAGACGTATTTCGGCTGATATGATGATGATGAAGACTAGGTTCTGTGCGTGCTCCTTCCCCGCAGTCACAGATATCTATTTATGACACCCTCTTATCAGCCGTGTCTCGACTCCCGTCTGTAGTCTAGGCGACACCAAAGGTTCCTTATTAATCTCATCTAAATTATCGATATGCGTGCAGCACTAGCCTCGCCCTGATTGGATGCGCATCCGTGGGCACGATACACATTCTGGTACAGTAGCCGTTTGCGGTCCCGTTTATAGTTTCTCTACAAGTAAAAATAAAGCCAAGTTTTTAAAACAGGGCTTAATCGGAGTCACAAACCTAAAACTCAACTTACTTGGTGAAGTGAAAAAAATTATATTATCTTGATACATATGATAGAATCGTACATTAACAAAGATAAAACATTCTTCTTTCCCGGGTCTGCTGGAAGAAATTTATTTAGAAATAAGCTGATCCCTTTGCGTGACCTTATTTTGTAAAATGTGTAATTTATGTTTCCCGTGTACAATAAACGATAAATAAATAAATAATTACATAGTTTTGTGTCTGATTTTTTTCTAAAGAGCGTATTCACAAAATCGTTTCCCATACAAACTTAAAATTAATACTTCTTGAAAATAGATAGGCCGATTCTAATGAAACTCTATACACATGTGCAAGTCACCAAATCCTAGTTTGTGGATACATTACATTTTCGAAATACTTTATTTTTCAAAAGGTTCGCGAATTTTAAATTTTCAATTACTTTTATAATTTAGTGTTAACACAATTTTTTGAACCCTGTTAAATTTTCAAGGTAGCGGTCTTTATTTGCACGCTGTACATGTGAAGGTATGGTTAAACGTAAAATTTACTAAAATTAAATTTACTACATAATGAAAATTGAAAAAGGGCTGTAAGGTTGATTTGTCCGTTGCATCAAGCCCACGAAAAAATTTGAGATTTTAATGTGTCCCAGCATTGGGGACGTTTCTGGGTTTTTAACGACGACATAAAAGCATAGAATAAAACAAAAAGTTTTTGGAACTAATTTTTTTATTTAATAAACAAAATATAAAATTGTTGAAGTATTTTTTTTTAATAAAAATAACCCAGATTACATATTGTTACGCTTGAACAGAAATTACATTCACAAACATTTATATGCAAGACTGTGCAAAGAGGTTCCAGATCGGATAGTCCCGTATAGTCGTTACGAATTCAAGGCCTTGTATTTATTGTTTGATCCTTGATCGGGTTCCGCATAGTTCGACAAGGAACCGCTTTCTTGTCGTAATGGTTAGTTCATTCGCTTCACCCAGGAGGTCACGGTTTCGATTCCCGGCGGGGCCAACTTTGTAAGACTCGGTTTGGTTGGTGTTAGGGCATTTTCATAGCCCGCCTGGCTAGCTACCACTATCTTTTCTAAGTCTTGCCGCCAAACAACAGTGTTAACAGCATTAATGTGTTTCGGCTTGAAAATAAGATAGCCAAATCCCCATTGCGTTGGGGAATCTTGGTAAGCCCGCTTCCATCTTATCAAAAAAAAGGATTAGTCCAATTCCAGACGGTGACGGCGTCATATTTTTACACGTAATAAACCAAAATGCATGAATTTTTTATAGGCTGGTTTACTTCAGATTAGACATGTGCGCCGCACCGCGCCGGTGACCGCCGCCGCCGATCAGGACTTGAAGCCGCTGACCATTTAGATAAATCGGCGTAATCGGCGCAAATGATGCGAACGGCGAAACATTCAACGCTCGGCCTAGGTTGCGTGTATCGCCTTCGGATACATTACAAAAATCTGAAAACGTGTCAAGGTTGTCTACTTACCAAAGCCGGAAACAGAGAGCTACGATGAACCGATGTCATACAGACTAATAAACCTAAAGGCTCTGGAAAAATTGGTCGACAACTACATAAAGAAGGGGTTCCTTGCGGAAAAAAACACTTCATGTACTTCAATGTGCATGTGAGTCTGGTAAAATAACTGAAAGAGCACTTCATCTTGTAGTATACCGTGATGAAAATGCGTTGGAAAACCAAGAAGTTTGTGCTGCTGCCTTCCTCGATATCGAAGGAGCCTTTGATCGCATTAATATGGAGGCAATCAAGAATGCAGCTATCTCCCATGGTATAGACCAAATGCTATGTAAATGGATAGATAGCAAGCTTAGGAAGATAATCATAACATCTTTACTTTTGGGGGAGGAGGTTACTGCTACCACTTCAAAAAGATGCCCGCATGGTGGCGTTCTGTAGGTGGCTTCTGCAGCAGCTAAATACCGGGTCTTTCTACACGTTTGGTTATGCTGACGATCTAGTTATTATAATTAATGTCAAATTCCCAAACATAGTATCGCGAATAATGTACTCGTGAAAGGCCTTGCGTAAAGTTGAAAGGTGGTGTGATGAATATCACCTATCGATTAAACCTAGCAAGACCATGGTTATACCATTCACAAGAAAAAGAAACCTACAAGGTTTAAAAACTCTCAAACTGTATGTTACAGTCCACGATCGTTAAGTATCTAGGCATGACTCTGTATAAAAAACTGACGTGGAACTTGCACATAGAAAGGACCATGGCCAAGGCCACAAAAGTCTTCGGTATGCTAAAATCTGCGTACGGTAAGAACTTGGGGTTTATCAAATCAAATCAAATCAATCAAATATATTTTATTTAAAAACGCACGATATACATACAAAATAGATACAGTGGTCCCCACAGGCTGAGCCTGTATCGTGGGAACCCATTAAATTAAATTAAAACCCAGAGTCATATACTGGCTATACACAATAATAGTAAGGCCCATTCTTTCTTATGGTAGCATTTTGTGGTGGCCTACAACGGTTCTAGGCACATTAGGCAAACACTAACAAAACTTCAGCGGTTGACTTGCCTGGGAATCATTTCCAACAATACCTGCTGTATCTAAAGAAACCTCTGCCTAGAGCTACCCGGCTAGGTGGAGGTCACAGCCGGAACGACGGGTCCGGCTGTTTGGATCAGGGTACTACGGGGTTGGGGGTAGCCCACCGCTTGCCTGCCGTTGGATCTATCGCCTTCGGCACTCTGGCTTGTCGGTCCCCCGACTAGGTCATGGACTCGTAGTGGTATGTGGTTAGTTGCAGGGGTTGGGCAATGTGTGTTGCCTGGCAAGCACGTTGCGTCCTTCCCCGCGCGCAACTAGTGTTGTCGTAGCCGATCACGTGGGCTCTGGACGAAAACAACGCGGGGCACGTGAGTTGTCCATTAAGCGGAACTGCTGGTTTAATTACTGGCAGGGAAGCATCTCCAGCACTTGCCTGGATGGCAAGTAGAGCTAAGATAATACTGCTCCGGCCGATCCAGCCGCGTAGAAGTAAGTCTGGACAAGTCTTTGCGATAAGCACCGGGAAGTGAGCGTGCCTACAGCTCCGGTACCACACCGGATATGTGGGAGCCAGCTTGTCTGGCGTCCCGAGTAGGGATCGAACCGCCAGCAGCGAAAGCCGCGGGAGGTGAGCGTGCCTACATCTCCGGGACCTACGTAGACAGTAGGTAGTGGTTCTCTTCCACGAGGCACTCGCCTCGCAGACTACCGGGAAAAGCGTCTTGGCGGCAAGACCTACCGTAACTGGGCCTTGTCTTCACCTTATGGTGTTGGCAGGAATAGCGGCCCTCACTGTATGCCCAAGGGGTATGAAAGTGGGGACGCTATATCATAAACCTGGTAGTTTTAGCGTATCTGGTAGATATACGAGAGGGATTGTATCTAAAGAAATGCTACTAAATCTCAAGCCGCTTCAAATACAGATCCAAACAGAGGCGCCTAAGGCCCTACAAGGTCGACTCTGGGCTGGTGCTAAATTGTATAAAGGTCCTTAATGGAGTGGGCGAACACAACAAACTGCAACTTGTCTGGGTCCCTGGACACGTAGGAATGGAAGGCAACGGAGAAACAGACAAAGTGGCTGGAATAGGATCATAGTCAACAATGTATGGTCCAGAAACAGGAATAGGGCTCCCTAGAAGCAATATTATTAGGGCGTAGAAGGAACAGGCCGAAGGAAGACTAAACTGACATATCTTAGACTCAAAGATTCCAAGCTCTTCAACGGTGAGGTAACCACAGGGGCAATCAAGTACAGTTGGAGAAACAGCAGGACACGTGTCAGAGCGGTAACAGGAGCGTTGACGGGTCGCTTTGCTACAAACGCTCACTTGAAAAAATCAGCCTGATGAATGACCCGACCTGCAGGGCCTGTGTGGATACAGATTCAATGGAACACTTACTGTGTTGATGCAAAACGTTCTGGCCAGTAGCGCATGTGTCTCCTTGGAGTCATTAATATGATTGTAACTTACAATTTGTAAGTACGTTATTCGTAACCAAATTACCAAACCAAACTATTTTTGTGACATATTTCATTGCGACTTTAACGTTTCTTTTCATACTTTTTATTAATTTTTATGACAGCGTTTTTTTATTAATTTTACTTCTGATTCTCCCTGTTTTTTGTGTAATTTATGCCGCCATTTACGACGCCGTTTACGCCGCCATTTACGCCGCCGCCGACCAAATTTTACATATACGCCGCCGCCGAATATTTCGGCATCGGCGCACATGTCTACTTCAGATTAGTGAGCAATCGAACTCTATACGTCCCGACCTAGTGTTAAGCTACCAGAGGATCTGAAAGCTGTAAGATTTTATGACTTTTGTTACAGTTAAGTAATAAAAACACAATTCCTAGCTCTAGGAATTCTTATCTTGGCGAGTCTAGTCGGGGCTAAGTAATTGAATGTTCTTTATTCTGCTACCCTCACGGGATGCCGTCTTAGTCTTACCGTTATTATTTTGTATATTTATGTATTTTGGCTATCTCGCTGGCGGTATTGGGATCATTTATGTGTGGTTTACCCTATCAAGTAGGGTAAAATATCTGCTAATAATAAAGGACGGAAATGTAAGACGCTAGCCGCGGACTGGAAGGTACTGTTTTTGTGTTCTGCAATAATGAGTTTTCAATCCAACTCAACGGTACAAAGATGGCCAGTAAAAATTAAGATAGCTCAAATTTCGCAAGGAAGAATTACTCAGCTATATATTTCTTGCAAATTGATCAGCTGGCAGGCAAACTTTGTATGGAAGTCCAAAAATTTTTTTGCGAATTGTCCATGGGTTTCTTTGGGAAAGTTGTTCAGTTTCATGAGTACAAGCTCCAGTTAAAAATAAGTGCATACTTTTGTTAAGACCCTATACACTCACTCATGGGTACTCTTTATTATACTGTGCTAATGGGATCAAGACGAATCTACGACACATATGATGATGATGATGGTCCTAGCCGTTTTCGGCTACAGCGACCGCAGCGTTGTCCGGCTCAGCTGCAAGCGTCCCGCTGCTCCGCCTTCTCGTGCGCCCGCATGTGGCTGTTGTAGCCAATCTTCGCTCGGAACGTGCGGTCACACTTGGGGCACGTCAGGACACCGTTGCTGTAATTGTAGTGGATAGCCGCAGGTGGTCGGGCTTTTATTTCATCCCTTTTGGTGACACATATAGCACTTCAAAATCCATCGTTTAGGCTAACAATTAGTCAAACAAATACACATACATACATACCCTCCTTTTTACTCAGTCGGGTAATTAGGAAAAGTATGCCAAACATTACTTAGCATAACGATTAGTTGCAAATTACCGCTAAATCCATCGCACAGCGCTGAGCGCAGCGCTAACATACTCGTATTGCCGAGAGTGTAAGCACGCGGAATTTGCACGTACCTACTAATTGTGCTTTGCAGCAGAGCTTCGCAACGTATTTTAGTAACTGTTATTAAGTGGGTGACGTATTCTGTTAATGTGTACAAGTATTAATAGTAAAATTAAACGCTCTGGTAATCTATGTATATAAAAATGAACCCCTATTTCTTCTGGTTATCGCATCACGATTCACGCGTGAACGCCTGTACCGATTTCGCAAATTATTTTTTTGTTGAGTTCGTTGTTGTTAGGAGAAGGTTCTTATGTAGTAGGGTAGGGTAGTGTACTGTAGGGTAGGGTAGTATAGTGTAAGGTGGTACGAAGTTCGCCGGGACAGCTAGTGGGAAATAATAAGTTAAAGAAAAGCCTAGGACTTTTACAAGCTTGTACAAGCTTTTATTTAAAAAGAGCTGTTATACTCCAAAGCTAAATGCTTAAGGTGCCAAATGTGAAAATGTAGCCAGCAGTCCGCACTAAACTTTCTCGACAAATCTTAATGTATTTTTTTGACGTGAAAACTTCTTATAAATCGATGAACGCCGCCACGCCGCCGCCGGCTGCATGCACGAAAAAGTGTTACGTTCCGCGTGCAAGCGAGAGCGCGGAACGAGCGATAGAGAGGCACGATCGGCGCAAGCGTTCGGTGTGTGATCAATGTTTTCTATGACGTTATCACGTAAAATGACATATCGTCCGCACACCGACTTTGCAGACAACTAGCTTTTTTTCATACAAATATTAAATATTTTTTTTTAAATAATTTTGATGAATTCATGTACAATGACCAAATATATACTTATTCGTTATACATGACAATTCAATAGCTCCAACTATTGGGAGTAAATCGCAAGTTTCTGTTTCATTTATAGGATAACCATACAAACACATTTTTTTTTCCAGACAAATGGGTGTTACTATGTAATAGACAAACATACGCAACTACGACGTGCAAAGTTCCATCAAAATCGTTAGAGACGTTTTTAAGAAAAACATTTTGTTGTATGACAGCCACTCTTCGATTTGACGGTTCGAAGAAACTTAAAAATAGTTTAAAACTCGTTCCAAATTTGTTCTCAATCGCTATCTCATCTTCAAGCCGGAACACATCAATGTTGTTAACACTGATATTAATAATAATATCATATTTTAAGACTTAGATAAGATGGTGGTAGCTAGCCAGGCGGGCTTAGAAAATGCCCTACCACCAACCAAACCGAGTCTTACAAGTTGACCCCACCGGAAATCGAACCCACGACCTCGTGGTGTGAAGCGAATGGACTAACCATTATGCCAAGGAGGCGGTTATATCTATGTTATATATGGTTTTGTAACACCATGTACCTATACTAACTTCTAACCACACCCTGGACACTTCATACAACGGGCCAAGAATGACATTTCAAAAAACGAATGGCGGAACAAACAAAATGGCGGCGAAATCCTATACGTTCGACAACCAAACTGTAACCAACTGTAGAGAGCGGCGGGGAGTGTCCATACTGTATATTAGTACTAATATACAGGGTGTAACAAAATTGGTGTAGGTCCCGTTAATTGGGGCTTCTACTCATCATACTGAACAACTTTTGTTCTAAGACTTTGTTTTCTAAGACTTTGCAGAAATCGCAAAAAAAAATCGACCAATTTTGTGCATTTTAGTATGGAGGATCCAATTTTTTTTTTGAGAATTGACTGGGTTTCTTGGGGAATGTTGTTAAGTATGACGAGTAGAACCCGCAGTTAACGGGTCCTACACCAATTTTGTTACACCCTGTATACTTTGATCTAACCCTTGAAAACCAAAGGGTTTTCCCATTACGAGCCAACAATGCTCCCGTCCCAAACAAACAACCGTCCCCGTGGCCATAGTAAATCAGTTGCCACCGTCGCGTCGTGTGGGAGTCGCCAGTCGGCTCATCCATCATCCCGACTCCTGAGTGCAGAGATTGTTGATGAATCGACCAGGAATTACTTGGAATGTCCCCATTGATCATAGCTTCGCCCGCGGTACGTTGATTGAAAACGAAATTCAAGGGCCAATGAATTGCATTGTTGATATTATTGTAAGAAAAGGTTAGTTTCTGTAGGTATTTCCCTTGTGAGATATTCGATTTAAATATGAACTTAAAATACTCAAAATAAAACACCTTTAATAATCACATCTAAAGATTTAAGGTGTTTTATTTTAAGTATTTTAAGTGTAATTTGTAAACATTAAAGATTCTTAATATAAATATATGAGCTTTAGGAAATGTCTACATGACATAAATTGGTGGAGTATGAAAATGTAGGATTGTAATAACTATACGAATTAATTAAAAATCAAAAACACGACTGCAGTAAAACTCAACCCCTCTTTTATGGCCAGAGCGTGCCAAAGAAATATACATACGTACATACATACGAGTACATACACTTGAAAACATAACCCTCCTTTTGGCGCAGTCGGGTAACCAGAGTAAGTAAGTACCTACCTACGCACTGTTGTTTTTTTTTATTAAAAATTTGAGTGCGTTTTGCTGCACCTCACCTGATGGCGCGAGTAAGTGCCGATGCAGCCGAGGATGTAACCGCAAGCACAAAAAATGTTTGTTCACTCTCGTCTTGAAGATTCCTAAATTATACGAATCGGAGAATACAGACGCCGATAGGGAATTCCACTCCTTGGCCGTTTGCATGATGAACGAAAAAGCAAAACGCTTCGTGCGAAAAGGTGGAACCGCTCTCCGCGCCTGGTCGTCCAAATCAAATCAAATCAAATCAAATCAAAATAATTTATTTTAAATAGGTGCTTACACACACTTTTAAATAGTCAAAAAATACTTATTTTCTATTACATAATGTCATGATTCAGATTACAGTCTCAGGTAATGGTATTTGTTATAGAATCAAGATACATATCTTTGTCATTTACATAATCTATTATTTTATAATATCCTCTAGAGCACAAGCATTTTATGACACGAGTCTTGAATTTTTTCTCTGACAAACTAGTTACATTTTATGGAATTTTATTGTAAAATCTTATACACTGCCCTACAATTAATGACTTTTTAACCTTACTCAGTCTCGAAAAGGCTATAATATTAATTTTATTTACATTTCTTATATATAGCTCTTTTCTGCTAGATGAAAATAGTTTCTATATCGGCCGAATTAAGATGCCATAAGACATTATACTATGGAAGTAACTAAAATACACTGGTCTCGCAGTACCTACATCCTTTATAATTGTCTTATTTTCTTAACGGCATAAGCAGCTGAACTAAGCCTTCGCGCTAAAGTTTCAATGTGTGGTCCCCATTGAACTGAAAATGTATATGGTAAGAGAGTCTGGAGGTGCACACTACCTTGTATCCTAAACAATCTACCTAAAGACCTTGTAGAAAAAATAGAAAATAGTAACAACAACCAAACAAAAAAGATCCTTAAAACTTTCCTTGCTCAGAAAAAGTACCTAACTGACGAGGCTGGTGGACATCCAGACGCTCAAATTGCGAGCTGTGCAACTAACAATAAACGCACATAATCTTCTTATCAAGATTTGCGTTTTTTGTGTGGCATCATATTTCCTTGTTTTTATTGAAATAAACAGTTTAAATTTTAAAAATTTTAATTTTTTTTTTTTATCCAAAGTTATACCCAGGAACACCGTAGTATTTACAAATTCTAATTTATTACTGTCTAATATTACACTATTATTGACCTTTTTTACATTTGGCAAACGAAATCGTATACATTTTGTTTTCTTAGCATTTAATAATAAGTTGTTCACAGTGAACCAGTTCAGTTCAACGAAAGCTGTTTAGTTTAATGACAGACTCACCAGTTACGACGGTCACCTGTATAAATCAAAGTTTAATGAACTAAACACTTTATTGCACAACATAAGAGAAAAAATGATTAAACAATTGGATAAGTATACAAATTATAAAATTTTTAAGTTTAATTGCAAATACTTAAATGGTGGCCGGGTGACTTGATTCTATCGCATCACCTTTCTACGGCTCTGTCCTTTTCCCAACCACTATCTCGTTAAACTATTTATTCTAACCGCTCACGTATGCAAGCGAACAGTTCTTCCTTGATGGATATCAAACATCACTTTTCCCAGGGTTGGATCTTTACATCTCAAAGGGGGGTCAGTAGTTATCAGTTAGCTTCCACTAGTCAACAGATTATAAGAAGAGCGTAAGAAAGATTAGAAACATGTAATGAACCGCAAAATTATCTACGAATTGGACTCCTGTATTGTGAAGGTTTCGTGCAATTTCATCATTAATTAATGAATCACTATGGTTCGGGTTCAATAGGGGTCTATTTTCAAGTGACTTCCAAAAAGGAGGAGGTTTTCAATTCGTCTGTATGTTTTTTTTATGTGTGTTAGCTTATAACTTTGGGCTGGGTAAACCAATTTTTATGATTCTTTTTTTATTTGAAAGCTTGTGCTTCCCGTGTAGTCCCATATAAATTTTATCAAAATCGGTGTAGTACTTTATTAGAAAATTAACAAAAACCAAAAATAATAATGCAAAAAATGTACTAAGTTGTTGCGATGGAAGTCGGTTTTTTACTCAGAATAGAAAAAAATATTCTTATCTGTGGTTTTTTAACGTGTTTAGCATTTTTACATATCATAAAATGGTCAAGTTAAAATTAAAGTCGTTAACTTTTTAAACTTTTAAGCCCATCAGAGTAGTTTTGATACAGTCAAAACTTTATGCCCCAAAGAGTGGTTTGCTAAGCTACTTGCCTTGCGAACAAAACTTAAGAGTCTCCAGGAGGCTCGAGTTTTCATACAAACGTAGTTCCGCTTTAATACAAAAACTACATGCCGGATTAAATCCAAACTTTGTAAATATATTGAGTAGACACATATCGATGTTTGTAATTAGTTTTCATCGTAGTAAATATTAACGTAACTAAACGAAGGCTTAAATTAGTTTTGTACTGAAAGTTTCAAACTGCTCTTATTTTTTTCCATTTTATATTAGTACATCGAAAACTAATTACAAACATTGATATGTGTCTCCTCAATATATTTGCATAGTTTGGATTCAATCCAGCATGTAGTTTTAGTATTAAAGCGGAACTACGTTTGTGTGGCAACTCGACCCTCCTGAAGCTCAGAAACGGTCACGAATACTTGGACCCAGAGAACTTTGAATTCAAGTGGGACATACGCATGACCACCTTCCTGGATCCGCCACTGGCTCTTCTTCACAACCACGCAGGTTAGGTGATCGGTATGTGGCGATAGTCACCTGTTTCACAATTAGTCTCCTTTTATTCAATTGATAGGATTTCTTTAAGTTTTCATATCACGAACGATGAATATCTAAGTACCAGAGTAAATAGTTCATCAGAAATGTTTTATAAATTTAGTTAAAGTTAATTGTAATCACAGATCTAGATACACGGCAGTGTGTCAGCTAAGTTCGTAAAGGAAAAGGGTGACACCGGCGGTGGGTTGTATTATTATATTACATGAGCCATTTCGGGCCACTTTCGTCCCGTAACTTAAAATCTATTTGACCTCACTTGCGATTTTATTGCATCTTATTGCATTAGTTGCATCTTTTTGCTTTGCAATAGGTTGAGTGCCTTCCGCACTCGCCTCCCCTGTCCGGTGAAGTTGTAAAGGCCCCCACCGCCAACAACAAGCTTGTCCTTTCGAAAAAAAAAAGACGAGAGATTGTTTTTGCCTCACCTTACTGTTGGCAGGGGAAGTAACTATTTAGTAATCTATGGCAGGGGTCTCACCACAGATTACTAAATAGTTACTTGTCTCACCTCTTTTAAAAGCTAACAAATTGTGTAGACAGCTGCAATGCAATATTGTGTTGTGTTGTAATTAGACCCGAGGCGCTGTTCACACACACACGACACGACGCGACACGACACGACGCGAGCGATCAATCATTCCACCCGCAAGCCCGCAACATTACAGAATTTGTACATATTTTGATTGATCACTAACTGGTATTGTTTCATTGCTATTTTTAACTACTTTAATAAGTAAATCCTTAGTCCTTGCTATATACTTAGGTACTAATATTATAAATGCAATTTAGGTAACCAACATAGCTCTTTTAGAATTGCTAAGCTTAAATGGCAGTGGGCGGAACACATAGCTAGTAGAACAGATGGCCGTTGGGGCAGTAGAATCTGAAAACGTAGCGTACTGATGACCTGGTGAAGGTCGCCGGAAGTTGCTGGATGCGGGTAGCGCAGAACCGGTCGTCGTGAATTGGACACCGCTTCAGAGTCGAAAATAACTATCCAAAAAATAAAATTCCATCTAAGTCGAAAATAACTATCCAGAAAATAAAATTCACTGAGAGTATTGGTATCGGTATCGCCGATATTTTTCTAAGAGTATCGGTATCGGTATCGTATCGGCATAAAGGCGTATCGATATTCCAGTTAAAGGTTCCATTTTGTTACATCTTGTAGTTATACTAATGTAAATCCTAAATAAAGCTGCTTCTCGCGTTATACTCGTGACCGGGTGCTGTCCGTGTGAACTGGCCTACTCTTGTCAAAGGAATTAATGACATTGAATGATTTTTATGTATAACTTTTCGTGTCATATTGTTTTTAAGTTCTAATGACATAATCTGGTTTATATCAACGACTGAATTTTATCTAATTATTGTTTATTTTTTGATTCTTCATTATGACATTGTTATTATTATTTTATGACTATCAGAAAGAGTGGTAATTTGCACCTATTTTGAATAAATATATTGAATTGATCCTTAATATTGGAGAATCGCGTTGCATTGCACATGTCCGTTCATTTCAATCCACAATATTCATTGCTCTATACATCTGACCGCGGACGATAACATAGTAATGCCACAAGATTACGATATGGCTTACAGTAGCGCAAGGCTCGATGCCGCCACGACGTAGGTACTAGCAGTACTAGCCTGTAGCATGCCTGGCAAACTCGCGGACTTTGCCAGCCTGTGCCCCGCCGCCCGCTGCCCCGCAAGTACCCTTCCGTTGCTCTACGTAAGTACGTCCGTTGCACTACTGTAAGCCGCTATATTGTAATACTGAGGTAATGCCATTGAGTAAAGGACCTAGTCTCCTAGTCACTTTATTCCACGGTAATCCTTCATCATATCAGCCAAAAATCGTCCACTGCTGGACAAAGGCCTCCCCCAATGATTTCCACGACGACCGGTCCTGCGCTGCCCGCATCAATCGGCTTCCCGCGATCTTCACCAGGTTGTCGGTAATCCTTAAAATGCAAAAAAATACAGGCAGTCTTGACTTGAGATATCTTAAATGTCCCCACCTCTGGGGGACGGGTCTCTTCCCAAACTGGGGAAGGTTAGGGCATACTCCACACACGGGGGCCAAGTCTGGATTGGTGGAGGTTATACACAGGTGGTGCGCAGTTTTCTGTTACTAGAGTCTAAAAACGTAACGTGTCCTCGGCCTTTCCCTGCCTTTATTTCCCTCTATTATCTACAAACTTTATACGGGTATTGACTTTTATGAGGGCTTCTACTAATGAAACTGAACAACTTTCCCCAATGAAAACATAGCCAATACTCAAAAAAATGGTGTCTCCATACAAAATTGGTCAACGAGATAATCGATTTGTATGAAAACTCTTTTTTTTGCGTTTTCAGCAAAGTTGTAGGACAAAAGTTGTTCAGTTCCGTGAGTAGAAGCCCTCCGAAAAGGGCGTTGTCGACCAAATCAACACCCTGTATAATCAACCTTCTAAAGTGTATGAACACAAACCATCTATCTTCAAACGGTTCATAACACGGTAGAAAGGATCCGTGGGTGGCGACTCGGTCGGTGTGACGAAACACCTCTAGCCAGCCAGTCAGACTGCTGTGAATCATAAATATATAAACTTCATAAATTGTTACTTTATCAAACGAGTGTGAATTGATAGACTTATTAATTGTTAGTTAGTCTTCTTCAAGAGGAGTAAACTGACTTTACACAGGAGGTCGCGGGTTCGATTCCCGGCGGGGTCAATTGTAAGACTCGGTTTGGTTGGTGATAGGGCATTTTCTAAGCCCGCCTGGCTAGCTACCACCATCTTATCTAAGTCTTGCCGCCAAATATCAATGTTGATATCATTGGTGTGTTCCGGCATGAAGATAAGATAGCCAGTTCCCCATTGCGTTGGGAAATCTTGGTAAGCCCGCTTCCATCTTCGGCAACATCTTCACTTACCACCAGGTGAGATGTTGTCAAGGGTTTACCAACTGAGCATAAAAAAAAATCCCTTGGGCGTTGGTCACAGTATATTATATAAGGTCTAACAAAATTAGCTGAAACTATATATTAACTGGTGCTTCTACCCATGAAACTGAACAACTTCCCCCATGGAACCCATAGTCAAAACGCAAAAAAAAATTTGGCTCTCCCATACTAACTCGATCAGCTGATCAGCCAACTTAGTATGGGAAGTTCAATTTTTTTTTTGAGAGTGGGGTTTGTCATAGACCCAAATAAAATTCGAACGCATCAAGATCTCCCTCTTTTTTGTCCACACGGGCAAAAATATAGTCTACGTCACTCACGAGATCGAGACGAATTTTGCGACACCTCGCTCTCAAAAATCCATAAAGCCGTTTAGGCTAAAGAGCGTGCCGAAGAATTAAATCCACGTACATACATACATACATACACTCGATAATACATAATCTTTCTTCTGGCGCAGTCGGGTAAAAAAAGCCAACTACAAAAATCTGACAAATAATAAACGTATTTGCACAATATTAATAACTATGATTGATTAATATTTAAGTGAACTTAACTATGTGTGTAAGGAGCGCGCTAGGAACACACTCCACTTAACTGTCATACATATCTTTTCATTTGTTTTCTTTATCTTTTCTCTATTCCGTCCCTGTCTAGAAAAAAGTTCATTTATCAATTCTTAAATTGTTTGTCTTATTATAAATTTATAAATAATATTCTTGCAAATTATTTGTAGAAGAACCAGAACTCTCAAGTTGAATATATGAAACATCAAATAATTAGTTTCCTTTATTATTCGGTCAACGAATTGCACCCCTTTGTTGTTGATCCCCTTTGTTGTTGATGTTATACCTTTCCACGTTACGCGTTACGCTTCCTCATTTATTATGCGGACAGCGAAGGAGTGGAACTCCTTACCTGCCTCAGTGTGTCACGATTTCTTTAATTTGGGGACCATCAAAATTCAAGGCGAGAATGATTAGGCATTATTTGAGTTTGCGTGTACTACATCATCACTTCCTATCAGGTGAGATGCATTTAATTTTTAATTAAAAATAAACATATCTCCAATAAAATATAAAGGCCAATTAATAACTTGTTTGATTTGTTAAATGAAACTATTTGGTTTAGTTAAAGTTATTTTCTGAGAAGCAGTCGGGTCACAACGCAATCTAAGGCCATAATATGTTTTCGAATATTAATTAATGTCATTCTATCTTGATACTATTGGATTTCGGTAGTAACTCGCTTCTTTCTCTCGATAGTTGATACTTTTGATTGTAGGTTGTTGGTGGAACTACTTTACTAATTTTTTTTTTATTCACGATCGGTAAGCCCTTGGCATCATCTCACCTGATGGTAAGTGACGATGATGCCGAAGATGGATAGGGCTTACCAAGATTCCTGGTATAATTCATGGTATACTAGCTTTTGCCCGCGGCTTCGTCCGCGTGGACATCGTTTTTATGACTGTCTTTTAGGGTGAGTGGTGCGCAAACCGCAAGCGGCTCGCGAGCGCGGACATGAGTTTTCCTCAGATCCTTCGAGAACCATGTCAGAAAATGCTAATTAGTAAATTATGTGATTTCCCACCCCTTCAGCGATTTCTGTGTCAAAAATCACAGCAATCCATTCATTGTTCCGTTGCAATGTTAAAGAAACTAACCAAAAAAAAAAAGAATATAATATTTTCAGTTCCCTCAGGAACTGCATCGGACTATGCTATTTTCACGGGATAAAAAGTAGCATATGTCCTTCCCAGTGACACAGGCTACCTGCATGCCAAATTTCATCAATATTGGTTAAGGTGTTGAAGCGTGAAAAGGAAACAAACAAATAAACAAACACATTTTCACTTTTATAATATTAGTAAGAATATTTTCACTAATTTCCCATATGTCTGTTTCTTTGGCTTAGCCTGTACCCGAAACGAAACGGTTTGATGGATTTTGCAGTGCGAGGGGCGAGGTGGCGTTAGGTCCAAAAAAGAGGAGTAATGTGTTTATGTAGTCGAGTCTTTAATTTTCAATTAAAGTGTTTAGATAATTCCACATTACACAAAAAACACTGGATCTGTAAGTTATCAGCGACCGGTTTAGAACATCATGTTCAGGCTGATGATTAAACGGTTGCTGATAATATGATGAGTGATGACCACAGATAAGTTTTTTTTTTACTGATAACTTATAAAATCACATACCACAAGTAAAAAAGTAATTTTCTTACCCGTCTGCGGCAAAGCCCAAAAGGAGGTTAATGTGTTTGACTTGAATGTATGTATGTACGTTTGTATTTATGTAATTCAGTTTCTATTTAGTAGTCATATGTATTGACATCATACTTTTGCCAATTCTTGCTAGTTTTTTTCCAACAGCTCGAACTATATCATCTTTCCACCTTTTTCTTGGTCTGCCTACTTTTCTTTGCCCTGCAGGCCCCTTCCACCTAGTCGCCTTTACTGTCCATCTTTTGTCCCTGCATCGAGAGATGTGTCCTGCCCAATTCCACTTCAGTTCGAGAGCATGTTTAAGATAGTCCACCACTTTTGTTGTATTTCTTATGTTTGCGCTTCTGATTTTATCAATTCTCCGAATCTTAAGAATACTTCTTTCCTTTGCTCTTTGACAGGTTTTTATTTTGTTTTTAACTTTTGTGGTGTATACCCATGTTTGACTACCATATGTAAGGCAAGGTAGAATATTTGTGTCCAGTATTACTTGTTTCAAGTTTGTTAGATATGTCCCTTTTAATATTTTCTTCTGAGCCCAAAACTTCTTTCAACTTATAGATATTCTTGTCTCGACTTCCTTATCTGTATTTCTTTCACTAAAGGATACTTGTTTTCCCAAATAGATATTAAATAGATATAATTCAGCAACACGTTAAATTTGCGAAGATATCGCGTAACAAATGTTTGTTACGTATTACGTAATCTTATTATTACTATGTATGTATGTATGTATGTATATTCGAATTTAAAGCGTCCCCCATTTTGGAAGTCGCTTGAAAAATAACAAAAAAGTAATGCTTAGTTTAACATATATTAAGAAAAATATAAGAAAATTTAGCATCCCCCCCCCGTCTTATTTCCGAAACTACAGAGTCTAAGATTTGTTAAACAATGAAAATACAGGGCTTGTCTTATCATCATTACAGCTCATATACGTCCCCACCGAGGGGCTCGAGCCTACCCTGAATCAGGGCGATTAGGCCTTAGTCGACCACGCGGGCCCAGTGCGGGTTGGTCGACTTCACACACAACCTTCGAGTTTCTTCGCAGGCGTGTGCAGGTTTCCTCACGATGTTTTCCTTCACCGTTAAAGCAATCGGTAAGTATGTACGTAAGTTTTTGAAAAACTCATTGGTACATTGGCCGTCCAGATTTGAACCCGGTACCTCTGGTTAGATGGACCGAGTCGTTACCGGTTGAGCCACCGACGCTTGTCTTATAATTCACAGGAAATCATAAAAAAAATCTTAGGACTTAACGGTTTTACGGAAAACAGAATGGTACGGAACCCTCGACACGCGAGTTAAACACGCACTTGGCCACTATAGTTTTTTGCGTTTCACTATTTACATGTACATATTATGTTATCCCATAGCATGGAGGTAGTAAGGTGATTGCCTGGACGGTGTTTCACTTAGCATCACCCGCAGTCACGTGTAGGGTGTAGGTCCTGTCCTTGCAGATTGATATCTAAGGAAGGACTTAGCTAACTGTTGGAGGTAGTGTCTTCGAATAGGTCGAGGTTATTTTAATAAATCGTTCATTTTCGATTAAAAACGTATAATAAAGAAAAGAATGTTATAAAAGGTCTGAAGGTTGCCACACACGGGAAAGATACTACTATATTATGGTATCTTTAACGTACCAGATATCTTTCAATATCGCTCTTCAAAGAAATCAATGAATGTACACACACGACAGTGCAGATCCTTACTTAATATTATAAATGTGAAAATGTGTTTGTTTGTTTGTTACCTTTTCACGCTTAAACGCCTTGATCAATCTTAATGAAATTTGGCATGCAGGTAGCCTGTATCACAAGGAAGGACATAGGCTACTTTTTATCCCGTAAAAATAGCATAGCCAGATGAAATTTCCGAGGGAACTGAAAATACACTCTTTTTTGGTTAATTAACATCGCAACGGAACAATGAATCGTGTGATTTTTTGCACCGAGATGGTTGAGGGGGGGGAAACGACACGATTTACTAATAAGCATATTCTGACATAGTTCCTAAGGGATGTGGAGAAAATTTACGTCCACGCTCGCAAGCCGCTTGCGGCTCGCGCACCGCGCACCCTCTAAGTCAGTCACAAAAACAATGTCCTCGCGGGCGAAGCCGCGTACCCTCATAAAAATAAAATAAAAATAATTGTATTGAGTGTGAATCGTAAAAAGCACTATGATAACATTTCCAGACTTTAGTCATTCATTAGTTTCATTACACTAATAATAATTAATCAGTGATAAAAGGGTTGTAAAACTGTTTTGAGTTTTTAATATAATTAGCACAAGATAACGACCTTTTTTACTTGTCACGATAAGTACTCATTGATATTAATTTATTTTAGAATAAAAACAAATTATTGTAATTTATAATTCTAACTTACTAGTTAGTACAAGTTAGGTACCTAATACCTATATAAATTACCTATATTTATTGGTACACCTGAAAAATTCCTAGATCCCGCGGCAGAATATAACAGCTTTTTTTATTGTTAAAAATTTGAGTGCGTTTGACTGCAACTCACCTGATGGTAAGTGATGATGCAGTCGAGGGTGGTACACGCAACTCAAATAATACCTCTCAAATAGTGAATCTCTTGCTTTAAAGATCCCCAAACAACTATAGGAATCGGGAAACACTGACGCAAACAAAGAGTTCCACTTTTGCGCTGTACGCATAATAAATGAAGAAGCGAAACGATTCGTGCGAAAAGGTGGAACATTAACAACAAAGCGGTGCAACTGCTGACTGAATGTAGTGAGAGCCGACACGAGAATGTACGATCTTATTGAGTAGCACGCACTAACACGGCCACGACCACGGCTGGTGGCTGCAGCCACGGATAAGATAAATAAGAGGCCGCAGCGACCAAGCTAAACTATATAGAAGCCTATGCACATCATATCAGCCGGAAGACGTCCACTGCTGGACAAAGGCGTCCCCCAAGGATTTCCACGACGACCGGTCCTACGCTGCCCGCATCCAGCGGCTTCCCGTGACCTTGATCTCCTTCGCAAAAATTCTTTCCTTTTATTATGGCGTCGCGCACTTTGCTGACTAGCCATAGAACTGGCCGCACCGATTATACAGGGTGTAATCAAATTGGTGTAGGTCCCGTTAACTGGGGTTTCTACTCATCATACTGAACAACTTTTGTTCCACAAGTTTGCTGAAATAGCAAAAAAAAATATTGAACTCTTCGTACAAAACGATTGATCAATTTTGTGCATTTTTGTATGGATAGTCTTTTTTTTGCGAATTGACTATGGTTTCCTTGGGGAAAGTTGTTCAGTATGATGAGTAGAAGCCCCATTTAACGGGTCCTACACCATTTCTTTAAAAGCCTGTTTAGGTGAAATTAAAATCGTGTACCATACTTTAAGGACATACTCCACACATGAAACTGAACAACTTATCCCAAGAAACCCATAGAATCGGAGAAAAAAAATCGAACTCCATATAAAGTTGATTATCAACTTAATATGTAGTCCAATTTTTTTTTCTCCGATTTTTTGGGTCCTTGGGCAAATTTGTTTAGTTTCCTGAGTGGAGCATGTCTTTACAATTTAGTTCAGGTTTTTAATTTCATCCTGCATATGTATAGTTTGCTCTCTTACCCGGAACTTCTGCGAGCAAGGTTGCGACCAGAACGACGATGGGCGTGGTGGTGGCGGTCTAGTGCGCGCGATCCCTTAGAAGACCGGGCAGACGGAGGAGGCAGAACTACCACTTTAAAGACTCCAATATCTAAGGGGTGTTACAAAACAATACACATGACCTACAGATATTTGGTCAAGTTGTCCGGTTTCTCACGTAAAATCAGATAGTCTTGAATTTTTGAGTTTTTAAATACTATTGTACAAAAAACTAGACAAATGTGAGTCTGACCCACTGAGGGTGCTGTACCACCACACTATTTAGGTACAGAGTGTAATAAAATTTGTGATGGACCCGTACACTGAAGCTTCTACTCATCATACTGACTGAACAACTTTCCCCGAGGAACCCCGAGGCAGTTCTCAAAAAATTTGACGGTCCGTACTCCGTACAAAAATGCACAAAATTGGTCAATCAGCTAATCGATAAGTATAAACAGTATTTTGTTTGTGAATTGACTATATATGGCTCTCTTGGGAAAAGTTGTTCAGTTTGATGAGAAGGTAGAAGCCCTAGTATTATATAAATGATCGTCATCTGTCTGCAGATACC